>CP124714.1:54024285-55366428 GCA_031232105.1 Capsicum rhomboideum
TTTAAGCAACCAAATGACCGCTTTAGCGGCCTTGGCTGTATAGCTGAGGGCTATATTAGTGTTCTTTGTCTGCTTAAGCGGATGTCGCTTTAGCAATGAGGATACCGCTTTAGCGGCCACTCGCCTATAGCACCAACCGCTTTAGCAGTGGCCGCTTTAGTGTCCAAGTGACCACTTTAGCAACAACTGCTTGTGTTATATTCTCTTCTTCACCCGATTTTCCTTCATTTTCTAGGGTATTTTCCTCCATTTTTTAGAGATTGGGACATGGGAAAGTGTGAAAAATCATCCATTGAAGCTAAGATAAGCTAATTCAACACTCCATGGTAATTTTCCATTATTTTTCCTGTCAAATTTCGTCCTTTTTCATTGTAAATTCATAGATATTAGGTTTTTAATTCCTTAACTTTGTAGGATGATATGGGTCCCGGTTTGTGCTCCATTTATGCTCAACTTTTGAGCGGACATTCCTTATCCTTCGAGGACACTAGTGACGGATTCAATTTTGGGATTCTGTTAGCTGGCCCCACGAGCCTATTTTTTACCCAATTTTAGGCCTAGAGTTCTGTATTGCAATATGGGTATCATTTTACTCGTAATAACGTATAGGTTATTATTTTGATAGTGTGAACTTGATTCAGGTTCATAGAGCAAGTACGAGCAATTAGTGGGCGATTCAAGATTGTGGTTTGGCAACGAGGTAGGCTTCAGTCTACTCTTCTATATGAAATTATATATAGTATAGATTGTATGCTAGGTAAGAATGATAGGATATGTTTATGACTAGTATAGCATGACTTCATCTATTTGGGAATTCGAGATAGAAATGTGACTCGAACCTTAGTATAAAATACCCATTATGGCTATAGAATCATATTACCCTTGATTATAAGCATGTTAACCATAGTTTGATGTTAAGGACCCTTTAATATAATACTTACCATTTGACTTAGCAATTTTATGTCCTTGATTACCATAGTTTCTTGTGTTATGAGGCTTTATTAAGTTAATTATATTATTGGGGCCGAGGCTGTGGTTACGTTACCAGTTGGACTCCAAGTGAGTACTTTATGCTTAAAGTGGACATGATATGAGTTTATAGATGCTTAGGTGCTTATGGTTGTATTGTTTGGATACTGATGATGACATGCATACTTTTAGGAGCATTTATGCTCACTTAGTGGTACAATTCCAATCAAAACCTTGATTTTACTACTGTTTTCCAAAAAGGGATTTATTCCCACTTTTCACTTTTAAAATGGATTGTTTTATAACAGGAATCGTACCACCTTACTTAATGGATTATGAGCTTTTGGAACTAAATGTGCTATTTTGGAAATTAGACCTAGATTGATTCTGGTCCATTGTTATCCATACGTTTACCAATACAATTTACTTCGGTCGAGAGAGACTCCGACCTTTTCTAAGCTATTATGTTGATTTAGTCTCGAAGTTGATCTCGAACAGTGGATTTACAGACTTACTCTCTTTTAGTCACGGTTTAAGTCCGTGCACTTATTATACATATACATCTCTCTGGTACTGGATGGAGTAAATTGATTATGATGATTATTGGAAGTTCTTGTTCATGACCAGGCACTGTATACGGATATCCCAAGTCCCCTATGGGCCCAGTCGTCCGTGAGCCACAGTGCCGGAGAAGGATGGTCGACGTAGGTCCTGCCATTGTGAGTTACTACGCTAGAGGAGGTGTATACACTTGGTACATTATGGCACTCAGATTGGGTATGGTACTATTGGTTTATATTATATTCATTCATTCATATGCATTGCCTATCACCAGTATGATTGTTTAGTGCTTATATCTATCGTCCTTTTGGGGGGTTGTATAGGTATAAGCTATGATGGCTGTTTGCTGAGTGTTTCCTTAAACCTTCCAGACTTGTAGGGGCCCGATTAGGTATTGATTGTCTGAACTAGCCGACTACTTTACTGTTGGTTATTATGGTTATTTCATGGAAGGATAATTATAGACTGGTACTCGAGATTATCGGTATGTTTTTGATCCCTTTCATTTTCTATGGTAAATTACATTATTGATATTTACCTCATGGTTAGACATTATAGTTAGGGACCCTGATTTTTCTAGTATTAAATTCCCTGCTTGGTTATGATCCTTGAGATGTTAGGTTGATACCCTCAGGTTATTACCTTCAAGTTAGTCCTAAATATGTATATATATATGGTATTACTGTATATCCCTCTCTTTCTTTATCTATTAATATTGTATGTGTATTCTTTGGCCTTGTATAGTACTATATATCCTTCTTTCACTCTTCATTGGTATATTGGCTAGTGATATATGGTATTGTACTTTTGTTCCGGAATACTGTTAGAGTATGATAGTGTATCCTTATTGGTCCATTAGCCTCATTAGGCTTAGTTTTCTTGGATAGTTGCATGTAGTTATATTCTTGCTTACATGTTAATGCTTGCATTATCTTTGGAGCTCAGTCGGATGATGCCTACTAAGTACCACGTGTTTGGTGCTCATGCTACACTTCTGCACCCTGCAGATCATAGTACGAGTCCTTACCGTTGATGTGTGTATCGTGTAGAGCAGCTATGGATCAGAGATTTGGGGTGAGCCCCTGATGTTCAGAGTATTCCTGCTCTCCCTCATATTGTTAGTTTGATCTCTAATTTGTATTTCAGAGACGCTTTGTATATATATTGACTTTGTATTCCACTTTGTACTCCAATTGTATTCGAAGCTCTTGCACTGACTTCACCAGGTCTTGGGGTTGTAATCTATATTAGTCCATTTATTAGATTTTGTCAGGACCCAATTTCTCAAGTCGTGATAACGCCTACTTCAACCCACCAGTAGGCAAGCCAAGCCATAGCCCGGAACGGCAAGTAATAGGCTAACGTCCGGAAGATAACAAGAACTAGAATAAAGCCGACAACAATAGAAATATAAGCGAAAACAAAGAAATGTACATATATAGCATACCGTACAAGAGAAGGAAGTGGACAAAATATACAGATAATCCCTCGCAAGACCTGGTAAGGTTGGAACTAGAGCCACTACTACCAAATAAGAGTACTAGAGAGAATCCAAAATATACATAATATATAAACAAAGTAGTCTCGAATGCAAAATACTATACTGGAGCAGATGGAGGAAGATCAACCTCAGACACTAGAAAGCTCACCCTGCTCCAAATCAGTACTAGGTCAGAGGATCACATCAACACCGACGGCTCGTACTCGGATCTATATCAGGGAAAAAATGTAGAAGTGCAGAATGAGTAGCAAAGCAACGATACTCAATAGACGTCATCAGTCTACTAAGCTCAAGTATAGTAAAAGTATAAATAAATACGAGAGTATGATCTACATCAGCCTTAATAGGAGTGGAAAAGGAAAGAGCCATTGGACTAAGCAGGTAAGATAAGAGAAATAAATAAGAGAAGCGCGGGAAAGTAAATAACTCAATAATAATAAAGCAAGCCAAACATAATCTAACTAGGACCCCATAAGCCCAGATGGCATACAGAAGAAAATAATTAAACCGACCGTGCCCCCATAAGCTGGTGGGTACACACAAAAAGTAGCTACAGTAAGAGCATAAACAACCCATAACTGAACCGATCTCAAGTATCCATATGATCCCAATCCGTGATATAACCATCAAGGTGTGCATCGGGCTTGAACTTCCACCAATGGGTAATAACTTATATGCCCAAACTACAACTCCCTTTTGAAGAATATAAGTGGCCGTTCTCAAATATCGAACCCAACAAAGGTTGGGGTCGAATCATATAAGGAATATGGTGTGAATTAAGTTGTATGTAGTTTAAATTACCATTAGTCGAAAATTTCTGTGAAATGGAGGGTGTATATTGAATGTTTGTTAAATAACTTCAGTTTCAGTAAAAGTGTGGTTAATTTTGTAATACTTAAATCAATGGAGAAGATAAACTAAAACTGTGTTCACCTCGGTTTCCAATCACTTCAAGATTATGTGAACCATGGACTTATACTGACGCATGCAATTATAAGGTAATCGATTTCAAATATTCATCTAAGTTTTCTTCAACCTACATAGATGAGTTTACTTTTTAATTCTCTCGAACTTAGAGTGACAAGAATATAATCCGATTTAATCCTCAAGAGAATAATCTTGTCAAAGCATTAATCTTTATTTGGAGGTCAAGGGCTCTAAATTCTTGCTAGAAATTCCTTTTCCTATTGTTAACCTCTTTGTTCAAACAAATTAACTAAGGGCTTTCCTCTAGTGTTTGCAACCACTAGAAATTCATTAAAACGAAGGAATTCGTAATATAATCACAAATTCAACACAAATTCAACACAAATGAACCAATAAGTGACTTTCCACCAAGGATTCCACAACCCTAGTTATGGGATTTTTAGCCACTCATGATAAGAAATAATTAAAAAATAGATAACTTTCATAAAGTAATGTATAATCCTTACAAAAGAGAAATTACATATCTTAATCTTTTAATCAAAACAAGAATGTTGTGCTTTGCCCTATGAAACTCGACTCTCCAAAGAGAAATAAGCATTATAAAATTTACCAAGTATCGGCAGATGCCTATTCTCAACCCTAGACTAGGTATTTATAGGCTCAAAATAGACTAGGTTTTAAAATTCAAACTCGGTTACTACATCGACCTTGGCGGGTTTCCTAGCAGACTGTCGGAGAAGTGACGGTCCTTCGCTGAAGTCATCACACTTATTCCACTTAGCACAATTTTTGGTTCAAGCTTGACGGCTAGAGTGGTGGTCCTCTAAGGACCTGACGATTAGTTAGCCAAGCCATTACTAGACTTCATCTTGCCATTGAATCTAGTTAAGGATTGTCGGTTTGGGTTATGGTCCATCGAGGCCCTGATATATAGTCGAATAAGATGTTGGTTGTCCTCGACTTGCATCGGTTTCTGGTTAAGGCTTGACGGGCAAAGTGGAGACCCGTTAGGCTTCTGAAGGTTTGTCAGCCTCTCTGTAAGACTCTCTTTTCAGGTAACTTCCCTTTTTTCCTGTTGTTGGGCTTATTACCTGAAACTAATCACAAAACATATTAAAAACACCAATGTTTGCTTGAAAACTTGAAATTATCCTTAGTTAAAGATGCAAATATGTCGTCATAAGCCGGCACATCAACACCCTCAACTTAGAACGGTTGCATAATCACATGGACCTCAATACTTGATTAGTAAAAAATGCATGACTTCTTTTAATAACAAACTATCAGGGATCCGTGCTTGGCATTACACTACAAATCAGTGACCTACATACACTCAAAATATACAATCTAATAACTAGCAGGTTCAAGAATCAATCATATGCTCTCACAGAAAAGAAGTCCCATGCACATATATAGACAAGAATTGGGGACTAGAAATCAAAACTCTCACCCTCACAATGAATTTCAAATAATGCACAAACAATACCATAAGATTGCCCTTACCATTGCACATGATTCTTGAGCTGGTTGACAAGGATTATTATAGGGGTTTACTTGGCTTGTAAAGTAGGGTGCCATATGTACAGGCCTAATAGGTGGCAAGTTATGCTGACTTCTATTGAGAAGATTCCGACCTCCGAACGGAATACCCCTAACACCGAACTGCTGACATGGTTTCATACTGCCATTTCCATATTCCTTAAAGCAATCCCTCTTTATAGCCCTCGCATGATCAACAACCTCAGAGAAAGAAGACCCAGTTATTATCAAATGCTCCGATGCCAAACGGAGTGCTAAAGTCAACGATAAATCCCTGCACCATCTCATGCTCAGTAGAAAATAACATAGGAGTATGTATGGCCCACTCAAGAAACCCAATTTCATACGCTGAAACAGACAGAGAACCCTGCTGAACACCAATAAATCCAACTCGGGTCTGAGAACTACTCGATGGACCCGACATTACCTCTAGCTGAGTGGTATCCAAAAGCTCATAATCCAGTAAATAAGGTGGTATGATTTCTGTTATAAAATAACCCTTTAAAAGTGAAAAGTGGGAATAAATCCCCTTTTTGGAAACAGTAGTAAAATCAAGGTTTTGGTTAGAATCGTACCACTAAATGAGCATGAATGCACCAAATAGTATACATGCCATCACCAGTATCCAGACAACATAACCATAAGCGCCTAAGCGTCTATAAATGATAATCTTTCCCTTGCTAAGAGAAGAATACTCACCAATGTCCAACTAGCCTCATAATCACGGTCTCGGGCCTAATAGTATATAACCAATATAGCAAGGTCTCATAACCCGGGCAACCACAATAATCAAGAGCATAAAACCACCACAAGGATCTAATCGCGGAATAACCTCCCGAATCGCTAAGTCAAATGGTAAGTCTCATACCAAAGGATCCTTAATCATCAACTGTGGTTAACATGCTTATATTCAAGGGCGATAGGGCTCTATGGACATAACAAGTATTTATACTAGGGTTCGGGTCACATCTCTACCCCAAATTCCATAAAATAGGCTAAGTCAAGCTATATTAGACATAATCATACCCTATATTACCTACCTAGCATGTAGTCTATACTATACACAATCTCATAGAGAAAAGTAGACTGAAAGCTACCTCGATGCCGAACCGCAATTCTTGAAGTGTCCATAAATTGCTCAACCTTTGCTCCACGATCCTGAATCAACATCACACTATCAAAATAGTAACCTACACATCATTAAGAGTAAAATGATACCCATATTGCTATATAAAACTCTGGGCCCAAAATCGGGTCAATAATGGACCTGTGGGGCCCGCTAATGAAATTCCAAAATTGAATCAGTCACGAGGTCCCTCGAACGATAAGGAATATGTGCTCAAAAGTTGAACACAAATGGAGAATCAGTCCCCAAAGATTAGCATTTCAAAGACCTAATTTCTAAGAATTTACAATGAAATGGGACCGAAATCAACGGGTAAAATTATGGATAATGACCAAGGAGTGATGAGCTAACTTACCTTAGCTTCAATGGGTGAATCCCCACTCTTTCTCACTCCACATGCTCTCAACAATAGGGAAATGGGTCTAAAACCCTAACGGACTATCCAATAACCGAACTGACAATTCCGGCAAGTCATAAATGACATGTCGCCACTACGGGGAGGCTCGAAATGTCAAAACGCATGAAAATTGAGGAAATGACTTGGAGGGTCATTACAGTATTGCATTATTTGTATTCTACTTAGTATATTGTTGTCGTGTGTTTAGTTTTCCTTATATATTCGGGTGTAGTTATTCTTATACAATTATTATACTTTTAGAATTGTTAGGAGATATGGTGAGAGCTACCATTTGAGAACTTTTCTGTATGCAGGTGGAAGCATGCTCATAGTATTCTTTATATATTTTATTTTCTGTTTTGCTAAGTCGGCCTATGATACCTACCGAGTACAAGTGGACCATAATCACTCCTACTTCTTTTCCTTTTCACTGCAGATCCCACTAGAAGTGCGACCCTTGGTGGCTGATTTGTGCTATTAGAGATTTATTCGGAGTACTGGTGAGCTCCATCATTTGGGAAAAAATTTGGACTCCCTCCTATTTTATTTTCTCATCAGAGATAGATTCAAGTATTTTGTATTTCTATGACTGTATCACTGCTCTTTACTCATGCTACTAAATTCTCGGGTTGGAGTTGTATTATTTATATTTTGAATTCTTTTCTATCTTTTTTTTTGGTTTCCCATCCGGTACTCGATACCCACATTAGTGCCTCTACTAATTAGGATGGCACACTGAAGAGTCCATTATGGGGGTGGCGTAAATTCTTTTCTATCTATATAAATAAATAAATAAATATTTATATCTATGGATTGACTTTAATGCAAAGTCTCGTTTGAGGGATTCTTTTATTTCTTTTTCTGTTGGTGTTGGGCTTACCTACCTAAGGTTGGGATGGGGTAGGTGCCATTATCACCTCGATTTCTGGGTTGTCACAATTAAGAGAAACGTATGTAAGCTTCTTCAAATTACATAATAATAACCTATCTAAAACCTAACTAGACTCCCATAAAATAGAAGGCACAAACAACATATAATATAACCTAACCGGGCCCCAGAAGCATGGCGGACACAAGCGACAAATAATGCTTACTACAAGCAATGCATAAAAGAAATAGATGAGTATGAATGTCACGAAATTCAATATGAGTTGAATACCATATCCTCCAGCTTCTATAGATTGCAAAGGCAGGATACATGGGAGATTCGTGATATACATATATATTGTCCGAACTCGAACCGGGGCTTTCGAGTAACAATCAGTGATGTCATGTTTCCAGACTTAAACCATGGTTAAAAATAGTCCATTTTACCTTTTTAAAGTCCAAAATCCTGTAAAAATGCTCCTCAAGTCCCATTCAAATTGAAAATAGTTTTTTTATGCCAAATTACCCAGATACCATGGATATGCAACAACAACAAGCGAATCTGTTTTTCAGGTAACTTTTCCTTAAACGCACTTATGAGAAAAATAAACATAAAATCACTTTCGAAAAGTATGGTCAAACACTAATTGATGCTCAAAAAGTAATTTTCAAATTTATTTGCCAAACACAAACTGTTTGTCACAAAAAATACTTTTTGTTAATAACACTTTTCAAAATAAGCTGAATTGCTCCATAAGAATTCTTTAGTAAATTCTAATATCCTAAATTTTAGATGCATAATTAAAATAGGGTATTTGGTAACCAAATTTAGTTAATTTCAATATCGAAATATTAGAAAAATAACAAAATGACTATTTTTCCTAGCGTGTGAAATCTATTTTCAAAGGATAAAAAATGCGAAAAACATTTCACTGAGGATCTTTATACTTTAAATATATTATAGTTAGCCCAAAACTTTTTCTTTTCTCTGTGAAAACTCATCTATTTAGAAATCTATTGTATAACTATTTTCGTATGTATTTTTAAGATTCCTTAAACTGTTTTCTTTGAGAAGAACCAAACAACTGAAAGGATTTTGGGGTGTAATTTGCTCCGATAAATTTCACAGTGAGAGAAAAAAAGGAATTATTTCTACAATGATCAATATGTCAATCAAATGGTAACAATTTTGACTTCATTATGTTAATTATATATTTTTAACTATTTCATTAAAAGCATAACATTAATCATAGATTTATGTGTGTGTTTATATTTTTGTACATTTGTTACTTTGTCTGTCACTACGATTTTTCATTAGCAACAAAATACAGGAAGAACAGTCAATACTCCAATACTCATAGAAGTATCTCAATGTCGGCAAAACAGTTAACACTCAAATACTCATAGAAATATCTCAATGTTATGAGATCATTAATGGTGATAAAGAAGAAAAGCGGAAAAAGACACTTTTAGCTTCTATAAATTCATGCCTAGAAGTATTTCAATACAGATATAAGATTTACTAAGTCATAAAATACCTCTGAGGATAGTTGTATAGAAGATGAGAGTATTTTTCTACCTTCCTTATTTATCACCATTAGTGCTCTACCTTCCTTATTTATCACCGTTAGTGCTCTACCTTCCTTATTTATCACCATTAATGCTCTCAACACATAGAGATACTTCTGAGAGTATTTCAGTGACTATTATGCCTACATTTGGCTGCTAGTGCAAAACATAGCGACAAACATAGTAACATATGCACACATAAATATTAACCCAAACACCAAAATATTTAAATAATGTTACATTTTTAAATAAAAATTTCAAAATTTGAAGATTTCAGAATCATCACCGTCTAATTGGCATATTTTTAATTGCAAAAACAATTCCCTTTATTGTTTCACCGAGAAATTCGTCAAAGAAACTTACACCACAAAATCCCTTCATCTCTTTGGTTTTTCTCAGAGAAAAGATTTCATGGAATCTTGAAAATACATATGAAAAAAGTTACATAGTAGATTTCGAAACATAAGAATTTTAATAAAGAAAAGAAAGAGCTTTTGACTAATGTAAGGAAAATAAGTGAATGAATCTTGAACTCACTATGTTAGTTTGAAAATGTAAGAAAGCATACTGTTGTATATATAATAGGAGAAGTATCTTTAACATTATCAAGTCACTAAATTTATGACATATTTATGAATTTTGTTTCTAAAACTTAAATAAACTTACCTTGTTTTTGTTATACTCATTGGTAATTAAAATAGTATTTTTCCTTCTAATTTGTCAGTTTATTATGGAATCAAACGTTTTTTTTTTTTCTCTAATTAGCCAAGAAGATAGAAAGAGAAAAATAATAAATATTCATCTAAAAATAAAGTTCTAGATCAAATTTTCTCAGGATGGTATCTAGTTATACATTTATTTCTCTTAATTAATATACCATTTTATCTGGGAACCTATGATTTAAAGAATAAAGAAAGTCATTATTTTCATGTACAAATCTGAATAGTTTTTGTTAAAATAGTATGGACTATCTTTATTTCATCTTATATGATACAATTCTATTTTAGGAGTCAAACATCTTTAATTCAAAATTCATACTTACCTTAGGTGCTGTTTTTTTATATATTAATTTCTGACTTATTATGATACTTTTTGGAAATCTTTTAAAAAATTATAATAAGGACAAATAAAATCCGTCAACAATGCCAAACTTTAAAAAATTATATAGTAGCCAATATATTAATTAGTTTTCCCACTTCACCCATCACGTGATTCATAGTGTTGCATATTTTTATATGGTTAAAAGAATTATTAATGTAATTGTTTAATTATAAATTTTCTATTAATCCTGGCTAACGAAGGATAAAACAGGTAGGACAAGTTGTATTTGGATCTTATCAAATAGCTCTTGGCGCACGTTAAGTAGTGATTGCTAACCTGCACACTGGAGCTGATGGCCCGTAAACAACGGGGAGAGACTAGACCACCAGCGATGCAGGAGCAAACCCACCAAGGCAAGATGTTACACCAGTCTCAGGTATACCCTATACCCTTGCTCCACCGAAGCTAGGGAGTAGGGTCGATGAGCATGCAAGGATTACTGATCCCAAAGAGCCAGTAGAAAAGGATACAGTCACGACAAAAAATGGAGATGATGAACCAGAGGGATCGAACGCGGCAAGGAAACTAACATTCTCAGTGGCAGCTATGTCGGTGACTATGATAAAATTGAATTCTCCTCCAGCTGCAGAGGTGGAATTCAAAGGTAATCGACAAATTCATAATGGTATGAACCTTTCTTTATATCCTTCAGTGATTAAGGATGGTCAAAAAGTAGTGAAAATAAACCCTATTGAGGTGGAATCGGAGTGTGAAAAATGGAAAAATGCCCTAATTGGTCATGTATTGGGGGGAATTTCGAGCTTCAAAGACATACTGAAGTTTGTATAGTGTGTCGAAGATCTTTGTCCAGAGCTTCAAAGGTTTATTTACTCGAAGATGGCTTCTTTGTGTTCCTTTTCAGCAGTGCATCAGACAAGAACATGATTATGCAAGAGGGATCTTATACTTAAAATAATCGACCAATGGTACTGAGAAATTGGATTAGGGATTTTCAATTTCAACCTGAGATGCTTCGTGTGATACCAATTTGGGTACTATTCTATAGACTGTCGGTGTACTGCTAGGTTGAGGAAAACTTGGGTAGAATTGCTAGCTCTATATGGAATCCAATTTGTACGGATAGACTAATAGCAGAGGTTGGGAGGATTTCCTATGCTCGAGTCTTAATTTAGGAATTTATAACTTAGGAGTTACTGGAGGAGCTCTATCTAGAAAAGCCTGATGGCTCAATATTGGTTCAAAATGTTAACTATGAGTGGAGACCACAAGTATGTAAAACTTGTCACCAGATAGGACATGAACATAATAAATGCAAAAAAGATCAAGGAAACACACAAGCTCTAATCCAGCCAAAGCCTGCTAAAAGAAGACCATGGGTGTTAAAGTGGCTACCCAAAGACCGTCAGCATGAAGAAGCAAGCACTAGTACACCTATAGAACAACAATCTCAGAGGGGAAAATAGGTAGACTATGACTCTCAATTTCTTACATTGAGTCCTTGTCAATTAAGACCAAGGAGCACAAACACTGAACCTAAGAAGATACAACCAAATGCCAATGTATAGCAGAGGGACGTGGGATAAATTATTGATTCCAAAAGGGCTAAAGCACCTGAATCAGATGCCCCTCCATGATAATCAGTTCATGGAACATCAGAGGGCTTAACAAGCCCTTTAAGTAGAAGGAATTGATCACCTTCTTGCTTAAATATAAAGTAGACATAATATGGTGTTTAGAGACAAAGATTCAGGATGAAGGTGAAAAAAGCCTTAGGAAACAGATGGACTATTGCTTCTAAATAGCCTACTATTCTAAATGGTAGGATCTGGGCAATTCGGAATGATGCAAAGGTGGAGGTTACTGCTCTAACTACCATAGCACAGCTAGTACATTGCAAGGTTAAGGATAGAGATTGCTCTTTCTCTTGTCTGATGAATTTTTTCTATGGTTTCAATACTGCTACTGATAGAATGGGCTTTTGGGACCATTTGAGAGTTTTGGCTACTCATTGTCATCAACCTTGGCCAATAATTGGAGACTTTAATGTTGTAATATCCCAGGAAGACAGGGTAAATGGTGAACCAGTGGTACCTCTAGAGACAACAAACTTTCAAAAGTGTATAGAATACATTGGTGTATGGCAAATACTCAGAAGAGATAGGAAACTTACATGGTGCAACAAGAGAGAGGGGTCTGCCAGAATTTACTCTCATATTGATTGGGATTTTTGTAATGTTGAATGACTTCAGAAATATCACTATGTTGAGGAAAAATTTTTAGCCCCTGGATGCTCTAACCACTCCCCTATACATTTGGACACAACAACTCAGTACAATACACTTAGTAAGCCTATTAGGATCCTGATTGTGGTGATGCAACAACAATAGTTTAAAGAGATAGTACAGAATGTATGGAGAACTCAAGTTCTTGGCTATGATTATTTAGTGTGTGGAAGAAGCTACAACAAATTACTAAGCAAGCAAGACAAATGAAACAAGAGTGTTCCACTATAGAAAAAAGGATTAAGCTGTTGAGACATAAATTGGAAGAAATACAGGAGGCAATATATTTGGACTTGTTTAACCAGTGTCTGATTGATGATGAAAAATAGCTTATCCATGATATCAAAAAATGGCAATTAGTAAATGAGAGGGTATTAGAGCAGAAATCTAGAGCTATATGGATTAAATGGGGAGATAGAAATTCCAAATACTTTTTTGCTCAACTGAAAGATAGACAAGCTAGGAATAGAATTTCCTCACATACACAGAGTAGGGTACTAAAATTTCTAATCCTGATCTCATTCAACAGGAATTCATGTAGTTTTTCCAGAAACTTTTTGCCTAAATGTATGCATTGCTAGGGATGGCAACTAGTTAACTATTGCCCAACAATAGGAATTACTACAACCAATCACAAAACAGGATATTCTAAAGGCTTTGAAGGATCTGTGAGATGATAAAAGCCCAGGTATTGATGGATACAATGCAAAAAATTTTAAGTCAAATTGGGAAGTAGTAGGGAAGGAAGTCATAACATGTATATTTTAGTTCTTTGAAACTGGAAATCTACTCAAAGATGTTAATACTACCACTATAACACTTGCTCCTAAAGTGAATGCCCCAACGTATGTTAGAAAATATAGACCAATAGCCTATTGCACCACACTATACAAAATGATTTCCAAGATCTTAACCATAAAAATTAAAACTGTTGTGGACCATATTGTGAGTTCCTCCCAGTTAGCTATTATAGAGGGTAGGAATATATTGGATAATGTACTGATTGCTCGTGAATTGGTAAAAGGCTATGTACAAAAGGGTATCTCACCTAGATGTATTATTAAAGTGGATATAAGAAAGGCCTATGATTCAGTTGAATGCCCTTTCTTAAATATGGTACTTCTGGAGTTTGGATTCCCTGCAAGACTTGTTGAATTAGTGATGGAGTATGTCACCACTATTCATTATTTCCTTTTAATCAATGGTGGCCTAACAACACGATTCCAGGTAAAAAAAGGGTTAAGGCAAGGGGATCCGTTATCCCTCTACCTATTTGTACTTATAATCGAGTATATGCATAGAAAACTTCCGTAATTGAGACACAACCCCCAGCTTAACTATCACCCTAGGTGTGATAAGTTGGGTATCACTCATATTTGTTTTACAGATAATATGTTGATATGTTGTAGAGCTGATGAGGTGTCAATCAATTTGTTGTTCAATACTTTCCAACACATTTCTGAGGCTTCTAGTTTGTATACCAATATAGAGAAAAGTTCTATGTACATTGCAGGGGTTGGTGTTGAATTTAAAAATCAAATGTTGGAGGAGCTCAAGTTGACTGAAGGAGCACTCACATTCAAGTACTTTGGTGTCCCTCTTTATATAAAAAAGCTCACCATAAGTCAGTGCTTGCCTATTATGGAGAAGATGATTGCTAGGGTCAAGTATTGGTCAGCTAAACTATTATCTTACAGTAGAAGATTTAAACTTGTGAAAAGTGTGCTCCCTCATATGCAAACCTATTGGGCACAAATCTGCTTGCTACCCAAGAAGATTATTTCAATGGTTACTAATATTTGTAGGACTTTCTTATGGATTGGAAACAATGACTATTCAAGAAAGGCATTTGTAGCATGGACAATAGTGTGCAAGCCCAGATCAGCTGACGGACTAAATATCATTGATCTCCTTACTTGAAATAAGCCAGCAATCTATATACTGTTCTGGGCAGTGGAGCAAAGAAAAGACAAGTTGTGGGTTGTATGGATACACTCATACGACATAAAGAATCAAGACTTGAAGACCATTCAAACACCAAGATAGGCCTATTGGATTATGAGACAGATATTTGATGCCAGGTATTGGTTCAGTGGAGGGGTGCTTAATTAGAATATTTTGCAAGGAGGAACAAGTGTAAATAACTATAACATTAAAAAAAAGGTACTTAGCAATGACTCCACAACATCCTAAAGTTATATTGAGTAGATTGACTAGCATGACTAGAATACCCATTAAAAATTTTCAAAAAATAATATATCAAAAATAATCCATTAAATAAAAGAAGGAACGACATATACAAAGTAAAGAAAAAAAATATAATGACCCTCCGTTTCATTTTCTTTAGTTTCATGTGTTTTCTATATTTTGAGCCTTCCTATAACTTCCCCAAGTCATTTATGACTTGCTGGGACTGGTGGTTCAGTTTTTCAGGTAGTTCGTTTGTATTTTAAGCCAATTTCCCTATTTCAAAGCTTTTAAAGTTGAAAAATTGGTCTTCGTCGAAAACTTCTAGTAAATGGCCTTGGATGGTAATTATGGCATTTGCATTAGCTCTTGAATATGGATTTTAGGCTAGGGAGATGTTTGGTTATGGTTTTGAGTCTTCCAAGCTCGATTTGGACAATTGTATGGAATATGTTTAAAACAGAAAAAGTGGTGCAAGACCCACATTTCATCAAAATGACCTTCATTAGAAATTCCATTGATTCCAAAAAACCATTTCCAATAGGATAGAATATTTTATTTTCATTCATGGGGTTCCTAATGAATCTCGAGGACCTGATCAGAGACTTTTGAGGCTTAGCAAATTTTGCTGGTACAGCCTCTTAAGTGATCGCTTTCTTGTTTAAGCGGAGTCGCTTAAGTAAGAATCTAGCCACTGATATTAGCACATCTTGCTTAAGTGAAGCCTTTCCCAGTTAAGCGAGCCCTCTTATGCAAAACATCTTGTGCTTTTGCAGAGTCTCGCTTGCTAACTGGCTTCTACTTAAGCAGAAGTGTTGCCGCTTAAGTGAAGCCGCTTGTGCAATGAAATCTCCACTTAAGCGGAGGTCGCTGGATAATTATTCTCCTTTCTCCAAACATTTTAGGGTGTGATTGGGCAATTCTTGGTGGATTCTTCACGAGGTAAGCTCCAATCCTTTATAATAACAATCATCCTCTTTTCTAGTTTTAATTTCATCTTTTATCCGTGATTCATTAGTCTAATTCTTGGTTTTCTTCCATGACCAAGTGAGCATTTTGGATCAATTAAGGTTTGAATTCAAATTCTTCTTTGCCCAACTTATGGGCATGGTTTTCTTAACCTTTAGGAAAGATAATTGTGGGATTATTTTGGTTTTCCTCTACGGGTTCTGAAGGTCTGTTTTTACCCAGTTTTGGACCCAGATTTTGTAATGGTAATATGGGTCTTGTTTTACTCGTATTGATGTGCAAATTATGATTATGATAGCACAGTGGATTTCTAAGGTTGAGTAGAAGAAAAGAGAAGCTCATAGAGAGTTTGAGGTTGTTGTTCAGCTTTGAGGTAGGATACAGTGTACTTTCTTATAGACTTTTCTCTTTGAGATTGTGTATGGTATAAATTACATGAGGGGTTGTATTTACAGGATATGTTAAGGTCCTTTATCATTTTCACCATTCTTGGCCTTCTTCAAATATTTTTAATAGACTATTAGCTTGAGCATTAGTTTCAAATACCTGTTGTAGTATTAGAACGATTTTAGGAATACTTGTATGCTTGCCATGATATTTGGGTTAGAGTAGCGATACTTAGCATAGGTTTGAGGTAGTGTCTCGCGATAAGGTTAGTATTCCTTGGTTAACTCTTCAACTGTCATGTCTATCTCATTTTATGTGTTTTCATTGTGTGTATATATATATATACATATATATTACTCATATATTTATGGGCCTAAGCCCGTGGTTATCCAGGTTAGTGTACCTTATTTTAGGAAGGCAGTGAATTCTAGTCATAGATACTTATGTGGTTATGCATATTTCTGCCTATATTGGTGATGGCATGCACATATTGATACATGCACACACATGCATTGTGGTATGTTCTAGGGAAAAACATTGATTTTCACTACTATTTTCAAAAAAAATACTTATTCTCATTTTCTCTCTTAAAATGAATTTAAAACGGGAATCATACTACCCTTACTTTTGGATAAATGTTTTTAAAACTAAAATATACTACATTTACTATTGTTTTTTGAAATATCCAAAGGAATTGTAACTCTTTTAATCACTGGTTTTATTTCCATTTTCAAAAGATCTATCCTGGTCTCCACTTATTAATTTCGACTGTTGAACATAATTTGTAGAGGTTTTAGATACACACCAATTTTAAAAAGAAAAAAAAGTGGATCATCTTAGTCCCGGTTTGATTATGGGCACTTGTTATCTTCATGCTTACTTTCAGGTCAATTTTGGAAGGGATTTATTATCGATTATTACTTGGAAGTCCCAGTTCAGGATTGGTCAGTGTATACGGATATCCGAGTCCCCTATTGGTCCCTCTATCAATGAGCCATAGTGCTAGAGGAGGTTTGTTACCTATAGGTCTTTCCTTCATGAGCCATAAGCTGGAGGAGATGTATACACTATAGTATAGACGTGGCATTCATAGCATATTTCATCATATGGTTTCTATTTTGATCATCGATTTATATGCACTACCATTGCAAATATGATTGTTTTTTGGTACGTGTCGTGCTTATGGGGGCCGGTTGGTTTATGTTTGATGTTTGTACCTGCCATACTTTTAGGAGACAATTGGGTTTTGTCTGTTATTTTGCACCTTCTAGGATTATGGTGGAGTGGTTTTGTTATTGTTTTGTTGTTACTGCATAGCTTGTGGCAGGTTGGTTAATGGCATGTACTCACAGTCTTGGTACGTTTTGTGAACTCCCCTTCTTTAGCGTTACTAGCTCTAGTGTTAGATTATCGTGTTCTTTCTTTTCCTTTGGGTAGACATTCTAAGTATACTATTATTGACATTCTTTCTTAATAATGATTCTTGGTATGATAGACTATTAACCTAACTTCTGCAGATACGTAATTTCTTTCTAATCACCTAGAATGGATTTCATCTCCTATTAGATTACTTACATTATTCATTATCTCATTTCATGTAATTTGTACTTGCATTTATTTGTTGAGTTCAGTCAGCCTATGATGCCTACTGGTATCGCATGTTTTGGTACTTATACTACACTTCTTCATCTTCTTCCCTAATGTAGATCCTAGTACAAGATGTTGTTGATGAAATGTTCTTTGCGCGGAGCTATCTTGGATTAGAGATTTGGGTTGTGCTCCTGACCCTCTAATTTTTTACTTCTCCCACTATTTTGATGGACTGGTCTTTATTTTAGATTTTGGAGATGGTTCTGTGTATATTGTATTTGCTTATAACTCTTGTTATGCTTTAGTAGCTCAGGTACCGACTGATACCAGGTCTTTGGGGTATTTTTTGGATATTCTGGTTCTTTCTCTCACTTTATTTATGTATGTTCAAGTCTTATTTCTTATATTAGTATCTTTATTTAGTCTTGGTTTCCCGTGTTTATTTTTCCTTTTATCAACCCGTTACTCATCTTCCAGGCTATAGGTTTGGGTTACCTATTGATAGGTTTTAGTAGGTGACATCATGACCGAAGTTTTTGGGTCATGACGATTTAGTATCATATCTCTAGGTTCACCGATATCATTGGTACAAGAGCAAATTCCTAGTAGAGCCCTGTGGATCGATAAGATAACGTCCATAGCCTATCTTCGAGAGCTATTGGGAATTCTTAGGAAAATCCCATTTCTTGATTCTCCATCATGCGTCCTTATCTTAGTCAACTACTAAAATTCTTCTTTTGGTTTCGCTTGTCCTCGGCTGGATCAGATAAGATCATTGGATAGAGAGAAAGGGACTCCTACATTTTTTGTAAGTGTCTCAGCCCAGTGGTAGGTCAGGGAGCAGTTAGTAGAGGCAGATCTCAAGTTTTAGGATCTATCGCATTAGCCGGAGGGTCTGGGGCCAGTCGAGGTTCTATCAAGATTTGTGACCGTTCTAGTTCTTCAAGTTATCATGGCCAAGATTCTGAGACTTCTGGAGGGTACGTCACAGGCAGGGGTAGTGTTTGGTACACAGACTGGCTTTCAATCCAAAGATTAGTTCCCATTTATTTAGCAGGGTTCTATGTCGGTTTAGAGTTTGAGTTTAGGTTTCTAGAGTGGGCTAAACATACTCCTATGATTCTTCCTACAGAACACGAGAGAGTGTAAAGGTTGTCAAAGGATTGGTTTTACCGCTCCATTTGGCATCAGAGTCTGTAGTAGCTGCTGGGTCTACCTTTCTTCAGGTTGTTGATCATGCTAGGACTATAGAGTGGGAATATCTCAAGACCTATGGATATCACGATAAAAGGTCCTACCATAAGCTTTGTTTTAGTGGTATTTCGTCCTGAATTAGGGATGATGGTTGATAAGGTTACTTTGCTATGACCGGAGGCTATAAGTTTGTCTACCTAACATGCTTTTGTGATACCAATGCTGACTATCCCAACCATTAAAGAGGAGCAGGATGATGATGCAGACTTTATTGACTTATTCTCGCATGATGAACCCGAGTTGATAGGGGAAGAAGAAGAAGAAAAGTGAGGTTGAGGCTAACGAGAATGACCCACAGAGGGCGCTCAAGATATTGGAAAAATATTTTTCGTGAGGCCTTCCAAGCCTCCAGAGATGAGCAGAGATAACATAAGGTAGATATGATTAAGCAGGCTAGAGAAGTATTAGCAAATTCAACCCCTATTGGTGCCACTGCTACTGGAGGTTTAAGCCTTATGGCTGAACCTCAACCATTGAGTACGCTGGACACCACCTACGCAATGAGTTCTACTGATCCATTAAGTGGCTGGCCACCACTGGCACCATGATTGCCACTGATACTGAAAGAGAAGCATCGACAGACCTCAAGTTGACACCAGATAATTGCGCCTAGGGCTCCACATGTTTCTTTTGATGGTGGTGGTGTAAGTTGTGTCTGTATGTACACCCAAGGGTTTTTCTTGTCATGTTCCTCTTTCTAAAGGCATTTTAAATTCTATTGAACTGGTATGTTTAGGTAGTTTTTACTAAGTTTTGTGTGTTTTCTGTTGAAAATTAGGAGAACTTACGGCAGTTTAGAATAAGCAATTATGGCACATGTAAATACATATTTTGAAATAAAATGTGGTGATAAAGGAAAATCCTTTGAAATTTGATTATGTACACGATGCTTTGATATATTTACTTTCTTGGTTCTTTGTATGACAATGTGAAAATAGATTTGATGATCATTCCTTATGCTAGAGAATGAACTCAATAGCTAGTAGTTGAGAGTATTATCATGGTCCAGTGTGAGAACTGCATTATGTAGTTCTTACATGGTATGTACAATCTAGAACTATCACGACCGGAACCCATTACAAGTGGAACCCACACTAACCTTCCGGTGGGAGAACCATCTAACCCAAACTACTCAATATCAATACTTTGTCAAATTAAAGAGAAACTAACCATTCCTTCAAATAATCCAATATCTCCAATAGTTTAACAATAAAACCAATGCGGAAAATAGAAAAATTTAAAAATACCCCAAGAATCTGAAGGTCAGTGTACCAAAATACTATAATTATGAACAAACGGGTTCAACCCAAAATAGAATGAAAATATCCATGTCGGAAACATATGGACAAAAAATAACTAGAGGACTCATTGCTGCTCGGAAGATGTTGCTCACCCTTGAGTCGAAATGCGATGTGATCTAAAGTTGAGGTCTCAATGAAGTCGCTAGAAAATGCTCTGCACTCCACCAAAATAAGAGCACATGTGTATGAGTAAAAAGCCACTATGTACTGGTAGGGTCATCTGCCAACCCAGGATAATAAATGTGAACAAATAACTATAACTTAGTAGACTAGTACAACCATGAACACCTAACAATTACCTTTACCTCAACTGCGTAACATTTAGCCTTTTTCAAGCAACACCAAATAATTCAGTCAAGTGTAAGTCCATATAGACAATATACTACGTCAAAACCATGACTACCAACATCAACCAAGTTAACAAAACCATGACTCAACAACAATAAGTTACACCTTGCCTCAAATACATAAGTAAGCAGACATCAATAGAAGATAAGCCATTCCTTCCTACTTTTAGCCTAGACCACTCAAGGATCCAATTTAACAATCACAATAACCATATCAATAAGAATAATCACAAATCCGGTCCAATATACCAAGTCAAGACCATGACTACCAACATTAACCAAGTCAACAAAAACATGACTCAAAAAAAATAAGTTACACCTTGCCTAAAACACATAAGTAAGTAGACATCAATAGAAGATAATCCATTCCTTTATACTTTAGCACAGACCACTCAACGATCCAATTTAATAATCATAATAACATTATCAATAACAATAATCACAAATCCGGTTCACTTATGGAATCGTCAAACTCATCAATACCTTGTACACACATGTTAAAGGTCTTATGATCATCGACTAGCCATGATCTGCAGAGGACGAGCTCTTGTCCATATACCAAACTTCCCAGACATCTAGTATATGCCAACCTTATACCAACCAATCCCGTGACAATGTTCTTTACTAGCTCATCTCACAATATAATAATAATAAGTTCCTTGAAGATGTCATTTACTAGATCATCCCACAAATAGCAATAGATATTAAAACAATCACAACCACAATAAGAATAAACAATCACACTTGTACAATCAACAAGCCTTTAATATAACCTCATTATACGTGATTAACACTTAGGATTTCGTTCAACAATTTACTTTCTTTGAAAATGCATTGTAACAAATATACAAAGAAATAGTTAACATGAACACATAAACCAAGTTGGGTTTTCAACTGTATTTAACCATCACCTATCTCAATCCAAGCTTGCACCACTCTAACGAACTTGTGTCTTTCCTTTTCTTGCAATCTCAGCTTGGTTGCCATCTAAAAACAATTATATAATCACAATTCAGTCCATGACCTAACATATTCAAGGATTACAACCTAATCCCATAACCCCAAGGTTAAATTCATGATTAATTCTACCAATTTCATGATTATAACAATGAATTCTAAGCATAAAATCATAATTTAACAACCCTTGACCAAAACCCAAGTATTTTCCATCCAATTCACCTAATTGCACCAGAAAATTCACCTAGGTCAAGTCAAATCCTTCCCTAAACCCAAAAACTAGTGATTCTAGGGATTAATTATCAAAAATCTAGTTAGTGGGATGGATTTACTTACCTCAATGAAGGAAATTGATGGAAAATCAGTAGGGATAGCCCAAAATTGCCTGTCCCAGCCCTTAGATAAATGTGGAATGAAAATAGTATTTCTGGGTTATTTTCTACATTAATCAATGCTTATCCCGCTATAGTGGGATTTGCCCATTATGGCAGGATTTACTGACTCTAACTCCTGCTATAGTGGGCCAGTGGTAGCGGTTTGCCTCCCTCTATAATGGTATACGTGGAAGCAGAAAGTTTGTCAACCCCTGAAACTTGCCCATTTTAAAACACACTTCCGGATATTGACGTCCCAAACCATCCCCTTTACGTCAAATCCAATATCAAGAGTTCTACTAACACGAATTTGTTGCTGAAAGTTTCTTTGGGTTCCTTAACGTGTTAGCTATCATAAAATAACTCCAAACCACAAAATCATCCACTAATCCCTTCCCAGATTACAAAATAAATAAGTGCAAAGATGTCTCTAAGTACACAATAGAGATCAGTTTATCAATAAGAGGGAGAGCAGGAATACTCCGAATGTCAGGAGCTCACCCTAAATCTCTGATCTATGACTGCTCCACACGATGCACACGTCAACGATGAGAACTCGTGCTATGACCTACAAGTTGTAGAAGTGTAGTATGAGTACCAAACATGTGGTATTCAGTAGGCATAGGCCGAGTGAGCTCCAAAGATAATGTAAGCATAAATAACATGTAAAGCAAGAATATAAACTACAGGCAACTATCTAAGAAACTAAACATAATAATGCTAATGGAGCTATAAGGATAAACTATCCTATTCTAACATTATTCAGGGACTAAAGTACAATACCATAAATCACCAACCAATATACAAATGAAGGGTGAAAAAAGGATATATACTAGTAATACAAGGACAAGAAATACATATACAATATTAATAGATAAGGAAAGAGAAGGATATATGGTAATACCATATCTATACATAATATATATATACATATAGGACTAAACTCAAACTAATAACCTGAGGGTGCCAACCTAACATCTCACGAATCATAGGCAAATAAGGGAGCCAATACTAGCCTAATCAAAGCCTCTAACTAAGGTGTAACTAATTATGAGATAACTTAATAGTAATTCCTCTTACTATGAGAAAGAAAAGGGAATAAAAAATGTACCGACAATCTCGGGTACCAGTCCATAACCATCCTATCACAAACTAACCAAAATAACCAATAATAAAGTAACCGAAAAGTCCAGACAAATAATAACTTAACTGGTCCTTCATAAGCCTAGGATGTTCAAGCAAGCACTCAGTAACTAACAATCATAGATTATACCTATACAACCCCCATAAGGCTAATAGATATAGGCACCAAACAATTATAATGGTGGTAGGCGATGCATATAAATGAATGAATGCAAGGATAGTTGACATGCCTCAAATCCCATTGGGGCGGACTAGCACCCGAAGCCGTTAAGGCCCGAGAGAACCAACCTTTGATTGAGTACATTCATATGCATGTCACCAAATGAACAACATTCTGCTACATATAGATACAAGATATCAATGACGAGAGTCATGGAAAGACATTCAAATAGATATGAAACTCGACTGTTAGGGCCACTATATCAAAAGGGTAATACATTCCTTCGTTCGTCTTACAACATATACAAAGCCTCTAACAGATACATAACTATGCCTAAAGTTTGGACAAGTCCCCGCTTTATACAACTATTACACAGTACCAAAACAAGTATATACAAGTGACTCGAAAATCCCCGAACCAATCTGGAGCTCACCAATAGTCTGCAGATGACACGAATCCTACTGCGAAGGTCTACTAGCTCCTATGCTTGCAGCACGTAAGGTAAGTCCCCCAAATAACGTCAGTATGAAAGAATGTACTAAGTATGTAAGGCTATAAGCAACTGCATGAAATATAAGAACTCCAATGGAATCAAATACAAGTTAATAATCAATAATGATAAACCACCATTCTGTATGTGTTGAACCATGTACATTGCCTTCATTACTTTCTTTGTTTTTACGTTCATATCAATATCAACATCAATCATATAATGCCCGGGCCCAACTGATCAGTGTGAAATAACATTGGGATCGGCTCAAGCTAGGCTTATGCCCCCAGAGCTACCACCCATAAATCAATATATCAGGTTCGGCTCGAGCTAGGTTTTCACTCCCAGAGCTTCCCCCTGTCAGGTTCGGCTCGAGCTAGGATTTTGCCCCCAGAGCTGCCCCCTGATCCAATAATCTCGGGATCGGCTTGAGCTAGGATTTCTCCCCCAAAGTTACCCCCCGTACTCAAACAACTATGCATTACTTCATTTCTTTACTTTTGTGAGATTGATACATTGGTGGTTGTAACATTATTGGAGCTTTGGAACACCAGTCAATGAGTAAGAGACACGTGAATAACAATTGCTAACAAACCTGAAATGAGATACTTTGAAACATTTTGAAATGGACACAAGTGAGGTAACGCTGTGAACAATAGGTGCTGCCAAAGGATACGGAAAAGAGTAACCTTGCATACCTTATCTTCCCAATATGAGAATATAACAATTCAGCTCTTTCCTTACGTGTTACTCTACAATACAAGTATATAACGGAGGTCACAGTAACATCTAACTACATCACGAGTGCACAAGACGATAATAAGATATGTGACTGCCATATAACGTAATTTCACCCTCCTACAATACAAGTTACTGCATCACCATACCAACAACACCAAAACATTCCACACATCAACCTAGCTATCACAAACCGATGGAATTACATACCAAGTTTATACTTTACACTTCCTCCTTAACATAACGTCACATTTACTCCATCAAGTCACCCAAATACCTTTCACAACAACACATTAAAAACAATCCACAATTGATACAATTCAAAATGCCTCCAGACTACCCTCTTAGAGCCATCCAAAGGGTACCATAAGTTGATGATTGCATCCAAGAAGGGTAGAGAGGCCTTGGAGGGTCAAAGAGAAGAAAAAACAAGCAAAACGAACTTTTGGAAGGACCTGCGGAGCAACATGCGCCCGTAGGTGATGAGGTACGGCTGCAGGTGCCCTCCTGGCCCTGTCTAGAGCCACCTGCGCCCACATGTGCCTCATCCGCCAGGGCGGATACTCGGTTCGGTTGTTATGGTTCACTTTTGGGTCTATCTTTGTAATTAATGGTCCATGGCTATAAGTAAGCTTCTCTTTTCATATTTTAGGTTAACTTTGATACCAATGAACAATTATGGTTTCAAAATGCACATGAACACCACAAGGTTTCAAAATGCACATGGACACCACAAAACTATATTCTCCTTTCAATACACCACCGGTTCCATGCACAATTTCATAACAACAATTCCACAAGTCACACACAAAGAGAAAGAAAGTTAGGGACATAACCACATCCTAATATGTTGGTATTTAATCCATCAAATTCACCTCCTTCAAAACCTCAAGTCCCTTTTCAAGTTTGAACCATATAGAAGGCAAGTCCTTTGCCGATTAAGCAGAAGTGGACTGTTTTACATATAGTGGACTGCTCAACACTTTGTTAACATAACCAACATGATTTACACACCATCTTATGCATATAATATATTAAACCATAAGAGTAAACACTTACTAAAGCTTACAAGTGGAAAATCTTTTCCAAAGGGAGTGGTTGCTTAAGGTTTGAAAGAGGAAAGAAATATCTCTTGGAAAAATCTAGAATTTGCAAGTGTCATCCTTAACCAAACTTTTGGTCAATAGATGAGGTGTTTACTTGGTCAACTTTTGGAATGGATCATTTCCTTTTGGGCCATGTCTTTCTTGCTTAATTTTGGGCCTCATTTGAGCCCATTAGCATGGGATTAATTCAGCCCCAGAATTTTAGTAGATGATTCACCTATTATTTATAGTTTAAATACTTTCGTCACTGTTAAGGTAGTCGCATAAGTTCAGAAATGCACGGGGTGTTACAATAGTCTAGCACCATCTATCAATCAAGTGCCATAACGTACTAAGGGTATACACCTCCTCTAGCTTAGTAGCTGGTAAAGGCAGGACCTATGGGGACCATCCTTCTCCGAAACTGTGGCTTATGGATGAAGGGGCCCATAGGGGACTCGGGATATTCTTATAGCCTAGTCCCAAACCAAGACTTCCAATAACCATCATAATCAATCTACTCCATCCAGTACCGGAGATATATATAAGTGTAATAAGTGCTCGAACTCGAACCGAGACTAAAAGAGTGTAAGTCTATAAATTCATTGCCCGAGATTGACTTCGGGACTGAATCGACATAATAGCGTAGAAACGATCAAAAATCTCCTTCGATCGGAGTAAATAGTAGTGGTAAAAGAGTAGATTAATAATGGACCAGAATCAACCTTGGTCTAATTTCTAAAATAGCATATTTAGTTGCTAAAGCTCAAATAAGGTGGTACAATTCCCATTGTAAAAGAATCTATTTTAAAACTGAAAAGTGGGAATAACTCCATTTTTAGAAAATAGTATAAAATCAAGGTTTTGGTTGGAACTGTACCACTAAGTGAGCATAAATGGGCCTAAAAGTATGCATGCCATCACCAATCTCCAAAAAATACAACCATAAGCGTCTAAGTGTCTATAAACTAGAATCACATTCTTTTTAATGATAGAATACTCACCCGGAGTCCAACTGGTATTGTAACAACAACCTCAGGCCCAAACATAACTAGCATGTTAAAAGCACCATGATCTGGAAAACTATGGTAAATTAGGGCACACAGCTACTAGAAGGAGCTAATTAGGGAATATGGCCCAAATCACTAGATAATACCATAAGTCTCATACTAAGGGATCCTTAATGTCAACCTAAGGCCAAACAAGCATATAATCAAGTGTAATAGGATCCTACGACCAAACGGGTGTTCTAGGCTAAGATTCAGGTCATATTTCTATCCTAAATCCCCTAAATAGGTTAAGTCATGATATACTAGTCATAATCCCCTCCTATAATCCCTACCTAGCATGCAATCTATACAATACACAATCTTGTTGAGACAAGTAGACTGAAGCCTACCTCGATGCCAAATCGCAATCTTGAATCACCCAAGAATCGCTCATCCTTGCTCCACAATCCTGAAAATGATGTCACACTATAAAAATAATAATCTACACATTAATAGGAGTAAAACGATACCCATCTTGCAATATAAAACTCCGGGCTTAAAATTGGGTCAAAAAGGGTCCATGGGGCCCACTAATGAAATCCCAAAATTGAATCCGTCATGAGATCCCTTGAAGGACAAGAAATGTATGCTCGAAAGTTGAGCATGAACGGTACACAAATCGGGGCCCAAATCAGCCCCTTAAGTTTTGGAATTTAAGACCTAAATTTTATGGATTTACAAGGTAAAGAATGGAATTCAACGGGGAAAAATAATGGGAAATGATCAAGGGATGTTAGATCAACATACCTTAGCCTCAAGGATGATTTCCCACACTTTACCATGTCCCAAGCTCTCAAAAATGGTGAAATGGGGCTTGAAAATGAAGAAGAAATCGGGAAAGCAACATATATACTGCCCAGGCATCTGGCCTTGACGATTGTAGAGGCCAAGGTTTGCGAATGCGATGCCTGGTAAAGTTACCCTTTGCCAGAGCAGCCAAATGGTTCATGAACATGGAGGCAAAGGGTTTAGAATACCGCGAATGCGACACAAGGTGGTTACGAATGCCAAGAGGAGAGGCAAATCGGGTCGGGCAACCTTAATCACGAACGCGAAGAAAAAGGCTAGCGAATGCGATGGTCAATGTCTTAACCCTTTTAGAATGTGGCCTACCCCTCGATAATACAAAGGGTAAATGGACCCTACACTAGAAGCTGGAAAACCAGCAAACACTTGAGTCCTCACGGACACCAACCGCGTGCTCAGGATTCGCTCGAAACACCGTGCACACAAACGAACTATGCTACCATACAAAATTTGACATTCCTGACTCAACGGAACCATCAAAACTTTCATCCGAGATTGTTTTAATTAATCATGGGTCCAACACCTATAGTTCTATTTTAACCAAATTTTACATAATAGTCCAAAATGAGTCTGGAAGCCTCAGGACTCGGACCAAGGGTTCCCCTATCCTAAAATCAACATTTCGGAGCTGATGGCACTGTTAAAATTCTCATCCGAGGCTATTTACTAGGAGTTGTAGTCTGAAAGCAATTCCTTAACAGCAAAAGCTCTAAGACAGGGAATTGAGCCTAAAATCCAAATGAACTATCCGATAACCTAACCAACAGTTCTGGAAAATCATAAATGACTTGTAGCCGCTATGGGAAGGCTCAAAACACCGTAAACACATGGAAAATCAAGAAAATTACTTGGCGGATCATTACATTATCCTAGACCATACCACGTGTGGATTTTATCCAAGACTATCCTAGCCTAAAATTTCTAACTCTTTATTTGAAAAAAACCTTAACCTAATATTTGGTACGCTAGACTTTACCGTAACAATGGAAAGAGTCATTACAAGAACTTTCTCGGTAAGTCTTGCTTATGTCATAGGATATTTTGTTAGGAAAGGATCATAGGTCATTTTTTATTGTAGTCCACTTAACCAAAATGGCCATCCAAATAATGCAGTAATCGATTGATCCCTATTTTGAGCCTGAATGAACCTTTTGTTAATTTGCATATTCACCTTACCAATTCTTTTTTTAACCTCCACTTTGGTAATGGTCCCTCCTTTGAAAACTTGACCTCAACTCAAGCAAATTTGCCTATGTTGAGGGAAAGATAGTTGGGTATGAAAAGAAGAAACTAGTTATCAAAGGGAAAACGGGTATGCCATGTGCTATAAATAAGAAACAAAAGTAGTTGAAAAAATTTCAAAAAGAAAAAAAAAAGAAAAAGAAAAAGAAGAAAAAAAAAATGAGTTAGAAATATAATTGCGCCCATAGTTGAACAAAAATAATAGGAGAAAAAAAATGAAAAGAGAAGGGTTGAAAGTGGAATAAGTTAGTGTAATGCCAAGAAAGGTTGAGTCACTATTCCCAAATCTATCATACCATTCCTTATGCCTACATCACAAGCCTAGAAAAGCAATATAATGATCCTAATTTGATTGTCTGAAAGCAAAAGCATAGAAAATAAGGGCAAGCCAATGGTATATGTACATGCATTATTTGAACTTCTTTTTTAGAGTAAATGTATTAGTTGTGTCCAGATTATCATTGAATCATGCGTGTGAGGAGGAAATCTTTGTTGTAAGAGCACTAGGGTAGTATTGTCTAACTGTTGCTTATGGGGTTTAGTTTCACATATGAATATATGGTTATCCGTTGATAGTGCAATGTCGTTCGTCGATCCTGTTGTGTCAGTTTAATAAGTTTGTTAGTGCACAACTGTTTTAGTTTTTTGATAAATGGTGGGAGTTTGAAATTTGTAAAATATGTGTTGTTAAATGCATTGTGACTGTCATAAATCTCCTAGTTTTCTTTTACTTGAGCATCATGTTAGTATAGTTTTGTTTTTGTCACTTGAGGACAAGAAAACTTTCTAAGTTTAGGGTATTTATGTACCGTGATTTTACGGTACTTTTGATGCTTAAAACATAGAAACTATGCATATTCTTGAGTATGTTTGGTTAGATATGATGTGTTTTTATTTTTTTGTGCAGAAAATGGTCCCGAAAGCTTAAGTGGGAAAAAAGCTAAGTACAAACTGTACTTTAAAAGTATGAACCGTACTTACAGTCGTACTGATGATTAATGAAGTTGAAGTTTGATGTTGATACCACGACTCATGAAATGATAGCACAAGTCACACTTTGACCCATAGATTGAAGTTTAAAAAAGTGTGAAATCAGCTCCAATAGTATGAGGAAACCTACGAACCGTGAAAGCCATATGTCACGACCCAATTTCTTAGGTTATGATGGCACATACTATAACCCACCAGTAGGTAAGCCAGCCCATTATTCATAATGGCTAGTAATTGACTATCAAGAGAAATGAAAGAAAGTAGCGGAATAAACATAATAAAAAGGCCAAGATAACCCCAAAACCTGGTGGAGCTAGTACAAGAGTTTCTAATACATCAAGAGTACAAGTGAAATATAGGATAAATATATATGCAAAGATGTCTGTGAGTATAACATATACATCAATCTAACAATAAGTGAGAGAGTAGGAACAACTCCAAACGCTAGGAGCTCACCCCAAGTCTCCGATCCATAGCTGCTCAGCACGATGCACACATCAATAAAGATAACTCATACTATGATCTGTAGGCTACAAAAGTGTAGTATGAGTACCAAACACATGGTACTCTATAGGCATCGGCCAACTAAGCTCCAAAAATAATGTAAGCATAAAATGACATGTAAGGCATGAGTGCAACTATAGGCAACTATCCAAGGAACTTGACATAACAGTGCTAATCGAGCAATAAGGATAACTACCCTATCCTGACAGTACTCAAGAACTAAAGTACAATAAGGTATATCACTAACCAATATACCAATGAAGAGTGAAAGAATGATCGGTAATAGTATACTAGGCCAAAGAATACATATACAATAGGAATAGACAAAGAAAGAGAGGGATATATGGTAATACCATATATATATATGTATATATATGCACATATAGGACTAACTCAAAGTTAAATACCTGAGGAAGCCTACCTAACATCTCGAGGATCATGGCCAAGTAACGGAGCTAATACCAGTATCATCAAGTCTCTAACCACAGGGTAACTAATCATGGGGTAATCCAATAATAGTATAATTCACCGAAATAGAGAAAGGAATAAGAAACTTACCGCTAATCCCATGTACCAGTCCATACTCATCCTGCCACGAACTAACCATAATAACCAATAATAAAGTAACCAGTTAGTCTGGGCACACAAACACCTAACCGGACCCCCATAAAACTGGAAGGTTCAATGAAGCACTCAACAAATAACAATCATAACCTATACCGATACGGCCCCCTATAAGGCCGATAGATATAGGCGCCAAATAATCATACTGGTGATAGGCGAGGCATATAAATGAATGAATGCAATATATCCATAAATACCATAACCGATCCAAGTTCCATAAAGTACCAAGTGTATACACTTCCTCCAGCTCCGAAGCTCGCAAAGGCACAACCTACGACGACCATCCTTCTCCAGCACTGCGGATCACGGACGAAGAGGCCCATAGGGGATTCGAGATATCTGTATACACTGTCTGGTCCCAAACCAGGACTTCCAATAATCATCATAATCTATCTATTCCATCTAGTACCGGAGATATATATATGTATAATAAGTGCAAGGGCTCGAACCGTGACTTAAAGAGTGCAATCCTACAAATCTATTGCCTGAGATCATGTTTGGGACTAAATCGATGTAATAATATAGAAAGGGTTAGAATCTCCATCGACCGAAGTAAATAGTAGTGGTAAATTGAGTGGATCAATAATGGATCAAAATAAGCCTCGATCGAATTTCCAAAATATTATTTTTAGTTCCAAAATCTCGTAATTCCTTAAATAAGGTGGTACAATTCCCATTATAAAAGAATCCATTTTAAAAGTGAAAAGTGGGCATAAATCCCATTTTGGAAAATAGTAGTAAAATCAAGGTTTGGGGTTTGAATCATACCACTAAGTGAGCATGAATGATCCTAACAGTATGCATGCCATCACCAGTATCCAAACAACCATAAGCGCCTAAGCGTCTATAAATAAGAATCATACCCTTTTTAAAGGTAAAATGCTCACCTGGAGTCCGACTAGTATCATAACCATGGCCTCGGGCCCAATAATACATAACCAACATAATAAGCCTCATAACTCGGGAATCCATAGTAATCAAGGGCATAAAGCCACTACAAGGACCTAATCGGGGAAATACCTCCCAAATCACCAAGTCAAATGATAAAGATTATACTAAGGGATCCTTAATATTAAACTATGGTTAGCATGCGTATAATTAAGGGTAATAGGATTATATAGCCATGAAAAGTGTTTTACACTAAGGTTCAAGTCATATTTCTACCCCAAAATTCCTAAATAGCCTAAGTCATGCTATACTAGTCGTAAAGATATCCTACCATCCCTACCGAGCTTGCAAATTATACTATACACAATCTCATAGAGAAAAGTAGACCAAAACCTACCTCAATGCCGAACCGCAAGTCTTGAATCACCCACAATTTTCTTGACTATGCTCTATGAGCCGAAAGTGCCACCACGCTACCAAAACAATCATCTACACGTCGATACGAGTAAAATGAGACCCATATTGCTATATAAAAGTTCGAGTCAAAATTCAGTTCAAGAATGGGCCTGCGGGGCCCACAAACAAAATTCAAAATTAAATTCGTCACGAGGTTCCTCGAAGGACAAGGAATATGTTATCAAAAGTTGAGCACAAATGGGACACAAATCTGGCCCAAATCAGTCCCTAAAGATAAGGATTTAAAGACCTAATTTCTTAGAATTTATAATGAAATGGAACGAAATTTAATGGGTAAAATGATGAATACGGACCAAGGCGGGTAGAGCTAACTTACCTTAGCTTCAATGGAAGATTCCCCACACTTTTTCTCTCTTCAAGCTCTCAAAAATATTGGAAAAGGGTTGAGAAAATGAGAGAGAACCAGGTGAAGAAAGGGCATTTAACACCCCCAGGTACCACTAAAGCGGTCACTTGGACGCTTAAGCGGCTACCGCTAAAGAGGTACATGACAGCTAAAGCGGTCGGGCAAAGAAAGGCATAGTCTACTAAAGCAAAACTTGGCCACTAAAGTGACGTCCACATAAGCGGACCTTGACCGCTAAAGCGGACCTCAGCCAAGTAGCCAAAGCTGCTAAAGCAACTCAGGGTCACTAAAACGATTACCGATAAAGTGGATCTTTGACCTCTTTAGCGGTCACACCAGCTATGAGATACCATATTTTAGCTAAGTCCAAAATGGACTCCGATCGGGTGTTCGGGATTCATTCGAAACCTCATGCGCACAAATGAACTATGATACCATACCAAATTTTACATTTCGGACTCAATCGAACCATCAAAACTTTCATCCGAGATCGTTTCAAGTAAATATGTGGCCCACACCTATAGTTTCATTTTTCATCAAATCTACCCAATAGCCCAAAACGAGTCTGGAAGCCTCGGGATCTGAACCAAGGGTCTCCCTAGCCTAAAATCAATGTTCCAGAGCTGATGGAATTATCAGAATTTCCATCTGAGATCATTTACTAGCAGTTTTGGTCCGAGACCAATTCCTTAACAGTAAAAGCTTTAAAATAGGGAAATGAGCCTAAAATTCAAACGAACTATCCGATGAACAAACTGGCAGTTTCGGTAAGTCATAAATGACATGTAGCCGCTGTAGGAAGGCTCAAAATGCTAAAATGTGTGAAAATTGAGAAAATGACTTGGAAGATCATTACACCAAACCACGAGTCCTGACTTGTTCAATTAGTTGTTCAATTAGTCTTGTAAAGGAAAATAAGAAAGTTGCAATTTTGACCTAGGGATCACGAGTCTTAGTATAAATTATTAGTCAAGACCACGAGTCGTACATTGACTGATGGGATTCTGGTAAAACTGCCAAACTATAGGTCATGAAGTCCAGTCCATGAACCGTACTTCTAAAGTATGAATCGTACAATGCTGACGGGCCTTCTTACCAAGTTCTTTTAGGATAGATTTTCTTTTATCTACAAATGCTTTCCTTATTTTTTTTTATTTACAATTTACGCACCAAAATCATATGGTTACATATTGTATTGCTTGAGAACAAAAACTCTAAGTTTTAGAGCAATAACATCCATCAATTCATGATTATTAATTGTTATTTGATAATTTAAGATTTCAGATTTCTTCTATTCAATTTGTAAGTCCATAATTATGTTTCATCTCCAAATTCTTATTATGATCTTACAAACATGAGTAGCTAAATTCCATAACTAGGATTATGGGAACCATGATGAATTAATGAAGTAGGTTAAAGTACTTAGTGATTCTTGAATGGTGTTTATACATGTATTGTTCTTCTCTTCGTATTGATTACTTTTTAATGGTTGCAAATATTAGAACTCACCTTAGTTCTTACTTGCTTGGAAAAAGAGGTAAATAATAGGAAAAGAGATACCAACAAAGATTTGAGACTACCAACCCTTGTTTAATAGCTTGAGACTTCCACGGTAACGTGACTTGGTGTCATGGAACCAAGCCACGTCACATGGGTCCAGTTGTGGAAATGAGACGCATTGAACATTATCTGAAGTGGACTCACGGCAGCCACTCACGTCATGTGAGTGGACTCACGGTACGTGAGTCCTGTCGTGAGTCACCTTCTGGTGCATACACTAGTTCTTTCGTCTTCAGATACTTCATTCTCGGGCGTGATTCTTTCTTTTTGTCCATTTTGCCTCCAAAATCTATTCTCCTGCAATATAGAACCGAAAACACGTCATACCAACCAGACTCACCCAAGTTATTGCATATTTTCATTATTTTAGGCATCAAAAGTGTTATGAAACCATGACACATCAACACCCTCGACTTAGAACGTTTGCATGTCCTCAGTCGACCAAAACAAAATAAACACAATGATGCTTAACTAAAATAAACCTAAGGGACCTACGACAGTCAACTCATTTTCTTTTGACCTCAAAATTTTTCTAACCCCTCTTATTTACAAATTAAAACCTCAGTGTGCATGCATGCAACATATTATCATGACATAGAAGGGATCAAGTGATGACATGAGATTATGAACAAACAACTAAGCATATGTGCAAATATCCGAACAGATAGCAGCTAACAATGCAACCCATGTACTCTCACAACAAAGACGTCCCATACACTCACAGTATACTAATGAATCTTAAAGCAGGGACTCAATCAAAAGTCTCTCTCTCACAAAGAAGTTCAAACAGTGTGCATGAAATATCATAGGCTTGCCCTTATTTTCTATGCCTTAGTTTTTCGGACAGTTGGACTAGGATCACTATAGGACTTTCATCGGCTTGTAATGTAGGGTTGAGGACGGGTATGGTACATATGGATATGGTGCCTCAACCCTCCTTGACTCTACACTATTTTTGGCTCCACTTTTAAACCATTCTCATTTTATTCTCCCTTATTCTCCTTCATTTATTTTCAGATGTTGGGTGTGATTTTCTTCATACTTACAAAACACATAAAAAAAAAATTCTTTTTCTTTTTTTCTTTCTTTTTCTTCCACCCAAATCTATTCTCTTTTTCTTTTACTAACCCCTTCTTCATACCCAAATCAATCTACGCACCCCTATAATAGCCACCCTCAACTTAGACGATTTGCCTGAGTTGAGGTACACAATGTCCAAGGAGGGAACAGGGCCAAAACAAGTTCATTATAAGTGAAAATGGGAAAGTGAATAGTCTAATGAAAGAAATAGGTTAATTAAGGCTCAAAATCGGGATCAAGGGATATTTATTTCATTTTGTCGGGCATTTAGGCCAAAAGTAGACTTATTCAAAAATGGCCTATGATCCTTTCCAAACCACTATCCTCTAACCTAGGCAAGACTAACCAGGCATGTTCTGGATCGCACACACAAAGTCAACTAAGTAATGACCTTACACACACAGAGCAAAGGGTTACATAATTGACTACTACCTATCTGATTCATGCAATGCTAGCTACAGTTATTTTGCCTATAATACTAATATCATAGCAAGATACAACAACTGTCACAAACTAACATACTACACACACATTTTAAAACAAAATCTTAAGGAGGGGTATCCTTTAAATAATCAAATAGCATAACTTGTTCAAAACTGGACTGCACTAAGGTTCCCCTATTTTTCTCCCAATTAAACAAGAAAACACATATATACTATAAATAACAACCTAAACATATTGGTTCTACTATGATAGCACACTTGGGGGAAAAGAAACACGGCAACAAAACCCCCCAAGTGGTGGTATACCCCCACCCCGACTAAATAATGGTGCACTGCCCCTAGTGCACAACTATCAATATAATAAATATAAGGAAGTGAAGACATACCTGCGGTGCCCTAGGCATTGAAAGTGGGCCCGCCCACAGAAGGATCATCAGCATGCTCTCTAGGCGCTCTGCTAGGTGCATCTGGTGGAGGGGGTGCCTGACTAGAGGATGAACCTCGTACCCTTTGCTCCTGAGTGATCTGACTAGTATGGTACTCCAACCAGGAGGCCTTAACCGCTCTTTGGAGATCACCCTCAAAATCATCACCGCTATCAACCTGCTCGTCTGTACTGCGTGGCCTTTTGCCTCTATCAACAGGAGGCTCCTCTTCTGCAAACAAATCCACCTCAAAAACTAGCCGCATCGGAGTCAGAATGGGAATAGGTGGAATGATAGGAGTGCTGCTTGATGGTAAAGCTCTAACCTCCTCTCTCAACGCAGCCACTTCCTGTGTCAACCCTGTCATATCAGGACTCAGTACCAAACTCAACCGGGTAGACATCCGTGCCTCAAAGCTTTTAATTCGTCCATGCAGCTCTCGCATAAACCTATCCATAGACGCAGACATACGGGCCTTCACTCTAGCCTCTGTAGCCTCTACCGTGGTCCTAAACCATGTATTAAGCTAGGATACAAACTTAACTATCTGGGCCTCTGTGTGGTCCTACCACTCAAACATCTGGGTTTACCTATCAACCAGCTGCTATAGGAAGTCCCTTAAAATCAAAACCATACTAGAGGGGAGCGGTGGTGCGGTAGTTCCTGGAGCCTCATCATCAATCATCAGGACTGTGCCCTCAGTAGGTGTAGGAACAGTATCATGTACGCTCACCGGTACTGGAATAGGAATAGGTGTACTAACCGGCTTGTCCCTATATCCAGGCCCTTCAAAAAAGGCTGCTCCTGATGACCCGAAAGGTTGAGACCTTCGTGGAACAATAAGGTTAGCTCCCTACTGCTGCATCAACCCAATATCTGCTATGCGGGTCACCTCGGTATAGTGATCTATGGTAGGTTGCTTAACCACACCAGCCCTATCATACAAGCTCCGAATGAAACAAGGGATAGGGATATTGGTAAAATCTCTAAAGACATGTTCATGGATCTCCCTAATAATGTATCGGCCGATATTGATGTCATAACCGATGATGATGCTGGATTCCACAATAGCCCAATCCAAGGTGAGTGAATTATCAGCATTAGTGGGTCCCAAATGATGCCTAAAAACCGACCACCAAAACCTGCCAGCAAAATAGAGTGTGGACTTCTTTATAGCCAGCTCCCCAGTCACCCAACTAGCATCAACACCCTCATCCACTATATAACCAGCGATCCACCTCATTAAATCCAACCTCTAATTAGTATCCCTCATTTTAATCCTATTTTTGATAGTCTCTATACAGTGATCAAACTCTGAAGTCGTAGCTGGAAATGTACAGTCAGCACCAAATAAGAATCTATGGATGGTATGCTCAGATCTATCGACTCTGGTCTCCCAAACCAAAGTGTGAGTCAATGGTGGTTGGTACCGGAGTCGCTGCTCAATAGGTGTGATCAACTCAATAGATGTAGTGTAGGATGAATAAAACTCTCGGACCAATTCTGGGCTATAGCGACCACAAGGCTCCGTCATCCATCTAAATCCAAACTGATCAAACATAGTCCAAATGTCGGGAAATTCCTTTAACTCCTCTATCGATATCGGGGCTCCTCCATAATACTTCTTCTACACATGCCCCATTCAGTAAGATGAGAATCCCTATTATAAAAGTCCCGCATGCCCTGCACACAGCATCATTGGGTTTCCCTCCTCTGTGAGAAAGACGGGGAACTTTTGTCACCAGTGCCTAAAAGAGATGTTGTACCCTCTACCGCAAAATCACCCTGCCCTATAGTACTATCCGCAGATCCATATATAGAATCATCCTCTCCCTCTTCAGACTGGGGGGCGAACTCAAAAAACTGATCAGGAATAGTCGGCTTGACAGGCTGCGGAATAGGCTGAAGTGCGGCCCGGGCAACAGCTTTTGCCCGAGTTTGTAACCTCGTGGTGAGGGGTAATAGTGCAGTATCATCCGCTGTAATCTCAAACACCTCCTTGGACCCACTTGGATCTGACCTGGATGGTTCATCACGCAACTTTATTGGAAATTCAGGATTTTTGGTTCGGATTCTCAATGAAGAACCCATGTCTCCATGTTTGGGGTTTGATTTGGGCGGCATAGTGTTGGGCTTGGAATGGGTATTTGGGTTGGCTTTGAGGAGTTTCGGGTCGGGTTTGGTCAATTTTGGGTCTGGGAGGGTCGGATTTTCTGGTTGGGCAGGTTTAGGTGGTGAAGATTTGGGAAATTTTGAAATTGTTGTGGATGAATTAGAGGATGTAGGATTAGGTACTAGAGAATTTTGTGAATTGTGGACAATAGGGTTTATGTTTAGTATTTTGAGTTGAGAAGAATGAGTTGAAATTGAAGTTGGGTCAGATTTGAGGGGTTTACCGATATTTTAAAAAAATAAAATTGGATTGGGTCGGGTCGGGTCTTGGGTACCTGGGGTTTCTGCTTCTCACGATACCACCCACGTGACATGGGTTGACCCACGTCATGTGGGTATCTAGTGTAGATAAACTCCTGCATGTGTCAATTGACGCTGCTTCTCACGATACCACCCACGTGACGTGGGTTTACTACTTCATGTGGGTGTATGGCGTAGGTCAACTTCTGCAGGTTAAAATTTTCCTCTGACTTCTATGGTACCAGTCCACGTTGCTTAGGTGAACTTAAGTCTAGTGAATCACTTTTGTGGGCAGTACTTGCACATACTCAGTTTAATATAGTGAATTTCAGTGAACGTATCCGCCAATGCTCAGATCACACATAAGAAAACATTGGGTTGCCTCCCAAGCAGCGTCTGATTTAATGTTGTGGCACGACACGACTAACTTGGATACTAAGACTTCACCAACCAGCCTATGGGCTGCCTCCCATGAAGCGCCTAATTTAAAGTCGCGGTATGACACGACTAACTTCATAACTTATATTTCATCAAGCTTAAGCTCCAAACATGTCCTTATTTCTTCCGTGATTCCCACATAATGCTTTACACGCTGCACATTGACCTTGAATAGAACTTTATCATCACCTTTTATCTCAATTGCTCCATGTGGGAATACCCTGACCACCGTGAATGGTTCGGACCATTTGGACTTTGACTTTCCAGCAAACAAGCAAAGCATGGAGTTGTAAAGTAGTACCAAATCTCCCGGGTAAAACTCTCATTTCCCAATTCGCCGATCATGATTTTATTTCATCTTCTCTTTGTATATTGCTGAACTTTCATAAGCCCAAAGGCAAAATTCATCCATCTCATTCATCTACTCAAGTCTCAATTTAGCCGCGTCACTCCATTCCAGATTTAACCTTTTCAATACCCATAATGCCTTATATTCAAGTTCGGCAGGGAAATGGCACGACTTACCAAAAACCAACTGATATAATGATGCACCAATTAGTGTCTTAAAAGCAGTTCGATATGACCATAATGCATCATCCAATCTTCGAGCCCAATCAGTCCTATTGGCATTCACCATTTTTGCCAAAATAGATTTTATCTCACGATTTGACACCTCAACTTGCCCGTTTGTCTGAGGATGGTAAGGTGTTTACCTTATGTTTAACACCATATTTTTCAAGCAGGGCCTTGAACAGCCGATTACAGAAGTGGGATCCTCCATCACTAATGATTACTCGGGGTGTACCAAATAGTGAAAATATGTTTTTCTTCAAGAATGTCGTGACACTTCTTCCTTCATTATTGGGAAGCGCAATTGACTCCACCCTACCAAAATGTATTTCATCCCATGTGAGCTCACAAAAGGGCCCATAAAGTCAATTCCCCATACATCAAATAATTCGAGCTCAAAGATAGGTGTCATGGGAAGTTCGTGTCTGCGTGAGATATTCCCTTGCCTTTGACATTGGTTACAAGCCCGAGCATAATCATGAGCATCTTTATAAATGGTGGGCCAGTAATACCCGAATAGTAAGATCTTATGAGCAGTCCGCGCACCTCCATGATGACCCCCAACTAGAGATGAATGACATACTTCTAAAATACTCATCATCTCGACTTTCGGAATACATCTTTAAATCATACCGTCAGTACACACACCCTAAACAAATAAGGTTCATACCAAAAGAAACTTCTAACCTCATGCATGAATCTCTTTCTCTGCTAATATGACATGTCTTTCGGGACAAGGTCACTCGCCAAAAAGTTGGCAAAATCTGCAAACCAAGGGACTAAGTCTTGTGATGCTGCCAGCACTTGCTCATCTGGAAAAGTATCATTAATATCAAGATCATCCCTTAATTTAAGCATGGCCTCCTCCTCAAGGCGTGATAGATGGTCCACAACCTGATTCTTGGTTCCCTTTCGATCCTTGACTTCAAAATCAAATTGTTGCAGTAGAAGCACCTACCGAATCAATCTTGGCTTAGCATTATTTTTTGACATAAGATACTATAGATCTGAATAACTCAAAAGCAAAGACCACTGCCAAAAATTCCTGTTCAGTTACAGTGTAATTCTTTTAAGCTGGATTAAGCACTTTTCTAGTACAGTAAATCGGATGTAAAATCTTCTCACGTCTTTGGCCAAGGACTACAGCCAAAGCCACCCCGCTAGCATCACACATAACCTCAAAAGGCATTGTCCAATCTGGTGAAACAATTATAGGGGTTGAAATCAACTTCTCTTTCAGATACTCAAATGCTTTTAGACATGCGTCATCAAACACGAACTTCACCTCCTTCTCTAAAAGTTTGCATAACGGGTTAGCAATTTTTGAGAAGCCTTTGATGAATCTTCTATAAAAGCCTGCATGTCCCAAAAAACTTTAAATTCCTTTCACGAAGATAGGTAACTTTTCAATCACCTCAATCTTTGCCTTATCAACTTCAATACCTTTCTTTGAGATCTGATGCCCCAATACGATACCCTCGTTGACCATAAAGTGGCATTTTCCTAATTTAGCACCAAGTTGCACTCCTCGTATATTTGCAACACATTAGCAAGGTATGCCAAGCAATCATCAAATGAGTCTCCCATAACAGAAAAATCATCCATAAAAACCTCAATAGTGCCTTACACCATGTCGGAGAAAATAGACATCATGCAACGTTTGAAATGGCATCCTTTTAAATGTGAATGTCTCGTATAGACAAGTGAAAGTGGTCTTCTCTTGGTATTCAGGATCAATGAAAATCTAATTATTCCCCAAATAGACATCGAGAAAACAATATCATTCTCTACCAGCAAGACGGTCTAACATCTGATCCATGAAGGACATAGGAAAATGATCTTTTTCTATCCAAGAATTCAGCTTTCGATAATCGATGCAAACTCTCCATCTAGTAACCGGCCTCATTGGGATTAACTTATTTTTGTCGTTTGGAACCACAGTGATTCCTCCTTCTTTGGTACACATTGAACTGTTCTCACCCATTTTCTATCATCAGTAGGGTAAACCATACTTGCATCTAACTACTTGATGATCTCTTTCTTCACAACCTCTTGTATCAGTGGGTTTAGATGACGTTGGTGCTTAATGCTCGGTATGCACTCAGGATTAAGTTGAATTTTGTGAGTGCAAATGCCGGGTGGAATCCCTATAATATCAACAATGGACCAACCAGTGGTCCTCTTAAATCTTCTCAATACCAAAACCAGAGCCTCTACTTGCCACTCCACCAATTTAGCAGAAATAATCACAGGCAAGGTGTTGTTGGTTTCTAAAAATGTGTAGCGACGGTGAGCCGAAGGAGTCTTAAGCTCCAAAACTGGAGGCTCCTTAATAGAAGGATGAGCTAGTGGGGTCACCCTATTCTTCGAATCAAGATCAAGTTTCTTTGGAGCATAAGTTTAGGATCCCTTACTAGTGAGTGCACCAATCATCTCATCGTATTCCTCAATATCATCGCTAACAAAATTCATAATCACGGCCACAAGAGCTTCTACCCCAACCTTTCTTCAAGAGACATGATAATATCACTTTCCTCAACTGCATCTATTATCGAAATCACCCGCATATCTTTCGGTTGCTTCATGGAACGACAAACATTAAAAGTGACTTGTTCATCATTTAACCTGAATTTCATCTGCCCTATTTCTATGTCGACTAATGCACCACCAGTGGCAAGGAATGGTCTTCCCAATATGATGGGAACGTCGAAATCAACTTCACAATCTAGGATCACAGAGTCAGCCGGAAATATGAAAGATGTAACTTTTACCAAAACATCATACAAAATGCCCACCGGCTTTTTTACAGTTCTATCTACCATGAGAAGTCTCATAGAGGTTGGTTTTCGTGCTCCTAACCCCAACTGCTTAAAAAAGGCTAACGATATTAAGTTAATTATAGCACCCAAATCACAAAGTGCTTTAGCAAAGTTGTAAGACCCGATAGTACAAGAAATTATGAAAGCTCCTGGATCCTCCTTTTCAACTAGGGAACGCGAAACAACTGCACTACAATGATGTAAGTTATCTGTTGGCTCAAAACTGACAGTTCTCTTCTTCGTCACCAAGTCTTTCATGAACTTTGCATAACCTAGCATCTGCTCCAATGCTTCAACAAGAGGGATATTTACCGACACCACTTTCAACATTGTAATAAACTTCTGATATTTACCTTCCTCAACCTTTTTTTTCAACCTTTGAGAAAAGGGAGAAGGAGGTCGTGGGATAGTTTTCAGCATTTGTGGGACCTTCTTTTCCTGCCTCCTCTCAGATTTCGCCTTTTTGCCAGTATCATGAGGATTTGGAACTATTTTGACCTTTAAATTATCCAGCTCTAACTCAGTTTCTACATCAACTATCATTGGTTCATTAGTCTTACTACTATCCATAGGTATAGATGGATCTGTTATGCATTTCCCGCTTCTAGAAGTAATGTCCAGACAATGACAATCATTTTTTGGATTCTAGACGGTGTTGCTTGGAAGGTTACCTGGTTGACGTTGGTTCAATGCCATCGACATCTGCCCAAATTTTTTCTCCAACTATTTAATAGCAGTCGAATAGGATTCTACTTTCTGACTTATTCCCGAGATATCTGACCTAATCTCCTTCTGGAAATTTTCTTGACTCTCTGACCCTTTCACCAGTTTATTGAGAAGGGCTTCCATTCTTGAATTTCTAAAGTCAGCATCACGGTTTCCTGGTGGAACATATACTCCACTCTTCTCTTTATAATCATCCTTCCGCCTCCAATCACTGTTACGATCTCGTTCTCTATCTCTATATCCCGACTTGTTGTAATTGTCTCCATAGTAGCTCCGACCTTGATTCCATTGCCTTGAGTTTCAAGAGTCTTGATTAGACCCTTGACCCTTGGCTCGAAAACCCACCACTTCTCGATCCAGGTACTTAGCCTCCTCATCTGATTCGCTATCATCATGTATAGGGGTTTTACCTTGTGCACCTACAGTATGCACCTTCTCAGCATCTATGGCCGCTATCTATTTATCTAATAAACCAATTTTTGTCCTTAAATGTGCAACCTCTTGAGCTACAGATTTGTCCAAAGCCCGTTGTGCTGCTGAGGCTCCAAAAACATATGTGCCAGCAGGTATTTTTGCCTCCCGAGTATGCCATCCTCGGTTGGTCTTGGTGATACGATATAATAGTTCTAAAGCTTGTTCCCATCTCAGACTCATGAATGCTCCACCAGTGATAGTATCTGCTACTTCCTTCGTGTTGGCATTTAAAGCCCTGTAGAAGATTTCAAGTAAATTTCTACCACTCATCCTATGATTTGGCACATTCTGTAGTTTCTTCTTGAACCTTAGCCATGTCTCATAAAGTGCTTCAGAATGTAGTTGTCTGAAGTTGTAAATGTCATCCTTCAACTGTATCATCTTGGAAGGTGGAAAAAATCTTTCCAGAAATTGATATCTTAACTCTTGCCAAGTAGTGATGGAACCTCGTGGTAATTCTGCCAACCACAAAGTCGCTTCTCCTTTTTAGAAAGAATGGAAACAATCTCAATCGAATAGACTCTTGGTTAACTCCAGGAAAGTTATATGAAGTACAGACCCACACAAAATTCATCACGTGCATGTTTGGATCATCAGTAGAAAGCCCAGAGAACACTCCCTTCAAGTTTAGCAGGTGAATCATGACACTTGTAATGTCAAACTTAGTGTCCTGAGGTAACTCTGGTGGAATAATGGCACCAGCCTATATAAACTCAAAATAGGCCATATCTTCTTACTCAGGATCATCATAAACTGGCATATGCGGTCTTTGAGGTGGTTGGTGAGCTCTCAGTCTTCTTTGTCTCTCTTCAGCTTCAGCCAGTCATTGGGATGCCTCTTACATAACTCGATTATCTCTGTCTGCTTGCGTAAGAGCAGCTTGTCTAGCTTGCTCTTCCTGTGTCAACCGAGCAGTAGTTTGGTCTGTTATTTCATGACCAACCAGCTGAATTGGTTGATTATGAATGTCTCCCATGGTGGCAGGTGATCTAAGGCGTATTTATATGCCTTAGTAGAGACTTTAACCCATGATTACCTTAGTTTTGAGAACAATACTTGTGTATTATATAAACTTTTGATGGAATATGGGATATTGTGCTAACCAATATGATTAGACTCTTGTAGGTGGAATTTGCGACTTTTTGGAGCATGTTTGGCATGGAAAGTGAGGCTTGGAGGAGCTACAAGTGAAGAATATTGAAGATAAGAGGCAAGCCAAAGAGTTGATCTTGAAGAATCTAACCAAATCCGCGAAGAGAAGTCGACCAAAGCAAAAAAATCACAAAAAAAAAGGGTTTGGGTGGAATTTTTACTTGCCTAGGTAGACTTGGGGCATGCCACGCCGCCTGGGAGCACCCTTTTTGCTGAGGTAAAATCTTCCTAAGTGCTAGGTGCGCCCAAGGGAGTGCCGGGCCGCTTTTTGGCCGATTTTTACCTTGACTTGGGTCTATAAATAAGGATTTTGAGTTATTGTATGTAATGACCTTCCCGGTCATTTACCTCTTTTTCGTGCGTTCTCAGCGTTTAGAGCTTTTCTATAACTGCCCCAAGTTATTTATGACTTGCTGGGACTGACAGTTCGGTTCCCGGGCAGTTCGTTTGAGAATATTATTTAGACCGAGCTCGTTGTAAAAAGAATTTGATAAAATGACATAGTTAAGTACCTTTCAAAAATATTTATGATATTTATAAAATTCTTTAGTGATGATGTATCTATACTACTTTATAAAAGTTCTATAATTTATTAATATTTTTAAACGAAGATAGTAAATCTAATTTTATGTAATAATATTTTTATTTTATAGAGGTTTTGTTCAAAATAATTTTCTATTCATGATGGTATATTTAAAATATTATATTTATTTTACCACGAGCCTATGCAGTATTCAAATATATATATATACGGAGAGCAAAAGAATGGATAAGGCCATGTGCATGCAACACTAATTAGTATTTGACTTCAAGACTTTGTGTCTTTTTTTATTTTTGTACGTGTAGTACATATATATATATATATACTCTAATATTAAGTCCTTTTCTTATTTTGTCTTGTTGAAAGAAAAAAAAAAAAACTACATATATTCCACCATTTTTTTAGCACTTTAAGCTCAACTTTAAACATTTCTAGAGAGATTCAAGGTTAGGGGTTGGTATATTTGAGTTCGTGGACTCGTTCTCGTCATTTCTACGGTACGTTTTCTTATTTTTACGGTAGTTTTAGTTACGGTGGTTGTTGGAATTGGTGTTGATATTTGAGCTAGATATTGAGCTCAAATTGAGCGGTGTTAGTTGTGACTATTGGTCACGGGGTAATTTGGGACGCTGTGACGATTTTGGTTTTTCGATTCCGCAAGTGGGCCCCACATGGACCGTTTGGATATTTTTTTGAACTAATGCAATATGGGTATCAAAATTCATGTTTTGACATGTAGTTTATTATTTTGCTAGCGTGGCAGCAATCGGAGGTCTCTCAAAAGGGAAAGACTCCTATTTAGCAAGCTTTGGCAGGCGTTTGGCGGCGTCCAGGTAGGCTAGGCTTACCATATACCTAGACTGAGTTTGTTTATAGTATTTGCATATTATTATGCTAGTGTTTGGGCTGGTAGTTGTAGATTGGCATTGGCTTGCTATGATTAGGCCTTTTGAGCCGGTTAGGGCCTTGTGCGGATGTGTTTCGGGCCTGTTATCCTCGTGGTGTGCCAGATATTACTTTTATAGGGTTGGTTAATGTTGTACCGTTGTTAGTAGGGGTTTGGGGAACCTTAGCCCAGACTTGGTTCCGGGACCCCGTAGTGGGCCCCGCTACTCTTCACAGTCGGTGTAGTTAGCTTTAAACCTTATTAGGCTTAGTTAATCCCCGAGACGATCTTTTAGGATAACATTTGTATTAAATTACCCTATTTATGCCCTTTTGACCTGTTTAGCCTTGTTAGTCTCTAATAGCACCGTATTTGACCGGGGTCGGCTAGTTTGATTTAGAATGCGGACCCGCCTTGCCATGACTTAGAATGTATACCCAGACTTGTGGTACGTGGTGGGTTAGCTCCTTTACTTATGTTTCGAGTTTATTTTGGGGCTGGTATGTCCCCGTTTACTTGTATTTGTGTGGATTCTGGCACTATTATGTCACTTGGTTACTGATTATTATGAGTTCCGGTTCAAGTCCAGCCACTGATTCAGCATGATGGTTACTGATTATTATGAGTTCCGGTTCGAGTCCGGCCACTGATTATTATGAGTTCCGGTTCGAGTCCGGCATCTGGTTATGATATGATTGGAGAGTTTTGGTACTGAGTTCCGGTTCGAGTCCGGCGGTTATGATATATGTGGCCTATTGTTATTATCCACTATGTCCGGTTCGACTCCGGCGTCTGGCCTCTTGTTATTACCCATTGGTGCCGGTTCAAGCCCGGTGCAATCCTGTTGGTTATTGTGGTTACTGGATACTGATACAGCCTCGAGACACTAGTGACTATGCATTTACTTTTCTTGTGTGTCCCGCTGGTTTATGGGAGCCAGACTGGGTTGTTGTTTTCTTCCGTGTGCCTATCGGGCTTATGGGGGCCCAGATAGGTTATGTTTGACTTGTGTGTTTACTTACGCATTTATTTACTCGTTATTATGTATCGCACTTATATTTTCCTGAGCATATCTATACGCCTCGACAGTTACTTATGTATTTGTTACTTATACCCCGGACTTAGCATGCACCCTCGCATTTTAGCTTGCTTATATTATATTAAGCTCAGTCGGCCGATGATGCCTACTGAGTACCCGTTGCCCTGGTACTCATACTGCACTTCTGCATCTTTTTCCCCGATGCAGATCCAGGCACCAGTCGACGGTTTTGACGTGACTCTTTTCTCAGCACTGATTCCAGAGCAGGGTGAGCTTACTGACGTCCGAGGCAGATCCTACTCCATCCTCTACTGTATAGTCTTTTGCTCTCAAGACTATTGTACTTATTATACATGTTTGGTTTCTGTCTTGTATTTTGGGTATGTTAGTAGTGGCTCATGTACTGACCCCACCAGGTCTTGGGAGGGGTTTTGGACTTTATATACATTGTCCTCTTCCTTCTCAGTCTTAGCATGTTTATAAATATGGTTACTTCCACTTCTTCTCTGTTTTATGAGATTTCGCCCGTTAGCCCGTCGCTTGTTGCACCGAACTAGGGTTTGGCTTGCCTATTGGTGGGTTACGATAGGCGCCATCATGACTCAAATATTGGGTCGTGACATTGTATCACATTCCATCATCCTTAGAATATTTTGGGCGTTTTTGGGCATCTCAATTAGGTTCCATTCCTCTTCTTTTCAGTTTTTAAGTTTTTTTTATGGTATTTATTTACTTTTGGATGTTGATTGACATTATGAGTGGCTAAAATCCCTCATTCTTGGGGTTAAGGCCAAGAACATGAATCTATTGGGTTAATTGTATTGGTTTTTTCTGGAGTTTATCATAAATTGGTTATTCATATATTCTAAATTTCATTATTTTGATGCTTGATCACCATTGGAATATATTCCTTGTCTTGAAGTGAGCTCGAGAGAGAAACTAAGAGATAGAACTTGAATATATTAAGTGTGGTCTTTCTCGGGGAAGTAATTCTACGGGATTGACATGTGGTTAGGACGAGAGGTACCTAATCCACCACACTTGGTCAATTACGAGAAGAAAACTTGAATGCTCTAGAACTAGTTAAGCTTATCACCACTCACGGATGTAGGTAGGTTTCTAAGTTATAGTAGAAGATTATATTTTGGAGACAAATATAGTTATAAAATCAACCTCGGATCAATAACCACGATAAACAACTCAAAGTGCTTAAACCAATAACAATTATGCTCAAGAGATGACATTCAAGGTGCCTTAGCCCTGGGAATTCACTTTTTATTGATTTTTCAAGAATATTTACGAAAACCAAAGTTACGGTAGCGAAGATAGGAGTTCATAGTACGCAATCATTTAATTTTCAGCACCAAATCTCTTGTCGTTTTCACAACACTAGTTTTTAATTATAGTTTGATGTACAGAGTTGGGTTCTGTTGACGAAAGTCCCTTGGGTTCGATATTCGGCTCTTTAAAAGGAGCCGCTTTATTACTTGCATGATCACGTACACTTGCATGTATAGCTTGTCGCAACAGCAGGATCCTGAACTTCATCGGTATTCACCATTCTTCGATTAGCTCTCAGAGTCCTTTTTATTTCAAGATCAATTGGAATCAGGGGATTGCCTTGACTCCAAGTATTGGGCATACACAGGTGTGTACCCTTAAAAGTATAGAAAAACATAACCAATCAACTCCAACAAGTAAACTAATTAGCTCCGTAACCATATTCCCCCGACAATGGTGCCAAAATTTGATGTGATCTAAAATATGCCTCCTAAGAAATATAAAGCGATTGTTGTATCAAATATAGAACCCAACTAGGTTGGGGTCGATCCCACAGGGAATAGGTCAAAATTATATAGAATGCTAGTCTGAGTGACTGGTGAGTAATTAAAATAGGGGGGGGGGTTATGGATAAATAGTAACTGTAACAATTTCTGAATACAGAATTTGTAGACAATATGAGAAATACACTAGGACTGTGGTCCCCAATGATTCCTTAACTCCACCGGTTTCTTGTACTGGCAAAACTGTCCCGCTATGTTACATGTAAAATTTGACAAGATATGTTCATCTAAACGTCTCTTGACCTTGGTTAGACAAATTTCACTCTTCTCCTCTCGGTCTTCGAGTGTCGCACTACTAACCTTTGTCCAGAATCTCAGATAAATATCCCTGTTACGGCTCAAGTTATTAGATGAAGGTTGATAGCTTCAAATCTCCGTTGTTATTCCCTCTTTCCCAATCTCTACCTCTCTCTCGAGCAAGTCTAGATGTCATTCCCCGAATCCCATCGAGACGTGATTGGCACCCGTAGTCGATAAGGCCCGAGAGAACCAAACTGCACTTATGTTCATTCATATGCATGCCATCAGAAACACCCTTATCACGTAGGAGCTTATAATGCTAACAATGAAAATTCATGGAACACGTGACATATGTACATATATGAAACATGGACATTGAGTCCATCAAGTCAAAAACAACATGTACCTTTTACATTTATACACCTACATCCGTCTACAAAAACCTCTAACAAGTGCATTGACCAAAATAAACTAAAAGTCGGGACAAGTCCCCTCTTTATACAACATGTACAACACCAAAAAATATGAACAACTGTGACTCGGAGAAGCCCCGAACTAAATGGAGCTCACCAATGATCTGCAACGACTGGCAACCTACTGTGGAGGCCTACTAGTACCTGCGCTTGCAGCAAGTAAGGTAAATACCCCAAGAGGGGTCAGTACGAAGAATGTACTGAGTATGTAGGGCCATATGAAACTTGTATGATATGTAAATATGTCAATGAACTCAAATACAAATGAATGATCAATATGGATAAGTCACTATACTGAACTTTGGGAACCATGTATTTTGCTCTCATTACTTTCTTTGTATCTTTACTTCTATGATTATTCATCTTTGCCTGTGACCTGTGATACCCGAGGCCCGACTGAACAGTGGGTTTTAACATAACATATCGTTATGTTGGGATCGTCTAGAGCTAGGATTATGCCCCTAGAGCTGCCACCCATGAATTAATATATATCAGGATCGGCTCGAACTAGGTTATTACCTCTAGAGCTGCCACCCATAAACCAACATTTCATGATTGGCTCGAGCTAGGTTATTACCCCTAGAGCTGCCCCCTGTCAGGATTGGTCCGAGATAGGCGTATGCCTCTAGGACTGCCCCCTGATCCAACAAATCTCGGGATCGGCTTGAGCTAGGCATTTGCCCCCAAAGCTACCACCCATACTTGATCATTGACCACATATTTGCATTACTTTATTCATTACGTTGAGATTGATACAATGATAGTCATAACTTTATATGAAGCTTTGGATCATTAACCAATGAGTGAGAGACATGTAAATAAACATTGTGAGAAACATAATATTATTAGAACCATAGTACCATTGGAACCATTGGACTATTATCCATGAACAAGAGACATGAGTATCATCACTATTGGAACGTTGGAACATAACCTTATTGAGCTTTTGGAACATTAACCATGAATATGAGACATGTGGTTCACAATTTATCAATGAGTAGGAACTATGTGATAATGACCATTGATAACCGGATATAGGATACCTTAGCACATTTCGGGATAGGACAAGCGTAATGTCAATGTGGATACTATTTGCCGCAGAAAGATACGGACAGAGTAACCTTACATACCTTGTATTCTCAATACGAATATACAACCTTAGATGTGCATATAATAGTCCCGCTCCTTCTTTATGTTTCACTCTACAACACAAATACATAACGGAATTGACATTAACCACCAACTACCCTACAAATGCATATAACGTCAATGAGTTACATTTTTGCCTTTAAAATGTCATTTACCCCTTGAGAATACCATTGATGAAATTATCATAACAATAATCCTACAATATTCCATACATTGACCAATACATGATAATCAATAACATTTCACCACAACACTTCTCCTTTACATTTTCTCATCCACACCATATCACAAATAATCCATCAATTCACCTTAATACACTTCATAGCACATATCGGCCAAAATCCCATAATTTACACTTATAGAAAAATAATAAGTTTAATAACAAAATCACACCATACATGTTCATATTTTATCCATACCATGCTCTTTCATCAAAGTCACAAGTCAAATTTCAAGTTTAAATCTCATGGATCACCAATCTCTTACAAAAACACAAAGTACCATATTCAACACTTTCAACCATAACCAACATGATTTACATACTCTCCCATGCATATAATATATTAATCCATAACAATAATCACTTACCCAAGCTTGAAAATGATGATCTTGCTCCAAAAATTGACTTTGAGTTCTTAGGGTTTTGAGAGAAAAATGGTGAAGAAATATCTAGAAAGCATGAGAGTCTCATGTGAATAAAAAATTAGATTTTTTGTACCTTTTATAAGCCTTTAAGTCCATCCTTATCCACTCTTATAGCATTAAATGCTTGGTCTAGAAGATCAAGGCAAGAATGGGTCATTTGACCCATTTTTGGCCCATGTCTTCTTTCACATTTTGTGCCCTTTTTGAGCCCAATTCACTTAATCCAATAAAATCAATAATTTATCATGTTTAAATCATTTCATACTCATTAAAACAATATTCCCACTCACGCTATTCATATTCGTAGCCTCAATCCCTAAAATAAGTGATTCTAGCCACGTATGGCTCATTTTGACTACAAGGGTAAAACCGTCATTTTGATGCCAAATTCATTCTCGAGTACTTTTACCACACCAATATAATACTTTACTCATTTCATGCATATTTTCATGGTTGTAGAAGAAACGTGGCAAAAATTGGCCCGGTACGTCCCCCTGTACCCTTGGGACTTAGAAAATTTCCAACTTTTGAAAAAGTGGAAAACCCAGCCTGGCACGCCCTTGGGCACGCTATCTTTCTGCCTCTGGGCTAAAAATTTTGGCCCAGAGCGGCCTGGCATTCCCTCTGGCATGCCCCAACCTTATTTTTTTTGAAACTTTCGTTTTTCGACTTTTCTTCGCGGGTTTGGTTAGATACTTCAAGTCCTATGCTTTAACTTACTTCTTACCCTTAATATACTTTTTTTAGAGGTCCTCTTAGACTCATTTTGAACCCCACAAATTCTCCATGAAAATCACAAAACACCTCCTACGAAGGGCTAATCACATGTACGAGGCCAAATTTTAATTTTCTCATGATTAACATTACCAAATACATGCTTATAGCTCTCGACACCTAAGTAAACGTTATTTAATGTCATAAAGTAGGTTTAGGAAGGTATGGGGTGTTAAACTAGAATACAGGCAAGTTTCTAACGTTTGCAACCATTAGAAGATCAATCACAACGAAGGAAATAACAATACATGCATTCATACTGGATCAGAAGTACTTTGCACTTAACCGGTTTTGTTAATTCCTCATAGTTCCCACAAACCTAGTTAATAAATTTAGTTACTCATGATTGTAAGGACACAATAAGCATTCAAAGATGAAGACATAATTGTAAACTCACAATAAAGAAGAAACTTTGAAATCTCAATTATGAATAAAACCCTGGAATTAATGTTCCAATATTAGAAAATCCGACAATGTGTTTTTGAACTCAAAATAATGAAAAACTATCTCAAAACAATGTAATGACTCACTCCTGAACATAGGAAAACAAAGGGGTATTTATAAATACAAGACGAATCCTATCCTAATCAAAACAGGAAAATAGAGTCGGCAACCTTCCACGGTATCGTGACTTGATGTCGTGGAACCAAGCCACGTAACGTGGGTCCAGCCGTGGAAATTAGACACATTGAACATTCTCTAAAGTGGACTCATGGCAGCCACTCATATCACATGAGTCGACTCACGGTACGTGAGTCACCTTCTGGTGCAGACCCTAGTTCTTTCGTCTTTAGATAGTTCGTTCTCGGGCGTGATTCTTCCTTTTTGTCCATTTTGCCTCCAAAACCTATTCTCCTGTAATATAGAATAGAAAACACGTCATACCAACCAGAATCACCCAAGTTATTGCATATTTTCATTGTTTTAGGCATCAAAAGTGTCATGAAACCATGACACATCACATAACTTTATTGGCTCTAAAGACAACTTTATCCTCTCAAACTTGAAATGTTAATCTTATACTTTTCCTAGTCCATGAGAGATCATATTGTTGCTATAAAATATCCTCTAAGGATGATAGTTATATCCTTATCAATTGCATAATCAAGGATGAAAATGTCGATTGGAAATATAAACTTATCTACTTGCTCCAATACATCACCCACTATTTTGGTAGGTTTCTTTATTAATTTATCGACCATCTACAGTTGGATGCTTTTTTGCATATGATTGCTCATCTCAGATTCCTGGTTGAGGTATAATGGCAACAACGTAATTCTTTCCCTGTTATCTAATAAGACGTTACCGAATTCTTGGTGACCAGCGGTAAATGGAATGGTGAAAGCTTGCAGATCTTTTTTCTTTTTGATGTTACCTACACAAATAATAGAATTAAATAGTTAATTAGATCACACCTTTTCTTCTTGTGCATCCTTCTTCTTGGTATGCATGGTCTTGAGGCACTTTAAGATTCCATACATATTTTGTATAGCACCAATAATGGAACATTAAGTACTACCAGTTTGAGAACCTCAATTTACTTTTCTACTGTAGCTTATTTGGCCTTTTTCATAAATCTCTAGGGAATTGAGGTATGGTTGTTGGAAGAGGTGGTAGAGGTTTTGGTATCTCTACTACTTCATCTTTCTGATGGAACTACTTTCATTATTCCCTTCTGTTGGAACAACCACTAGTTCTTCAACTACTCTTCTTGGTTCCATGATTTCTTATATGGATGCCTATTCTTCAATCAACATACTGCTCATTATTATGATCACCATACATTGAGATGCAACACCATTCCCACTACTTTTTGTTGTCGATGATGTATTTTTGAAGATGCCCCTTATGAGGTGGATTCTTCTCCATAGAAATATCTTGCATTTGTATTTAATATTTTTGAATAGAAGTATTGTGAGAACTTACCATTTCATATATAGTTTGAATGTTATCTTCCATCTTATTTTGGTTCTACAACATTCTTCCAATCATACTTTCTATTTTGTGTTTTTTGCTCATGAGAAGAGCCATCTCGACACTGCTGTGAATTAAAGGTCTCCCTGTTGGAGGGAAATACAAATTTGAATTTCAATTTCCAAAATTGGTATTATTTCTCCAATTATTTTATCCTTAGTAACCTTGGTTTTCATACCCGGTCCCTTGGTTACATTGGCCTTGCTACTATGGTCTCCATTGACCGTAATAGTTTTGACCTCAATAGTTTTGATGTTGATACTCGTTTTAAGTGTTGTCACATAGTTAGCTTCCTCATAGCATTGTATGTTATTCAGAATATTGAATCATTGGATGGGCATAATTTATTTGATATATGACTTGAGCCTCTTTAACTGTTTTAACCCTTCTAAGATCACGTTTTGACAAACTCTTAGTCAGCAGGACATTCTTGGTGTCTATGATAGAAATCAGTGGATATGTTTTACAAATTTTCTCTGACAAGTGCAGAGATTGAAGAATTTTCTTATGATATTCTGTCATTGTTGTAAATTGAATGCAAGGCTTGATTGTGCCTTGTGATTTTATCTATTATCTAACCCATACGGGTGTATGAATTGTCCATGAAACAACCATCAGCCATATTATTTTATATGGATTGATCCAGTGTGTTAAATATAATGTAAAATTTCTCTAACGCTTTGGAAATCCGTGAACAGTAATTGCTGGATATATTGTTTGAACTACTCCCAGACATCATATAACTGCTCCCCTCATGTTTAAAATAAAGATTTATCTTTTAATTTTTCTTTGTTTACTTGGGAGAACTACTTATTCAAGAACACAGTGACCAACTCCGTCCATGTTGTAATAGAGTTTGGTCATATGCTATGGAACCATACCCTTGCTCTCCAATGAGGGAATACTTGAATACCCTTAGTCTAATGGCTTCTTCGGTAACATTGGGTTGCTTATGCATAGCACACTGATATGGATTTAATATAACTCATTTTTAGTACTTTTTCCCATATTTATGTTTTGTTTTAAGGATAATTTAGCTTAATACTATAGATTTATGCTTAATTTATTATTTTATCATTTATGTAAGGTGTTTTGTTCAATTTAGGTTAAAATAGCCCAAATGCATCTAAAGTGGATAAAATAGAAGATTTTTTTAATACAAAATCAAAGGTGAACCTAGAGTTTAACATCCCCAAAGTTTGTATATGTTCATAGTAGATTTCCTACAAATTTAGACCTAGAAAATAAAGTTAATTGAACATTAGAAGGGTGAGAAATTAGTTGCAAAGTGTTTCTGTGTCTTTGTTAGAGTTTAGAACGTTGAGAGGTTTCCTCTATGTTACGTTTTAAGCCTGGCTCATTTGGGTAAGTACCATGCTTCAGAGGCAAAAGCTCCTGGCACCAATCCAGTGAGCATGAACGCCAGTAGAGTGCCATGCTTGCTAGCGAGGGCAACCATCATTATGCCATGCTAGGGCAGTAACATCCACGATAGAGTAGTAGCGTTCCATGATAGGTAGCTGGAGAGCCAATAAGTGTGGTACACCCTGATATGTCATGATTTTATGGCACTTTTGACACTTAAAACATGGAATTGTTGTAAATTCTGAAGCACTTTTTGGTAGATTTGATGTGTGTTTCTGTGTTAATACAAGAAAATAGGTTCCAAAAACTAAGATTGAAAATAGTGTTGACAATACAAAGTGTTGCCTTGTGAAATAAAGGTACGACTCATACAGTCAATGAACAAGTCACACCAAGGCATGTACTAGTGACTTGGGGAAGTCCATAAGAGGTGAATGTGAAGACTTAAACTATGATTCCACCTATGACTCGTATGATGGAACTACGGATCAACATGACTCTTTTTAAGAAGTCGTGAAGAAAAAGAATTTAAAAGATGCAACTTAAAGTCCGTGACCATTGATGCAACCTACGACTTGTGAAGAGGAAGTACGAGTCACCCTTGACTCTTATTGTGAACTGTAAGAAGGAAAAGAAGAAGAGGTTTCATTAGTAGTTTGAGAGTACGAGTCCTAGTATGACTCCTAAGTTGAGAAACGAGTCGTATGTTGACTCGTAGGAGCTGGAAAGATTCTTGTGCAGCAGGAAAACCAGGAGTTATGAATTTCCAACCTATGAGTTGTGATTGTATTATATGATTCGTACAAAATATCAGGCCTACAGTCCTAGTGTGCTTACGATAGGTTTTGTTTTTGTCTATAAATACCTTTCGTAGGTTTTCTTATATTGTTTACGTACTATAGAGCCTAAGAAATATGTTACATTGTTTTGATATACATTGTTCTTTGGTTTTTTGGAGAAATTGCATTCTTTGATTCTTAATTATTGATCTTGATTTTGATAATTCAAGATTTCAGATTTCTTCTACTTAATTAAGTTCAAAATTATGTTATATTTTACAAATTCTAATTATGATTTTACAAACATGAATAGCTAAATCCTATAACTAGGGTTGTCAGAACCATGATTAATAAACAAAGTAGGTTAAAGTACTTAGTGATTCTTGAATGGTGTTTATGAATATGTTGTTCTTCTCTTCATATTTATTTCTTTTTAACTAGTGCACGCATTAAAACATGCATTAATTCTTACTTGCTTGACCATAGGGGTTAGAATAGGGAAAAAGATTAACAACAGAGATTTGAGGCAATAAACCCTCATCTAATAGCTTGAGCCTTGTCAAGAGATATCCAATTTAAGCTCAAGGGTAAGGGTTAGTGACTCATAGACCTAATTGATGACTGAGTGATATTCATCTAATAGAGGGCGACTAGCAATTTAGGTCAACCTAACTTATTGATTTTACATGTTAAGCACCAGGATAGATCACTAGTACGCTATTCTTACTGAATAATGAAATCATGGGAAACATAATCCTAGTCAATTCTAACTGATTGTTACAAACAACAAAACCTATTTCTTGTTACATGGTTACTTAAAGCTTCCAACTAGATACTTGTTACATTAAAAGCTCCTTTTGGAAATAACTGATTAGTAGTGGAAATAATTGCATTGACCTAGCTTCTAGCCATATTCCCTGCGGGATCGACCCCAACCTAGTTGGGTTCTATATTTGATTCAAAGACTGCTTTATACTTCATTAAGAGGTGTAATTTGGGTGACATCAAATGTTAGCACTAGTGTTGGGGGATACGGTGTAGGAATCATTCAATTATGTTTATTTGACTCTTAGTTTTTATTACCTGATTAATTTTTTTTGTTATTTTGTTTCATTCAGGGTACAGGTTAGTTTATGTCAAATACCCAAAGTTAAGGCAATCACTTTCTTCCCATCGATTATAAATTAAATCAAACTATTAGAAAGATGAATGGTCAAGAAGTTACAAAGCATGAGGCAGCTTGTCAGGCTGTAGCAGATAGGTAGGCTGCAGTGGATGAAGCTCGTGTTAATTAAGGAGATACAACAATCACTGAAGATGCTGCAAATGCTCAATAGAACAATAGACCCAGGGGCTTTTATCAAAGACTAGTCATTTTGTAAGATTATATGGATGATGATTTTGATAGAGTGGGTGCTATGGGATCCATTGTCCCTTCTACTTTAGCCCCGGGTGTCAGGTTTGATAGCACTAATATGTTCCAACTGTTTAATTTGAATGGCCTATTTAGAGGTGTTTCGGGAGATGATCCAAACCTCCACTTGATCAACTTCATAGGAATCTGCAAGTCATACCATCTTCTAGGTGTGAGTCAAAATACGATTAGGCTGCGATTGTTTCCCCTCTTACTATCCGGGAAGAAACACTATGGTTGATTGAACTTCCAAATGACTCTATTACTAACTAGAGATATATGAAAGTTTCTTTTCTAAAGAAGTTTTACCCATCTTCCAAGATGCTACAATTGAGATATGAGATCAATAACTCTAGGTTGTTTCCTCGAGAAGCTTTGCATGAAGCTTGGTTGAGGTTCAATAAGATATTTAAGCAGTGCCCAAATCATAAGCTTGTTTATGACAATCTTTTGAAGATATTCTACAGGTCGTTGAATTTTGTAACAAAGCCTATAGCTGACACTATGTCCGGAAGATCTTTTATGTAACATAATTAATTATGCAGAGGAAGTTGATGATACTAGAACAAGTTGGAAAGACCAATCGAGCATGGAATACTAGGGATTCACAAGTGTCTGTGGGTTCTTATTCAATGAGCATGTCAGCTGATCTATAACAAAAATAATAAAAATGTGATCAGGATATGGCTCACGTGAAAACTCAAATGAATTTACTTATGAAGCACTTCTTGGTGGTTGGCTCTAAAAAGGTAAATGCAGTTTGATCTTAATGTAATGATCCAAGCCCTAATAATAGTGATTTTGATACTGACGAGGAAGCATACTATGTGATTAACTAGATGAGTGGTTTCCAAGCCAATGCCCAAAGGTCTAACAAAGGCTCTTTGCGCCAAGGTAAAGTAAATCAAGGTAAAAACTACTACAAGGATAATAGTAATGATCATTCTTTGTATAGAGACAAAAGTCATAATAGAGATCAAGAAAACTTGAGGAATAAGAATTGTTATAAAAATGATCACAAAGGTCTTTATATTCTTCTAAAGGGTTATGATCAAGGTGAGTCAAGTGGTTTATGATTGGAAGACATGGTTTCTAAGGCTCTCAAATAGATGGAGTCCACTGATTGTAGGATCAAGGAGATGTGTGGTGAGTTTTCTAAGGTTTCCCAAATTGTTGACTCTCACTCTACCACCATCAAGTAGCTTGAGCAACAAATGGGAAAATTTTCATTGCATTTAATCTAAGGAAGAATGGTACAATTCCGAGATATAGTGCTAAATCCAAGTCACTGTATGACGGTTACCAGTTGAAGCACAAAGCAGTTGAATAAGTGGCTGAGCTGGTTATTGTTAATAATCATAATGTAGTTATTATTAATTATAGTCTTAAGCAAACAGATATCAATGATGAAGATAAGAAAGTAGTGGTTGATGAGAAATAAGAAGAAGCTACAAAGCCTCCAAGTAATGCAAAGGAGGCTAGTGCTAAAAAGGGAAAGAAAAAGGAGGTCCCAAAAATATTGACTCCTATTCCAAATCCTCCAACTAACTTCCCACATTTCTTGAAGAAGAAAGTAGAATACGAAAAATACCACAACTTCATATCCATACTGAAATTGTTATCCATGAATATCCCCGTAGTTGAGGTAAAGCCCGAGATGCCTATTAAGGAAATTTGTGTTGTTGAGACATTGGTTGTTGTCATCATAATTTTGATAGGGGTGAAAAAGAAGAGTATGATGAGGTGGTTCATAAACTTGCCCGTATGGGGTATTATAATTATACACCAAAGAAGTTAGATCTTAATTTGATGAATTGAGCAACTCCACCGACCAAGCCTTCTATTGAAGCGCCTCTAGTTTTAGAGCTTAAGGCTTTTCCATCCCACTTTTTATATGCTTTCTTGGGAGCTAGCAATACTTTTCTAGTTAGCATAGTACTATATATAGTCGAATGACAAGTGCAAGCTCTTGCATTTGTATTGAGGAGGTTCAAAAGAGTGATTGGGTGGTCTATTGCTAACATCATTAGGATTTCACTAGGTATTTGCTCTCATAAAATACATCTTTTGCCCAATTTTATTTGTACCATTGAACATCAACATATGTTGAATCCACCTATACAAGAGATAGTAAAGAAGGAAATTATGAAGTGGTTGCATGCAGACGTGGTTTACCCCATCTTTAACAGTAAATGTGTAAGCCCAATTTAATATGTTTCAAAGAAGGGAGAAATCACTGTGGTTCCTAACGCTAAGAATGAGCTTATTCGTATTAGGCTAGTCACAGGCTTGCGAGTGTGCATGGATTATAGAAAACTGAATAAGTGGGCTTACCTTCCAATGCCTTTTATGGATCAAATGTTAGATTGTTTTGCTAGTAGAAGATGGTATTGTTTGTTTGATGGATATTTGTGATACAATAAAATTTTTGTAGATCCTAAAGACCAAGAGATGACCACTTTTACTTTTCCATATGCGACGTCTACATTCAAGCGGATGCCTTTTGGATTGTGTAATGCACCAGCTACTTTTTAGTGATGTATGATGTCTATATTCTCTGATATGGTGGACACTTTGAGGTCTTTATGGATGATTTCTCAAAAATGGGTGATTTATTTAAGGCATGTCTGGATCACTTGGGCTATGTGTTGCGAAGATGTGAAGAGACCAACTTGGTGCTGAATTGGGAAAAATGTTACTTTATGGTGAAATAAGTATAGTTCTTGACCACAAAATATCTAAAAAGGTGATTGAGGTTTATTGGTGAAGATTGAGGTGATGGAAGAATTTTCCCCACCGATCTTTGTGAATGGTATTCAGAGAATTTTGGGGTGTGCTAAATATCGTAGGTTCATCAATGACTTCTCTAAGATTGCACACCCATTGTGTAAACTGCTTGAGAAGGAGGTGAAGTTCATTATTGATGATGCCTGTCTAAAGGCATTCAACTTACTTAAAGAGAACTTGATCTCGGCTAATATTATTGTTGTTCTTGATTGCTCTAAGTCGTTAGAGGTTATGTGTGACGCCAATGGAATGGCGCTAGGAGCAGTCATAGTCCAAAGGCATGAGAATATTCTTTATCCCAGATATTATGCTAGTAAAGCACTAAATATGGATCAGAAATATTATATTGTGACGGAGCAAGAGTTTCTTATTGTGGTGTTTGCTTTTGAGAAGTTTAGGGCTTACTTTCTTGGAACTAAGGTTATTGTGAATACTAACCATGCATCTCTTAGGTACCTTAGTTCAAACAAATATACAAAGCAAAGTTGATTTGATGGATACTTCTATTACAGAATTTTTTTTTGAGGTCAAAGATCAAAAAGGGAAAAAAAAAACCAAGTGGCTGACTACTTGTCCAGACTTGAGGAAGAATCTATGCTAAAACTGAAAGATGAAATTGATATTTATGATGCTTTTCCTGATGAGAAAATATTGGTTGCATCTCTTGATTTGATTTCATGGTTTGCTGATTATGCTAATTTCTTGGTGAGTGATACGATGTAAGCAAATTTGTCCTTCCATCAGCAATGGAAGATTCTTCATGATGTGAAGAAGATCTTTTGGGATGAACCATATTTTTTCAAGGTATGTGACGACAAAATAATTCAGAGGTGTGTTCGAGCAAAAGAGATGATGAGTATGCTGGAGGTCTGTCATTCATCCCCTGTTAGGGTCATCATAGTGGCATCTGGACAAAACAAAAGATCTTGCAATATTGTGATTATTAGCCAACAATCCATAAATATTCATAGCATATGACTATGCTAGGGCTTGTGATCAATGTCAAAATCAAGGGGGCATATCGAGGAAGCATGAGTTGCCTCTTAACCTTGTTCTTGAGATAGAGCTTTTTGATGCTTGGGGTATTGACTTCATGGGTCCATTTATGAGTTATAATGGGATGAAGTAAATACTTGTAGTTGTTTACTATGTTTCCAAGTGAATGGAGGTGGTTGCAATTCCCAACAATGAAGGTAAAAGTGTGACAACATTCTTGAAGCGCAATAGTTTCTCTACGTTTGGTACAACGAAGGCCAGTATTAGTGATGGAGCCTCTCATTTTTGCAATAGGTTGTTTTGATATCTACTTGAGAAATATGGTGGGAATAATAAGGTGTCAACACCTTATCATCCTCAGTCAAATGGGCAGGTAGAGGTCTCTAATAGAGAGATAAAGATAATCCTTGCAAAGAATATGAATGCAAATAAAACAAATTGGTCTAGTAAGTTGGATGGAATTCTATAGGAATATCAAACTAACTTCAAGTCCCCTATTTGTATGTCTCCATATCTACTCATAGTTGACAAAAAATTTCATTACCGGTTGAGCTAGAGAATAAATCCTTGTGCGCACTCAAGAAGCTGAATTTGAATAGGAATAATACCTCTAACTTGAAGCTTGACCAGCTGAATGAGCTAGATGAGTTCCTACTTGTAAATTATGAAAGTAAAACACTTTTCAAGGAAAATATGAAGATGTATCATAACTAGAAGATTGAGTAGAGAGAGTTTAATCCAATCTGGGTGATTTGATCTTATTGTTTAGTTCCAGACACCGCTTGTTTCCTGGAAAGTTGAAGTCTAAGTGGTTGGAAACATAGCGAGTGGTACAAGTATTTGTGTATGGTTCTATTGAACTTAATAACCATGAAGTTAAGTAGTTCATGGTGAATGGTCAGCGTGTGAAGTTGTACCTGGGGTCAACTGATGAAGTAAAGGTAGCATGTATTTAGGTCCTTTATAATGTCTAAGTAATAAAGGAACCCGAGTCATGTCGCGATGTTAAATCAGGTGATCTATGAGATTCAACCCATGAGGCTATCTTGGTGAAGTCTTAGGAATCAATACACTTGCGGCGTGCCGCGAGGTTAAATCAAGCGCTTCTTGGGAGGCAACCCAAGGCTTTTTCTTTTTATTTACCTTCTTTTAAATTTTTTGTATAGGTTTGATATTTACTGAATTTTGCACTTATAGGTTTAACTAGTTGAAGAAATAAAAGAAAATTGGGCAAAGCAAGGGTCTACGAGTCTTTCTATGAACCGTACAAGGGTTGCACCATTCGTGATATCCTTCGTAGTCACAAGAACAAATATTCTTAAGTCAGGAGTCTATCTACAGTTTGTCTTCATGAACCATAGTATCCATGTACCAGTCGTGAAGCTAACCGTTTGTTAGACTCAAAGTTGCAAATTTTAGGAATAGGATCACGGATCGTACTAACACTCATGGTAACTGGTACAAAAGTCATTTTTACAACTCCAGTAGCCAGTCACTAGTCTGAAGAGGGAGGTGGTTCATTTGGTAATCACTAAAAGGAGTCCAAAGGTGGGGACACCAAAATTGATTTTTGGGTAGAAAATTTAGCTACAACTCCTCCAATTTGATCTTCAGAGAGACATATGCAAATTGAGCAAAGAACAAATAGAAGGATAGTCCTAGGCATGCGGCACATATTACAAAGATGAGGCACTTAATAACAAAGGGAATCCAAAGTGGAGCTTCTATTATGAGCCAAAGCTACAGAACTCAAGGATCAAAGATTTTCCAGAGATTTGAGATTTGTTAGAGAAGTATCATCTAGGTTGGATGGGAGATTCTCTAGGCAAATATAGCTTGGAAATGGTGCCAGAGTTCTATGTTGTCTATGCAACAACATTGCAAAACCAAACTCCAAAAGGGTAATATTTGAGAAAACTAGGTTGAATGGGTACCAAGTAATGAGCAGATTAAATAACTGTCTTTGAACTTTGCTGCAAAGTTTTGGTGGTCAATTGTTCGGCAAAAACTGACACTGACTAGTAATGATAATACATTGACTCCAGATTGGGAAGCTCTGGTGGTTAGTATTATAGATGGGTAAGCTTTAAACATACATTGATACATAGATGAGAAAAATTCAAAAACGTTCAATCAGAGAAATCACGAGTATACCAATTCCATGTTTGGTGTTAAGGCTATGTAGAGTTACCTTTTTACCTACCTGGAGGACTATAGACCAAATTATTGAGGTGACTCAACTACAAATATTGGCTTAATTTAAGATGATGAAAATCCTGTGCCTATGTCCAAAGCCCAGCCTTCCAGTTCCTTCGATACGATCTTGTTTGAGGGGTTAATAAATAAGGGTATTTAGGTTGATACCCCAGTTTAGATTGGTACTTATTATGCTGCCATACATCAACAAGTTGAGATTACAACCTTCGAGGTCTATCCTTTCACATCCCCCATTATAGCACCAATCTCTACATCCACCTCAACTACTACTTTAACAACTTTCATTCCTCGCCCTTGCCCATGGGCCTAGTCAAAGTCACACGAGAGTTCCTCTATAGTATGGTGAAGTAGACAACTCACACTGAGAAAAAAATGGAGGTATTGATGAATTAGATGAATCCTTGGGTACAGATTGAGATTGCAAATTTTATATGGGGTTTGCATGTTATTCTGGATAATTTTTAGCTACAGATAGATAAACGACTAGCAGGCCTATAGGATCTTGAGTTGGTGATGCTTTTTTAGGAGCTCACTTTGCTATGAGCAGAGGTTACAAAGTTGTATGCCAAACAAGATACTACGATACCTACGCCGATCATCCCAACCATTTTAGAGAAAAATAAGGATGATGTAGGTATTCTTGATTTTAGGACTCATGTTCTACCTCCAACTACATTATGGTAGAGGAAGAGGGATGGTGATAATATTGATGAGGGAGATCCATTGAGAGTCCAGAAGAAATTTGATAAGGACACCTAGATGGCCCAGTAAGTCTTCTTGGATAAGCTAGAGAAGAGTGTGATAGAGACTCTTGAGTGGGTAATAAAAGCATTTGGGAGTACGACACCTGATGGTGTCAATGTTATTATAGGTAATAACCCTTCGAGTGATCCTCATTATTTAATTATATAGATCATGAACACCAAGACTATTGATGACATATTGAGTGCACCAGTCATTGTCGGTGCCGCTATCACTGAGATTGGGGTTGCAACTGCAGCCCACACTAATTCACCAGACTCGAGCGCCTAGGGTGCCACATGTATATTCCTACCTTTAGTTCTTTATTTTCATACTCTCTATTAGGGAAAATACATGCCTATTTGATAGGGGTGAGGTACTCGTGGGTCTGTCTCACCACTTGAGGGTTTTTTTTAATTGTGTTTTTTTTCCCTCAAGTGTTCTATCTAGTAGAACTGGCATGTTTAGGATTTTGTTTTTTATGTTTATGTGTTTTTGTGTGTCTTGTTTTGTATTAAGTAGAGGAAAGGTAGGAGAACTTAGTGCAGTACAAAATACATTTGTGGCCCATGAATTTCAACTATTTTTCAAAAATTGACACCCCTCCAATTTTTATGTGCATGCTTCATTACTTTGATGTTGACCTTTATGGTTTTTTCATGATTTATGAATATGGATGAGATAATCATAGCTTAAGCTAGGGAATGAGCAAAATAGCTTGGATTCGATAGTGTAACTTTGTGGCAGGTGTGTGTGAGCTGCATTTAGTTTAGTTCTTACTTTGTGTGTACAATCTAAAACTTTCTCGGTTAGTCTTCCTTAGGTCATAGGATAGTTGATTAGTCCACTTAGTCTAAATTACCATCCAAAAAACGCAGTAACCCCTTGATTCCTAATTCTAAGCCTTAAACGACCATTTTGTTGATTAGCCTATTCACCTTCCCAATTTTTCTTTGAAACCTTTGTTTTGGCCCTGCTACCTCCTTGGACACTGTGAACCTCAAGTCAGGAAAATCTCTTAAGTTGAGGGAGGCTAATGTAGAGGTAAATATGAACAAGGGTGGTACATGAAAAAAAGATATTAATTGTCAAAAAGGAAAATGGGTGTGGTATGTGCTGAAAAGTTGAAAAAGATTAAAAAGAAAAAAAATGAAAAAAAAGAATTGAGTTTGAAATAAAGTCGGAGTCATGGTTGAAAGAAATAAAAGGAAAAAATGGAGGAAAATAAAACGGTTAAAAGTGGAATAAAGTTAGTATAGTGTCAAGGAGGATTGATTCATTATCCCCAAATATGGTGTACCATTCCCCAAGCCTACATTACATGCCAAATAAAGTCCTATAGTGATCTTAGTCCAACTCTTTGAAAGCTAAAGCATAGAAAATAAGGACAAGCCTATGGTATTGTACATTCATTGTTTGAACTTCTTTGTGAGAGCGAGCGTATTCGTCTTGGTCCTAATTTTATTAAATATTGTGTATGGAACTTCATTGTTTTGAGGGCCCTAGGGTAAATTTTTTATTAAATATTATGTATGGAACTTCATTGTTTTGAGGGCCCTAGGGTAAAATTGTTGACTGTTGGTTGATAGGTTAATTTCCATCTATGTATGCATGGTTGTCTATTGATATCATAATGTCATCCATATATCCTATTGTGTCAGATAATGAGTGTTGATTACGTGTAACTATTTTGTACATTGAATGAAAGGAGTGAGGCTAAATTTTTACAATATGTGTTGCCCAATGCCATGTAACTGTCGTAGTTTTCCTAAATTTCTTTTACTTAAGTCTCGCACTAGTATAGTTTTGTTTTGTTGCATGAGGACAAGAAAATATTAATAGCTAAGGGTGTTGATGTGTGGTGGTTTTATGACACTTTTGTCGCTTAAAATATGGAATTGTTGTACATTCTGAAGCACTTTTTGGTAGATTTGATGTACGTTTGTGTGTTTATGCATGAAAATAGGTCCCGAAAGCTAAGAATAAAAAGAGCTAAAAATACCAAGTGCTGCCTCGTGAAGCCAAGGTACGACTCCTAGAGTCAATGCCCGAGTCGTACCAAAAGTTGTATTGATTACCAAAGAGGATGTCTAGAAGAGGTGAATATTAAGGACTAAAATACGACTTCCACCTATGACTCGTATGATGGACCTAAGGATCAACTCAACTCATTCTAAGGAGTCATGAAGAAAAATAATAGAAAACATGCAACTTGAATTGAGTGATCATGGATGCCAATAACGACTCGTGAAGTAGAGCTATGAGTCACCGTTTACATATACTGAGAAGCATTAGGAGGAAAAGAAGAAGAGGTTCCATCTATACTTTGAGAGTATGAGTCTCACTACGACTCGCAAGTTGAGATACAAGTCGTACGTTGACTCCTGCAGATGGAAAGATTCTTGTGCAGCTGGAAAACCAAAAGTTGTGACATGACAACCTATGAACCGTGACTGCATTGTATAATTTGTACCAACTGTCGGGCCTGCAATCCTTGTAACACCCCGTACCTTCCTAACCCTATGTGACAACGTTGAATAATGGCTACTTAGGCGTCGAGGTGCCATGAGTATGTGTTTTGTAATGTTGGTGATGAGAAAGATTGAAATTTGGCTTTGTACACGTGATCAACCTTGCGTAGAAGGTGTTTTGGGATTTTCGTGGAGCATTTGTGGGGTTAAAAATGAGGCTAAGAGGACCTCCAAACAAAGGATATTAATGTTAAGAAGTAAGTTAAAGAATAAGACTTGAAGTATCTAACCAAACCCGCAAACAAAAGTCAAAAAATGAATTTTTCAAAAAAATAAGTGTGGGGCGCGCCAGAGGACGTGCCAGGCCGATCTGGGCCAAATTTTTTAGCCAAGAGGCAGAAATCTGGTGCGCCCAAGGGCGTGCCAGGGTGGTTTTGCCACTTTTTCGAAAGATGGAAATTCTCTAAGTCCCAAGGGTGCCCGGGGGCGTACCGGGTCGATTTTTGCCACGTTTCTTCTACAACCATGAGAATATACATGAAATTACTGAAGTATTATATTGGTATTATAAAATTACTCGAGAACTAATTTGGCATCAAAATGACGATTTTACCCTTATAGCCAAAATGGGCCATACGTGGCTAGAATTGCTTGTTTTTGGAATTGAGGCTACGAGTATGAATCCCGTGAGTTGGAATATTGTTGTAACACGTATGAGATGACTTAAACATGAAAAGTTATTGATTTTATTGGGTTAAGTGAATTGGGCTCAAAAAGGGCCCAAAATGTGAAAGACAACATGGGCCAAGAATGGGTCAAATGACCCATTCTTCCATTGACTAATGCAACACACTGCATTAAATTCCAAGAGTGGCTAAGGATGAAAATTAAGGGCCTATATAAAGGGCAAATGGATGATTTTTATTCATTTGGAAATCACATGCCTTTTTAGATATTTCTCAACCATTTTTTTTTTCTCAAACCCTAAGAGTTCAAAGCCAACTTTTGGAGCAAGATCATCATTTTTAAAGCTTGGGTAAGTAATTATTGTTATGGATTAATATATTATATGCATGGGAGAGTATATAAATCATGTTGGTTATGCTTGGAAGTATTGAACATGGTACTTTGTGTTTTTATAAAAGATTTGTGATCCATGAGATTCAAGCTTGAATTATGACTTGTGACTTTGATGAAAGAGCATGGTATGGATAAAATATGAACATGTATGGTGTGATTTTTTATTAAACTTTTTGTTTTCATATATGTGTAAATTATGAGATTTTGGCCGATATGTGCTATGCGGTGTATTAAGGTGACTTAATGGATTATTTGTGATGTGGTGTGGATAAGAAAGTGTAAAGGAGAAGTGTTGTGGTGAAATGTATTGATTATCATGTATTGGTCAATGTATGGAATATTGGGGGGATTTTTGGAATAATAATTTCATCAATGGTTTTGTCAAGGGGAAATGGCATGTTTAAAGGCAAACATGTAACTCATTGATGTTATATGCATTTGTAAAGTAGTTAATGATGAATGTGAATCCCATTATGTATTTGTGTTGTAGAGTGACACATAAAGAAGGAGCGGGACTATTGTATGTACATCTAAGATTGTATATTCGTATTGAGAATACAAGGTATGTAAGGTTCCTTTTTTCGTATCCTTCTGCAACATATTGTTCATATGGACATTGACATTGGACTTGTTTCAATTCCGAGAGGCTTGAAGTATATCAATTCAGGTTGACGTATATTGTTATCCATATGTGTTCTATTCTTAGATGACTTATGATTCACTTATCTCTTGTTCATTGATTGGAGTTCTGAAGATGTCATAACGTTATAATTCCTAAAAGGACTATCTCAAGATAGTAATAACACAAGAGAATCTCTTTAATCTTAGATGGAATTTTCCAATCATGTCTTGTTCCAAAGTCCTATAATATGATGATTATCTTTGTACCAATCTCTCACAAGTAAAAGTACCGATCTTATAAGAATAATAAGAAGTGATGTGCAAGTTAATATATCTATTTCTCATAAGTGAAGATGTCAATCTCATGAAGTAATGAGTGAAGTGAAATGTATATATGAGTGTTCTTCAAATTATGTCATGATCCTCATTGTATCACTCTTAAGAATGGAGGTAAGAATAACAAGAGAAAGAAGTAATGTATAATTAATGAGTAATCATAAGTACATCCCAGGGGCTACAGAAAAGCCTAGCATGGGTTAATATAACATTCCAGGGGTCAACGTACCTAGCATGGGTTAGTAACATCCCAGGGGCGACACGAAAGCCTAACATGGGTTAATATAACATCCCAGGGGTCAAAGTACCTAGCATGGGTTAGTAACATCCCAGGGGCGACACGAAAGCCTAGCATGGGTTCACATAACATCCCAGGGGTCAAAGTACCTAGCATGGGTTAATCTCATCCCAGGGGCGACAGAATAGCCTAGCATGGGTAGAACAATAAAGATGAATAATAGATGAAGACAAGAGCAGTAAAGAACGTAATATACATGGCTCCCCACATACAGAAAGAGAGTTTATTCACATTTCTATTTTCCTTATATTGATTCCATTATTGTTGTTATTATGTATGATGAATTTCGTATGAGCCTTACGTACTCAGTACATTTTTCGTACTGACCCCCTCGGGGGAATTACCTTATATGTTGCAGGTGCAGGCACTAGTAAACCTCCATTGTAGGTTGACATTGCAGATCTTTGGTGAGCCCCAGTTGCTTTGGGACTTTCCGAGTCATAGGTGTACAGTTGTGTTGATGTTGTAAATGTTGCATAAAGCGGGGACTTGTCCCGACTGTTAGTTGATCTTGTAAATGCATCTGTTAGAGGCTTTTGTAGACATGTGTGCGTTATGAATGTGAAAGATAAATGTCCATTTTGACCTGATGGCTCCAACGGCCAAGTTTCCTAAATATGTATATAGCATATGTTTCCATGTTCATGTTTTCCGCATAGTTGCATAAGGATTAATAAGGTTCATACGAGGATATGCATACGAATGTTCATGATCAAGGATTGGTTCTCTCGGGCCATATCGGTTTTGGGTGCCAGTGCTGGCCGAATGGGATTTTGGGTCGTGACAAAAGTGGTATCAGAGCAGGTTGTTCTAAGGGTATCTACAAAGTCGTGTTCGAGTAGAGTCTTACTTATCGATGTGTTGTGCACCACATTTATCAGTAGGAGGCTATGGGTCATTTAGTGTGTTGTTTCTTTTCTTCATGCTAGATCGTGCAATAGAGCCGGTGTTGTAAGTTGAATTAGACCTGATCATGGTGATTGTTTTTCTTTGGTATAGTTAAAATGCCAATCACGAGATAAGGTAGAGGTAAGGGGAAGCAGGTGGATGTTCCTGCTGAAGAAGGAATGAGTAGATTACCACCTGACCAAGCTAGTCAAGGTGGAGCTGACGCCGAGATTTCATCGCAGTCTTCCTCTACTTTTCCAGCTCCAGAAGAGCCAAGAGGTAGAGAAGTACCTGCGGAACTACCTATGAATACCACTGATCAGGATTTACGAAATGCAGTACATATGTTGACTCAGTTAGTAGCTGTACAAGCACAAGGACGAGCTGGTCCAATGGTAAATAAAGATGACGCAGCTAGAGCAGCTAGTCGGCGTACACAGAACTTTTTAAAATTGGACCCTCCTATATTCACTGGGTCAGACTTGAAAGCAGATCCACAGGACTTCGTGGATCAAATCTAGAGAGCTTTGGAGGTAATGCATGTAACAAGTGTAGAAACGGTTGAGCTAGCAGCTTATAGGTTGAAGGGCGAGGCTATATTGTGGTATGAGGACTGGAAGAAATCTCGAGGTATTAGTGCAAACCCACCTATATGGGAAGAATTTAAAGCGGCATTTCTGGATCACTATCTTCCCTATGAGATCCTTGAGGCTCGTGCGGATCAGTTTTTAAATTTACGTCAAGGAAATATGAGTGTTAGAGAATACAGTTTGCAGTTTAATTCCTTAGCACGATATGCTCCAAATGTGGTGGCCATGATGGAAGATAGAGTATATAGATATGTGGACAGATTTGAGCCTTATTTGGTATGGGACTGCACTATCGCTGCCTTAAACCGAGATATGGATATAGCTAGAATACAGGCCTTCGCACAAAAGATGGAAGACCAAAGGCAAAGAAAGAGGATATAGAAATCTGAGAAAGGGCCAGCAAAAAGGGTGAGACCTCTGGGGCAGTCTATGGTGTCCCCAGGAGAATCTGGATCTCGAATGTTACCGCCTAGACCCTCATTCTCTTATTCCACAGCGGGTGCTCACTCCCATTTCCGAGGGTCTAGAGGTGGTCCATCTGGACAGAATAGTGGAGTGCAGGGCTCACAGACAGTAGGATTTTCTCGTCCTCTGTGTCAGCGTTGCGGAAGGTACCATTTAGGTGAATGCCGGTTGGGGAAAAATGCTTGTTTTTGGTGTGGCACAGAGGGGCACATAATGAGAGAATGCCCACAAAGGGGTGCGAGTGGTATAGCACGACCTGCGGGATCAACCGCTGTATCATCAGCATCGGTTCCTTTCCTAGGCAGAGGCGTTCAGTCTATGGGTCGTGGTAGAGATATGAGAGGAGCAACTAGTTCCAGTGGGGCCCAAAATCGTACCTATGCTCTAGTGGACCGGCAGAATGAAGAGGCAACTCCTGATGACGGTACCGGTAGTTAGGTATATTACCATATTTTACATGATGTATATATAACTACTCTATCGTATGTTACTCCATCAGTTACTATGAACCTAAATGGGACACCGGAGTTATTAGTTAAGTCAATGGAATATTTCTATCCGTCAGAAAATTTAGTATATATCAAAATGGTATAGTAGATATTTGCACTCATAGATGATTAAGTACTCTTAAAAACGTTACTCATGAAAGGTATAATGGAATTCAGGAAGAAGGGAAAAGTGACCCTATACTACATGCCATATGAAATTGTCGAAATTGTATAAGAATTTCTTTTCGTATTGTTCCCATTGGAAATAGACAAAGTTCGGGGGATCTCACTAGGAAAAGATATCTATTACTATTCTAAACCGACAAGTGTGAAGGTTAATAAATAAAGACGTACTTTCTGTAACAGTTCTTTGGAGAAATCATCACGTCGAAGAAATCGCATGGGAAGTTGAAAAAAAAACAAATATGATGAAATCTACGTACCCATATTGTTTCAAATGGAAGAAAAAGTTTAACATGTAAAAGTGGACCAATAACAAGTAAATATCCATGAGCGCTAAGTGTTTATGTGTACGTATGATAATATAGAGATGCATTTGATGTAATTGAAGCGACATCGTTAACATTCGAGGATGAAGGTTTCTAAGCGGGGGAGAATGTAACACCCCGTACCTTCCTAACCCTATGTGACGACGTTGAATAATGGTTACTTAGGCGTCGAGGTGCCATGAGTATGTGTTTTGTAATGTTAGTGATGAGAAAAATTAAAATTTGGCTTTGTACATATGATTAACCTTGCATAGAAGGTGTTTTGTGATTTTCGTGGATCATTTGTGGGGTTCAAAATGAGGCTAAGAGGACCTCCAAACAAAGTAAATTAAGGTTAAGAAGTAAGTTAAAGAATAGGACTTGAAGTATCTAACAAAACCCGCGAAGAAAAGTCGAAAAATGAATTTTTCAAAAAAATAAGTGTGGGGCGCGCCAGAGGGTGTGCCAGGCCGCTCTGGGCCAAATTTTTTAGCCAATAAGCAGCAATTTTGCGCGCCCAAGGGCGTACCAGGGTGGTTTTGCCACTTTTTTGAAAGTTGGAAATTCTCTAAGTCCCAAGGGTGCCCGGGGGCGTACCGAGCTGATTTTTGCCACGTTTCTTCTACAACCATGAGAATATACATGAAATGACTGAAGTATTATATTGGTATGATAAAATTACTCGAGAACGAATTTGGCATCAAAATAACGATTTTACCCTTGTAGCCAAAATGGGCCATACGTGGCTAGAATTTCTTGTTTTTGGAATTGAGGCTACGAGTATGAATCCCGTGAGTGGGAATATTGTTGTAACACATATGAGATGACGTAAATATGAGAAATTATTGATTTTATTGGGTTAAGTGAATTGGGCTCAAAAAGGGCCCAAAATGTGAAAGAAAACATGGGCCAAGTGTCACGCACCGAATCCCAACGAGGCGTGATTTGTACTCGTAACCGATAAGGCCCGAGAGAACCAAGATTTTCTTATATTCTTTCATATGCATGTCATAAGAAACACCATTACCAAGTAAGGACTTTAAAATGCTAATAACGGAACTCATGGGACATGTGATATATATATATATATATATACTTATGTGAAACTTGGTCGTTGAGGCTATCAAGTCCAGACATCATGTATCACCTTACATCCATACACCCACATACATCTACAAAAGCCTCTAAAAAATGTATTTACCAAAACCAACTGAAAGTCGGGACAAGTCCCCACTTTAGACACTATGTACAATACCAAAACATATGAGAAACTGTGACTCGGAGAAGCCCCAAACTAAATGGAGCTCACCAATGATTTGCAACAACTGGCAACCTACTGTGGAGTCCTACTAGTACCTGCGCCTACAGCATGTAAGGTAAATTCCCCAAGAGGGGTAAGTACGAAGAATGTACTGAGTATGTAAGGCCATAGCAACTGTATATAACATAAAGACTTCATTGGAGTTAAACACAAGTGAGTCGTCAATGTAAATAAACCATTGCTTTATAAGCATTTGGAAACATGTATATTGCGTACATTGCGTTCATTGCGTTCATTGCGTTCATTACATTCATTATGTTCTTTGCCTTTGCATTTATTAACCTTTGCCATTGAATACTCGGGCTCCAACTGATCAGTGGGCCTTTACATAACATAACGTTATATTGGGATCGACTCGAGCGAAGCTTATGCCTCTAGAGCTGCCACCCTGGGTTCGACTCGGCTAGGCTTATTCCTCTTGAGCTGCCACCCATAAAAAAATATAGCAGGTTCAGCTCGAGCTAGGTTCTTACCTCCAGAGCTTCCCCCTGTCAGGTTCGGTCCGAGCTAGGCTAATGCCTCTAGGACTGCCCCCTGATCCAAAAATTTCGGGATCGGCTTGAGCTAGGCATTTCGCCCCCAAAGCTGCCACCCATACTTAAACCACATATGCATTACTTTGTTCTTTACTTTGAGATTAATATCTTTACTTGTGACAGATTGGTACATTCACATGTACATTACTTCTTTCATTACTTTTGAGAGATTGATACTATAATAACTTTGGATCAATAATCAATGAGTGAGAGACATAAGAATAGAAATTGTTGGAAACATAGCCTCATTAGAAACATAACACCATTGGAACCATTAAACAATAACCAATGAACGAGACACATGAATATAACCACTATTGGAACTTTGGAACACAATCTTATTGGACTTTTGGAACATTAGTCAATGAATATAAGACATGTGATTCACCAATGATCAATGAGTAGGAAACATGTGCTAATGACAATTGATAACCGGGTATAGGATACCTTGGGAAATTTCTCAATAGGACAAGTGTAATGTCAATGTGATTACTATTTGCTGCAGAAAGATACGGACAGAGTAACCTTACATACCTTGTATTCTAATACGAATATACAATCCTAGAGGTGCATACAATAGTTTCGCTCCTTCTTTATGTGTCACTCTACAACACAAATATATAACGGGATTCACATTAACCATGAACTACTTTACAAATGCATATAACATCAATGAGTTACATGTTTGCCTTTAAACATGCCATTTTCCCTTGAAAAAACCATTGATGCAAGTATTATTCCAAAAATCTCCCAATATTCCATACATTGACCAATACATGATAATCAATACATTTCACCACAACACTTCTCGTTTACACTTTCTTATCCACGCCACATAACAAATAATCCATCAAATTACCTTAATACACCTCATAGCACATATCGGCCAAAATCCCACAATTTACACTTTTAGAAAAATAACAAGTGTAGGAACATAATAACACCATACATGTTGATATTTCACCCATACCATGCATTTTCACCAAAACCACAAGTCACTTTTCAAGTTCAATTCACAAAAATGGCACATCTTGAGTAAAAGCAAAAGTTCACTATTCAACACCTTGCCAACATAACCACCATGATATACATAACCTATCATGTACATAATATATTAAATCATAAGAATAAACACTTACCAATACTTGTAGGATGATGATCTTGCCCAAGAAGAGGGTTTAGGGTTTGAAAGTTTGAGAGAAATATGTTGGAAATATCTCCCAAAAAGGCATGTGTGTTTTAAGAAATAAAAATATGATTTGTGGTAGTTTTATATAGGCCCTCATACTCATATCTATCCATCCAATTAGTCATAAATATTGTGTTTACTTTTCAACACAAGAATGGGTCATTTGACCCTTTTGGGCCTCTTATTTTGGCTCATTTTGGGCTTTAAATTGGGACCAATAGCATATCTCAACTTAGCCCACCAAATTCCATGTATAATTCACCACATATCTCATGTTTAAATAATTCCATAATGTCACGACAATATTCTTTTACGAGATTCTCATTCGTCGTCTCAATCGCAAAAATAGAAATTCTAGTCGCCAATGGCTTCCTTGAACATTTTTGATCACTACTTGTGTTTCATGGTTTGATCATGTAGAAGTATGTAGGAGTGTATTGAGGTATTTGAAGCTTTAACAACACTCAAATAACTCCAAGGAACCAAAAGAAACCATATAGAAATCGACATAGAATTGCATTACAAAACGAGCGCGGAAGGGCACAATTTGTTGTGCCTTGCGCCACTGCTGCAAAGCAAGGAAGTGGCGCAAGATTTCCTTGCCCTATGAACCTGAAGGCTTGCGCCACACCCCCTGAAATAGGGCAGTGGTGCAAGTTTTAATGCCTTGCTGAATTTTTTTCCTCTTTTGCAAATACTCGCATATCATCCAATGACCCATCAAAACACTACAAAATACATACTTAGTGACCTTAAACATCAATTAAACATGACTCCAAGTCAACAAATGATGTTGTAATGTGTACGGGGTATTACAGAAATGTTCCATGAAGTCATAAAACACCTCCTACGAAGGTTTAATCACATGTACGAGGGCCAAATTCAATTATCTCATCAATAACATTACCAAATACATACTTGTGGCACTCGACACCTAAGTAAATATTGTTCAACGTTGTCAAGTAGGGTTAGGAAGGTATGGGGTGTTACATTCTTCCCCGCTTAGGAACATTCGTCCTCGAATGTTAATCATACTATCTCTTTGGAACAAATTTAAGTCGAAGGGAATCATTAATCCTTTATGTTATCATATGCACACGTAACCATATAAAAACTCGCTTGTTATGACTCTAGTGTCGTACTTTGAACTTTTTTGTCATGTTCAGCAAATACGAATACTCTTGATTTCATTATTTCTGTGATTTCCTCTACGTACTGATTTCTCCAATGGATTAACTAATATTTCTGGTGTCCTATTAGACAAACATTGGCAATAAGTAATGGAGGGATATACGATAATATGGAACCTGGGTGAATCAATGTAATTACCTTATGTCCAAAAACGAATAATGTACCTGTATATGCATCAGGAAAAGACTCCAAATTTCGTTGATCCGCTGAGGCATAGGTATGGTCCTAGGTTCCACTGGAACTAGCTGCCCCTCTAGAACCTCTGTCGTGCCCCGTAGGCTATGTACCTCTACCGAGAGGAGGCATCGATAATGGCGATGCGATAGTTGGCACCATAAGTCCTGTCATACCACTTATGCCCCTCTGTGGACACCTTTTCCTCACATGTCCCGGCATACCACACCAGTAGTAAACATTTGTTCTGAACCAGCATTCACCTTCATGAACCTTTCCGCAGCACTCGTACAGCTGACGAACAAACCTTGATTGACTCCTACTTTCTTGCCCTCGATACCCCACTGTCCGTGGACCCTGAATCTCACTTCTTTACCCAAACTGGTTGTTTCTAAACCCTTGGAATAGAGGGGGAGCATTTGCTATAAGAAGAGAAAATAATGGCCTTGGTGGTTCGTGCAACATCCGAGGCTCAAATCCTCCTTTGGAGGTGTCACGCCCCAAATCCCAATAAGGCGTGATTGGCACTCGTAACCGATAAGGCCCGAGAGAACCAATCTTTGCTTCTATTCGTTCAGATGCATGTCATAAGAAACACCATTACCAAGTAAGGACTTTAAAATGTTAATAACGGAACTCATGGGACATGTGATATATATATATATATATATATACATATGTGAAACTTGGCCGTTGAGGCCATCAAGTCAACACATCATGTGTCACCTTACATCCATACACCCACATAAGTCAACAAAAGCCTCTAACAAATGTATTTACCAAAATGCACTGAAAATCGGGACAATTCCCCGCTTTATACACTATGTACAATACCAAAACATATGAACAACTGTGACTCGGAGAAGCCCCAAACTAACTGGAGCTCACCAATGATCTGCAATACTGGCAACCTACTGTGAAGGCCTACTAGTACCTGCGCTTGCAGCAAGTAAGGTAAATTCCCGAAGAGGGGTCAGTATGAAGAATGTACTGAGTATGTAAGGCCATATGAAACTGTATAAGACATAAATATTTCAATGAACTCAAATGCAAATGAATAATCAATATGAATAAGTCAACATTCTGCACTTTGGGAATCATGTGTATTGCTTTCTTTACTTTCTTTGCTTCTTTACCTCAATGCTTATTCACCTTTGACTGTGCTATACTGTACCCAGGCCCCAACTGATCACCGTGTCTTTACATAACGTAACGTTATGTTGGGATCGGCTCGAGCTAGGCTTATGCCTCTAGAGCTTCCACCCTAGGTTCAACTCGAGCTACGCTTATGCCTCTAGAGCTGCCACCTATAAATCAATATAGCAGGTTCGGCTCGAGCTAGGTTTTTACCTCTAGAGCTGCCCCCTGTCAGGTTCAGTCCGAGCTAGGCTTATGTCCCCAAGACTACCCCCTGATCCAACAACCTCGGGATCGGCTTGAGCTAGGCATTTTTCCCCCAAAGCTGCCACCTATACTTGATCATTAACCACATACGCATTACTTTGTTCTTTACTTTAAGATTGATATCTTTACTTATGAGAGATTGGTACATTGATGGGCATCACTTTATATGAAACTTTGGATCAATAATTAATGAGTGGAAGACATATGAATAGACATTGTTGGAAACATAGCCTTATTGGAAACAAAACACCATTGGAACCATTAGACAATAATCAATGAACAAGATACATGAGTATAACCACTATTGGACCTTTGGAACATAACATCGTTGAGCTTTTGGAACATTATGCATGAATATGAGACATGAGATTCACAATTGATCAATGATTAGGAGATATATGATAATGACCATTGATAACCGTATATAGAATACCTTAACATATTTCGGGATGGGATAAGCGTAATGTCAATGTGAATACTATTTGCCGCAGAAAGATACTGACAGAGTAACCTTACATACCTTGTATTCTCAATACGAATATACAACCTTAGATGTGCATACAATGTCCCGCTCCTTCTTTATGTGTCACTCTACAACAAAAATATATAACGACATTTACATTAACCACCAACTACATTACCAATGCATATAACATCAATGAGTTACATGTTTGCCTTTACACATGCCATTTCCCCTTGACAAAACCATTGAGGAAATTATTATTCCAAAAATCCCCCAATATTCCATACATTGACCAATACATGATAATCAATACATTTCACCACAAAACTTCTCCTTTACACTTTCTTATCCACACCACATCACAAATAATCCATCAACTTACCTTAATACACCTCATAGCACATATAGACCAAAATCCCGCAATTTACATTTATAGAAAAATAACAATTTTTAATAACCAAATCACACCATACATGTTCATATTTTATCCATACCATGCTCTTTCATCAAAGTCACAAGTCATAATTCAAGCTTGAATCTCATAGATCACAAATCTTATATAAAAATACAAAGTACCATGTTCAACACCTCCAAGCATAACCAACATGATTTACATACTCTCCCATGCATATAATATATTAATCCATAACAATAATCACTTATCTAAGCTTGAAAAGTGATGATCTTGCTCCAAAAATTGGTTATGAGTCTTTAGGGTTTTAGAGCAAATATCTTCTTCTGGTCTAAAAAGGCATGAGACTTGTGTAGAATAAAAATAAGATTTTTGGTCCTTTTTATAAGCTTTTAAGTCCATCCTTATCCACTCTATGGCATTAAATGTTGGGTTCTAGAAGGTCAAGGCAAGAATGGGTCATTTGACCCATGTCTTCTTTTCATTTTTGGGTCCTTTTTGGGCCCAATTCACTTAACCCAATAAAATAAATAATTTATCATGTTTAAATCATCTCATACGTATTACAACAATATTCCCACTCACGCTATTCATATCTGTAGCCTCAATCCCAAAAACAGGTGATTCTAGCCATATATGGCTCATTTTGACCACAAGGGTAAAACCGTCATTTTGAAGCCAAATTTGTTCTCGAGTAATTTTATCATACCAATATAATAATTTACTCATTTCATGTATATACTCATGGTTGTATAAGAAACGTGACAAAAATTGGCTCGGTACGTCCCCGAGTACCCTTGGGACTTAGAAAATTTCCAACTTTCAAAAAATTGAAAAATCCATCCTGGCACGCCCTTGGGAGTGCCAGGTTGCTGCCTATGGGCACAAAAATTTATCCCAGAGCGTCCTGGCACACCCTCTGGAGCGCCTGGGCCTTAGTTTTCCAAAAAATTTGTTTTTCGACTTTTCTTCGCGGGTTTGGTTGGATACTTCAAGTCCTATTCTTTAACTTACTTCTTAGCCTTAATATACTTTGTTTAGAGGTACTCATAGCCTTATTTTGAACCCCACAAGTGCTCCACTAAAATCACAAAACACCTCCTATGAAAGGCTAATCACATGTATGAGGCCAAATTTAAATTTTCTCATCATTAATATTACAAAATAAATGCGTATAGCTCTCGACACCCAAGTAAACATTATTGAATGTCGTCAATTAGGTTTAGGAAGGTACGGGGTGTTACATTTTTCCCCCCTTAGGAACATTTGTCCTCGAATGTTAACAACATCGTCTTATATACAACAAATGCATCTCTACTTTAACATACGTATACACATACACATAATGCTCTTAGATACTTACTTAGTCTTTCTCCACTTTCGTACTTTGCATTGGTGACACTTTCAAGAGTATTTACTCAGCTATGACCACAACATCTTCTATACCATTTCGATGTGTTCTCTTCACTATACTAATCTCACCGACAAGTGGAAATATTTCCATTAACATAACTCATAACCCCAATGTACCATTAAATTCATGGTAGTCGATGGAGTATCATACGATAGGGTAAAGCTCGAATCAACCAATACATATAAAATATGGTAATATACCTGTATCCTCATCAGGAGTCGCCTCTTCATTCTGCCGGTCTACTAGAGCATAAGTGCGATTTTGGGTTCCACTGGAACTAGCTGCCCTTCAAAAATCTCTACCACGACCAACAGACTGACCGTCTTTGCCTGGGGAAAGAACCAAGGCTGATGATGCAACAGTTGACCCCGTAGGTCGTGCTATATCACTCGTACCCCTTTGTGGGTATTCTCTCATCCTATGCCCCGCTACACCACAATATTGCTCCGCCTTTCATTCTATAGGACGCAAGTTCCACCATTTCAACCCCAGTCACGTGCATAACTTCTAGAGCCCTCTGGATTTGAACCACGAAGTCCTGTGGATCTACTTCCAAGTCTGACCCAGTAAATATAAGAGGGTCCAGTTTCAGAAAATCCTGTGTTCTGCGACTTGCCACCCTAGCTGCATCATAATCATATGTCATTGGACCAGCTCATCCTTGACTTTGTGCTGCCACTAACTGTGTGAACATGTGAACTGCATTTCTAAGATCCTGATCCGTGGCATTCATTGGTGGTCCTGCAGGTACTTCTCTACCTCTTGGCTCTTCTGGAGCTGGAAAAGTAGAGGAGGACTGCGATGCAATTTCAGCATTTGCTCCACCTTGACTAGCTTGGTCAGGTGGTAGTCTACTCATTCCTTCTTCAGCAGGCATATCCACCTGCTTTCCTTTACCTCTGCCTCTTCCCGTGTTTGGCATTTTACTATACCAAAGAAAAATAAGTATCATGGTCAGATACAATTCAACTTACAACACAGGCTCTATTGCACGATCTAGAAGTGAAGAAAAGAAACAACATCCTAAATGTCCTGTAGCCTCCTACTTATAAATGTGGTGCACAACACATCGATAAGTAAGACTCTACTCAGACACGGCTTTGTAGACACCCGTAGAATGACCTGCTCTGACACCACTTTTGTCATGCCCCGAATCCCAACGAGGCGTGATTGGCCCTCGTAATCGATAAGGCCCGAGAGAACCAAGCTTTGCTTCTATTCGTTCAGATGCATGTCATAAGAAACACCATTACCAAGTAAGGACTTTAAAATGTTAATAACAGAACTCATGGGACATGTGATATATATATATATATATATATATATATATATATACATATGTGAAACTTGGCCGTTGAGGCCATCAAGTCAACACATCATATGTGACCTTACATCCATACACCCACATAAGTCAACAAAAGCCTCTAACAAATGTATTTACCAAAACGCACTGAAAATCAGGACAATTCCCTGCTTTATACACTATGTACAATACAAAAACATATGAACAACTGTGACTCGGAGAAGCCCCAAATTAACTGGAGCTCACCAATGATCTGCAACACTGGCAACCTACTGTGAAGGCCTACTAGTACCTGCGCTTGCAGCAAGTAAGGTAAATTCCCGAAGAGGGGTCAGTATGAAGAATGTACTGAGTATGTAAGGCCATATGAAACTGTATAAGACATAAATATTTCAATGAACTCAAATGCAAATGAATAATCAATATGAATAAGTCAACATTCTGCACTTTGGGAATCATGTGTATTGCTTTCTTTACTTTCTTTGCTTCTTTACCTCAATGCTTATTCACCTTTGACTGTGCTATACTGTACCCAGGCCCCAACTGATCACCGGGTCTTTACATAACGTAACGTTATGTTGGGATCGGCTCGAGCTAGGCTTATGCCTCTAGAGCTGCCACCCTAGGTTCGACTCGAGCTAGGCTTATGCCTCTAGAGCTGCCACCCATAAATCAATATACCAGGTTCGGTTCGAGCTAGGTTTTTACCTCTAGAGCTACCCCCTGTCAGGTTCGATCAGATCTAGGCTTATGCCCCAGGACTACCCCCTGATCCAACAACCTCGGGATCGACTTGAGCTATGTATTTTGCCCCCAAAGCTGCCACCCATACTTGATCATTAACCACATACGCATTACTTTGTTCTTTACTTTGAGATTGATATCTTTACTTGTGAGAGATTGGTACATTGATAGGCATCACTTTATATGAAACTTTGGATCAATAATCAATGAGTGGAAGACATATGAATAGACATTGTTGGAAACATAGCCTTATTGGAAACATAACACCGTTGGAACCATTAGACAATAATCAATGAACAAGATACATGAGTATAACCACTATTGGACCTTTGGAACATAACATCGTTGAGCTTTTGGAATATTATTCATGAATATGAGACATGAGATTCAAAATTGATCAATGAGTAGGAGATATATGATAATGAACATTGATAACCGTATATAGAATACCTTAACACATTTCGGGATGGGACAAGCGTAATGTCAATGTGAATACTATTTGCTGCAGAAAGATACGGACAGAGTAACCTTACATACCTTGTATTCTCAATACGAATATACAACCTTAGATGTGCATACAATGTCCCGCTCCTTCTTTATGTGTCACTCTACAACAAAAATATATAACGGCATTTACATTAACCACCAACTACTTTACCAATGCATATAACATCAATGAGTTACATGTTTGCCTTTACACATGCCATTTCCCCTTGACAAAACCATTGAAGAAATTATTATTCCAAAAATCCCCCAATATTCCATACATTGACCAATACATGATAATCAATACATTTCACCACAACACTTCTCCTTTACACTTTCTTATCCACACCACATCACAAATAATCCATCAACTTACCTTAATACACCTCATAGCATATATAGACCAAAATCCCACAATTTACATTTATAGAAAAATAACAATTTTTAATAACCAAATCACACCATACATGTTCATATTTTATCCATACCATGCTCTTTCATCAAAGTCACAAGTCATAATTCAAGCTTGAATCTCATAGATCACAAATCTTATATAAAAATACAAAGTGCCATGTTCAACACCTCCAAACATAACAAACATGATTTACATAGTATCCCATGCATATAATATATTAATCCATAACAATAATCAGTTACCCAAGCTTTAAAAGTGATGATCTTGCTCCAAAAATTGGCTTTGAGAGCAAATATGTTCTTTTGGTCTAAAAAGGCATGAGATTGTAGAATAAAAATCAGATTTTTGGTCCCTTTTATAATCTTTTAAGTCCATCCTTAGCCACTCTATGGCATTAAATGTTGGGTTCTAGAAGGTCAAGGCAAGAATGGGTCATTTGACCCATTTTTGGCCCATGTCTTCTTTTCATTTTTGGGTCCTTTTTGGGCCCAATTCACTTAACCCAATAAAATCAATAATTTCTCATGTTTAAATCATATCATACGTGTTAAAATAATATTCCCACTCACGCTATTCATATCCGTATCCTCAATCCCCAAAACAAGTGATTCTAGCCATGTATGGCTCATTTTGACCACAAGGATAAAACCGTCATTTTGACGCCAAATTTGTTCTCGAGTAATTTTATCATACAAATATAATACTTTTATAATTTCATGTATATACTCGTGGTTGTATAAGAAACATGAAAAAAATCGGCTCGGTACGTCCCCGGGTACCCTTGGGACTTCAAAAATTTCCAACTTTCGAAAAATTGAAAAATCCATCCTGGAACGCCCTTGGGAGTGCCAGCTTGCTGCCTATGGGCACAAAAATTTGGCCCAGAGCGTCCTGGCACGCCCTCTGGCACGCTTGGGCCTTAGTTTTTCCGAAAATTTTGTTTTTCGACTTTTCTTCGCGGGTTTGGTTAGATACTTCAAGTCCTATTCTTTAACTTACTTCTTAGCCTTAATATACTTTATTTAGAGGTACTCCTAGACTCATTTTTAACCCCACAAGTGCTCCACGAAAATCACAAAACACCTCCTATGAAAGGCTAATCACATGTACGAGGCCAAATTTAAATTTTTTCATCATTAATATTACAAAATACATGCGTATAGCTCTCGACACCTAAGTAAACATTATTGAATGTCGTGAAGTAGGGTTAGGAAGGTACGGAGTGTTACAGGAGGCCATGAACTGCCCCTCGGGTCTAGCCCTTTTTGACGACCCTTCATCAAAGTCTTGTGTCCTTCTCTTTTGCCTTCGTTCCACCATTTGCTGCTCCAACACTCGTATTTGAGTTTGTGCAGCAACTACATGGGTCAGTATGTGCACTACACTCATTAAAGCTTGCACAAAAGCATTATTAGACAATTCCGCTGGAATTGAAAGAGTAGGAGAAGCCCGTGATACAAACTCATTTCCAGCCCCACCTTGATCAACTTGCTCAGGTGGTGCTCTATTGGTTCCTTCTCCGGAAATTCTGTCTATCTCCCTTCCGTTTGCCCAACCTTCTCTTGCCATTGGCATTTCTAATCAACACAAGAAAACAATCCCCATGGTCAGTTATGATTTCACCTACAACTTCTCTGTAAAGGAAAACCACTATCGTTGAGCACATATGATTCCACTTATAACCTTGGATCTATTGCACGATCTAGAAGTGAAGAAAAGAGACAACTCCTAAATGTCTCATAGCCTCCTACTTATAAATGTGGCGCGCAACACATCGATAAGTAAGACTCTACTCAGACACGACTTTGTAGACACCCTTAGACCAACATGCTCTGATACCACTTTTGTCACTAATGTAACACCCCATACCTTCCTTAACCTACTTGACAACGTTGAACAATGTTTACTTAGGTGTCGAGCGCCACAAGTATGTATTTTGTAATGTTATTGATGAGATAATTGAATTTGGCCCTCGTACATGTGATTAAACCTTCGTAGGAGGTGTTTTGTGACTTTGTGGAACATTTGTGTAATACCCTGTACACATTCCAACCTCATTTGGTGACTTGGAGTCATGTTTACTTGATGTTTAAGGTCACTAAGTATGTATTTTGTAGTGTTTTGATGGGGCATTGGATGATATGCTAGTATTTGCAAAAGAGGAAAAAAATTCAGCAAGGCATGAAAACTTGCGCCACTGCCCTATTTCAGGGGGTGTGGATCAATCCTTTAGGTTCATAGGGAAAGTAAATCTTGCGCTACTGCCTTGCTTTGCAGAAGTGGCGCAAGGCACAACAAATTTTGCCCTTCCGCGCTCGTTTTGTAACGCAATTCTACGTCGATTTCTATATGGTTTCTTTTGGTTCCTTGGAGTTCTTTGAGTGTTTTTAAAGCTTCAAATACCTCAATACACTACTACATACTTCTACATGATCAAACCATGAAACACAAGTAGTGATCAAAAATGTTCAAGGAAGCCATGGGCGACTAGAATTTCTATTTTTGCGATTGAGACGACGAATGAGAATCTCGTAAGAGAATATTGTCGTGAAATTATGGAATTATTTAAACATGAGATATGTGGTGAATTATACATGGAATTTGGTGGGCTAAGTTGAGATATGTTATTGGGCCCAATTTAAAGCCTAAAATGAGCCAAAATAAGAGGACCAAAAGGTCAACTGACCCATTCTTGTGTTGAAAAGTAAAAACAATATTTATGACTAATTAGATGGATAGAGATGAGCATGAGGGCCTATATAAATCCACCACAAATCAGATTTTTATTTCTTAAAACACACATGCCTTTTTGGGAGATATTTCCAACATATTTCTCTCAAACTCTCAAACCCTAAATCCTCTTCTTGGGCAAGATCATTATCCTACAAGTATTGGTAAGTGTTTATTCTTGTGATTTAATATATTATGTAGATGAGAGTTTATGTATATCATGGTGGTTATGTTGGCAAGGTGTTGAATAGTGAACTTTTGCTTTTGCTCAAGATGTGCCATTTTTGTGAATTGAACTTGAAAAATGACTTGTGGTTTTGGTGAAAATGCATGGTATGGGTGAAATATCAACATGTATGGTGTGATTATGTTCCTACACTTGTTATTTTTCTAAAAGTGTAAATTGTGGGATTTTGGCCGATATGTGCTATGAGGTGTATTAAGGTAATTTGATGGATTATTTGTGATGTGGTGTGGATAAGAAAGTGTAAAGGAGAAGTGTTGTGGTGAAATGTATTGATTATCATGTATTGGTCAATGTATGGAATATTGGGAGAATTTTGGAATAATACTTGCATCAATGGTTTTGTCAAGGGAAAATGGCATGTTTAAAGGCAAACATGTAACTCATTGATGTTATATGTATTTGTAAAGTAGTTGATGGTTAATGTGAATCCCGTTATATATTTGTGTTGTAGAGTGACACATAAAGAAGGAGCGGGACTATTGTATGCACCTCTAGGATTGTATATTCATATTGAGAATACAAGGTATGTAAGGTTACTCTGTCCGTATCTTTCTGCAGCAAATAGTAATCACATTGACATTACACTTGTCCTATTGCGAAATGTCCCAAGGTATCCTATACCCGGTTATCAATTGTCATTAGCATATGTTTCCTACTCATTGATCAATGGTGAATCACATGTCTTATATTCATTGACTAATGTTCCAAAAATCCAATAAGATTGTGTTCCAAAGTTCCAATAGTGGTTATACTCATGTGTCTCGTTCATTGGTTATTGTTTAATGGTTCCAATGGTGTTATGTTTCTAATGAGGCTATGTTTCCAACAATGTCTATTCATATGTCTCTAACTCATTGATTATTGATCCAAAGTTATCATAGTATCAATCTCTCAAAAGTAATGAAAGAAGTAATGTACATGTGAATGTACCAATCTCTCACAAGTAAAGATATTAATCTCAAAGTAAAGAACAAAGTAATGCATATGTGGTTGAAGTATGGGTGGAAACTTTGGGGGCAAAATTCCTAGCTCAAGCTGATCCCGAGATTTTTGGATCAGGGGGCAGTCCTAGAGGCATAAGCCTAGCTCGGACCGAACCTGACAGGGGGCAGCTCTAGAGGTAAGAACCTAGCTCGAGTCGAACCTGCTATATTAATTTATGGGTGGCAGCTCTAGAGGCATAAGCCTAGCTCTAGTCGAACCCAGGGTGGCAGCTCTAGAGGCATAAGCCTAGCTCGAGCCAATCCCAACATAACGTTATATTATGTAAAGACCCACTGATCAGTTGGGGCCCGGGTATTCAATGGCAAAGGTTAATAAATGCAAAGGCAAAGAACGTAATGAACGTAATGAATGCAATGAACGTAATGAACGCAATGAATGCAATGTACGCAATATACTTGTTTCCAAATGCTTATAAAGCAATGGTTTATTTACATTGACTACTCACTTGTGTTTAACTCCAATGAAGTCTTTATGTTATATACAGTTGCTATGGCCTTACATACTCTGTACATTCTTCGTACTGACCCCTCTTGGGGAATTTACCTTACTTGATGCAGGCGCAGGTACTAGTAGGCCTCCACAGTAGGTTACCAGTTGTTGCAGATCATTGGTGAGATCCAGTTAGTTCGGGGCTTCTCCGAGTCACAGTTGCTCATATGTTTTGGTATTGTACATAGTGTCTAAAGCGGGGACTTGTCCCGACTTTCAGTTGGTTTTGGTAAATGCATTTGTTAGAGGCTTTTGTAGACGTATGTGGGTGTATGGATGTAAGGTGACACATGATGTCTCGACTTGATGGCCTCAACGACCAAGTTTCACATATGTATATATATATATATATATCACATGTCCCATGAGTTCCGTTATTAGCATTTTAAAGTCCTTACTTGGTAATGGTGTTTCTTATGACATGCATATGAACGAATAGAAGCAAAGCTTGGTTCTCTCGGGCCTTATCGGTTACGAGTGCCAATCACGCCTCGTTGGTATTTGGGGCATGACATTCTTCCATTGACTAATGCAACACATTGCATTAAAGTCCAAGAGTGGCTAAGGATGAAAATTAAGGGCCTATATAAAGGGCAAAAGGCTGATTTTTATTCATTTGGAAATCACATGCCTTTTTAGATATTTCTCAACCATTTTTTTCTCTCAAACCCTAAGAGTTCAAAGCCAACTTTTGGAGCAAGATCATCATTTTTCAATCTTGGGTAAGTGATTATTGTTATGGATTAATATATTATATGCATGGGAGAGTATGTAAATCATGTTGGTTATTCTTGGAAGTATTGAACATGGTACTTTGTGTTTTTATAAAAGATTTGTGATCCATGAGATTCAAGCTTGAATTATGACTTGTGACTTTGATGAAAGAGCATGGTATGGATAAAATATGAACATGTATGGTGTGATTTTGTTATTAAACTTGTTGTTTTCATATAAGTGTAAATTATGAGATTTTGGCCGATATGTGCTATGAGGTGTATTAAGGTGACTTGATGGATTATTTGTGATGTGGTGTGGATAAGAAAGTGTAAAGGAGAAGTTTTGTGGTGAAATGTATTGATTATCATGTATTGGTCAATGTATGGAATATTGGGGGAATTTTGGAATAATAATTTCATCAATGGTTTTGTCAAGGGGAAATGGCATGTTTAAAGGCAAACATGTAACTCATTGATGTTATATGCATTTGTAAAGTAGTTGATGGTTAATGTGAATCCCATTATGTATTTGTGTTGTAGAGTGACACATAAAGAAGGAGCGGGACTATTGTATGCACATCTAAGATTTTATATTCATATTGAGAATACAAGGTATGTAAGGTTCCTTTTTCCGTATCCTTCTACAACATATTGTTCATATGGACATTGACATTAGACTTGTTTCAATTCCGAGAGGCTTGAAGTATATCAATTCAGGTTGAAGTTTATTGTTATCCATATGTGTTCTATTCTTAGATGACTTATGATTCACTTATCTCTTGTTCATTGATTGGAGTTCCGAAGATGTCATAACGTTATAATTCGTAAAAGGACTATCTCAAGAGAGTAATAACACAAGAGAATATCTTTAATCTTAGATGGCATTTTCCAATCATGTCTTGTTCCAAAGTCCTATAATATGATGATTATCTTTGTACCAATCTCTCACAAGTAAAAGTACTGATCTTATAAGAATAATAAGAAGTGATGTGCAAGTTAATATATTTATTTCTCATAAATGAAGATGTCAATCTCATGAAGTAATGAGTGAAGTGAAATGTGTATATGAGTGTGCTTCAAATTATGTCATGATCCTCATTGTATCACTCTTAAGAATGGAGGTAAGAATAACAAGAGAAAGAAGTAATGTATACTTAATGAGTAATCATAAGTACATCCCAGGGGCTACAGAAAAGCCTAGCATGGGTTAATATAACATCCCAGGGGTCAAAGTACCAAGCATGGGTTAGTAACATCCCAGGGGTGACACGAAAGCCTAGCATGGGTTCACATAACATCCCAGGGGTCAAAGTACCTAGCATGGGTTAATCTCATCCCAAGGGCGACAGAATAGCCTAGCATGGGTAGAACAATAAAGATGAATAATAGATGAAGACAAGAGGAGTAAAGAACGTAATATACATGGTTCCCCACATACAGAAAGAGAGTTTATTCACATTTCTATTTTCCTTATATTGATTCCATTATTGTTGTTATTATGTATGATGAATTTCGTATGAGCCTTACATACTCAGTACATTCTTCGTACTGACCCCCTCGGGGGAATTACCTTACATGTTGCAGGTGCAGGCACTAGTAGACCTCCATTGTAGGTTGACATTGCGGATCTTTGGTGAGCCCCAGTTGCTTCGGGACTTTCCAAGTCATAGGTGTACAGTTGTGTTGATGTTGTAAATGTTGCATAAAGCGGGGACTTGTCCCGACTGTTAGTTGATCTTGTAAATGCATCTGTTAGAGGCTTTTGTAGACATGTTTGGGTTATGAATGTGAAAGATAAATGTCCATTTTGACTTGATGGCTCCAATGGCCAAGTTTCCTAAATATGTATATAGCATATGTTTCCATGTTCATGTTTTCCGCATAGTTGCATAAGGCTTAATAAGGTTCATACGAGGATATGCATACGAATGTTCATGATCAAGGATTGGTTCTCTTGGGCCATATCGGCTTCGGGTTCCAGTCCAGCCCTAATGGGATTTCGGGTCGTGAGAATCCTAGTGTGTTTAGGATAGGTTTTGTTTTTATCTATAAATTCCTTTCCTACGTTTTATTTTACAATTTACGAACTTTGTAGCCCAAGAAATGTATTATATTATTTTGATATACATTTTTCATTGTGTCGCATCCCTATTTTCATAAGGCGCAACTTCGGGACTAAAAAAAAATTAAGTAATTATTTAAAACATTTGAGAGTCGCCACCTAATTTTAGGAAAACTAGGAAACCAGTTAATTAAAGTTAAAGAAGAAAAAAAATAGTCTGTGAAACCAATTAGATACTAGGTAAGGGTTCAAGTTATTCCAAAGGGAAGGTGTTAGGCACCTTTCGAAATTCACAAAGGTGGGTCCCGACTGAACTCATTTTTTCAATTGAGGAGGAGATAAAAAAAATCAAATGCAAGTATAAGAAAAATAAGAACATGTACCAAATACAGTAAAGAACCAATAACGAAGGCGTCCTAATATTTGCCTATCCTTAAACAAGATGAAAAAATACGATAAACAACTCAAAATGATCCTCGAATTTTGAATTCGAGTGTCTTCTTCGGGAAGAAGCTCCATGTACCTGTAAAAACACTTGGTAAAAGTGTTAGTAATGAATAAATATAAATCAAAATAAATCAATGAAATAATAAACAAAAAGTAAATCCCATCTTATATACATGGGAGGCCTTGGAAATCGATGCAAATTTCTTCATCGGCTAGTATATTAATACTTGAAATAAAATACTTGAACTTAAAATAAAATTCGTCTTTTAAAAAGGGGAGGTCTCGAAAATCCGACGGAGAGATTTTATCATTGGCCAATCAAACTAACATTATTTAAGCGAAAGAGAAAGGCAAGACAATCCAAAGGAAAATTTACAATAATGACAGAAACAATGAAACAACAAATAAAAATAAAGATCTAGCGTAGGCAACTATAAATGAAGCCAATCAACTATTGAAAAAGCAAAATGTGTCAACATAATCAAAAGATAACACAAATAATATAAAAAAGCCTAGCAGCAATTAATACCAAAATAAACCAAAACTAACTAATCATTTTAATGTAATTTGCATAGAAAATCAACAAAACATATAAAGAAAACAGTCCAAAATAGTGATGATCACAGTAACAACATGACAAGTAATAAAAATAATTAAACTAAAAAAATTCATAACAAAACATAAAAAGATGACAAAATGTACAAAGCGACAGTGAATAGACACCTAAATATAAAACAATCATAATAAAATAATAAATTAACCAATTCTAAAGCAAAACTTTAAAATAATAACCAAATCCGTGAAACAACAATGAATAGACACCAAATATGAAATAGTAATCATCAGAGAAAGTCAAGAAGGATAATCATTTTCTGGCCAGATCAGAAAGTTGTTGGATTTGGTTGGATAGTTTGTGAATTCTGAGCTCGCCGTTAATGGCGTTACTTAACCGGAGTTGAACGGAGCTAGTCGGAGATTAAAGTGAAAAAGAGAAGGAATTCGTGAAAGGGGATAGGGGAAAGGAAACTGGCCGTTGTTGGTTTGGTCGAGCTCGGAGCTCGCCGTTAATGGAGTTGTGGTGGTGATGCGGTGGCTTTGTGGTCTGGTTCGGTGGTAGTCCGGTGAGTTAATTGTACAGAGCTCGTCAAAATTCAGTGAGGGTGGTGGCTGGCCGGAAAAGAAAAATAGAGAAAAGGGACTGGTGGTTGGGTTGTGGTGTGATGTTTTCCGGTGGACTGGTTGATGAACTCCGGTGGTGGTGGACCGAAAAAGTGGAAGCCAGAAAAAGAAAAAATAATAATTGTTTTGCCCTACTTAGAAATTTTCACCCCCATTAATTGTGAAGGGCGTGGGTTAGTTTTATAGAAAAAATAAAACCACTCAAGAGCAAAACCATGTGCTCAATACCATGGTTTTGAAAAACCATGGGCTATCCAAAATCATGAGTCATCCAAAATAATGACTATTTGATCTTATCCAAAACTATGGATATTTAACTTATCTGTGCAAAAATATCTTCTCCGTCTTTTATGAATAACGAATTGTGATAAAAAATAAATTAACAAATATATTTAATGCCAGATAAGAATATGGTTTGAATTTAAAACAGAAATGATTATTTAACAAAACTCAAACAATATTTGTTTATAAAAACGACTGTATAAAAAATTAGTGACAGTCAATAATTAATTTTAAATAGTAATAAATTGATAAATATCCTAACATTTTCAAGAAAAAGGATAATTACCAATAACTTGTGTTAAATTGAACCAAAATATGTAAAAACTCAAATTTTATGCTTTTTAACACATAAAAAGCACAAAGTATTTATTTTGAAAATATCGGTCCAAAATTGGGTGTCAACAACTACCCCTCAGCATCTAAGGATGATGAAAGAGTCTTTGGATGATGACGTTTACATGTATCCAATTTTGACTAGATGAAAAAGAAAGAGGATGACATATGGAAAAAACAATGTCAAACATTAGTATACCTTAGACATTACTCTCCATTCGTTGAAAAGGATGGATTGTCTTTTGATAAAAGGGGAAGAATTGTTCGAAGGTAAAACATTCACGTACCTTCGACGTTGCTTCCAAAATTACCTCAGTGTTGAAAATTTGAGACAATGAGGATGCAAGGTTGCGTAACAATTTGAGCAAGGTAGCGGATCAATTTGTCTCTTTGAAGGGCGGACGACCCAACTTGAATTTGACATGACATTTGAACGGATGGCGATCCAACTTGTCTCATTGAAAGGCGGACGACCTATTTTGAACTTGATATGTTATTTGAACGGATGATGACCCAACTTGTCGCATGATATGTCATTTGAACGGGTGATGACCCAACTTACCTCGTTGAAAGGCGGACGACCCATCTTGAACTTAATATGTCATTTGAACGAGTGACGACCCAACTTGAATATGATATGCCATTTGAACGGGTGAAGACCCAACTTGAGCATGATATGCCATTTGAATGGGTGACAATCTAACTTTTCTCTTTGAACGGCGGATGACCATTTTAAGCTCGATGTGTCATTTGAACGGGTGACAACCCATCTTGTCTCATTGAAAGGCGGACGACCCACTTTGAATGTAACATGTCACTTTAAACGGGGTGAATTCCCAACGTGACTCATTGAAAGGCGGATGACCCATCTTGAACTGGATATGTCATTTGAACGGGTGACAATCCAACGTGTTTCGTCGAAAGGCGGACGGCCCATCTTAAACTGGATATGTCATTTGGACGGGTAATGACCCAACTTGTTTCGTTGAAAGGAGGAAGACCCATTTTGAACATGAGATGCCATTTGAACGGGTGACCACCCAACATGTCTTATTGAAAGGCAGACGACCCATTTTTAGCTCAATATGCCACTTTGAATGAGGTGGCTACCAAACTTGTCTCATTGATAGGCGGACGACCCATTTTGAACTTGATATGTCATTTAGAATGGGTGATGACCCAACGTGTCTCTTTGAAAGGCGGATGACCCATTTTGAACATGATATGTCATTTGAACGGGTGACGACCCAACTTATCTTATTGAAAGGCGGACGACCCATTTAGAACATAATATGTGGAGTCACTTTGACACCGGTCTGATGCTTGGTCATCACCTTAATGACAGTATGGATAATTAGAATCACCTTGATTCCAATTTGAATACCACATGCCACTTTGAACGGGATGACTTCCCAATGTGTCTCATTGAAATGCAGACGACCTAACATGTAACACCCCCTATGTTTCAGAACCTAGTTAATTCCCGCAACATTCGTGGAATTATTTGAACATGAGAGACTTGATGAATTATACATTAAAATTAGTGGGCTTAAGCCATTGGGCTCAATTGAGGCCCAAAACTAGAGCAAAAAGACTTAGCCCAATGGGGCAAATTTGGTCCATTCTTCCATGGACTAATCAACCATTGCATTTAATGCCAAGAATTGGATAAGAGAGACTTAAAGGGACTATAAAAGGGCAAAATCATATTTTTATTTCATTGTGACACCCATGCTATTTCTAGAATTATCTCAAACATTTCCTTATCTCACACAAACCCTAGGCCTTCATCCCTTTGGCCAAGATCATCATCTTGCAAGACTTGGTAAGTTTTTATGCTTATGGTTTAATATATTATGTGCATGAGAGGGTTCCTATATGATGTTGGTTATGTTGGTGGAGTATTGAGAAGTTCACTATGTGTGTAATGTTAAATGTTTGCAAAATCAGAAGAGGTTTTGCCTTGTAAACTTGAACATGGACTTGTGGTCTTGAAGGAAGTGAACTTGATGGATTAAATATTGACATGTGAGATGTGATTATATTCTAACCTTGTTTTATCCTTGTGTATAATGTTTGGAATTGTTATTGTGAAATTGATTATGGATTGGGTGACGTATTGAACGAGAAGTATAGTTTTGGGTGTTGTTTGTATGTGTTGTGAGACCATGGCTGATGGTTGGCATTCAAGATGATAAAAAAATATGTTAAAATAAGTTTAGTTATGATCATGGACCATTCATTGCATAAAAAGACCCAAAAGAGACCAATTTGGACAAAAATGGGCATCCGCCCCTGCAGACGAGGGCACATGCGGGCGCAGATACCAACGCAGGTGCCTATGGCATCTGAAAAAGGCCACCTGTGGGCACAACTCAGCCACCTGCAGGCGCAGGTGGCTGAGAAGGTCAGCCCTAGGTTCGGTTTTGTATGTTTTCGCATCTATTTGACCCCCGAAGGCCCCTATACGCTTTTTGGATGTAATTATCAACTTGTGAAGCCGTTTTAATGACTTTAAAAGGTCGTCTGGAGGTATGTTGGACTATATTCAGTATTTATTGTTGTTCATAAGTTGTTATGAAGCAAGTTGATAAGGTTAATAACATCCCAGGGGCAACACAAAAGCCTAGCATGGGTTACTAAAACATCCAAGGGGTCACAGTACCTAGCATGGGTTAATAACATCCTTGGGACAACACAAAAGCCTAGCATGGGTTACAATAACATACCAGGGGTCACAGTATCTAGCATGGGTTAATAACATCCAGCGGCGACACGAAAGCCTAGCATGGGTTAAAATAACATCCCAGGGGTCAAAGTACCTAGCATGGGTTAATCTCATCCCAGGGGCGACAGAACAGCCTAGCATGGGTAGAACAATAAAAATGAACATATGTGAAGACAAGAGAAGTAAAGAACGTAATATACATGGTTCCTCACATATAGAAAAAGAGTTTATTAACATTCACTATTTCTCTTATATTGACTCCATTGTTGTTATTATGTATGATACAGTTCTTATGAGCCTTACATACTTAGTACATTCTTCGTACTGACCCCTCTCGGGGGACTTACTTTAATTGCTACAGGCGCAGGTGCTAGTAGACCTCCTATGTAGGTTGTAGATCATTTGCAGATTTATGGTGAGCTCCAGTTGATTCGGGTCTTTCTGAGTCACAGTCGTACATTTGTTTTGATGTTTTAAATGTTGTATAAAGCGAGGACTTGTCCCGACTTTAGGATGGTTATGTACAGGCATCTGTTAGAGGCTTTTGTAGACATATGTGGGTATATGAATGTAAGAGATAAATGTCCGTTTTAACTTGATGGCCACAATGGCCAAGTTTTATAAATATATATATGGTATATGTTTCCATGTCCATGACTTCCGCATAGTTGCATGAGGTATAATAAGATTCATATGAGGATATGCATACGAATTTACTTGAGCAAAGATTGGTTCTCTTGGGCCATATCGGCTTCGGGTGCCAGTCCGCCTCAATGGGATTTGGGGCGTGACAAAAGTGGTATCAGAGCAGGTCGTTCTAAGGGTCTCTACAAAGTCGTGTCTGTGTAGAGTCTTGCTTATGGATGTGTTGTGAACCACATTTATAAGTGGGAGTCTACGGGACATTTAGGAGCCATTTCTTTTCTTCATTTCTAGATCGTGCAATAGACCCAGTGTTGTAAGTTGAATTGTATCTGACCATGGTAAGTGTTTTTCTTTGGTATAGTAAAATGCCAATCACAAGAAGAGGTAGAGGCAAAGGTAAGTAGGTAGATATGCCTGCCGGTGAAAGGATGAGTAAATCACCATCTGACCAAGCTAGTCAAGGTGGAGCTGACGCTGAAATTGCATCGCGGTCTTTTCTACTTTTCCGGGTCCTAAAGAGCCAAGGGGTAGAGAAGTACCCGCAGAACCACCAATGAATGCCACTGACCAGGATTTAAGAAATGCAGTGCATATGTTGACACAACTAGTTGCTGCACAAAGTCAAGAATGAGTTGGTCCAACGATAAATGAGGATGATGCGGCTAGATTAGTGAGTCGTAGGACACATGACTTTCTAAAATTAAACCCTCCCATATTCACAGGGTCAGATCCGAAAGCAGATCCATAGGACTTTATGGACCAAATTCAAAGGGCCTTAGATGTTATGAACGTAACAGGTGTAGAAACAGTTGAGCTAGCAGCTTATAGATTGAAGGGTGAGTCCATATTATGGTATGAGGACTGGAAAAGATCAAGGGGTATTGATGCACTTCCAGCTGGTTGGGAAGAATTTAAAATGGCATTCCTTGATCATTACCTCCCATATGAGATCCGGGAGGCATGTGCAAACCAATTTATAAATTTGCGTCAAGGAAACATGAGTGTTAGAGAATACAGTTTGCAGTTTAACTCTTTGGCTCGCTATGTTCCAAATATAGTAACCACAATGGAAGATAGAATCCATCGATATGTGGATAGACTGGAGCCATATTTGGTACGAGACTGCACTATTGCTGCTTTGAATAGGGATATGGACATCGCCAGAATTCAGGCCTTCGCACAGAAAATGGAGGACCAAAGGCAAAGAAGAAGGACACAGGAACTTGAGGAAGGGACATCAAAAAGGGCGAGACCTATGGTGCAGTCTATGGTGTCCCCAGGAGAATCTAGATCTCGAATGTTACTGCCTAGACCCTCATTATCTTATTCCACAGCGGGCACTCAACCCCAATTCCGAGGATTTAGGGGTAGTCAATCTGGACAGAGTAATGGAGTGCAAGGTTCACAGACAGTAGAATTTTCTCGTCCTCCATGTCAGAGTTGCGGAAGGTATCATTTAGGTGAATGCCGATTAGGGACAAATATTTGTTTTTAGTGTGGCACAATGGGGCATATAATGAGAGAATTCCCACAAAGGGGTGCGAGTGGTATAGCACGACCTACGGGGATCAACCGTTGCACCATCATCATCGATCCCTTCCCTAGGCAGAGGTGTTCAGCCTATTGGTCGTCGTAGAGATGTTAGAGGAGCAGCTAGTTCCAGTGGAGCCCAAAATCGTACCTATGCTCTAGTGGACTGGCAGAATGCGGAGGCATCTCCTGATGAAGATACAGGTATATTATCCACATTTTTGAATGATACATATACCCTATCGTATATCACTCCATTGATTACTATGATATCTAATGGGACACCGGGGTCATTAGTTAAGTCAATTGACATATCTCCACCTGTTGGTGAATTTATTAGAGTTAAAGACACATATCATAATGGTATAGTAGATGTTTGTGATCATAGATGATTAAGTACTCTTAAAAGCGTTACTAATGAAAGGGGTAATGGGATTTGGAAAGAAGGGAAAATTGGCCCTGTACAACATGCCATGTGAAATTGCCGGAAGTGCATAAGAGTTCCATTTCGTATTGCTCCCATGGTAAAGGTGTAAATTAAAGAGGATCTCACTAGGAAGAGCTACCTATTGCTATTCTAGATCGACAAGTGAAGAGGGTAAGAAATAAGGACGTAACATCCGTAAAAGTTCTTTGGAGAAATCAACAAGTCGAAGTGATCACCTGGGAAGCTAAAGAAATGATGAAATCAAAGTACCCATATTTGTTTCAAATGGAAGAAAAAGTTCAAAAGTACGAAAGTGGAGAAAGACTAAGAAAGTATCTATGAGTGTATATGTATAACGTAAAGATGCATTTGTTGTACATGAGACGATGTTGTTAACATTCGAGGACGAATGTTCCTAAGGGGGGAAGAATGTAACACCCCGTATGTTTCCGAATCTAGTTAATTCCCGTAAAATTCGTGGAATTATTTGAACATGAGAGACTTGATGAATTATACATTAAAATTAGTGGGCTTAAGCCATTGGGCTCAATTGAGGCCAAAAACTAGAGTAAAAAGACTTGGCCCAATGGGGCAAATATGGTCCATTCTTCCATTGACTAATCAACCATTGCATTTAATGCCAAGAATTGGATAAGAGAGACTTAAAGGGACTATAAAAGGGCAAAATCATATTTTTATTTCATTGTGACACCCATGCCAACTAGAATTATCTCAAACATTTCCTTATCTCACACAAACCCTAGGCCTTCATCCCTTTGGCCAAGATCATCATCTTGCAAGACTTGGTAAGTTTTTATGCTTATGGTTTAATATATTATGTGCATGAGAGGGTGCCTATATGATGTTGGTTATGTTGGTGGAGTATTGAGAAGTTCACTCAGTGTGTAATGTTACAGGTTTGCTAAATCGAAAGAGATTTTGCCTTGTAAACTTGAACTTGGACTTGTGGTCTTGAAGGAAGTGAACTTGATGGATTCAATATTGAAATGTGAGATATGATTATAGTCTTACCTTGTTTTATCCTTGTGTATAATGTTTGGAATTGTTATTGTGAAATTGATTATGGATTGGGTGACGTATTGAATTAGAAGTATAGTTTTGGGTGTTGTTTATGTGTGTTGTGAGACCATGGATGATGGTTGGAATTCAAGATGATCAAAAATATGTTAAAAGAAGTTTATTTATGATCATGGACCATTCATTGCATAAAAAGACCCAAAAGAGACCAATTTGAACCAAAACGGGCATCCGCCCCCACAGACGAGGGTATCTGCGGGCGCAGATGCCAATACAAGTGCCTATGGTAACTGCCAAAGGCCACCTGTGGGTGTACCTCACGCAGATGGCTTTGCAGGTCATTCCTAGGTTCGGTTTTGTATGTTTTCGCATCTATTTGACCCCCGAAAGCCCCTATACCCTTTTTGGATGTAATTATCAACTTGTGTTGACATTTTAATGACTTTAAAGGGTCTTATGGAGTTATGTTGGACTATATTCAGTAGGAATTGTTGGTCATAAGTTGTTATGAGGCAAGTTGATAAGGTAATTGTGACGGAATGACAATAAGAAAGCATAAAGGGTAAGTGTGGTGTGAAATGCTATTGATGTATGATATCTTGGTCAATGTGTGGAATGTTATGGTGTTGTTGGTGTGATAATGAAGTAAATGGTATTGTAAAAGGATGACATAACATTATACGACAGTCACGTAACTCATTGTCGTCGTATGCACTTGTATGGTAGTTGGTTGTTAACATGAGCTTTGTTATGTACTTGTGTTGTAGAGTAACACATAAGGAAGGAGCTGAATTATTGTATCCACATATAGGACTGTGTATTCATATTTAGAAGATAAGGTATGTAAAGTTATTCTATCAGTATCCTTCTGCAGCACATAGTATTCACATTGACATTGTACTGGTTCTATTCTGAAGGGGTTTTGAAGTATCTCAATTCAGGTTGACATATATTGTTATTCACATCTGTCCTATTCTTAGATGGATTATGATTCACTTATCTCCTATTCATTTGACTGAAGTTCCAAAACTGTCATAATGTTGTAAATTCTATGAAAGCTATCTCAAAGAGAGTAAGATTTAAAGAGAGTCTATTTATTTTGAATAGCATTTTCCAATCATGTCATGTTCCAAAGTCCAATAATATTATGATTATCTTTGTACCAATCTCTCACAAGTAAAAGTACCAATCTTATAAAAGTAATGAAGGAAGTGATGAGCGAGCTAATATATCTATCTCTCGCAAGTAAAGGTGTCAATATCATGAAGTAAAGGAGTGAAGTAATTTATATATGTGTGTGCTTCAAATAATGTCATGATCCTCAATGTATCACTCTTAGAACGGAAGTAAGAATAATAAGAGATATAATTGATGAGTAATCATGGGTGGTATCCCAGGGGTTAAAATACCTAGCATGGGTCGATCCCAATAACATGGGTGGTATCCCAAGGGCGACAGAAAAGCCTAGCATGGGTCAATCTCGATACATCCTAGGGGAGATATAAAAGCCTAGCATGGGTTATCACAGCACATCCCAGGGGCAACACGAAAGCCTAGCATGGGTTACTATAACATACCAGGGGTCACAGTACCTAGCATGGGTTAATAACATCCCAGGGGCGACACGAAAGCCTAACATGGGTTAAAATAACATCCCAGTGATCAAAGTACCTAGCATGGGTTAATCTCATCCCAGGGGCGACAGAACAGCCTAGCATGGGTAGAACAATAAAAATGAACATATGTGAATACAAGAGAAGTAAAGAACGTAATATACATGGTTCCTCACATACAGAAAGAGAGTTTATTCACATTCACTATTTCTCTTATATTGACTCCATTGTTGTTATTATGTATGATACAGTTCTTATGAGCCTTACATACTCAGTACATTCTTCGTACTGACCCCTCTCGGGGGACTTACTTTAATTTTTGCAGGCGCAGGTGCTAGTAGACCTCCTCTGTAGGCTGTGGATCATTTGTAAATTTTTGGTGAGCTCCAGGTTGTTCGGGGCTTTCCGAGTCACAGTTGTACATTTGTTTTGATGTTGTAAATATTGTATAAAGCTGGGACTTGTCCAGACTTTAGGATGGTTATGTACAGGCATCTGTTAGAGGCTTTTGCAGACATATGTGGGTATATGAATGTAAGAGATGAATGTCCGTTTTGACTTGAAGGACCCAACAGTCAAGTTTTATAAATATATATATATATGGTATATGTTTCCATGTCCATGACTTCCGCATAGTTGCGTGAGGTATAATAAGATTCATACGAGGATATGTATACGAATGTACATGAGCAAAGATTGGTTCTCTCGGGCCATATCGGCTTTGGGTGCCAGTCCACCTCAATGGGATTTAGGGCGTGACCTAACATGCCACTTTGAACGGGGTGACTTTCCAACTTGTATCATAATCACCTTATGAAACATGTCACTTTGAACGGGGTGACTTCCCAATATGTATCATAATCACCTGCACTAAACTTATTAGGAGCAAATGAAATATAAAGAAAATTAAGAATTGTGCATACCTTATGCAACATGTCACTTTGAATGGGGTGACTTCCTAACATGTCTTATAATCACTTATACTAAACTTATTAGTAGAAAATGCAATATGTCACAACGAAATAGGTGACGTTCCAACATAACATGTCACAAATAGGAGTGACGATCCAACATGCCACAAATAGGATGTGACGATCCAACAAAACATGTCACAAATAAGAGGCTGACGAGTCAATAAAATATGTCACAAATAGGAGGTGACGAGCCACAAAACATGTCTGTCAACAAATAAATGTCACGCCCCGAATCCCATCGGGACGAATCGGCACTCGTAGCCGACAAGGCCTGAGAGAACCAAGCTTTGTACCTGTTCAATCATATGCATGCCATAAGAAACCCATAATCACATAATAGCTTTAGATACCAACAATGGAATTCATGGAACATGATATATATATACATATGCAAAACTTGGCCATTGAGGCCACCAAGTCAAGAACGACATATCCCTTTTACATTTATTCACCCACATCCGTCTACAAAAGCCTCTAGCAAATACATTGACCAAATGAACTAAAAGTCGGGACAAGTCCCCGCTTTATACAACATGTACAACACTAAAACATATGTACAATTCTGACTCGGAGAAGCCCCAAACTAACTGGAGCTCACCAAAGATCTGCAACACTGGCAACCTACTGTGGAGTCCTACTAGTACTTGCGCTTGCAGCAAGGTAAATTCCCCAAGAGGGGTCAGTACGAAGAATGTACTGAGTATGTAAGGCCATATGAAACTTGTAAGATATGAAAATGTATCAAGAACTCAAGTTCAAATGCATAACCAATATAGATAAGTCACAATGTAGATGAGTCACAATTCTGTACTATGGAAACCATGTATTTTGCTTTCATTACTTTCTTTGTATCTTTGCTTCCATGATTATTCATCTTTGCCTTTGACTTGTGATACCCGGGCCCCGACTGAATAGTGGGTTATAAACATAACATAGCATTATGTTGGGATCAGCTCGAGCTATGCTTATGCCCCTAAAGCTTCCACCCTATGAATCAATGTATGTATCGGGATCGGCTCGAGCTAGGTTAGTACCTCTAGAGCTGCCACCCATACAACATTTCAGGTTCGGCTTGATCTAGGTTATTACCCCTAGAGCTGCCCCCTGTCAGGATCGGTTCGAGCTAGGATTATGCCCCCAGGACTGCCCCCTGATACAACAACCTCGAGATCGGCTTGAACTAGGCATTTTGCCCCCAAAGCTGCCACCCATACTTGATCATTGACCACATATGCATTACTTTGTTTATTACTTTGAGATTGATACCATGATAGTCACAACTTTACTTGAAGCTTTGGATCATTAACCAATGAGTGAGGGACATGTGAATAAACATTGTTGGAAACATAGCCTTATTGGAAACATAACACTATTGGAACCATTAGACAATAATCAATGAACAAGATACATGAGTATAACCACTATTGGAACTTTGGAACATAACATTGTTGAGCTTTTGGAAAATTATTCATGAATATGAGACATAAGATTCACAATTGATCAATGAGTAGGAAACATATGATAATGACCATTGACAACCGAATATAGGATACTGTAGCACATTTGGGAATGGGACAAGCGTAATGTCAATGTGAATACTATTTGCCGCGGAAAGATACGGACAGAGTAACCTTACATACCTTGTATTCTCAATATGAATATACAATCCTAGAGGTGCATACAATAGTACCGATGCTTCTTTATGTGTCACTCTACAACACAATATATAACGGGATTCACATTAACCATCAAATACTTTACAAATGCATATACATCAATGAGTTACATATTTGTCTTTAAACATGCCATTTCCCCTTGACAAAACCATTGATGAAATTATTATTCCAAAAATCCACCAATATTCCATACATTGACCAATACATGAGAATCAATACATTTCACCACAACACTTCTCCTTTACACTTTCTTATCCATACCACATTACAAATAATCCATCAAATTACCTTAATACACCTCATAGCACATATCGGCCAAAATCCCACAATTTACACTTATAGAAAAATAACAAGTTTAATAACAAAATCACACAATAAATGTTCATATTTTATCCATACTATGCTCTCCCATCAAAGTCACAAGTCATAATTCAAGCTTGAATCTCATGGATCACAAATCTTATATAAAAACACAAAGTACCATGCCCACCATTTCCAAGCATAACCAACATGATATATATAATATCCCATGCACATAATATGTTAAACCATAATAATAAACACTTACCCAATCTTGAAAAATGATGATCTTCTCCAAAAGTTGACTTAGGGTTCTTAGGGTTTTAAGAGAAAAATGTATAAGAAATATCAAAAAGGCATGAGATTTCCAAATCACCAAAAATCAGATTTTTGGCCCTTTATATAGACCCTCCAATCCATCCTTAGCCACTCTATGGCATTAAATGTTATATCTGGAAGGTCAAATGGAAGAATGGGTCGTTTGACCCATTTGGGCCATGTATTTCGTCCACTTTTAGGCCTTAAATTGGGTCCAATAATACTTTTCAACTTAGACCACCAATATTCATGCATAATCCATCATATATATCGTATTTAATTAGTTCCATAATGTCACGACAATATTCTCTTATGAGATTCTCATTCGTAGTCTCAATCGCAAAAATAGGAATTCTAGTCGCCCATGGCTTCCTTGAACATTTTGGATAACTATTTATGTTTCATGATTTGATAATGTAGGAGTATTTAGGAGTGTATTGAAGTATTTGAAGCTTTAACAATGCTCAAATAACTCCAAAGAACCAAAAAAAACCATATAAGAATCGACGTAGAATTGCGTTGCGAGACGAGCCCGGAAGGGCACATTTTTTGTGCCTTGCGCCACTGTTCCAAAGCAAGGTAGTGGCGCAAGAAATGAAACCCCTATGAATCAGGTGGCTTGCGCCACACCCCCTGAAACAGGGAGCGGCGCAAGTTTCAACACCTTACTGAATTTTTTCGGCCACTTCTCCAATACTTGCATATCATCCAATACCTTATCAAAACACTACAAAATACTTACTTAGTGATCTTAATCATCAAGTAAACATGACTCCAAGTCACCAAATGAGGTTGGAATGTGTACGGGGTATTACACAAATGCTCCACGAAATCACAAAACACCTCCTACGAAGGTCTAATCGCACATATTAGGTCCTATATCAAATGTTTCACAAATGACACTATAAAACACATACCCATGGAATCTCAACACCTAGGTAGGTATGACCCCAAGGTATCAAATAAGGTTAGAAAAGTATGGGGTGTTACATTCTTCCCCCCTTAGAAACATTCGTCCTCGAATGTTAACAACATCGTCTTATATACAATAAATGCATCTCTACTTTAACATACGTATACACATACACATAATGCTCTTAAATACTTACTTGTTATTGTTCCACCTCCGCACTGTGAACTTCTTGGTCCATTTGAAATAGATGGGGATACTTGGATTTCATCATTTCCTCAGCTTCCCATGTTATCTCCTCTACTTGTTGATTTCTCCAAAGGACTTTTACGGATGCAACATCTTTATTCCTCAATCTCTTTACTTGTCAATCTAGAATAGCAATGGGTACCTCTTCATAAGTAAGATCCTCTGTAACTTGAACATCCCCTATGGGAACAATACGAGATGGATCTCCTATGCATTTTTGAAGCATCGAAACATAAAATACCATATGGACTGAGGAAAGTTCCTGGGGTAGTGCCAACTCATACGCAACTTGCCCGAATCTTCTAATGATTTCATATGGGCCTATGTAACGTGGACTCAATTTCCCTTTCTTTCCAAATCGCATTACCCCTTTCATCGGTGACACCTTTAAAAACACCCAATCACCTATGGCGAATTCAAGCCCTCTTCTTCTAACATCGGCATATGACTTGTGACAACTTTGAGCCATTTGTAACCACTGTTGGATCACTTTAACTTTCTACATAGCCTGATGAACAATATCTGGCCCAAGTAAAGCAGTTTCACCTGCTTCAAACAATCCAATTGGTGATCTACATTTCCTTCCATACAAGGCTTCATAAGGTGACATTTTAATACTTGAATGATAGCTATTGTTATACGCAAATTAAATAAGAGTCAAATGGTCATCCCAACTGCCTTGAAAATCTAACGTGCATGCTCGTAGCATATCTTCAAGTGTCTGAATAGTACATTCTGCTTGTCCATCAGTCTGAGGATGGAAAGCTATACACAAATTCACCTGTGTACCCAAACTCTGCTGAAAAGATCTGCAAAAGTGTGCTGTAAACTGTGCTCCTCTGTCTGATATAATGGAAAGTAGAATACCGTACAATCGTACTATCTCTTTCACATACAACTTCGCATAATCCTCAGCTGTATAGGTGGTCTTTACTGGTAGAAAATGTGCTGATTTGATAAGCCTGTCCACTATGACCCATATAGAATCAAATTTCCGCAATGTACGAGGCAAACCTATAATGAAATCCATATTAATCATATCCCATTTCCAGACTGGAAGATTGATACATTGCATGTAACCTCCCGGTTTCTAATGTTCTATTTTCACTTGTTGATAGTTTGGGCATTGCGCGACAAATTCTGCAATGTTCTTTTTCATATTTCCCCACCAATACACTTCTTTCAATTCATGGTACATTTTAGTAGCACCCGGATGAATAGAATAGCACGAATGATGCGCCTCTGTCATAATTTGTGTCCTCAACTCATCTACGTCCGATATACATAATCTCCCTTGACATTGAAGTACCCCTTCTTGTGTAAGATCAAATGCCTTGGTCAAATTCTGCTGTACATTTTCCTTTAGCTGTAATAAAATAGAATCCGCAAACTGTTTCTCTTTCACTTCAGCTATCAAGGAAGATTCTGCTGCATTTTGCACAATAACCCTTTCATCTGGAGATTCAATAAGTCAAACTCCCAAGCTGGCTAGTTGATGTAGATCTTTGATTAGCTCTTGCCTTTCAGTTAACTGGCCACTAGTGCTTTCTACTACCTTGCAGCTCAATGCATCAGCTACTACATTTGTTTTGCCTGGATGACAAAGAATATCAATATCATAGTCTTTTAAGAGCTCTAACCACCTTCGCTGCCTCAAATTGAGTTCCTTCTGCTTAAAGAGATATTGCAAACTTTTGTGATCTGTATAGATATCAACATGAACTCCATATAAATAATGACGCCATATCTTTAGAGCAAAGACCACAGCTGCTAACTCAAGATCATGTGTGGGATAATTTTTTTCTTGTGGCCGCAACTGTCGTGAGGCATATGCTATGACATTACCGTGTTGCATCAATACACATCCAAGGCCAACCCCGGAAGCATCACAATACACTACATAACCTTCGGTTTCTTTGGGAAGCACTAAAACTGGTGTGGAGGTTAATTTATCTTTCAACCTTTGGAAGCTTTTCTCGCACGCATCATTCCACTGAAATTTTACCGTCTTATGTGTAAGCTTTGTTAACGGTGCAGCAATAGAGGAAAAACCTTCCACAAATCTTCTGTAATAACCTGCCAATCAAAAAAAAACTATGAATTTCTGTGGGTGTCGTAGGTCTTGGCCAATTTTTCACTGCTTCAATCTTCTGTGTATCAACCTGTATACCTTCATCTGACACAATGTGGCCCAAGAATGCAACTGATTTTAACCAAAACTCACACTTAGAGAACTTGGCATACAACTTACGCTCACGGAGAATCTATAACACCTGTCGTAGGTGATTAGCATGGTCCTCTGGTGATCTTGAATAAACTAGGATGTCATCTATAAATACCGTGACGAACACGTCCAGAAATGGCTTAAACACCCTATTCATCAAATCCATGAATACAACTGGTGCATTTGTTAGTCCAAATGACATAACTAAAAATTCATAATGGCCATACCATGTTTGGAAAGCCGTATTGGGTACATCTTCTTCTCTAACTCTGACTTGATGGTAACCCGACCTCAAGTCGATCTTTGAAAAACACTTGGCACCCTGTAACTGATCAAACAAATCATCAATTTGAGCGAGGGGATATTTGTTCTTGATCTTCACCTTATTCAATTGCCGATAGTCGATGCACATTCTCAACGTGCCATCTTTCTTCCATACAAATAATACTAGCACACCCCACGGGGACATACTAGGCCTAATGAAGCCTTTGTCCAACAAATATTTCAATTGCTCCTTCAATTCACGCAGTTCTGCTAGAGCCATTCTATATGGAGGAATAGAAATAGGATGAGTGCCTGGAATCACATCAATGCCAAATTCTACTTCCCGTTCTGGGGGTAAGCCTGGAAGATCCTCCGGGAATACATCAAGAAATTCATTGACCACTGGAACCGACTGCGAAGTTAGTGGTTCCACTTCAGTATCTTTCACCCGTACTAGATGACATATATAACCCTTAGCAATCATTTTTCTGGCTTTCAAATAGGAAATAAATCTTCCTCGTGGTGCCCCTACATTACCCTGCCATTCAAGAACATTTTCTTATGGAAAACAAAATTGCACCTTCTTGGCCTGGCAATCTACCATAGCATAACAAGAGGCCAACCAATCCATTCCCATGATCACATCAAAATCCACCATGTCTAATTCAATGAGATCGGCCAATGTATCATGACCACACACCGTTACCACACAATTATGATATACTATTTTTGCAACAATATATTCACCGACCGGTGTAGACACTTCAATTGATTTAATTAATAATTCTGGTGCCTTTGCAAATTTTGCGGCAACCAATGGAGTAACATAGGAAAATGTAGAACCTGGGTCAATCAATGCATATACATTATACGAGAATATGGATAATGTACCTGTGACAACATCAGGAGAAGCCTCTGAATTCTGTCAGTCCACTAAAGCATAAGTGCAATTTTGGACCCCACTAGTACTGGCTGCTCCTATGGCCCCTCTACCACGGCCAACAGGCTGCACACCTCGGCCCAGTGAAGGAACTGATGCTGATGATGCAACGGTTGATCCTGCCGGTTGTGCTATACCACTCATGCTCCTCTGGGGACACTCTTTCATTATGTGTCCTGTCATACTGCACCAGAAACAAGCATTTGTTCTCACTCTGCATGTACCTGCATGAATACGCCCGCAGTGCTGACACTGCTGACGAGGAAAGCCTGTTGACTGTGATCCGTGACCTCCACTGCTCTGCCCAGCTGGACTACCTCTAAACCCTCTAAACTGAGAGTGTGAACCTGCTGTGGAATGCGAGAACGATGGTCTAGGTGGTCTAGGAAACATACGGGTCCTAGATCCTCCTTGGGACTTCATAGGTAGTCCCATAGGTCTAGCCCTTTTGGACTGTCCCCTGTCAAATTCATGTATCCTTCGTCTCAGTCTTTGATCTTCCATTTTCTGGGCGAAGGCTTGTATTCTAGCTATGTCCATGTCCTTGTTCAAGGCCGCAAAGGTGCAATCCCTTACCAAATATGGCTCTAGTCTGTCCACGTATCTATGGACCCTGTCTGTCATCATAGCCACAATATTTGGCGCATATCGAGCCAAGGAATTAAATTGCAAACTGCATTCCCTGACGCTTACATTTCCCTGACGGAGATTTAGGAATTGATCCTCACGTGCCTCACGGATCTCGTAAGGAAGATAACGATCGAGGAAAGCCACTTTAAATTTGTCCCAATTAAGTGGATTTGCACCAATATCGTGGGATTTCTTCCAATCCTCGTACCACAATATCACCTTGCCTTTCAATTTGTACGCAGCAAGTTCAACTGTTTCTACCCCTGTCACGTGCATAACTTCCAAGGCTCTCTGAATTTTATCCACGAAGTCTTGTGGATCTGCTTTTGGATCTGACCCTGTGAAGATAGGAGGGTCCAGTTTCAAGAAATCATGTGTTCTGCGACTTGCCACTCTAGCCGCATCATCATCATGTGTCATTGGACCAGCTCGTCCTTGACTCTGGGCTGCCACTAACTGTGTTAACATATGAACTGCATTTCTAAGATCCTGATCTGTGGCATTCATTGGTGGTTCTGCGGGTACTTGTCTACTAACTGGCTCCTCCGGAGCTGGAAAAGTAGACGAAGATCGCGATGAAATTTCAGCATTGTTCCACCTTGACTAGCTTGGGAAGGTGGTACTCTACTCATTCCTTCTTCAGCAGGCACATCTACCTGCTTCCCTTTACCTCTAACTCTTCTCATGATTGGCATTTTGACTATACCAAAGAAAAACAATTACCATGATCAGATTCAATTCAACTTACAACACTGGCTCTATTGCACGATCTAGAAGTGAAGAAAAGAAACAACATCCTAAATGTCCCATAGCCTTCTACTTATAAATGTGGTGCACAACACATCGATAAGTAAGACTCTACTCAGACACGACTTTGTAGAAACCCTTAGAATAACCTGCTCTGATACCACTTTTGTCACGCCCTGAATCCCATCAGGACGGATTGGCACTCGTAGCTGACAAGGCCCGAGAGAACCAAGCTTTGTCCCTGTTCAATCATATGCAGGCCATAAGAAACCCATAATCACATAATAGCTTTAGATACCAACAATGGAATTTATAGAACATTATATATATATACATATGAGAAACTTATCCGTTGAGGCCACCAAGTCAAGAACGACATATCCCTTTTACATTTATACACCCACATCCATCTACAAAAGCCTCTAACAAATGGATTGACCAAATGAACTAAAAGTCTGGACAAGTCCCCGCTTTATACAACATGTACAACACCAAAACATATGTACAACTGTGACTCGGAGAAGCCCCAAACTAACTGGAGCTCACCAAAGATCTGCAACACTGGCAACCTACTGTGGAGTCCTACTAGTACTTGCGCTTGCAGCAAGGTAAATTCCCCAAGAGGGGTCAGTACGAAGAATGTACTGAGTATGTAAGGCCATATGAAACTTGTAAGATATGAAAATATGTCAAGAACTCAAGTTCAAATGCATAACCTATACAGATAAGTCACAATGTAGATGAGTCACAATTCTGTACTATGGAAACCATGTATTTTGCTTTCATTACTTTCTTTGTATCTTTGCTTCCATGATTATTCATCTTTGCCTTTGACCGGTGATACCCGGGCCCCGACTGAACAGTGGGTTTTAAACATAACATAGAATTATGTTGGGATCGTCTCGAGCTAGGCTTATTCCCCTAGAGCTGCCACCCTATGAATCAATGTATATATCGGGATCGGCTCGAGCTAGGTTAGTACCTCTAGAGCTGCTACCTATACAACATTTCAGGTTCGGCATGAGCTAGGTTATTACCCCTAGAGCTGCCCCCTGTCAGGATCAGTCCGATCTAGGCTTATGCCCCCAGGAATTCCCCCTGATCCAACAACCTCGGGATCGGCTTGAGCTAGGCATTTTGCCCCCAAAGCTGCCACCCATACTTGGTCATTGACCACATATGCATTACTTTGTTTATTACTTTGAGATTGATACCATGATAGTCACAACTTTACTTGAAGCTTTGGATCATTAACCAATGAGTGGGGGACATGTGAATAAACATTGTTGGAAACATAGCCTTATTGGAAACATAACACCATTGGAACCATTAGACAATAATCAATGAACAAGATACATGAGTATAACCACTATTGGAACTTTGATACATAACATTGTTGAGCTTTTGGAACATTATTCATGAATATGAGACATAAGATTCACAATTGATCAATGAGTAGGAAACATATGATAATGACCATTGACAACCGGATATAGGATACCATAGCACATTTCAGAATGGGACAAGCGTAATGTCAATGTGAATACTATTTGCCGCAGAAAGATACGGACAGAGTAACCTTACATACCTTGTATTCTCAATATGAATATACAATCCTAGAGGTGCATACAATAGTACCGCTCCTTCTTTATGTGTCACACTACAAAACAAATATATAACGGGATTCACACTAACCATTAACTCCTTTACAAATGCATATAACATCAATGAGTTACATGTTTGCCTCTAAACATGCCATTTCCCCTTGACCAAACCATTGATGAAATTATTATTCCCAAAATCCCTCAATATTCCATACATTGACCAATACATGAGAATCATTACATTTCACCACAACACTTCTCCTTTACACTTTCTTATCCACACCACATCACAAATAATCCATCAAATTACCTTAATACACCTCATAGCACATATCGGCCAAAATCCCAAAATTTACACTTATAGAAAAATAACAAGTTTAATAACAAAATCACACCATAAATGTTCATATTTTATCCATACCATGCTCTCCCATCAAAGTCACAAGTCATAATTCAAGCTTGAATCTCATGGATCACAAATCTTATATAAAAACACAAAGTACCATGTACACCATTTACAAGCATAACCAACATGATATACATAATCTCCCATGCATATAATATGTTAAAACATAATAATAAACACTTAACCAAGCTTGAAAAATGATGATCTTCTCCAAAAGTCGACTTAGGGTTCTTAGGGTTTTAAGAGAAAAATCTATAAGAAATATCAAAAAGGCATGAGATTTCCAAATGACCAAAAATCAGATTTTTTGACCTTTATATAGGCCCTCCAATCCATCCTTATCCACTCTATGGCATTAAATGTTATATCTAGAAGGTCAAATGGAAGAATGGGTCATTTGACCCATTTGGGCCATGTATAGACTACTTTTGGGCCTTAAATTGGGTCCAATAATACCTTTCAACTTAGCCCACCAATATTCATGAATAATCCATCATATATACTCTGTTTAATTAATTCCATAATGTCACGACAATATTCTCTTACGATATTCTCATTAGTAGTCTCAATCGCAAAAATAGGAATTCTAGTCGCCCATGGCTTCCTTGAACATTTTGGATAACTATTTATGTTTCATAATTTGATCATGTAGGAGTATGTAGGAGTGTATTGAAGTATTTGAAGCTTTGACAATGCTCAAAGAACTCCAAAGAACCAAAAGAAACATATAAGAATCGACGTAGAATTGCGTTGCGAGACGAGCCCGGAAGGGCACATTTTTTGTGCCTTGCGCTACTGCTGCAAAGCAAGGCAGTGGCGCAAGAAATGAACCCCCTCTAAATCAGGTGGCTTGCGCCACACCCCCTGAAACAGGGAGTGGCGCAAGTTTCAACACCTTGCTAAATATTTTTGGCCACTTCTCTAATACTTGCATAGCATCCAATACCTTATCAAAACACTACAAAATACTTACTTATTGATCTTGATCATCAAGTAAACATGACTCCAAGTCACCAAATGAGGTTTGAATGTGTACGGGGTATTACACAAATGCTTCACAAAATCACAAAACACCTCCTATGAAGGTCTAATCACACATATTAGGTCCAATATCAAATGTTTCACTAATGACACTATAAAACACATACCCATGGAATCTCAACACCTAGGTAGTTATGACCCCAAGGTATCAAATGAGGTTAGAAAAGTACAGGGTGTTACAATAAAGTGACAATCCAACATAACTTAACGTTTCACTTGGGTAAAGGATGACACGAATTAAAGAAACGAACCCTGTCGAAGAAAGGACTAACGAGTCACTTAGACAGGTATTCAAAGGTGGGTGCTTGCCCCAATTTCTTTTTTTAACAGAAAAGAGAATCAAGTTGTTGACTGTAATTGATACCAACAGTTAACATAACATGGAAATTTCTCTTTCTCTTCTCTTTTAACTGAGATCAACTTTGAGATAATTCCTATAACTTCAAGTGGTACCTCAAATGTACCTAAGTGTCCACAAAATTTGTTCATCTTGCTTCAAACAAAGGTTTTGAACTAGACTTATACCCATGTTTCAAGTACCCCCACCACAAGGAAAGTCCTCAGTTACACACATTTGAAGTATGTTTTAATTTGAGGACATTTTGAAAAACACTCTCATACTCAGAAGAATGTTCAAAGAATACAACTGTGATGCCATAGGGTTGGCCTTCATGCAAGTCTCCACTAATGTGAGAACACTTGGAATGGGATCATGTAGGGCTTGCTATTGGCTTATAATGTAGGCTTAGGGATGGGTAGGATAATGATTTGGGATAAGAGTGACTTGATCCTTCCTTGAGCATCAAGATGAACTTGTGCTTTTGACATTTGTCATGCCATTGAAGCTTGATCTTCATTATTGTCCCTTTCTTTTGTTTTGACTTCTTTTGAACTTTTTCCTTGTTGGAGCATTTTTCTCCTTCATTCTGATGTTTTCTTTTCACGTTTCTCCTCCTTTGTCTGGAGTACTTCTTCATTTACTTGAAATTTCTCCTTGCTTTGCCTTGATCTTGAGGGAGAGTTTTTGATTTTCTTTATTTTCTTTGAAGTCATTTTTGTATCCTTGTCTTTCAGGGACTTTTCAACTTTTGTTTTTGGTAGCTTCAAACTTGAATCTTCTTTCACAATCTGCACATGTTCAGTGCACTCAATAAGGTAGGGCCAAGAGATGGATAGTGCATTTAAGCACTCAGAAATGAATCGGCTAAAATGTGGTTGTCCAAAGAAGAGACTTCAGGCTCAAAGGGGACATACTAGGGATTAATGTCATTTGGTAGGCATTGAAGGCACAAACTGGTCAAAGAGAGCCTACGATCCTTTCCCAAACCAAATGTTACTCTGAATTTCGCCTCAACAAATATTCGGGCCAAGTTCTAGATCAACTGTGCAATGCAATTGAATATAATCTAAAACTCACCACACATGCACATGAAACAATAAGGTCAGTTTTATTCTTAACCTGGATGCATGGAACAGACATTTTCATGTGTCACAAAGTACGAATAAGAGAGGAACCAAAAGAACCTACGGTTCATCACAAAGTTTATATTCTCAATCATGTTAATTATTTGTATGCTTCTAATTGTGTTGGCACCAACCAAGTCAAAGGCATGATTTCAATAAAAATATTTTATTTTTGATTTTTAAAATAAGAGATACCGAACCCAAGGAGGGATGCCTTCGTATCTCACCCCGAAGGATGAGAATCAGGTGTGTGTAGTTCATGCTGATAAGATATACAACATATGCACAAAATAATGAAAAGGTAGGGACAAACTCAGAGCGATGCCTCGTATGTCCTGTGTCAGCTGACATCTTTGATCAAAGAGCATCTCCCAATTATTTGCAGGACCATTCATTACTTTGAGCATCTCCCATTGTTTTAGGGGAGACAGTGTGTCATGGCCTCTTGATTGTCTAAGAAAACCTCTTGTTGTTGTGTCCTTTTGCAGGATGTATTTAGGATTTTGGGCGTTTCCCAATTATATATCGAAGTAGCACATTATTATGATCGTTCCTGACTCTCAACGAGGACAATTTTCCTGCAAAGAGATGAGAAAAGAGTGAAAGAAGGAAAGTCATAAAAATTATATCAAAATGAAAGAGTGTGATTGTATAGTCAAAGACTCCCCTGATTTGTCTTTTGGATTTGATACTGGTGTCTCATGGAGTTCGAGGTCACATGTTTGCAAACTCATCCAATCTTGAAGTGCAAGCTTGGTGGAATTTTTGAGGACCTTCCTCGAAAATTCTGCCCCAGTTTAGAACTCTTGAATTTTCTTGAACCTCTTGAAGCTGCTTTGAGTGGAATTTTTTGAGATCTTCTCAAAAATTCTACCCCTGTTTTGGCTTCAGCAAACTCTTGTGTACAACCTGTAGCAAAATATTTTCTCTTGTAGAATTTTTGAGACCTTCTCAAAAATTCTGCCCCAGTTTCCATTAAAAAAGAAAGTTGGAAAGCTTACGGGGAACATGACCGAGACTTTAAGGCGCCTACGTATCCCATTGAGCTAGGAATCAGGTCAAACGTAGTTCAAAAAAACTTTTGAAATGAAACAATGGACAAATAATGTTTAAAACAAAACGTGTGTATTAAACACAAAATCAAACAATCATGGACAAAGAAAATCATGTAACACGTAAACAGTTAATAACGCATCCTAACATACATGTGACATTTTGGAGCCAAAGGTAAACCTAACGATTGAAGGATGTATATGCCATTTGTGAAACGTTTCATTGTCCCCAAAACACATTATATACAAATCGATTAAATTAAATAGGGATAGAAAATAAGAAAAAGGGATGTACAATAAAAATCAGTCCCACACAGGGGTACAATCCTAAACTAGGCCTCCTTGGGAGTCCTTCATTCTTGAACTTCTTGAAATTTTCAAACATCTTTTGGACGAAGACCTTCAAAAGAAACTAATCTAAAAAATAATAAATTCTCAACCCCGAGAGACAATGATTCGTACAATCCGGCATCACATCCTTCAATTTAAACACATAAGGGATGATGTCCTTTTAGGCCATGGGCCTTTTGGACACAAGGTGGTCTCTATTAGACCCTATACCTCTTGGTGTCGGGTCAACTTAGGTCAATGCTTATACATGAGATTTGGCTTCGCTCTAACCTAGTTGACTAGAGTGGTTTGTTCAAATTAACCGGGAACCCGAAATGGACTTATCGGGGTAACACACCAAGTGACTGTTGACCGACTCGAATCAACTACTTCATTTGGAGGTTCAAAGAAAGATAAGGTCTTATACGGAAGGGCGGGTGCAGATACCCACATAACCGCCCTTTTTCCTAATGCCTAATGCTTTACCAGGTAGACGGAAGATGCCATGAAAATGCAACAGTTAAAATATTATGAAAATTTAACAAATAATGAGCAAAATACAAAGTAACATAAGCAATATACAAGGCAATATAAAATTATAAAAGTTAAAACTCCTCAATTGAAAAAATGAACTCATAATGGTTAGAACCTCTTAATCCCCAGCGGAGTTGCCATTCTGTCGCATCCCTATTTTCATAAGGCGCAACTTCGGGACTAAAAAAAATTAAGTAATTATTTAAAACATTTGAGAGTCGCCACCTAATTTTAGGAAAATTAAGAAACCAGTTAATTAAAGTTTAAGAAGAAAAAAAATAGTCTGTGAAACCAATAAGCTACTAGGTAAGGGTTCAAGTTATTCCAAAGGGAATGTGTTAGGCACCCTTCAAAATCCACAAAGGTGGGTCCCGACTAAACTCATTTTTTCAATTGTGGAGGAGATAAAAAAAAATCAAATGCAAGTATAAGAAAAATAAGAACATGTACAAAATATAGTAAAAAACAAATAACGAAGGAGGCCTAATATTTGCCTATCGTTAAACAAGATGAAAAAATACGATAAACAACTCAAAATGATCCTCGAATTTTGAATTTGAGTGTCTTCTTCAGGAAGAAGCTCCATGTACCTGTAAAAACACTTGATAAAAGTGTTAGTAATGAATAAATATAAATCAAAATAAATCAATGAAATAATAAACAAAAAGTAAATCCCATCTTATATACATGGGAGGCCTTGGAAATCGATGGAAATTTCTTCATAGGCCAAGTATATTAATACTTGAAATAAAATAATTGAACTTAAAATAAAATTCATCTTTTAAAAAAGGGAGGTCTCGAAAATCCGACGGAGAGATTTTATCATTGGCGGCCAATCAAACTAACATTATTTAAGCGAAAGAGAAAGGCAAGACAATCCAAAGGAAAATTTACAATAATAACAGAAACAACGAAACAACAAATAAAAATAAGGATCTAGCGTAGGCAACTATAAATGAAGCCAATCAACCATTGAAAAAGCAAAAATGTGTCAACATAATCAAAAGATAACACAAAGAATATAAAAAAGCCTAGTAGCAACTAATAACAAAATAAACCAAAACTAACTAATCATTTTAATGTAATTTGCATAGAAATCAACAAAACATATAAAGAAAACAGTCCAAAATAGTGATGATCACAGTAACAACATGACAAGTAATAAAAATAATTAAACTAACAAAATTCATAAAAAAACATAAAAAGATGACAAAATGCACAAAGCGACAGTGAATAGACACCCAAATATAAAACAATAATAATAAAATAATAAATTAACCAATTTTAAAGCAAAACTTAAAAATAATAACCAAATTCGTGAAACAACAATGAATAGACACCAAATATGAAATAGTAATCAACAGAGAAAGTCAAGAAGGTGCAAAATCAGTGCAAGCAATAGTTAGTACAAAATAGAGAAACGCACACCCATACAAAAGAGCTAAAACATACATAACTATGGGCAAAATACGAAAAGAAAGGAGAAAGCCACCGGAGGATAATCATTTTTCGGCCAGATCTGAAAGTTGATGGATTTGGTTGGCTGGTTTGTGAACTCTGAGCTCGCTGTTAATGGCGTTGCTTCACAGGAGTTGAACGGAGTTGGTCGGAGATTAAAGTGAAAAAGAGAAGGAAATCGTGAATGGGGAGAGGGGAAAGGAAACTGGCTGTGGTTGGTTTGGTCGAGCTCGGAGCTCGACGTTAATGAAGTTGTGGTGGTGATGCGGTGGCTTTGTGGTCCGGTTCGGTGGTGGTCCGGTGAGTTAATTGGACGGATCTCGTCAAAATTCGACCAGGGTGGTGGCTGGCCGGAAAAGAAAAATAAAGAAAAGGGACTGGTGGTTGGGTGGTGGTGTGATGTTTTTCGGTGGGCTGGTTGATGAACTCCGGTGGTGGTGGACCGAAAAAGAGGAAGCCGAAAAAAGAAAAAATAATAATTGTTTTGCCCTACTTAGAAATTTTCACCCCCATTAATTGTGAAGGGAGTGGGTTAGTTTTATAGAAAAAATAAAACCACTCAAGAGCAAAACCATGTTCTCAATACCATGGTTTTGAAAAACCATAGGCTATCCAAAATCATGAGTCATCCAAAATAATGACCATTTGATCTTATCCAAAACTATGGATATTTAACTTATCTATGAAAAAATATCTTCTCCATCTTTTATGAATAACGGACTGCGATAAAAAATAAATTAACAAATATATTTAATCCAGATAAGAATATTGTTTGAATTTAAAACAGAAATGATTATTTAATAAAACTCAAATAATATTTGTTTATAAAAACGACTGTATAAAAAATCAGTGACAGTCAATAATTAATTTTAAATATTAATAAATTGATAAATATTCAAACATTTTTAGGAAAAAGGATAATTACCAATAACCTGTGTTAAATTGAACCAAAATATGTAAAAACTCAAATTTTACGCTTTTTAACACATAAAAAGCACAAAGTATTTATTTTGAAAATGTCGGTCCAAAATTGGGTGTCAACACATTGGTTTTTGGAGAAATTACATACGTTGATTCTTGATTATTCTTCTTGATTTTGATAATTCAACATTTCAAATTTCTTCAACTTAATTTATTAGTTCACATATATGTTTTATTCTACAAATTCCAATTGTGATTCTACAAACATGGGTATATAAATCCCATAACTAGGGTTGTGGCAACCATGATGAATTAACAAAGTAGGTTAAAGTACTTAGTGATTCTTGAATGGTGTTTATGCATGTATTGTTCTTCTCTTTCTATTGATTGTTTTTTAACGAGTGCACACAATAGTACTCACCTTAATTCTTGCTTTCTTTATCATTGGGTAGGAATAGGAAAAGATATTAACAACGAAGATTTGAGGATATCATCTAATAGCTTGAGCCTTGTCCTGGGATAGCTAATCTGAGATCAAGGGTAATGGTTAATATGCAAACACTCATAGACCTAACTAGTGATTGAGTGTTATTCATCTAATAGGGGCGACCAGCCGTTTAGGTGAACCAACTTACCAATTTTGCAAACTAAGAACCACGTTATATCACTAGTACACTACAATTACTGAGTTATGAAATCATGGGGTACACAATCCTAGTACATTCTTAATGATTGTTACAAACAACACAAATTGTTACTTGTTACTCGATTACATTAAATGCCCATTTTGGAAATAAGTGACTAATAGTTGAAATAACCGCCTTGACCTAGCTTCTAGCAATATTCCATGTGGGATCGACCCCAAGATAGTTAGGTTCTATATTTTATTCAATGACAACTTTATACCCCAAAATGTTTCTTTTTCGTCTGTTTTAGTGAGGGTATTTTGGCCCTTTAACACCTAAACAGCCCCAGAACCAATTTTTAACCCCAAATTCCTCCTTCACTTAGTAGAGTCATGTTATTCCTCTCATTCCGCTCTCCCTCTATGTTTAAGAATTCTATAAAAGGGTTTACCCTATTTCAAAGATCAAGGATTCCAAGTTAAAGATCCTCTCAAAGAATCCTTTAGTTTCAGGTATGTAGGACTTCAATAAGGACTTTCTTTGATTCTCATGTATAAATTTCCTCAATTTTCATGAATTTAAGTTTATGTCTAGGGTTCATAAACCCACTTTAAATTTCACCATTTTATGTAGCTAATTGCGTGATTTCTTGAATGCTTTACTTATGATTATGAAATTTATGTATAATTTATTTACTTCTAAGCTTAGCAAGGTCTTCCTTTGGCATGATTTTGCATATTGTTCTTGAAGTATATTTCAAGCCTGATTTAGTAAAAACTTACATGATTCAAGTTTTGTGAGTAAAAATTCACTATAAAACAGATATTTTTCAGTTGAGTATGTTACTATAAATTTAGACAGATAATTTTTAGTTATTTATGACCAAATAGTAGTAATTGGTTATTTCTGGGGTAGTATTTAGTACCAAGAACACAAGGTTTTAAGCAAGCTAAGTCCCAAAACAATGTTTCCCACATTGGATTGAGTTGCTCCACCAATTAGGTCGACTCATTGGCCTATAGGGTCCAGTAGTGGATCCACATTAGACAAGTTCTATACTCATGGCAAGTTATAGGGAATCTTCACAAATAGGGTTATATGTTGGACTCCATGTTGCTCACATGATTTAATATCGGTTAAGAAAAACTCCCCAGTATCAGTTTTCAGTTGCATTATTATTCATGATTTCATAAACATACAATTTGAACTTGTTCATTTTTAGATGTTTGTATTATTATTAGATTTCAGTTACCTTTCCTGATATTATATAATTTCATGATTTACATTTAAAGCATAATCCTACAGAAGTAGTACCATCCCTGTACTGACGGCATACCTCTTCTGCACTATATTTTTTATCAATATAGATTCAGACGCTTATCCTCACGCTTGCAGTAAGTTCGAATACCATCTTTTAGCAGTATATTTGGAAAGTCCTCATTATTCGGAGACAAATGCAGTTTCAGTTTAGTTCTTTTCAGCTCCTTATTTAGACACTTGTTAGTTTCAGTTGGTTAGAGTTAGATGGAGGTTTTATCCTAGTAATTCCTCAGTTTAGTAGAGTCTTTTAGTCATAGCTAAACAACTCAGTTTTTATCTCATTTTCATATTGTTATTTCAAAACTCCAGTTTATTTCTACTTTTGCTTATCTTACTATGTTTAAGCTTCTACTCAGTTGATTTAGATATATGATCTTAGTATTATGTAATTACTAAGGGTTTGCTTGGGATCACTCATGGTTCTTAGTGTCCTATCAAGTCCAGGGTGTGTACTTAGATCTTGACAAACTTGGTATCAGAGTACTTGGTTCAAGAGTCCTAAAATGTATGAAAAGTTTTGTTCAGTAAAGTCCTTTTTATGGGTTTGAACTGTGCCACGCTTACAGCGAGGAGTCTACAAAGTGTTTAAGAAATATTTCCCTTTTTATTGTGCTCTAAGTTTGTGTGATAGATTTTAATCTATGGAGCTCCATAATTACAATTTTGCACATGTTTAAGATTATTCCTCCACGTGGAGTCGCCCCACACCCTGAACATGCTAGGAATGAGGCATCTTATATGAATTAGAATGAAAACTAGCAGGTTCCAACCATGCTAGTCAGAATAAGGGGTCCTGACGCACATGTTGTTCAGAAGCCTCAAGCCTATGTTACTAACGCAAAATTCAAGAATGCCATTCAAATGCTTGCACAGGCTATAGTAGCTTAGGTCAATCAGCTTATAGAAGATCTTGCTAATCCAATTGGTGGATCTACTGTTGTGAAGGTTAGAGACTTATTTCATATGAATATACCTGAATTTTTTGGGTCTAAGATTGATGAGGACCTATAGAACTTTATTGACAAACTGCAGTAGATCCTTTAGATTATGCATGTGTTAGAGGTAGAAATGGCTAAGCTTTTATATATCTAATCAAGATGTGTCTCATTTGTGGAGTGTGCAATGGCAGGAGGGTTGTGGCAGAAATACAGCTCCTATAGAGTGGGATGGCTTTGTTGGGGTTTTTCTCGACTGCTTCTTTCTAAAGGGGTTGAGTGAAGCTAAGGTGGAAGAGTTTATGAGTTTAAGGCACGGATCCATATTAGTGAAGGATTATGGATTAAAAATTACACAGCTGTCTCATTACAGCCGGGAGATAGTAGCTAAATCGAGGGCCAGGATGAGTAAGTTCATTTTGGGGTTTTCCAGCCACTACAAAAAAAACTGGTTTTAGCGACGGATGAAATCCATCGCTAAATCACATAATTCCGTCGCTAAAGTCATTTAGCCACAGAATAGCGATGGAATATCATTTGTTGCTAAAATGCTCGTAGCTAAGCCTTTAGCGACGAATTTTTCAAATCCGTCGCTATCTTTAGCTACGGACTAGCGACAAATCAATTTGTTGCTAGAAGTAGCGACGAAACATTTTCTGTAGCTAATACATAAAATATCCGTCGCTATTTTGCCTGTGGATTTTGTCAGCAAGAAATGTTAGCTACAAAAATTTTGTAGCTATTCCGCAGCACCATCATTATTTATTTCTAATATATTTTTGTATGTTATTCAAAATCCCAATAGAACATATTAAATGAAAAGTAATAATATTGAATAGTCATTGGAAATTTTATATAAAATAATAATCTAAAGATTAACAAGTAGAGTTAAATATACATAAATCCTAAAGCTCCAACAATATTCATAATCATTCATCAACTAATAGAGTCTAAAGGACAAAACTAACTAATGTTGTGCTTGAGAGTCATGTAAATCAGAATTAAAAGTAGGAGCCAAGGCCATTAATCGTGTTTTCTTTAGACCCAAGATCATGAACTCTTCTCCTCATCACTTCTCCCATGGTCTCGTAATACATGCGAGTTGCAGTATCTATCTCATTGTACTATAATTGTTGTTATTATCACTCTTGCTTTAACTATTCGTGAGCTTGAGCTCTCTATCCTGTAAATAAAAGTAAATGAAAACCTTAAAAAAATTGCACATTCATTCGAAAAAAGTTCAGGATACATACTCTATAATGAACTTTATGAAACCTAAAAGAGCAGACCTCCACGTCATAAACTACAGAGAGATTAATAACCTAATTAAAATTTAAAACTTTTAAGATAGATTTCCAAGATAGATTGTCGCTTTGTATTTAAAGTGTACTTTTTAGAGAAACTTCACATACAAGTATATAGTAAAGTATGCAATAAAATTTACACTTCTTTCAGCCGAAGTATTTGCGCCATTAGGTTAGAAATTCATGTTAAGCTTAAGTCGTTCAGAACTCAAATCAAAACCTTTTAAGCACAAATTATAATCCTTAAAACAGATCTGATAGTCTGATGGTCCAAATAGAAACCAATAGAAAGAGGGGAAAGTAAAGTTTTTGCTATTACCTTGAAGAACATAGCCCTATATTTTGCCATAAAGAAGGTTTCAATAGAGCCTAGAGCTTTTCATAGAAATTGTGGTATTCAATATCATTTTGTGTCGTGAGAACAAACAAACTGCTGAGCGCCAAGAAAAGGTACTGCAGTCACTCAACAAAACTTATCAAGTCTGAAAGAATAGAATCGATGAGAAATAAGAAAAAGTATAATGTATTGCCACAACATAAAAGGATTAGGCAGATAGGGAATAACAACTTGATGAAGGTTCACCAGAACCTAAGATCAGAGAGCAAAAGAGAAAATGTTATAGAAATGGTCATATTAATCGTGTTTCGGGAGTAAAAAAGCATAACAAAATCACAAACAAAGCTCGCTTTGAAATAATACCACTACAACCAAATTCTTTAGAGGATCTATTGCAAAATTAAATGTGAAATAGATTTTACTCCTCTGTCCCAAAAAATTTTCCCCATCGCCTTTCAAAGGCTAGTTGGGGTTGGTCAAAGCTACAGTTATGATAAAATCTCACATTTTTGCATGATTTCATGATAAATATAAATTCCTAAAACATGCTAGTCATATACAGGGATTATTACGAGCAGCTTGCTTTAGGCCTAAAATAGTACAAACTAAAAAATGCAAAAACTTGAATTATACAATGCTGCCTAATGGATATTTTAAAAATCAAAACCAAATATAGTGATATATGCATCACATATGTGTTTACTACACAAGTATCTAGCAACCACTCTCAGGGAGGGAAACAATGAAGAACGTAGAATCAAATTCAATCCATCTTTATTCTTCCCAATTAAGTAATGACACCTATTACGATGGAGACAAAGCAGAGCATCAAGGAGTATATATAGGAAACCAAACTGAAAAGATAGAACATGGATAAAAGGTATACTTACGAGAGGAGGTACATACTGAATAGAGGGCAAAGTAAGTAGGGGCAACCAATAGCTCATACTAGTTGTTTGTTTGTTTGAATTCAGAAGTTGTAATTTACTTTGAGGGCATGGTTTTATTAATATGAACTAAGAAGTTGTTTTGTATGACATGCAAAGTACATTAACAAGCCTAACAAGTCTCATCATCTTGACATAGGTCCCCTGCATACATGACACAAACAGCAGATAAAAGATATAATTAGAGCATCCCGCATTGCATATAAAAAGTTGTATTAAGAATGAGTAAGGACCGGAACCAATGCGAAAGCTATGACCAGAAAATTGAAGACAACTTTATTTCATTTCGATGACAATATAGAATGTAGCAGGACATAGGTAGCAATGTCTTCCTTATTTCATTTCGATGACTATATAGAAATTCTCAATAGAAGAGAAAGATCATTTTATCATAAGTTTAAAGTTTTATGTTGCACCTCTGTATCATATACTATACTGGTTCAACCTGACTAGTCCAACTTCAATAATTCTAATCAAGCTATAACAACCAGAAAAAAAAAGAAACTAGAACAAGAATAAATTTCGTATGAACTCTTACTAGGTATGATGTTTCACCGATCTTAACTTCCACCTCTTTCATATGCTTCTTTAAACTTAAGATAAGCACTTACTAGATTATGACATTCTGCCACCCGAACAATTATTACTCTTTTAAAGAATTTAGAAACATACAAGGATACTTCACGGGAACATGGAAGAGGGTAAAATATTTTAAGTCTGATTCCTATTTCTTATGAATCCATTAAACTAACTATGTTGTTGTTAAGAATTGAACAAGGCATTCTTTCATCAATCCTTTCAATGTACCTAAGGGATTTTGGAATAGGTTAGTGTTATTCCTCTGCAACAACTAAGAGATGAATGATTCAAAAAAATAATGAAAAGTACATACATACTTTCCGACCAAAAAAAATTAAGGTACTAATTCTATTAAGCTTTCATTTTCTATCTACGGTGGTACTATATTAGAAGAGCACTCCAAAAATTGAAGGAGAATGAAGCTGTTCTATCGAGAGAAGAGGAAAGTCTTAGTTATTACTTAAAAGATAATTTTAAGTAATATGACTTAGGTACGTTCTTGCCCACCAAATTCATTTTCTCCAGAGAAAACTAAGGTTGAGGTGAAATATGACTTACAAAATTATCTCAGTAGTGTCACATAGATAAGAGGTAGCCTTTCTTGGCCTCTAAAACCAAAAACGTAGATTAAAACTAAATTCACTTACAATGAACTGTACCTAGATTTTTTGTCTTTTTCCCAGTGCGAGACTATTTAGCTACTAAGTTAATGCTAGAAGAATGTATTATACAAGAGTGTAATAGTTTTTGCCTTTTTGGTGCACTTTAATACAATGTTTTATGAACTATATTGTAGTGCAATGTATTAGTCATAACAAGTACTGCTACAATAATTGTATACCTCGAGAAATTTTATAAGTAGGACCTACGAAGGATAAAGTGTATTTAGATTTTGTCCTCATCTTTTATACTTTTTGTTGAAGCTTGTGATATGATAGTGTTACCATTACATACAATGAAAATAATATTGATCCAATCTTTAACTTAAACTATTGAGGGTTAAGTGTTCTCCGATCCTTAGGGAGAAAATCTTGACATTGGAACAAGCTGCACTAGTAAAAGTTGAAGGAATGAGGAGCAGGTGTAGCTAATTGCATTAAGACAAGAAATATTTAGCTCTAGTTTGTACGCACTTCGAATATCTATCCAGACACCTGCTTCCTTCCACTGTCCAATATTTGAACACATGGAAAGAAATCACCTAATATATTTTATTTTACTGAGATTTGAAACCTAATCTCCATAGTTTGCACCCACTTCATTGATCACTACGCCACACCTTTAGGTGCAAGCTTAAGTCTCTAAACTTAATATATTTTTTCAATACTACTAAACTTGATCTCTCAGGAACTATTTCTTTTCTGGAAAAATACTCAATTTCTACATGACCCCAAAGAGTTAAACATATGAAAATTCTCTAGCATCCGTTTATATCTTCAGCACTCTCTATTCAAAATTTCGTATCTATTCAAACATAAAAAGCCCCAAGAAAACCAAATGGACCTAGATGTAACTATCTAACAGCTCAACGTCTCAAATGGCGACGCAAAAATTAACCTAGCTAGACAGAGTGGACAAAACGAAAGCAACAAAGAGAACCTTGATCTGAGCATTTCTTGATCTTTCCTTGGCAGCATCCATAGTAGCATTAAAACCATCAACATCAACCACCAATCCTCGTTCCTCTGCCATTAATTGAGACAAAAAGGTTTAATTTATTTTCATCACTGAGATATGGATTAACCGATTGGAGCACTATTTACCTGGGTCAAATCTAATGGAAATCCATAGGTGTCCCATAAGACAAATGCCTCCTACACATCACATGGCAAACTCTTTTCCAGAGTCTAGCACAAAACAGATTTTTTCAAAAGATATATTAACCAAAATTGTGTTAGAATTGGACTTAAGCAGTACAAATTGAGTTCAAAAGATATATTAACCAAAATTGTGTTAGAATTGGACTTAAACAGTACAAATTGAGTTCACAACAATACTAAATGGAAAACTCGGAGTAGTTATGACCTCCACTGAAGAAATAACTCTAATGTATACATGTCCCACCCAAGCCTGCCCTAAAAAAATTAAACTTGAAAAAATGACAACTAATCAAAGGCAAAGAAATATATGGAAATAGAGACCTGAATCAAAGGCAAAGAAATATACATTACCTGATATGGAAATAGAGACCTGTAAAACCATATAAAGTAAGGAATGATCAATCGGAGAGGGGAAAACACTTGAGAGGCGAGTTGTCGGAAAGAAGAGCGAGAGGATGAAGGTCGACAAGAGAGAGGAGTTATGAAAAGAGAAGCTCTTTGGAAAATCTAAATGTTATTCCCAGATGTAGAAACAATAGTAGCAATGTTTCAACACCCTATTCCATATCCATTGAAGCCCCAAGAGGTCGTCTGCCTTTACCAGAACGCATCTCTACAAAAAGGCAAAACTTTCTTCGAGAATTTCAAAACCAGTGCCTAAATTTATACATTTGAGATCTAATTCCACCAATGAGAACGATTTACCAAGACCCACTACACATAAACCCAAAAAAGAACCCTCCTATCCTATCTGCAAAAAAAAACCACCTGTCGAAACTCAAATCTGAGCAATGGCTCAGGTGAGCAAATTCAGCTTTTGGATTTAGATAGTAATTTGACAAGTTTTGAGAATTGTGCACCTCTTGGTAAATTAGCATATAGTTATGGTACTGGTGTGCCCTATAATTTATTACGGTCGGATTTCTTTTTGTAGAAAATTATTTTAAAATATTTTGGTTAATGAAATATACCTAGCGACGAAATATCCGACGCTACTTTCGTAGCTAGCGTTTAATAAATTTTGTCGCACATTTTCTGTAATGGAGGCATACAAATTTAGTGCCAAACTTTAGTGACAGATTTATATTTTCGTTGCTAATCGGTCGCTATATTGGATCTCAATTATTGTTTTGCCTTTTTGGAGACAAAATTATAATTTGGTAGCTAATCCGTTGCTATTTAGCGATGGAAATTAATTTGTAGCAAAAATCCGTCGTTAAACCCATTTTTTTTTTTGCAGTGAACATGGTAAAGAAGAAGTGTAAGATAACCATATTGATTGGTCACATGGATTTTTCCTGTTTAGTAACTCATGTTTAGTAGATTGAGAAGGAGAAACTTAATTAGAGGGAGCAAGAGACCAAGAGGGCCCAGACAAGTAACTTTGACTTTAGCCAGCAGAGCAACTGGGTGGCAACTGGTCATCTTTTTTGTATAGGCCATCTGAACAAGCTCCATTATCCACCGGTGCCCCAACACCTATACCTAAGAAGTATCAAAAAATTAGGGTGCCAAACTCTTGTTCTCAAGGCAGTGTTACAAGAAGATACTTATTTCCTACTTGCAACAAGTGTGGAAAGATTCATCCCCAGAAGTGTTTGTATGATAGGAATGGTTGTTATAAGAGCGGTCAGATAGGTCATATGTTTAAGGATTTCCACTCTGCTAGGCATCGCAATGGGGGTAACAGACTAAATCATTAGCTCCAGTAGGCCAAAATGATTTGAAATTTACCACTTCAGCTGCAAGCACTAGTCAAAAGCATTTCTATGCTTTGACTTCTTTTTGGGATCAGGCGACTCCCACCGATATTGTTACTTGTATGTTAAATGTCTTTTGTCTTGACATTTATGCCTTGTTAGACCCCGAAGCTACTTTGTCTTTTATCACTCCTTATGTTGATGTAAATTTTAGAGTCAATCCCGAAAAACTCCTTGATCCCTTCTCTGTTTCTACTCTAGTTGGAGAATCTGTTATAGCTAGAAAAAACTATCAAAGTTGTCCTATTTTTGTCCATCATAAGGACATTACACCTGATTTAGTAGAATTATATATAGTAGACATTTATAGTATTCTAGGTATGAAATGGTTGTGTACATGCTATGCCCCAATTTATTGTAGAACCAGAGTTGTGAATTCCAATTTCCTAATGAACCTATCATAGAATAGAAGGTTAGTCCTGTAGTGCCTAAGGGTTATTTCATATCATATCTTAAAGCTAAAAAATAATCTCCAAGGGTTATATCTATCATCTAGTGAGGGTTAAAGATTCTACTTCTGAGACCCCAACTCTTTAGTCAGTTCCAGTATTCAATGGATTTCCAGAAGTCTTTCCTGAAAATCTTCCCAGAGTTCCTCCCAATATGGAGATAGACTTTGGGATATACATTCTTTCTTATATATAGCTTATCTCTATTACTTCATACCAAATGGCCCCAATCAAGTTAAAGAGTTAAAGGAGCAATTGAAAGATATTTTAGATAAGGGGTGCTCTAGTTCTCTTCGTGCGTAAGAAAGATGGTTCCCTCAAAATGTATATTGATTAGAGCCAGTTCAACAAAGTCATAATATAGAATAAGTATCCCATTCCTAGAATTGATGACTTGTTTGACCAACCTCAGGGTGCCACTTATTTCTCTAAGATTGATCTTAGGTAAGGTTACTATCAGTTGAAAGTTAAAGAATGTGACATCCTAAGTCAGCTTTACAAACTCGATATAGTCACTAAAAGTTTCTTGTTAAGTCTTTTTGATTAACTAATGCTCCTACAACTTTTATGGACCTTATGAACAGGGTGTTCAAATAGTATCTCGATATGTTTTCAATTGTGTTCATAGATGACATCCTAATTTACTCTCGTTGTGAGGATGAGTATGCTGACCATCTTAGAACTGTTCTTCAGACCCTTAGACAAAGACAGTTGTTCGCAAAAAATATTTAAGTGTGAATTTTAGTTGAGGCTAATTGTTTTCATTAGTCGTATTATTTCTAGTAAGGGAATACATATTAATTCTCAGAAGGTTGAGGTAGTCAAAAGTTGGCCTAGACCGCCAACTCTATTAGATGTTAGAAGTTTTTTTGGTTTAGCTAGTTACAATATGAAGTCCATAGAGGGTTTCTTTTCCATTTCAGCCCCATTGGCAAGGTTGACTCAAAAAAAGGTTAAGCTTCAGTAATTTGAGTATTATGGGAATAGCTTTCAGGAGTTGAAGGATTGGCTTACTTCTTCTCTAATTTTTACCCTTTTATAGGGTACATATGGTTTTATGATGCATTGTTATATGTATAGAGTTTGCCTTGGTTGTGTTTTGATCTAGAATGGTTAGGTAATTAGCTACATTTAAAGGCAACTTAAGGTTGATGAGACAAACTATCCGACTCATAATCTTGAGTTAGTGCCTATATTATTTTCTTTAAAGATTTGGCCTTATTATCACTATGGTGTGCATGTTGATGTGTTAGTGGTCATAAGAGCCTACAGTATATCTTCACCCAGAAGGAGTTACACCTTTTGTAATGGAGATAGCTTAAGCTTCTCAAAGATTATGATATGAGTATGTTGTACCATCCTAGTAATGCTAATATAGTTGTTGATGCTCTTAGTAGGTTTTCTATAAGAAGTATAACCCATGTGGAAGAAGATATGAAAGAGATTGCAACAGATATGCATAGACCTGCACGGTTGTTAGTCCATCTCACATATTCTGATAATAGTGGTGTGATTGTGCAGAATGGTTTTGATTCCTCATAGGTGATTGATGTGAAATAAAAGTAACATATTTATCCCATATTTCTTCAATTAAAGGAGGTAGTCTATAAGTAAAAAGTTGGAGGGTTTTCTTATGAGGAAGGTGGTAGTCTTTACTATTAATATAGGTTATGTATGCATGATGTAGATAGGTTGAGGGCATAAATTTTATCTGAGGCCCACAGTTCGATATAGTCGAATCATTCGGGCTCCACTAAGGTATACCATAACTTAAGGAAAGTATTTTGGTGGAGTGGTATGAAAAAGGACATTGCAGAATTTGTAACAAAATATCCCAATAGTCAGCAAGTGAAGGTAGAACATCAAAGGGTTGGAGGTTTATCCAAAAATATTAGTATTCCTACATGGAAATGAGAATTTATAAATATGGATTTCATCATAGGCTTACCTCAATTTGGGTGATAGTAGATAGGATCACTAAGTCAGTTTACGTCTTGCTTGTACAGACTACAGATTCTATAGAGGATTATGCCAAGTTATATATTTGGGAATTAGTCAGGCTTTATAGGGTTTCTTTTTTTATTATCTTGGATAGGGGTAGTCAGTTCACATCTCAGTTCTGGATGGCATTCTAGAAAGGTCTAGGTACCAGGGTAGATCTCAGTACAACTTTTCATTTGTAGGCCAATGCGCAGGCAGAGAACACCATTTAGACTCTCAAGAATATGTTGAGGGCATGCGTTATTAACTTCAAAGTTAATTAGGATGATCATTTGTTTCTTATTGAATTTTCTTACAATTATAGTTATTGTTCTAGCATACAAATGACTCTATTTGAGGTACTTTTATAAGGGAAGATATAGCTCTCCTAATGGTTGGTTTGAGGTGTGTGAGGCTCCTTTAATAGGGCCAAACATAGTCCAATAGGCCATGGAGAAAGTTATATTCATTAGAGAGCTATTGAAAAATTCTCAAAGCTGGCAGAAGTCGTATTCTGATATGAGGCGAAGGGACTTAGAGTTTTCGGTTGATGATTGGGTCTTCTTAAAAGTTTCAACGATGAATGGGGTGATGTGATTCATTAAGATAGGGAAGCTTAGTCTTTGCTATAAAGGTCCTTACTAGGTTTTGAGTAAGATTAGAAAGGTAGCAAAAGAATTGGATTTGCCTATAGAATTGGCAGCAATTCATCTTGTGCTTCATGTATCCATGCTTAATAACTGTATTGGGGATCAATCACTTGTTTTTCCTTTTGACAAGGTTGGCATTAAGTTTAGCCTTTCATATGAAGAGGTTTTGTTAAAATTTTGGACCAGCAGATTCACAAATTGAGAACTAAAGAGGTAGAATCAGTTAACGTATTGTGAAGAAATCATGAAGTTTAGGAATCTACAAGTGAATCCAAAGAATCTATGAAGTAAGTATCCGTACCTATTCTCTCCTTCTGATGATAACGTTTCAGGTAATGACAATCTTCCTATAAGAAATTCATAGTAACTTCCATGTGTAAGGTACTTGTTTTGTAAGCTCTATGATTATGTTCGCGCCATTTGTTTCACCCTCTAGTTACAATCTTGGTATGAATAAGTTCAATTTATGATTAGTAAGACAGGCATGGAAGTTTAAGCGAGAGTAGTCCCATTTATATTTCCTTATAACTTTAACTTTTATTTATGGATGAATGATCTCAAAAAAAGGATATTGTAACATCCCCAATGTTTGTATATGTTTATAGTAGCTTTCCTATGTGTTTAGGCCTAGAAAATGAAGTTAATTGACCCTTTGAAGGGTTAGAAATTAGTTGGGAAGTGTTACTACATCTTATTGAGAGTTTTAAATGTTGAGAGGTCACCTCCGTGTATGGTTTTAAGCTCGATGCATTGGGGTTCATGCCATTCCAGTAAACATCCACGGCAGTAGAGTACCAAGTTTGATGGTCGGGATGCTTAGCAGAGTGCCAGGCCAGGGAAGCAGCATGCCATACCAAGGTAGTGCTATAGTAAGCAATTGGCACGCTCAGCAACATGGCACATCCGACCTTTAACAAATGTGAATTATTTATTTTTCTTACAATTTAGTGAGAGTGTTTTGGTCCTTTTACCCCTAAAACCTAGAGTCGATATTTAACCTCTAAACCAACAGTTAGTAGAATCATGTTATTTCTTCCATTCCTTGCTCCCTTCAAGTTTAAGAACATTATAGAAGGGTTTTCCCTATTACAAAGCTCAAGGATTCAAAGATCAAGAATCCTTCAGTTTCAGGTATGTAGGACTTCAATGGGGACTACCTTTCATCCTCATTTCCCAAATTCCTCAGTTTTGATGAATTTAAGTTTATGGTTAGGATTTATAAACCCATTTTCAATTTCACCTTTTTATGTAGCGAATTTCATGATTTTTGGAATCCTTTACTTATGATTATGAAATTTTTACATATTGTTTTTACTTTTCAGCATAACATGATTTTCCTTTTTTCCTTGATTTTTGGCATGAGTTTGCCTATTGTACTTGAATCCTAGTTAAAGCATGATTTAGCCTAAACTTACATTATTCAAGTTTCGTGAGTTGAATTTCAGTAAAAATATAGATATTTTTAGTTGTGTATGTTACACTAAATTCAGACATAAAGTTTTCAATTATTTATGAGCAAATAGTATTAATCAACTTTTTTAGGAGTAGTATTTAGCACCACAAGGACACGGGTTTAAAGAAGCCAAGTCCCAGAACTACATTTCCCGCATACGATTGAGTTGATTTGCCAGTTATGTTGACTCATTAGCCCACAAGACCCAGTAGTGGGTCCACATTAGACAGGTTCTATAACCATGACAAGCTATAGGACAAACTCCCAACTTAGGTTGTATGTTGGATTCTATGCTACTCACATGGTTTAGTGTTGGTTAAGAGAAACTCCTTGGTATCAGTTTTCAGTTGCATTATTATTCATGATTTCATTAACATACATTTTAACTTGTTCATTTTAAGATACTTGTAATATTATGATTTCAGTTACGTTTCATGATATTATATAATTTGCATGATATTATACTAGTTTATTTCCAGTTTTGCTCATCTTACTGCTTAAGCTTCTACTTATTTTCTTTAGATATATAATCTTAGTATTATGCCTATACCAAGTGTTCATTTGGGATCACTCGTAGTTTTAAGTCCTTTATTGGGTCTAGGGTGTACACTTGGGTCCTGACATAGAGGGTTATTATAATGACCCTCCTGATCATTTTCCACTTTTTCATGCAATATCTGTGTTTAAAGATTTTATTATAGCTTCCCCAAGTCATTTCTGACTTGCTAAGAATGGTTGTCCGATTCTCATCCAGTTCATTTGGTTTTTATGTCAGTTTTTCTATTTTGGAGCTTTTAAAGTTAAGAAATTGGTCATCAGCCAAAACATCAAGTAAATGAAATCGGATGAGAATTCTGACCATAGTGTTGGCTTTGAAATGTGGATTTTAGGCTATGGTGACTTTTGGTTCAGGTCCCGAGGCCTCTGGACTTGTATTGGGCTATCAGTTGGTTTTTGGTTCAATAGAAGTTGGATGTGGGGCCCACTTTTTGCCGAAATAACCTCTATTGGTAATTTCATTAATTTTGTTGAGTCTTGAATGTTGTTTCTTATAGGGTATCAAATTTTGTTTGCTAGAATGGGGTTCTAAATAAATCTCGAGCATCCTGTTAGAGTCTTTTTAAACTCGACAAAAATTTGTTGGTGCAGCTGCTATGCGCCATTTTTGGTAACTTAAGCAAAGCCGCTTATGCGTCTAAAGCTGATGTCAGTTCCCACCGCTTAAGTGGGCTCTCCTCTGCTGAAGTGGAGAGTTGGGTAAACAGTGACCACAACTTAAGTGGCCAAACATCCAGTTAAATAGAGGTAGTAATATATATACCATCCACTTCGACGTATCCTCCATAGTTGATCCCTTTGAGCTTGAAAAACCCTGTGGAAACATAGTTTGGATCTGGGGCTTGATCATTTTTTGCATGGATAATTCATAAGTTCCTAGTCTAAATTCTGATTTAATTCCCTAGTTAAATTCTTGTTTTTCTTTTGATTGTGGGGCTTACTGGGGACTTGATTTTAGAGCTGGTCATGCTCAAGTTTTGAGCATAAGATCCTTGTCCCACGAGGGACATAATATTGGGCTTGATTTCTAAATTTCATAAATGGGCCCCACATGTAATTTTTAACCTAATTTTTAACTCTAAGCATAAATACACAATTTGGGTATCGTTCTTCCCATCATAATGTGTAGATTCTTAAACGTGGTGTTGTAGCAGTATTCAAAGGCTGCTCAGAAGGGAAAAGCTACTGTGTAGTGTGTCACGACCCGAAATCCCATTCGAGCCGGACTGGTACCTGAAGCCGATATGGCCTGAGAGAACCAATCTTTGCTCATGAACCTTCGTATGTATATCCTCGTACGAATCTTAATATACCTTGTGTAACTATGTGGAAAACATGAACATGGAACATATGCTATATAGATTTTTATGAAACTTGGTCGTTGGAGCCATCAAGTCAAAACGGACATTTGTCTCTTATATCCATATACCCACATATGTCTACAAAAGCCTCAAATAGATGCGTTTACAAGACCAACTAACAGTCGGGACAAGTCCCCACTTTATAAAATATTTATAACATCAAATCAAATATACAACTATGACTCAGGAGGGTTTGAACCAACTGGAGCTCACCAAAACTCTGCAAATGATCCACAGTCTACGGAGGAGGTCTACTAATGCCTGCACCTGCAACATGTAAGGTAAGTCCCCCGAGGGGGTCAGTACGAAGAATGTACTGAGTATGTAAGGCTCATAAGAAATAGCATCATACATGAGAATGTTAATAAAATAATTTATGAAAGAATAGACAATGTGTATAAACCATCATTTTATATAATATCTTTTATAATTATTCTCCTTCAAGGGAAATTACCTTCACTCAAGAGACTTGCCTCCAATAGATTCTTCTATACCCAAGAGATTCTTTCTTGCTTCTATGTTTCTTACCACTTTTGTTCATCTACTTGGTTAGTATGTTGTAAAAGAATAACATTCATCCACTCTAGTGGTGGGGTAACAATATAACATACATCTACTTTATTGGGGGTTAATAATATAATGTACATCCACTCTATTAACGTACATCCTCTCTATTGGTAGTTTAACCTACATCCACTCTCATGGTAGGTTAGCATACATCCACTCTATGGTGGGTTAACGTACATCCACTCTCTTGGTGGGTTAACATACATCCACTCTCATGGTGGGTTAACATACATCCACTCTATGGTGGGAGAACATACATCCACTCTATGGTGGGAGAACATACATGGGAGAGATTGATATATCAACTTATGAGAGATTAATATGCTAAGGATCATGACATTAAAGCACACACTTATATATACATCTCACTTCACTCCTTTACTTCATTAGATTGACATCTTCACTTATGAGGAATAATTATACTAACTTGCACATCACCTCTCTTATTACTCTTATGAGATTGGTACTTTTACTTATGAAGGATTGGTACAAGGATAATCATCATACTATAGGACTTTGGAACAAGACATGATTTGAAAATGCCATCCAAGAGTTAATAGATTCTCTTATGTTATTACTCTCTTGAAATAGTTCTCCTCGAAATTTCAACGTTATGACATCTTTGGAACTTCCATCAATGAATAAAAGGTAAGTGAATCATCCTTCATCTAAGAATAGGGCACATATGAATAACAATATACGTCAACCTGAATTGATATACTTCAAGCCTCTCGGAATTAAAACAAGTCCAATGTCAATGTGAACAACATGTTGCAGAAGGATATGGAAAAAGGAACCTTGCATACCTTGTATTCTCAATACGATTCTACAATATTAAGTGTGCATACAATAGTCCCTCTCCTTCCTTATGTTTCACTCTACAACACAAGTACATAACGGAACCAACATTAACCACCAACTACCTTACAATGGCATATAACGACAATTAGTTACATGTTTGGCTTTAACATGTCAATTCCCCCTTGACAATAGCATTTATGAAATTATTGTACCAATAATCCCACAATATTCCATACATTTACCAATACATGATAACCAATAGCATGTCACACCAAGTTCATACTTCACACTTCTCCATCACCACAACATCACAATTATTCCATCAATGTACTTCAATACACCTTACAACAACAAATCGGCCAAAATCCCATAATTTACACTGATATGAAAATAACAAGTTTAATAACATAATCACACCATACATTTTGTTATTTCATCCATACCTTGCTCTTTCATCAAAACCACAAGTCATATTTCAAGTTTAAATTCCATAGATGGCACATCTTTTACAAAAACACAAAGTGCCATATTCAACACTTCCAAGCATAACCAACATGATTTACATAATATCCCATGCATATAATATATTAATCCATAAGAATAATCACTTACCCAAGCTTGAAAAATGATGATCTTGCTCCAAGAAGTGCCTTAGGGTTTTGAGAGCCAAAGAAGCTTTCTTGAGAATTCTAGAAAAAAAGATAGAAAAGCATGTGTCTTTTGTGGGTTAAAATCTGATTTTTGTTCCCCTTTTATAGAGACTTGAAGTCCTCTTTATCTACCTTTCTCAATTATTGATTAGTCAAAGGAAGAATGGGTCATTTGACCCATTCTTGGCCCATGTCTTTTGCCTCATTTTGGGCCTCTTTTGAGCCCAATTTACTTAACCCTATAAAATAAATAATTTATCATGTTTAATTCATTTCATATGCGTTACTACAATATTCCCACTCACGCAATTCATACACGTAGCCTCAATTCCAAAAACAAGCAATTCTAGCCACGTATGGCTTATTTTGACTACAAGAGTAAAATCGTCATTTTGATGCCAAATTCGTTCTCGAGTAATTTCATCATACCATTATAATACTTCACTCATTCCATGTATATGATCATGGTTGTAAAAGAAACGTGGCAAAAATCGCCCGGTACGTCCCCGGGCACCCTTGGGACTTAGAAAAAATCCAACTTTCGAAACATGGGCAAAACATAGGGTTGGGAGTATACAGGGGTGTTACATAGTGGGTCATACACGTAATGTTCGGCGTCCAGGTAGGTTATGACTTACCTACTCTTATACTTTGCTCATTTACGGAATTTTTATGATAACTTGCTAATATTTAGTGGGATATTGCAGCTTGAATAAATCTTAATTAGGCATTTATGATCTTTATAGCTTGTGTAGCATCCTTAGAATAGACTTACACCATTGATTCTTAGTTTATATAGTCGTTCCTTTATTAGGATTAGTCTATCTTGCTTGGTAGCGGTAGACATTATTCTAAGATGCCTTAGTCTACTTTTTTCAAAGCTCGTAGCTAGTTTTAACGCTCCTTTAAGATGATTCACCTTAGGATAGAGTATTTCCCAATAGTATATGAATGTAAAACAGTTATGTTGCGTATTGGTGAACTAATTATTAGTATTTGATTTGGTTTGATCATTCTATTGTGCTTGTTTGATCGTATATCCTTGGTATATCAGTATTTTGTCCTAAAAAATGATTTTTATACTACAAATGGGATCTTGGATTACTTTAAAATGGATTTGGCTTTCTAAAAGGAAAATGGACAATTTAGTCCCAGTTTAATTTTGGCCACTTGATTTTACTGTTTATTACATATTTTGCATCAATTCAATTTTGGGCATGCATTATCATTGGGTTTTGTCTGGAAGTTTGATTCAATTTTGGGCAAGGTATATGGATATGGCTGGAGGAGGAGTATACAGTATGATTAGACACTTCACTCATCACATATTGCATATTATGTCATTCTTCTGCATTTATTTGCTATCATGCTTGGCTTATAGTTGATATTTACTGTCTGTATCCACCGTGCTTATAGGGGCCAGTTGGGATTATTTATTATTGTGTACCTTTCGGGCTTATGAGGGTCTAGTTAGGTTATAGTTAGACCCTTACTTTAAATTTTTTAGTTGTTCACTTATATTTCTCGTATTTTCTAGATTTAACCTATTACTCTTTTTCTGACCCCTTTTTTCTTACCTTTAGCGTATTTTCACTTTACCATACTTGTATCTTATTTGAGATTAGTCGGCCTGTGATACTTATTGAGTACCATGTATTTTGGTACTCATACTACACTTCCGCATCTTTTTCCCTAATGTAAATCTTAGTACGAGTCATCATCGCTGACGCCATTTTTGTGTGGAGCTGTTGATCGGAGATATAGGGTGAGCTTTTGGCGATCACAACTGATCTTTCTCCTTCTAATTTGGATTAGTCTAGTTTTGTACTTTTGGAGACTATTCTGTATATATATTACACTTATCTAGTACTCATTATGTTATAGTATCTCTTGTAATGACTATACGAGGTCTTGAGGGAATGCTTTTTGTATAGTTTATTCTTTCCCCTCTCTATCTCAATACGTGTTATGTCTATTTTCTTTATTAGTAGCTTTATTTAATATTATTAGCCTGTTCTTCTCTTGTATGCTCACTAGCCCATTACTTACTATTTTAGGCTATAGATTTGGCTTACCTATAGATGGGTTATAGTAGGTGCTATCATGACCTATGTTTTTGGGTCATGACAGTTTGGAATCAGAGCCTAGGTTCATTGGTATTGTTGGTACTAGAGCAAGAGTGTTGTAGAGTCCCACAGATCGGTATGATAACCTCTATATCATGTATTTGGGAGGCTACAAGATATTCATTCGAAAAAATCTTACCTTTTAATTATGTATCATGTGTTGTGCCCATATTGGTTTCTAGATTCTCACTTGTTTTAGTCGTTTGCATATGGTTTGGATGGGGGCTACGACAGTTATTAGCAATGACTTTGCACCTGCAGCTAGGGTAGAGCACCAACATCAAGGCCAGCTATTGCTCTAGAGACAGCTATTGCGCCTGAGCTAGCTATTGATCTGCAGCTGGCACCAGCAGAACATCCACCACAACAGCCAGTGGGACAAAGACCCACCTAGGCTCCACTTGGTTTTATATCCTCGTCCATCCTACAAAATGCTCTAGTCCAATTATTAGGTATTATTGGAGGTTAGTCGATAGATAGGGCCCAAATATCCACTCAAGCGGCAACACATGGTGGATCAGGTATAGAAACACAACCTATAGTTTTGGTTCCACGAGCAGAAATTTTACCAGGAATAATGGTTGCTCAGTTGATGGCAGCCCGAGCAACCATGACTTTTGAGGAGCAGAAGATGTTGGGTTGGTTCCTTAAATTGGCTCCTCCAAGCTTTTCAAATGCTCAGGACAGGATGCGCACGATTGTATTACCAGCTACCAGGAGAGGTTACATAATCTTGGTTTCGTAGATTCTTAGGGTTCGTACTATAGTAAATTTTAGTTTGACAATTCTGATAGGCAATGGTGGAGAGCGTACCTTGAGTATAGACCACTTTGGTCTCCTTCTATGACTTAGGAGCAGTTCTCTAAGGCTTTCTTAGGTAAATATGTACCTTTCAGTGTTCGTGAGTGACTAAGGGATCAATTTTTGAGGTTATAAAAGGATTCAATGACCATGTCTTAGTATGAAGCTAGATTTCACAAGTTAGCTAGGCATGCCACTATGATTCTTCCTACTAAGCACGATTGCTTCATCAGGGGATTGACACTTTAGCTCCACATAGCCACTAAGAGCATGGTATCTTTGGGTCGGTCATTCTTGGATGTTGTTGATCATGCCCGCACTATTGAGTATTTTCATCACAAGGCCTGTGAGAGAAGTGCTAAGAGACCTTACTATCGAGGTAGTTACAGTGGTAGTCATAGTGTTTCACAGTCCTGAGGTAAGGGTTTCCAAAGATGAGGTCAGCAGTATTAGCAGAATTAGTAGCAATATCAATAGTATGGTCAGTCTAGTAGGTTTTTTCAGTCATTTCTTTATATTACCAATAGGGATCAACCTAGCTATAGTGATTTTAGCGGTCAGAGCTATGGCCAGCCTTCATAGGGTTTTTATCCAGGGTCTTTAGGCTATGATGGTAGTCTAAAATAATTGTTTCATTTCAACCGGGTAGTATACCTCGGCTTGTTATGATTGTGGGTTTGTTGGTTATTTGCCAAAGTGTACCCCATAGAGGATGAACAAACCTTCATCATAGGTGTCTCAATCTCTTATATCAGTGGGTCACTAACCGAGGTTGTTCCTAGATAGGTAGTAGTGGTTCACAAGGTTCTCGTGGAGGTAACCAATTGGGCAAGTTAGGTAGCCAATCAGGTTCTAGGTCTGGCGGTGGTGCAGACAGTTATATGCCTTTCCTAGTAGGCTAGATGTGGGGTAATCAGACTCAATGATCACAAGTATGACTTTAGTATGCCGACAGTCAGCTTCTATGCTTTTTTATTTAGGTTCCATTTATTCTTATGTTGGTATATTTTACTTCCCGGTTAGGATGATTTGTAAGCCTTTACATCTAACCATGTGTGTAGCTATTCTAAAAGATGATTATTTAGTTGTGGATTAGGTTCTGAGATACTGTTTTGTGACTATTGTGGAGTGTGACACTTAGTCTGATATTATTTTGCTTGCTATGGTTGATTCTGACGCTATTCTGGGCATGGACTAGTTATCCCCTTGTCGCATTGTCTTGGATTATTTCTCCAAGACCGTTACCTTAGTCATCCCTAGCATTCCATCGATCGTGTGGTAGGGTTCTGATAGTGATGTACCGATATGGATTATTTCTTATAATCAATCTAAGAGAAAGGTTTTGAAGGGGTGTTTGTCTTATCTTGCTTATGTCCACAATACTAGTGCTGACACTCCTTCCCTTGATTTAGTTCTTATGGTCCGTGAGTTTGTTGATGTCTTTCCTACCTACTTACTTGGATTCTCACTTGAGAGTGGTATTGACATTGATACGGATGTTGAGTCTGGCACCAAGCTTATTTCTATTCCACCTTACTGTATGGATCTTGTAGAGTTGAGAGAGCTTAATGTTCTTTTTCAGGATCCTTTGGGTAAAGGTTTCATCGGACTGAGTATTTCTACGTGGGGTGCTCCTGTTCTATTTGTGAAGAAAAAGGATGGTTCTATGCGTATGTGTATTGATCACCAACACCTGAAAAAGGTAACTATAAAGAATAAGTATCTGATATTATGTATTGCTGAACTATTTGACCAGTTTTAGGGTGCAACCATGTTTTCTAGAATTGACTTGAGATCTGGCTACCATTATTTAAGGATTAGGGTGGAGTACATCTCTAATACAACCTCCAAGACTCGCTATGACAACTACGAGTTCCTGGTGATGTCTTTTGGGTTGACTAATGAACCAGTAGCATTAATTGACTTAATGAACCGCGAGTTCAGGCCTTATTTGGACCCTTTCGTGATAGTGTTCATCAACAACATTCTTATTTATTCAAGGAGTAGGGAGGAGCACAAGTAGCATTTGCGGATTGTGCTCCATACTTTAAGAGATCAACGGCTTTTTGCCATGTTCTCAAAGTGCAAGTTCTATCTTGAGTCAGTAGCATTCATGGGGCATGTGCTGTCCAAGGATGAGATTGTGGTAGACTCAATAAAAATTAAGGCATTTGATGATTAAGCTAGGCCCACTTCTTTTATCGAGGTCCAAAATTTTGTTAGGTTGGCTGGTTACTGCAGATGGTTCATTGATGTGTTTTATTCTATAGAAGTGTTATTAACCTAATTGATTATAAGGATGTTCCACTCCAGTAGTCTGTCAAGTGTGAGGTGGACTTTCTGAAGCATAAAGCCTAACTCACTTCAGCTCTAATTTTGACTCTTCTTGTTGAGGGCTAAGGATTTTCAATCTATTTTGATGCTTCATGTGTTGGTTTGGTTTTTGTTCTGATGTAGCAGAGCCAAGTGATAGCATACGCTTCTAAATAGCTGAAAGTACATGAGCACAACTACCCCACCCTTGACTTGGAGTTGGCAGTTGTAGTTTACACAATTAAGGCATTACCATTATGGTATTCATTGTGAGATATTCATCAATAATCGTAGTCTTCAGTATATTATGAGCCAGAAGGATCTTAATTTGACACAACATTAGTGGCTAGAGTTGCTAAAGGACTATACATTTCTATTAAATACCAACCAAGCAAGGAAAATATGGTAGCAGATGCCTTGAGCTGGAAGGGGGTGAGTATGGGGAATTTGGCTTTCCTTTCAGTTTTAGAGTGACTGTTGGCCTTAGAAATTTAGTCTATCACCCACAGGTTGGTTCGATCCTATGTTGAGGCTTAATCTACTTTGTTGGAGCGAATTTGCGGGTGCAACAGTTTGAGGACAATCGATTATGTTCCATTCGAGATCATGTATCGAGGGGTGAGGCAAGGAAGGCCACCTTGGATCCAGTGGGTGTATCGAGATTTGAGTGTCATATTAATGATCTAAGGGTTGCTTATATGATTCATTTGATATTGAAATAGGCTTATTGTTCTAGATATTTCATTCATCCTAGCACAACAAAGATATATAGGGATCTGATACATCATTGTTGGCGGTGCAGGATAAAGAGGGATATAGCAAACCTTGTATCTTGGAGTTTCTGATATCAGCAAGTGAAGTTTGAGCATTTAAGATGTGGTGGTTTGCTTTAGAGGCTACCCATTCCTGAGTGGAAGTGGGAGTGGATTACTTTAGATTTCCTGATTGGATTGCCAAATAATTCTCGAGATTCTGATAATATTTGGGTCATCATTTATCGATTGACCAAGTGTGCCTACTTTTAACCCTTTCAATTTCTTATAGTTCTGAGAGATTTGCTCAAATCTATGTTCTAAAGGTGGTTAGTCTTCATTAGGTACTAGTGTCCATCAATTTTTATAGACGACCCTAGTTAGCTCTAGTTTCTAGAGGACTTTAAGGAGGAGTTGGCTGCTCAGGTTGACTTAAAATACCTTTTCACACCTAATCTAATGGTCAGTCCGAGCGGAATATTTAGATTGTGGAGGACATGCTCTGAGCATGTGTTTTCGATTTCGGAGTTTAGTGGGACCAATTTCTAGCCTTAGTATAGTTTGCCTATAATAACAATTATCTTTCAAATATTGAACTCCATTAGAGATGTTGTATTATAGGTTGTGTAAATCTTCTATCTGGTATTTTGATGTCTTCGAGGTTAGGCCGTTGGGTACTGATTTTTTGTAGGAGTTATTAAATAGAGTTTGGCTGATTTTGGATAAACTTCGGGAAACTCAAAGTATGCAAAAGAGTTATGCTGACTCATAGGCTTCGTGTATTGAGTAGCTTAGAGCAGGCATAAGATCCATGTCCCACGAGGGATGCAATTGCTGATTTGACTTTCAAATTCTATGAGCATTCCCCATGGGTGATTTTTAACCAAATTTTTGACCCGAAGTATAAATTTGCAATATGAGTGTCGTTCTTCATGTCTTAACATGTAGATTCTTAATCTTTGTAGCGTGGCAGCAGTTTGAGGCTTTTTGGAAAGGAAAAACTCTGGTGTTGTAGGTAGTGAGTGCAATCTTTGGTGTCAAAGTAAGTTACAACTGACCTACTCTTAATTAGGCATTTTATTATCCTTATAACTTGCGTAGCAGCTTTAGAATAGACTTATGCCATTAATCCTTTGTTCAGATATCCGTTCCTTTATTAGGATTAGTCTGCTTGCTTGGTAGTTGTATACATTATCTTAGGATTAGTCTAGGCTCAGGTAGCTGCTTGCTTTAGGTCAGGTTTTCTTAGGGCTTGTAGCTAGTTTTACCGCTCCTTTCAGATGATTCACCTTAGGATAGTGTATTTCCCTGTAGTAGATGAATGTAAAACACTTAGGTTGCATACAAGTGGAACGATTATTGGTATTTGATTTGGTTTTATCACTCTGTTGTGCTTGTCTGATCGTAAATCCTGTGTATATCGGTATTTTGCCTAAAAACTCTATTTTAATTCTACAAATGGGATTTTGTATTACTTTAAAAAAGTTTTGGATTTCTAAAAGGAAAGTAGACTATTTAGTCTTGGTTCGATTTCAGGAACTTAATTTTACTACTTATTGCATATTTGGTCTCAGTTTGATTTTAGGCATGCATTATCATTAATTTTTGTTTGGAAGTCTGGTTTGATTCCAAGCAAGGTATATGAATATTGTTGGATGAGGAGTATGTGATATGGTTGGATACTTTACTCATCTCATATTTCATATCATAGCATTCTTCTACATCTATTTACTATTATGATTGGAATATAGTTAGTATTGGTTGTTGTTTTCATCTACCGTGCTTATGGGGGCCAATTGGGTTTATTTATTGTTGTGTGTACCTTCTAGTCTTATAGGGGTTCGGTTAGGTTATAGTTAGATGCCTACTTTATACTTCCTAAGTTGTTTACTTATATCTCTCTTATTGTCTAGATTTAATGTATTACTCTCGTTTTGACCCCTTTTTCTTACCTTTAGCGTATATTCACACTTTACCATACTTGTATCTTATTTGAACTTAGCCAGCCTATGATGCCTATTGAGTACCACATATTTTGGTACTCATACTACACTTCTCTCTTCCGCTCATTAGCTCATTACTTGCCATTCCGGGCTATAGATTTGGCTTACCTACAAGTGGGTTATAGTAGATGTCATCATGACTTATATTTTTTGGTCGTGACAGTTATAGAGTGAGTCCCAAGGAAAAGTGGGGGTGATTTTCACCCTCCCCCCGAAGTTTACACCCTGTAGAAGAAATTCTAGTGCAAGCAGAAAGACCTCGTGCCATGAGCTCCAGAGTGCGCCAATGCCACTCGTGTAGCGAGCTCCCAAAAGTGGGGGGAAATTTCTCCTTTTCCCATTCCTAGTTGAAGGACCTGTTTAGATGTTTTTATATATTATATATATCCCTCCTAGGTCGTTTTTAGCATAAGACAAATATTGTAAGAGAACAGAGTTAGACCAAAGTCTAAACTCTTCTAGGGTTATTTCTCATACTCTTTACTTAGCATTATTTATCGTTTATACTATAATTATTTCTTTGTAATCGAATTATGAGAGACTAAAATCCCTCCATCTAGTGTTGTGGCCATAGTATGAATATGATAGTTTATATATAGATTACTATTATGGAATCTACCATTACATTTTCTTCTATTAATATTATGCTCACAATTCTATTACTTCTCGGCAATAGGATAATCAAATAATTCTTACAGGGACTCGAGAGACGAAGATTAGAACTAGAATGTGGGCTAAGGGTAGTAGAATGCATCTTCAGAAAGATTTACAGCTAGGATGAAGACGTACCTAGATTGCCCTACTAGGGTCACACATAGGAAGAAATACAAATGTATTCTAGTTAGTTTGACTAGTCCCACTTAACGATATAGTTAGAAGGCTAATTTGGTAGATTGTTAGAAGATTGAGAGACAATGACCATAATATTATCCTTGTGATTCAGCAATTCGATAAATATCTTAAATTAGCTTAACAAATACATGTAAGTGTCCCCTGCACATGTTATGTTGGTTGCTAAAACATTTTTGGTAGCTTGGTCTAGTTCTATTTAGGAGCATGGTCTTTAGGGGTGATTAGTAAAACATGTCCCAATTAAAGACACTTGGGATGGCAAATACGTTTTCGTTCAAACCAAACCTAAATACGTTTTCGTTCAAACCAAACCCTCTCTTTCAATTCCCTTACCCAATTCCCTGCCATACCCCTCTCCAAATCACAAAATTCCAACCCTATTCTTGTTAACAAAAATGGATGCCCTAATAAGTTTCCTAATGAGCCTACTAATTTGCCAAGTGGATCTGAATATAAACAACACATTATATTAGAACCTACAAGTGGAAAATTTGCATCATTAATAAAACCTGCATTTTTGAATACACCACCAACAAATAAAAAGCCACAAGTTGAGCCTATTCCTATCCAAAAGTTTTCCTATAATAATAGTATTCCAAGAGTAAATTGGACTTTAGAGGAGGTGCACAATATGAATACAATTGAGAATCTCCAATATGTTGTTGTTGGGAAATTTTGATATGGGTGGCCGGACTTGGAGGATCTGAGAGTACAAATCCCAAACTATGTGGATTCAATGGTGATTGTATAATTGGTTTTAAAAGGAACATCCATATACTTACATGTTTTTTTAATTGAGGACTTTGTGAACATGATCTCCAAGAATGTGTACTATATTGTTGCTAAGGATGGTGTGTCATATCAAATGAGGCCTTTAAGTTATGATGCTAATTTTAAGGTAGAAGAATAAATAACCCATACCATAGGTTTGATATATTTTATAGATCTGTTGCCTACCTTCTTTGTGAAGGAAGTTTTCTTCACCATGGCCTCAATAGTAGAGAAGCCTCTACATATTGATTTAGCCACAATAAACAAGACTAGGCCTAGTTGTGCAAGAGCCAAAGTTCAAGTAGATTTAATGGCTAACTTCCCCAAGTTTATTGAGATGGAAACCATAAATTATCAAGGTTCTAAAGTGGAGAAAATAAAGATTCAGTATGATATGGTCCCTAAATACTGTAGAAATATAGACTACAAGGGAGCAATGAAGAGGAATGCAGAGTCCTACATCCAAAATTGAGGAAAGAAAGGGAAAACAATAAAACTTGTAGGTAGGGAAATATGGAGGTAGACCAAGGAAATTCAAAGGCTTTAAATAAAGGGAAAAACATGATTGAGCAGGAAGACTTGGAATCCTACCAAGAGGATGTTCACTTGGGAAAATGACATAAGGAAATTTATAATTAATATTTCCACCATAATCAATACAACATAAGATAACACCAATACATATAAAGGCAAGGGCACAAAAGCAAAGAAAAATAATGACTGGGCAAAAACCATTAATGCAGTACAAACTAAAAATGCATTTACAGCTTTGGCAGATGGTGATGACATTAATCAGGAGGTCAATACAGAGGTAATGGATGAATCATTTTGCATTCAGTAGAATAAAATTGACACAGAGCATAAGGGTACATATACTAATTATACTAAGTCTTATAAGTCCAACAGAGGAACAGAGTTAAAAATGAAGAGGATGAACCGCTGGAGGAAGGAGAACTTATAGATGATATCCAAAAATTTAAAATAGGAGAATGATTTGATGGAGATGCCACAAGTAGAGAAATGAAGGATTGTACTGATAGAGTTGTAGCTGTTGCACCTTCAATGGTAGAACCAATTAACATGGTCTCTACTACTATAACTAACAGCAAGGATTAACAATCACCAGAACATGAGGAAGTCAAGACTAATTCAGAATATGGGAACACAATATCTGATGATAAACAAAGTAAAATTGATATGCGGGGATCATCAAGTTGTAATAATGAGTCATAGTAAGCTAAGGAGAACATTCTTTACAGAACTGAAGGGGACGAAGTTGAGCAAGCAGGTGGAAGAAACAACACCAAGGAACTAATGTTGGAAAAAGATATCACAGGACATCAACAGTTGATGGTTTGGAATAAGAAGGTCTCTCCCACAAAGACATTGCATGATCTTGACACATACAATTTTTGCATAGAATTAGAGTACTACAGATATTGGAGCAAAGCAAATTGATGAGGAAGAATTCTTTGAAGATAATTCCAAAAACTAGGAACAAGTTACTAAATAGGCTGATTTGTCTCCTAAGATAATGAAGAAAGTACAGATCAGAGGATGAAAAAAAGGTAGTGGAGAAAATCAACTACCTACTAAGGCAGTGCCAAAGAGGCTCACTTCTAATCTGAAATCCATATGATAAAAGCTATTCTGGAACATGAGATCAGTTAATAGACCACAAGCATATCACAGGCTACAAATACTACATAGACATCACAAATTTTTCATGACTGCACTCATGGAACCTTCTTAAAATAGTAGATCTATTCAAACATATATGAGAAAACTAAGGATGGCAAGTGATGGTGCTAATTGCAATAGGAAAATTTGGTTCCTTACATCTAACAATAGTGGGGTTGAAGTAACTAGAGATACAGAGCAGTAGATCATCATTAGACTGAAGTGCCATGAACAAAGCAATTAGAGATACAGAGCAGTAGATCATCATTAGACTGAAGTGCCATGAACAACACAGACTCCTAACAACTACTTTGCTTTATGCCAAATGTGATGTAAAATAGAGAAGTGATTTGTGGAATAACATATATCAGGTTTCAAATAATTGTTTGGTTCCCTGGTTAATAGGAGGGGACTTCAATGTAGTGTTAAATAAAGAGGAGACAATATGGATCATTCCAATTCAGCCACAAGATTATAAAGATTTTGCCATTTTGTGTAAATTCTTATGAATTGGAGGAAGTAAATTTCAAAGGTTCTCTTTTTATATGGTGGAATGGGAGACCAACAACTGATGGCATTTTTGAGAGGTTGGATAGGATTTTGGTGAATGCTGACCTGCAATCATGGTTTACTACTATGGAATTTGAGTATTTATTTAGAGTTGGATCTAATCATTCTCCATTATTCATAACTTTTTTAAAATCAAATTCAATGCATCATTACTACTTTGAAATTCATATCATTCTAGGTTGAACATAAATCTTTAATGGTCATAGTGAGGCAGAATTTGCACAATGATGAAGAAAGTAACTCATTTTGGAAATTCAAGCACAAAATGAAGGAGATTAAAAGGGTACTTTCTAAGTGGAGTAGAGATACGTTTGGATACATTTTAAAAACAAATCATTATCAGGGAAGATACTGTGAAGATTAAGGGGGTGTTTGGATTTTCTTTTTTTAAGTAACTTGAAGGCTAAAATCTAAAAGCCATAAGTTGGAAATACTCAACTTTTGGCTTGTGGCTTATTTTGTTCTATTTTATCCTAAAATAAAGAACTTAAAAGCACTTTTTGTCTTTTCCAAACACCTCCAAAATTAAATTAAAAAATCTTAAAAGACATAAGCTACTTAAAGGCTACTTAAAAAAGAGCTTAAAAGCCAAAAGCACATATCAATGATGCAAAGAGTTCTTTCTACGTGTATAAGAAGGAAGAAACTAATCATATGAAAGATATAAAGGAATACACAGGGTTTAAACAGGGATAATTTCCATTCATATATCTTTGTTGTCCAATAACTCAAGCAAAGAAGAAAAAGGCTGACTACAATGAGATTCTCAAAAAAGTAAGAAAGAGACCACAGAATTGGAATGGTAAATTGACACCATTTGGAGGTAAAATTATGTTGAATAATAGTGTTCTACAGAGTATGACCATGTACCTACTTTCTTTCATAGTTCCTCCTAAGTTCATTCTGCACGAGTTTCATAAGATTTTTAATAGACTTTTGTGGAGTATAAAAGAAGAAGGAAAAAATAAGCATTGGGTTTCTTGGATGAAGATGTGTTATCTTAGAAGTTAAGGAGGTGTGAGATTTAGATCTCTTTATGATGTCTCACAAGCTATGTTTTCTCTCTGGTGGAAGTTTATAACCTCTAGGACTTAATGGACTGACTACATGTGAAATACATACTATAAGAAGTTATACCCAAATGTATTGAAATAGAAAGGAGGTTTTCAAGTATGAAAGAAGATGTTAGAGGCTAGATATGAAAGCGAACAAGAGAATTAGTGGCAACCTAATGTCGGATCCTCTAATGTATGGTTTGATAATTGGACTCAATTCGGAGATCTGATTTCCCTATTAATGGAAGAATTAAAGATCTGAATTATTTCATGAATGGGAAAACCAAAAACATAAATAGTTTACAATAACATCTTCCCACTAATATTATTGATCATGTTAGAAACAATCTTTATATTTGTGTTAGCATGTGATGTTTAAACGAAAGTTGGTGATACCATCTAGTTCAGAACTAAAGAACAGAAGGTCTTTGTTTCAACTTTGGAGTCACTACTGATTTATTCTTTTTTTATGTTTTGACTTTACTTCCTGGCTATTTTTTTATGGAGCATATCTTATCACTTTACTTATTCTACATACCAATACATTCCATGTATTGACCGTTCTTGGGCGCTAAATCATTTCATGATGTAGGTTCAGAGACACATTCTAATGGTTCTGTGCAGCACTAGGCTCATTAAAACAACCTCAGCTTTGGTGAGCCCTCATTCTTCGAAAATCATATTTTATTTAAGATATTGCAGTATTTTATTCTATGGTATCATCGAGGCCTTGTCCCATCTTAGACAGTTTCTTTATTATTTATAGGCTTCATAAATAGATGTTATTGTTGGATATGAGTTTAGAATTTAATTATTTTTTGGAGGTTTATAAATGTTTTAAAAGTTTTCAGACAGCTTGATATAGTTCTCTATAAATGTTTTCTTTTACAAACTTTAGTAGAATGCTCCTAATGAATTCTAAGAGGTTCTTTTGAGCCTTAATTAGTTTTGGGTGCCTGATACATCCAGGTCCTAGTCTTTGGTCATGACAAACTTCGTATTAGAGCATAGAGTTCAAGTGTCATAGGGTGTATACGAGGTTATGTCTAGTAGAGTCCTTTTTATTGGTGTGTTACACCACACTTATAAAAGGAAGCTACAAGGAATTTAGGAAAATTTTCCCATTTTTTCATACTCCAGATCGTGCAATAGTGTTGTACTTAAGAAACTTATCTAGATTTCTGCTTTGCTCTAATTTCGTTGGCTACACCTTATCTTCGAGGTGATAAAAGTACCAAAGCCCAGATTTCTAAAGATCTAATCCTTTGAAGTTGAGACATCCAAAAGTAAGAAATTGCACAGCGGCTTGAGAGGATTCCATTAGTGTATTCAACTCCATGGAATCATAGCGTATAACCCTGTCTGCAATAATTGTATGATGATTCCAAGTAAAATGTATATCCTGGCACATTCAAAAACTTTATTGAAGATGTCACGCTTAATGGGAAAGATATATATATGAATATTGGGGTAGTATTTCCCCCCAGGAGATAGTATAAATCAAGGTGTTATGGGCTATGAGCAGTAAGATAATTCCAGAGCCAGAGATATGGAGCCAAAAGTTTAGAAGCCTAAGGGCATAGGTAGTGATTGATCAAAAAATATAGGTAGAGTCATGTACCTACTAACTGGATGATAGTGGTGGTATGCTCTTAGGGTATTGGTTAAGAGGTAGCAAGATTAGAAAATTTTATGGTAGTCGGTAGAGAAAGAGTGGTTAGTTAAAATATTTTTAAATTTAGTTAAAATAAGAAAGGACCTCGTGATGGCTTTTCATTGTGATAGTAAAGAACAAGTGTAGGTTGTGAATGGAAGTATAGAGTGGTTAAGAATTTACTTATGTAAGTTTCAATTTGTGGTTTTGGGGAAAAGTCTTTGTTGCTTATAAAACTATAAAGGTAGTTTAAGGTATGTATGGATAAGTAGTTATGAAGTGTGAAAGCAAAATGTGTTAATGAACTGTAATTAGATGGATTGTAAGATTAAGTTCGACTATTTTTATCATAAGGATTAGTGGGTTGGTGGTCCTAAAAAAATATTTCGTAGCTATAAGCCAGTGTAGTATGCAGAAAGTTGTGAAATAAACATTAAGGTGCAATAGCATTGTTGTGGAGAGGATGTTAGTTTAAGTAACAATTAAGTGGAAGAAGCATTTAAGATTGATTATTTTGTCAAATATTTTGTTGGAATAGTGTTTTCTGGTTTTATCTGGTAGCTATGAGCTAGACTAGTATGTGTCATATTTCTTTGGCAATCCATGTTGATACTTACGTTTAAACTTTAGGTGTTGATGGTAGTGAAAAGAATGATAGTTTGAGGGTAGTAACGCAGGCTTTGTGGAAATTGATCTGTTAGGCTAGATGTGGTATGTTGGATATCTTAGGTTTAAATATTATGGAAGGTTTAAATGTGTAGTTTTGATATATACATGAGGACTACTGTTGAAGCAGTGAATTGTGGCTAAGTCATTATATGAATAAGAGCCTTAAGCTTAAAACAATAAGTTATACCCAAGGTAATATGTTGTTAGATAAGGTTTTATATTTTTATAAGTGTTATGTATATTTAGTTAGTGTTCATGACGTACTTCGTATGGAGAAGGATAGCTAATTATTATGTCGTGTTCCTTAGACCTGAATTAAGTGAATTATAGATCTAAATAGATGATGTTGAGCCTCTTGATGTAATTTTAAAATTTCATTGAACTGAGAGGATACAAGATTAGGGGTTTAATGCTAGTAGACAAAGCAGTGGAGAATGGATTGTTATGTCTTAAAGAACATTGATGGGTATGCCCATTAGAGTTAAGTTTTAGAGTGATGATTATAGACGTTATAGGAAGTTAAGAGTAGTGTCTCTAAAAGGAATCGCCAAGAAAAAAGTTATTATCTTCCAAATATAATATCTGGGTGAAATTAGAGTTCATGTGTATATTGATTCCCCGCCATGCCAAGTGTTAAACTTATATCACTTTTTACAAAATAGGTCCACAGACCTAGGATGGTGACCTTTTAGCTAAAGGGGAGATTATAGGTTGTTGAACCAATACACATTTTGAGTTTCAGGTAGTGGTGATGAGTTTCAGAAAGAAGTTATGATGTGTGCCATAGAGATCCATTCTTATACTAGCATATTTCTCATACTTTGGTCACGAGGACGCTCTGCTCATGTCTTATGTATTCATGACAGCCATGTCATGCCTATGTTTAAGGTCCGAATTATCTATGCTAACTCATTTTCGTGCTCTGTCCCTTGAACGGGAAGAAATAGTGTCTCTCAGCGATCCAAATTTTATCTAAGATTCGAGGGATCCAGGTTCTATGTTTCTATACTCATGATTCGCTAACCTATGCATCATGTTGTGCTTGGTCCTAAGAAACTATACTTTGTAATATGTTACCAACTCGTATTATATTATGTCTAACCCAGAATGACTCACTAATCATGCCTTATATGATTGTTGTATGAAGTATTCCATGTCTATTATTCTGTATCTCACTTCCCAGGCCCTAGTTAAGCATCAAAATTTCTATAAGTTTAGGTTATGATCTCACCACATCTCTCTTATTTTAGATCTTTATTCTCTCACCTTTCAGTGATCTTTCCTATAATATAAAAGTGGTGTCGATAGCTGAGTAATGACTTAGATAGGAGGGTAGATGTCCCTTGTTGTGAAATTTTGGTGTTTTATTCTAGCTAAGGTTAGAGGTGTGGAGGGAGAGTGATATGCTCATTCACTGTGTGAAATGGTTGTAATTGAAATTTATGTTGTGACTCCATGAAAAAGTTCTTGAAGTTTCCAATTTTTGAAGTGCTTGGGAAGACTTTTAAATAGTGTTAGTTACTAAGAATCATCGGAGGATTATAGTGATAGGCTTGAGTGTTGTGACTGATAGATATGTGGATAATTGCATTATGTGGTTAGTGACTCCTTGATTGGAGCTCGAGGTTGGTTGACTAAAGCAGCAAGGAATAGTAGTATTCTTCGGATGAATGTTTCTAGAGGGATATAAAGTATAGTTGAGAAGTGTTTCTAAATTTAAGGGTTATTAGCCATATGATTTAAAGTGGGGATACTTCTATTTCTACATCCACCAAAATATTATTTCATGTCATGTACCAATCTTAATTCATGCTTATGATTTCCAAAAATTTCATTCCTTACATTACTATGATTATGTTACGTAGAACTCATGTCCCATATCATGTCTATGCCAAGTCTCATGTTTCTCATGATTCATGCTTACACGAGTTGGTTAGTATTGTTAGGAATATCCTCTTAATGTCTATCTATGTTGTTGGCAGAGAATTCATAATGTGAAGTTACACCCTTTATTCTATACTTATAAATCTTCAATAAGTCCTTAGTCTTCATTCGAGGATGAATGATCCCAAGTGGGAGACATTAAAACACTCCAAAAAAACTAAGCTAAAGTTTGAACTATTCTTTATATGTGTACAAAACCAAAAGTAATGATTTCTAAATTTAGATAAGTGTTATGATCAATTCCCTAGTGTGGTGAGTTCTTTTGATGTGAATCATGGTCATAAGAAACATTTAGCAATAAGTAGGGTTGAGAGCATTTCGATCAATCGAGTATTATTATAAGATTTTACTAGGGTCAATTTTAAATGAGCATAATTCCTAGAATATGAAGAGTTTTGTGGCTCATAACCACCAAATGAATGGCCTTTGAATATTCTTTCAAACGCCACCAACAATTTGTTAATTTGAATCCATAGAAAAATATTATGACCATTTTACCGAAAAGGTAGCGAGCTGACTGACACACTAGAATGCTTCTGCTGACTTGTTTGCGGCCGCAAACTCCTTTCTGCATCCGCAAACCCAACACACACCAATAAAATGCAGGAGATGTTAACGCAGTTACTTGAAGCCATATGTGGGCCATAATGCGGCTGCAAACCATTGTTTCTGGTCCGCACAAGGCCTTGACTGGAATTTTTCTCTAGCATTGTTACTGGGGGGTTTCCATCTTTTACTTAACCTAAACTGTCCCCACCCTTCTAACTGTCTTGTACTCTTTCAATTTCCCTAAATCGATTAAAAACTCTCTAAATCGATTAAAAACTCTCCTCTAAGTTCTTCGCCAAAAGGTATGCAGAGCAACTCTTTTCAAAATCTCTTTTCAAATCTATTATATTTTAATCCTTATATATGTTTACATATTTCAAATCTTGAGATAATGTTGTAAATTATATTTTTTAAATTTATGAGAAAAGCATGAAATTGTGACGAAACTCTTTTCTTGAGATTATCCCTAACTACTTGGTGAAAAGATCAACTGAATCTATTTCATTTCCCTTCTTTTTGAACGTGTTTGAAATATTGATTGGGTTGAATATCACTGCTACTTGATAAGTTTTTACGGTATATTAACGTTTGAATGAAACAAGAATGATTGACCCATACTAAATTGTTTTCTACAAGACTTGAGGAACTGTGGCTCCTAATTGGTAAATGAATTTCACGAATGGTTTGATTGATTTTGAAGGATTATCTTATACCTGATTTTTACATGATGGGAATGAGAAATCGATGACATATCCTATGGTTAAATGAATAATGAAATAGATTGCATGCAAGGCTCGGTATGTATGGTCTATGCCCATAATTGAAATAGAATATTTTCTTATGATATTTGATGATATGAAAATGCTAAAATATGGGCTTAAAGAGAATTAGATGGTTAACCGAGAAGGTATGATTCTAAATTTCTCAACACTTGAAACCTATGTTTTGTCGACATAGGGATGGTTCGATCCTTAATTGGATGACCTTATGTTTTCCTCTATGAGGATAATTGTACTGGCCAAAATGATTTAATCTCTATCCATACGATAAATAGGGATTAGGGTTTAGCCGATCGAGCATTTATCAGACCCACATAGCCTATGGTGTTTAAAAAGAAGGTGGTGATACCATCTAGTTCAGAACTAAAGAACTGAAGGTCTATGTTTCAACGTTGGAGTCTCTACTGATTTATTCTTTTTTTGTGTTTTGACTTTACCTCCATGGCTATGTTTATATGGAGCATATCTTATTACTTTACTTGTTCTACATACCAATACATTCCATGTATTAACCGTCCCCATGTGCTATATCATTTCATGATGTAGGTTAGAAGGCACATTCTCGTGGTTCTGTGTAGCACTAGGTTCATTCAAACAGCTTCAGCTTTGGTAAGTCCTCCATTCTTCGTAAGGCATACTTTATTTTAGATATTCTAGAATTTTATTATATGGCATCACCGGGGCCTTGTACAGGCTTAGAAATTTTCTTTATTATTTAGAGGCTTCGTAGATGGATGTTATTGTTGGATAGGAGTTCAGTATTTCAATATAGTTTGGAGATTTATAAATGTTTTAAGAGTTTTCATATAGCTTGATATAGTTCTCTTATAGTTGTTTTCTTCTACAAACTTTAATAAAATACTCCTAATGAATGCTAAGAGATTCTCTCAAGCCTTAATTGGTTCTAGGTGCCTTTTACATCCATGTCCAAGTCTTGGGTCATAACACATGGTTAGAAAATACTCCTAATACATGGCCACATATCATTCATTACATGGAAAATCCTAAATGTTACCTGAGAACCATGGTAGTGGTGTGGCATTGTACTCCTATAGGTTGGTTTAAATGTTATTCAGATGGTGCATCAAGAAGAAATTTTAGCCACAAATCTAGTGCAATTTGTACTAGGGACCATAGAGGGGATTTGGTGTATGCTAGCTATTCTCATATCCCTGATTCAGCTAGTCTTGTGGTTGAAGCTCATGTTATCCTAAATGGTGTCAAATATTGTGTAGAAAATCAGTTATTCCCAGTTATGATGAAACAAATTCAATGACAATGATGAAGATTATGGAGGAGGAATCGGAGATCCCTTGGAGCATATGTATGTTTGTGGGATGGATTAAAGAATGGAGGGCACAAGGGGAGAAACAATTCAAACACACCCTTAGAGAAGGCAATACACTGTCAAATTTTTTAACTAATGAAGTTTTTGTTTTTGCAGGCACAAGAACTTATCTACCATTTTAGGAACTACCGATGAAGCTAGAGAGATACTCAATACAAACAAGCAAAAATTTTCTCAGGTAAGGTTCTGAGAAATATAGAGAAGAGTAAGGTTTTGACAAATATAGAGAAGAGATCCTGAATAGCTAAATCAACACAAAACACCATCATAAGCAACACAACATCACAATTAGGAATAGTACATACATAATAAATCTCAATAAGGCTGCAGATTCAGTCTCAAGTTACATTCACAAAGGGTTTAATATGATTAATCTAAGACTGGTTTCTCTCCTTGAGGTAGTATTAATCTTTACAAGATTCATTCCTTTGGAGATGTATTTTTCAAAGATTAAATCATTTGCATTACCACAACATGTAGAATTTTGATAGTATTTACCCTTAACCATATTGATAAGCACTTGGCAACATTTTGATGCTTGAAGTTGGTCTTCCCTGGTTTCGATTTCATAGCGCCAGTGAGATTTTTAGGCGAATTTAAATGAAATTACCCAAAGCTCAGAATATCTTAAAAGTTTAATATTAGATAAATAAAAGGTAAATCTTAGAAATTATACACAAGAACAGTGGGCTAAATGATTAAGATACATAGGTTTGTCACAACGTCTAAAAGGAAAGACATAGTGTTGAATTGATGTCTTTGTAATGGTAATGATCTATGAGTTATCATCAAATGACAGATCTAGAGTTACAGAAATGAAAATTTCATGATAAAGATGCAAGGATCCATCATTCTTGTTCACTTGTTCTTACTGGAGCTCTCAGGCGATGAAGTTGAGGACATGAATAGATAGGTATTCTAGCACCATCCAAATGAAGTCCACTTTCCCTTTTGTTTTAGATATTTTTGTGAACTCGGGTTGGGCCTATTGGGCCTAATCTATTTTGTTTGTACATATTTTGGCATTTTTGTACCGTTTTTTAATAAAGCCCTTTTGGGAACCCTTTTGATTTTAAAAAAGTTCAAACAATGTCCCATTTTGTTCATATGTTTTCATGCTTTGGGAAAAGGACAATCAATATCCACCTTCACAAGGATAGGAGCATAAGTAATTTCCTTCACTTTAATAGTGCAATCATCGACATAACAAAATAATATGCAATTCACTCCATATCCTACTCAAATAGTCGATTCCCAAGTAGTAGAGAGGTAAATTTGGCAGCTAAACCCATAGAGGAACTATTTTCAAGACTTCCTTAAATGAAGTTCTGCATTCCATATTTTAGTGATCATTGACCTTCTATTTAGCATATATAGGGCTGACTCGACATGATTAGGGGCCTAAAGCCAATCTTCATAAAGAGGTCCTAAAAAAATTAAATATGAAATTTTTAAAACTTTTTAGGTGTGAAGTCATATTTCTAATTGACACAGTAAAATAGAAAAAATTCTAATAATTACTAAAACAAGAATATATACTTATGAAGTAATTAGAATATCAACAATGACAAAATTTTAATAAAAATTATATTATATAAAATTCGAATGATAAAATCTGGCTAACAAATTTGATAAGTTGATATAATGCTATCAAAATAGTATTGCATTACTTCAATATAATGATTGGTTGTTGCAACGCTTAAAATTTTGAAAAAGATACCAAAAAGTAAATTTTGAACTTTTTTGTAAGCAGACAACATTAATTTTTCAAAATACAGAAGGTTTGGTTAGACTCCAAAATATTTAATATTAAGATAATAAAAATAGTGAAAGAGAGAATTAAAAAAGTAAATATATGAATATGTGGGCCCATGTTAGTTATTTATATATAAATGAGGCACGAAAAATGCACTCATATAAAAAAAGAATACTATAATTACCTAAACACTATTCCATTTCTAACTATTGCAAGGTACCGTATTAGAAAGTACAAAGTTATTTTACTTTCTCCCAAATTATTTCTCTTCAAGCCTAACCGTACATAGGATTTTTTTTCATAAATAATACGCATAGAACACGTCTTAGGAAAAAATGGGGGACCTCAAAAATATGGGGGGCGAAGCGATTACTTTAGTGGCCTGATAGTCGAGTCGTCCCTGAGCATATAAAGCCCTAAGTGAAGAACTACATGTTTTTTCCACATTCTGAAAAAATACGAGGAAGTATTCATCATTGTGGAAATACAAATCAGGGGTATCCACAAAGTTCCATGTACTCGTGATGAATCGGTTTAGTGTGTCATTACTAGGTTGAGATCCCACTACATAGATGATGAGGGATAAATTCCATTCATCAATAGCTAAATCTACTTCCTCCTTAACTAGGGTTACCATCATTTCACCATTCTTAAGCATAGGGGCTACGAATTATATATTCATTCCTCAAGTAGACTTCTTCTTACTAGCAAACAGATTCATCCACTTTGGGGGTTCAGTCGTTAAATGTTGCATCTCCTGTTTTCAGTTGACTCCCTCTAATGCCTTGACCTAACCTAGAATTACATGCTTGATTTGAGCACCACTAGAGCTCGAAGTGGTCTAAATCTGCTTATACACTATTACATTAGCTCCACTATTTGATTTTTTCATCATACCTTGCTCCTTTTCCACTACCACCCCCTTTAATCTAAATACCACTAGAGCTTAGAGTAAGAGAATCCACTCGCAGATTTCTCCATTATAATTTGCCCCTTACCGGCTAACGCCCCTATGTTATGAGAGAATTTTAGCTCTTTAGCCGTTAGACATGCCCATTGTTTCATTGAATTTTGGGCAACTTCATTTGCTTGTGGTTCCCTGGTACATTACTTTTCCTTGTTTGAATATCCCGACTCTATTAGATCCAGTAGTTGAACCTTGTTCACATTATTTTGATGTCTTTACCGATCAATTTCCCATCGATAGTGCATGTACCAACCAATTTTGTTGTTATTAAAAGATATCTCGTTATGGGTACGGGTTAAAAAAAATTATGAAAATACGATCTCAAATTAGTATAGGGTCACACGACAAAAAATTTTAGAATTTGAAATTTTGGTCAGGCTGACGTCAACCCGCTATAGCTGAAATTTTCCCACAGGCCGCTATAGAGGGATGACGGGACCATAACCTCAGGTTTGTTTTTAATAATTCTATGTTCTCCGCTTCAGTTGTAAAAAGGATGAGGGTTACTCTAAAACCCTCTTAGGGCATGGCCTGAAAGCAATGGAGAAGAGGGATTTTGCATTAATTGGGTAAAATCTATGGTTTTTCCACAGATTTCACATCAAATTCACTTTCACGGAGTCAAAAGCTCGTGTTCATGCTTCTGTAGTAGCTGCTTGCCATCCAGGTAGGCTAGGTTTAACTGAGTAGTTTAGACCTAGATTAGAAAACATAAGCATGACATAGATTGATGGGGGTTTGCATGTTTAGGCCTTCGGGCATGGTGTTTTGATGGATAAAATGGATGAAAACCTGATAATTGGATGGGTAATTAAATGCTTATTTAATTAAGAATGGTTAGTGTTGGTGGATTTCGAAGAACCTTTGGTGGTAACAGAGGAATGTAAAATTGATAATGTATCAAACTATTAGGTTGAATGGTTGGGGGTGGGTCATAACACATAGGTTGTATGGGTAAATTATAGGCGATGGTTTAATGTAGTTGAAACCCAACTTGTTTTATGTGTGCATGTTAACTATTCCTTAGTATTTCTTATAAAATGCATGGTCAAGGAAAGTAAATGACTGTTTGATATCCTAAGTGTTAATCGCATGTGTAACGACTTAATCGATCGTTACTAGGAAATGTCTCGATATGGGTACGGGGTACGGTAGTTATAAAAAAATATATTTGCAAACTTTCTTGGGGTAACACAAGTTAAAAATTTTGGAAATTAAAATCTTGGGGTTGAGCTAATGTCATGCTGCTATAACAACACAACAGGATCGGAATGCCCTAAGACGCGTTTATTATTTTTCTTCTCCCTTTAAGTTGAAAAGAAAAGATGAAGAAGTCTTCTAAAACCCCTATAATGTTGCCTCTAAGCTTTGAAGCCATGGAAAAGGGAAATAAGGCTTAAATAGGGTAAAACCCATGGAATTATGGGGCTTAATGCATCCGTAATCGCTAGCACGAAGGTGGATTTCAAGTTTGGGCATTCATCAATAGCTGGTTGACATCTAGGTAAACTAGGTAAATTATGTACTATATACCGGGTTTATAAAGAATGAATGTGACATAGATGGACTGGAGATTTCAGTATTAGGCCATCGAACACGGTGTATGGATGGTTAAATTGGATAAACTTGGGTAATGGGAGAAAAAGGTGTTCGTGTTATGTCATATTATCAATTTCCTACTTATATTATGTTGTATAATATTTTGGTTCCTTATGGTTTAATTAAGTTAGTGAATTACTGGTCACTAGTCTACGTAAAATAAATGGTGATATTGTAAAGTAGTGAGTATTGGTGAATTTCGAAGAACCTATAGTGGTAAACAGTGATAGGGAAAGAAGTATTGTTTCTATTTGCGACAGACAATTTGGGGTGTTGTATAGGGGTCCTAGATGCTAATGTAGATATTGGTTAAGTAGTTTAACCCAATTTGTGTTACATGTGAATATTAACTATCCTGTAGTATTGCTTGTTGATGCATGTTGTTAAGGAATGAAAAAGGGTAAATAGAGTTTGTTGGGTTATATAAGTGTTGTCATATTTCTATGAGTTTATATGTATATCATGTGGTTATTGCAAGTGTTGGTTGGATTATTGTGTTGTAATTGTTGTGATATTATATTAATTATTTGTGGGTTACGTCGGTATTTGACAACTTCACGGGAATTATTGGAATAAGGTTGGAAGACACTTGTGTCTGGGATATAGTACATAGACAGAGCTCATCCCCTACAGGTCATGACCAGTGGGTTATCAAAAGACCCTTAGCATGTATGTCCAGGTACAGGTGAGTGTGATGGTTCCTTTAGTGAACCAAGATTTGTGTGCTTCATTGTTATCTTGATTTTTGTGCAGACCGGGTTGTATGGTAATAGCTTGTGAAGTTATTGGTTAAGTCATGTATTCTTGACTTAGGTTTTTTATGTTGGTTCAACTTGACTTGATAGGTTATTCTTGTGGATGCTATGTGATTGTTTACTGACATTCTAGACATGGGCTTAAGGTCATCAACTTAGAGTAGACACTGTAGTTAAGTTTAAATTGGTGCTTGTTACAAGGGTAGGATTGGTGGTGTTCCTTGGTAATGGTGTATATTAGGGGTGAATTAGGGCCTTGGGGTTTACAACTGGTAGACTTAGCGGGAAAAGAAGCTGAATAATGTAGGACTAGGGAATTCGAAGGTCATAATGGTTAGTTAAGGGAGAGAGGGTTAACGCAGTAATGGGGAGATACTAAAAGACAGTAGTTAGTAAATGCTGGGGTGGTGGAGTTGGATTTTAATAAAGGTTGATAACTTGACTGTCAAGATGCATGCTCTCTTTTGAACATTTATGTTATAGTTATGTGATCTAATCCTGGTCGGCCGATAATGCTTACCAGTACGTGTTGTTTGTACTGATACTACACTTGCTATACACTTTTAAAGTATTCTCTGGTTGCAGGAATTAGTATCTAGTTCGTTTTTGGCACAGATAGTGGTCTTCATTAGCTTCTACTCCTCTCCTTCATAATGGAAGCTATTTTTAGTTTTATCTTCTTTTGTTTAGAATCTCTTGTACATATTTAGACTAGGTCCTTGGGTAGTTTTCATTCCGCATATATATATATATATTGTGGAATCTATTGTAAAAAGAATTTGGTATTTTATTACTTATTTTCAAACTTTTGCAAGTCATGTTGAAAAGGGTTGTAAGGGGTTCTCCTATCTAGGTGGGTTAGAGTAGGTGCCCTTAAGATCCAGTAATTTGGGTCGTGACAAGTTGGTATCAGACCCTAGGTTATATTCTCCCATTACTAGAGCAAATGTCGAGTAAAGCCATGTGGATTGGTGTGTTGACGTCCACATCTAATCTTTGGGGAGCTATCAGGCATTTTAGGAAAATTGTTTCACTCTTTTCCTTCCTCTAGTGCGGTTGTTTTGTTGTTGTATAAGTTGAGTCCAATTGGTGTCTCTTGATTCCAATTGATATCTAAACTAGGCAAGTGGATGTCACTCAACTACGTTTGGAAGGATACAAGCAACAAAAATTAGAATCGGGAAGGTTCCAATTGGTATCCGGTTGCAAAGGCGGTGAATAATGGGTTAAGTGACCAAACTCATTGTAACACCCTGTACCTTTTCGACCCTATGTGGTTGACTTAACATTTATGGAATCACGTAGACATGATATTTTTGAATAATTATGCATTAAAGGTGATGGGCTGAATTTAGCCTAATGAATTGGGCTCAAATGAGGGCCAAAAAAATCATATAAAGACATGGCCCAAAAATGGGAAAAATGACCCATTCATAAAATGGATCAAGTGAGCATGTTATATTTGACCAATAGGGGATAAGAATGACTTTGTGGGTCTATATAAAGGCCCCAAAAAATCAGATTTTAATCACACAACTACACATGCCATATTCTAGAATTTTCAAGAAAGCATTCTTATCTTCTCTTTCAAACCCTAAGCCTTTATTCCTTTGAACAAGATCATCCATTTCCAAGCTTTGGTAAGTATTTATTCTCATGGTTTAATATATTATATGCATGGAATATGGTGTAGATGATGTTGGTTATGTTGATAAAGTATTGAGAAATTCACTATGTGTAAAATAGGCTAGTTTTGCTAAATCGGTAAAGGGCTTTGCCTTGTAACTTGAAAGGAGACTTGTGATCTTGAATAAAGTGGACTTGATGGATTTAATATTGACATGTGATATGTAATTATATCCTCAACTTTTTTTATTCTTGTACATAATGATTGGAATTTTTATTTCAAAATTAGGCATGGAATTGGTGACGTATTGAAATAAACATGTAGTTTGGTGATGTTTATGCGCGTTGTGAATACATGGATGTTATTTGGCATCTAATATTATCTAAAATTTGTTATGAGAATTTTAATTATGATCATGGATCATTCATGGTAAAACAGGACCCTAAAATGACCCCCGGAGGCTGAAACGGGCATCCGCCCTCGAGACTGGAGCACCTGCGGGCGCAGGTGCCAACGCAGGTGCCTTTGGCTACTGACAAAGGGCACCTTTGGACGCAGTTCATCCACCTACGGGTGCAGGTGGCTTAGTGGGTTGGCCCAGAACTCCAAATTTATTGTTTTTGCATCCCTTTGACCCCCCGAAACCCCTATACCCTTCATGGATGCAATTATCAACTTGTGATACCTTTTGAATGAATTTAAAGGAGTATCCCGAAGTAATTTTGGATGGTATAAAGTATGGATTGTTGTTCATGTGTTTTTACGGAAGGTATTGAGATGACTTGAAGGAGTAATTGTGATGTAGTGTTAATATGGGAGTATAAAGGGTAAAGTTGGTGTGAAATGTTATTAGTTTGTGATGCCTTGGTCGATGTGTGACATGTTATGGTATTGTTGGTTTGGTGATGCAATAATGGTAATATAAGAGGGAGAAATGACGTTATATGGTAGTCATGTAATCCATTGTCGTTTTATGCACTTGTAGCATGGTTAATGGTTGATTTGAGCTTCGTTATGAACTTTTATTGTAGAGTGAAACGTAAGGAAGAATATGTACTATTGTGTTCATACATAGGCTTGTGTATTCATACTTGGAAGTGAAGGTATGTAAGGTTACTCTTTCCGTATCTTTCTGTAGCATATAATGAACACCTTGTTGTAGTACTTACTCATTTCCGAAATGTCCTAAGGCACCTCGTTTCAGGTTATCATCTATTGTTAATCATATATACGTTACTCTTGGTCTATTGTCATTCATCGATTACATAATGATGAACATGGTTCCAAGTTCCAATAATGTCATAACTACTAAAAGAAACTGTTTCAAGGAAAGTGACGACGTAAGGAGGATCTGTTCATTCTTAAGTCACACATTCCTCATTCATTAACCGTTGTTGTTCATGAGTTACATAATTATGTACATGTTCCAAAAGTCTCCATAATGTTATGTTCTTAAGCTTCCAATAATGTTGTGACTACAAATATATATATATATATATTAATCTCTCATAACTGATTATATCAATCTCTCATAAGTGGATGAATCAATCTCTCGCAAGTAAAGGTATAAATCTCTCAAAAGTAAGAAATAAAGTAATTCATATTTGTTGGTTGTGAGAGTACGGGTGGTAGCTCTAGAGGCATAAGCCTGGCTCGAGCCGATCCCGAATTTATTGGATCAGGGGGCAGTCCTAGAGGCATAAGCCTAGCTCGGGCCGATCCTGACAGGTGGTAGCTCTAGAGGGAATAACCTAGCTCGAACCGAACCTGATATTGGTTTATGGGTGGCAGCTCTAGAGGTAATAATCTAGCTCGAACCGAGCCCGATATATTTATTCATGGGTGGTAGCTTTGGAGGCATAAGCCTAGCTTGAGCCGATCCCAACATAATGTTATGTTATGTTTAGACCCACTGATCAGTTGGGGCCCCGGTACGATATGATATGAGCGATAATGAACAAATAATAGAAGCAAAAGAAAGAAAGAAAAAAATGAATGTAAGGTACATGGTTCCACATATGCAGGACAATGATTTATCCACATTGACTATTTTCTTTTATATTGACTCCATTGTTGTTATTATGTATGATAAAGTTCTTATGGCCTTACATACTGAGTACATTCTTCATACTGAACCCCTCCGGGGGAACATACTTTATTGGTTGCAGGCGCAGGTGCTAGTAGACCTCCTCAGTAGGTTGCATACCATTTGCAGATCTTTGGTGAGTTCCAGTTGCTTCGGGGCTTTCCGAGTCGTTATGCACTTTTTTTTGTTATTATCAATGAGTATAGAGCGGGGTGTTTTCCCGACTCTAGGTTTGGCATAGTTATGTATCTGTAGAGGCTTTGTAGACTTATGTGGGAACAGAATGTAAGATATGTATGTTCATTCTGACTTGATGGCCCTAACGGCCAAGTCTCTTATATGTATATATAATGCTACATGATTTCCGCACTTAGCATCTTATGTTTTTACTAGGTGGTGATGATTCTTAGGTAAGCATATGATTGGGCTTGAGTAAAGATTGGTTCTCTCGGGCCTTATCAGCTTCGGGTGCCAGTCCACCTCGTTGGGATACGTGGCGTGACAAAAGTGGTATCAGAGCAGGTCGTTCTAAGGGTGTCTACAAAGCCGTATCTGAGTAGAGTCTTACCTATCGATGTGTTGTGTACCACATTTATAAGTAAGAGGCTACGGGACATTTAGGAGTTGTTTCTATTTTTCAATTCGTAGATCGTGCATTAGAGCCAAAAGTGTAAGTGGAAAAATCATATCTGACCATGGTGATTGGTTTTCTTTGATATAGAAACTGTCGATGACAAGAAGAGGTAAAGGCAATGGTAAGCAGGTTGTTACGCTTATCGGAGAAGGATCGAGTAGACCACCACCTGAACAAGCTAGTCAAGGTGGAGCTGATACTGAATTTTCATCACGGGCTTCTTCCACTTTCCCAGCCCTGGGAGAGCTAAGAAGAAGAGAAATATCTTTAGAACTGCCCGTTAATACTATTGAGCAGGATTTAATGAGTGCAGTGCAAATATTGACCCGTGTAGTTGCTGCACAAGCTCGAAGACAAGCTCTTGTGCAGCAGAAGGAGGGACAGTGGCAAAGGAGAAAGATGCAGGAATTGGAAGTAGGATCGTCAAAAAGAGCTAAACCCATGGGATAGGTTATGGCGTCCGAAGAAGGATTTGGGCCTCGGGTTTTTCACAAACCGCTTAGGCCATCATTTTTGAATGCCACAACAATTACTCTCCCTCTAGTCCAAGGGTTTAGAAGCAACCAGTTTGGGCAAGGAGATGAGATTCAGGGTTTACGGACAGTGGGGTATCAAGCACGAGGAAGTATGAACCACCCGAGGTTTTATCGTCGGTTGTACCAGCGCTGCGGGAGGTTTCATGCAGGTGAATGCCGGGTTAGAATGAATGTTTGCTATTTTTGCAGCATGCCAGGGAACGTGGTAAGAGGGTGTCCACAAAGGAATACGGGTGGCATGGCACGACCCACGGGACCAACCGTCGCATCGACATCATCTGTGCCTCCTCTAGGTAGAGGTGCACAACCTGTTGGTCATGGCAGAGGTGCTAGAGGATCAGCTAGTTCTAGTGGCATTCAGGGCAGTACCTACACCGTGGCGGATCGGCAGAAATTTGAGGCTCCTGAGGACGTGACAGGTATATTATCTGTCTTTTTACGTAACATATTTAGATTGATTGAATCGGGTTTTACCCTATCATATGTTATCCCCTTGACTATTGGAAGAAAATAAAAAAAAAATTGTGAATGAATACTAGAAAGGTGAATTTATTGTAGCTAAAATAATGCGTCATGATTGTGTGGTAACTGTGTGGGGGGGAACCAAGAGGAAAATTTTATTTTCCGTCTTAAACCAACGAAAGTGATAGCCAAGGGATACATAAGATCTAATATGACCTTTGGGGCGCATTCGTGTGAATGTGGGAAAAAAATGAAATGGTACTTGAGAACGTGTATTTACTATTGGCAACTGCATAAAGTAACGATCAAGAACAAATATCCCCTCCTAAGAATTGACGATTTGTTTGATCAATTACAGGGTGCCAAGTGTGTTGTTCCTTTTTATCAAAAGAATTGTATCCACTCTTTCTTGCACCAATTTTTCTGGAACAAGAGTGACTTGAGATTGGGTTATCACCAAGTCAGTGTTAGAAACAAAGATATACCCAAGACAGCCTTCCGAACACGGTATTACTATTATAAATTCTTAGTTGTATCATTGGGACTAACAAATGTACTAGCTGTTGTTATGGATTTGATGAATAGGGTGTTTAAACCATTCTTGGATGTATTTGAGACCGTGTTCATGGATGATATTCTGGTTTATTCGAGATCACAAGAGGAACATGCCAATTACGTACGGCAGGTGTTACATATTCTTCGGGATCGTAAGTTGAATGCAAAGTTCTCTAAGTATGAATTTTGGTTAAAATCCGTAGAATTCTTGGGTCACATTGTGTTGGATGAAAGAATAAGGATTGAGATGCAAAAGAATGAAGCAGTGGAAAGAAAAAAAAAGAGAAGAAGAAAGAAGAAAAACAAGAAGAGACCTACGACGCCCACAGAGATTCGTCATTTCTTGGATTGGCAGGTTACAGAAAAATTAACTTCTATACCAGTTTTAAGTACTTCCCGAAGGCACAGAAGGTTATGTAGTGTATGGTGATGCTTCCAGGGTTGGCCTCGGATGTGTATTGATGTAGAATGGTAAGGTAATAACGTATGCCTCACGACGGTTGCGGCCACATGAGAGAAATTATCCAACACATGATCTTGAGTTAGCAGTCGTGACATTCACTTTAAAAATATGGTGTCACTATTTGTGAGGGATTCATGTTGACATATATATTGATCATAAGAGTTTCCAATATATCTTTAAGACTAAGGACTGAAATCTGAGGTAGCGAAGGTAGCTTGAACTAATAAAAGATTACAATATTGGTATCTTGTATCATCTGGAAAAAGCAAACGGGTAGCTGATACATTAAGCTGTAAACAGTAGAAAGTACTAATGGCCAGCTCACAGAAAAGAAAGATATAGTCAGGATATCTACATCGATTAACCAGTATGAGGTTTTGGCTTCTTGAAACTCTCGATGAAAGAATTATAGTGTAAAATGCGGTAGAGTCTTCATTTGCAGCTGAGAGAAGGAAAAGCGGTATGTAAATCCTATGTCCTTTCAGTTGAAGGAAAAAAAATGTACAATGAAGTTCGTCAAAAGACATAAGGGAGGAATACTTCAATATCAAGGTAGATTAGCTATACCAAATATAGATGAGCTAAGGAAATGAATTATGACAGAAGCACATCATTCACGATATTTTATTTCATTCGGAAGAAACCAAAAGGTACCATGGTTTGGTAAAAATGTATTGGTGAAGCAATATAAAGAAGAAGACCATTACAGAAATTGTAGCTCATTAACCAAATTGTCAATAGGTAATAGTAAAGCATTAGAAACCTGGAGGTTATATGTCATGTACAAATTTTCCAGTTTGAAATGAGACATGGTTAACATGGATTTTATTGCAAGTTGGTCTCATACATTTTGGGAAATTGATTCCACATGAGTTATAACTGAATCATCATATGTGTTGCCTGTCAAGACCACCTGCATAGCTGAAAAATACGTGAGGTTGTATATTAAAGAGAAATTACAACTACACGGAGTTCCAACTCTATTACATTAGGCAGGGGAGTTCAATTTACTACACATTTTTGGAAGTTTCTTTTCAGAAGAGGTTGGGTATCTAAGTGAATTGGAGTACATCTTTTCATCCTCAGATGAACGGACAAGCAGAACGTACTATCCAAACACTTGAAGGTATACTACGAGCCTGTACGATAGATTTAAATGGTAGTTGGGATGATCATCTACCCCTTATTAAATGTGCTTATAATAATAGCTATTGTTCAAGTATCAAAATGGTATCTTACGAAGGTTTATATAGAAGAAAGTTTAAATCATTAATTGGGTGATTTAAACCGAGTGGAACTGCCTTACTTAGGGCTAGATTTTGTTCACTAAGCTATAGAGAAGGTTAAGGTGGTACGACAGTAGCTACAAGCTAAACCAAGTCATATGCCGAGATCCATTATTTTTATTGAATGTACAAGCTATGAGGGATGTCACTTATGAAGAGATATATATTGCTATTCTAAAGGGATAACAGAAAAGATTAATAAATAAAGAATGTAGTTTCCATAAAGGTACAGTGTAGGAATCGACAAGTAGAAGAAAGCACGTGAGGAGCCAAAGAAATGATAAAGTCGAAGTACCCGTAATGGTTTCAATCGGGAGAGAAAGTTCAAGGTGCGGAATTGGAGAAATAACAAGGAAGTATCCATAAGTATCTATGAGTGTATATGTATAACGTAAATATGCATTTGGTGTACATGAGACGATGTTATTAACATTCGAGGACGAATGTTTCTAAGGGGGGAAGAATGTAACACCCCGTACCTTTTCGACCCTAAGTGGTTGACTTAACATTTATGGAATCATGTAGACATGATATTTTTGAATAATTATGAATTAAAGGTGATGGGCTGAATTTAGCCTAATGAATTGGGCTCAATTGAGGCCCAAAACAATCATATAAGGACATGGCCCAAAAATGGGAAAAATGACCCATTCATAAAATGGATCAAGTGAGAATGTTATATTTGACCAAGAGGGGCTAATAATGACTTTGTGGTTCTATATAAAGGCCCAAAATATCATATTTTAATCACACAACTACACATGCCATATTCTAGAATTTTCAAGAAAGCATTCTTATCTTCTCTTTCAAACCCTAAGCCTTTATTCCTTTGAACAAGATCATCCATTTACAAGCTTTGGTAAGTATTTATTCTCATGGTTTAATATATTATTTGCATGGAATATGGTGTAGATGATGTTGGTTATGTTGATAAAGTATTGAGAAATTCACTATGTGTAAAATAGGCTAGTTTTGCTAAATCGGTAAAGGGTTTTGCCTTGTAACTTGAAAGGAGACTTGTGATATTGAATAAAGTGGAATTGATGGATTTTATATTGACATGTGAGATATAATTGTAGCCTCAACTTTTTTTATTCTTGTACATAATGATTGGAATTTTTATTTCAAAATTAGGCATGGAATTGGTGACGTATTGAAATAAACATGTAGTTTGGTGATGTTTATGCGCGTTGTGAAGACATGGCTGTTATTTGGAATCTAATATTATCTAAAATATGTTATTATAAGTTTAATTATGATCATGGATCATTCATGGTAAAACAGGACCCTAAAATGACCCCCGGAGGCTGAAACGGGCATCCGCCCTCGAGACTGGAGCACCTGCGGGCGTAGGTGCCAACGCAGTTGCCTTTGGCTACTGACAAAGGGCACCTTTGGACGCATTTCATCCACCTTCGGGCGCAGGTGGCTTAGTGGGTTGGCCCAGAACTCCGAATTTATTGTTTTTGCATCCCTTTGACCCCCCGAAACCCCTATACCCTTCATGGATGCAATTATCAACTTGTGATACCTTTTGAATGAATTTAAAGGAGTATCCTGAAGGAATTTTGGATGGTATCAAGTATGGATTGTTGTTCATGTGTTTTTACGGAAGGTATTGAGATGACTTGAAGGAGTAATTGTGATGTAGTGTTAATATGGGAGTATAAAGGGTAAAGTTGGTGTGAAATGTTATTGGTTTGTGATGCCTTGGTCGATGTGTGAAATGTTATGGTATTGTTGGTTTTGTGATGCAATAAAGGTAATATAAGAGGGCGAAATGACGTTATATGGTAGTCATGTAATCCATTGTCGTTTTATGCACTTGTAGCATAGTTAATGGTTGATTTGAGCTTTGTTATGAACTTGTATTGTAAAGTGAAACATAAGGAAGAAGTTGTACTATTGTGTTAATACATAGGCTTGTGTATTCATACTTGGAAGTGAAGGTATGTAAGGTTACTCTTTTCGTATCTTTCTGCAGCATATAGTGAACACCTTGTTGTAGTACTTACTCATTTCCTAAATGTCCTAAGGCACCTCATTTCAGGTTATCATCTATTGTTAATCATCTATACTTTACTCTTGGTCTATTGTCATTCATCGATTACATAATGATGAACATGGTTCCAAGTTCCAATAATGTCGTAACTACTAAAAGAAACTGTTTCAAGGAAAGTGACGACGTAAGGAGGATCTATTAAGTCACACATTCCTCATTCATTAGCCATTGTTGTTCATGAGTTACATAATTATGGACATGTTCCAAAAGTCTCCATAATGTTATGTTCTTAAGCTTCCAATAATGTTGTGACTACAAATATATATATATATTAATCTCTCATAACTGATTATATCAATCTCTCATAAGTGGATGAATCAATATCTCATAAGTAAAGGTATAAATCTCTCAAAAGTAAGAAATAAAGTAATTCATATTTGTTGGTTGCGAGAGTACGGGTGGTAGCTCTAGAGGCATAAGCCTAGCTCGAGCCTATCCCGAATTTGTTGGATCAGGGGGCAGTCCTAGAGGCATAAGCCTAGTTCGAACCGATCCTGACAGGTGGTAGCTCTAGAGGTAATAACCTAGCTCGAGCCAAACCTGATATTGTTTTATGGGTGGCAGCTCTAAAGGTAATAACCTAGCTCGAGCCGAGATCGATATATTGATTCATGGGTAGTAGCTCTAGAGGAATAAGCCTAGCTCGAGCCGATCCCTACATAACGTTATTGTTATGTTAAGACCCACTGATCAGTTGGGGCCTGGGTACGATATGATATGAGTGATAATGAACAAATAATAGAAGCATAAGAAATAAATAAAGAAAGAAAGAAATGAATGTAAGGTACATGGTTCCACATATGCAGGACAATGATTTATCCACATTGACTATTTTCTTTTATATTGACTCCATTGTTGTTATTATGTATGATAAAGTTCTTATGGCCTTACATACTTAGTACATTCTTCGTACTGACCCCCTCTGGGGGATCTTACTTTATTGGTTGTAGGCGTAGGTGCTAGTAGACCTCCTCAGTAGGTTGCATACCATTTGCAGATCTTTGTTGAGCTCCAGTTGCTTCGGGGCTTTCCAAGTCATTATGCACTTTTGTTTGTTATTATCGATGGGTATAGAGTGGGGTGTTGTCCCGACTCTAGGTTTGGCATAGTTATGTATCTGTAGAGGCTTTGTAGACTTATGTGGGAACAAAATGTAAGATATGTATGTTCATTCTGACTTGATGGCCTTAACGGCCAAGTCTCTTATACGTATATATAATGCTCCATGATTTTCGCACTTAGCATCTTATGTCTTTACGAGGTGGTGATGATTGTTAGGGTATGCATATGATTGGGCATGAGTAAAGAATGGTTCTCTCGGGCTTTATCAGCTTCGGGTACCAGTCCACCCCGTTGGGATACGGGGCGTGACACTCATGGTCATTAATGATGCAAATAGAAGTTATGTTAAGGGTACATGAATAATTACTTCGTTGATTTTAGAGTTTCTCTGAATTTCTATTATTATGAATTGTAATTGCTCGGCTAACTCTAAACCTGTGATAGGAATGTTTTGTAAGTTGCCATGCATTGTAGGGTGTGTGATAGAATTTGACTATGATTGTTGCTTGTTGGTTTTAGTACCATGAAATTTTGAATGGGTGATTGCATTTAACCAAGTTGCCTATGTGATTTAATATGTGGACTTATGGAGAATTCCATGAGATTAATGGTTAATGTGTGATTATTGCTTGTTCAAAGAGAAGCCTGAATACTAAATGTTGGGAACGAACTTGTTGTTGGTGTTGGGTAATGGAAAAGGTTTCTATTTGTGAAAAAAGTTATTTTGAAACGAGTAGGTAAGTAGTCTAGAACCATGAAAAGGAAGGCTATTTCTCCATGATAGAGGGGTGTATGTGATGAAAGGATTATTGTTGTGATCCATGGCTTTTTGGGTGTATTATGATGTTACGTCATTATTTTATGTGTTGCTGGGTTCATTCTTGAGGTTATGTTGATGCCCTTAGCACAATTTCTTAGTGGCATTACGGGCTTTGAAGAGTCGAGGAATGAGGGATTTCAGAAATTAAAGTTTCTAGGCAACTACTGATGTGGGTCGCTATAAGGACACAAAGTTGCTATAGCGGGAATTTATCCGCTATAGCAGCGTCGCTATAGCGATATGCATGTCGCTATAACGACTTCGGCGGGGTAGAAGCCCTCTCTATTTTCCCCTATTTTTATTTTTCATTCCGAGCTTGTTGGTATGATTAGTTGAGCTATGAGATATAGCATAATTATGGAAATCGCATATTGAATGGTAAGGCATGTGTTCAACTTATATTAAGTATTAAAAACTAGCATCCATGTGCAGTAAATTAAGGGAAAAGAGAAGGAAGGAATAATGTCTAGTACATTCCCCAAACGGGGGCAACCCAAATCATGATAATGTATAAAGGGGGAGATAAAAGCGAGCCCAATCTGCACCAAGGGACCTAGTTAGATGCCCTGTCAATCACGAGTTATTGGGGTGGGGTCCTCTTCCTCTGCATCACTAAAGAAAGGGAACTCCTGCATATCCTCTGGCTCCAACTCGGGAAGCTCCTTGTTAGGGGTTGTGCAGCTAAACATGACCTTCATAATCTTCCACATCCGTGCAAGCAAGTGGTCCTGGGAGCGTCTCTACCTCTTCTCGTCATCAAGCTCTCTGTGGAGCACTAGATAGTCCTTGGTAGTGGGAGGGGGGACTACGGAGCTGGAAAGGGCATGCTCCATGGACCTTCTAATCGAAGCCAAGTCTTACTCTACCTGGATTCTAGGAATCGAAGGCTCGGACTATGAACAGTGTCTTCATCATCATCATCATCATTATCGACTAACTTTGTTGCCCGTATTCTCCCAGCCTTACTTGTTTTCCTCTTCTTTCTTCCCAATAATGAGAGCACCTTACTCTAAGGGAATGGAAGGGGATGTCTATCTCCACCTAAGTGTCAGTAGCCTCCTCAGCTACCCTAACATGCCTACACAATATAGAGACTAGATCGGGAAGGAAGAGGCCCTTTTTTACTTCCCCGGTAGAAGTCCTTCCACTCCATCACTATCTGTACCCTTACATTTAGCCTAATTCACTAGATGGTGTAGGCTACCACTAAAGACTGAGGATAAGTCATGTTGGAGGTGTTGCTCGATGGAAGAATCCTCTGGGATGCCAGGTTCAGCCACCTCCTAGCATCAGCTGAAAAGTAAGTACTCGTGATGCCCTCGCTAGTGGACCAGTAGGCCTGCTCCCTGAACTCCTCTGGAACTAGGGTGTCCCGCGCCCACGTCATAGCCATCTCCCTTGCCTTGACCAAATACTCAGCATTAGATACGTATTGCACCCAAGCACTTCATTGATAGTGTGAATGTTTATCGGGACATCTACTCCCCAGATATAGATAATGGGGTTGGGGCATCCCAAATCATGGTAGAGAGTATAGCATAAAACTCCTTGACCCAGCTCGAGACCCCACTTGGGGGAGCCATCAACAAATGGCCCCAACTAACTACTAGAGCCTGTGGTGAAACTTTGATGCCTTCTCCACCACCCCTCTCATAATGCAGGTCCTCTCATAGTCCTTTAGTACTCATGATATCTCTCCCGACTAGCTTCATCGGGGAATCTCTCATAGGCGAGAGCATTCTCTTGATTTTTATCCATTGGAATATGTAACCTGTAATTTATGGTAAGGAAATGAGTTAGAATCTGTGGTCGTGTTAAGAAAAAATCAAAGTTGGAGAAAGATAAATTTTTAACTTTTATCTAGGAGGCTACTGCCTGTGGCATCCGCTATAGAGACATGCATATCGCTATAATGACATTACTATAGTGGGAATTTCTCCGCTATAGGCCGCCATAACCACAAGGTTACTATAGCAATCTTCATCATCTCCAGCAGTTAAGAGGTGTAACAATGGCATCTCTTGACTAAAAAATTCTATTTTTAACATTCTGACTTCATATCAGTGTTCCATAAGTACCTTAGGATTGATTTATACAAAAATTCAGGCACAATAACTCCTAAATCATACCCAATTTATCAAAAACAATTCAATAAAAACCTTTTGCATTCTCCCTCATTCTGGGCTTGTTTCCACCATGAAACTCCAAAATTCTTACTCTCAGGATGCTACAGGAGCATTCTAAACATAAGGGAAGCACCCATGCTACAATCTTCCGACAAAACTAACTTCAAATTCAAAATTTAAAAAACCCACCCCAAAACTCACTTTATTATATGAAAATCAAGTGTATATGCATACAAATTATGAGTAACTAAGTAAAATAAAGATAGGTACTCAATTGTTACCTTGTTCAGACGAAAAGAGCGAGGTGATCGAGGAGGGAGGGGAGAATTTTCAAGTGAAGAGGGAAGAATGGCCAAATAACACATTTCTCACCTCTTAAACTTCCGCTTCCCACTATAGTGACATGTGGGTGGCTATAGATACATCGTTATAGCGGGATCATGCTTGAATCGGCATAAATTTTGTTTGGTCCATTAGATTTTCAAATACTCTTTCGATTTCAATAATTTGACGGGGCCTTGAATACCTTGGGTGCTTGGGTAAATGTGTTATCTTTTCCCCACATCACGCGACTCGTAAGCAAGAAAAACTTCTTCAATGGGGTGGGTTGTCAAAAATTTTGGACTTAAAGTTTTAGTACCTGGGAAATTTTAAGGTCTGTATTTTCGTGGTTCGTTGCTAATGCGCAATCGCAGGAAGGGAGTGAAGCTCAAATTTAGACTTGTACCATTCTCTTCTTTCGTGATAATTTAGAGATGAATGATTGGTAAATTAGTATATGTTGCAATACCTAATCTATTGTTATAAGGAAATGTCTAGATATGGGCACGGCGTACGACACTTATCAAAAAATACATTCACAAACTTACGTAGGGTAACACAAGTTAAAATTTTCAAAAATTAAAATCTTAGGTAGGACTAACGTCATGCCACTAGAGCAGGATTTTTCCCGTTATAGTAATGTTGTTATAGCAACATGCATGGAGTTATAGCGATATGACGGGCCCAAAATGCCCTAAGACGCATTTGTTATTTTCCCTCTCCCTTTTAGTTGAAAAGAAAAACACAAAGAAGCATCTACAACCCCTCTAGGGTTGCCTCCAAGCCTTGAATTGGCGAAGGGAAATTTGGCTTAAATGGGTAAAAACCCATGGAATTCTTGGGGTTAACACATTCGTAATCGCTAGTACGGAGTTGGATTTCAAGTTCGGGCATTCATCAGCAGTTGGTTGACATCCAAGTAAGCTAGGTTCATTGAGTAGTATAGATCGAGGTTAGAAAGCATGATTGTGACATAGATGGACTGGAGATTTCATGATTAGGCCTTCGGGCATGGTGTTTGGATAGTTAAAATCAGATGAACTTGGGTAACCAGAGGAAAAAGTGTTTGTGTTAAGTCATGTTATCGATTTTCTACTTACATTGTGTTGTATAATGTTTTGGTACCTTATGGTGTAATTAAGGTGGTGAATTGTCGCTCAGTAGTCTAACGTAAAAAAATTGTGAAATGGTAAAGTAGTGAGTATTGGTGAATTTCAAAGAACCTTTAGTGGTAACCAATGATGGGGTAAAAAGTGTTATTTCTATTGAGACACACAATTTAGGGTGCTAGATAGAGGTCTTAGATGCTAACTTAAGTGTTGGTTACGTAGTTTAACCCAATTTATGTTATGTGTGCATATTAAATGTCTCATAGTATTGCTTGTTGATGTTGTTAAGGAATGAAAAAGGGTAAAAAAGGTTTGTTGGATTATATAAGTGTGGTCATATTTCTATGGGTTTATATGTAAATCCTGTTGTTATTGCAAGTGTTGGTTGGATTATTGTGCTATAATTATTGGGATATTATATTAATTATTTATGGGATATGCCGGCATTTGGACATCTTCACGAGAATTAGTGGAATAAGGTTGGCAGGCACTTGTATCTGGGATGTAGTATATGGATAGATCTCTTCCCATACTGATCATGACTAGTGGGTTATCACAAGACCCTTAGTGTAAATGTACAGGTACAGGTGAGTGTGACGGTTTCTTGAGTGAACAGGGATTTGTATGCTTCTTATCTTGATTTATGTGTAGACCGGGCTGTATAGTTATTGCTTGGAAAGTTATTGGTTAAGTCTTGTATTGTTTGCTTGGAGTCTTGTTGTTTGTTGAGCTTGACTTGACTAGTTATTCTACTGGATGCTATGTGATTGTTTACTGACATTCTTGACATGGGTTTAAGGTTATCAACTTGGAGTAGATACAGTAGTTGGGTTTAAAATAGTGTTTGTTACAAGGGTAGGATTGGTGGTATTCTTTGGTAATGGTGTATATTAAGGGTGAGTTGGGGTCTCGGGGTTAACAACTGGTAGACTTAGCGAGAAAGAAAGTTGAATAATGTAGGACTAGGGAATTCAAAGGACGTAATGGCTAGTTAAGAGAGAGAGGGTTAATGCAGTAATAGGAAGATACTAAAAGGACAGTAGTTGGTAAATGTTGGGGTGGTGGAGTCAGATTTTAATGTAGGTTGGTAACTTGATTGTTAAGATGCATGCTCTCTTTTGAATATTTATTTCATATTTATGTGATCTTATCCTGGTTGGACGATGATGCTTACCAGTATGTGTTATTTGTAGTGATGCTACTCTTGCTATACCCTTTTGGGGTTTAGTCTGGTTGTAGGAATCTGTATCTATTTCATGCTTGGTATGGATATTGATCTTTATCAACTTCTACTCTTCTCCTTCATGGTGGAAGTTGTGTCTAGTTTTATCTTCTTTTTCTTAGAAACTTGTATGTCTGTTTAGACTAGGTCCTTGGGTGGTTTTCATTCTGTGTATATATATATGTATGTATTGTGGAATCTATGGTAATAAGGATTTAGTATTTTATTACTTATTTTGAAACTTTTATATGTCATGTTGAACAAGATAGTATGGGGTTGTCCTAACTAGGTGGATTAGAGTAGGTACCCTCAAGATCTGGTAATTTGGGTTGTGACAGCATGAAATGAACTTATATGTAAAGCTTGTTGGTTTATTACAAGTGTTATTTCTGTATTGATTGTGGTTCTGATTGTTCTGAAATCTGTCATTATTGTAGGATGTACCAATATTTGAATATCTTCATGGGATTGGTTGGTATAAGGTATGTAGACACTTGACATTTGAGATTTGGTACTGGGATAAGAGCTCGTCCCCTGCAGGTCATGTCTAGTGGGCGACCATAAGACCCTTAGCATGTATATACAAGGCACATGTGAGTGTGATGATTCCTTGAGGGAACTGGGGATTATGTGTTCTTTGGATTATACGGGCCCCTTGAGTGGACCAGGCTTACCTGTTTACTTGATATATATGTTTGTCCCTTGAGTAGACCGGTTTTAACTGTATACTTGATATATATGTTGGTCTCTTGAGTGAAACGGGCTTATCTGTTTACTTGATATATATGTGTTGGTCCCATGAATGGATTGGGCTTATGTGTTCTCTAACATATTAGTTCCTTGTGTGGACCGAGAGTTATGTGGTTAGGTGTTATATTGGTTCCTTATGTAAACCGAGCTATATGGCGACTTGTGTATTGGACTTCTCTATAAATGGGACTTATGATTATGACTTTTTCCATTATTAGGAGGGATCCATGAGAGGTTCCGATAAAAGAGGAGTTTCTATTATGTATTGTCTACTTACTTAGGTGAATGAGACAAAGGGAGGTACATTATGGTTGAGTCGTGGATGTTGACCTGTTATGTGCCTATATAGACTATGCTTTTCTGAACGTCAGAGGTTGGTGGTGGTGTATTGACTTGAGTTACTGTCTATGTTAACCCTTGTTGGATTAAACTAGGTAATGGGGTAGGTAAGGGTTGACTATTATGAACTTGGAGTAAGGCTAACCAGTAGGAGTTCGTGTTGGTAATTAAGACATGTGTATGGTCAGGGGTCTATCAGTTCTTGCACTTGAGGCCGGGAAGGTGGGGCGTTGCTTTCATATTATGTGTGATGCATAAACTTAAATGAATCTAAAGGTGCTAGAGTGTTAAGGTCTAACAGTGCTTGTAGCACAGGGTTAAGTAAATTGTAAAGATCTTAAATATTTAATTGGTAAGGATAAGAAATCATGGAGGTCAAATATTGTAGAACTCACTCGTAAAATTTCTGAATACGATTTGACTTAATGACGTAGTGAATACGGTAAGGGAAGGTTGATTAAAAATGATAGAGCTGGTAAAGGCTAAGGGTGTTTAGGAGAGATAATAAGGGACTTTGCTTGATTAATAACTTTTAAGTTGTATGCTTCTTTCTGGATATTTATGTGTTTTTTATGCGATTTAATTTAGGTCGACCTATGATGTTTACCAGTACGTGTTACTTGTACTGATACTACTCTTGCTATACACATTTGGGGTATAGTCTGGTTGCAGGATTCAGTAGGTGTTTCATGCTCGATGTGGTAAAGATCTTCAACAGCTTCTGTTATTGTTCCTACTGTAAAAGTTGTGTCTTTTGTTTTGTACTCCCTCTTAGTATCTCTTGTACCACTTGTCACACCCCAAATCCCAACGAGGCGTGATTGGCACCCGAAGCCGATATGGCCCGAGAGAACCAATCTTTGCTCACGTTCGTTCACATGCATGTCTCTTTATGAATAACATACTATCTCATGTAACTGATGAAATATAAAATGCCATTGGCTGTAGTCATGGAAAACATGTACATTATATATAACTATGGCCGTTAGGGCCATTTCGTATTATACACCTCTTACATTCATGTACCCACGTATATCTACAAAAGCCTCTAGCAGATGTAACTACCAGCACCAACTGAAAGACGGGACAAGTTCCCGCTTTATACAACATATACAAAATCAAAACACATGTGCAACAGTGACTCGGAGAAGCCCCGAACTAGCTGGAGCTCACCAATGAACAGCGAACAACTGGCAATTTATTGTGGCGGCCTACTAGTACCTGCGCCTGCAGCAAGTAAGGTAAATTCCCCAAGAGGGGTCAGTACGACAAAAGTACTGAGTATGCAAGGCTCATATAAAACTACATGATATAAAAAAACTGCGATGGAAACAAATGTAAGCGAATAATCAATGTGAATATGTCACCATTCTGTATATGTAGGGAACCATGTACAGTACGTTCTTTCTTTCTCTTGCCTTTACTTTACTTTACTTTTACACCACTCATATACTGTCTGGGCCCTCATCATGCAGGTGTTCTTTTCACCCCATGGATAAAATATCATCATCATGCAGGTATTCTTTTCACCTCATGGATAAGATCATATCATCATGCGGGTGTTCTTGCACCCCATGGATAAATGAACATCATCATGCGGGTGTTTGCACCCCATGGATAAATGAACACAATCAATATGCATTACTTTATTCTTACTTCATTTCTTTACTTTTGAGATTGATACTGTTACTTGTGAGAGATTGATACTTTTTCTTATGAGAGATCGATAGAATGATAGTCACAACTTTATTTGAAGCTTTGGATCAATAATCAATGAGTGAGAAACATGCAAATAAACTTTATTGGAAACATAGCCTTCGTGGAAACATAACACTATTGGAACCATTGGACAATAATCCATGAACAAGAGACATGAGTATAATCACTATTGGAACTTTGGAACATAACCTTGTTTGAGCTTTTGGAACATTAACCATGAATGTGATACATGAGATTCACCAATGATCAATGAGTAGGAAATATATGACAATGATAATGGATAACCGGATATGGGATACCTTAGCACATTTCTGGATGGAACAAGCGGAATGTCAATGTGACTACTATTTGCCGCAGAAAAATACGGACAAAGTAACCTTACATACCTTGTACTCTCAATACGGATATACAATCTTAGATGTGCATACAATAGTCCCGCTCCTTGTTTATGTGTCACTCTACAAAACAAATACATAACGGGATTTACATTAACCACCAACTACTTTACAAATGCATATAACGTCAATGAGTTACATGTTTGCCTTTAAACATGCCATTTTCCCTTGACATAACCATTGATGAAATTATTATTCCAAAAATCCCATAATATTCCCAACATTGACCAATACATGATAATCAATACATTTCACCACAACACTTCTCCTTTACACTTTCTTATCCACACCACATCACAAATAATCCATCAACTTACCTTAATACACCTCATAGAACATATCGACCAAAATCCCACAACTTACACTTATAGAAAAATAACAATTTTAATAACAAAATCACACTGTACATGTTCATATTTTATCCATACCATGCTCTTTCATCAAAGTCATAATTCAAGCTTGAATCTCATAGATCACAAATCTTACATAAAAATACAAAGTACCATGTTCAACACCTCCAAGCATAACCAACATGATTTACATACTCTCCCATGCATATAATATGTTAATCCATAAGAATAATTACTTACCTAAGCTTGAAAGATGATGATCTTGCTCCAAGAAGTGCCTTAGGGTTTTGGGAACCAAAGAAGCTTTCTTGAGAATTCTCTAGAAAAAGATAGAAAAAGCATGTGTATTTCTCTTGAATAAAATCATCCTTTTGCCCCTTTATATAGGCCCTAAATTTTCATCCTTAGCCACTCTTGCATTTAATGCAATGTGTTGCATTAGTCAATGGAAGAATGGGTCATTTGACCCATTCTTGACCCATGTTTTCTTATCATTTTGGGCCCTATTTTGAGCCCAATTCACTTAACCCACTAAAATCCATAATTACTCATGTTTAATTCATTTCATATGCGTTACGACAATATTCCCACTCATGAAATTCATACTCGTAGCCTTAATTCCAAAAACAAGCAATTCTAGCCACGTATGGCTTATTTTGGCTACAAGGGTAAAATCGTCATTTTGATGCCAAATTCGTTCTCGAGTAGTTTTATCATACCAATATAATACTTTACTCATTTCATGTATATGCTCATGATTGTAGAAGAAACGTGACAAAAATAGGCTCGGTACGTCCCCGAGCACCCTTGGGACTTAGAAAATTTCCAACTTTCGAAAAAGTGGAAACACCACCCTGGAACGCCCTAGGGAGAGCCAACTTGATGCCTCTGGGATAAAAACTTTAGCCCATAGCGTCCTGGCATGATCTCTAGCGCGCCCCACACTTAAACTTTTCGAAAATTTCATTTTTCGACTTTTCTTTGCGGGTTTGAGTAGATACTTCAAGTCCTATTCTTTAAAGTACTTCTTAACCTTAATATCCTTTTTTTAGAGGTCCTCTTAGACTCGTTTTGAATCCCACTAATGTTCCACGAAAATCACAAAAAACCTCTTATGAAGGGCTAATCTCATGTACGAAGCCAAATTTCAATTTTCTCATCACTAACATTACAAAACACATACTCATGTCACCTCGACACATAAATAACCATTATTCAATGTCATCACATACGGTTAGTAAGGTACGGGGTGTTACACCACTTTAGACTAGTTCCATAGGAAATGTTTTTAGTTGTAATTAAAAGATTTATAAATTTATTGTAATCAATGAAGTATTTCTGGTTTTCTTATTGACTTCCGCATATATTTTAAAATGGGAGGTGAGAGTTCTCCTATCTAGGTGAATTAGAGTAGGTGCCCGCACGATCTCGCTAGTTGGGTCCTGACAAGTTGGTATCATAGCCCAGGTTACCAGTCTCCCAGTACAAGATAAAATGTCTAGTAAATTCCTGCGGATTGGTGTGTTGACGTACAAATCTAATATTCAGGGAGCTCTGAAGCATTCTAGGAAATTGTTCCAGTTCTTTCTCTCTTTTCGTGTTGTATGTGTGCTTGCTTGTATGAGTTGAGTCCAATTGGTATCTCCTGATTCTAATTTCTATCACAACAAGGTGAATAGATGTCGTTTGACTCCGGTTGAAATGACACAAGGAAGGGAAGTTGGAACCGGGAATGTTCCAATTGGTATCTGGCCATAGAGGCTATGTAAATGCATGGACAATTGGCTAACAGTTATCCATGAGGCGAAAAAAGGATAATAAAAAGGTCTGGTTTATACATGAAACTTGAGATTGATAGTTATGTGCATTGACATTGTTCGAGTGTCTTTGAATATGTGAAATGTGATTTTTGAATTGCTATGGAATTCATAGTTGGTAAGAAGTCATAACTTAGTTGTTTGTTGATAGCAAAGGGAATTACTTACTATTTTATCTAAGTGTTGGGCATGGTCTTGTCATTGGAAAAATGATAAGGGGAAATATGGTCTAGGACTGTGGGAAACTCTTATTTCAGGACAGTTGGAATTTGGTTGAGGACCATGTAAAAAGGGCTATTGTTGAATAATAGTGGGATTTGTTGTTATGAAAAGTTTCTTGTTGTGATTCATAACTGGTTTTAAATAATTTGATAGATAAAAGACATAAAGACACCATTAAAGATGTCTCGCATTTTCAAAAAGACACCTAAAGTTTATGGGAATCCTATTGCCCTGCGAAACTAGTTCCGACCAAAATAAATACACCACTTTGACCTATTTTCAAAGAAAGTGCAATGTCATGGATGAGGAGGCGGTTGAATGAGTTGAAATTCACCCCCAAGCCAATATAAAATTGCCATGTGGCTTTACCACTAGTCTTCTCTAAACAAAAAAAAAAAAAAAGAAATTTACAGAGTTTTCTTCCATCAATGTCAAAAAAGAAAAAAATGTTGTCTCTGCTCCATCCATTAACTTTAATCAAAACCCCATTCATGACAACAAGTTTCATACTCTTCTATTTCATATTCATTTCCCATCAAATATCAAACTTTGATTCTCTTTTTTATGATTTTTTAATGATGTTTTTCGGAGACTACATTAATGGATCTTAAAATATCAGACCCATCATCCACCTCGACTTCAGCATGATCAACGCTTGTTGCACTACTATCATTGCCTCCATAGATGGCTACATAGACATATCGAAAGAAAAAGGTAATAAACACTGACGCAGATTAAAGGTGATACTATTTCTGAATTGAATTATCATTACAACGATCATTGAAAATGAAAATGGAGAAGGATAACGGAGAGACCTGGCCATCAATGATGACTCTAGAAGAAAGTATTATCAGTGAAATTCCCCATGGTTGCCTAGGGATGTACAAGCTCTTCATAATTTGTTAACCAATTGTATTAAAATTACAAATTTCAATTTCCATAGAAGTGGAATTCGCCGGAGAAAGAAAAGAGGGGAGAGGAGGATTTCATCATCGAAAAAGAATAGAAATAAGAGAGTGAAATGGGTTAAAATGTTAATGGGTTGGAGTTTTATCTGATCCTATATTAAAAGGATAGAAAAATAATATTATATTATTTAATTAGGGAGTGAGATGCACGCTCTGAGGTTGAGAGCATAGCTGGTGTAAAAGTATGTATTTATTATTGTTTGGACTAGTTTCATGGGGTAATAGGACCCCAGTAAATTTTAGGTGTCTTTTTGAAAATTCGGTAAAACTTTAATAGGGTGTTTATGTCTCTTATCTAATTTGATAATAAGTTCTTGTTTACGAATTACTGGGTTCGATCTTAGGATTATATTAAAGGCCATAATGCAATTTCATATTTTAATATTGGAAACAGGGAAGGGGAATAAGGGAATCTGCAGAAAATAGTAAATTCTTGGGTTGCTGTTGTTGGGGTCGCCATAGCGTACTGATCCGCTGCGGCAATCCCGCTATAGCAAGAATTTTTCCGCTATAGCGTCATCGCCATAACGGCATGTAAGCTTTTATAAAGGGATGGGCGGGGCATAACCCCTGCCCTGATTTACCCTATTTTATTTTTCATTCCCAGCTTGTTTTAATCATCAGTTTGAGCTACGAGCTATCACATAAATTATAGAAATCGAATATAGAAAGGTAAAGCATGCATTCAATACAAGAATTATTAAAACTAGCATCCATGTGCAATAAAATAAAAAGGAAAGAAAAGGGAGGAATAATGTCTATTACATGCCCCAAACGGGGGCAACCCAAATCAATCAAAATGTATAAAAAGGGGAAGTGGGACTGATATGCACTGAGGGCCCTCGCTGGATACCCTTTAACCATCGCGGGATGCCAAAGCGGGGTCTTCTCCTTCTGTATCACTCAGGAAGAAAAACTCTTGCATATCCTCCGGCTCCAACTAGGGAAGCTCATAGTCGGGAACTACACACTTGAACATGACCTTACGGTCTTGCACATCCGTGGGAGCATGCGGTCCTAGGTGTACCTCCTCTTTTTCTTCCTATCAAACTCTATGTTGAGCGTTTCATAGTCCTGGTCTACAAAACTTGAAGGGGTGTGCTCCATATATCTCCTAACCGCATCTGAGTTAGCCTCCAGGTGTCTCCTAGAAATCTCGAGCTGGGGCTGGGGATGGGACTAGGAGGGAAGGGCATCATCATCATTATCATCTTCCTTCTTCTCTGCATGCCGGCTTCTCTCAATCTTACCTACATTCCTCTTCTTCTTCCCCTTGGATGAAACCAGCTTCACATGGAGGGGGTGAAAGGGGATGTCCATCTCCGCTTCGGTGTTAGCCTCCTCCTCGGGCACCTCGACGTGCCTATACAACACAGAAACCAAACAGGGGAGGTAGGGTCCTTTCTTCTACCCCGATAAAATTCCCTCAACATCATAATAATTTGTGCCCCCACATTTAACGTAGCACCTGCCAGCACCAAAGCCTCAAGGTAGGTTAGGTCGGAAAGGTTGCTCAATGGATGAATCCTTTGGGACACCGGTTCAACCATCTCCTAGCATCAGCTGTGAAGAAGGTGCTAGTAATGCCCTCAGTAGTGGTTCAGTAGACTTGGTCCCTAAACTCCTTCGCGACCAGAGTGTCCCGTAGCCACTTCATGTCCATCTCTAGAGCCTTGGCAGGGTTCCCAGCATTACATATCTGTGGCACACTGAGTACCTCATTTATAGGATGAATGTCTATGGGGACATCCACTCCTGGGTGTGGATGGTGGGGTTGGAGTCGTCCCAAAGCATGGTAAGGAGTATAGCATAGAACTTTCTAACCCAGCCAGGACCCCACACGAGGGAGCCACCACCAGTAGACCCCAACCAAACTCCTAGAGCCGGTTGTAAAATGCAAGCGCCTTCTCCTCTACCCCTCTCATAGCAAAGTCCCTCTTATAACAGAATCTTGTCCTCCTGTACTCCAAAAATCTCTCCCGATAATTTTCATTGGGGAATCTATCGTAAGCTGGAGCATTCTCTTGGTTTTCAGCCATTGGGGTGTTTGATCTGTAAAATCATTGAGAGAAAGCAAGTTAGAACTCATAAAAGTGTTAAGAAATCAAATATCAGTAACAGGCCAATGCCTTAGCCTGACTGGGAGGCTACTGCCTGCAGTCTCCCACTATGGCAATATTGCTATAGTGGGAATTTTTCCTGTATAGCAAGGTTGCTATACCGGGATAGGGGCTGCAATAGCGAGGTCACTATAGCGGGATATGGCCTTTATAAAGGCCTTCATCGTCCCCAGCTGCTCAAAAGGTGCAACAATGGCGCCTCTTGATGAAAAGTTTTATTTTTTACATTCAGACTTCAGATCAGTGTTCCTAAAGTGCCCTAACACTAGTTTATGCAATAATTTAGGCATGATAACTCCTAAAACATGCCCAAAGCACCGAAACCAAATCAATAACAACCCTTCGCATTCCCTACAGTTCTGAGCCAATTTTGGCTATGAACTCCGTTGTTCTTACGCTCGGAATGCTATAGAAGCGTTGTAAACGTAAGGAAAGCACCCATGTTTCAAAAATTCGGCCAAATCAAACCCAATTTTCAAAGTTCAAAATTAACCCAAAACCTATTCTATTTCTTATGAATTCAAATGTAAAACAAGCAGAAATGTGTGAAACAAAGTAAAAGGAGGGAGTGTATCATTAATTACCTTGTTTTCGATGATGGAAGCGATGCGATCAGGGAGGAAAGGGGAGTTTTTTAAGTGGAAAATGGAGAAACGGGCGAGAAACCCATTTCTCGCCTCTTTAAACTATTGGCTCCCTCTATAGCCGTCCTCTCCACCTATAGCGGGATCCAGTCCCTTGAAGTGTGGAAAATTTTTGTTAGTTATGTTTTGAAATCTTTCATTTCGGTATACCGATGAGGCCCCAGATTATCATGGGTGCTCGAAAAATAATATGCTTTAATTAGTCTCGTGTGACTCGAGAGGAAGGAAGATTTCTTGATGGAGCAGAGTAGTAAAAAATTCAGCTTGAATATTTTTAGTACATCGAGAGAAAGAAAAATTCGGCCTTTCACGCAAGCCTGTAAATATGTCGTCATGGTGAGGGTGTTTAGATTCAATTTGGCTCGTACCGCTCTTTCGTTATTGTGATTGTTCAGGACGAATGATGAATAAATTGGTATCTTTTGTAATGACCTATTTTGTCCTTATTAAAAGAAACCTCGTTATGGGTACAGGTTATAGAAAAATTTGAAAATACATATCGAATTAGTAAGGAGTCACACGACCAAAAATTTTGGAATTTGAAATTTTGGTCGGGCTGACGTTATTCCACTATAACAAAAATTTTCCCACTATAGCGACATTGCCATAGCGGCCAACAGGCTACTATTGCGGGAAGACGGGACCAAAACCTCAAGTTTGTTTTTAATAATTCTCTATTCTCCTCTTCAATTATAAAAAGGATGATGGTTACTCTAAAACCCTCTTAGGGTTACCTCATGGCCTGGGTGCAATAAAAAGGAGGGATTTTGTGTTAAAGGGGTACAACCCATGATTTTTCCACTGATTTCACGTTAAAATTCACCTTCACAGAGTTAGAAGCTCACGTTCATGCCTCCGTAGAAGCAACTTGGCATCCAAGTACGCTAGGTTTAATTGAGTAGTTTAGACTTGGATTAGAAAGTATAAGCATGACATAAATTGATGGGAGATTGCATGTTTAGGCCTTCGAACGATGTTTGGATGGATAAAATAGATGAAAACCTAGGTAATTGGGTGGGAAATTATTGTTATGTTGTGATAATGAAATTGTTCATGAATTTATGTTTTTACCTTGTTGTTGTTCATCCTTGCATGATTTATAATGGTGTAGTACCCAAACTTTTGGGTTAACCAAATTAAATGCTTATTTCGTTAAAGGTGGTTGGTATTGGTGGATTTAGAAGAATCTACGGTGGTAAAGAGAGGAATGAAAAATTAATAATGTATCAAAATATTAGGATGAACAGTTGGGGGTGGGTCATAACCCATATTTCATATGTGTAAATTGTAGGTGATGGTTTAATGTAGTTGAAACCCAACTTGTTTTATGTGTGCATGTTAACTATTCCTTAGTATTGCTTAGACAACGCAAATTCAAAGAAAGTGAATGACTATTCGATATCCTAAATATTAATCGCATGTAATGAACTTACATGTAAAGCTTGTTGGTTGATTACAAGTGTTGTTTCTGTATTTAATATAGTTGTGATTGTTGTGATATCTGTCATTATTATAGGACGTATCAGTATTTGGACATCTTCACGGAATTGGTTGGTATAAGGTTGGAAGACACTTGATGTCTGGGATTTGGTACCTGGACCAGAGCTCGTCCCCTGCAGGTCATGGCTAGTGGGTGACCATAAGACCCTTAGCATGTATGTACAAGGTATAGGTGAGTGTGACGGTTCCTTGAGGGAACCAGAGATTATGTGTTCTTTTGATTATACGGGTCCCTTGAGTGGACCGGGCTTACCTGTTTACTTGATATATATGTTGGTCCCTTGAGTGGACCGGTCTTATCTGTTTACTTGATATATATATATATATATATATATATATATATATATATATATATATATATGTTGGTCCCTTGAGTAGATCGGGCTCATGTGTTATCTGATATATTGGTTTCTTGTGTGGACTGAGAATTATATGGTTAGGTGTTATATTAGTTCCTTGCATGAACCGGGCGAGCTATGTGATGACTTGTGTCTTGGAATTTTCTATGAATGGGACTTATGATTATGATTTTTTCCATTGTTGGGAAGGATCCATGAGAGGTACCGGTTAAGGCTATAAAAGAGGAGTTTATATTTTGTATTGTCTACTTACTTAGGTGAATGAGACAAGGGGAGGTATATTATGATTGAGTCATGGTTGTTGACCTGTTATGTGCCTATATTAATTATGCTTGTTTGAACGTTTGAGGTTGGTAGTGGTGTGTTGTCTTGAGTTGTTGTCTATGTTAACCCTCGCTGGATTAAACTAGGTAGCGGGGTAGGTAAGGGTTGACTATTATGAGCTTGGACTAACGTTACCTTGGTAATTATGACATGTGTATAGTAAGGGGTCTATCGGTCCTTGCACTTGAGGCCGAGAAGGCAAGGCATTGCAGTCTTGTTATATATGCCGCATAAACTTAAATGAATCTAAAGGTGCAAGAGTATTAAGGTCTAACCACACTTGTAGAACAGGGTTAAGTAAATCATAAGGATCTTAACTATTTAATTGTTAAAGATAAGTAATCTTGGGGGTTGAATATCGTAGAACTCACAGGTGAAATTTCTGAATATGGTTTGACTAAATGACGTAGTGAATACGGTGAGAGAAGGTTGCTTAAAAATAATAGAGCTGATAAAGCTTAAGGGTGTGAAGGAGAGATGATAACGGACATTGTTTGGGTAATAACTTTTAAGTTGTATGCTTCTTTCTGGATATTTATGTGATATTTATGTGATTTAATTTGGGTTGACTGATGATTTTTACCATTACGTGTTGTTTGCACTGATACTACTCTTACTATACCCTTTTCGAGGTATAGTCTGGTTGCAGGATTCAGTAGGTGTTTCATGCTCGATGTGGTAAAGATCTCCAGTAGCTTTTGTTATTGTTCATACGGTAGAAGTTGTGTCTTTAATTTTGTACTCCCTCTTAGTAGCTCTTGTACCAGTTTACACTAGTTCCTTGGGAAATGTTTTCAGTTGTAATTAAAAGTTTTATAAATTGACTGTAATCAATGAATTATTTCCGGTTTTCTTATTGACTTCCGCATATATGTTTAAATGGGTGATGAGGGTTCTCCTATCTAGGTGGATTAGAGTAGGTGCGCGCTCAATCCGGCTAGTTGGGTCGTGACAGCGCTCAATAGCATTTTCACTCTATCCTAATTCTTGGGATTTTTCATTATTACGGCATAAGACATCAAGAATACATTTATGATATATTCCACAATTAGACAAGCAAAGGTTAAGCTAACAACTGGAGACTGTTACTAAGAATACTTCCATAATTGCATATTGAACGAATAAGGTTTGTGCTAACAACTTGTGATTTTATCTCGCGAAAGGGATTTAAACGATTTGTTCAATAATTGATATTTGCTCCTCAATTTATTTAATCAAATGAGATTGGAAGAAGTTGTGAAAGAATGAATGGTTAAATTTCGTTGAATTAAACACTAAGTCGGAAAAAATTTGTACATATATTCTACAATTCTCCTAACAGCTAAATGAATTAACCCCCCATAATTAACTTTTCACCTTCCCTTTGGTAGCTTGAGTACCTTCTTGATAACCAGTTTAATAATTCTATCAAACAGACTTGTTAGGCTTCTCTTCTCCTCTCCTTGGTGCTAAATACTTCAACGAGTGCAACCAATGATTGTCTCTTCATTTTGTTGCAGTATAATGCCGATTCCCTGCATTTCAAGTTGTCATGTTAATTAAGATACAAAAGGTTCCTTCAAGATTCTTGATTCTAGGATTTTTAAGAATTCTATCAAATAGCCATCGATCCAAGAAGTGATTCTTGTCATTGCTAACTTTGGGCAACAATATTTGTTCTTTTATGTTTCATTGAACCCCTTGTCTTGGATTTGGTGTTCATTCTTGGTTCTTCGCTGATTCTAGCCTCATCTTTTAACTACTACACATTAAGATGAAGCCATTCACTCAATATTTGACTTTGGAAAGAGAATGCGGCATCTACTCCTTGGCTCTTGATTATTGAAGAATGCTTTCTAGCAGTAATATTGGCTTAACTACAACAGAATACACTACTTTCATCCGACAATTCCTTGAAATGGTATATCTGGGCCCCTTCTTTGCTCTTTGACACCTTAGAAGCAAAGACATCCAATGCTTCTTTCATCCACGGATGCCAACATACTTCCCTGGCTTCACTAAAATTTACCTACAATAGTAAGTCAAATACATATTCATTTCAAATCCGAGTACGTGCAATTTCAACATCAGCTAAATATATTACTTATTGACAACATACCCATAAACGTCGGCGGACAGTTTTCTCAGGCCATTCATCTAGTTCTTCAGTGACACGCAGAGGAAACATGTGCCCCTCATGAAATGTGCCTTGGCTTTTGCTTTTGAAACTCCAGGTACCTAAATATTCCTGCAAATATGTAGATCAATCAAACAAATATATATAATGAGCAAAAGGCCTCTATACGAAAACAATACTAATAATTTTGCCTCAATCCCGAGCTAATAAGAAAATACATGCAACAAAACTCCTCAATGGTGAATACATGCACCAACTCCACGTCCCTTAGCTGCCTTAAACTTACCATTAACTCCAAATGAATAAATAGGCATAAAGTGCCTTAGTGAATAGAAAACTTAACTGTTGCATAGGTTTGGTTGTACAAACGGATGAAGTAATGGATTGAATAAATCAATGTCATCCACTTAATGACATTCAAAAGGCTTCCAACGTGAGAAAAGAAAATGGAGAAGTGGAGAAGTTCTATAGTCAACAGCTTAGGTATCCAATATGTGAAGCAAATTAATGTTATTAAGAAATATTAAAATGAATGTTATTAAGAAATATTAAAATGCTAACCCATCATATATGAATCCTAAAGAAGGCATGTATTTGATACGAACCTGAACCTCAACCTCACCAACCACTCCAGCCTCTTCAAAGGTCTCTCTTGAAGCTGCCTCTTCCAATGATTCATCAATTTCCCAACCACCCTGCATTTTAATTGGTGAATGGTACATTTCCCACATATTGAAAATTGAATTGAATTGAATTGTATTGTATTGTACAAAGATATACAAAATACCTTAGGAAACATCATTCTTGCATTCTTCTGTGAACTGATCAATAAAAATTCCAAATCATCAATAGGGCTGCCCTGAACACATGATGATGGGTCTCTTTTTTTGCATCTGTATGGAATGCATCTGCACCAATTAAACCATCAGACAAAAGTCAAATCAACTTCTTGATAATAAAATCTCCATATTCCACATTTAGCATTCATAAATAAATACAATTAAAAGGAAAATTAAACAAGAGAAACTTTCAACATGAATTGTTTTGAAAGAAATAAATACACACCCAACAACTTGACGGCAACCACGATTGTATCTCTGCAAATCTCTTCCTGTACGGGAATTCATAGAGAATGATTTCTTGATTTGCATATTCAACAAAACTAAATAAAAACACAAAATATCTTTTTCTTCTTCCTTCAAATAAATGTTTCTGAAACAAAAAGGGCATACAAGAGAAGACACTAATATATATATATAGGATTGGAATTAGACCGTTAGTTTTGCGCGTACAATTTATGTTTAGCTATTTTCTTGGGTTACATCTTATTATTTTGAAAAAAATCCAAGAAATTAAATACAAGTTAGAGATAGAAGGAACCTTTTTTTTTTCTCTCAATATAATTGTGTGGATAATAGGAGAATGCACTGTTATGTTTGTTTGTCCGTCCCTTAGTAGCAGAGGAGAGAGATACAGAGATATGAGAATTAATGCGCCTATTGTAGTGGGCAGGTTATGCGTGGGTCAATCATTTTGGTCTTATTGTATTTTCTTTTTTTTTATTTTAATTTCCATCCGGCTTTTACTAACTAGGTTTGATTAATTTAAATTTACATTAAAAAATGAGTTCAAGTATTTTTATTAAAAGATGATTTAAAATTGAGCATTTGAATTCAAAATTTTTAGTTAAAAATAAAAGAATACTTACCACTCGACCATATATATAATATTATTAAATTTTTTGACTAGTCATGTTGGTATTTTGTTTTTATTTGTAATGAAACAAGTTTTTCTTGAGGTTGTTACTAGTTAAAGACTTGCAATAAACAGGAACAACTATGTGAAAAATAATTTGGACGCATTTGGGGCTGTCCTTGCAAGGGATATTCGATAATCTAAAGGAAGAGAGTGATGTCTACTTGGAACTCTTTTTAGACGATTTATTTTTAAATGGCACCTTGTAATTTGATGTAACTACTAAGGTCGTAATTTTATAACCGATTAAAAGCAAAGATAGAAGGGACCCCCCTTCATTGGTATCAGAGCACAGTAATAAAAAAGATATAATTAAACACGAACACAGGAATAAGATTATAGAACATAGATAACATAGACAATACAGATGAAGAACAATCTGAAAATCAAGAAAAAAGTGAAACATACACGGAAATAATGGATCAAATTACAAATACTAACTTAGAAATAAATACAACAAATGCTAAACCAAATATAAATACCATAAAAGGAGAAGCTAGTACCAGTAAATCATCTGATAAAAGAAGATTTAATAACCCCTAGAACGACAGGACCAACTTATTATACAGTAACAGACGATAATAGATATGAAGCAATATGGAATAGTAGACTTAATACAAAATGGATACCAAATAAAATACCAGAACAATCCCAATTTTTAGATTTAGATTGTGTAATAGATACTAATAAAACAATACAATTATGGATAGGACACATTGCAAAACAACTAGTTGATAATAAAATATCTATAGCAGAAACACCAGGATATATAGAAAGGACATTAGTAGGAACAGTAAAATTATGGTTACATAATATAACAGAAGAAAGTAGAACAACTCTAAGAAGTAATAAAGACAAAAATGGAACAATTACAACATCAAATATAGCAATCTTAGATAAATATGAATTCGGAATAAGAAATGAATTTGGAAGTATGACTACTGAAATAGCAGAACAGGAAAAGGATAAAAATCTAAATAGACATTTAATGAATAAATTAACAATATGTAATATGTGTTACACAGACCAATATACATGTGCTTTTAGAGAATATTACTACAAAGGAATATATACTCATGATGAAGCAATAGAAGTTAGAAAAACATATTTTACAAAATTACCTGAACCATTTAGTACAAAAATAATAGTTGACTGGGAAGCAGCAAGTTTAACAGATACTTTAGGAGCAAGAATAAAATATTTACAAACATGGTTTATAGGATTATGTGATACCTACAGAGATAGAAGAAAACTAGATAAAGTATTAGATAAGAATATGAAAGCATGTTGCACACAAAAAACAGCACCACAATTCGGATGCAAACTATTCAAGCATAAATATAAAAAACGATTTAGGAAATATAAGAGTTTTAAATCCAAATATAAATATAAACAACCAAGGAAAAGGATATAATAGCAGATATTATACACCAATGATAGACACAGGATCAGAAGCTAACCTATGTAGGTATAATTGTTTACCAGAAACAAAATGGGAAAAAATAAAAAACCCCACTGTATTTATAGGATTTAATAACGAAGGAAGCATGGTAACTCATATAGCAAAAAATATACAAATACAAATATGGGACAAAATATTAAACATAAAAACAATGTATCATTATGAATTTACAACAAGAGACATGATCTTAGGAATGCCTTTTATAGACAACCTATACCCTCATATATTAACTAAAACACATTGTTGGTTTACAACACCTTGTAACCACAAAGTCGCAGCTAAAAGAGTACAAAATAAACCTAGAAAATCAACCCCATGGATTAAAGGAAATAAAAATATAATACAAAAACTAGAAAATAATCTCAATACGGAAAACCAAATAGAAATAATTACTTTTTCTATAAATACATTACAACCAATACAGTAAAAACTAGAATTACTGTATAGTAACAACCCCCTTAAAGGATGGGACAAACATAAAACTACAGTTACTATCGAATTAATTGACCAAAATAGCATAATCACACAAAAGCCATTAAAATACAATTTTGATGATTTAAAAGAATTTACACTTCATATTGATGAATTACTCACAAATAACTATATCCAAGAAAGTAACAGCAAACATACTAGTCCAGCTTTTATTGTTAATAAACATAGTGAACAAAAAAGAGGAAAAAGTAGAATGGTTATTGATTATCGCAATTTAAATGCAAAAACTAAAACCTATAACTACCCAATACCAAACAAGATATTAAAAATAAGACAAATTCAAGGATACAATTATTTTAGTAAATTTGATTGTAAATCAGGATTCTACCACTTAAAATTAGAAAACGAATCTAAAAAATTAACAGCCTTTACAGTACCACAAGGATTCTATGAATGGAACGTACTACCATTTGGATATAAAAATGCACCAGGAAGATATCAACACTTTATGGATACATACTTTACACAATTAGAAAATTGTATAGTATATATAGACGATATACTATTATACTCTAGGACAGAAGATGAACATATACACTTATTAAACAAATTTATAAATATCATAGATACTGCAGGAATAAGTCTAAGCAAAAGTAAAGCAGAAATAATGAAAAACCAAATAGAATTTTTAGGAATACAAATAGATAGAGATGGAATAAAAATGCAAACGCATATAGTACAAAAAATAATTGAATCAGAAGAACTCTTAGATACCAAAAAGAAATTACAATCCTTTTTAGGATTAGTAAATCAAGTACGAGAATATATACCAAAACTAGCAGAACATTTGAAACCCTTACAAAAGAAATTAAAAAAGGATATTGAATATCATTTTGATGATATAGATAAAAACCATATTCAAAGGATAAAAGAACTATGTAAAAATTTACCTAAATTATATTTTCCAGATACAACAAAACAATTTGTATACATAGTAGAAATAGACTCAAGTGACCATAGTTATGGAGGCGTGTTCAAATATAAGTATTTAAATGAAACTATCGAACATCACTGTAGATATTATTCAGGATCTTATACGGAACCACAAATTAAATGGGAAATAAATCGAAAGGAATTATTTGCTTTATATAAATGCTTATTATCATTTGAACCTTATATTGTATATAACAAATTTATTGTTAGAACAGATAACACTCAAGTAAAATGGTGGCTAACAAGAAAAATACAAGATTCAGTTACGACAAAAGAAATACGGAGCCTTGTATTAAATATACAGAATTTTACTTTTACAATTGAAGTAGTTAGTACTAACAAAAATACTGTTGCAGACTACTTATCAAGACAAGTCAACCCAGACCGAACCAGAAAAAGATAGTACAATGGAAGCTATGCTAAAAGCCATTACTACACTTTGTTCCAAAGTGGACAGTATTGAGCTAGAAATGAACAAGCTAAAGCTTAATGAAGTTAATCTGAAAGCTAAAGCTACAAGCAGTCAGCCGCATGACTTAAAAGATGCTGAACTACGTCCACAGGCAGACGGTAAACAGCCAGAACTAGAAGGAGACGTTGAGAAACTCCATAAAACTCATAACAAGTTTGTTAATGCAGCTACAGGCAAAGCAACTACAGGAGCAAGCAGCTCAGGTTCAACCAGCCAACCTACCAAAAAACAAAATACCAACTTAAATAGCCAATTCTCAAAGCCATTTATCCAAAAATTCCAATCTACAAATAACCCCAGTCCACAAACATCAAGCTATGCATCCAGCTTAAGCCATAATAAAGAAATATATAATCACCTTTCCCGGACATATATCCGCAACATCCACAAAATCCAAACACATTTAAATTTAAATCCAAGGTCAACCACAACGACTGACCCAGAAAAAGATTATATAACCCAAAAACTACAAGGTTACAATAAACTTGTAGCCCAACCAGATACAAGTGCAAACCTAGTTAAGACATGTTATGACTACGGACTATTAGCTACCGTATATACTACGGATGGACATGAAGTACAGAAGATACCAGAAATATACAACGCATTTTCTACCTATAAACGAATTACCGGGGGAACATTTTTTTATATCAGATTTTATACTGCACCAGCGGAGATACTATTCGATGAGATAAAGCCAAACATACAAGTAGTCAAAATAGGACTGACTAAAGATATGATTTTACCAGAAGAAATAGCACCACAGCCAGAAATACCTGAAGAAGAAATACCACAATTTTACGCAAATAAAAGACTTATTGGTTTACAAGTTATTTTACAAGAACTAGCAAACAATTACACAAATGGACATGCTATATGGAGCTACTATTGCAGAAACCAAGTAATGATTTATGCCAATTCAAGAGAACTAAGACAAGCAGACATGGAAGAAATCCGACAATGGATAATTTCCTTGTTAAAACCGGAAGAAACACCTACTACCAGAGCACTCAAAAAAGGATTTATTTCAACTCATTTATTAAACAGATATTGTCAATACGTTGGACCAAAATACGCAGATCACCAATGCTCACAGTGTAATGGAGGATCTACTGTCAATATACCAGATGTTCAACTAGGATAAACAAGCGGAGCAACATGACCAGCTAGTCAAACATCACCTACCAAACAAGATACGAAAGAAAGCAACTATGTGATATATTTTTATTTGTCTTTTAGTAATAATGTAAAGTACTACACGTTTTTCTTTCTTTATGTAAAATAGAGACAAGATAGGATAGCATTACTTTATGTTTATAGATAGGATAGATAGGTACTATTTACCTTTTGACTTTATTTACGCGTTTTCATAAAGTAACGCGGTTTTCTTTTAGAAAGTCGTAAAGCATACAGTAGTACTGTACCTTTACGCATTTTTATAAATTATTGAGGCTAAATAGTAGACCTCTCCTATGTATATAAATAGAGGAAGATGCAGATGAGAGGAGGCATCGAGCATTCGAAACCTAAAACCTCTCATGTGCTGAGAACTCACTAAATAAAATATCTTTCAGAAAATCTACAGCTTTTTCAAATTATGGAGGATTCCAACATACAATCTTCAATCTCATATACAACAGAGGAAATAACAACTACGGTACACCCTTATTTAATTATGTGTAACTAAATCTTATATTCCTAATAATCTCTAGATTATTATTAATGTTTATCATATAGCAGTTTGATTATGTTATATTATTCAAGTAAGTTTGCTATGGTTAAGTAAGTTAAGAGTTAGGTAAACCCAGACTAAGCCATCCTAGAGGTCAAAACCGAAAAAGGCTAGGAATGCCGTGAATAGGGTAGTAGACCAGAGTTGAGGCATTGTTAGGGTAACTGATCAAGGCTGAAACCCATAGTAGTGACACAAAGAATAATTAAACATACTGAATTGCTTAGTGATAAATATAATAATAGGATTAGAGGTTAAAGGGAATATGATTTGAACACACATGAATAAAAATATGGCTACATCTAGTAAAAACATTCCATCACAGGATAAAAACACCTCACCTGATATAGAAAATGACCAAGAAAAAACACCCAAATACTTACTCAATGAAGATAACAATTACACAATATTACTACTTTATGTACTAAGGACATTAAATAAAGATTCAATACAAAAAATATATAACTTACTATTTACCCATGAACTTATCGACTTAATGAAAGAAGCATTATTAGATAGTTTATTAATAGTCAACACTGATGACGAAACAGACTATAAAACTAGTGATATATACGATGACATAGACTCAGAAGGATATTTAGATTTTAACTAAATGAACCAAGAACATTTAGAAAATTGGCAAAAAACTATAAATGAATTAAGATAAAGAGAAACTTTAATACAATATAACCTAGATAAATATATACAAACCCAAGAAGAAGCTTATTTAGAGTTAATAGTACAAGATATTAATCAAATATTAAGATTAATCAGACAAAGAGATATATATTATTTAACTCTCTCTATGTTCCAGATTTCAAACAAAACTTATTGTCTATGCATAAGTTATGTGATCAAGTTGGTTTTGATGTTTTATTTTCATTTAGTGGATGCTTATTGTAGGGCCTTTAAATGAAGAGTCCCCAAGTTTTTGATGAAGTTAGAGAAGGTTCTACCTGTTGGAACTCACTAGTCCTAGGTCTACGCTTTTATTCAATGCCAATGTATTTCTTTTCCAAAAGGAAGAAATTCCAATGAAGAGTCTGTTTCTGTTTCTAGTTTGACAAATGCCAACGCTATCACAGATCTAAATCTTTGGCATGTAAGATTGAGACATCTACCATTTTCATTAATGAAACAATTATATTTCCTTCATTATGCTTCATATTCTGATTTTCTTTGTGATGTTTGTCTCAAAGCTAAGCGAACTAGACAGACTTTTCCTGTGAGTAGCATCAAGTCTAAAAGGTTTTTTCATCTTATTCACATTGATATATGGGGACCTTATAAGTCAAACACTTGCAATGGTTTTAAATATTTTCTCATTATAGTGGAAGATTAAAGTAGAGGTGTTTGGACTTTTCTTTTACGTGCTAAACGTAATACTTTTCTCATGCTTAAATGTTTTCTATCTATGATTGAAAGGCAATTTAATGTGAAAGTTCAAATGATAAGATCTGACAATGCCCTGGAGTTGGGTAAAGGTTCACATGAGGCAGTTTTTCTAGCATCAAAAGGTATCATCCAATCTACAACAATCCCTTTTACAAAATAGAATTGTTGTGAGGAAACAAAGACATCTTTTGGAGATTGCAAGAGATCTCCTATTTCAAAGTACCTATCTCCTATTGAGGAGAATGTATTTTAACTGCAACACATCTAATCAACAGACTTCATTCCAGTTTCCTTAATGGGAAGACACCATATACTCACTCCATTCCAAAATACTTAGCCTTCTTTTCAAATTTATTTGTTTCAAATTACTTGTCCATTTTCGCAAATCAAGAGCATTTTATTACTTCTTTACCATATTACCCTCAATATTAAATAACTCAAGAAAATAGTAATAGTTAGATTTAGTATTTCAAAACATAATTAGTAGGGTTAATTTTGTAAAATACACTTCTAATTAATGTTTTCTTAATGGGTGTGCCAACTCAAAAGAGGCCAAGTAAAATGGAATGGAGGGAGTATGTAAAAAGCTCATGTTTCAAGCCATTTAATGTTATTCCATGAGTTATTCAAAGCTTAGAAATCAAGTGAGTTAAGTTTTGGAGCTTAAGGCAAGTTTCTGAAACACTCACCTTGTTAGTGCATTGAGAAGCGCAGTGCTCCAAACCCTAAATTACTGAAAAAAGAAAATAATACTGATGGGAGCACTGAGGGAAGCATTACGCCAGACCCTGAACCCAAACAGTTTTTAAAATATTTGGGCTTACTAATGGGCGCGGCGCGCCCGACCCTTTTCCTACAATTTTTAATTATTTTTTTTTACATTCCTAGAGGGGTGTTTTTGTTCTTTTACCCCCAGTTAACCTCTCCTAAACCATTTGATACCCTCAGAAATGTTTCATATTCCCTAAATCACTATTTAATCAACCAAAAACACATTCCACCCTCCCCAAAGGTTCCAAGAATTAAGAACACCTACGGTTCAAGACTTGAGGTTCTTTCATAAGTTTTCTTGCTAAGTTCTTCGTCAAAAAGGTATGTAGAACGACTGTCTCTCAACTTAATTTCAAACATACATTTTCCTTAACCTCTATACATGAATAAATCATTCATTATAAACTAATGTTGAAAATTAATTCATGATAGAGAAAAGGATTTGATTTTATGAACATTTTTCCATAATTTTGCTTTTTGTTGTTTACGTTAATGGTATTGGAGAGTGTTACTTGAATTATGAAACTTCCCTTTTGTTCAAATGTTAATATAGGGTGGTTTTAGGGAGTTGACTCACACGCTAATGTTTTCGAAAAATTTGAACAATTTATGAAGCCTAAATCTTTAATGAATTTCAAAGAGAGCTTTATATGATCCTTAATGATCTTTTACGTTCAATTCTTCTTATAATGAGGCTTATGAGTTAATAAAAGTATAATGACAATGTGAAGATGAAATGGTTGGCTTGCAAGTCTTGGTATGACAATACCAATTAAAATAATGTCCCTATGAATATAAAATGTTCCTAAAGAATGATATATGATTTGTTAAAAGATGGATTTAAAGAGAATTAGATGGTTAACCGAGAAAGTATGAATTCGGAAATCTTATTACTCGAAACTGCATTTTATCGATGCGGGTATTGTTTTTTCTTGAAATACAGATAACCTCACTGCATGATTGCTTCGTGCAGTAGTATGTAGAAGATGATATGATATGCTATGCCTCAGTCCATACGTAAACATAGATTGAGGGCTCCACCGATCGAGTGATGGTCGGACCCATATAGTCAGTGATCTATAAATGGATATTGGTGATACCATCTAGTTAAGAATTAAAGAAAAGAAATGTTTTACTGATTCACTTTGAAATCTCTATTTATAATTTTATATGTCTTGGTTTTTACTCTCATGATTATTTTGTATAAATCATGTCTTATCACTTTTTTGTTCTACATACCAATACATTCAATGTATTGATCGTCATCATTTCATGATGTAGGTTCAGGGACACATTCTCGTGGTTCTGTGCAAGACAACTTCATATTTGGAAAGGCCTCCATTCTTTTGAAGACAAACTTCATTCAGACTTTTAGTTATTTCATTCATGGTATCGTCGAGGCCTTGCCCCGGCTTAGACAGTTCTTTATGTTTAAAGGCTTCATAGACTGATGTTGAATAGAATTTTTAGTATGTCCGTATTTTTTTCCTTGTAGATTATTAAGATGGTTTAATGATTTTTAGATGGATTATTATATTCTTTCTTAAGTATATTTTTCCACAAATTTGATAAAATACTCATGATGAATGCTAAGAGGTTCTCTCAGGCCTTAAGTGGATTCGGGTGTTTGTTGTGTCCAGGGCCTAGTCTTGAATCGTGACAAACTTGGTATCAGAGCACAAGGTTCAAGTGTCTTAGAGTGTCTACGAAGCCGTGACTAGTAGAGTCCTTTTTTTGGGTGTGTAGCGCGCCACACTTATAAAGGGGAGGGTACAAGGCATTTAAGAATGTTTCCCTTACTTTTATGATCTAGTTCATGATAGGAAGTCAAGCTCTAAGAAATTCCTCCTAACTCTTAATTTTCCCATGTTTCAGATCATACCTCTAAAAAGAACTAGAATGACATGGATATATCCATAATATGAGAGCCAGAATGAGAAAGTTTGTGTCAGGTATTTTTGATGACATGATGCTGGAGTGTACATGGGCAATGTTAAATAATGACATGGATATATCCAGGTTAATGGCGTATGCACAACAAGTAGAAGAAGAGAAAAAGAATAAAGGTGAAGCAGAGGAGCGACGGAGTAAGAAGGCTAGGCCAGCAGACCAAGAAGCGAACCATTAGAATAGTGGTACGAGTAGCAAGCAGATTTTCAAGAAGAAATCTTGGGTTCTTGCCTATTCTTCAGCTAGTGTAATTGTACCTAGGACCTCGAGCGATCAATATTTCTAGTCTAATCAGGGCCCTAGGATGCAGGGTTCTCAGTTGAAGGGCTATGTCATAAAGTCCTACCCATCTTACCCTGCTTACAGTACTTTTGGGAAATTGTACTGGGGAAAGTGCCATTTTGGTAGGAATGTGTGTTATGGGTGCGTTCACCAGGCTCATACTCAGCGAGATTATCGTCAGTACAGGGGACATTTGGGGAAATAAGTCCCAAACTACTACTTCCTCAGCCCTGACAACCAAGGGGGTTACTTCTGGAATAAGCGGGGGCTGCAACTATTAGTATGCTTTATCTACCAGCCAGGATTCTGAGGCTTCGCTAGATGTTGTCACTAGTATATTACAGGTTTTCTCCTGTGATACTTATGTGCTACTTGATTCTTGTTCTACTGATGTCGCCCAAATTACACCTCCAAAAGAAGTACAACGTAGTCGTTGAATCAAATATAGAGCCTAGCTAGGTTAGGGTAGATAAAATATGGCCTGGAGCTCAGTTGATGCGGTTATTTGAACTATCAGTTAGTTATTTCCAAAAGGGGGTTTGTAACAAGTAATAATTGCAGACAATGAGTAACCAAGTAATGGAGTGTTAATTAAAATTGTTGTTTAATCAATGAGAGAGTGGACTAGGATTGTGTTCCCCATGATTTCATAACACAGTAGGTGCGTCATACTAGTGATCTATCCTGGTGATTAGCATGCAAAATCGGTATGTTAAGTTCATCTAAATGGTTGGTCCCCTAGATAGATGAATATCACTACTCAACTTGGTCCATCTATGAAGTGTTTGCTTTACTAACCCTTACCTTTGATCCTAAATTAGCTATTCTCAGACAAGGTTTAGTTATTAGATGAGGGTTGGTAGCCTCAAATCTCTGTTGTTAATCCTTTTTCCCATTCGTTACCCCTTGGTCCATCAAGTAAGAATAAGGCGAGTTTTAATGTTCGTGACCATTAAAAAACAATTAATATGAAGGGGAAAAAATACATGCATAAACACCATTAAAGAATCACTAAGTACTTAGCCTACATTGTTAGTTCATCATGGTTCCCACAACCCTAGTTGTAGGGATTAGCTACTCATGTTTGATTGATCACAATTAAAAGTTGCAAATGAATTCATAATTGTAAACTTACGAAGTGGAGTAGATGAAAGCCCAGAAACTTGAATTCTCAAAGAAAACTTAAGAACAAGTAATCAATAGATGAATTTAATTCTTCAATACCCAAGAACAAATTAATGTGTATGTTCTAAGGCCTCACAAAGAGTATTAGTGAGTAAACTCAAACATAAAACCTAACAAGAGTATTTATAGATACAAACGAAATCTTGTCCTCTTCAAAATTAGAAAACTGACTCAGCAGTGGCAATGGAAGTGGAAACGAGTCGTAGGGACTTGATAGGCCTTGTTGTGTGTAGTGGAGTTTCCATTGCCTGATTTCTGGCAAACAAACAATTCCTCTGGTGACGGCTCATAGCAACTCTAGACCGATCATGGGGTGATCTGTTGCAACTGAGACACACTTTGAAAATTGTAAGGACTTGTGTTATTTCTGCTTAGGATGAGTCAGGCAATGACTCATCCACACTCCTGATGAATCATAGGGAGGATTCGTTGCCCTTGGAAAAGAATTATACCTCTGCGGGACTTTTGAACTATTTCTTCAGGATGAGTCATGTGATGACTCGTCGCCTCTACCTTGACTTACATATCTTCACAACTTTGAACCCAATCATCAGGACGACTTATGCCACGACTCGTAGCATGACCCAACGAGTCATGGAAAGGCACCAGATGCCAATATTAGCCAAGTTCAATTGTTTTTTGTCTGTTTACTACCAAGACCTATTTTCCTACAAAACAGTTAAACAAACACATCATACCCATAAATACGCCTAAGTTCTTGCATATTTTCTTCATTTTAAGCATCGAAAGTGTCGTTAAACCACATCACATCAACATCCTCAACGTAGAATGTTTCATGTCCTCAGCCAAACAAAACAAAACAAACAGCTACGATGCTTAACTAAGAGAAACATAGGAGACCTACGACAGTCAATGCATTTCTTTTTAGCATAAAATTTTCAACCCCCTCCTATACAAGAATAAAAACCACCGTGTGTATGCATACAACCCATTACCATGACACAAAGGGGTCAAATGATGGCATAATATTATGAACAAGCAACCAAGCACATATGAAAATGACATTACCTAAGCAAATAGCAACTAATAACGCAACCCATGTTCCCTCACAATAAAGAAGTCTGGTACGCTCGCAGTCTGAAGATATAAATATAAACATGGACTAAATCAAAGCACTCACTCTCATAAAGAAATTATAACAGTGTGCATGAAATTCCATAGGCTTGTCCTTATTTTCTATTCCTTAGTTTTTTGGACAGTTGGACTAGGATTACTATAATACTTTTATTGGCTTGTAATGTAGGATTGGGGACTGGTATGGTAGATATGAATACAGTGACTCAACCCTCTTTGGCACTACACTATTTTTGGCTCCACTTTTCAACCTCATTTATTTTCTTCTCCCTTATACTCCTTTGTTCTTCTTCAGATTTTGGGTGTGGTTTTCTTTTTACACTTTCTTTCTTTCTTTTTCTCTTTTTTTTTTTCAAACTTTATTCATTTTTTCTTTTTTTTCCACACTCGAATCCCTTGTTTTTTTTAACTAACTTTTTCTTCATACCCACTTTGCACTATGCACCCCTATAATAGTCACCCTCAACTTAGGTAATTTGTCTGAGTTGAAGTATACAGTGTCCAAGAAGGGACCAGAGCCAAAACAGGTTCATTGCAATTAGAAATGGGAAGGTTAATAGGCTAATGAAAGAAATAAGACTATTAAGGCTTAAACTCAGGATCAAGGGATATTCATTCCATTTGGTAGGGTATTTAGGCTGAAAGTGGAATATTGAAGAACGACCTATTATCCTTTCCTAACCAGCTATCCTACAAACTAGGCAAGACTAACCGGACAAGTTCTAGATCGCACACACAGAGCTGAACTAAGTAAGCACCTCTCACGTACATAGCACAGGGTTACACTATCAACTACTACCTTTCTAGTTTATGCATTTCTAAGCTATGATTATTAGGCCTATAATTCTAATTCCATAACAAAATCCACAGTGGTCACAGTTCAAAACAGATACAATACACAGTCTGAAATAATTTTAAAGAGGGGTATCCTTTAAACATCAAAATCAAAACATCCAAATCAAAACATCCAAAAATTGATTATACTAAGGTTACCTTATTTTCCTCCTAATCAAACACAACAAAACAATGCAAACACAACAAGAACAAAAAATAAAATCCTAAACATGCTGGTACTACAATGATAGCATACCCAGAGTAAAAGAAACACGGCAACAAAAAACCCCAATTGGTGGTACACCCCCACCCCTAACTTTGAGAACATGCAGTGTCCTCACTACATGACTATAGTCTAAAAATGTAAGAACGGGGGGTAAGGACATACCTGTGGTGCTCTAGATGTCGGATGTAGTCTCATCATCTACTGGGGTCTTAGAACTCACCCCAGTCTCCAATCTCGTGGCTTCGGCTATGGTCAAAACACTCAAAGCAACGTTGGCGCCAGTGGTGACCGGTGCACTCAAAGCTGTCAAACTAGCAAGGACAACTGTCGTACCCAAATTCTTTAATTCAGAATTATTTCTAGGCATTTGGTAATGCTACTTATCCTTGTAAGAAACTTTTTATGTATGCATGCAGTTCTCCCCTGGATGATCCTAGGCTATAGCCTGAATAAAAGAAGTTGTTAGGTTGCGCTTGTTGGGTCAGGAGGCACCCAAGAAGAAATCTGGTGTTGGCAGGTGCAGGGTATTCTATTTTTTTTTATGTTGAATGATAGCATCTGTGAGGATATGTCACATGTGGCACTGGTTTTCGAGAGGACATGGACATGTACGCTATGATGTTTAGAAATTTTGCATATGGAAGACTCTATTGAGATCAAAAGTTAAAGAAATATTAATAAGCTAATTTCTATTTGTATAATGGATGTTGATGAATTGGTTGTTAGGCTCAAAACAAGATTAGCTTTCGGAATCAGTTGATGTAACTTTTTTGTTTTATGTTGTTGACACTATGATAATGAATAAATAGATATTTTTTGTTTATTGTGATTTTAATGAAGCACACCATTTTTTAATATTAGCATAATTGTCAATTTATGGCCAGTTTTACTGCCAATATGGTGTGTCATCAGGGATAATGGAAGGTGCAAAGTCTAGGTGATTTTTGTGGCCATTATTATAGCTGCTAAATAAATGTCACTAGATTGAAATATTTTAAAGGCAATAGTTGGTTTCTTTACCAACATTTTTTGTAAGTGCCGCTACAACCTTTAGTTACATTGGATCCAATGTCAATTAACTAATTGCCGGTAAAGCATTAGTGACAATTTAAATTGCTGCTAAAGTGCATATTTATTGCGGTTAAAAGTCTTTATTGTCATAGTACTAGCACATTGCGTCACTCTTTTAATTTCTCTTTCAGACAATTTTTTTCTTTCTATTACTTCTTCCATTAATTAATTGTCGAGTCTTGTTTCACTATGACAAACATTGTGATGAAAGCACAAACAATTTGAACGAGAACATGAGATTTAGGAAACAAAGTTGCAATAGTCTTGAGGGTGGAGAGAGCTACCATGTCGGAAGGGAGTTCAGGGAATAAAAGAACTTGGACTAATCCATGTTTTATTAATTTGAATTAGTGAATAAGTAAATAATCTCATATTTATTATTTTGAACAAGAAGTAGATATATTTCGCTAATTATTTATGCTTCTTAAATAACAATAAAAAATTATTTAAGCTTGTTTATGAATAAACCTGCAAGCTCTGCAAACTTCTGTAGATGGTAGTTTCCATTCAATTAGATTTGATGTTCTCTACTTGCTAAATGGAAGTGAGGGCATTCATTCTTAAGTTGTTTGGTATTCTTGTACTTTCAGGAGTTGAACTCAGATTTCATGGATCAAAACGATGAAGCTTGACATCTCTGGTTTTGATGTATTTTTTAATGAGCTTTGTATAAAGTTTAGGAGCATGACTTGACTTCTCCACAGGTGCTAATTGTAGTTACCATTTCTTGTTTGTTATTTCCTAGAGACGAATAATGTTGTGTTTTTCTCATTATATCTATTACATTTTTTATCAGAGTGATATTAAGCATGACTAAATATTGTTCTTTCTGCTATAAACATTAATTCTCTCTTTTTGATTCATATTGTTCTTTCTGCTAAAAACTTGAATTCTTTCTTTTTGATTCATAAACTATAGCTAGCCACCCCAACCCCTCTCCCTGGGAGTCAAAAATGGTCCTTCCGCTCTTTGCTTTCTTGTTGATTTTGAAACCGGTATAAATTATATAATCTAATAATTTAAATATTTTTTACACAATTAATGCAGTTTAATTTGTGATGACATTTTAGCTAGCATTTACACTAGATTACCACTTAGTAAATCTTATAACAACTACCTATAATTACCTTATTTTAGTGACGTACTTGTGTAAATTTCTTTTTATAGTTTTAGTATATATTACTTAAAACTGTTATTTTCGTTAATATGTATTTAATGTTGTGAACTTCAACAATAAGTTCAAACTAAATTATGAACAATCAAATGAAGTTCTAACTCAGTATTCACAAATGTGAACTTCAACGATAAGTTTTAACCAACTTACAAAAATGAAGTACAGACTATTTCAAAAAAATAGTAAACAAATAAAGAAAGAAATGAAAATAGAAGAATCATGCCCACCGAATTCACGGTGTGTCCTTAAGAAAATTATCTTTCTCAAGTACCCGAGGTTAATGGAATATATCTCCTAGGATAGAATGATTCACTTCAGCAGAATAGTGATACCTCAAATTTACTGAACTTCTAACTCACTCAAAGGTAGTAAATCACACAAGAAGAGTTTAAAGTGCAAGAAGACGAAGAGTAGAAATTCAAAAAATTCATATGGAAAATTTGAGGATTCAATAGGTATACATAACCATCAAGGTGTTGCTTCATAAGAGAAGCAATGGTTTAGAAAGGTGCACCTCTTCATAAAGGTGCAACTCTTCAGAAAAGGTGCAACTCTTCAGAAAATGTGTAACTCTTTGGAAAAGTCATAGCCATCAAAAGTGACAAGGTGTCTATTCAAATTGTATCCTTTCTCTTGGTGTCTTTTTGAAAAAAAAACTATTCATTTTTATTCACACTATTTAAAAATCGAACAATACCTCACATGAATGGAGAATAGTTATAAGATAAAGAAATATACGGACAATTTGTGATTTACAAGCAAAGACTAATTGCATCTGGATAAGTAGGTTTTCCTTTGAACTTTCCGTAGTGAACTTATATCGGATGCACTCGATCAATCGGTTGATGTGATATCTTTGAACCGTCGTACTTTATTGTACACCTACACAATACAAGTCACATAACTAGCCTTTTACCATCTATGGTTCTCACGGTTTTGTTCGTTTCAGCTATGAACACTTCCTGGTTTCATGAAAGCTTAGAGAATCGGCCTTTACCATTGTTCTCCTTGAAGCAACTTCCACTTTATACTTACATAGGTGATTCTTAAATGTTTAATCCTATAGATAAAATATTTGGTCATACCTTCAAAACTTAGAAACCATTAAAAAGCTTCAAACCTTAAGCCTTCTCCTTGTTTCCTTAACATTGTCTTCATCATGGGAATGGGTTGAGTTATTTGACAATGTTGAACCATCAGTCACAATTTTGTATGATCTCCTTGAACCTAGTTGTTGGAATCTCTAGTCTACTAGGTAGAATTACCGCCATGATGACTTGTCCTAGGCCTTAAACCCATTCCTTTTGATGATCTTTCAACTCCCTCTCTAGTTAGGCTAAGTGGATCCTACATATTATCCTTTGAATTCACATTGTAAATTGCGATAATTCCACTAGAAAGTAGTTCTCTAATGGTAGTTTGTCTCCCTCTTATATGATGAGATTTCCCGTTATACACCATGCTACCTGCCCTACCTATAGAAGCTTTACTATCACAGTGTATGTATACTGATGTCAAAGGTTTGGACCAAAAAGGAATATCTTCCAAGAAATTTTGGAGCCATTCAGCTTCTTCACAGACCTTATCTAAAGTGATAAATTCAATTCTATTGCAGAGTGAGCGATAGATGTCTGTTTGAATGATTTCCAAGAGACTGCTCCTAAAAGATTAAATACATACCCACTTGTCGATTTTACTTCATTTGACTCGATGATTCAATTTGCATCACTATATCCTTCAATTATAACTGGATATTTGTTATAATGCAAAGCATAGTTTTGAGTATGTTTTAGATACCCCAAAACTCTTTTCATTGCCATCCAATGAGTTTGATTGGGTTTACTTGTGAACCGACTCAATTTGCTAATAAAACATGCTATATATGGTTGCATACAATTCACGATATACATCAAACTTTCCAACACTCTTGCATAGTCCAATTTGTGAATCATTTTCACCTTTGTTCTTTTGAAGTGCAAAGCTCACATCTATTGGTGTTTTGGGAATATTGAAATTCAAATACTTGAACTTGTCAAGTACCTTTTCAATGTAGTGAGACTGTGAAAATGCTAAACCTTCTGGAGTTCTATGAATTCTTATTCCTAAGATAACATCAACAACTCCAAGGTCTTTCATATCAAATTTGCTTTCTAGCATCCGCTTAGTAGCATTTATGTCAGAAATGGCTCTACTGATGATCAACATGTCATCAACATACAAACAAATAATGACTTTGTGGTTTGGAGTGTCTTTAATGTATACACATTGGTCAAACTCATTAATCTTAAATCCATTTGCCAGCATAGTTTGGTCAAATTTTGCATGCCACTGTTTGGGTGCTTGTTTTAGTCCATAAAGTGACTTAACAAGTTTGCACACTTTTATTTCTTTATTAGGAACTACAAAAACCTTGGGTTGTTATATGTAAATTTCTTCCTCCAATTCTCCATTTAAGAAAGTTGTTTTCACATCCATTTGATGGATTTCAAAACCATATATCACAACTAATGCAACCAACATCTGAATGGATTTAATCCTTGTTACTGGAGAGCATGTGTCGAAATAACCAAGACCTTCTTTTTGTCTAAAGCCTTTAACAACAAGTCTTGCCTTATATTTTTCAATAGTTCCATCAACTTTTATTTTCCTTTTAAAGATTCATTTTAAACATAAAGGTTTAGGAAGATCAACCAAATCCCAAGTTTGGTTGTTAAAGATTGAATCAATTTCACTGTTGACAACCTCTTTCCAAAAGGAGAGTCCATAAAAGACATGGCTTCTTTGAATGTTTGAGGATCATTTTTAAAAAGAATGCTACAAAATCTGATCAGAAGAAAGTAGATGTCCTTTGACGTTTACTACTTCTTGGATTCTCTTCATTATGTACATTCTTCTTTGGTTCTTCCCGAGGTTGTTTAGACCCCTCACTAGATAATTTATATCTAATTTTATACACATAAATGTGTTCAAAGAACTCAACTTAGCTGATTCAATTACTGTATTGTCATGGATATTTGAATGTTTGGATTTGTGAATCAAAAATGGACATGCTTTATTGTTTGTAGCATATCTAATGAAAACATAGTCCACAGTCTTTGGTACTATTTTGATCCTTTTAGGTATAGAAACTTAAACTTTGGCTAGACACCCCGCACTTTGAAATATTTCAAGGTGGGTTTCCTTCCTTTCCATTTCTCATAAGGAATTGATTGTGTCTTGCTATGGGGCACTCTATTGAGTATTTGGTTTACTGTAAAGATAGGTTGCCCCCATAAGTTTTGCGATAAACTAGAACTTATAAGTAAGGAATTCATCATGTGTTTCAGTGTTCAATTTTTCCTTTTCATAATTTCACTAGACTGAGTTGAGTATGGGATAGCAGTTTGATGGACAAGTCTATTTTCCAAACATATCTCTGCAAAAGGAGATTCATACTCTCCACCCCTATAACTTCTTATCATTTTAATCTTTTTCTCCAACTGATTTTCAACTTCAGTTTTATATTGCCTAAATGCTTTTATTGCTTCATCCTTACTGTTCAACAAATAAACCTTACAATATCTAGTGCAATCACCAATAAAAGTTACAAAATACTTTTTTCCACCGTGAGATGTTGTTGACTTCATATCACAAATATCAGTGTAAATCAATTCTAAGGGACTGAAATTCCTTTCAACAGATTTATAAGGATGCTCAGCACACTTAGATTCAACACATGTTTGACATTATGATTTATTGCACTCAAAGTTAGGCAAAACTTCTAAGCTAATCAGTTTTCACAGGGTTTTGTAATTGACATATCCTAAATGACCATGCCACAAACCATTAGACTCAAGCAAGTAAGAAGAAGTCCCAGCTTTATTCATTTCAACAGCCATTACATCAAGTTTGAAATTTCCCTCATTGAGGTAGCCCTTTTCTACATACATTTCATTCTTCCTCATTACAACTTCTCCAAAAAAACAACAACACTTAAACCTGTTTTTAACGAGAAGTGTTGTAGACACTAAGTTCATTCTAATAGTAGGAACATGGACAACATTGTTGAGAGTCAACACCTTAGTGAAAGTCATCTTTAGGAATATCTTCTCACGTCCTTCAACCTTCGATGTTGCATATTTCCCATGAATATCACTTTTTTGGGACCAGCGGTATCATAAGTAGCAAAAGCTTCTTAGTCCACACAAATATGTCTAGTGGCTCCTGAACCAAACTACCATGCATTTGGATTTCCAACTATATTGAATTCAGTGATCATAGCGCACAAATTTTCATTCTCTTCAGTTGCTTCCACCATGTTTATCTGATTTTTCTTGTTCTTTTTTAGAATTTTACAATTCGAAGTTTTGTGGCTAACTTTACTGCAATTATAGCACTTGCCTTTGAACCTTTTCTTGTTCTGCTCTTTATCTTGTCCAGAAGACTTCTTTTAATTATAATAGCCCATTTTAAAATAAAGCCCAACTTATTACCATCTCTCCTCTAATCCTACTTAGTTTTTGTATTTTTTCTGACGAGTTGTTACTTAAGTGGTTGTTAAATTTTCTTTTTTTGTAGCTAAAACCAATTTCTTGGTTCCTTAAGTTGACTTCACCTTTTTTGGTAGTTATTCTATTGAAATATCCCTATTTTAACGTAAGATAACAAAAATTTAAGTAAGAATTACTACTATTTAGAAATGTGACCAAGCAAGCAACTCTTGTTCGTCATGCTTGCTTGTCGACCAAGGGCAATTTTGATATTTTACAATTTATGTGTCATGACACAAAATTTGAGGTCATGATGGAACCTACCTCGATCCAGCCTTTGTAGGTAAGCTAAAAACTCACAAAATAAAGGAAAATTGAAATACAAAATAAATAACGCAATACGAGACTTTTAGAATGAAGTCTGGCCATAATATGTAAATAACATAAATATCCTAACGAAATGCATAAATTCTCAAAACCTGGTGTGATAAGTGTGAAGAGCATCTTATACAAGTCTGAAAAATTGAATAATACATAAGTCTGTCTTTGAAAGTAAATAAAGACAAATAAGATAGGATGAGGTCCTGAAGCTTGCTCCGAACGCTGGAGCTCACCAGTACCTCAAAAATGTCAACCTCTCACCACACCAGTCAGCCACCGCAGATTACACTCGTACTGGGATCAGCTCTGAAAGAGCATAGAAGTAGGAGTAAGTATGGTACACTTGTACTCAATAGGTATCATAAGCCGACTGAGCAAAGTAGAAAACTAAACAAGTAAAGAATACTATGAGCATGCTTCCACCTCCATACAAAAAAGTTCCCAAATGGTAGCTCACATCGTATCTCCTAAGACTTTCTACAATATAATGTCTGAATAAGAATAATTACACACGAAAATATACGGAAAACAAAGTACACGACAGCAAATCACATAAGGGAAATGATCCAATGTAAGACAATGCAATGATTGTGGGATAATGATGAATGTAAGCTATCGTATAACTTTTCGTATACACATTCCGAGCCTTAGCGCTTAAGGATAGGACCCATTGGGAGTTCACAACCCATATACTTACTCAAATCTCAATTTCATATCTCAATCACCTTACTGGCATAATTCACGGTTAACGGTTTTATAAGTATTTCATTTTATTTCAAAATAGTGTTTCTTAGTGGTACCAATATCTCATGAATATGTATGTATGAAATGAGGATGTCATTGTCATGACCCAACTACCCGGATCATACAGGCACCTACTCTAATCCACCTAGATAGGAGAATCCCTACCACTTATTTCAAATTATATGCGGAAGCCAATAAGAAAGAAGTAAATACCTTATTTATTACAACCAGTTTACCTAACATGAAATACAAAAATGAATACCTTTTGCAAAGACCTAGTCTGAATAGGTATGAGAGATACTATGAGAAGACCCAGCCTGTACCCATGGCACAACTTCCACCGTAGGAACTGACAGAGGCTGCTGGAGATCCTTACGTGTCAAGTATGAAATCTATACTGATCCTGCAATCAGAATATACCTCAGAAAAGGGTATAACAAGAGTAGTATCCATACAAACCACACATACTGGTAAGCATCATTGGTCTACTTGAATTAAATCACATAGACATCACATAAATATATAAAAAGAAACATGCAAATTAAGAGATTTATTAGTTAAAGACCTTCCATCCTTTAACCCTTAACCCCTTTTTAACTCTTACTAACCTTACTAATCATGAGTTAACTTCCCTTACTAAATTCAGCCCTAGTCACCACCCTTGCATAACGTTAATCAGTTCAGAACTCATCCCATAATTGAATATAATTCAATCATGCTTAGTTCCCCGACTCCTACCCTTAATGACCCATCAATTCAGACCCTTACATAACACCTAACCTAGTTTCGACATTCTGGTTATGCATTAACACCTTAGTAATTAGAGATTCCGTTACAACTATGGCAAATTAACTAGAAAGATAACAACACCCCACCTACCTAATCTCAATAATATCAACTAATAGATCCACGACCATAACCTTCCTACAAGCATAACCGTGAACACCTTTCAAGTAACTTATATTAATTAAGGACACTTAGCCTTTTTAAACAATACCATAGAATTCAGCCAATACAAGTCAGGATGGACAATAACGAAAGTAAAGACCTTGACTACCAATAAGACTCCAAGTCAACAACCATGACTCCACAATAATACACCGACCACGTCTCAAATACATAAGTAGGTAGGCAATTAAGAGGTATATCATTCATTTGCAATTTAACATGGACCCCTCAAGGATCCATTTTAACAATAACAATATTAATAATCATGAATTCTAATTTACTCAAGAAACCAAGCATAGTAAATAAAAATATAATCCCTATTTACTCAGAAAATCAAATTTAGCAAGTCAACACATAAGCCTAGTTTACTCAGGAAATCAAATTTAATTAATATGACAAGTACATAAACGGTTCACTCAAGGAACCATCATTCTCACCAATACCTATACGCCCATGCTAAGGGTTTTATGGTCGCCCACTAGCCATGACCTGTAAGGGACGAGCTCTTTTCTATGTACCAAATCCCAGACATCAAGTGTCTACAAACCATATACCAACCAATCCCTTGAAGATGTACAAATACTGGTACATCCAATAATAACAATAGTATAAATATCGTGAAGATGCCCAAATATCGATACATCACATAATAATCATAGATATCACAATAATCACAACCACACAATAATAATACTTGTAAAACCCACAAGCTTTTAATATAAGTTCATTGCATGTGATTAACACTTTGGATGTCAATAGTCATTCACGTTTGTTGAACATGCATTATAACAAGCAATACGAAGGAACAGTTATCAGGCACATATAAAAAATGTTGGGTTTCAACTACATTATACCATCACCTGTAATTCTCCCTCAGTTAGGACTTGTAATATCTAAGGTATACATCTATGACTATGGTCCATACCATAATACACCCCAACCTTCCATCCTATCATTGACACCTTACAAGACTACCATTCCTCTGGTTACTATGGTAGATTCTACAAAATCCACCAACACTAACCACCATGGATTCCTCAGAATCCACTAACACTAAACACCATAGATTCCTTGAAACCCACCAATACTAACCACGAACTGCCTCTAATTAGGCATTCAATGGTTATAAACAAATCTCTTAGTAAAATATTATTTTTAATCATACAAGGATGAACAACATCAATAGCAAGGCACATTAATTAATTGACATATTTGAATATCATAAGTAACTGCAAATTCCCATCGAAACAACCAAATTTCACCCTTTTTATCCATCCTAACATCGTGCCTGCAGGCGTATGCATGAAATTTTCCATCAATCTACGTCATGCCTACACTTTCTAACCAAGGTCTAAACTACTCCATTAAATCTAGCCTATGTGGAAGCTAAGAAGCTGCTACATAGGTATGAATGCGAGCTTTTAACTCTGTGCAAGTGATTTTTGGCATGAAATCCAAGAGAAAACCATGGGTTTTACCCCATTCAAACGTAATTTCCCCCCTCTCTATTTCTTCATGTCCATGTGGCAACCCTAGGAGGATTTTTAAAAGTCTCTTTCAACCCTTTACAACTGAAGAGGAGAAAGAAATTAAAATATAATATGGTCTGGTTCTACCATTGGTATCCCACTCTAACGGCCAGTCGATTGCTACCACGGATATGCTATAGTGGGAAAATTCTCTCTATAGTAGGATGATGTCAGCTCAACCAAAAATTTCAAATTCCATAATTGTTAGTTGTGTTATCCCATACTAGTTCAAGATCGTATTTTCAATAATCCTCATATCCTGTCCCATAAACGAGGTACCTTTTAACTACAATGGAATATGTCATTACAATAGATACAAATTTACCCCTCATTCATCCTCGAATGATCATGGTTAGAAGAGAATGGTCTAAATTTAATTGGAAATTATCTCCCTCTCGATGATTACGTAATTACAACACTTAAGTGAATCACTAAATTTTTGTTTCCCTGGTATACTAGATTTTTAAGGGATAATTTATCACTACTCCACCCCGTCGAGGAATCTTCCTCACATACGAGTTGTTCGAGGATAATTGGAGCAAACAATTTTTGAGTACCCAATGTGTCTGGGGCCTCGCAAATATATTAAAAAAATATGAACTCAAAAATACAACGGATAAAATTTTTTCCGTACCTCGAGAGATAGGATCCTGCTATAGCGTGAATATTCCCACTATAGCATGAATATTCCCACAATAGTAGCATTGCTATAGCGGGATAGGGCTGTTATAGCTGGTGAAAACAATTTAAAAGGGTGAGAAATGTGTTTCTCACCCATTTCTCCCTCTTTTCACTAGAAAAATCCCCTTCCCTCTCTAATCACTTTGCTCCAGACATCAAAAACAAGATAATTATCGCTATACTTTATCTTTTTACTTTGTTATTCGCATTTTTGCATTATTTACACTTGAATTCATAGAAAATAATAGGTTTTTGAGGTCAATTTTTGAATTTGAAATTGGGGTTGATTTGGGCTAAACTGTTGAAGCATGGTGCTTCCATAATTTTTTGGGCGTAAGGATTGGGAGATTCATGGCCAAATAGGGCTTGAAATAGGGAAGAATGTAAAAGGGTGTTCTTGGATTTGTTTTCACAATTTGGGCATGTTTTAGGAGTTATCATGCCCGAATTTTTGCATAAACTCGTTCTAGGATACTTTATGAACACTGATCTGGGATTAGAATGCCAATAACAAAAAATTTCTCCAAGGGGCGCCATTGACGCACCCTTTGAAGCTAGGGGATGATGAAGGCCACTATAGCAGCCTTATCCCGCTATGGAGAAACCACTATATCAGAAAAATCCAGCTATAGTAGTCCCGTTGTAGTGAGAGGCTGCAGGTTGTAGCCTCCCAACACAAACTCAAATTGGCCTTTTTCTAAAAGTTTGATTTTCTTGATAATTTTATAAGTTCTAACTTGTTTTCTTATGATGATTTACAGATTTACTACCCCTATGGTTGGAAATCAAGATGATGTACCCGCATTCATGAGATTCCCCAATGAAAACTACCAGGAGAGATTTCAAAACAGCCGAAGGATGAGATTCTACAATGAGCTAGGTTTTGTAATAAAAGGGGTGGCGGACAAGGTGCTTGAATTTTACAATCGGCTCCAGGAGTTTGGTTGGATGCGACTCGTGGAGACTCCTCCGACAGGGGTCTCAGGCAGGGTTAGGGAGTTCTATGCAATAATTCCTACCGTGCTTTGGGACAATCCCAACCACACTATCTGTTTTAGGGGAGTGAGTGTCCCCATGGATGCTACTACTATAAATGAGGTACTAGAGGTGCTGAATGATAACGCTCAAATACACCCTAAAAATGAGTGTACGCAATTGTTAGCAATATAATTACCCAACTTAGAGTCGGGATCAAATCCACGAGGAATGAATGCGATAGCTTTCACCTCTAAGAGTCAAAAGCAACTAGAGATAACACGTGATGCTATAAAAATAATGCATAAAAGTAAATGGGGGATATAACTTATCAAGTTGTAATTATTGAAACACTTGTAGTTTGAAACACATAACTCAAAGATTAGCGAAATAAAGTTGAAATCAAGTGTAATACAGGACTTGGGGTTATGCCTTCGTAATAGTGAAAGAATGTATGGGTAATTGTATATTTGTCTAGATTAAGCTAATAGTTATGGGTAGGCTAAATTATAAGTACTTAGTGTTGATTTTTCAATCAAACACAAAGATAACACGAGTGGGTTCTTTCGAACACCTCACAATTATATCTAGATAGCCAATCTAATACCTCTATTAGCGTCCTTATGTCTAAGAGACACTATTAATGATGAATATCAAGTTATTGTTCACTCCCATTCCTCACCCTCATCCCCTTTGTCAAGGATGATGAGAGCTCTAGGGTTAATTGGAGTTTGCAACCTCTAATTTTAAATCGAAAACATGGAATGGGGACAAAACCCACAACAATTATCTTATTAGGAAGATAAATAAACAACACTCATACAATTATCTCATTTTACTCAAGCATAACCCCAAGAAAAGAAATTAGCTACTCATGGAAAGAGAAAGAGAAAAATCACCCAAGTTCTCCTCCCATTGTTCCATTAAATCCAAGATTATCTCAAGATTTAAGATCTTAATTTAATACAAATCCAAAAGAAAGTAACTAATTCACTCATTGGGTTTCACTCTATTTTCTCAAGCTTAAAAAAATGCAAAAACTCGTTTCTAGAGCTAAAAAATCCCTTTTAAAACCCCAAATTTACGTTTAAAAAAAATTACAAAATTGCCACCGCACTGGTCACCTGCTGGCGCAGGTTCCAGAGAAGGTGGGTGGCCTGCGGGCGCAGGCTCTTCAGCGTAGACTCCATTGGTTCGCCTAGACCTGCCACCTACTTGCGCAGGTGGCCTCGCAGCTTCCTAAATGTCGGTTTTAAGCTCCTTCTCTACACTTCTCGCATCCCAATTGACTCATGTGGATATCTCAACCTCCTATTCACTCATTACCTACATAAAAGAGTTATATAACATGAGAAATGCATCAAATTAATGTAAAATAAGAGATAATTTAAGCTTAAACGTGTTAAGAAGTTGGTAAAACGTCAACTTATCAACCCCCCCAAACACAAACTATTGCTTGTCCTCAAGTAATCGAGAAGGTTCAAAGTGAAAAGAAAAGGGTGCTCTTAACTATAAAACAACCACAAGGAATTACGCTAGACAATTAAGACTATAAAGTTCAATTGGTTCCTTCAACAAGTCATGGCAAACAAGCAAATCACGTTTTCCTTTTCAAGATCCAATTCTCATCAAAAAAAAGTGTAGGAAATCAACAAGTAAACACTTTCAATTTGGGACGCTTCTCAAGGTGTGACACAGGATTTTCAAAAATTGCCCCATCTTCAATTTGTGATTTGTCTTGCTCATATTCCATAATTGAAAGTAAGACATCACCCTCCATTTCAAGGTATCAATGCCTCTCACTTTACAAAAGGTTGCTCCACTCACACAAAATAATGTAATTCACAAGGAGCATAAAGACTGAAGAAACTTTCACTCACTCTCACAAAGAAATTCAAGTGCAACAAGTAGAACCATAGCCTTTCCCTTTGTGTTATTCGCCACTAATAGGGACCTACAAGGTTTAAATTCATCAAGGACTTGCGGGCATTATAGATGGTTAAGTTGAGGGAAAGGATTTATGGATCAAGTAACTTGAAGATCCCTCTAAACATAACCGCTTTATCACTTCTTGGGCTCACTTCGTTCAATTTTTCCACATTATTCGCCCTTGCTTATTTTACCTTTGCTAGATTTGATTTCTAACCTCCTTTTTCTAACCATTCAAATGTGCTTCCCTCTTCATTTGCTTTTTCGGCTCTTTCAAGAGACCCTTTTTTACTCCTTAGCTATTCATGCCCTTCTTTCTTTTTGCAAGATTTTTCACTTTTCTTGAATCATTCTAAGGGCTAAGCTCCATATTTTCAATTACAAGCATCTTTATTGTTCTTATAAAGTACTAAATAAATAACCAAGCATACACCTCTCTTAACAATCTTACACATCTCCTTTCCCCGTCAACTTAGGTTTTGAGTTCAACTCAATTATTCTCACAAGCATGTCTCTTCACACTAAGGCATTTGCCTACATTGGCTTATATCAAAACCATGTAATGTGTTTACGGAGGTTAGGTGACAAAAGAAGGATTTGGAAAATGCAAAAGTAGGGTGTCCTAGTATGGTTATCTCTAAGGAGAGAATAAAAATAGAAAGAGGCTCAAATGGGTTAACTAGGGACAAATGCCAAGGTGGGATTTAGGTCAAGTGACGGTTCAAAAATAGCCTCGGGTCATTCAAGTGACGGTTCAAAAATAGCCTCGGGTCATTCTCCAAACCAAGCTTGGTCCAATATTTCGCCTTGAATACACGTGGGGCAAGTTCTAGACTATCATTTATGCACAAGGATTGATCAAAAACCTCACCCGATACTTTATTTCTTAAAATAGAAAGTTAGTCTTCCTTCCAATTTGAGCAAATGAACTTGACAAACTACTCTGAGTTGGAGACTTTTCTTTTGTGAAGAAGGAGCCAAAAACTGAATTAGAAGGTCATAACTCAAGAGAAAGCTTGAAATCACTCTTCTCTTTTCTTTTCAAAAACAATTTTCAAAGACTATTTTACCTTTCACAACTCATTTTGGTTGCCACGACAAATTTGGAGAGTAATTTTGAACTTTTTCAACCACTACTTGACTCTAATTTAAGACAATGGGTCTTTCTCCTTAAAATGTCGCCCGATCCATCTATCGTGGGGGACTACCACTTGATTCGACAAAGAAAACAAAATAAAAAGAAAGAACCGAGTTTTGAAGAAAACCCTTGGAGTTTATTTGACACGTATGGACACGAGGCGACAAGAAAGATACGCATGTTTAAAATAGACATCACCCAAACAAGAATCAATATCGAAACAGTGACATTTGGGTCTCAACTAATAACAAGCGCATACTATGGGCCCGACAAGGGCAATATCCAAATCAACATCATAAAGACGGCCCGACAAGGGCAATATCCGAGTCAAAATCATAAAAATGGCTCGGTAAGGGCAATATCCGAATCAAAAAAATCAACAAGCTAAAGGAGGCCCGGCAAGGGTAATATCCGAATAATATCATAAAATGAAATAATATTACAGAACATAAAATGCCCCACCCCCAACTAAAGAATATTGCATTGTCCCCAGTGCAATAATATAGAATGGGAAAAGAGGAGGGGGAAAACTCTCTGAGGCACACTAGGCACGTGGACCTATGTAATGTGATGACTGTGACTGCACTGCAGCTGTAATAGTAGGAGCCTCTTCAGAATGCAATCTTGTAACTGCAACTGAGGGGATAAGTACCTCCTTGGGAGGGTGAGAGCAAGAACCAGCACCAACTAATGGATTTTTTCTTGGCCAGCTCTACCTGTTAGGCCTCAGAAAGCCCTACGCTAAAATCAATCCCTGTCTCTTCGCCCACAGAAGAATACCCAAACAAGTCAGCAAATGGTAAGATTGGGCTAATCTCATCCTGTAGAATGGTAATCTGGGTGTCATCAAAAGTGAAGGATGGCTGGATCTACTGAACCTCCGAACGCAGACTATTAAGGTCAGTCCTCAAAGTAGCAATCACCTCACTATACCCTCTGGCCTCAACCGCGGATAATATTTGCTCATAGTCTAACAATGGAGCACGTAGAGGCCCAAGACTTCTCTCAATATCCACCTAAATGAAATGGGGGATATTAGCCACCAAGCGAGATATGGAACTGTCGTTTGCCAAGGTCATGGATGCAACCTTAGCAAATGTCAATGTAGAAGACGGTGGAGGCTGGGTAGACTGAGTAGTGCGTGAAGGAGGTGGTGCCTGAGGGATATCAATAACCGGAGTAGTGTTACTATAGATCAATGGAGCATCAGATGCCTGTGAAGTCATAGGGGAAGTACTAGTGCCCTCGACAGTGGGTACCTCACCTAAGAACGAATCGGAGACCTCACTAATCTTTCTTTTTATTCCGACCGGATTGTCATCATCTTGACTAGTATGAATATCAATAACTCCCATACATTTTATTATCTTGTCAATCTTGGAAAATAGAGAAACCTTGTGAACAACATATAACACAGAGATAAGAGCAGAAAAAGGTAGCAAAGTGCCCACTTGTTTTGATCTGAGCTTGATCACTTTGGTAATAATCTCTCCCGAATTTACATCCAATCCATCCATGATGCACCCCACAATGATAGCCCTTTCGATGGTGACGTATTGATCGTTGGTGGAGGGAAGCAACCGATTGCCCACAAAGCCAACCCAATGCTTGGTTTGAATAGAAAGGTCCCTCCTTTTGATTTGTCCTACTCCATTCACCCGAAGAGGAAGGCCTTTTGCAATTATTTGGGCAAGCCATGGAAAATAGACACGCCCCTCTAGCACCCACTTATTTCTTTCAATCTCGGTTGTGCACTCACAACCAAAGTAGAGCTATTTTATCGCGGAGGCGGAGCAAGGCACCTCTACTCCTCTAACAAGTACGCTGGGTAGACAAGGTTGTTCTGCCACAGGTGGTTCATACTTGTGTTGGTTGTGCCAGATGACATAAGAGGCATAGAATTCTCTGACAATCAGGATAATAAACCTCGGGAGGAGACTTGGGGTTAATATCTTTGAAGACTTCCTATCCATACTTGATGACTTGCCTTATGATATCCGAAAAGTGATCGTGAACGCCCTTCAAGCTAAACACGTTTTCGGGATTGAAACCCCAAGTGTAAACCCATCATCATATAATTCACGCATTCCCTCGACTGCAAATCTAATTTTGTCAACATCCTTAGCTAATCCCCTTGAAAAATCAAGTGTACTTTGAACATCGGGGATGCTAGAAGTTTTTTGTTATGTCGGTGTCTTTTTTCTTAGAGGTAGTAGCTATAGCCTTTCCTTGGTCTTTGGTGTTATCCTTCTTCTCACCCCTTGGCATTGATTTCCATTGAGTCATCCCTAAAGAGAACACAAAAAGAACCAAACAAAACAAAAAATAAAGGGTAAAACATGTTTTTGGCTTTGTTGTATAAAAGAAAAATAAAACTATGCTAAATGAGGTAAATGCTAGGCAAAATATTACATGAAACCACATCGGAATAAATAAGTACAATTAAACATCAAACACTACCCACTTCGCCTTGAAATGCACAATCAACCAATGACCCTCACATGAACAAAAATGACAATTTTCCCTTAAGAATGGCATCACCCGATCTATCATAGGGTAAATTATGCATTATTGTCACGGTGGACCAACCTTAATAACACATATCACTAACATGAATCATCGGTTATGTTACATCATCACTGACTTTAATGGAGGGTCAAATGATGCCCCACAATTACATTTATCAACCATTTGAATCAATCAAGTGACAAATTCCTCATGCGAATTACAACAAACACATGGTGTGCATCATAAAGTGGACAAATGAAATAAGGAGAATGGCACTTGAATAGCATTCAATTCACACTTCTCAACTACAAACATTATAACTAGTCATTTATTTATGGAATAGTGCTCAAAATAAGCTAAAGAAACCTTGACTAATTCTCTTTGATCACCCACAAAAAAAAACATCAAGAAATGCTCATATAGGAATTTAATCAAACACATGGGGTGCATAAACTTGGGTACTCAAGAATTCCCCATTTGGCATATAAATCGTCATACCTAATTCAACTACTCCACATAAACATCGATAATACACCAAAGGAAGTTCATATTAATCAACTCCTCATAATAATCTAGCATGAAACATGATTCATCATTTTAGCCCAAGAGCTTTTTTAGAAGAAATTAGAACAAGTGAACTTACCAAACTAAGAGAATATGCAAGATTAAGATCTCCGGAGGTAGTATGAATAAATTCCTTGAAATTGATTTTGAAATATATGAAGTGTCAAGATAGAGAAAATTTGAGAATAGAAAGAGTGTGAGTCGGTTTTGGTATGTGATGTAGGTTTGAAATTATAAGGATATGAGTTAGGGTAATATTTTAAAAGAGGAATGGGTCAACTTTAGTTGGGTCGACCCAACAACTTAATTAAATGGATTTGGGGCCCCAAGCCTCACATGCGCCCCACCATGCGTACGCATGTGGGAAGATGCGTGCACAGGTGGGTATTTGTAAAATTGGGCAGAATACCTATTGGTGCACTGATTACCTGCGGAGGCCATCCTGCCCACGCATGTGCATGAGCTGCGCACGCAGGTGAGTGAATAGGTAAGAGGCAGTGAAGATTCCAGGCCACCTGCATTGGCTAGCCTGCGCACGCAGGTGCCTGGCCTGCGCTCGTAGGTGCCTGGCCTGCGCACGCAGGTGGCTATTGACCCTAACTCGTGTGTAAAACTTCACCTGGTAGCCACATGCACCCTGAAATACGTGGGCATGTGGGCATGTACGCTAGCAGGTATCCAATTTAGGGAAAAATAGTGCGTCTCATCTCCCATACGTAGAATTTTTTCACCTGCATTCACCAAAATAACCAAGAATTAGAAATCAAATAATTAGAAAATGAAAATAATTAACCTTGGGTTGCCTCCCAAGAAGCGCCTTGGTTATCGTGGTGGCTCGATGTTGTTCCTCATCATTAAGCATCCTTAAAATAGAGCAACTCAACCTAAGCAGCTCTGGGTCCACCCTTGTATAAATGTTTTAGCCTTTGACCGTTCACCGTGAACCTCCTCTTCTCGTGGTCCTCCATCTCGATAGCTCCACTAGGATAGACATTGACCACTACTAAAGGGCCCGACCACTTGGATTTTAGCTAAAAAATTTAACCTCAAATTGAAAAGTAGCACATTATCTCCGACATGAAACTCTCTTTGAAGATCTTAGCATCGTGCCATTTCTTTATTTTCTCCGTGTATAATGTGGAGCTCTCATATGTCTTAAGTCAGAACTCCTCTAACTCATGAATTTGGTCTACTGTTGACTTGGAGGCATCCACCCAATTCATATTTAATTTACGCAAGGCCCATAATACTTTGTGCTCCAATTCAACAGGGAGATGACAAGCCTTTCCAAACACCAACTGATAGGGAGACATGCCAATAGGAGTCTTGAATGCGGTCCTATATGCCCAAAGAGCATCATCAAGTTGTCTTGCCCAATTTGTGTGTCCGGTGTTTACAGTTTTCTCCAAGATCGACTTTATCTCCTGATTGGAAACCTCCACCTGGACACTCGTTTGAGGATGATATGGGGTAGACACTTTATGTTTCACCCCATACCTATCAAGCAAAGCTTCGAATACCCGATTATAAAAATGAGAGCCACCATCATTAATAATGGCTCGGGGAGTTCTGAACCTAGTGAAAATGTATTTCTTTAAGAAGAATGTGACACTTTTACTCTCGTTGGTCGGAAAGGGAATGGCCTCCACCCATTTGGACATGTAATCAATGGCCACCAATATATACTTATTACTACATGAGCTCACAAAAATACTTATAAAATCAATGCCCCACACATCGAATAACTCCACTTCGAGGTAGGGCTTCAAAGGCATCTCATGCCTCCTTGAGATACCACCATGCATTTGACATTGTGTACAAGTTTCTACCCATTCGTAAGTATCACGGTGGATGGTAGGCCAATAATACCCATACTGAAGAACTTTAGCGGCGGTACTCATACCCTCATGATGGCTACTAAATGGAGACGAATGGCAAGCTTCAAGAATGGATTTAATCTCTTCTTCTATAACACATTGACATATAATTCCATCCGCACATTACCTAAAGAGATAGGGTTCATCCCAAAAGTACCTCTTCACTTCATGGAGGAATCTTTTCCTTTGATTGTAGCTCAACTCATCGGGGAGTAGTCCACTCACTATATAGTTTGCAAAGTCAGCAAACCATGGTGGTGTGCTCCCTTTCAAGCACATGAAAAGCTCGCTAGGAAATGTATCATCAAGTTCAAAATCACCCCAATTTTCTTCATTTGTCTCAAGGCGTGGTAGGTGGTCTGCCACTTGGTTTTCACAACCCTTTCGATCCTTCATTTCAAAGTCAAATGCCTGAAGTAGTAGAATCCACCTTATCAATCAAGGTTTAGCTTCTTTCTTGTCTATTAAATATCGAAGAGCAACATGATCAGTGTGTACTATAACCTTTGTACCTAACAAATAAGCTCAAAATTTCTCAAACCCATAAACCACAGCTAGTAATTCTTGCTCCGTGACAGTATAGTTCCTTTGTGCATCATTTAATGACTTACTAGCATAGTAAATGGGATGAAAATTTTTCTCCTTTCGTTGTCCAAGCATGAATCCCAATGCAACTCCACTAGCATCAACATGAGATCGAATGGTTGTGACCAATTGGGGGCCACGATAATAAGGGCTGAGACAAGCTTCTCCTTAAGAAAATTAAACGCCCTCAAACACTCTCCATTTAATTCAAATTTTACCTCCTTGTCAAGCAGTTTGCACATTGTATGGGTAATTTTAGAGAAATATTTAATGAACCTCCTATAAAAAATTGCATGGCCAAGGAAACTCCGAACCCTTTTTATAGAAATTGTAGGTGGTAGCTTAGCAATGACTTCCACCTTATCTTGATCAACTTGAATCCCATAGCCCGATATTTTATTCCCGAGAACAATCCCTTCCTTTACCATAAAGTGGCCTTTCTCCCAATTCAACACAAGATTATTTGCCACACATCTTTCAAGTACCTTTTCCAAGTGTTTAAGGCAATCCTCAAATGTATTACCAACAACCGAGAAATCATCCATAAATACCTCCATAGAATCCTCCACCATGTCCTAAAATACATAAAGCATACACCGTTGAAAGGTAACCAGTGCATTGCATAGCCCGAAGGGCATATGCCTGAAAGTGAAAGTTCTATAAGGACAAGTGAAGATCATTTTTTCTTGATCTTTGGGGGCTATTGAAATTTGATTGTAGCCCGAGTATCTTTCCAGGAAGCAATACCAACCCATTCCTGCTAGCCGATCAAGCATTTGGTCCATGAAGGGCAAGGGGAAATGATCCTTCTTGGTCCATGAATTTAATTTCCCATAATCAATACACACTCTCCAGCCCGTATCTGGATGAACAGGTATAAGATCATTATTTTTGTTTGGGACCACCGTAATACCACCTTTCTTGGGAACACACTGAATGGGACTTACCCATGTACTATCTGAACTAGGATAGACTACACCCGAATCAAGCCACTTTTGATTTCTTTTTTCACAACTTCTTGCATCAGAGGGTTTAGTATTTGTTGGTGTTTTACACTTACTAAACTCAGGCTCAAGCTTGATCTTATGGGTACATATATCGGGTGGAATTCCAATAATATCGGCTATGGTCCATCCAAGAGCCCTAATATACCGTATCACCACCGATTTTAATACCTCGATTTGCCAAGATGAAAAGTCTCCCACAATAATAATGGGTAGAGTCTCACCTTCTCCCAAGTACACATAACGGAGATGAGGTCAAAATAGTTTGAGCTCAATTTGTGGCGAATCTTCAATCGAAGGCTTTGCGGGAGGCGTTTCTCAATTTTTCAAGTCAAGGTCCAACTTGCAAGGATTTTTTGTGTAAAACCCAAGGCCCTTCAAAGATGTAACTACTTCATCATATCCTTCAATCCTCTCAGTTTAAATATTCCACAAGACTCCCACCAAAGGTTCACTAACAAAGTCAATCTCCGTAGTATTAGCCACTTCGCCATCAATCACATCGATTATGGGGACAACTTGCAAATCCATAGGTTTCTTCATGGACTTGCAAACGCTAAATGACACCTATTCATTGTTTACTCAAAATTTCATTTCAGCGCATTCAACATCAACTAGAGCCCATCCGGTAGCCAAGAATGGATTACCAAGAATAATGGGTACCTCATGGTCAATTTCACAATCCAAGATCACAAAATTGGCCGAAAAGATGAAATGTTCCACCTTCACAAGTATATCATACAACACACCCACGGGTCTTTTTATAGAGTGGTCAGCCATTAATAGCGCATTCTTGTCGAATTTGGAGCTCCCAAGCCTAACTTTCTAAATACGGCTAATGGCATCAAATTAATACTTTCCCCAAGATCACACAAAGCTTTCCCAAATTGGTACACTCTAATAGTACAAGGGATGGTGAATGCCCTCGGGTCATCCTTCTTTACAATCATTGTGCTAGACATGATAACACTACAATTATGTGTAACTTCAATTGTTTCTAAGTCCATGATGTGCTTCTTTGTTACCAAGTCCTTCATAAATTTAGCATACTTTGGCATCTCCTGTAGGGCTTCTAACAATAGTATATTCATTGAAAGGTTTCTAAATTTAGAAAGGAACTTCTTGAACTTTGAATCATCTTCCTTCTTCTTAAGCCTTTGTGGGAATGAATGAGGGATTTTGACTTGCGGCTTTGAGACAACCGGGTTTTCATCCGATTTTGAATTACCACCATCAACCACTTGTGGTTCTAAGTCACTTTCACCCTTTCCTTCCCCTTCTTTCGGCTTCTCAATATTTTGCTCTTTTGACATCGGAGTTTCATCTTTTGAGTTATCAAGACGCTTTCTCTTTTCGCTTATTTGTCCTCCAATACCTTTATTACTAAAGTCATTATCAAGATTTACAACATCGTTTGCTTGAGTTCTCCCGCTTCTAGTAACTATTGCCATGATGTGAGCATTATTTTTTGGGTTTACAATCGTATCACTAGGAAGGCCTCCTCTTTGTCTTTGGTTCATCTGGGAGGAAAATTGACCCATTTGGGTATCAAGTTGCTTTATCGAGGCCGAGTGTAAGGTGACAGTTTGATTGAGATGCGAAAAATCGCCTTTCATTTATCTTAACATCTTATCACTTCCTTCAACACTCAATAGAATATGAGCAAGCACATCTTCATTCTTATACTTCTCCGGATCAATAGAAGTTGTTCCTTTACCATTAGGCCGATCATGTGGAGGAACATATCTATCATAACGCCGATCTTTATTTTGGCAATCACGGTCCCTATCCTTATCCCTCTATTCTCAGTCTCTATGATGATCCTTTCACTCACGATCTTTCCAATCATGGTCTTTAGCCATCTAACCTTACTTCCCTCCTTTCCTTTGATAGGTGGGGCGGGAAGCCCCCGTTTGATTTGACATAAAGAAAACTAGTTGAATTAGCGAGGATCCTTAAGAAAGCGGGGACAACACTAGGAGTTCCCCTCTTGACCTGAGAGAAGAGAAGGTTCGCGATCCTACACAGATTCTCGAAGCTCTCGGATTACGTACGAATCAATTAAACAAGCCAAACCAAGGCCTTCCTTCTAGAGACGAAAGAGTGGTCTTTCAGGATTGGTCGTTGTATGTCACCACCTCCCACCTATCCTACACATTCGATTAAGGCGTTGGATCAAAGAATCTTAAGAATTCCCTCTCTTACTTTCATCTTTGGTTGATGAATTAAGACTGCCCCTCCATCTGAATGAAGTCTCTGTTTCATTATCATCATGGGTCTTAGAACCCTTGGAGGCAACGACATTAACAACCTTTGGTGTTGACCCCACTATATGCTTGGTGAGGAGTTCTAGTTGTGTCATCATTTTAGCCATACTCTCATCTCTCTCCTCATCCTTCTTTCTTTGCTCTTGGCTAACAAAATATGCGGAGGGATCCCCCATGGCCACCTCGAAATATCTTGTATTCAAACCTCGACTTTGTTTAGTGACTTGGTCCAATAATGTTCATGCAACACTGTAAATTTGTTTCACTAAAGATCCCCCAACTTCATTGTCCGCAACCATTTTGTTTAATTGATCTAATGCTCGATAAAATAGTTAGAGGAGCATCTTATCCGAAACCTCATGAGTCAAACATTGCATCAATTTCTTATTAAACCTTTCCCAAGCCTCAAGTAATGGTTCGCCATTTAATTGGCGTAAGTTAATAATCTCGTCTCTTAATTGTAACATCTGGAATGGTGGAAAGAACCTATCCAAGCAAGCTTCTGTCAATTCCACCCATTTAGTGATTGAACCTGCGGGCAATAGCCTCAACCACAATACGGCTTCGCCCGTCAATGAAAAGGGGAAGAGTCTTAACAGGATGGAATCTTGTGATATGTGGGCGATATCAAATGGCATGCATACATCAATGAAATTCGTCAAGTGAAGATTTCCATCGTCATGTGCTTGACCCCCACACAGTCCCTTGAGTTGAAGGAGATGGAACATCAAACTAGTAACATGAAACACTCTGTTCCCTTTCGCGGGCGGGATGAGGATGGCATTAGCTCTCTCGGCATATCCCAAGTGGTCTTCATACTCTAAATATCCGTCAAATGAAGCGGCATGACTACCGTGTTGACTCATTGAATCGTGAAGACTTTGGCTACTACCTGTGGAGAACAAAAACAAAAAATAAAGTAAACTTACACTACGGCCGACACAAATCACTTAAAACACTAAAAAGAATGAATGCTACGTTTCATTCCCCGGCAACGACACCATTTTTGATAACACTCAAAGATACCCTAGAAATGAGTGTACGCGGTCGTTAGCAATATAATTACCTAACTTAGAGTCGTCGAATCCACGAGGAATGAATGCGATAGCTTTCACCTCTAAGTGTCAAAAGCAACTAGAGCTAGCACGTGATGCTATAAAAATAATGCATAAAAGTAAATAGGGGATAAAACTTATCAAGTTGTAATTGTTGAAACACTTGTATTTTGAAACAAACAATTCAAAGATTAGAGAAATAGAGTTGAAATCAAGTGTAATATGGGACTTGGGGTTATGCCATCATAATAGTGAAAGAATGTATGGGTAATTGAATATTTGTCTAGATTTAGCTAAAAGTTATGGGAAGGCTAAATTATAAGTACTTAGTGTTGATTTGTCGATCAAACACCAACATAACACGAGTGGTTTCTTTTGAATACCTCATAAGTATATCTATATAACCAATCTAATACCTCAATTAGCGTCCTTATGTCTAAGAGACATTATTAAATGATAAATATCAAATTATTGTTCACTCCCATTCCTCACCCTGATCTCCTTTGTCAAGGATGATGAGAGCTCTAGGGTTAATTGGAGTTTGCAACCTCTAATTTTATATCAAAAACATGGAATGGGGACAAAACCCACAACAATTATCTAATTAGGAAGATAAATAAATAACACCCATACAATTATCACATCTTACTCAAGCACAACCCCAAGAAAAGAAATTAGCTACTCATGGAAAGAGAAAGAGGAAAATCACCCAAGTTCTCCTCCCATTGTTCTATTGAATCCAAGATTATCTCAAGATTTAAGATCTTAATTTAATACAAAGCCAAAAGAAAGTAACTAATTTACTCTTAGGGTTTCACTCTATTTTCTCAAGTTTCAAAAAACGTAAAAACTTGTTTCTAATGCTGAAAAATCCCTTTTAAAACCACAAATTTACGTTCCCAAAAATTATAAAATTGCCACTGCACTGGTCATGTGCCAACGCAAGTGGGTGGCCTGCGCACGCAGGCTCTTTAGCGCAGACTCCACTGGTTCACCTAGACCTGCCACCTACATGCGCAGCTCAGCTCATGTGTGCGCAAGTGGCCTCGCAGCTTTCTAAATGTTGGTTGCAGTTCTATCATCCCAATTTACTCGTGTGGATAGCTTTACCTCCTATTCACTCATTACCTGCATAAAAGAGTTATATAACATGAGAATTACATCAAATCAATGCAAAATAAGTGATAATTTGAGTTTAAACGTGTTAAGAAGTTGGTAAAACGTCAACTTATCACTAAACATATCTAATGTAGAGTATTTGGCCAAGGCCCAAGAGATGGATATAAAGTTGTTGCGGGATAGGCTGATTGTGGATGAGGACAATGTAATGACCCTCGTATTGATATTTAGAATTTCTGTGTTTTGAATATTTTGCCCTTCCCCGTGGTTGTCTTATATGATTTATGAGTTGTGGGAATGGTTGGCACGATCCCCGATCCATTCAAGAGTGTTTGGTAGATTTGAATTTATGGTTTTGAGTATCCTTAAAATGATAGGTTTGACTTTGGTCAACATTTTGTTATTCGAGTCTTGGATGAGGTTTCTGACAGTTCCATTAGATGTGGAACGTTGATTTTGGGTTAGTAGCATGGTTGGTTTGGGTTCAAAACATTTATTTGTAGTTCGACCCTCCATTTGAAAATAGTGTATTTTGGCCTAAAGGGTTATAAATCTAATGATTCCATTGGATCCAAAATGTGTTTTATGATCAATTTACACTGTTGGTTCATGTTCATAGGGCTTTAGATGAGTTTTGAGTGTCAAAAAAAAGTTTTTTGGAATTGTTGGTTATTGGTCAACAACGGACCGCTGTCAACGGTCAACGGTTCAACTCTTCTTTGCTGAAAACAACCCAATTTTGGGATATATCCCCTTTTTCACCATTTTTATCATATTGGGAGCTCATGAGGGAGATTTTGGGGGATATTTATTGCATAAGTTCATGCGGGTAAGTTCCTAGCTCAATTCGAAATCATTTCCTACCAACTTTATCATCTAAATTCTTCTAAATCAAAGATTTCAAAAGAGGATTTTTGGGGGTTTTCCCCCAAATTGAAAATTTGGTATTTCTTTAATTTGAGATTCGATTATTCCCTGTTTTTTTCTTAGGTTTTTACCCATAGAGTCCTTTTCACTTGAGGATTATGATTTTCAAATAAAATTCTAATTTCCCTTTTCGATTTTTAATGAATTTTGGGAATTTTTCTGGTAAAGCTTGAAAATGGCTTTTCTTCGATTTGGACCTTGTTTTTAACTCATTTTTGTGTGGATTTTTAGGTGTAGGTTCCTATGATTATGGGGAATATGTTTCTAAAATAAAATCTTGATTTTAACCCTTTTGTTTTCGAACCCATTTTTTAGGTCCATTTTGGACCCGTCTTAAATAGGGCCAATATGAGTATCAGTAGCTTTATTTTGACTTGTATATGACATTTTTGACTATATTGGACACATTTGGTGTTGATTCGAGAGAGTTGGGCTTTCGGTTGAGGTTTTAGACTGCGTTTGGGCTTGTGGATCTTCATTTAAGGCAAGTTGAGATGTACCTTGACTTTTTCCAAAGTGTTTATGTATTGTATGTTTGTTTGTTATATTTTATGTATCTCTTAGGATTGGGGGTCCCGCTCAGGTGAAATAACAAGCATCTCCATGGGTACCGGAGTTCTTGATGGATTGTAGTTAGATTGTTGGCTTGATTAGTTAGTATTACTACTTGCAATTACCCTTAGAGTAGAATGTAGATAGATAATCTAGTGATCTCAAAAAATAGATATTGAAATACCTATTTTAGAGCTTGAATCTGGTTAACTGACTTTACAATGACGATCGAGGATTAATGACTTTTAGAGAATACTTAGAGTATAAATGAACTTGTAAAAGTGGATGAAACTTATTGTATGGAATAAGCTAGGTTTAGGTAGTTTCTCTATATATATTGTTATTGGGATTGTTGTTAATTTTGTTTTGCCCGTGTGGGGGCTTATGTAAACTTCACTATGGAATTGAGTAATTATTTATGATCGTGTGCCCGAGTAGGGGCATATATACATATTGCTTTTGATTTGAGAGGATATATTGTTGTGATGCCCGAGTGGGGGATTGACTTAATGTTGTTGGTCATTTTTGTACATTAAATGCCTTATCTATTATTGTGACGCCCGAGTGGGGGCTTGACTTGTCATCATAGGCCTTATCTGTACATTAGAATATCGTATCTATTATTGTGTCTCTCGAGTGGGGGCTTGACTTGACATTGTAGGCCTTAAATATGCATTTAATTGCATTATCATTATAGTGATGCCTGAGTGAGGTGTTAGAAATGATAATATTGATGACTACATGACTATTTATTCGGGTGGTGCCAAGTGGAAACTGATATCATGAATTATTGATACATTGAGTTGATTCTGAGCTCACTTATAAACTTATTGAATGGATTTTGATCTTCATACGGATTGGTTGTGAGCATGAAATCCTTATATCACGCATGCATATTCATGAGACATTGGCACCACTAAGAAATTCTAATTTTTGTAAAAAATTGTGACACCTTATAAAATGCCTATACTGAGGGATGTACCGGTAAGGTTGATTTGAGACATGAGATTGAGATTATATGAGTATATGGGTTGCTAACCCCCCATGGGTCCTACCTGGTAGTTGCAAGCTCGGTGGGTGTATAAAGAAAGTCATGCAATAACTGTCACCATTCATCACCATCCCATCATCATCAACACATTACATTGCATCATTTACATTGAATCAACATTTCTTGATGTGGTTGGGTATTGTGTTAGTATTTACTCTTGTATTGTATTACCGTGATAGCACATTGTTTGTGATATTGTGTTTGATCATTCATTTCACTTCATTACATTATCTTATTTATCTTATATTGGTTGGGAGATTGAGGTATTATGAGACGTGGGGTGTGATGGTGGCTTGATCAAAAAATAGATGGGTAGCACCTTTTGGTAGCATGAGATAACACCCTTTTATATATACATTCTCCCTCTTGCTATCCCATTACATTGGTTAATGATAATTGATTAAGCCTGTTATATCATATTTGTGAGTCATCATAAAAAATGACTTCCCTTGTTGTTAATATAAATGAATAGTGTTGACTCACATTGATTAGTGTGCCTACCATGTATTTGATATACCTATTGATCATTGTGTTGGGTTACACTAATAGGATAAAGTACTACGATTTGGTAAGGTATAGGTTGTTCGAGAAACAATAGGTAGTTGAGGTGGTGGTTCTCTCCATCGCTTTGGATTAGGATCGGTTATCGACAATGCTTGCTGAGTACATGTGATTTCGTACTCACCCTTGATTCTCTTCCTTTTTCTTGTTTTATGTACCCTTTGCAGGTATTGGACCGAGTAGGCGCTTGTACATTATTTTCTTCTAGCATTAACGGTGCAGAGATTGAGGTAGTGCTGGTGGACCCCAAGCTTACTCGGATCTATCTTTATTTATCTTATGCTTACCCGAATTTAAGATACTTTAGCTATTGTTATTAATCTGTATTTAGAGGCATGTACTGATGACAACTAAACCTGGCATGTATCTTTAAGACTTGTGACTCGTATATATATATATATATATATATATATACACACTATTGGGATTCTTCTGTTCCTTCTGTTTTTTATTTTTATTAACTTTAATCATTGTTCCTTGGGTTGAGTTAGGCTTACTTGTCCGGAGGGTGTGACAAGTGCCATCACATGCCTTTTTTTGGGTCGTGATAGACAGGGACCAGATCTATTGGCCTTCCACTGAGGGGGTTAGGAGCACTGATTTCACTGCCGATGCTAGGAGGTAGCTGAAAGTGGTGTCCCGAAGGATTCGTCCATCTGGCAACACTTCTGATGTGACCTATCCTCTGGCCGCCCTGGTGGTGGCCTATGCCATACGGAGGATCAAGCTAAATGTGGGGGCACAGATAGTAATGGAGTGGAAGAATTTCTACTGGGGCATCAAGAAAGGCCCCTACCTTCCTGGACTGGTCTCTAAGTTATGCAGGCATACTGGGGTACCTTGGGAGGATACTGACCGAGACATAGAGATGGACACACCCTTCCATCCCCTCCAGATGAAAGTAATCTCATCCAAGAGTAAGAAGAAAAGGAAGGTGGGCGAGGTCGAGATTAGAGGAGCCGCAAAGAAGGACAATGATGATGATGATGATGCCCCTCCCTCCCACCACTAGATTTATAGCAGTCAATTGGAGGAGGACTTGGCTGACGTGAGGAGATATATGGAACATGACCACCTACCTCCCCAGGGTACAACCCCTTCTAGCTTTAGAATCCCCCTCCCACTGCCCAAGACTATGTAGCACTATGCAGCGAGCTCAACGAGGAGAAAAGGAGGAGGCATTCGCGGGACCGTATACTCGTACAGATGTGGAAGACCGTGAAGGTCATATTTAAGTGCATAGTCCTTGGCCAGAAGCTTCCACATCTAGAGCCAGAGGTGCACATGATTTCTCCTTCCTGACTGATTGATGTGCCATGGTTATATGGCACTTTCGATGCTTAAAACAAGGAAAATATGCAATAACTTAGGTGTGTTTTGTTGGAATGATGTGGTTTCTGTCCTAATTTGGAAGAAAACAGGCTTTAAAGGCAAAATGAGAAAAAGAGAAAGAATCAAGCTCGAGAATGAAGTTTCGGATGAAGAAAGAACAAGAGGCTGCAAAAGAGATCCACTCACGCCACAAGTCACGTGGCGTGGAAGCCACTCACGCCACATGAGTGGCTATCGTGACTAAGTCCAGAAGCAGAAAACACAGCCTGATTTCCATGGCAGGGGTCACGTGGCGTGATTGACACCCACGTGACGTGGAAGCCTGACATGATCCAACTTCTGAAGATCACAAATTGAGCCTGATTCCCACGATATCAACCCACGTGGCGTGACTTGGTTCCACGACACCAAGTCACGACACCGTGAAAACTGTCAACTCTGTTCTCCTATTTTGTTTTGGATAGGACTAGTTTTGTATCTATAAATACCCCTAGGTAGTCCTAAGTGCAAAAGTTAGAAAAATTACTACTTTGGGAGTTATTTCACACTGTTTCAGACATATATTTGGTTTTGTATTCAGAAACCCTATTTGGTGGAGGTTGATTGATAATTGAAATTTTGGTTTTTCCTTCATTCTTGTGAGATCATAATTATGCTTTCATCTTTGGATTATTCTTGTGTTCTTGCAATTATGAGCAGCTAAACCTATCAACTAGGGTTGTGTGAACCATGAGGAATTAACGAAACCGATTAGGTGCAAAGCAACTTTGTACTGCTGTGTATGCATGTATTGTTGTTTCCTTCGTTATGATTGCTTTTCTAATGGTTGCAAACGTTAGAATCTCGCCTGTATTCTAGACTTGCTCGAGAGAGAGGTAGATATTGGGAAAAGGATATAACAACAGAGATTTGAAGCTATCAACCTTCATCTAATAACCGGAGCCTTAGCGGGAAAGGTTATCTGAAATCCAGGACAAGGGTTAGTAATGCGACACTCGGAGTCCGAGAGGAAAAGAGTGAAATTCATCTAATGAAGGTCGAGAGACAGTTAGATGAACCTAAATTGTTAGATTTTGCATGCAGCGCAGCGAGGAAATCTTGTTAAGCACAAGTAACCGGTGGAGTTAAGGAATCATTGGGGATCACGGTCCTAGTGAATTTCTATTATTGATCACAAACTCAATACCACCAACATTCGTCATTGTTACTATTAACTAGCAAACCCCCCAGTTTTAGTTACTTTCCAATTATTTCATCTGGTAATCTACTCATACTTCGACCTATTCCCTGTGGGATCAACCCCAACCTAGTTGGGTTCTATATTTGATACAACGACCGCATTATACTTTTCTGGAGGTATAATTTGGATGCCATCAAATTTTGGCACCGTTGCCGGGGAATACGGTTACGAAGTTGAACATTATTGGGTGGAGTTGATTGGGTGTGTTTTTACATACTGTTGGGGGCATACGCCGGTGTATGACAAATACAAGGAGTCAAGGCAATCCCCTGATTCCACTTGATCTTGAAATTGAAATAACTCTTAGAGCTAATCGGAAAATGGTGAATACAGAAGGAGTTCAGAATCCCGCAGCTGCGGGAGATATTCACAACCAGCCAATTCGGTTGGTCAAGAAACAACGGAACAAACTATTACTCGATTGACACGAGAAGAGCATGCTAGGCAAGCTGCTCTTAGACAAGAAGAAAGAGATAATCGAGCTATGCAAGAAGCAGCACAGCGTCTGGCTGATGCTGAAGAGTGACAAAGAAGACTAAGAGAACAACCGAGACCACATGTGCCTGTTTATGATGATCCTGAAGATGAATATGTGGCTTATTTTTAGCCAATAGAGAATGGTGCCATCATTCCACCAGAGTTACCTCCAGGCACTAAGTTTGACATTACTAGTGCCATGATCCATCTGCTGAACTTGAAAGGTGTGTTTGCAGGTCTTCCTACGGATGATCCAAACATGCATGTTATGAATTTTATGGGGGTCTGCACGTCGTATAATCTGCCTGGAGTTGACCAAGAGGCGATTCGGTTGAGGTTGTTCCCATTCTCTCTTACAGGAGAAGCTACTTTATGGTTGGCTGAGCTGCCAAGAGGTTCCATCACTACTTGGCAGGAATTAAGAAATCAATTTTTGGAAAGATTTTTTCCACCATCCAAGATACTGCAGTTGAAAGATAAGATCTATAATTTCAGACAGCTTCACTCGGAAGCACTCTACGAAACTTGGCTGAGATTTAAGAAAAAGCTGTAGAACGTGCCTAATCACAGGATGAATGGCTGGAATTTACTTGAAATCTTCTACAGAGCTTTGAATGTCAATACAAAGGGGGTAGCGGATACTATCACTGGTGGAGCATTCATGAGTCTGAGATGGGACCAAGCTTCTGAGATATTAGATCGTGTCACTAAGACCAATCGAGAATGGCATACTCGAGAGGCAGATACGTCAGCTGGAACATATGCTATTGGAGCTTCAGCATCTCAAAGGGCTCTGGATGAATATGTAGAGCAAGAGGTTGCTTAGTTGAGGACAGAGATTGGCCTTCTGGCCAAACAGATAGCGTCCAGAGATGCGGAGAAAGTGTATGCTGTAGGTGCACAAAGTAAATTGGCTAGACACGATGACAGTGAATCTGATGAAGAGGTCAAGTATCTAGATCGCGAGGTGGCGGGTTTTCGATCCAAGGGCCAAGGGTCTAATCAAGACTCTTGGAACTCAAGGCAAGGGAATCAGGTCAGAACTATTATGGTGATAGCTACAATAAATCAGGATACAGAGATCGAGAACTGGATCATGATGGTGATTGGAGGCAGAAAGAGGATCATAGAGAAAAGAATGACATTTATGTACCACCTGGAAGACTTGATGAGGATTTGGGAAATTTGAGGATGGAAGCACTCCTAAATAAATTGGTCAAAGGTGCAAAAAGTCAGGAAAATTGCTTGAAAGAAATTAGGACTGACATTTCGGGCATAAGTCAGAAAGTGGAGTCCCATTCAACTGCCATTAAACAGCTGGAGCAACAGTTTGGGAAAATTTCATTAGCACTGAATCAACGTCAGTTAGGCATCCTTCCAAGTAATACAGTCCAGAATCCTAAAAATGATAATCATTGCCTCGCCATCACTACTAGAAGCGGGAAGTGCACGACAGATCCACCTAGGCCTGCCGAAAGTAGTGTGCTTAATGATCCAGTGGTTATCGATGTTGAATTTAAGTTAGAGTCAGATAATGCAAAGGTAACATGGTTCCAAATCAGCATGATGATAGCGAGGATGCAAAATCTGAGAAGAGAAAGAAAAAAGAGGTACCACAAGTGCTCAAAACTATCCCACGACCTCCTCCTCCATACCCTCAAAGATTGAAGAAGAAGGCAGAGGAAGGAAAGTATCAAAAGTTCATCACCATGTTGAAGGAGCTGTCAGTTAACATCCCTCTTGTAGAGGCATTAGAGCAGATGCAAGGGTATGCCAAGTTCATGAAAGACTTGGTGACAAAGAAGAGAACGGTCAGTTTTGAGCCAGCTGATAACATTCATCATTGTAGTGCAGTTGCTTCCCGGTCCTTAGTTGAAAAGAAAGAGGATCCAGGAGCTTTCACAATCCCGTGTACTATTGGGTGCTACGATTTTGTCAAAGCACTGTGCGATTTGGGTGCTAGCATTAGCTTTGTTCAAGCAATTGGGGTTGGGAGCACCAAAACCAACCTCCATGAGACTTCTCATGGCTGATAGAACTGTGAAAAAGCCGATTGGTATTCTGTACGATGTTTTGGTGAAGGTGGCCTCTTTCATATTTCCTGCTGATTTTGTGATTCTCGATTGTGAAGTTGACTTTGAGGTTCCCATCATACTGGGGAGACCATTCCTTGCCATGGGTCGTGTATTGGTTGATATGGAAACCGGGCAGCTGAAATTTAGATTGAATGATGAACAGGTTACTTTCAATGTCTGTCGGTCTATGAAGCAGCCAAGAGATAAGCGAGTGATTTCAGTGATAGATGTTGTTGATGATAGTGAGGTTGCGGTGTCCATCGAAGAAAGGTTGGGAGTAGAGCCTCTGGCTGCCGCGATCATGAATTTTGAAGATGATAGTATAGAAGACTATGATGAGATGGTGGGTGCACTGGCTGGTACAGGAGCGTACACTTATGGGCCCAAGAAATTGGATCTTGATTTGAAAAATAGGGTGACTCCACCAGCTCGTCCATCTATTGATGAGCCTCCAGTGTTAGAGCTTAAGGCTCTTCCGGCCCACCTTCGCTACACTTTTTTTGGAGCCAACAATACCTTGCCAGTGATTATTTCTTCTAAGTTGATGGATCGGCAAGTAGAGGCCTTGGTTTAAGTGTTGAAAAGATTTAAGAGGGCCATCGGTTGGTCCATTGCTGATATCATAGGTATTCCACCCGATATTTGCACTCATAAGATCCAGCTTGTTCCTGAGTGCATCCCTAGCATTGAGCACCAGCGTCGTCTGAACCCACCTATGCAGGAGGTTGTGAAGAAAGAGATTATCAAGTGGTTGGATGCAGGGGTGGTTTACCCCATTGCGGATAGCAAATGGGTGAGCCCGGTTCAGTGTGTGCCAAAAAAAGGGGGAAATCACTGTGGTTCCAAATGACAAAAATGAGTTGATTCCAATGAGGCCGGTGACTGGATGGAGTGTTTGCATGGACTATCGGAAGCTGAATTCGTGAACTGAAAAAGATCATTTTCCTATGCCCTTAATGGACCAGATGTTAGACCGTCTTGCTGGTAGAGGATGGTATTGTTTTCTTGATGGCTATTCGGGGTATAATCAGATTTTTATTGCCCCCAAAGACCAAAAGAAGACCACTTTCACTTGTCCATATGGGACATTCGCATTCAAGCGGATGCCTTTCGGGTTGTGTAATGCACCGGCCACCTTCCAGCGTTGTATGATGTCTATTTTCTCCGACATAGTGGAAGACACTATCGAGGTGTTTATGGACGATTTCTCTGTAGTGGGTGACTCATTTGAGGGCTGTTTGGCACACCTTGCTAATGTTCTGCAAAGATGTGAGGAGTGCAACCTAGTGCTGAATTGGGAAAAATGTCACTTTATGGTCAATGAAGGTATTGTATTGGGGCATCAGATTTTGAAGAACGACATTGAGGTGGATAAGGAGAAAATCAAAGTAATTGAGAAGATGCCCCCACCCATCTCTGTAAAAGGTATTTGGAGTTTTCTTGGTCGTGCTGGTTTTTATAGAAGGTTCATCAAAGACTTCTCCAAGATTGTTCATCCCTTGTGCAAACTTTTAGAGAAAGAGGAGAAGTTCGTGTTTGATGAAGCATGTCTTAAAGAATTTGAGTGTCTTAAAGAGAAGTTGGTGTCAACCACTATCATTGCGTCACCGGATTGGACTAAACCTTTTGAGGTTATGTGCGATGCTAGTGGAGTGGCTTTGGGTGCAGTCCTTGGCCAAAGATATGAAAAGACATTACACCCGATCTACTACGCTAGCAAAATGCTTAACCCAGCCCAAAAGAATTACACTGTGACGGAGCAGGATTTGTTGGCCGTAGTATTCCCTTTTGAGAAATTCAAATCTTACTTGATTGGTACGAAGGTGATTGTGCATACAGATCATGCAGCTCTTTGGTATCTTATGTCGAAAAAGGATGCTAATCCAAGACTGATTCGGTGGGTGCTTCTGTTGCAAGAATTTGACTTTGAAGTCAGGGATAGAAAGGGGACAGAAAATCAAGTGGCTGACCATCTTTCATGCCTTGAGGAGGAGGCCATGCGTAAATTGAAGGATGATCTTGAGATCAATGATACTTTTCCAGATGAGCAAGTACTGGCAGCATCCCAAGACTTAATCCCTTGGTTTGCTGATTTTGCCAACTTTTTGGCAAGTGATCTAGTCCCGAAGCATATGACATATCAGCAGAGAAGAAAGTTCATGCATGAGGTAAGAAAATTCTTTTGGGATGAGCCATATTTGTTCTGAGTGTGTGCTGATGGTATTATTCAAAGATGTGTCCCAGAGGTCGAAATGATGAGTATTTTGGAGGCATGTCACTCATCTCCAGTTGGGGGTCATCATGGAGGTGCCAGGACTGCCCATAAAATCTTGCAATATGGGTACTATTAGCCCAACATTTACAAGGATGCTCATGACTATGCCCGTGCTTGTGACCGGTGTCAAAGGCAAGGTAATATTTCACGCAGATGCGAACATCCCATGACTACTATTCTTGAGATTGAATTGTTTGATGTGTGGGGAGTTGACTTTATGGGTCCCTTTGTGAGCTCACATGGAATGAAGTACATCTTGGTGGCTGTCGACTATGTTTCTAAGTGGGTGGAGGCAATTGCGCTTCCTAATAACGAAGGGAGAAATGTCACAGCCTTCTTGAAAAAGAACATTTTCTCACAATTTGGGATGCCTCGAGTTATTATTAGTGATGGAGGGTCCCACTTTTGCAACCGTCTGTTTAAAGCCCTTCTTGAAAAATACGATGTAAAGCATAAGGTGGCTATACCTTACCATCCGCAGACAAGTGGGCAAGTTGAGGTATTGAATCGTGAAATCAAGTATATCTTGGAAAAAATAGTAAATGCTAATAGGTCTGATTGGGCTCGTCGATTGGATGATGCGTTATGGGCCTATCGAACGGCTTTCAAAACACCAATTGCTGCTTCACCATATCAGTTGGTTTTTGGAAAAGCTTGCCATTTGCCCGTCGAACTGGAACATAAAGCATTGTGGGAATTGAAGAGGTTGAATTTAGACTGGAGTGAAGCGGCTAAAATGAGACTCGAACAGATGGATGAATTTCGTCTCCGGGCCTATGAGAGTTCAGCATTGTATAAAGAGAAGATGAAATTGTATCATGATCGGCGAATTGAGAATCGAGAGTTTCATTCGGGAGATTTGGTGCTACTGTATAATTCCAAGCTCCGCCTGTTTGCTGGAAAATTAAAGTCCAAATGGTCTGGACCATTCACGGTAGTTCGGGAATTCTCACATGGAGCTATTGAGCTAAAAGGAGCAGATAATGTCCAATTCAAAGTAAATGGACAACGTGTCAAGCATTATGTAGGAATTCCAAAAGAGATAAGGACGATTGAAGAACTTGAACTTGATGAAGTTTGAGTAGTCAACTTAGCCATGTCGTGCCGCGACGTTAAATCAGGAGCTTCATGGGAGGCAACCCATGGGCTAGTTGGGGAAGTCTGAGTATCCAAGTTAGCCATGTCGTGCCGCGACATTAAATCAGGCGCTGATTGGGAGGCAACCCAAGATTTTGTTATGAGGAGATCAGATTATTGAGTAACAGTTAGTTGAAAAGCACAAAATTTACCTGAAGTGGTGAAAGTTCATCCACGGCATAAATCATGACACGTGAGGGAGTTCTACGCCACGTGGTAGGTATCGTCAAAATCAGAGGAAAATTTCTATGTTCTGAATTAATTCCACGGAAGGCATCCACGTGACGTGGATGGGATCCACGCCACGTGAGTCAGGTCGTGGAAATCAGACCATCAGGCTAGTCTCAGATCATCAGTCACGATAGACCTCACATCACGTAGGTCACACCCATGTGGCGTGGGTCGTGTCGTGAAAAAAAAAAAAATATCAGCAACCCAATTCCGACCCGACCCGATCCAAATTTTCTAAAAATAAAATAGGGCCTCTTCTTCTATACCCGATTTAAAACCGACCTAATCCCTTCTTTCCCCTACTTTTAAATCCTTAAACTAAAACACTAAACCTCTAATTTTCTCTTCTTCCCCTCACAAAATATGAAGTCCTCCTCCTCAAACTCATAAAATCCGAACTCCTCCTCCTCAAACTCGCAAAAATCCAACCCCCATTACAAAACCCATTCGAAAATGTGAGCCCTAAGTCCGAAAATTCGAATCAAACAGACCAAACCCGACCCAAATCCGACCCAAATACCCAAAATTCAATCCAAACCCGTTACCATGCCTCCAAAATCTAATACCAAAAGTGACCACCTTAATGCATCATCCCGGATTCGGACTAAAAATCTGGATTTACCGACTCGTCTGAGGGATGAACCCACTAAGTCTGAGCCAAGTGGGTCTGTAGAGGAATTTGATATTAGTCATGATGATACCGCATTAGTCCCCCGGGCTACGAGGTTACAGACGCGGGCCCGAGCGGCTGCCCGGGTAGCACGTCAGCCGACCCCACCACCTGTTGAGCCAGTTGTTCTGGCTGTGTCTTTTGAGTCCACCCCCCAGTCTGAAGAGGGGGCGGATGCTTCTGAGTCAGGGCCTCCAGATGAAGCTACGGGTCAGGGTTTGTCTGCAGATGAGGCTACAGGTCAGGATACATCTGTGACAGAGGCTACAACCTCTCTTTCCGGTACTGGTGCCGAGAGTGCCCCGACTCCTGCACAAAATAGGGAGGTTCAGCGGTGGTGTGTACAGGGCATGCGCTCAATTTATAATCGAGATACTGAGTTGACACAGAGGGGTATTTGTCGGAGGAGCATTATGGAGGAGTAGCGATATAGGGTGGAGGAATTGAGGACATTGCCGGATATTTGGCCTATTTTTGAGCGATATGGCTTGGGCTGGATGGCTTCTGGTCAGTATAGCTCGGAGTTGGTCCGAGAGTTTTATGCTTCCTATGCTGCATCGATTGGTTTGAGCACCCCAGTTGGGCAGAGATATATTTTGCAGCCAGTGCTGACTCATGTCATGGTGCGCGGTACCCGAGTAGAAATTTTGGAAGAGACCATTCACCGCTTCCTGTTTGGGCCTAACCGTCCACTTTCGGCTTCGACAGCTGAATTTGATCACAGGATGGATACGGTCAGAGATAGAGTTTGGATGAGAGATGCAGAGCAGAAATTGGAATTGATTAAATGGATTGCAGGTTATATAGCCGAGGAGGGTGTAGCGGCTAGTTGGGTGACTGGGAAGCTGGACATCAAAAAGTCCACGCTTCATTTTGCTGGTCGATTCTGGTGGTCAGTGGTTCGTCATAGGTTGGGTCCAACCAACGCTGATAACTCACTCACATTAGACAGGGCTGTAGTAGTAGCCAGCATTTTGGCTGGTTTTGAGATTCATTTCGCAAGGTACATCGTTTAAGAGATCCACGAGCGAGCGTTCAGAGATCACACGAGTATCCTCTTTCCACGCCTAATCCAGGGTTTGTGTGATAGAACAGGGGTAGCCAGGATACCTGCCATCGATAATTCTATAGAGGTTACCCGTTTGGCAGATATTGCGATGATGCAACAGAGGGGTTTGCACCCCATTCTTCCCCGAGGGTCACAAACGTCTGAGGCGTCGGGTGCTGCCCTGGATAAGCTGAGTAGTGTACCTTTGCCTGTTCCTACACCAGTTAGGATACCTGTACCAACTGAGGGCGCTGGCCCTGTTGATGAGGGAGTACCTAGTACTAGTGCCCCACCGACTCCTGCTGGGATGGTGTTAGTATCCCGAGACTTTCTACAGTAGCTAGTTGACAAGCACACGGAGATGTTTGAGCGCCAGGCTCACACTGAGACTCAGATGGCTAAGTTGGTATCCCCGCTTAAGCCCTGGGTTCGATCTACAGTAGAGGCTGCAGAGACTAGGGTAGAGGCTCGGATGAATGCAGCTATGGACCAGTTTATACGGGGCCTGTAAGGACGAATTAATAGTTTCGAGGCACATATGGCCTCCCGATTGAGTGTTGCATCGAGCCCTGATATGGCCGGCTTAACCCAGGAGGTTGCTGCGTTGAGAGAGGAGGTTCGGGCACTTGCATCGACTAGCACGCCCATTATACCCCCTATGCCTGTCCCGACCTCCATAGGACCAGCCTTTGAGATTGATTTATTTGCTGATGAGGAACCTCCGATTGATAGAGGCAAGCGACCCTGCAGTCCGGAGTATGAGGGTGCGAGTGATGCTGAATATGAGAGCGATCTGAGAAGGTCTGTTAAAGCCTCCCGAGTAGAGTATCAGGCGTGGCAAATTGAGGCAGAGCAGAGGACATGTGGTGCATCTGCTAGCCAGGCAGTCCCTCCACCGGATGTACCTTCTACCACACAGTCTGATGATCCCGCGGTTGGCGGGCCCACTTTCGGTGCTTAGTGCGTCATAGGTAGTCTTCTCTCCCTTGTTTTTGATTTAATAGTGGTGCATTGAGGGCATTGCACCATGTTTAGTTGGGGGTGGGGGTGTACCACCACTTGGGGTTTTTTGTTGCCGTGTTTCTTTTCCCCCGAGTGAGCTATCATAGTAAAACCGGCATGTTTAGGATGTTATTGTTAATGTTTTTATGTCTGTTGCTAAATTAGGAGAAAAATGAGGGAACTAAAGTGCAGTCCAGTTGTGGATGATTTTGTTTTGACTATACCCCTCCTGAAATTATAGCATGCTTGTGTGTGACTGTTGTTGGATCTTGTTATGGCACTAGAATTATAGGCAAACAACCATAGCTAGCATTGCATGAACGGATAAGTAGTAGTTGGTAATCCAACCCTGTGCGATGTGTGTGTGAGTTCACTACTTAGTTAGTTGTGTGTGTGCGATCCAGAACTTGCCCGGTTAGTCTTGCCTAGGTTAAAGGATAAAGGATTAGGAAAGGATCATAGGCCGTTGTTGAAAAAAGTCCAATTTTAGCCTAAATGTCAAACCAAATGAATAAGTATCCCTTGATCCTGATTCTTGAGCCTTAATTGACCTATTTCTTTCATTAGCTTATCCACCTTCCCATTTTGATTACAATGAACCTGTCTTGTCCCTGGTCCCTCCTTGGACACTGTGTACCTCAACTCAGGCAAAACGCTTAAATTGAGGGTGGCTATTATAGGGGTGCGTAGATTGAGTTGGGTATGAAGAAGGGTTAATAAAAGAAAAAGAGTAAAAGAGATTTGGGTGTGAAAAAAAGAGAGAGAGAAAAAAAAAAGATAAAATATATGTGTTTACAAGTCTGAGAAGAAAAATCACACCCCAAAAAAGAAAAAAAAATGGAGAATAAGGGAGAAGAAAAATGAGAAAGGTTGAAAACTGGAGCCAAAGATAGTGTAGTGTCAAGGAGGGTTGAGTCACTATACCCATATACACCATACCCGTCCCTAAGCCTACATTACAAGCTGAGTAAAGTCCTATAGTGATCCTAGTCCGATTGTCTGAAAATGAAGGCGTAGAAAATAAGGGCAAGCTTATGGCATTAAATGCACACTGTCTTAACTTCTTTGTGAGCGTGAGTGTTTTGACCTCGTCCCTATGTTTATATCCATTAGTATACTGAAAGTGCATGGGACTTCTTTGATTGTGAGGGCACATGGGTTGCATAACTAGCTGCTAGTTGTTCGAGAAATGCCAAGTTGCATATACGCTTAGTTGTTTGTGCGTAAATTGGTGCCATCACTTGATCCCTGCTTGCATACCCACCTTGGTTCTACTTTGAAAATAGGAGGGGTCGAGAAGATTTTGTGTCAAAAGCAACAAGTAGACTGCCATATGTCCCTTAGGTTTCTCTTGATTAAGCATTGTGTTGGTGTATTTTTATTTTGTTCGTCTGAGGACATGAAAACATTCTAAGTAGAGGGTGTTGATGTGCCATGGTTATATGGCACTTTAAATGCTTAAAACAAGGAAAATATGCAATAACTTCGGTGTGTTTTGTTAGTATGATGTGGTTTCTGTCCTAATTTGCAGGAAAACATGCTTTAAAGGAAAAATGAGCAAAAGAGGAAGAATCAAGCCCGAGAACGAAGTGTCGGATAAAGAAAGAACAAGAGGCTGCAAAAGAGTGCCACTCACGCCACAAGTCACGTGGCGTGGAAGCCACTCACGCCACGTGAGTGGCTATCGTGACTAAGTCCAGAAGCAGAAAACACAACCTGATTTCCACGGCAGGGGTCACTTGGCGTGATTGACACCCACGTGACATGGAAGCCTGCCGTGATCCAACTTCTGAAGATCACAAATTGAGCCTGATTCCCATGACATCAACCCACGTGGCGTGACTTGGTTCCACGACACCAAGTCACGACACCATGAAAACTGTCGACTCTGTTCTCCTATTTTGCTTTGGATAGGACTAGTTTTGTATCTATAAATACCCCTAGGTAGTCCTAAGTGCGAGAGTTGGAAAAATTACTACTTTAGGAGTAATTTCACACTGTTTCAGACATATATTTGGTTTTGTATTCAAAAACCCTATTTGGTGGAGGTTGATTGATAATTGAAATTTCAGTTTTTCCTTCATTCTTGTGAGATCATAATTATGCTTTTATCTTTGGATTATTCTTGTGTTCTTGCAATTATGAGAAGCTAAACCTATCAACTAGGGTTGTGTGAACCATGAGGAATTAATGAAACCGATGAGGTGCAAAGAAACTTTGTACTGCTGTGTATGCATGTATTGTTGTTTCCTTCATTATGATTGCTTTTCTAACGGTTGCAAACGTTAGAATCTCGCCTGTATTCTAGACTTGCTCGCGAGAGAGGTAGATATTGGGAAAAGGATATAACAACAGAGATTTGAAGCAACCTTCATCTAATAACCGGAGCCTTAGCGGGAAAGGTTATCTGAAATCCAGGACAAAGGTTAGTAATACGACACTCGGAGTCCGAGAAGAGAAGAGTGAAATTTGTCTAATGAAGGTCGAGAGACAGTTAGATGAACCTAACTTGTTAGATTTTGCATGCAGCGCAGCGGGGCAATCTTGTTAAGCACAAGTAACCGGTGGAGTTAAGGAATCGTTGGGGATCACAGTCCAAGTGAATTTCTATTATTGATCACAAACTCAATACCACCAATATTCGTCATTATTACTATTCACTAGCAAACCTCCCAGTTTTATTTACTTTCCAATTATTTCATCTGGTAATCTACTCATACTTCGACCTATTCCCTGTGGGATTGACCCCAACCTAGTTGGATTCTATATTTGATACAACGACCGCATTATACTTTTCTAGAGGTATATTTTGGGCGACATCAGTGATGCGTAAGTAGAAGTTCCAACCCCTACAACTCATGATAATGATGAGGCGTCCAACTAGGTCCCTGGTGCATGTCAGCTCAGTCCCCTTCACCCCTTTTTATACCTTGACACTAATTTGAGTTGCCCCCATTTGGGGCTTGTAAGAAACAATATTTCCCTTTTTGTTTTTCCTTTTATTTTGATCACACACGGATGTTTGTTTTTAACAACTATTATTGAATGCATGCTCTTTACCTTGCTATTTGTGATTTCTATAGAACACGTGGAAGCTCATAACTTAATTTAGTGGATAATACAAGCTAAGAATTAAAAACAAAAAAGGGGAAAACAGAGTAGGGATTTTGTCCCATCCCATCCCGCTATTATGGATTGCACGCCGCTACCATGACACTGCTATAGCGGGCTCACTATAGTGGGCCAGTGCCGCTATGGCGGCCCAACAGCAGCAGCCCAGAAATTTGTAATTTTTCTGCAAACTCCCTCATTCCCATTCCATATTTCTAGCAATTAAGTATGAAAGCACACTATGGTATTCATCATAATCCCAAGACCGAACCCAGCAATGCATAAAACAACAACTTAGGATCATATTACTTTAAATCCGTTAGGAATCATAATCAGGAAGCTTTTTATAACAATTCAGGCTATAATGCATCAATAGCCCTTTTTCAGTGGTACTTATTCACATACCAATTACTTGAAACAAGAGTTTCTACAATCAGGAACAACTTTTCCCTTTACCATTTCACCAATGATAAGATCATGCCTAGCATTTAGCATACTGTTTCCACTTAAACCACATAGCAAACAATTTCTTAGCTATCAACACATAAACAAGTTATCACTCTTCACCATTCATGAAATCCACAGTCGTTCAATCCCATGTTCATTTGTGTAACAAACCCTTTCTTTATTATTCCTTTATTCGACTCGTGGATAACTACTAGCCGGTTATCCAGAATTTACACTGCTTTTATGACCAGATACCAATTGGAACCTTCCCAGTTCCAATTTCCATTGCTTGTGTCATTCCAATTGGAGACAAATAACATCTATTTGCCTCGTTGAGATACCAATTTGAAACGGGAGGTACCAATTGGTATCAACTCATAAAAGCAAATATATAAACCACAAGAAAAGGGAGAAAGATGTGAAACAACTTCCTTTAATGCCTCGTAGTTCCCAGAAGATTAGATGTAAACGTCACACACCAATGCATAGGACCCTACTCGATATTTACTCTTGTATTGGGAGATTGGTAGCCTAGGCTCTGAGACCAACTGTCACGACCTAACTCCCGAATCCTGCGGGCACCTACTCTAATCCATATAGAGAGGAGAACCATGATTACCCATTTTAAATTATATATGAAAGTCAATAAGAAACAGGTAAATACCTTATTTATTACAACCAGTTTAACAAACGTAAAATACAAATATGAATACTTTTCCTAACGACCTAGTCTGAACAGGTACGAGAGCTACTAAGAGAAGTCCTAGCCTATACACATGACCCAGGTTCTACTGTAGGAACAAAGACAGAAGTTGTGGGAGATCCTTATGAGCCAAGTATTAAACCTCTATTGATCTTGTAACCAGACTATACCCAAAAAAAGATATAGCAAGAGTAGTATCAGTACAAACCATACGTACTAGTAAGCATCATCGATCGACCCTAAATAAATCATATAGACATCACATAATTATCCAAAAAGAAACATGCAACTTAAGAATTTTATTAGTTAAAGACCTTACATCCTTTAACCCTTGACCTTTTTTTAACTCTTACTAACCTTACTAATTGTGAGAAAACTTCCCTGACTAAATTTAGCCCTAGTCACCAGCCTCGTACAATGTCATTAAGTCAGACCTCATCACGTAATTAAAATAATTTGACCATACTTAGCTCCCCACCTACCCAAGACAGCAACACCTTAGTAATTAGAGATTCCTTTACAGGTATGGGAAATTAACTAGCAAGATAGCAACATCCCGCCTACCCAATCTCAACAATATCATCAAGTAGATCCATGACCATAACCTTCCCACAAGCATAATCGTGAAATCTTTTTAAGTAACTTATATTCATTAAGGACACTTAGCCTTTTTCAATAACACAATAGAATTCAGTCAATAGAAGTCAAGATGGAAAACAACTCATGTTAAGACCATGACTACCAATAAGACTACAAGTCAACAACCATGACTCCATAACAATACACCAACTATGTCTTAAATACATAAGTAGGTAGGCAATCAGGAGGTATGCCATTCATTTGCAATTTAACCTGGACCCCTTAAGGATCCATTTCTACAACAATAATATTAATAATCATGAATTCCAATTTACTCAAGAAACCAAATATACCAAGTCAAAACATAATCCTGGTTTTCTCTGGAAACCAAATATAGCAAGTCAACACATAAGCCCAATTTACTCAGGAAACCAAATATAACAAATATAACAAGTACACCAATAACTTGGTTCACTCAAGGAATCGCCACTCTCACTGATACCTGTACACACATGCTATGGGTCTTTTGGTCACCCACAAGCTATGGCCTGTAGGGGACGAGCTCTTGTCCATGTACCAAATTCCAGTCATCAAGTGCCTACAAACCATCTACTAACCAATCTCGTGAAAATGTCTAAATACCAGTACATCTCATAATAATAATAATAATAACAATAGTATAAATCCCGTAAAGATACCCAAATACCAGTACATTCCATAATAATCACAGATATCACAATAATCACAACCACAATGATAAAAACAATAACACTTGTGAAACCCACAAGCTTTCTATATAAGTTCATTACATGTGATTAACACTTATGATATCAAATGGTCATTCACTTTCCTTGAACATGCATTGTAACAAGCAATAAGAAGGAATAGTTATCATGCACACATAAAAGAAGTTAGGTTTCAACTACATTAAACCATCACCTGCAATCCGCCCTCAATTAGGACTTACAATGTCTAAGGTATACATAGGCACCTATGGTCCGTACTATAATACAACCCAACCTTCCATTATAACATTGATACCTTACAAGACTACTATTCCTCTAGTTACTACCATAGATTCCTCAAAATCCACCAATACTAACCACCATAAATTCCTTAAAATCCACAAACACTAACCACCATAGATTCCTTTAAATCCACCAATACTAACCACTATAGATTCCTCAGAATCTACCGACCACCTCTAATTAGGCATTAATTAGGTTCTAAATAAATTTCCAGGTACAACACCATTTTTAATCATACGAGGATGAACAATATTAATTAATTCATATCTTTCAACATCACAAGTAATAGCAAATTCCCATCTAAAAAATTAGATTTTACCCTTTTATCCATCCCAACATCATGCCCACAGGCATATGCATGAAATTCCCGTCAATATACATCATGCCTATGCTTTCTAACCCAGGTTTACTACTCAGTTAAACCTAGCCTTCCTGGACGCCAAGTAGTTACTAGGGAAGAATGAATACGAGCTTTTTAACATTGTGCAAGTGATTTTCAGCGTGAACTCTATGAGAAAACCATGGGTTTTACTCCATCCGAGTATAATTCCCCCTTTTCATTGCTCTCTTGCCATGAGGCAACACTGGGAGGGTTCTTTCATCCCTTTGCAATTGAAGATGAGAAATAAATTAAAATATAATGGGGTCTGGCTTCTGCCTTTGGCATCATACATTAATGGCCGATCGGCCTCTACCACGGCACCGCTATAGCGGAAAAATTTCCTATATGCCCATAAATGAGGTGCCTTTTAATAATGATGGAACAAGTTGTTATAGTCATTCTCACAACCAATTAGTATGAAGATGTTAATCAATTCAATACAGGTATAACTAAGCTCAGAATCAATTCAATATGTCAATAATTCATGATATAAGACCTCACTAGGAACCACTAGAATAAATAGTTATGTAAGACATTAATAATATCATTTCAAATCCCTCACTTGGGCATCAATATAATGATAAAGGCAAATAAGGCCTATAATATCTATTCAAGCCCATGTACAAGCATCACAACGATAATTATAGCATTTAATGCACATATATGGCCTATAATATCAAATAAATCCCCTACTTGGGCAACACAATAATTATATCTCTCAAGTCAATAACAATATGCAAATAAGCCCCCACACGGGCAATATAATAACAATAATAATCAAGAAATACAATTCCCACGACTAATTCCCTGACCCATATCATGCTTTATGTGAATGGTTAACTACCCAACCTAGTCTGAAGAAAGTTAAGACATAACCTACCTCGAAAAGATGAAATCCAAGCCTAGACCCTTCACTTAGGAGCTTTTCCTTTACGAGCGGTGTTGGAATGAAATAAGTTTATCAAAAAAGCAATCTACACATCAAAAGGGAACTAATGATACTCATATCGACTATATTTAAATCGGGTCAAAGAATATTTCAAAAATTAGGTTCAAATCGAAAGGGGTAAATTTGGTATTTTATTTTAGAAACATGTTCATCATATTAAGAGGGGTCTATATCCCCGAAAACCCAAGAAAAAATGATGTTAAATCGACCTTCAATTCAAAGAAAACCCAATTTAAAGCTTACCAGGTAAAAACCCCAAAATCCAATTTGAAATCAAGTTTCTTAAGCTATTTAGAAGAGAGAATCAATAGAAATTGATGAAAATAGGAGTTTATAGATTACCCAAGCAAGATTTACGAAGAATTCTCTTAGAAATCATCTTTCCCGAAGCTCCCAAGTCCAAAAATGGTGAAAAATTTATGAACATGAGGTATATATACTGGTTAGGTAAATAGTACCTCACGAATGTGGATAACTCCTTGCATTTGTGATGGTCAATGCTGACCAGCCATTAAATTGGTCTTCACATTTATGGTCAGCCCTTTGCATTCATAGAGGCTGATGACTCAAACCACTCACATTCACGATGGTATAGTTGCGATTGTGATGAAGCATTTCCCAAAGTTACCCGTTGTGAATGGGGTCCCTCTATTGCGTTCGCGATGAAAGACATTTTCCTTCTCTGCGTTCGCGGCCAAAGGCCTGCATTCACGCTGAAGAATTTGTTGCACCAGATATCAACAACTTTATTTGAATTTACATATTTCCAAAACCTCTGAACAGACCCTTGGGATTCTATCAGGACCCCACCAAAGTAAACCAGATATGCTAATAGTCTATATTAAATGTTCCGAACTCAATAGCACCATCAATTTTTTGAAAAAAGAAGGTTTAAAACAATTTAGCCCCTGAGACCCCTTTAAGATTAGTTTAACTAGTTTTCGTCAAAAGGGCAGGCAAAATAAAGGCTCGTGACCCAAACTAATTATGCTACTAACCCAAAATCGACATTCCATATCTAATGAAACTGTCCAAATCACGATCTGACGCTCGAAACATGAAATGTTGACCGAAGTCAAAGCCATGGCTTTAAAAGCCTTAAAAGTCTCAAACTCACCCAAATCACTCCCAAATGCATCGGGGACCGTGTCAACTAATCCCACAACTCACAAATAGCATATAACAACTATAAAGAAGGAAAAAATGGTCAGTCACAAATAGCATTTAACAACTATGGTAGTTACATTGTCCACTACTAAAATAAAAGTTCATCCCCGAACAAAAAGGCAAATAAAGATCCTGAAGTGTTAAAAAGATGGGGGGTATCTACGTCGCATATTAAACTCGACCTCCCAAGTAGCTTCCTCAATAGGGCGATGTCTTCACTGGACCTTCACTAAATCAATATGCTTATACCTCAACTTCCTAGTTTTCATGTCTAGGATAGCAATGGGCTCCTTCTCAAAGGATAAATAGTGGTCTAATACAAGAGAATCCCACCAAATAACATGTGCATCGTTTGGAAGGTATCTCTTCAATATGGAAACATGGAATATCGAATAGACAACTTATAGATGTGGAGGCAAAGCTAGCCTATACGCAACATCACCATACTTCTCAAAGATCTCGAAAGGTCCAATGAATCCCAGACTAAGGTTCCCTTTCTTCTAAAAACTCATCACATCCTTCATGGGTTAAACCTTAAATAGAACTTAATCTCCAATCATGAAGGCAAAATTATGGACTCGATGATCGACATAACTCTTTTGCCTACTCTGGTCCACCATTAGCCTCTGTAAAATCAGTCTCATTCTTTCCATCGAGTCTCACAATAAATTTGTTCTCGAAGGCCTCACCTCAAAAGAGTCAAACCATACCATGGGAGATCTATACTTCTGTACGTACAAAGCCTTAAAAGGTTCCATCTAAATGCTGGAATGGTAACTGTTGTTGTAGGAAAACTTTGCTAAGGGTGAGAACTGGTCCCAATGACCACAAAAATCCATAACACACGCTCAAAGCATGTCCTTTAGCACCTGAATAGTCCTCTCAGACTGACCATCCATCTGAGGATGAAAAGTTATGCTCAAATCAATTTGAGTACCCAACTCACTTTGAATAGTACTCTAAAAACTTGATATGAAATGAGTACCTCTATCAGATTAAATGGATATAAAGACACCATTCAATCAAACAATCTCTTTAATGTAGAACTTGTCCGACTTATCAGTATTATAATTCGCTCTTACAAGTAAAAAATATGTTGCTTTGGTCAATATATATACAATCACCCAAATAGAGTAAAACTTCTCCAAGGTTGGGGGTAGGCTAATATTAAAATCCATGGTGATCTGCTCTAACTTCCACTCGGGAATGGGCATCCTCTGTATCATACCACCTAGTCGCTTATTCTATTACTTCACTTATTGGTAATTCAAATACTTAGCCACAAACTCTACAGTATCCTTCTTCATACAACCTCACCAATAATGTTGCTTTAGGTCATGATACATTTTAACAGCTCCTGGGTGAATGGAATATCTAGAATAATAAGCCTTCTCCAAGATCAATCTAACCTAACCCATCCGCCAACTCTCAGCACATGAACTCGGTTGCTAATCCTCAATACCCCATCGGAATCAAGAGATGCCGCATTTTCCTTGCCATTAAACACTCTATCATGAATCACCCTCAATCTATCATCATCAAACTGATGAGCTCGAATCTGCTCCATCTAGAAAGACCTAGCCTTAACAAAAGCCAATACATGCCCGGGGGCCGAAATATTAAGCATAACCAACTGGTTAGCTAAAGACTAAACCTCTAAAGCCAAAGGTCACTCTTTAGTCAAGAGATGAGCTAAACTCCCTATACGTATCGCCTTTTGGATCAAGGCATCCACTACCATATTGGCCTTACTTGGATGATAAAGAATAGCGAGATCATAATGCTTGATCAACCCAAGCCATCAACACTGTTTCATATTAAGATATCACTGAGTGAAGAAGTACCGAAGGCTATGATGATTAGAGAAAATCTCACAATGGACTCCATATAAGTAATGTCGCCACAACTTAAACACAAAAACAACAGCGGCCAACTCCAAATCATGGGTAGGATAATTCTTCTCATGAGGCTTTAACTATCAAGATTCATAAGCAACTACCTTACCCTACTGCATCAATACATCGCCCAAGCCAACTCCGAAAGCATCATAAAACATGGTAAAACCCACGCCCTTCTTGGGAAAGGTCAAGATAGAAGTCGAAGTCAACAACTCCTAGAGCTTTTGAAAGCTCTCCTCACAAGTATCCTACCATTAAAATACAATCTTCTTCTGAGTCAACTTGGTCAAGAGATCCATAATAAGAGAGAAACCCTGCACAAAGAACTGATAATATCCTGCTAACTCGATAAAACTTTGAATCCCAATAGGAAAAGTGGGCCTATCCTAATCACAAACTACAACTATCATGATCGAATTGACCATAATGCCATCTTTGGTCACTACATGACCCAAGAAGGAAATAGAATTCAACCAAAACTCACACTTTGAGAACTTGGCATATAACTTCTCATCTTGCAACCTCAAAAGTACAATCGTCAAGTGTCTCTCATGGTCAGCCTCATTCTTGGAATAAACCAAGATATCATCGATGAATGCAATCATGAAGGAATCAAAATAAGGTCAAAATACTTGGTTCATTAACTCCATGAATGTTGTTGGGGTATTGGTCAACCCAAAATACATAATCAAGAACTCATAATGACCATATAGAGTACGAAAAACCATCTTTGGAACATCTAAAGCTCTAATCCTAAATTGATGATAACTAGATCATAAGTCAATCTTAGATAACACAGAAGCACCCTGAAACTGATCAAATCAATCATTAATGTGAGAAACAGGATACTTGTTCTTTACTGTCACCTTGCTCAATTATCGATAGTCAATACACATATGCATAGATCCATCATTCTTCTACAAAAACAAGACAGAAGCACCCCAAGGAGACATACTATGTCTAATAAAATCATTACCCAATATATCTTGAAATTGCTTCTTCAATTCCTTCAACTCAACAGGGCCATCCAATAAGGAGGCTTAACATCAATGAGAAAATCAATATCTCAATCCGGAGGCATACCAAGTAAGTCTGTAAGAAACATATCCTGAAACTCTCTAATAACTCGAACAGAATCCAAGGAAGGTGGTAAAGCAACACTAGTATAACGAACATAAGACAAATAAGACAAACATCCCTTTTCTACAATGCGACAAGCACACAGAAAAGAAATAACTCCTTTCGTACCCAAGCTAGGCGTACCTTCCACGCTAACCTTAGCATACCCAGAGTAGCTAAAGTCACTATCTAAGTAGAAATAATCCAAAACCATATGATAGAGAGATACCCAATCCATACCCAAGATAACATCAAAATCATCTATATCTAGGATAATCAAGTCTACCCAATTCTCACGCACAGGTCACTATACAAGATCGGTACTCCTAATCCACAACTAAAAAATCTCCTACTAGGGTAGAAACATAAATAATCAAAGCAAGGAACTTATATGCAACATAAAAACAAGTAGTAAAGTATGTAGACACATATGAAAATATAGACCCAGGGTCAAATAACATGAAAGTCGAACGATGGAAAATCGGGATGATACTTGTAATAACTACATTAGAGGTATATACCTCTGGTATCCCAGGTATTGCATAGAACTGACCACACCTGCTCCCAGACTGAGTAATGCCGTGTCCATTACAATGAGCTCTCTAAGATCCACTATAATGACTTAATTTGTGAAATTTTACTTTTTATGTTATTTGACCATTTTTCCCTTCCCAATAGTTGCTACATGTTAATTTTGGGGTGTGCGAATTATTGGCATAGTTCCCAATGCCTTTGGGAGGGTTTTAGGAGAGTTTGAGGTTTTTAGAGGCTTTAAAAGTCCTATAGTTGACTTTGGTCGACATTTGATGTTCTGAGTGCCGGATTAAAATTTGGACAGTTCCATGAGATCCAAAATGTTGAATTTGCATTAGTATAAGGTTTGTTTTCGGTTCAGAACCTTTATTTTGCATATCGAACCTCTATTTGAAAACTAGTAGAAATTGCCTAAAGGGGGTCTAGGGGGCTAATTTGTTGAAAAATATCCTTTTTCAAAAATCTAACATTGCCATTGAGAACATCAAAAATAGCCTAATAGTATATATGGTTTATTTTTGTGAGGTCCCAAACGAATATTGAGGGTCCATTCAAAAACATTTCAACTTGTATTTTTAGCTGAATTGTTGATATCTGGTGTAGGACATTCTTTCTTTGCAAACTCAAGCCTCTATCGATGAGCACAAAGAAGAATAACTTCCTTTTTCTCAAACGCGACAGGGTTTTTGCGAACGTAATGGTTTGGGTCATTGACCTTCGCGACCGTGAAGCCTTGGTTGTGAACGTGAAGGCCATTTATTTACCTAGTTAATTTTGACCCTTGTGAATGTGAAGGTTTGACCGCGTTCACAAGGTACTGTTCACAGAATAGTATAAATAGCTCAAATTCGCAATTTACTCTATTTTTAGAGCTCCAAGCTTTGGGAAAGATGATTTTGCTAGGGTTTCTTCATCATTTTTGTGTGGGTAATCTATAAACTCATATTTCCATTATTTCATAGTGATTATGTCTTCTAAAACACTTTTTAATTTTTTTAAAAATGAATTTTGGAGGTTTTTGCCGGTAAAGCTTAAAAATGATTTTTCTTTGCTTTAGACCTCGTTTTTAACTCATTTTTCCATGGGTTTTCAACTGTAGACTTCTATAACCTTGGGGAATGTGTTTCTAAAATAAAATTCAATTTTTACCCCTTTTGTTTTCAAACCCATTTTTTAAACCCATTTTGGACCCGTCTTCAAAATAGTCAATATGGGTATCATTAGCTTTTCTTAATGCATAGATATTATATTTGTATGTTTTAGTTGATTATGAAACCATTTAAAAGGGAAATACTCTGTGTTGAAGGACTTTAGTCTAGGATTTCAATTCTTCGAGGTAGGTTATAACTTAACTTTCTTCAAACTGGGATGGGTAGTTAATAAATAAGTAAAGAATTCTATGGGTTTGGGAAAATAATTAAGAGAATTGTATTTCATGATTATTATCAATATTTTGAATTGTTAGTTCCAAGGTTTCCTTGGAATGGTACTCGTAATTAGTGTCCAAAGGGAGTTATATCTTTTTTACGAGCTCGTCGCATGGTAGAAAGAGGTGCTTGTCTTATTTGGCTTATGTTTGTGAAACTAGTGTTGCCTCTCCGCCTCCTATGGATTCTATTTGGGTTGTTTGCGTGTTCATGGATGTGTTTCTTAAGGATTAGTCTGGTATGCCTCCGCATTCGGATATTGTTTTTGCTATTGTTGTGGAGCCAGGCACCAAGCCCAATTCCATTCTTTCTTATAGGATGGCCTTGGCAGATTTGAAGGAGTTAAAGGAGCAATTGCAGGATCTATTAAGAAAGGGTTTTATTAGACCAAGTGTATCTCCTTGGGTGCTCATGTCTTGTTTGTGAACAATAAGTACAGTTCTATGCGCATGTGTATTGACTATTTTTAGTTGAACAAAGTGAAGATTAAGAACAAGTATCCTCTTCCTTGCATTGTTGATTTTTTTGACTAGCTTCAGGGTGTTTCCATGTTTTCTAAAATTGACTTGAGATCTGGGTATCACCAGTTGAATATTAGATCTTTGGATGTTTAGAAGACGGCTTTCTGGACTCGATACGATCATTATGAGTTCTTAACAGCCTTAACAATATTGATGGAGTTGATGAACTATTCATTGGTATTTTGACTGCATCTCAACTACTTTATGAATTTATTTATAGATGATATCTTGGTTTATTCCTGGAATAAGGCCAATCATATGAGACACTTGAGGACTGTAATTCAGAGATTCCATGATGAGAAGTTGTATGTCAAGTTCTCCAAGTGTGAGTCTTGGTTGGATTCATCTCTTTCTTAGGTTAAGTAGTGACCAAGTATGGTATTATGGTTGATCCAGCCATGATTGCGGTGATTCAATATTGGGCTAGACCTACTTTTCCTATTGAGATTTAGAGTTTCATTGGTTTGGCAAGTTATTATCAAATTTTGTTGAGGGTTTCTCATCTATTGCAGCTCCTTTGACCAAGTTGACTCAGAAAAAGGTTACCTTACAGTGTCGGATGCTTATGAGGCGATCTTTCAAAATCTTAAGAAGTTGTTGACTTTCGACTCCTATCTTGACTTTGCCCAAGGAGGGCATGGGTTTCATCATATTTTGTGATACTTCTAGTATGGTTTTGGGCACAATGTTGATGTAGGAGGGTAAGATAATTGCTTATGTTTCTCATCAATTGAAGCCTCACGAGAAGAATTACCCTACCCAAGATTAGGAGTTGGTCGCGGTTGTGTTTGTATTGAAGTTATGGAGGCATTACTTTCATTGAGTTCGTTGTGAGATTTTCTTGGATCATTACAGTCTTTATCACTTCTTCGACCAATGAGATCTTAATATGAGACAACGACGTTAGCATGAGTTATGTAAGGATTATGATCTCACTATTCTTTATCATCTGGGTAAGGCTAATATGGTTGTGGATGCCTTGACTAGAAGATGACTAATATGGGGAGTTTAGCTCATCTCTTGAATCAGGAGTGGCCTTTAGAGTTAGAGATTTAATCTTTAGCTAACTAGATGGTTAGGCTTGACATTTCTACACCAGAGCATGTATTAGCCTTTGTTGATACTAGATCTTCTTTGATGGAGCAAATTCGAGCACAACAGTCTGATGATCATAGTTTGAGGGTGATTTGAGATATGGTGTTAAGTGGTAAGGCTAAGAAGACATCTCTTGATTTTGATGGTGCTTTGTGTGCTGAAAGTTGGTGGATGGGTGAGAATAATTTTGAAGGAGGCGCATTGTCCCAGATATTCTATTCATCCAGGGTAACCAAGATGTACCGTAATTAGAAGCAGCATTATAGGTGGGGTGGTATGAAGAAGGTTGTAGCGAACTTGGTATCTCGTTGCTTGTGTTGTCAGTAGGTGAATGTTGAGCATCTAAGACCGGGTGGCTTACTGCAGAGATTACCCATTCTTGAGTAGAAGTGGGAGTGGATCACTATGGACTTCGTGAGTGGGTTGCCTCATTTTTCTCGTGGTTCTGACAACATTTGGGTCAACGCATATTGATTGACCAAATCGGCTCATTTTATCCATATTCAGATTTCCTTCAGTGCTGAGAGGTTGGCTCCTATCTATGTTTGAGAGATAGTTTATCTTCATCAAGTACCTGTGTCTATTATTTTAGATAGAGGTTCAGTGTTCACTTTTAGCTTCTGGAGGACGTTACAGGAGGAGTTGGGTTCTCTGGTTGACCTTAGCACCGCTTTCAACCCCCATATCGATGGTCTATTCAAGTGTTGGAGGATATACTTTGCGCGTGTGTTATGGACTTCGAAGGTTAGTGGGAGCAGCATTTAGCCCTAGCAGAGCTTGCTTATAATAATAGCTACCATTCGAGTATAAAGATGGCAGCTTTTGAGGCATTGTATGGTTCACATTTTCGATCTTAGATTGGTTGCTTTTCGAGTCTTTGGATAGAGTTTGAGTGATCCAGGATAGGCTTCGGGCAGCCCAAAGTAGGAAAAAGAGTAGTGCCGGCCACAGGCTTTGTGCCTTAAAGTTTGGGATTAGTGATTGGGTTTTCCTACATGTGTCACCCATGAAGAGCGTGATGAGGTTTGGAAAGAGGGGCAAGATTAGACCGGGGTATATTGGACCTTTTGAGATACTTTGAATAGTTGGGGAGGTTTCTTTTGAGTTGGTCTTACCTCCAGACTTTTCATCCATTCATACAGTCTTTCATATATCTATGCTTCGGCGCTATATCCCGGATAAGTCTCACGTGCTTCATTGGGACTTGGTTCAACTGGATGAAAGGTTGACTTTTGTTGAGGAGCCAGTTTCCATTTTAGCCAGGAATGTTAGACGGTTACGTTCTAAAGATATTCCTGTGGTCAAGGTTCAGTGGAGACACTCTCCCATCGAAGAGGATACTTGGGAGGTTTAGTCCGACATGCGTAGTAGTTATCCCTAGCTCTTTACCAATTTAAGTACTTTTTACACCTTTTAGTTCGAGGACGAACTGGAGTCTTAGTGGTGGATACTGTAATGACCTGATTTGTGAAATTTTACTCTTTATATGATTTGACCATTTTGCCCTTCCTTGTAGCTGCTATATGTTGATTTTGGGGTATAGGGATGGTTGACACGATTCCCAATTCCTTTGGGAGGATTTGGGGAGAGTTTGAGGATTTTATAGGCTTTAAAAGTCGTATAGTTGACTTCGGTCAACAATTGATGTTCTGAGTGACGGATGGGGATTTGTACAGTTCCATTAGGTCTGTAATAATGAATTTAAGTTAGTAGCGGTGTTGATTTGGATTCAGAACCTTTATTTTACATTTTAACCCCTTATTTGAAATTTAGTGGAAATTTCCTACAAGGGGTCCGGGGGCTAATTTGTTGAAAGCGATCTTTTTTCGAAAATCCAACTTTGTAATTGAGTCTGAAACGTAAAAAAAAGGCTAGTAGCATATATAGTTTATTTTTATGGGGTCCCGAACGAATCCCGAGGGTCTATTTTGAATCATTTCAACTTGTATTTTTAGCAGAATTGTTGATATCTGGTGCAGTCCATTCCTTCTTTGCGAACGCGGAAAAGATATATTCCTTCTTCGCAAATGCGATAGAGCTATCGTAAACGTGAGGGTCCAGGTCATGGACCTTCGCGAACGTGAAGGCCATTTATTGGTCTGGTCAATGTTGAACCTCACAAACGCGAAGGGTTGATCGAGTTCGCAAGGTACTATTCATAGAACAATATAAATAGCTCAAGTTCGCGATTTTACTCCATTTTTAGACCTCCAACCTTCGGGAATGATGATTTTGCTAGGGTTTTTTCATCATTTTCATGTGGGTAACCTCTAAACTCATCTTTCCTTTATTTCATAGTGATTATGTCTTTGAAAACACCTTTTAGTCTCAATTTTTAAATGGATTTTTGAGGTTTTTACTAGTAAAGCTTAAAAATAGTTTTTCTTTGATTTGGACCTCATTTTAAACTTTTTTCACATGGATTTTCAATCGTAGACTCCTATAACTTCGGAGAATGTGTTTCTAAAATAAAATTCCAATTTTGCCTTTTTCATTTTTGAATCCTTATTGGAACCCTTTTTGGACTTGCCTTAAAAACAGTTAGTATGGGTAGCATTAGCTTTCTTTTAACGCTTAGATATTATATTTGTATGTTTTAGTTGATTTTGAGACCGTTCGAAAGGGAAAAGCTCTGTGTTGAAGGATTTTAGGCTGGGATTTCAATGTTTCAAGGTAGGTTATGACTTAACATTCCTCAGACTGGGAAGGTTAGTTAATTAATAAGTAAAGCATGTTATGGGTTTGGGAAAATAACTAAGAGATTTGTATTTAGAGGTTATTTTTACTGTTGTGTGCTCATATGGGGGCTTATATTCTTATTGTTGTTGACTTGTGATATTATAAATTGTGTGTTGCCCGTGTGAGGACTTTATTTGACATCATTAACCTTATTTGTGCATTTATATGCTTTATTCCTTATATGATGCCCGTGCGGGGGCTTGAACAGGTATTATAGGCCTTGTTGAGCATTATTTGCTTTATCATGATAAAAATACCCGAGTTATGGGTCAATATGATAGTAATGATTTCATACATGCATAGTTATTCCAATGGTGCCAAACTAGAACTGATATCATGAATTATTAACATATTGATATGATTTTTTAGCTCACTTATACATATATTAAATGGATTGGTTATTTTCATACTGATTTGATTGTGAGCATATTATTCTCTTTTCATATATACGCATTCATCAGATATTGGTACTATTGAGGAACACAGTTTTGAAAGAAAATGATATATTTTGATAAGAACCTCGATCTGTGAACACAAGACGGAGAAGTGGGTTGAGATTTAAGATAGTATATGGGTTGCAAACCCCCCATGGGTCCTATTTTGGGAGCAGTGAGGCTCGATAGGTGTATTAAAAAAGTCATCCGATGACTTCCAAACTATTCATTTCATCATTCATTGCATTGCATTTGTATATGCATCTTCAGTGTTACCTTTATGTTTTCCTAACACGTAATCATTTTCTATGCACCTTCGTGAAAAACCTACTTCTATTTGATTTTGTGTATATATTAGAACTGTTAGTGGAGACGGTGTGAGATACCGATTGGGAACTTTTCTGTTTGCAGGCTACGTGCTCATAGTGTTATCTTACTTGTATCATTTTCTGCTTTACTCAGTCAACCTATGATACCTACTGAGTACAAATGGATTGTACTTACTCCTACTGTGCCCTTTTGGTGCATATCCTAGTACGAGTACGAGGAGAGGTAGCTGAGTTCATGCTTGACAGAGTTGGTGATTTGAGGTACTGGCATGCTCTAGGGCCTTCAGAGTTAACACTAGACCTCCTCTTTTTTATTTTGATGTCTTTATTTGTTTTTGAAGACAGACACTTTCATTTTCTGTATTTTGGATGTTGTCATTAGATGCTCTACAGTTTGACTCCAGATGTTGGGGATTTTATGTATTTATTTCAGCCTTTTGCTATATTTGTATATGTGTTGACTAGACTTCATTCTAGAAGTCTAATTTTGTCTCACTTTGTGTATTAATCTGATCTTGTTTCCTCTTTGTGTGTTTGGCTTATCTATCAAGGTTGGGTCGGGGTAGATTCATCATGACCTCAGCTTTGGGGTTGTGACATCCACCTCGAGCACCTTTAGTACCACCCCTGCCACTTTGTGAACCACCTCTAACTGCAGATATAGGAGTAGGGTAAAGATAAAGCTGAGAACCATGCTAGGCAGGACCTAATACACGTCAAGGACAGTCCCTCGCATAATGACTAGGCTCATCATATGCATAACACCATCTATTACCTGAATCATGTGGGGAGGGCATAGAAGGACGAGAACACCCTTCCTAACCCGATAAACCAAAATTGGAACCTCTAGTGCTTGACTTGACCTCTGGCTGCCTGAAGCCCCAGAAACTACAGATCTACTGTCTGACCTGGTAAAGCTCCCTGAACTTGTCTACCATGATAACCATGAGTGCCTTTGCCAAAGAAATCCCTACCTCAGGATGCATATCACTGAACTCACCTTGTCAGTGGATCTTCTTAGCACCGCCACTACCCTGTGTAGCCTGACAAAGCTACTCAATCAACTTATCATTATTTACAATACTCTAGAAAGAAGTTGCTGACACCACCATCTAAGTTGTAGCCAACTAATAATAATCTTCCAAACCCTTAACAAACATCCTGATCCTCTTTGACTCAGTGGAGATACTAGCAATAGAATATCTTGATAGTGCATGAAAGCGTGCCTCATACTATGCAATAGTCACGGAGCCCTGCTCCAGGTGATCAAACTCATCTCTCATCTGATCCCTTAAATTGTAAGGCACGAATATCTCCAGAAAAGCCTCAGAAAATTGGGTCCATGTCATAGCAGGCAAACCCAATGATCTACAACTAGAAAGAGACCTCCACCACTATCTAGCAATGTCGGTCAACTGATAAGTCGTATAGGCAATACCATGGGACTCAAGGGATCAAAGGTTATGCAACTTCACCTGACAGTCAAGCAAAAACTCATAGGCGTCCTCTCTAATAGCACCACTAAACTTTGGAGGAGCCAAGCAAATGAATCTCTCAAATCTCTTCTGATCATCAGAAGACATCATAGGACCCGAAGTAATATGAGGAATAGTGAGTCTACTAGGAAAAGAATCAACACGAGGGGGTACCATAATAGATGTTTGTATCCCTGGAGTCAGAAAACCATAAGTAGGAGCCTGCCCTGACAGCTGAATAACTCCTAGAGTCTGAGAAATACCAGGAACACTAAGTGGAACACTCGTCTGGGAAACTCCATCCAATCGATCATATAGACGATCAACAAATCCTGCAACACCGGGGTAGCAACTGACCTCTGTGGGACCTGAGCTAGTCCTTTGATAATCCTCCTCATCATAATAACTCTCTGGCTCGGGAGAGGACGTCCTAGCCCATTCTATAAACAGAGCAACTCCTCATGCTCAAGATCTACTTCTAGCTTATCCACAACCCCTGACTTTCCCGCTGACTGGGGCTCCAACAGCGTGTGCAGGATCAACATCCTTAACATCTCTAGATCTAGTCTTCAATATCTATGAAGAAAATAATGGAATACAATTTTAGAATATTGGGCATAAATAACCCGCACAATATGAAATCAATTTAGAGAAGTTTTCCTAAAGATCTCTTACAACCTCTATAAGATAGATAAGGACGTCAACGTATCGATCCATGAGACTCTACTTGACATCCTGCACTTACATTTATGAGACTGGTGAACTTAGTGCTCTGGTACCAATTTGTCAGGACCCAAAAGTTGAGGTCATGATGGCACCTACCTTGACCCATCCTTGGTAGGCAAGCCAAAAACTCACAAAATAAAGGAAAATCAAAATACAGAATAAATAATGTAATGCATGACTTTTAGAATGAAGTCAGGCCATAATATATAAATAAAATAAATATCTAAAAAAAATACATAAATCTCCCAAAAACTGGTGTCATAAGTGTGAAAAACATCTAATACAATTCTGAAAAGTGAATAATACATAAGTCTATCTTTGAAAGTAAATAAAAACAACAAGGATAGGATGAGGTCCTGAAGCCTGCCCTGAACGCTGGAGCTCACTAGTTCCTTGAAACTATTAACCTCTCACCGCAATAGTCAGCCACTGTGGATCTCACTCATTCTAGGATCTAAACCAAAAGGGCATAGAAGTAGGAGTGAGTACGGTCCATTTACACCCAGTAGGTATCATAGACCGGTTGAGAAAAGTAGAAAACTAAACAAGTAAAGAATAACATCATCGGTGGTGGCTTATACTAGGATCTGCATCAGGAAAAAGATGCAGAAGTGCAGTATGAGTACCAAAGAAATAGGTACTCAGTAGGTATCATCGGTCGACTGAGCTCAAATATAGTAAAAGCGTAAATAAAGTGCGAGAATGTAAGGTGAAGTCAACAATAAAGGGGTAGAAATATAAATATAAAGCTATGCTAGGCAAATGCAATAAAGGTAGTAAGTAACTCGAGAATAAAAGTAAACGCCTAACTATAACCTAAATAGACCCTCATAAGCCCATAAGGCACACACAAGAAGAGAATTAACCCTACCGAGCCCCTATAAACCCGATGGGTGCAAACAAGAGAAAATCTAAGGTAAGAAGCATAAATAACAAAAATAACCTTATAACAAGCCAAGATGGACAGAATGCATTGTATACTTTCCTCTCAAAAATATCCTTTAACCGAACCAGTCTCAAATAACATTCCGATCCCAAATCCATAATGAAAGTATATATCGGGCTTGAACCAAAACTAATGGATAATAACAAGAGGCCAGACACTGGGTGCAAACCAGAAATAGTAGATAGTAACAAGAGTCCAAATGATCCATATACAACCATTAGAACTCCCATACTAGGACAAAGTACAACTTTCAAAACTCCCAGTAATAACTATAATCAATGCCAGAACACCCAAACCGTAGTCATAGACTAATGCCGAACTCAAATAGAAACTCATAAGTAGCAAACCATAACCGTAATAGATGATTTCATAAGGATCTAACTATAACCATAAGTTGATGCCAGACTCGTACCAGAATTCGTAATAATAGCAATAGAGCATATGTCGGACTTAAACTAGAACTGAAATGTATATGTATATATAAGCATAGAATAGCTAGTAGAATCCCAGGGCTTCAACCGTATCACCAGTCCATTTATTCACTAAGTTAAATCTTGGGCTATTAAATCCACTAAGGCCCAATGGGTTCCCATTTCTAGGTCAACAAGGAGCGGTCAAGGGTCAGTTACTATCATACCCGGGGAAAAATATCTAACCAGACGAGTAATTAAGTCTAAGTCAACCCCAACACAAGGTAAAAACCTAAGGTAGCAGTCATGACTCCAACTAAGCCTAAAGGAGCTTTATTTCAACCGCTCAATTTAAAAGAAGAAGTGGGGCCCAATACAGGGTGTTGATAACCCAATCTAAGGTAGAACCTACACGAATCTAGTCTACGGCTTCCCAACCCCATCCAAAGGTACTATAAGCACAAATTCTAGTCCTAAAGAATGATAATACCCTATCCTAAGAAAGAACAGATTCTACCAAATGGGTGCCCTAACAATCAAAATAAGGCACAAACAATTAAAATAATCATTGGACCATAAACACCCACCCAAAGCTAGTAAAATACTACACTAATACCATAATTAAGAAAAATCTAAAGTAAGGGTAAGCCTACACTACCCGGACGCCTGAGAAAGCTCGCTAAATTCAGACTAGAGCTTTTCCCTTTTGAAAAGCCTTTGAAAGATGGCATGTTAACAAAATAATAATTTATGCATCAAGATGAGAAAATCTATACCCATATTACGTATATACGCTCCAAGTCAGAAATCAAACTAAAAATCCTATATGGGGCCTACTTGTGGAATCATAAATTGAAACAGTCACAGTTTCCCTCTCAGCTCAAAGATCATTTGCCCCAAAAAATAAGCGAAATCTGAGTCCAATTCAGTACAAAAATAGTCCTAGTAAAATTTGGAGAATCAAGAATTCAAACTACTAATTTAAGTAGAAATTGAATCGATAACTTATGAGATAATGATGTTAAAATGCTCACAATCACTTTGCCAAGCTAATACCAGCTTTAATTATTGATTATCACACTATTTTTGACCTACCAATAGTCTACAATGGTGCTTAACACTTGGAAAATGAAGCTGAACATAAAGAGTAATATTTATATACTACCAGGGGTCCTTTATGATCGTGGGACCCTTATTACAAACATGGGAGCTGGCCTAGACAAACTTTCGAAAATACGGTTGGTCCACCACGATCTCAAAGAAGAAGGAGGACCAGCCTGGCTGACCTTCTCTTTGCAAATGCATAGGCTGGCCCATGAATGCAGATGTCAAAATCCTTGACCTCGCGATTGCGACCAAGGCCAAGCGAACACGAAGGCCTTGGTATTCATTCGGAATACTGTGGTTGTTTCAATGAAAAGCCAGCACCATACCAAGGGTCCGTGAATAGCCTAAAACTAGTCCTGAAAGCCTCGGGACCAAGACCAAGGGACCCCTAGCCTAAAATTGATGTTTTGAAGCTAATGAGACTATAAGAATTAGCATTCAAGGTCGTTTACCTGAAGTTTAGGAACTAAATAAGAACCTGTATGACAAGATAAATTGAATATAGAAATAAGAACACCATCACCAAAAAGTCAAACCAAGGAAAAAAACTCGAACTCCAAAGCACAATCATCAAAAATGCTCTCTCTGGTTTACTGTACGTTTTCTCTTCTTTTACTCTCTTTTCTTTTCTGCCTTTTCTTTTTTGGTTTTTGCGTGTCTGTGTGTGTGTGTTTGTCCTTATATGTTGTTGTGCAACTTTTTATGTAGGTGTATGTATATAGAGTGTGTTGTGTGGGTAAGTGAGGTATGTGTCGTGTGCGTTAGTGCATGCAGAAGATGGGGGAAAATGGGTGAGGATGTGAGGGAGTTGAGGTTAGTGGGGTTGAGTTGGGTAGTTTTATAGGATTTTCCTTCTTTCTTTTTTTGTTAAAAAATATAATAAAACAAATTAGGGATATAAATAAAACAAAATGGTAACATATTATTTAAAACTAATAAAATATAGATAAATTAAATAGGTAGTCCTAGAAATGTAGCTAAGAAAATATTAAAATCACTAGCTTATTTATTAAAAACTAAATTAAAAAATAAATTCTTTTTATGAAATTGTCTTTTCTTTTTGTAAAGTAAAAACTAATCTTATCAAAAATGTGACTCTATTTTTTGAAATCTTTTTCATAATTTTTCAAATAAACCAACTAAAAATTAAATAGAAGCAAAATAAAGATTAGACAAATAATAGATATTTAATGTTAAAAATTTGTTAAAGCTCAAGGAGGGTCAAAAATTATGTGTCTATATTTTGCCCCTCTTTGACTGAGAACACGAAGATTTTTTAGACAAAGAACTAGCCAACGAGAAAATTTTAACACTATAGTTATTTGAAATGGAAATGAAAAGAAGAAAAAGATGGGACTGAGTCTTGGTTTTGGACAACCTACATATCCAAGGTTATAAGGGAATCAGATTAGGCGTAGTTCAAGGATATAAAGTGATGATTTTGAAGTTGAGTGAGGTCCCATCAAGGTTTCTGTTCGTGGCTCCTATAATTACATAAACAAAATACAATAAATATAAATACAAGATCTTATCTACTCTACTTGTCTTGAGTCTTCATTTAGATCTCCCCCTTTGATCTTCAGTTACCATCTAACCCTCTTTTAATGGTACCTTGATCTTGAAACTGAGGTTTGAGACTTGAACTTGAAACTTAGAGTATCTATGAGTATGTTTTTGGATGCTTGTTTTCTTGACTAATAGCTGAATATAAATTGACGTTAGGATGGCAGGCTGCTACATGCATTTGAAAACTAATTCTAATAGTCATTGAGATTGAGAATCTGTAAGAGTTGGGACTGTGTATTTGAACATCAAGATCATGCTCTACAATGAAAAATCTGTAAGATATTCGGAAAAAAAAAGGTCTCAGACAAGGAAGTGTTATACTAGGAGAAAAATGTAAAATAACTGTCTGCTACTAGGAATTGTTTATCCTAGGAGAAAATGAAAAACAATCATCTAGGACTAGGAAATGTCATCCTAGGAAAAAAATTAAAAAAAACGACTGTTTCAGACTAGGAAATGTCATCCTAGGAGAAAATGAAAAGCGACCGTCTCAGACTAGGAAATGTCATCCTAGGAGAAAAATAAAAAAATGATTATCTCAAACAAGTAAATGCCATCCTAATAGAAAATGAAAAGTAACCGTCTCAGACTAGAAAATGTTAGCCTAGGAGAAAATAAGAAACAACTGTCTCAGATTAAGAAATGTCATCCTAAGAGAAAAATTAAAAACGTTTGTCTCAGACTAGGAAATCCCATCCTAGGAGGTAATGAAAAGTGATGGATATATGTATGAAGCATAGAAAAGTGATAGATTTTACTTCAATCCTCTTTGCAAGTTCGAACCTGTGAAATCTCATTTATATCCACCAAATGGCCTCTGTTTTAGGAAAAGAACGAAAGCTAGTGAGTTTTAAAATGGTTGTAGGTTTGTGGCTTGACTGTGAGTGTAATAAATTCTGTTCTTTCCATGTTTGACCCAACTTCAACTTGGGTAGATTGTGATTGTTACGCAGAAAACCTCATTAAAGAATCTCTAATTGACAATTTCAAACCCCATATCTGTTGTTGGCCTCATCCTACAAACATTGAACCTTGTATTCATTATCAAATTGCTCAACTATGGTGCATATCATTTCTTCTCAAATCATGTCACTTTTGATGTGCTGGCCAGACTTTTCTTTGGCAGTTGAAGAGCTGATAGTAAATTGTGAAATCATTTTTTGCTTGTTTTAACAAAGACTGACTCAAAAAAAATGAAAAAGAATAAATTAATGAAAAGAAAGAGTATGTGACAAAGGATGTCTTTTTTGGAAAAAGAAGAAAAGAAAAGACTTCGTTGAATGTCCTAGTCAGCTCTAATGATCATGACATAAATCTTGGAGTAAATGACCTAATTCTCAAATCAATTGAAACTCTATTCTTTTCAAACATTTATACTTTTAAGTCAGGCTTCTAAGCTGTGACCTTTGCATTAGACGCTCAACCTTCAATCGACTAGTGGTGCCCTGAAGAGTTTTCACCAAAAAAGCCTCTCTTTTTTATTAATCACTTACTCAATATCACCTTATGGTTCCCATGGGGCTTTTCACCAATAAGACTCTCTCATTTTTCACTTTCTCTCAACTCAAGAATGCCTTACAATGTTGGTAAGAATTTTTTTATTGTAAGATTCTTTCATGCAAATGCCATGACATTGCTCCTTGTATGATAATCAACACTAAAAACATGCTTAACTTGTCGTTCTTAAAATTACTCAGAAGGTAGTGGCTTTTGGACATGGTTAGAAAGAAAGGGATGCCTTGAAGGCTCGAAGATAATACATATATAATAGGGTTAAGACTTACAACTTTTGGAATCGACTCTAATGGAAATAATAAAAACTTTTTTTTTTTTGCCCTAGTTTCTGTGACTGGAAATTTTCAAAAGTTTTTCTTGGTTGGACCAAACTCGAGATAAGGTTGCCTAAGTATCTCATCAAAGCAAGAATCAGGTCAAATGTAGTTCAGAAAGCTTGTTCTGATTTTTTGTTTCTCTTTTTTTTTTTCAACTTTGACTTCTTATTTTGTAATAACCCTTTACGTCATTTTCTACATTTCCACACTATTTCGGCATTAAGAATATTCCCATAGCTGCCTCAAGTTATTTATGACTTGCTAAAGCTGACAGTTCAGTTATCGGGCAGTTCAATTTGTTTTAGAGCCAATTCCCTATTTTAAAGTTTTCATTGTTAAGGATTGGGTGTCGAGTCTAAACATTTGGTAAACGTCCTTTTATTCCAATTTTGATTATTAAATAATCTTCAAAACATTTATATTATGCTAGGGGTACACTTGGTCTGGATCCCAAGGCTTCCAGACTTGTTTTGGGCTATTAGGTGGATGTTGGTTAAAATGACCCTTGGGTGTAGGGCCCATATTTTATCAAAATAACCTCGGTTGGGAATTTTAATGGCACCGTTGAGTATGGAATATTTAATTTGGTTAGGTAGCATAGTTCATTTTTATTCATGGGATTCCAAACAAATCCCGAGGGTCCTATCAGAGATTTGTCACTTGGCCAAAACTACTGGTGCAGGCCAAAAAAGGCCTTCGCATTTGCGAGGCCTTGGCCGCGTTTGTGAAGGCCAAGATTATCGGCCATCATATTCGTGAGCTTGTCTTTGCAAAGAGTCTCCTCCAGACCATTCGGGCTTGTCTTCGAAGTGGACTGGTCGGGTTCGTGAAGGGTAAGCCTGATCAGGCATCTTGTTTGCGATGGGCTCCCCGCGATCGTGATGAAGGGACCCTGGCAGTATGTAATGTTGTGGAACCCAATTTTTCTTTCATTCTTCTAAGTCCCAATTTCATAAATAACCCTAGAGAGCTTAGAGAAAGAAGAGACCGATCATTGGGTGTTGGGAGTGAGTTGAAGACCTCAATATAGTCATTTCCCCACCATTTATTCTGTAAGTTTCCTCTAATTTCTTAGTTAATTCTCTGATTTAAATTTAAATCCCTAGTTTACATGACAGGCGGATTTAGGATTTGTTTGAGCTCAAATTTCACCCATTTTTTTTAAGGTAAATGAACCTTGAGCTTAGAGGGAAGTGTTGACGATTTCAAAGTTGTGACTCCGCAAGCAGGCATTGTGACTCCACAAGCAGGCCCCACATAGGATTTTAGCTCGATTTTGGACCCGGAGAGTTTATATGTAATATGGGTATTGGTATTCTCGTGTTAATGCATAGTATATTATTTTGATAATGTGGCATCGTGCAAAGGCTTTTCGAAATGGAAAACCTTCGATTTAGTAGACTTTCGCGAGCTTTTCGCCTCGTCCAGGTAGGCTACCCTTACTTTCCTATAATATTGAGCTTTATTATGGTATTAATATAGTATAGTGCTAGAGTTTGTTGGGTATTTATGACTTGGTTTCATGTTTAGCGAATTGGGGATTGTTTAGCCGATTAAAGAGTTGTTATAGATAAAATAAACCCATTCTTCCTTCTTTGAGTTAGATTGTACCTTAATATTAGTTTTGACTTATTTGATACCTTGGAATAACACTCTAAATCCTTAGTCTAGTTTTTGGTAGAACTTGTGTTAGTATGAATTTTTAGGATTAGTAGTGGGTCCTGCTGGCCTTCTTTTAGGTTAAATATCTAATCTAGTCCCTTTTAGTCCTAGGAGTCCTTCTTTCATCAGCTTATATAAATTCTTGGACCTTATATTGACTTAGGCATCTTTTTGACCTTAGACTAGAATTGATATTTGGTATTTACTTTTAAGTTCCCATTCAAGTCCTGCATTTACTATTCACATGTGGCACTTTATATTGGTAATATGATATTAAATTCTGGTTTGAGTCCGGCATTTATGATTTGAAGAGACCCTCTGGTATGGTTTTGGTTGTCGGTTGTTTATGTTTATCATTGTCGGTAATTCCTTCTTGATTGTCCCATCGGTCTTATGGCGGCTCGATTGCTTTATTTCTCCTATGTTGTGTTTTCTGGGCTTATGGGGGCCCAGTTAGACTATAGTTAGATCATATTTATTTTGACCTATTTATCTTATTATTAATTATTCTCATCATTTAGGGAGCATCATTTCAGGTTTAGTCCTTTATCCCTAACTTTAGTTTATATTCTCGCATCTTATTCTGCTCTTATTATGATTTAGCTCAGTCGACCAATGATGTCTACTGAGTACCCATTGTTTTGGTGCTCATACTACAATTCTGCATCTTTTTCGGATGTAGATCCGAGTATGAGTCACCGCCACTGACGTTCTATTCTAGCTTGCTTTTATGAATCGAAGATAGGGTTAGCTTTCAAAGCCGGCGCTGATCTTCTATCCTTCTACTAATTTTGAATAGTCTTTACTTTTCGAGACTACCTGTATATTGGATACTATTTAGTACTCTTATTCTTTTGGACTTCGTGGCCATTGTACCGACCTAACTAGGTCGTGGGATATTCTTTTGTACACTTTTTCTCTCTCTCCTAGATATTTATTCTATTGCTCTTATATTTATTCTTCTTACAATTCTATTTTATCCTTACTTTTTGAATTTATTATACATTCCACCAACTAGCCCATTACTTATCGTTCTGGGCTATTGTTTTGCTCACCTATTGGTGGGATAAAGTAGGTGCCATCATGGCTCGAGAAATTTGGTCTTGACAAATTGGTATCAGAGTCTAGGTTCACTGGTAATGTTGGTATAAGAGCAAGTGTCTAGTAGAGTCCCGCGGATAAGAACGATGACGTTTGTATCCTATCTTCGGGATGTTATAGGACATTCTTATGGAAAATCTCATTTTTTTGTTCATTTTGTGTGTTGAGTCTGAGTTGGTTTTTAATTTATCTTTGTTCCACTCTTTCACAGATGGTTAGGATGCGAGCTACGATGACTGGAGATGAGGATCTCAAGTCTGCAGCTAGGGTGCCTGCTAGAGGCCGTGGTAAACCCAGATGTCGCAGCCTGGTTAGAGGTGCAACCCCAACTAGGGGTCAGGGTAGGGAGCCTTCACCAGATCCTGTTATTTCTCTCGAGCCAGAGATTTTTCCACCCCAGGCATTGGTGCTCCAGGGGGCAGCCCAAGTTTCACTGGGATTTATTTCTTCTTCAGTGCTCAAAGATGCCTTGCTTTAGTTGTTGGGATTAGATGTTGGTGCACCGTTTCATAGTGCTCAGTCAGCAGACAAAAGTGGTACTGATTTAGAGGTGCAGCCTGCAGTTGTGGCCCCTAGAGGTGAGATTTCTCCAGCCCCGATATCTCCACATCCGACAGTTACTCAGTCTGTTATGTCTGTCGAGGAGCAGAAGATGTTGGGCCAATTTCTGAGATTGACTCCACCTAGGTTTGCAGGTTCCCTAGAGGAGGATACTTATGAGTTTTTGACTAGTTGTAAGGAGAGGCTTTATAATTTGGGGTTGATTGAGTCACGCGAAGTGGACTATACTGCTTATAAGCTTGACAGGGCAACAAGACAGTGGTAGAGGGGTTATCTTGATTCCAAACCAGCTGGATCTCCACCTATGACTTGGTCTCAGATCTTCGAGGCTTTCTTTGAAAAGTACATGCCTTGCACTAGGTGTGAGTGCCTGAGGGATGAGTTTTCTACTTTGAGATAGGTTCTAGGAGAGGGGCTGAGTATTAGGAGAGATTTCACGAGTTAGCCAGACATGCCACCATGATTCTTCCTAAAGAGTACGAGAGGATTTAGTGCATTGTTGGAGGGTTGATTATACCGCTCAATGTTTGGTGACTTTAGGGAAGTCTTTTTATGATATTGCCGCTCATATCTATTCTATATAGGAGATAGATCATGAGGACCAAGGGGGAAAGATAAGAGGCCATGTTTGTAGGGTAGTTTCAGGGGGATCTAGAGCGGTTCGCAGGTCAGGGGAAGAGGTTTTAAAGTTAGGTACCTTCTGCATTAGTCTTATCAGCACCAGGGTCAGTCTTATAGCCTTGTTTAGGTAGCACTTCAGGTTACTGACGAGGGTCAACCCATTTATAGCGATTACAGTAGTCAGAGTAGGGGTAGACTTCTAGGAGTACACATTTTAGGTCATCTTTCTGAGGTGGTTATTCTGGATCAGCCAAATCTTTTAGACAGAGTAGAGTGCCTGGGGCTTGCTATGATTGTGGGGTTATTGGCCATTTCTCCAGAGGGTGTCCCCGTGCAGGATGATTCAGCCTGTAGCACACAGTGTTCATCCCATCAAATCAGTGCTACCTCTAGCGAGGGGTAGTGTCCAGGGTCACACGGGTAGTCCCCAAGGTTCTAGAGAAGGTCTTCAGGCTAATAGGACAGGTGGTCGATCAAGTACCTAATCTGGGGGAGAAAAAGGTCAGTTGTATGCAATACCTGGTAAACCATAGGTGGAGTCTTCAGTTGTTGTTATTACAGGTATGATTTTGATATGCCGTAAGTCAGCTATTGCTTTATTTGTTCCTAGATCCACTTATTCATATGTTTCTGCTTATTATACATTGCAGTTAGAGTTGTCTTGGGAGACTTCATCTATGCCATTGCATGTATCTACTCCCCTAGGTGATTCTTTATTAATGGATCGAGTGTGTAGATCATATTTGGTGATTGTTCGAGAGTTTGATACTCGGTCTAACCTTGTCTCGTCCCGAATTCCAACGGGGTGGACAGGCACCCGAAGCCGATAAGGCCCGAGAGAAGAAATCTTCATCCGTGTCCATTCATATGCATGTCATTCAAGAAATATCACTACCACGTAAAGATACAAGATGCTAATAGCGTAAGTCATGGAAACATGTGCTATATATGAAACTTGGCCGTTAGGGCCATCAAGTCAAAATGGACATACATCTCTTACATTTATTTTCCCACATACGTCTAGAAAGCCTCTAACAGATGCATATACACAAACATCCTAAAGTCGGGACAAGTCCCCACTTTATACAACGTACAATATTACAATACCAAAACAAATGTACACATGTGACTCAGAATGCCCCGAACCAACTGGAGCTCACCAAAGATCGGCAAATGATCCGCAATCTACTGTGGGAGTCTATGAGCACCTATGCCTGTAGCAAGTAAGGTAAGTCCCCCAAGGGACGTCAGTACAACGAATGTACTGAGTATGTAAGGCTATATGAAACTGCATCATACATAAGAACTTTAATGAAAACCATTATAAGGGAATAGTCAGTATGGATAAACCATAGCTCTGAATATGTGGAACCATGTACATTGCTTTCATTAGTTTCTTTGTTTCTATTTTCATTCATCATCACTTGTACTATGTCGTACCCGGGCCCCAACTGATCAGTGGGTCTTAACATAACATAACATTATGTTGGGATCGGCTCGAACTAGGCTTATGCCTATAGAGCTACCACCCATAAATCAATACATCGGGCTCGGCTCGAGCTAGGTTATTACCTCTAGAGCTGCCACTCCTAAACCAATATATCAGGTTCGGCTTGATCTAGGTTCTTACCTCTAGAGCTACCCCTTGTTAGGATCGGCTCGAGCTAGGCTTATGCCTCTAGAGCTACCACCCGTACTCTTGTAACCAAGAACTATGCATTACTTCATTTCTTTAGTTTTGAGAGATTGATACAATGATAGTCATAACATTATTAGAGCTTTGGAACATGTCCACAAATTAAGTAACACATGAGTAAAATTTTATCAATGAATGAGGAACATATGACTAACAATGGATGACAACCTGAAATGAAATACCTTAGAACATTTCGAAATGGAACAAGTACAATGACAATGTGAACACTATGTGCTGCAGAAGGATACGGAAAGAGTAACCTTACATACCTTTTCTTGTCACTATGAATACACAATCCTATACATGAATACAACAGTCCAACACCTTCCTTACATTTCACTCTACAACACAAGTACATAACGGAGCTCACGTTAACAATCAACTACCTTACGAGTGCATAAAATGACAATGAGTTACATGACTGCCTTATAACTTCATTTGACCATTTACAATACAATCCACTGCATTACCATGCCAACAAGACCATAACATTCTGCACATTGACCTAGACATCATAAGCCAATAGCATTTCACACCAAGTATACCCTTTACGCTTCCTCATTAACACTACATCACAATTATTCCATCAAGTCACCTCAATACCTTTCATAACAATATATTAACAACGATCCCTAATTTATATAATCCAACATGCCTCCAAACGACCCCTTAAAGTCATGCAATAGGTATCATAAGTTGTTAATTACATCCAAAAAGAGTATAAGGGCCTTCGGGGATCAAAGAGAGACAAAAACATACGAAATGGAATTTTTGACTGGGCTGTGTATCCAACTTCGCCCGCACGTGGATGCTATGCGGCCACAGGTTCCCCTATGGCCTTGTCCTGAGCCACCTGCATTGGCATCTGCGCCGGCAGGTGCTCCAGACGCGAGGGTGGATGCCCGTTTCAGCCTCCAGGGGTCATTTTAGGGTCCTTTTTCATAATAAATGGTCTATGGCCATAAATAAGCTTCTCTTTACATATTTCAGGTCACTTGGATGCCAACAAACCATCATAGTTTTGTAACACACATGAACATTACCAAAACCACATTTTCCTTTCACTATACCACTAAGTCCATGCACAATTTTGCAATAACAATTCCAAACATTATATACACAGATAAAAAAAGTTAAGGACATAACCACATCTTACATGTTGATATTTAATCCATCAATTTCACTTCCTTCAAGACCACAAGTCCATTTTCAAGTTTACATGGCAAAACCCTTTTTCGATTGCAAAAGTAGACAGTTTTACACATAGTGAACTGTCCAACACTTTGCCAAAATAACCAACATGATTTATGCACCATATTAAGAATATAATATATACCATAAGAATAAACACTTACCAAAGCTTTCAAAGGAGTGATCTTGTCCAAAGAGATAGCAACTTAGGGTTTGTGAAAGATGAGAAATATCTTGTGGAAATTTCTAGATTTGCAAGTGTGTCTAAATGAATAAAAATCTGATTTTTTTGCCCATTTTTTGTCCCTTTAAGTCTCATCCTTAGACACACTTTGTTCATAAATGTTATGTTTACTTGGTCAAAGAAAGAATGGGTCATTTTTCCCATTTGGGCCATGTCTTTCTTGTTAATTTTGGGCCTCTTTTGAGCCCATTAGCACAACATAATTTCAGCCCAACAAATTCATGCATAATTCACCAACCATCTAATGTTTAAATAATTCCATGAAAGTTACGCTAATCAACTAGGTTCAGAAACGTACGGGGTGTTACATTCTTCCCCCCTTAGAAACATTCGTCCTCGAATGTTAGTGAAGTTATTCAATTTAAACAACTGCAAGTCTAGGATCATTCTTCATGTTATCATATATATACATAATGCTTATATACATTTACTTGTTATTGCTCCGATCCCGTAACTTGAACTTTTTCTTCCATTTGAAACAAATGAGGGTACTTTGACTTCATCATTTCTTCAGCTTCCCATGTGATCTCTTCTACTTGCTGATTTCTCCAAAGTACCTTTACGGAAGCTATGTCTTTATTCCTTAACCTCTTCACTTGTCTATCCAGAATAGCAATAGGTATCTCCTCATAGGTGAGATCCTCCATAACTTGTAAATCTTCAATGGGAGCAATACGAGATAGATCTCATATGCACTTTCGAAGCATCAAAACATAAAATACTTGATGAACTGTGGAGAGTTCTTGGGGTAATGCTAATTCATACGCAACTTGCCCAAATCTTCGGACAATTTCATATGGCCCTATATAACATGGACTCAACTTTCCTTTCTTTCCAAATCTCATTACTCCTTTCATCGGTGACACCTTCAAGAATACCCAATCACCTATGGCAAATTCGAGCCCTCTTCTTCTGACATCAGTATATGACTTATGTCGACTTTGGGCCATTTGTAGCAGCTGTTGAATCACTTTAACTTTCTCCATAGCCTGATGAACAAGATCTGGCCCAAGTAAAGCAGCTTCACCCGCTTCAAACCATCCAATTGGTGATCTACATTTCCTTCCGTATAAAGATTCATAAGGTGCCATTTTGATACTTGAATGATAGCTATTGTTGTAGGCAAATTCAATAAGAGGTAAATGGTCATCCCAACTGCCTTGAAAATCTAACGCGTAAGCTCGTAGCATATCTTCAAGTGTTTGGATAGTTCGCTCTGCCTTTCCATCAGTTTGAGGATGGAAAGCCGTACTCAGGTTCACTTGTGTACCCAAACTCTGCTGAAAATATCTCCAAGAATTTATAGTAAATTAAGCTCCCCTGTCTGATATAATGGAGATTGGAATCCCATGCAATCGCACTATCTCTTTAACATACAACCTTGCATACTCTTCAGCTGTATAAGTGGTCTTAACTGATAGGAAATGCGCTGACTTGGTAAGCCAGTCAAATATCACCCATATGGAACCATATTTTTGCAGTGTACGAGGCAAACCTGTGATGAAATCCATGTTAATCATGTCCCATTTCCAGACTGGAAGATTGATACATTGCATGTAACCTCCAGGTTTCTGATGCTCTACTTTTACTTGTTGACAATTTGGGCATTGAGCTACAAATGCTGCAATGTTCTTCTTCATGTTTCCCCACCAATACATTTCTTTCAATACATGGTACATTTTGGTAGCTCCTGGATGAATAGAATATCGTGAATGATGCGCCTCTGTCATAATTCGTCTTCTCAGCTCATCTACATTCGGTACACATAATCTACCTTGGCATTGAAGTACTCCTTCTTGCGTAAGATCAAATGCCTTTATCAGACCCTATTATACATTTTCTTTCAGCTACAATAAAATAGGATCCGCATCCTGGTTATCTTTCACCTCAGCTACTAAGGAAGATTCTGCTGCATTTTGCACAATGACCTTCATCTGGAGATTCAAGAAGACGAACTCCCAAGTTGGCTAGTTGATGTAAATCTTTTACTAGGTCTTGCTTTTCCGTCCACTGGCCACTAGTGCTTCCTACTGTTTTGCGGCTTAATGCATCGGTTACCACATTCGCTTTCCCTGGATGATATAGAATATCGATATCATAGTCTTTCAATAGTTCAAGCCACCTCCGCTGCCTCAAATTGAGTTCTTTCTGCTTAAAGATATATTGCAAACTTTTGTGATCAGTATAGATATCGACATGAACTCCATAAAAATAATGGCTTTATATCTTTAAAGCAAATACCACAGCTGCTAATTCAAGATCATGTGTGGGATAATTTCTCTCATATGGTCGCAACTTTTATGAGGCATACACGATTACATTACCGTACTGCATCAATACACACCCTAGGCCAACTCTGGAAGCATCACAATATACAGCATACCCTTCTGTGCCTTTCGAAAGTACCAATACCGGTGTAGAAGTCAATTTATCTTTCAGCTCTTGGAAACTTTTCTCACATGCATCACTCTACTGAAACTTGACTGCCTTGTGTGTAAGCTTTGTTAAAGGTGCATCAATGGAAGAAAACCCTTTAACAAACCTTCTGTAATAACCTACCAACCCAAGGAAGATACGAATTTCCGTAGGCGTTGTAGGCCTTGGCCAATTTTTCACCGCTTCAATCTTTTGTGTATCAACCTGAATTCCTTCATCTGACATAATGTGACCCAACAATGCTACGGATTTCAACCAAAATTCACATTTAGAAAACTTTGCATACAACCTACGCTCACGAAGAATCTGTATCACCTGCCGTAAGTGATTAACATGGTCCTCTTGTGATTTTGAATAAACTAGGATGTCATCTGTAAACACCGTCAAGAATATGTCTAGAAATGGCTTAAACACCCTATTCATCAAATCTATGAACACAGGTGGTGCATTTGTTAGTCCAAATGACATAACTAAAAATTCATAGTGGCCATACCCTGTTCGAAAAGCTGTCTTGGGTATATCTGTTTCTCTAACTCTAACTTGATTGTAACCCAACCTCAAGTCAATCTTTGAAAAACATTTGGCGCCCTGTAACTGATCAAACAAATCGTCAATTCTGGAGAGGGGATATTTTTTCTTGATCGTTACCTTATTCAATTGCTGATAGTCAATGCATATTATCAATGTTCCATCTTTCTTCCATACAAATAATAATGGTGCACCCCACTGGGACATACTAGGCCATATAAACCCCTTGTCTAGAAAATCTTTTAATTGCTCCTTCAATTCTCGCAATTCTGCTGGAGCCATTCTATACGGAGGAATAGAGATAGGCTGAGTACCTGGAATCACATCAAGACCAAATTCGACTTCCCGTTATGGGGGCAAACCTTTAAGATCCTCTGGAAATACATCCAGGAATTCATTGACCACTGGAACCGACTGAGGCGTTAGTGGTTCCACATCAGTATCTTTCACTCTTAGTAAGTGAAAGATGTATCCCTTGTCTATTATTTTCCTTGCTTTAAGATAGGAAATAAATTTTTCTCTCGGTGCCCCTACATTACCCTTCCACTCAAGAACATTTGTTTAGGTAAAATGGAAATGTACTTCCTTAGCTCGGCAATCTACTGTGGCATAGCAAGAAGCCAACCAATCCATACCCATTATGACATCAAAATCCACCATTTCTAGTTGAATAAGATCAGTCAGTGTATCATGACCACACACAGTTACCACACAATTACGATATAATCTTTTTGTGATAATACATTCACCAACTGGTGTAGATACTTCAATTGACTTAATTAATAATTTCTGCGTTCTCTTAAATTTTACAACAATTAATAGAGTAACATATGATAATGTAGAAACCGGATCAATCAATGCATATACACTATGCAAAAATATGGATAATGTACCTATGACTACGTCATGAGAAGCTTTCGAATTCTGTCGGTCCACTCGAGCATACGTACGTTTCTGAACTCCACTAGTACTGGCTGCTCCTCTGGCACCTCTACCATGACCAACAGACTGCATACCTCGTTCTAAAGAAGGAACTGATAATAATGACGCAATGGATGATCCCGTAGGTTGTGCTATACCACTCATGCTACTCTGGGGACACTCTTTCATCATGTGCCCCGACATATCGCACCAAAAGCAAACATTCGTCCCTAACCGACATATACCTAAATGAGTATACCTGCAGTGCTGACACTGCTGATGAGAAATTCCTGTTGCCTGTGATCCATGAATTCCACTACTCTGCCCCGATTGACCGTCCCTAAAACCTCGAAATTGAGAGTGAGTGCCTGTTATAGAATAGGAGAATGATGGTCTAGGTGATCTAGGAAACATCCGAGGCCTAGATTCTCCTTGGGATGCCATAGACTGTCCCATAGGTCTAGCTCTTTTGGAATGTCCTCTTTCAGATTCATGTACCCTTTTTCTCTGTCTCTGATCCTTCATTTTCTGTGCAAAGGCCTGTAATCTGTCTATGTCCATATCTTTGTTCAAGGCAGCAATGGTGCAGTCCCTTACCAAATATGGCTCTAATCTGTCCACATATCGATGGACTCTGTCTGTCATTGTGTCTACTACATTCGGAGCATATCGAGCCAAGAAATTAAACTGAAGACTATATTCTCTAACACTCATATTCCCTTGATGTAGATTTAGGAACTGGTCTGCTCGTGCCTCTCGGATCTCATATGGGAGGTAATGATCAACAAATTCCATTTTAAATTATTCCCAACCAGCTAGAAGTGCATTAATACCCCTCGATTTTTTCCAGTCTTCATACCACATTATAGCTTCACCTTTCAATCTATAGGCCGCAAGTTCAACTGTTTCAACACCAGTCATGTGCATAACATCTAGAGCTCTCTGGATTTGATCTACGAAGTCCTGTGGATCTGCTTTCGGATCTGACCTAGTGAATATAGGAGGAACTAATTCAGAAAGTCTTGTGTCCTGTGACTCCCCACTCTAGCCGCATCATCCTTATTTGTCGTTGGACCAGCTCGTCCTTGACTTTGTGTAACAACTATCTGACTCAACATATGCAATGAATTTCTTAAATCCTGGTCAGTGGCATTCATTGGCGGTTCTGTGGGTACTTCTCTACCTCTTGGCTCTTCTGGAGTTGGAAAAGTAGAAGAAGACCGCGATGCAATTTCATTGTTAGCTCCACCTTGACTAGCTTGGTCAGGTGGTGATTTACTCATTCCTTTACCGGCAAGCATATCTACCTACATACCTTTGCCTCTACCTCTTCTTGTCATCGACATTTTACTATAAATAAGAAAACCAATTCCAATGGTCAGATACGATTCCACTTACAGCATTGGCTCTACTGTACGATCTATAAATGAAGAAAAGAAACAACTCCTAAATGTCCCGTAGCCTCCTACTTATAAATGTGGTTCACAACACATCCATAAGCAACACTCTACTCAGACACGACTTTGTAGACATCCTTCGGACGACCTGCTCTAATACCACTTTTGTCACACCCCGAATTCCAATAGGGTGGACTGGCACCCGAAGCCGATAAGGCCCGAGAGAACCAATCTTTATTTGTGTCCATTCATATGCATGTTATTCAAGAAACATCACTACCACATATAAATACAAGATGCTAATAGCCAAAGTCATGGAAACATGTGCTATATACGAAACTTGGCCGTTAGGGCCATCAAGTCAAAATGGACATACATCCCTTACATTCATTTTCCCACATACGTCTACAAAGCCTCTAATAGATGCATATACATAACCATCCTAAAATCGGGACAAGTCCCCGCTTTATACAACGTACAACGCTACAATACCAAAAAAATATACACATGTGACTCGAAAAGCCCCGAACCAACTGGAGCTCACCAAAGATCAGCAAATGATCCAGAATCTACTGTGGGGGTCTATCAGCACCTGTGCCTGCAGCAAGGTAAGTCCCCCAAGGGACGTCAGTACGAAGAATGTACTGAGTATGTAAGGCTATATGAAACTGCATCATACATAAGAACTTTAATGAAAACCATTATAAGGGAATAGTCAGTATGGATAAACCATAGCTATGAATATGTGGAACCATGTACATTGCTTTCATTAGTTTCTTTGCTTCTATGTTCATTCATCATCACTTGTATTATGTCGTACCTGGGCCCCAACTAATCAGTGGGTCTTAACATAACATAACGTTATGTTGGGATTGGCTCGAGCTAGGCTTATGCCTCTAGAGCTAACACCCATAAATCAATACATCAGGATCGGCTCGAGCTAGGTTATTACCTCTAGAGCTGTCACGCCTAAACCAATATATCAGGTTCGGTTTGAGCTAGGTTCTTACCTCTAAAGCTACCCCCGGTCAGGTTTGTACCGAGCTAGGCTTATGCCTCTAGGAGTACCCCCTGATCCAATAATCTTGAGATCGGCTCGAGCTAGGATTATGACTCGAGAGATACCACTCGTACTCTTGTAACCAACAATTATGCATTACTTAATTTTTTTACTTTTGAGAGATTGATCCAAAGATAATCATAACATTATTGGAGCTTTGGAACATGTCCGCAAATTATGTAACACATGAGTAACATTTGAATAATGAGTGAGGAACGTGTGACTAACAATGGATGACAACCTGAAATGAAATACCTTAGAACATTTCGAAATGGAACAAGTACAATGACAATGTGAACACTATATGCTGCAGAAGGATACGAAAAGAGTAACCTTACATACCTTTTTTTCTCACTTTGAATACACAATCCTATACGTGAATACAATAGTCCTGCTCCTTCCTTACGTTTCACTCAACAACACAAGTACATAACGGAGCTCACGTTAACAATCAACTACCTTATGAGTGCATAAAATGACAATGAGTTACATGACTGCCTTATAACGTTATTTAACCCTTTACAATACAATCCACTGCATTACCATTCCAACAACACCATAACATTCCGCACATTGACCAAGACATCATAAACCAATAGCATTTCACACCAAGTTTGCCCTTTACGCTTCCTCATTAACACTAAATCACAATTATTCCATCAAGTCACCTCAATACCATTCAAAACAATATATTAACAATGATCCCTAATTTATATAATCCAACATACCTCCAAACGACCCCTTAAAGTCATGCAATAGGTATCATAAGTTGTTAATTACATCCAAAAAGAGTATAGGGGCCTTCGGGGATCAAAGAGAGACAAAAACATACGAAACAAAATTTAGGACTGGGCAGTGGAGCCACCTGTGCCTGCAGGTGGATGACATGCGGTCGCAGGTTCCCCTCTGTCCTTGTCCAGAGCCACCTGCGTTGGCATCTGCTCCCGCAGGTGCTCCAAACACGAGGGCAGATGCCCATTTAAGCCTATTTTAGGGTCCTTTTTCATAATAAATGGTCCATGGACATAAATAAGCTTCTCTTTTCATATTTTAGGTCACCTGGATTCCAATTAATCATCATGGTTTTGTAACAGACATGAACATCACCAAAACCACATTTTCCTTTCACTATACCACCAAGTCCATGCACAAATTTGCAATAACAATTCCAACATTATATAAACAGATAAAACAATTTAAGGACATAAACACATCTTACATGTTTATATTTAATCCATCAAGTTCACTTCCTTCAAGACCACAAGTCCATTTTCAAGTTTACAAGGCAAAACCTTTTTCCGATTGCAAAAGTAGACAGATTTATACATATTGGACTGTCCAACACTTTTCCAACATAACAAACATGATATATGCACCATATTAAGAATATAATATATTATACCATAAGAATAAACACTTACCAATGCTTTCAAAGGAGTGATCTTGTCCAAAGAGACAACAACTTAGGGTTTGTGAAAGATGAGAAATATCTTGTGGAAATTTCTAGATTTGCAAGTGTGTCTAAGTGAATAGAAATCTGATTTTTCCCCTTTTATAGTCCCTTTAAGTCTCATCCTTAGCCACACTTTGGTCATAAATGTTATGTTTACTTGGTCAAAGAAAGAATGGGCCATTTTTCCCATTTGAGCCATGTCTTTCTTGTTAATTTTGGGCCTCTTTTGAGCCCATTAGAACAACATAATTTCAGCCCAACAAATTCATGCATAATTCACCAACTCTCTCATGTTTAAATAATTCCATGAACGTTATGCTAATCAACTAGGTTCAGAAACATACGGGGTGTTACAAACCTTATTGTGCTAGATATGGTGGATTTTGATGTGATTCTGGGCATGGACTGGTTATCCCCCTATCATGCCATCTTGGATTGCTTTTCCAAGGACGTTACCTTAGCCATGCTTTACTTACCCTTAGTTGTGTGGTAGGGGTCATTTAGTCACACACCAATGGGAATTATCTCTTATGTTCGGGCTAGGAGATTGGTATCGAGGGGTTGCGAATCTTATCTTTCTTATGTTTATGATATTAGTGCCAAGAGTCCTTTGCTTGATTCTGTTCCAATTGTTTGTGAATTTTTTGATGTTTTCTCTACCAACCTATTTGGCCTTCCTCTTGACTGTGATATTGAGTTTGCTATTGATCTTGAACTGGGCATGCAACCTATTTCTATGGCACCTTACTGCATTGCTCCTGTCAAGATTAAAGAGCTAAATTCTTAGCTTTAGGATCTCATGTGTAAAGGCTTTATTAGGTCTAGTGTATCGCCTTAGGGTGCTCCTTTCTTGTTCATGAAGAAAAAGGATGGTTCTATACGTATGTGTATCAACTACAGGCATCTGAATAAGGTGACAGTGAAGAATAAGTATCTTATGCATTGTATTGATGATTTGTTTGACCAACTTCAAGGTACAACAGTGTTTTCTAAGATTGACTTGAGATCAAGTTACCACCAGTTTAGGATTTGTGCAGAGGATATCCCTAAGACAACCTTCAAGACACGTTATGGCCACTATAAGTTCCTGGCGATGTCTTTTGGGTTGACTAATTCCCCAGCCACGTTCATAGACTTGAAGAACTAATTCCCTAGCCGCGTTTATGGACTTGGTGAACCATGTTTTTAGGCCCTATTTGTACTCCTTCGTGATAGATTTCATTGATGATATCCTTGTCTATTCGAGGGGTAGAGAGGGGCATGTACAGCATTTGAGGATTGTGCTCCAAACTTTGAGAGATCATAGGGTTTTTGCTAAATTCTCAAAGTGTGAGTTCTGGCTTGAGTCTTTGACATTCTTAGGACACGTGTCTAAGGATGGCATTATGGTGGATCCGGTGAAGATTGAGGTTATTCGTGATTGGGCCAGACCAATATCTCTGACCGAGGCTTACAGTTTTATTATATTGGCGGGCTACTACAGGCGATTCGTTGAGAGATTTGCTACTATTACGGCACCTATGACCACATTAACCAAGAAGTAGGTTCCTTTTGAGTACTCCATTAAGTGTGAGTCGAGCTTTCATAAGCTTAATGAATTTCTCACTTTCGGTCCCATTTCGAATCTTACAGTTTAGGGTGAGGGGTTTACTGTGTATTGTGATGCTTCTGGTGTTGGTTTGGGTTATGTTTTGATACAGTAGGGCCAAATAATTACTTATGCATCGAGGCAGCTGAAGGTACATGAGCACAACTACCCCACTCGTAATTTGGAGTTGGCAGGGGTAGTTTTTGCGCTTAAGATTTGGAGCAGCTGTTGGATTTACACATCCAGTCCTTAGCCAAATTGATAATTCGGCTTGATATTTCAGACTCCAGGAGGATTCTTGCCAATGTCGAGGCTAGGTCTACCTTAATGGAGCAGATTCTCGATCATCAATTTGAGAATAGAAGACTTCGTGGCAATCGTAATCAGGTACTGAGAGGTGAGTCCTGTCAAGCTACCATGGATTCTGAGGGTATTTTGAGGTTCAATGGTCGTACTTGTGTTCCATGTGCTGGAGACCTGATTCAGTAGATATTGTAGGAGGCTCATAGCTCTCGATATTCTATTCACCCAGGGACAGCTAAGATGTATAGAGATTTGAGGCAACCGAGCATCAGAGACTAGGTGGATTGCTTCAGAGGCTACCCATTTTTGAGTGGATGTGGGAGCGGATAACTATGGACTTCATGAATGGTTTGCCTCATACTTCTTGTGGTTATGACAGTATTTGGGTCATCATAGATCGGTTGACCAAATCAACACATTTCATCCCCATCCAGATTTCTTTAAGTGCCGAGAGGTTAGTTCATATCTATTTTTGGGAGATAGTTTGTCTTCATGGGGTACCCGTATATATTATTTCAGATAGAGGCTCAGTGTTCACTTCTAGCTTTTGGAGGACATTTCAGGAGGATTTAGGTACTAAGGTTGACCTTAGCACCGCCTTCCACCATCAGACCGATGGTCAGTCAGAGTGAACTTTTCATGTTTTGGAAGATGTGCTTAGAGCATGTGTTATGGACTTTGGCGGTCAGTGGGAGCAGTATTTAGCCTTAACAGAGTTTGCTTATAATAATCTCTGCCATTCAAGTATTGAGATGCCACCATTTGAGGTGTTGTATGGTAGGCGTTGTCGATCTCCGATTGGTTAGTTTGACACTTTTAATGTTATTCCCTGCTTTATGAGTCTTTTGATAAGGTTATAATGATTCAGGATAGTCTACTGGAAGCTCAGAGTAGGCACCGCCCAGGGATATCAAGCGGTTGCGCTCTAGAGAGATTCCCATACCTAAGGTTCAGTGGAGGCACCGCTCAATCGATAAGGCTACTTAGGAGATCAAGAGTGAGATGCGAACCCATTATCCCCACCTATTTGAGCCTTCAGGTACATCTTCATTCCTTACTTTCGAGGACGAAAGTCCTTTTAGTAGTTGATATTGTAATGACCCTCCAGGTCATTTTTTGTATTTTCTATATTTCTGCACTATTTTGGTATTTAGAGCTTTCATATAGCTGCCCCAAGTCATTTATGACTTGCTGGAGCTGAAAGTTAGGTTATCGGGCAGTTCATTTGGTTTTTAGAGCCAATTACCCATTTTGAAGTTTTCATTGTTAAGGATTGGGTGTCGGGCCTAAACTTTGGGTAAATGGCCTCGTATGCCAATTCTGAAAGTTCTAACATCTTCGAAATGCTGATTTTATGCTAGGGGTACCATTAGTTTGGGTCCCAAGGCTTCCAGACTCATTTTGGGCTATTGGGTGGATTTTGGTTAAAATGACCCTTAGGTGTGGGACCCACATTTTATCAAAACGACCTCGGTTGGGAATTTTGATGGCGTCATTGAGTCCGTAATGTTGAATTTGGTAGGTAGCATAGTTCATTTGCATTAACGGGATTCGTTGGTCCGATCGAAGATTTGGCATTTAACAAAAACTGCTGGTGTAGCTCAGCTAGTACAAGCCAAAAATGGCCTTAGCATTTGCGAAGGACAATATTATCACCCATGAGTTCATGAGCTTGTCTTTACGATTGTGAAAAGTCTCCTCCAGACCGGACAATACTTTCTCCTCAGCGATCATGGTGGACCGGCCGCGTTTGCTAAGTGTAAGCCGGGTTAGGCATCGAGCTCACGATGGGGTCTCCGTGATCGCGATTAAGGGACCCCTGGCAGTATTTAATATTGTGGAACTCAATTTCTCTTCCAGTTTTCTAAGTCCCAACTTCATAAATAATTCTACAGAGCTTAGAGAAAGAGGAGATCGATCATTGGTATCGGGAGTGAGTTGAAGACCTCGTTGTAGTCATTTCCCCACCGTTTATTTCGTAAATTTCCTTTAATTTCTTATTCATCGATTTAAATTCAAATCCCTAGTTTACGAAGGGCTGATTTAGGGTTCAATTGTTCTCGAATTTCACCCATTTTTTAGGGTAAATGATGCTTGAGCTTAGTAGGGAAGTGTTGATTGTTTCAAAGTTGTGATTCCACAAGCGGGCACCACCTGGGATTTTAGCTCAATTTTGGACCCGGAGAATTTATATGAAATATGGATATTGTTATTCTCATGTTAATGCATAGATTATTATTTTAATAGCATGGCATCGTGTGGAGGCTTCTCGAAAGGGAAAAGCTCTAATCTAGTGGACTTTCTCGAGCTTTCGGCTACGTCCTGGTAGGCTAGGCTTACTTTCCTCTTAGATTGAGCTTTATTATGATATTAATATAGTATTGTCCCAAAGTTGGATGGGTATTTACGGCTTAGTTGTATGTTTAGCAAATTGAGTCCAGTGTTTATAGTTTGAAGAGACCCTCTAGTACGGTTTCAGTTGCCGTTTATTTATGTTTATCATTGTCAGTGATTCCTCCTTGATTTTACCCATCAGGCTTATGAAGGCTTGATTGGGTTATTTCTCTTATGTTGTTTCTTCTGGGCTTATGGTGGCCCAGTTTGACTGTAGTTAGATCGTATTTATTTTGACCTATTTATCCTTTTATTCATTATTCTCCTCAGTTTGGGAGAATCTTTTCATATTTGGTCCTTTATTCCTGACTTTAGTTTATATTCTCGCATCTTATTATGCACTTATTATGTCGGCCAATGATGTCTACTGAGTACTCATTGTTTTGGTACTCATACTATACTTTTACATTTTTTCCTGATGTAGATCCGAGTATGAGTTACCGCCACTGGTGTTCTATTCCAACTTGCTTTTGTGATTTAGAGATATAGTGAATTTTCAGAGTCGGAGTTGATGTTATCTCCTACTACTACTTTTGGACAGTCTTTACTTTTTGAGACTACATGTATATTAGATATTATTCAGTACTCTTATTTTTTTGGACTTAGTGGTTCTTGTACCGACGTTAATAGGTCATGGGATATTCTTCTGTACACTTTCTCTCTCTCTCGTTGATATTTATTTTGTTACTCTTACATTTATTCTGCTTAGAATTCTATTATATGCTTACTTTTTCTTACTCTATTTCTTTTTCTTGACACCCTTTTTGTTTACTCTATTTTATTTTTTTTTTACTTTTGACTCTATTGGAATTCCAAAACAGGGATATGAAAAAAATTAAAATTAAGGCTCAAAAGGGATGGCAAAGGATGACACAATATTTGGATAGCAGAATAAAATACATTCGTCATCTCAGTTCTTAAAAATGTAGAACACGACCCGCACCTAAGAATCAGAACTGAAAATCACAACAACTTTATTGATTAACATGTATCCACTTTCCTTCCATGATTTTCCATCGGAAATCTCTATTTAGGCAATTTCTTAACAACAGATGACACATGTAAATTTTAGTCAAACTTGCCCTTTTAGCCTCTTTTGACATTAAAGGATCTGTTTCACCCTATCGAACCTCTTCAAATTGCTATAATGGAAGATGTTTTAGTCCTCTATCCTTTTCTCAAATATTATTCTCTCATTTTAAACTTCTTTAGCATATTCATTCAATGACTAGATGAGTTTTTAAGATTTAGACAGAAAATTCCGCATGCATATCATGTTACTAAAACTAAAGTGAAAGGAAATGGATAAAAAGTGAGCTTAGTAGAGTGGGCCAAAATGACTCAAAATTGAAAATTACATTTCATTAAGTAAAGATAGAGGGGTTTGACAACAAGACAAACAAACTAAGCTATAGGTTACAACCCTGAATAACTGAAACAACAAAACTACAACCAGACTCATAAACAAACAGAACAAAAAGGCAAGAGAGTTTGACTCAATAAAACAAACAAACTACAATCTGGATTACAACCCTGAAATAACCAGATAAAAGAAATGACGACAAAACAAACTACCAATACACCTTCCTAGAGAAGAAAGAAATATCTTTTCAATCACCAAGCTTGATATCTTAGCAATTTGTCTGCACATCACCCTTAACAAAACCTCTACTAATTTCAATTGTCTGTTTTTGAGAATTGACAGAACTGGCTAGTTTCTTTATCACCATATATCATCTCAATAAAGTGTACATCATTATTTACTGGCAAAGGATTCTCATTAATGTTTGGGAGATCATTGTCTTTGACAACAATTGCTTTGCTTGAATTATCTTTTCCACTTCCTTTTTCAAAGATTGACAATCTTCAATATTGTGCCCTGGAGCATCAGAATTATAGGCACAAAGTGCGGTAGCATTGAGATTCTTCGCACGCGGGTCATAATCTTGAGGAATCATTCCTATCATGTTTGAATTTGTCAACTTCTTAAATAAACTTGTATATAACTCTCCAATTGGTGTGGAATTTTTCCTGGGCCTCGGGTTACAACCATATTCCTACCTTGAATGAGGATAATAGGGCACTCGAATATTTTTAGAAGAAGGATGAGGATTGTGATGTGTTAGTGCTCACCATTGGAGATAGGTTGATGGCTAGACATATGGTTGTGCACTATATGTAGGATACTGAGGTGGGATGACAGAGTATTGAGGTTCTTGCATGATCATTGCTACATCAACATTTTTCTTCTTGACCCCAAGGTGTTCTGAACCATTTTGTAGTGCTTGTGTTGTGGCCTTAAGGGCTACTTGACTTTCTATTTTTCTAGACTTAGATGCCATTTTCAACCATTTCTCTATTTTTGATTACTTCAGCAAATGTTTTACCGAATACAGAAAGTAATTGGTTAAAGTAATCAGGCTCTTGCGCTTGAAGGAAAACATCAATCATCTTTGTCTCTTCCATTGGTGGTTTGACCCTAGCAACATTCTCCCTCCACCTAATATAAAAATTTTCAGTGGTCTTTTTCCTCATGTTGGCAAGTATGGTGCGATGTCAATATTATATTAAAATTGCTGGACAAAATCTCGATCCATGTCATCCCAATTATGCTAATGAGAGATGTATTGATCAATAAACCATTCTGCAGCTATCCCCATTAGACACTCTCTAAAGTAAGCCATAAGTAGTTTTTCTTTTCCTACTGCTCTTCTTAGTTTATTAAACAACTTTTCCAAATAAGCCATGGGATCATTATGGCCCTCGTACTTTTCAAACTTTGGAGTTTTGAACCCTAGAGGCAAGTGAACATCGAGGAACATGCACAAATCCTTGTAAGAAACACCTTTTTGTCCTCCTAGTCCTTGTATGTTTCTCAGATTTTACTCCAGACTTCTCATTTTCCTAGCCATCTCTTTTTGCTCCTCATTCCTAGTAGTATTTTTAATCACAATAGGGGAACTGTGTTGATTAGCAGGATAGTAGGAATCTGGGACTTCAGAAGGATAGAATTGATCTTGATGTGGCTCACTATTGGACTTTTGTATCATTGTCGGTTGAGGGTCTACAGTAGTTTATACCACGGGAATAAAAAGAGGGTTGTTCATAAGGGACACATTTGGAGGGAGTGTGCTAGAGGTCCCAACCGTGCAAGACACATTAGTATATGGTGCGAACCCGGGAGGGTAAAGTGGATAACTTGTTTGGGTCCAAGTGAAAATTGGAGCAGTCATGTCCAAAAGTCCCGAGATTGAAGAGGGTGGTACTTGTCCATTAACCTAATCCCGGTACATTTCAGGCATTTGTTCTCTTAATATCCATATCTTTGCCACCGACGTCGATTCCTGCAACTGATTTCATGCTTTTTTATTATTAGACTCTATACCATCTTTGTAGGTCATCATGCCTTTTCCTTTAGACCTGGTGTTGTGTTGATGAGATTCCAGTTTACCCACAAACTAATCACCTTAAACTATCTTGACTCTGGATATAACAAATGTGTCAAGGTTCAATATTTTCAACATTTTTTTAAGAAGATCACCAAACCCGATAAGGGTTGCCTACGTATCTCATCAAGGTGGGAATCAAGTATGCATAGTTTGTGGAGAATATAAAAAGAAACAAACTCTTCTTTTTATTTACAAAAAGGGATTTTAAGAAAATGTTCATAAAGTTAGAGGAAAAGTTGCTCTCTTCTACCTCACTAAGCTGCCTATAACCGATCAACAATCAAACAGGACTTCCAAATAAATGTCAAAAAGCACATAGGATGCACATGTTGGTTATATAAGGAGGGATACCTGTCCTAGATGGACCCGACCCCAGTTCCGAGTCGCACTAAGTCAAATGCACAGAATGTAGATAAAGTAGAGCCTAATAGGGATAGTCATGTCTGAGTTTCAGTTCTACTAGTTTTAACCTGATGGATATAGGTGTTTAGACTAGCTTACTTGAGCAGACACTTGAGCCGGGGAGGGGCAACTTGTTCGGTAGTAGTGTTATTCCAACTTCGTTGCTAATCCAAACCCCACCTAACATGTGTGATTAATAATTCTTCACCAGGTGCCTGAAAACTCTGGCTTTATCTCAAAAGAAAGTAGGATGCATAACTGTATTCCTTCTATCCTATATTTCACGGACTCAGAGGGGGTGCGTGAGAAAAGATAGTTTATAATACAATTCAACAATATCAAAGCGATAAATGAGTATCATGTAGCACATTAGCACAACAAACAAAATATTCAACTAATAAAAACAAGTATAAGTCAATATCATAAATCTTGAATTCTGGTTTTTCCTAGTGGAGTCGCCAGAGATGCCACCCCCCCTTTTCTCCCATCGGTGGCGATAAAAAAGAAAGAAAAGGATTTTTTCAATTGAAGTGACGGTATTTAATAGGGATTATTTGTATTATTTACAGAGTCGCCACTTGGAATTAAATTATGGTGTTCCAAATTACCTTTATGGAATCGCTAATTAAAAGGAAGTTGACTCTTTTATTATTGGTCTGCAAAAACAGAAGATCGAGTAAGGAATTCTATTGACCGAGAGAAAGGTGTGAGGCACCCCTCAAGTCCCATAGTTCTAGCACGGTTGCTTTTATCAACTTGCGCTTAACTTAAACTATTTTGGATGATTGTGTTCATAGGCCTTGATTCGCTCATATATATCACACCAATAATATATGTTTGTGCATCCTACGTTTGAATTGATGAAAGTTAATTTTTGGACAATCTTTGTCAAGGTGCATAACTTCATCCTTGAATTTTTTATTACTGTCTCGAAAAAAGATGTGCAACCGCATTCTTAATTGAGATGAATATTAAGTCATTGTGTACTCGTCTAACATTAAAGGAATCTCAATATTTGCCGATTTTTATTCATGAGTTTAGACATTCCAATTAAATGAAAATGAGAAAAAATTACCATTGAGCCAAATGAAATAGAAAGGAAAAGAGTAAGGTCCATATCTAATTCTTTATCACGTGAGACTAACTCATTTTTTATTGTCTCAAAAACAAAAACGAAAAAATTAACCAATAAAGTGCATTCAATGTCAAAAGTGAACCCACTCAAAGCCAAAATCCTATTATCAAGTTCAGTCTTTGCTATGGCCACAACATTAATAAGGAGAGAAAGAAATCAGTTGAGGTTTCAGCACACCAAATATGGAGAAACTAACATTTGCAGGGAGATAGTGTTGCACCTTCACACTAGAGGAAGAGATAGATTGAAGTGGAGCTAGGATTTACTACAGCTTAGCTGGTTTGCTTAGTAGTGAACTTCTCCTCGATGTATTCCAAATTGAGTTTAGCTTACTTGCTTTAGTGAGGTCTGTAGATTTTATGTGCTAGGAGCAGGGATAGGCTGTGTTAGAGTGCTATGGTTTTGTCATTGTAGTGGAGTAGATAGTCATATTCTGCTCTTGGCCGACAATGAAAATATTTTTTGGTATTAATAGAAGTTATTGTTTAACCCAAAAAAAATAATCATCTTATTGTTTACATTCAACTTAAGCTCCAATTTGAGTTTTGAGAAAATTCAATAATAACAACATATATCCAGATGCCAAATAAACATGAAACTAATCGACCCAACCAACTGGCATTAATCAAATGAACCAAATATTTTGTATCAAATCACCGAATCAAGTACAAAATTAGATAAAGTAGCATTGGAAGGGAAGAGTGGACCTTAAGTAGAAACAAGCTTTATTGACTCCGTTTGAACTTAAATTAGAGCCACGAACGGAGATCTCGGTGAGTCAAAAACCTTGACTCTATTTGCTTAAATCCGAGCATCTCCTCTCTCTATTGCGCTTCTATCTTTTCTTTTTTCTAAAATTTCTCTATCTCTAATCTTTTTGTTCCATTTTTTTTAAACAACTTCATTTATGCTTTGATTCACAACAAAACTTGTTAAAAAGGTAAATAGAAAGGAACTAAATAAGAATCTGTACGACAAGAAAAATTGAATATAGAAACAATAACACCGTCACCGAAAACTCAAAGCAAGGACCAAAACTCGAATTCCAAACCACAATCTTCAAAAATGCTCACTCTGTTTTACTGTACGTTTTCTCTCCTTTTACTCTCTTTTCTTTTCTGCCTTTTCTTTTTTTGTTGTTGTGTGTGTGTGGGTGTTTGTCCTTGTATGTTGTTGTGCATCTTTTTGTGTAGGTGTATGTATATATAGTGTGTTGTGTGGGTAAGTGTGGTATGTGTCGCGTGTGTTGGTGCATGTAGAAGGTGGGGGAAAATGGGTGAGGATTTGAGGGAGTTGAAGTTAGTGGGGTTGAGTTGGGTAGTTTTATGGGATTTTCCTTCTTTCGTTTTTTGTTAAAAAAAATAACAAAATAAATTAGGGATATAAGTAAAACAAAATTGTAACATATTATTTAAATCTAATAAAATATACATAAGTTAAATAGCTAGTCCTAGAAATGTACCTAAAAAATATTAAAATCACTAGCTTATTTATTAAAAACTAAAATAAAAAACAAATTCTTTTTATGAAATTGTCTTTTCTTTTTGAAAAGTAAAAACAAAACTTATCGAAATTGTGACTCTATTTTTTGAAATATTTTTCACAATTTTCAAATAAACCAACTAAAAATTAAATAGAAGCCAAATAAAGATTAGAAAAATAACAATTATTTAATGCTAAAAATTGATTAAAGCTCAGGGAGGGTCAAATATTACGTGTCTACAATATTGACTATATATAAATCGGGTCCAAAAATAGTTTTAAAAATAAGTTCGAAACTGAAAGGGTTAAATCTGGAATTTTATTTTTGAAACATGTTCCTTATATCAAAAGGAGTCTAAATCTGAAAAGCCAAGTAAATATGTGGTAAAATCTACCTTCAAATCGAAGAAAAATCAAATTAAATCTTACCGGGTAAAAACCCCAAAAATCCATTTTGAAATTAAGTTTTTAAAGCTATTTAGAAGATAAAATCAATTGGAAATTATGGAAATAGAAGTTTAGAGATTACCCAAGCACGAATGATCAAGAAAAAACTTAGAAATCATCTTTCCCGAAGTTCCCAAGTCCAAGAATGGTGAAAATGAGGTGTTTATACTGTTCAGGTGAGCAGTACCTCGTGATCGTGGTTCCCAACTCGCGATCGCAGTTCCCATCTCGTTATTGCGAAGGTCAACATTGACCAACATTAAGTTGGTCATCGCAATCGCGTAGCTGGACCTCGTAACCACGATGAGTCAACCCGACTCGGTCTATCTCTTAACTCTTTACAATCGTGGTGTCCCACCTCGCGATTGTGATAAGTAACTTGATCAAAATTCGCGACAAGTGTCCTCGCGATCACGATAAAGCCCCTGATGCTGCACCAACAGTTTGGGACTTGGAAAAACAGTCCCGATTGAACTCCTGAAATTTATTTGGGACCCCACAAAATAAACTACTAGGCTATTTTCTATGTTTCGGACTCAATGGAACTATCAGATTTACGAAAAGAGGTCGTTTACAATCATTTAGCCCCTGGGATCCCCCTAAGCTTATTTAAGCTAGTTTTCGTCAAAAGGGTCAAAATGAAAAAATATAGGCTCCGAGCCCGAACTAACCATACTACTAACCCAAAATCGACATTGTAAATATAATGGAACTTTCTAAATCACCATCGACGCTCGAAACATGAAATGCTGACCAATGTCAAACCCATGGCTTTAAAAGCCTCTAAAAGTCTCAAATTCACCCAAATCACTCTAGAACGCATCGAGAACCATGCCAACTAATGCCTACCACTCACAAATATCATGTAGTAGCTACAGGGAAGGGAAAAATGTTAACAATACATAAAAAGGTAAAATCCCAACTACGATTGTTACAAATATTCTCAAGTAGCTCTCTTTGTTTTGGAACTTCTTCTTTGATGGTAACTTATTTTAATTCCATATGTTTTGTATCTCCTTTAAAGTACTTGTCATTCTTGGAGAAGAACACTACTGTAGTTTCATCACAATATATTTTCAGAAACTTGGTAATGGTGTCAACAACCCCAAGTACTTAAATAAAGTTCCACAACTATAATGCATGAATTATGGCTTCAAAACATGACACAAATTATGCTTCCATTTTGGATGTAGCAATGACATCTTGTTTAGCACTCTTTCACGATACAACTCTTTAGGCTAATAGGAACAAGTAACCAAATGTTGACTTTTAGTATAAACATGTCCAACAAAATCTGAATTTGAACATCCATTAACTTTCAAGTATACATGAACATGTAATCCTTCAGTCCTTTCAAGTACCTCAAAACATTCTCTGCAACTTTTCATTGATCAATTCCTGGGTTATTTAATATCTTTCTAGCATTCTGATCGTAAAACCAATATCTAAACTTCTGCAAGTTTGACCATACATCTAACTTCCAATTATAGAAGAGTAAGCAATTGACTATATTTCTTTTTTTTCTACATAATTCTTCGGACATTTCATATGACTTAATTTGTCCCCTCTTTGAATTGGAACAACTCTCGTTGAACAGTTGTTCATGTGAAATATCTCAAGGACTCTTTTTCTATAGCCTTTCTACGACAGTCCCAATAATTCTTGTGATCTATTACGATATATTTCTATTTCTATCACATAGAATATCTCACCCACATCTTTCATTTCAAAGTTCATAGAGAGAAAATCTTTCGTCTCATGAAATATTCCTAAATCATTAGCAACAAGTAAAATGTTGTCAACATAAACCTAGTTTCTTTATTTTTGAATATTTTGCATTGTTGTGGGTTGCAAAGTGTTTTATTTGAAACACACAGGTGAACAATAGACGAGGATATATTAGCTATTTTGATGGAAGCAATACGTAAACATTGACGATAACTATTGAAGAAAAGCCTTGTATTTCACAGAAAATCTTCCATAATTTTTAACCATGTTAATTTCTGGACTAGATTTTCCTTTTCATCTGGTCATGTAAAATAAGAAATAAAGGTTTAGATGTTTATTAATATTTGTAGTATATCCACGTATTATTTGGATTAGCTACAATGGACCAAGCTTACACTTATTAAGAATGTATCTTGTTATTTGTCCATTAGAATATCAAAGGATAGTGGCAACATGCCTTAAGTCTAACACCTTAGATGCAAGAATTATGTCCGGTCACATCCAAACTAAGGTATAATGTCACGAACCAATTTCTGAGTCTTTTGTCACGCCTCGAATTCCAACGGGGCGGACTGGCACCCGAAGTCGTTAAAACCCGAGAGAACCAATCGTTATCCATGTACACTCATATGCATGTTTCCGTATGAATATCATTCTATCCCAGGTACTAATAAATACTAAAGGCGGAAGTCATGAAAAACATATACAATATATGAAACTTGGTCGTTAGGGCCATCAAGTCAAAGTGTACATACATCTCTTACATTCATCTTCCCACAAACGTCAACAAAGCCTCTAATAGAAACATGTACATAAGCAACCTAGAGTTGGGATGAGTCCCCGCTTTATACAACAATTACAATACCAAAACAATGTACACATGTGACTCGGAAAGCCCCGAACCAACTGGAGCTCACCAATGATCCGCAGATGACTCGTAGCCTACGGTGGTGGTCTACTAGCACCTGTGCCTGCATCAAGTAAGGTAAGTCCCCCAAGGGGGTCAGTACGAAGAATGTACTCAGTATGTAAGGCTATGAGCAACTGCATAAAATATACGAACTTCAATGAGATCAAGATAAGAGAATAGTCAATATGGATAAACCACCATTTTGTATGTGTGGGAGCATGTACCTTATATTCATTACCTTCTTTGCCTTTATGTACATTACCGTCAATATTTATAACCGTCAATATAATATATATAATATCGTCAATATGTAATACTGTCAATATATAATACCGTCAATATATAATACCATCAATATATAATACCTTCAGGTGTCATTTGGTAGACGGGATTAGGCAGGTTATACCGGTATTAAATTTTAGGCTTAAATTTGTACCATGTTTGGTATGAGGTACTAATTATGCCCAAGATAAAATTATCCCACAATGTTGGATTATATTATTCCACCTCCTAGGTGGTATTATTTAGTCCCAGCCTTAGTTATCCTTGGATAAAATAATAAAATGACTATTTCACCACTGAACCTATTTTACCTCTATGCTTGCATTTTCTGCATTTTTTTTTTACTTTTGTTCTTGCATTTTCTGCATAATTTCTGCACTATTTATGTATTTTCGGCATTATTTATGCATTTTCTGCATATTTTCTGCACTGTTTATGCATTTTTTGCACTGTTTATGCATTTTCTGAGTAATTTCTTCACTATTTATGCATTTTCTACATAATTTCTATATAGTATATCCCATATTTCATTTAATATACCAAACGAAGGATTATAATCCCAGGACTATAATCCCAGGATAACTGTGACTGCGAACCAAACGACACCTCAATATATAACCCGGGGCCAACTGATCAGTGGGAGAATGATATAATATACCATAAATAAATAAAGCAGGTTCGGCCCTTTGGGCTACCCCCTGTCAGGTTCAGCATCAATCTAGGCTTTTGCCCCACTGATTTTCCGCCCTGCTATCACCCGAAAATCAATGAAGTAGGTTTGGCATCAAGTTTGGCTTTTACCCCACTGAGCTTTCCCCCTGATCCAACAATATCGGGATCGCCCCCAGTTAGGCTTTCGCCCCTTTGGGTTGTCATCCGTACTCAATAATCATTAAGTAACCATAAATTAACCATAAAGTAACCATATATGCATTACTTCTTTCATTACTTCTTTGCATTACTTCTTTCCTTTACTTTTGTGAGATTGATACATTGGGGATCATGACATTATTGAAACTTTAGAACATAACATTATTGGAACCTGGAGTAATGTCCATACTTATGTGATACATGAATTACAATTGGTCAATGAATAAGGAACATGTGAATAACAATAGATGACAACCTTAAATGATATACCTTTGAATATGTCGGAATAGAACAAGTACAATGACAATACGAACAATATGCGCTGCAGAAGGATTCGACAAGAGTAACCTTACATACCTTATCTTCCTAATATGAATACACAGTCCTATATGTGATTACGTTAATCCATCTCCTTCCTTAGGTGTTACTCTACAACACAAGTTCATAACGGAGCTCACTTTAACAACTAACTACATTATAAGTGCACCAAATGATAATGAGCCACGTGACTGCAATATAGCATCACTTCGTCCCTTACGATACAATTCAATGCATTAACATACCAACAACCTCATAACATTCCACACATTGACCAAGACACCATAAACCAATAGCATTTCACACCAAGTTTATGCTTTACACTTCCCCTTCAACACTGTGTCACATTTACCTCACTACGTCACGTAAACACCTTTCACAACAACATATTAATTACAATACATAATTGATACCACTCAAAATACCTCCGTGATACTCCTTCTTTAAAGTCATTAAAAAGGTACCATAAGTTGATTATTGCATCCATAAAAGGTATAGGTGCTTTGGGGGGTCAAAGAGATGCAGAAACATGCAAAACGAACTTCTGGGCTGACCTGCGAATCCACCTTAGCCCGCAAGTGGTTGAGGTGCGGCCTAAGGTGACAATTTTCCTGTTCTAGGGTCACCTGCATTGGCATCTGCGCCCGGAGGTGCCCCACCCGCGAAGGCGGATGCCCGTTTCAGCCTCCGGGGGTCATTTTAGGGTCCTTTTTCGCAATGAATGTTCCATGATCATAAATAATCTTATATTAAAATATTTTATGTAATATTAGATTCCAAATAATATCCATGGTTTCACAACACACATAAACCTCACCAAAATTACATTTTCCTTTCAATACGCCACCGGTTCCATGTACAATTTCACAACAACAATTCCAAATGTTACAAACAAAGAGAAAGAAAGTTAAGGACATAACCACATATTACATGTTGATATTTAATCCATCAATTCACTTCCTTTAAGACCACAAGTCCACTTCCAAGTTTACAAGGCAAAATCCTTTACCGATTAAGTAAAAGTACACTATTTTACACATAGTGAACTGTCCAGCACTTTGCCAACATAACCAACATGATTTATACACCATATTAAGAATATAAAATATTTAACCATAAGATTAAACACTTACCTAAACTTTCAAAGGAGTGACCTTGTCCAAGGAGATAGTTGCCTTAGGGTTTGTGAGATAAGAGAATGTTGTGAAAAATTTTAGATTTTGGCATGTGTCTTTTGTGGAATAAAATCTGATTTTGGTGCCTTTTATTGCCCCTTAATGATCATCCTTAGCCACTTTTTATCAATAAATATGATGTTGACTTTGTCAAAAGATGAATGGGTCATTTCCTTCTTGTTGGGCCATGTCTTTTAACTAATTTTGGGCCTTAAATTGAGCCCTTTGAACAAGGTTTGTTTAGCCCAATACCTTCCATTAATAATATACCAACTATATCATGTGTAAATAATTCCATAAATGTTACGGTAATAACATAGGTTAGGAAATGTAGGGAGTGTTACATCCTTCCCTCCTTAGGAATATTCGTCCTAGAATGTTAGTAACATTATCTCATTGAAACAAATTTAAATCTAAGTGTATCCTTCATGTTCTCATATACACATGATACTTGTAGATACTTACTTGTTATTTCTTCAATTCCGCACCTTGAACTTGTTCTTCTATTTACAACAAATAAGAGTACTTTAGATTTCATCATTCCTTCGGTTTCCCATGTGATTTCGTCTACTTGCTGATTTCTCCAATCGTACCTTTACGCAAACTACTTCTTTATTTCTTAATCCTTTTACTTATCGATCAAGAATAGTAGTAGGTACCTCTTCATATGTGATATCCTCCGTAACTTGTACATCTCTCCCATGCATTTTCGAAGCATTGAAACATGGAACACTGAATGAACTATGGGGAGTTCTTGGGGCAGTACTAATTTATATGAAACTTACCCAAATCTTTGGATAATCTCATATGGTTCGTTATATAGGTCTAACTTTCATTTCTTTCCAAATCTCATTACCCCTTTCATTGGTGACACTATCAAAACTACCCAATCACCTATGGCCAATTCTAATTCCCTTCTTTTAATATCGGCATACGACTTGTGCGACTTTGGGCTATTTGTAGCCACTGTTGTATCACCTTGACTTTCTCTATAGCTTGATGAACAAGATTTTGCCCGAGTAAAGCAGTCTCACCTGCTTCAAACCATCCACTTGGTAATCTACACTTTCTACCATATAAGCTTCATAAGGTGTTATTTTGATACTTGAATGATAGCTATTATTGTAGGCAAATTCCCTAAGAGGTAAATGACCATCCCAACTACTTTTAAAATACAATGTACAACTCGTAGCATATCTACAAATATTTATATAATACGTTCTGCCTGTCCATCCGTCTGAGGATGAAAAATCGTACGTAAATTCACTTCGATTCCCAAACTTTCCTGGAAAGATTTCCAAAATTGTGCAGTAAATTGAGCTCCCCTGTCGGATAGAATAAAGAGTGGAATCCCATGTAATCTCCCTATCTCTTTAACATACAACCTTGCATAGTCGTTAGCTGTATAAGTGGTCTTGACTGGTAGACAATGCGCTGACTTGGTAAGCCTGTGATGAAATCCATGTTAATCATGTCCCATTTCTACTAGAAGATTTATACATTGCATAAAACCTCTAGGTTTTGGATGCTCTACTTTTACTTATTGACAATTCGGATAATGAGTAACAAATTCTGTAATGTTTCTTTCATGTAACCTTACCACTACATCTCTTCCAAATCATGGTATATTTTGGTATCTCCCGAATGCATCGAATACCATAAATGATGTGCCTCTGTCATAATTCGTTTTCTTAATTCATCTATATCCGGTACACACAATCTACTTTGGCCCTGATTCACTCTCTCTTGCGTAAGATCAAATGCCTTTGTCAAATCTTGTGTGCATTCAGTTTCATCTGAAATACAATAAGGTTCGCATATTGCCTTTTCTTCACTTCAGTTACAAATGAAGATTCTGCCGCATTTTACACTATAATTCGTTCATCTGGAGTTTCGAGAAGACAAACTCCAAGCTGGCTAATTGATTTAATTCCTTGACTATACTTTGCTTGTCGGCCAACTGGCTACTAGTACTTCCTATTGTCTTGCAACTTAACGCATCGGCTATTACACTTACTTTTCTCGGATGTAATATCAATATCATGGTCTTTAATAGTTCCAGCCACCTTTGCTGCTTCAAATTTAAGTTTTCTCTACCTGAAAATATATTGCAAACCCCTTTTTGTGATCAGTATATATGTCAACATGACCCTATACAAATAATGGTGCCATATCTTTAAAGCAAATATCACAACTGCTAGCTCAAGATCATGTGTTGGATAGTTCCTCTCATAATTATCTTGAGGCATAAGCTATTATGTTACCATGCTGCATCAATACATATCCAAGAATGGCTCGAACACCCTATTTATCCTATCCATAACAAATGCGGGTGCATTTGTTAGCCCAAAAGACATAACCAAAAATTCATAATGACCATACCGCATTCGGAAAGTTATCTTGGGTATATCCTTTTTCTCTAACCCTTACCTGATGATATCCCGATCTCAGGTTAACCTTTGAGAAACATTTGACACCCTATAATTGGTCAAATGTTTCATCAATTCTGGGGAGGGAATATTTATTCTTGACTGTCACTTCATTCAATTGCCGATAACCAATGCACATTCTCAATGTGCCATCCCTTTTCCATACACATAATCCTGGTGCATCCCAAGGGGACATACTAGGCCTTATGAATCCCTATGGATATCGTTTTCCTTTCCTTAAGATATGGAATAAATTTACCCCTCGGTATGCCAATATTACTCCTCCATCCAATGACGGTCTTTTGTGGATAATGGAAATGAACCTTCTTAGCTCGGCAATCCACCGTGGCATAACAAGAAGTCAACCAATCCATACCCAATATAACATCAAACCCTACCATTTCTAGATCAATAAAATCAACCAACGTAGCATGCTCACAAACAAGTACTATACAGTTACGATGTACTTCCTTAACTATAGTAGATTCACCAACAAGGGTAGATACCTTAAATGGTCTAACTAATAATTCCAGTGTTCCTTTGAATTTAGTAGCAATCCATGGAGTAACATATGATAATAATATAGAACTGAATCAATCAATGCATATGCATATACAATATGTGAAAAAAACAACAGATAATGTACCTGTAGCTACATCAGGATAGGCCTCCAAATTCTGCCGACCCGCTAGAGCATAGGTATGGTTTTGTACTCCACTAAAATGGGTTGTTCCTCCTGCACCCCTGCCACTACCAACAGGCTGCATACCTTTCCCTAAGAAAGGAACCGATGATGATGATGCAACGATTGATCCCGTAGGTCGCGTAGTGATACCCGTGCCCCTTCTTAGGCAATATCTCACCATTTACCCGGACATACCGCACCAAAAGCAAATATTTGTCCCAAACCAGCATTCCTTTAAACGAAGCTTTCCACAGTGTTGACACGGCTGGCAAGAAAACCCCGGTTGGTCCATACTTCCTTGCTCTTGATACCCCACTATTTTTGAACCTCGAATTCCACTACTTTGTCCAATGTGAATGCCACCAAACCCTTGGAATTGGGATTGAGTGCCTACTATAGGATAATAAAGTGATGGTCTCGGCAGTCTGTTAAAAATTTGAGGCCTAAATTCTCCTTGGGACTCCATGAACTGTCTCATAGGTCTAGCCTTCTTTGATGGCCACCCTTCAAATTTGTGCACCCTTCTTCTTTGCCTCTGGTCCTCCATCTTCTGTGCAAAAGCCTGTATTTTGGCTATATCCATATCTCTGTTCAAAGCAGCAATGGTACAGTCCCTCACACAATATGGCTCCAATCTGTCCACATATCAATGGACTCTGTCGGCCATGGTGGATACCACATGGGGAGCATATTTGGCCAAAGAATTAAAACGAAGACTGTACTCCCAGACGCTCATATTCCCTTGATGAAGATTTAAAAACTGGTCTGCATGAGCCTCTCGGATCTCATATGGAAGATTGTGATCAAGGAATGCCACTTTAAATTCTTCCCAACTAGCCGGGGGTGCACCGATACCACTAGATCGTTTCCAATCTTCGTACCATAATATCGCCTCCCCTTTCAATCTATACGCCGCAAGTTCAACTGTTCCTACACCAAATATGTGCATGACATCCAAAGCCCTTTTGATTTGATCTATAAAAGCTTGCGGGTCCTCATTAAGATCCGATCAGGTGAATATAGGGGGATCTAATTTCAGGAAATCCTGTATCCTTCGACTATCTGCCCTAGCCTCACTATCATTACTTGTCAATGGACCAGCTTGTCCTTGATTCTGTGCAGCAACTATCTGAGTCAACATGTACACTTTATTTCTTAAATTCTGTTCGGTGACATTAACAGGTGGCTCAGTAGGTTCTTCTCTCATTCTCGGCTCTTCTGGAGTTGGAAAGGTAGAAGAAGCCCGCGATGCAAACTCACTTTCAGCTTCACCTTGCTCAACCCATTCAGGTGGTGATTTTCTAGTTCCTTCTCCGAAAATCCTGTCTAGCTTCTTACTTTTACCCTTGCCTCTTCTTGTAATTGGTATTCTTACTCTAATGAAAAAGAACAAAGTCAATGGTTAGGTATAATTCTATAACCTTGGCTCTATTGCACGATCTAAGAAATGAAGAAATGAAACAACTCCTAAATGTCCCGTAGCCTCCTCCTTATGAATGTGGTGTACAACACATCCATAAGCAAGACTCCACGGCTTTGTAGACACCCTTAGAACGACCTGTTCTGATACCACTTTTATCACGGCTCGAATTCCAATGGGGCGGACTGGCACCCTAAGTCATTAAGGGCCGAGAGAACCAATCGTTATCCAAGTACACTCACATGCATGTTTCCATATGAATATCATTCTATCCCAGGTAACTAATAAATATTAGAGGCGGAAGTCATGAAAAACATATACAATATATGAAACTTGGCCGTTAGGGCCATCAAGTCAAAGTGGACATACATCTCTTACATCCATCTTCCCACATACGTCTACAAAGCCTCTAACAGATACATGTATATAACCAACCTACAGTCGGGATGAGTCCCCGCTTTATACAACAATTACAATACCAAAACAATGTATACATGTGACTCGGAAAGCCCCGAACCAACTGGAGCTCACCAATGATCTGCAGATGACTCGTAGCCTATAGTGGTGGTCTAATAGCACCTGTGCCTGCAGCAAGTAAGGTAAGTCCCCCAAGGGGGTCAGTACGAAGAATGTACTGAGTATGCAAGGCTATGAGCAATTGCATAAAAGATACGAACTTCAATGAGATCAAGATAAGAGAATAGTCACTATGGATAAACCACCGTTCTGTATGTGTGGGAGCATGTACCTTATATTCATTACCTTCTTTGCCTTTATGTACATTACTGTCACTATTTATAACCGTGAGTATAATATATATATAACCGTCAATATATAATACCATCAAAATATAATACCGTCAATGTATAATACCGTCAATGTATAATACCTTCAATATATAATACCGTCAATATATAACCCGGGCCCAACTGATCAGTGGGAGAATGATATAATATACCATAAATAAATAAAGCAGGTTTGGCCCTTTGGGCTACCCCCTGTCAGGTTCGGCATCAAGCTAGGCTTTTGCCCCACTGAGTTTCCCCCCTGCTATCACCCGAAAATCAATGAAGTAGGTTTGGCATCAAGTTTGGCTTTTACCCCACTGAGCTTTCCCCCTGATCCAACAATATCAGGATCGCCCCCAGTTAGGCTTTCGCCCCTTTAGGTTGTCATCCGTACTCAATAATCATTAAGTAATTATAAATTAACCATAAAGTAACCATATATGCATTACTTCTTTCTTTACTTCTTTGCATTACTTCTTTCCTTTACTTTTGTGAGATTGTTACATTGGGGATCATGACATTATTGGAACTTTAGAACATAACATTGGAACTTAGGAGTAATGTCCATACTTATGTGATACATGAATGACAATTCGTCAATGAATAATTAACATGTGAATAACAATAGATGACACCCTGAAATGATATACCTTTGAATATGCCGGAATAGAACAAGTACAATGACAATGTGAACAATCTGCACTGCAGAAAGATTCGGAAAGAGTAACCTTACATACCTTATCTTCCCAATATGAATACACAGTCCTATATGTGATTATGATAATCCATCTCCTTCCTTACGTGTTACTCTACAACACAAGTTCATAACGGAGCTCACGTTAACAACTAACTACATTATAAGAGCATCAAATGATAATGAGCCACGTGACTGCTATATAGCATCACTTCGTCCCTTACGATACAATTCACTGCATTAACATACCAGCAACCTCATAACATTCCACACATTGACCAAGACACCATAAACCAATAGCATTTCACACCAAGTTTATGCTTTACACTTCCCCTTCAACACTGTGTCACATTTACCTCACTACGTCACGTAAACACCTTTCACAACAGCATATTAAATACAATCCATAATTTATACCACTCAAAATACCTCCGGGATACTCCTTTAAAGTCATTCAAAAGGTACCACAAGTTGATAATTGCATCCATAAAGGGTATAGGTGCTTTGGGGGGTAAAAGAGATGCAAAAACATGCAAAACGAACTTCTGGGCTGACCTGCAAAGCCACCTGCATCCATAGGTGGTTGAGGTGCATCCGCAGTTGACCATTGGCCTGGTACAGGGTCACCTGCAATGGCATCTGCGCCCGCAGGTGCCCCACCCGCGAGGTCGGATGCCCGTTTCAGCCTCCGGGGGTCATTTTAGGGTTCTTTTTCGGAATGAATGGTCCATGATCATAACTAATCTTCTCTTAACATATTTTATATCATATTAGATGCCAACGAACATCCATGGTTTCACAACACACATAAACATCACCAAAATTACATTTTCCTTTCAATACGCCACCGGTCCTATGTACAATTTCACAACAACAATTCCAAATGTTACATACAAAGAGAAAGCAAGTTAAGGACATAACCACATCTTAAATGTTGATCTTTAATCCATCAAGTCACTTCCTTCAAGACCACAAGTCCACTTCCAAGTTTACAAGGCAAAACCCTTTACCAATTAAGTAAAAGTACACTGTTTTACACATAGTGAACTTTCCAACACTTTGCCAACATAACCAACATGATTTATACACCATATTTAGAATATAATATATTGAACCATAAGAGTAAACACTTACCCAAACTTACAAAGGAGTGATCTTGTCCAAGGAGATAGTTGACTTAGGGTTTGTGAGATGAGAGAATGTTGTGGAAAATTCTAGATTTGGCATGTGTCTTTTGTGGAATAAAATCTGATTTTGGTGCCTTTTATAGCCCCTTAATGGTCATCCTTAGCTACTTTTGATCAATAAATACGATGTTGACTTGGTCAAAAGATGATTGGGTCATTTCCTTCTTGTTGGGCCATGTCTTTTACCTAATTTTGGGCCTTAAATTGAGCTAATTTGCACAAGGTTTGTTTAGCCCAATAGCTTCCATTAATAATATACCAACTATCTCATGTGTAAATAATTCCATAAATATTACAGTAATAACATAGGTTCAGAAATGTACGGGGTGTTACATCTGAGTCCTGATGGAGCCTACCGTAACCCATCAATAGGCAAGCCAAATCCTAGCCCAAAGCAATAAGTAAAGGGCTAACGTGCAAAATTTCAGAAGAACAGAGATGAAGTGGAAGTAACCATACTAATAAACATTCTAAAAATATAAGCAAATATAAGCAAACTATATACATACCGAGACTGAGAAGGAATAGGACAGTGTATATGGTCAAGAACCCCTCCAAAGACCTGGTGAGGTCGGCACAAGAGCCACTACTACACGTACCAAAAAAACAAGACAGAAACCAAATATATACAACAAGTACTACAGTCTCGAGTGCAAAAGACTATACAGTAGAGATGGAGTAGGATTTTCCTCGAACGTCAGTAAGCTCACCCTGCTCCAAAGTCAGTGTTGAGAATAGAGTCATGTCAAACTCATAGGCTAGCGCTTGAATCTGTATCGGAGAAAAAGATACAGAAGTACAGTATGAGTATCGGGCAACGGGTACTCAGTAGGCATCATCGGCAGACTGAGCTCAGTATAGCATAAATATAACTAAAATGTGAGGGTGCATGCTAAGTCCAGTGTATAAATAATAAGTAAAGAAACTACTGCCAAGACGTGTAGATATGCTCAGGATATAAATGAATACAATACTGAGTAACAAGTAAATAAATGCATAAGTAAAGAAACAAGTCAAACATAACCTATCTGGGATCCCATAAACCCAATAGGCACACGAAAGAAAATAATAACCCAGCCTGGCCCCCATAAACAAGCGGGATACACAAGAAAAGTAAAAGAAAGCATAAATAATTCGTAACTGGTCCAATGTCAAGTAACTATAGTAACCATCCAGGTGTACACCGGGCTTGAATCGGCACCAATGGGTAATAACGAGAGGCCATATGCCGGGTTCAAATTGGTCACAGTAAGTAATAACGAGAGGTCACATATATAGTATATCTCGGAACTCATAGCCAGATGGCGAACTCAAACTAAAACTCAGTGAATCACAATATCAGAACCATAGTACCCCGTACCAGAACTCTTGAATAGTATCGCAATCAGTAGTCGGACTCAAACCGAAACTCATAATAATCAGTAACCATCATATCTGGATCAGTGGCCGGACTCAATACAAAACTCATACTAATCAGTATCCCGGATTCATCATAACCAAGTGCCAGAATAATGCTAGAATCTACATAACTACAAGTAAACTGGGACATACCAGCCCCAGACCGAACCCGAAACACAAATAAAAGAGAAAACCCACAATGTACTACAAAGCCAATCCCTGGGTCCTCTGAGGTCAACTGCCTTCTACTAGGTGATATATATGCTAAACTGGGCATCTCAAGTGTACCAGATCAAGGCAGGTCCCAATACTAGGTCAAGGATCACAATCTCGATCAAGTGTTATGCTATCTGGGGTCGATAGGAAGGATCATAACCAGGGTAAACCAACCCAAAGGTTAGCCTAAAAGATTATCTCAGGGCTTAAGTAAGCCTAATAATGTCTAAGGTTAACTATACCGACTGTGAAGAGTAGCGGGGCCCACTACAGGGGTCCCGAAACCAAATCTCGGCTAATCCTATCCGACTCTAGACTAAGGTTCCCCAACCCTCTACTAATTGCAGTACAACATTTACCAATTGTATGAAGGTCATCTTTGGCACACCACAAGGATAACGGGCCCAGAACATGCCCGAACAGGGCCCTAACCGACCCAAAAGGCATAATCATTGCAAGTCGATGCCAATCTACAACTACCAGGCCAAACACTAGCACAATAGCAAGCAAATACTATAAATAAATTCAGTCTAGGTGTATGGTAAGCCTAGCCTACCTGGATGCCGCCGAATGTCTGTCGAAGCCTGCTAAATAGGAACCTTCCCCTTTTGAAAGGCCTTAGACTGCTGCCACGCTATCAAAATAGTAAACTATACATCACAACATGAAAATTGATACCCTATATTGCTATAAGTTGGTTAACGACCAAAAATCTCGTGTGGGGCTTGCTTGCGAAATCGCAAAATCGAAACCTTCACAACGTCCCAAATAGCTCAGTTATCAATAGTCACAATAGATATCTTTAAATACGAGCTAAATATTAGCTCAAAAACAGTGCCAACATCAACCTTGCCAAATAACTATTCAATTACACGACTTTAAGATGAAGTTGATCGAAAACTTATGATATAAAGACTATATACTATCAACCACGCGATCCATGAGCTTTGAATAACTTGACGTAGATAAATTAATTTCCGTTGAGATAAAATAAAACATCACAATAATTTCTAAGGTATTTAACGTGGTTTAAACATTCATGTTTGGAAATCTTATTTGTATATTAATGAATAACATAGTGTGTATACATATACTTTGTTTAAAAAGAAGAAAAGTTTAAGGTTTGTATAATGACTCATATATGCCAACCCCATTTGCTGCCACCTTGATCAATTTAGTGGTGATGAGGTTTCCCTCCACGTCCACGTGGGAGTGGAGGTGTCTCCTTTCATTATCTCTTTATTTCCTTATTTGTGTATTGCATAGGTCTGTGATAAAATAAATACAACATTTTTAATATACTGTAATTAATAGAAAATTATTTTGAATAAAACCTCTATAAAATAATAATATTATTTTAACATATCTAGATATACTATCTCCGCTTAAAATATTAATAAATTATAAAACTATTATAAAGTAGTGTAGATATATCATAACTAAAGATTTTTATAAATATCAAAAATATTTTAGGAAGATAATTAACTATATCATTTTACCAAATTCTCATTTAATTTAATATTCAACAACACATTCAGTATTAATAAAATTCTCAAGCGAACTGCTCGAAAACCAAACTGTGAGTCCCAGCAAGTCATAAATAATTTGGGGCAGTTATAGAAAAGCTCTAAACGCCGAGAACTCATGAAAACGAGGGAAATGACCGGGAGGGTCATTACAACATCCACTTCTAAATGGAATTTCGTCCGCGAAAGTCAAGAGTAAGCACAAACCTGAAGATGTGAACAAGTAGGGATACTGGACTCGCATATCACGTTCAAGCTCGCAAGTGGCCTCATCAACCGAACAGTGAAGCCACTATACCTTAACCACTAGAATGTCCTGGGAGTGTAACCGGCTAACATCTCTGGCTAAAATGGACACAGGCTACTCCACAAATGCTAACTTCTGGTCTAACTACACCGAGTCCCACAGAAGCACATGCGACCCATCCTAAATGTACTGTCACAGCATAGAAACATGAAACACTGGGTGGTTAGCTGAAAATACTAGAGGTAAAGCTAGCACATAAGCCACCTCTCCAACTATCCGCAGAATCTCAAAGTGTCCAATATATCTGGGGTTAAGCTTGCCCCTCCTACCAAACCGTATCATGCCCTTCATGGGCGATACTTTTAAGAAAACCCTATCACCAACTTTGAATCTCGACAAACGACATCTACGCTCAGCATAACTCCTCTATCTACTCTGAGTGTCCATAACCTATCCTGAATAACCCGAACTCGATCCAAAGACTCCCGGAGCAAATCTGTGCCACGAGGACTGACCTCTGAAGTCTCAAACAAACCAACTAGAGACCGACACCATCTACCATACAAAGCCTCAAATGGAGCCATCTGAATGCTGGAGTGAAAGTTGTTATTATTCGCGAACTCTGCTAAAGGCAAGAACTGATCCACTGAACCCCAAAGTCTAACACACAAGCACGGAGCATATACTCCAATACCTGATAGTTCACTCTGACTACCCATCGATTTAAGGATGAAACGCAGTAATGAGGTCCACCCGATTACCCAACTCCTCCTGGAAAGTCTGGCAGAAACTGGAGGTAAACTTAAACCTTCGATCTGAGATAATAGATACTGGCACTCCATGTAGGTAAACCACCTCCTGAATATATACACGAGCTAACCTATCAACACTGTAGGAAATTCAAACAGGGATAAAATGCATCGACTTAGTCAATCGATCCACAACAACCCATTTACTATAAATACTGTGGGTAGTGTGAGGTAACCTACCAATAAAATCTATCATGACCCACTCACACTTCCACTCGAGAATGGGCAACTGCTAAACTAAACCACCGGGTCTCTGGTGCTCGGCCTTTACTTGTTGAAAATAGAGGCATCGAGCTACAAACCCTGCTATGTCTCATCGCATACCGCACCACTAATAGTATGGTCTCAGATATCTACACATTTTAGTTGTCCCGGGGTGAATAAAATATCTTGAACTGTGCGCCTCACGAAAAATCAACTAAGTCCAATCCCCAACCCTCGAAACACAAATACTGCCAACAAACCTCAGAACACCATCCGAATCCAAGGTAGCCCTCTCAGACTTACCACTCAACACCTGATCCCGAAGGCTACGAAGACTACTATCCTCAAATTGACAATGCTGAATCTGCTCCAGCAAAGTAGATCTGGCCTCAACGCAAGCAACAATCCTCCTGGGATCAGAAATATCCAATCGAACCATTGAGTTAGCTAAGGATTGAATGTCGAAAGCCAACGGCCGCTGAGAGACTAGAATAAAGGCTAAGCTACCCATACTCAGCTCAGGGCGTCTGCTACCATATTTGCCTTACCCGGATGATAGAGAATAGAGACATCATAATCCTTCAGCAACTCAATCCACCTGCACTACCTCTAATTAAGATCCCTCTGAGTCATAATATGTTGAAGACTGCGTTGGTCTATAAATTTCTCTCAATGAACACCATAGAGATAATGCCTCCAAAGCTGTAGTGCAAATACTACCATTGCTAACTCTAAGTCATGAGTGGGGTAATTACGTTGGTGCACCTTCAACTACCTCAATGTATACGCAATAACATGACCCCGCTGCATCAGAACACATCCCAAATCGATACCAGATGCATCACAACACACGGTGAAACCCTTGCTCTCAACTGAAAGAGTCAACACAGGGGCAGAAGAAAGTCGATCCTTGAGCTTCAGAAAGCTCGCCTCACAATCCTCAGATCAATGAAACAAATTTTTCTTCCTGGTCAGTCTGGTCATAGGAGATGCAATAGAAGAAAAACCCTCAACAAACTGCCTGTAGTACCCTGCCGACCCAACCAAACTGCGAACCTTAGTAGGTGATGTGGACCTAGCCCAACCTAGAATAGCCTCAATCTTCGCTGGGACTTCTATGATACCATGTCTAGATACAACATGCCCCAAGAGAGCTACAGACTCAAGCCAGAACTCACACTTTGAGAACTTGGCAAAAAGCCGATGATCTCTCAAAGTGTGGAGCACAATCCTCAAATGTTACTCGTACTCCTCGCTACTTCTCGAATAAACCAATATGTGGTCAATGAACACAATCACAAAGGAGTCCAAGTATGGCCTGAATACGCAATTCATCAAGTCCATGAAAGTTGTTGGGGAATTAGTCAACTCAAAAGACATCACCAAGAACTTATAATGGTCGTACCGAGTCCTGAAGGCTGTCTTTGGGATGTCCTCAGTCTTGACTCTCAACTGATGATATCCAAATCTTAAGTCTATCTTCAAGAATACCGCTGCACTCTGTAGTTGATCAAATAAATCATCGATACGAGGCATAGGATACTTATTCCTTAACGTTTCCCTATTTAGCAGCCTGTAATAGATACACATACGCATATATCCATCCTTCTTCTTTACGAACAGAACTGGAGCACTCTACGGAGACACACTGGGCCTGATAAAATCCTTCTTCGAAAGGTCCTAAAGCTGGCTATTTAACTCCTTTAACTCGGCAGGAGCCATACAATATGAAGACATAAAAATAGGTCAGGTGCCCGGCTCGAGGTTAATAATAAACTCTACATCCTGCTCAGGAGGAAGTCCAGGTAGGTCGGTAGGGAAACCATCAGGAAACTCATGAACAACGAGGATAAATTCAAGCAACGGACTCTCAATACTAGCATCCCGAACATAAGTAAGGAATGAATCACATCCCCTTGATATCAATCTACAAGCTCGAACATATGAAATAATCCCTGTCGGTGTGCGGCTAACAAAACCCAGCCACACTACCGGGGGTACACAGGGTATTGCTAAGATAACGGTCGTGGCAAAGTAATCCAAGACTGTATGATGAAAAGACAACCAGTCCATGAGCAGATTCACAACAAAGTCTACCATGGCCAATAGAATAAAATCAACCGGAGTCTCAAACTCCCAAACAGTCACTAGACAAGATTTATGTACCCGATCCACTACTAAGGATTCACCAACGAGGGTAGAAACACGTAAGGGCATAAATAATAACTCAGAACATAAACCCAACCGTGGTGCATAATAAGTAGATACATAATAAAACGTGGATCTAAGATCAAATAACACAGAAGCTTGATGGCATACATAAATCATACTAGTAATCACTGCATTTGAAGCCTCAGCCTTTGGGCTAGTCGGCACGACATACAACTGATGCTAAAAACCACTAGTCTGAGCACTGACTTGACCACCAGTTCAACCTCCCTGCGCTCTACCTCGAGAACCCTTGGGACTACCCCTATGACCCTATGTACCACTTCTGCCTGCTGGCGAAATGAATTTGATGGGTTGTGTCATATGAACTGAAGGCTCAATCTCCCTACACCGAGGATACTCAAATGTGAAATGACCGACAACCCAACAAGTTTAACATACTCCTGGCTCCCTGCTCGGTCTAGAAGATTCGGCTTATCCGGTATGACAACCTCTAGTAGATGAACTGGACTGACCACGTCCCTGAGAATGACTACCAGGACCACTATAGGCGGGCTGAACCCTATCAAAAAATTTTAAGGCTGACTGTACGGGCCTACTAGGTTGACCCTATCACTAAAAAGACTGTTGCTGCTACTGTGGGTACCTACCCTGAAACCCGCGGCCTCTGAATTATGAGCTATTGTGACTGCCATTGTAACCACCCTGGGGTTAGAGTGTCTTATCGCTGCCCCTTGGGATTCGCAATCCATATCCTCGATCTAATAAACATGCTCAGTTATCTCAGTAAATGACTTCCCCAAAGTCACTAAACTCTGTGTAGCTCTGTGAAGTGATAACCGCAATCCCCTGACAAAACATCTGATCCTCTTATACTCGTCAGGTAGGATAATCGTAGCATACCTGGCTAAGTCATGGTGTCTAGCCTCATACTTAGCTACTGTCATAGACCCCGGCCTCAACCCAAAAAATTCATCTCGAAGACGCTCACGCATGTTGTGGGGCATATACTTCCCCAAGAACACCCCAGAAAACTGTACCCAAGTAACAGGTGGAGATCCAGCTTGTCTGGAGTTGAGATAACCTCTCCACCATCTCCTAGCGATCGTATCAAACTGATAAGCAACAAAATCTATCCCGCGCGACTCGACTAATTCAAAATTCCTCAGCTTCTCCTCGCAGCTGGATAAGAACTCATAAGCGTCCTCTCCTGGAGTACCCACAAATCTTGGTGGAACTAGTCCCAAAAAGCAACTCAACATCTTCTGCTTCTCAGCAGACATAATTGGCTGGATTGCTACCGATACAGGCGGAACCTCAACTCTGGGTGTTGCCGCTATACGTTGTGCCCCAATACCAACTCCCTGCATGGATGGCTATACTCTCGCAACAGGCGGACCTCCAACTAATCCTAGCAACTATACCAACGTACCTCGGAGCACTGAAGCATCAATAAATCTAGGTGGAGCCTGGACTGCCCCCTGGCTCAACGGCTGTTATGGCAACGGAGCTTCTGGAGCTATAATAGGATCGGGTAACTGGTCCCTACATGATCTCGGCCTGGGGATGCTGCTCTGCCCTACCTCCGACCACTAGGTTGACTTCATCCCCTAACAGGAGACTTCGCTGTAGGCTTGGGGTCCTGACCTTTGATTCTCGCACCACGCGTCCTATCCATCTGCATAAAGAGTGAACCAAATAAAGATCAGAAACCAACATAGACTCGACGTACGGACATCAGTCAAGAAAATGAGAGACTCCCCTAAGAATGCTCCGTAGCCTCCTGAGGATAGGATACAGGTGTCTTCGCATCGATCCGCAGGACTCTACCAAACATTGGCTCATGTACCGACACTACCCATACAACCTAGGATTTGATACCAATTTTTTATGACCTAATTTTCGAGTCATAATGGAACCTACCATAACCCACCAATAGGCAAGCCAAACCCTTGTCCGAAGCAACAAGCGGCGGGCTAACGGGCGAAATCTCAGAAGAATAGAGACTAAGTGGAAGTAACCATACTAATAAATATTCTAGAAATTAAAAAAAAATAGAACCAAAATATATACATACCGAGACTGTGAAGGAAGAGAACAATATATAAAGTCAAGAACCCCTCCCAAGACCTGGTGAGGTTAGTACAAGAGCCACTACTAGACGTACCCAGAATACATTACAGAAACCAAATATTTACAATAAGTACTACAGTTTCGAGTGTAAAATACTATACAATAAAGATAGAGTAGGATCTATCTCGAACATCACACCCTGCTCAGGAGTCAATGCTAAGATTAGAGTCACGTCAACACTTCGGCTAGTGCCCTGATATGTATCCGGGAAGAAGATGCAGAAATGCAGTATGAGTACCCGACAACGGGTACTCAGTAGGCATCATCGACAGACTGAGCTTAATATAGCATAAACATAACTAAAATGCTAGGATGCATGCTAAGTCTCGGGTATAAATAATAAGTAAATAAACTACTGCTAAGGTGTGTAGATATGCTCAGGAGATAAACGAATACAATACTGAGTAACAACTAAATAAATGCATAAGTAAACACACAAGTCAAACATAACTTATCTGGGCCCCCATAAACCCGATAGGAACACAAAAGTAAACAATATCATAGCCTGGCTCCCATAAACTGGCGGGACACACAAGAATAGTAAAAGAAAACGTAAATAATTCATAACTGATCCAATGCCAAGTAACTATTACACCGGGCTTGAACAGTCACCAATGGGTAATAACAAGAGGCCAAACACAGGGTTTGAACCGGTCACAGTAATTAATAACTAGAGGCCACATATATAGTATATCACAGAACTCATAGCCAGATGCCGAAATCGATCAGGAACTCAGTGAATCACAATATCAGAACCACAGTACCCAGTACCAGAACTCTTAAATAGTATTGTAATCAGTAGCTGGACTCTAACCAAAACTCATAATAATCAGTAACAATCATATCTGAATCAGTGGTCGGACTTGAACCTGAACTCATACTAATCAGTCACCTGGAGTCATCATAACCAAGTGCCAGAATACATGTAAATGGGGACATATCGGCCCCAGACCGAACCCGAAATATAAATAAAGAAGCTAACCCACAATGTTCTACAAGTTCAATCCCTGGGTCCTCTGATATCAACTGCCTACTACTAGGTGATATATATGCCGAATCAGGCATCTCAAGTGTACCATACAAGGTGGGTCCCAATACTAGGTCAAGGCTAAAAACTCGATTAAGTGTTATGTTATCTAGGGTCGATAGTGACAAACGGGTTAAAGGATCATAACCAGGGTAAACCAACCTAAAGGTTATCCAAAAAGATTATCTCAGGGCTTAACTAAACCCAATAATGTTTAAGGTTAACTATATCGACTGTGAAAAGTATCAGGGCCCACTACGGGGTCCCTTAACCATGTCTCGACTAAACCTATCTCACTCTAAACTAAGGTTCCCCAACCCCCTACTAATCGTAGTACAACATTTACCAACTATATAAAGGTCATCTTTGGCATACCACAAGGATAACGGGCCCAGAACATACCCGAACAGGGCGCTAACCGGCCCAAGAGGCATAATCATTGCAAGCCAATGCCAATCTACAACTACCAGTCCAAACACTAGTACAATAGCATGCAAATACTATAAATAAATTCAGTATAGGTATAGGGTAAGCCTAGCCTACCTGGACGCTGCCGAATGTCTGTTAAAGCCTGCTAAATACAAACTTTCCCCTTTTAAAAGGCCTTAGACTGTTGTCACGCTATCAAAATAGTAAACTGTACATCACAACATCAAAATGGATACCCTATATTGCTATAAGTTGGTGAACGATTGAAAATCTCGCGTTGAGCCCGCTTAAGGAATCGCAAAACCAAAATCGTCATGGCGTCCGAAATAGCTCAGTGATCAATAGTCACAAGAGATATCTTTAAATTAGAGCTAAATATTAGCTCAAAAACAGTGCCAACATCAACCTTGCCAAATAACAATTCAATTACACAACTTTAAGCTAAAGTTGACCGAAAACTTACAATATAAAGATGCTATACTATCAACCACGTGATCTATGAGCTTTGAATAACTTAACGTTGATAAATTAATTTCCGTTGGGATAAAATATAACATCACAATAATTTCTAAGGTATTTAACGTGGTTTAAACATTCATGTTTGGAAATCTTATTTGTATATTAATGAATAAGTAATGAATAACATAGTGTGTAAATATATACTTTGTTTAAAAAGAATAAAAGTTTAAGGTTTGCATAATGACTCATATATGCCAACCCCATTTGCTGCCACCTTGATCAATTTAGTGGTGATGAGGTTTCCCTCCACTTCCACGTGAGAGTGGAGGTGTCTCCTTCCACTATCACTTTTTTTTCTTATTCGGGTATTGCATAGGTCTGTGGTAAAATAAATACAACATTTTGAATATACTGTAATTAATAAAAAATTATTTTGAATAAAACCTCTATAAAATAATAATATTGATTTAACATAGCTAGATTTACTATCTCCGCTTAAAATATTAATAAATTATAAAACTATTATAAAGTAGTATAGATATATCCTAACTAAAGAATTTTACAAATATCGAAAATATTTTAGAAAGGTAATTAACTATATCGTTTTACCAAATTCTCATTTAATTTAAATATTCCAAAACATGTTCAATATTAATAAAATTCTCAAGCAAACTGCCTGGAAACCAAACTGTGAGTCCCAGTAAGTCATAAATAACTTGAGACAGTTATAGAAAAGTTCTAAACGCCGAGAATGCACGAAAATGAGGGAAATGACTGGGAGGGTCATTACATATAAGTTATTAAATTTTTGCTATTTTGTATGGTTGTGGTTGTAGCATTTGCATGAAACAAGGAGGCAAAGTGCAAAAGAATACGTTCTACATTACTTAGGAGGGAGAATCTTGCTTCATCTAGGGTTTTTTATATACATCATAAATATTTGACTGAGAGGAGCTTACAAGCAATTGTGCATCGTGTATAGAGCCGAATGAGAATATTTTTCTACCTTCACCACTGGCTGCAAAATTTTTGAGCTGAAGCGGGCAACACATAATTGCTAAAAGATATCTGTTGCTGGGGAGGAAGGTATTTTAAGAAATGAATTGAAGAGGATTTGTACCTCTACGAGGTAGTGGTAAGGGATGCATACACACTACCCTATCCAGACAAACTTGTAAGATTTCACTAGGTATGTTGTTGAATTGAAGGGGATATGGCGGACTGTACCAATATGAGCTCGCGGGTTTTGTGGAATGGAAGGTATCTGAGATTTATTTAGTGGGGAAGATCTAATGATGTGCAACATTCTTTAAAGTTTTATGTGTGCTTAGTATGTTATCTAGTGTAGCATTCCCATATTGGTGCATTGTACACAATTGATGTTTAAAATCGATAACTTACACAATCCTATCCAACCTAATTGGTGCATTCTTCAAATTTTCATTTATCCCATTAGTGGTTTTCCTCTTTTTCTTCCCTCAGTCCTTACCAATTTTACAATCGAATAGTTATTATCCATTATTAATTCGTTACTAACTTTGAATCTAGGAAGTAACAAAATTTACCTTGAATAATTCCAAAAACTTTCTAGGAAGTAAAAATTTTACCTTGGAGAGTAGTGTAAAACCCTATCTTATTTTTCCTCAAAGCTCTAAAGAATTATGATTAAGTGATTTTTCTCTCTACTTGACGACTCTTACATTTAATGTTTTCCTCCCACGTGCTTTGGCTATCAATATTCAATCACCACCACTCTCTAGGACCAACTCTTATGGATTGGATGTTTTGGCAGGCGCCTGTGTTTGTGATTATTTTTATAATAGAACAACTTTCAGTAAAATTATCATAATATTTTGTAGGAATGTCGAAATAACGAATGGTTTGAAGTGTTGAAAACTATACTTCAGAAGCTTTAATTTGATATATAACTTATAGCTTAATTAACTAAACACTGGGAAATATAAGCGTTTGAAAGTATAGTCATGTGCATTTAAGGTCGACTTCTTCACTTAAACATATCAAACTTGTTTCAAGCTACCTCTCCCCTCTTATAAACCTCCACACACGCTTCCAAACATTATTTAGTTATTCAAAATATTCAAAAATAATCGAATGCACAACATAGGGTTTAAGATAGAACGTTATACTTGGCAAAAAAAATAATAATTCAAAGCATAACAAAATTATCCACCCAAAATACATTTAACGGTAATCAATTTCATCTGGCTGATAATCATTTGAACAAATACTGAATTACCAAAATCAGAGGCTGAAATAATATTACCAAGGTAGGGAGTCCAAATATGCTCAAGTTGAGGATTTAAAATCAAGTAGAAATATGCAAGTTGCAATGGGCTCTAATTCAACAGAAGGACAAACTATGAATTACTTGTATACACATTTACTATATAAAATGCAAAAATGCTTAAAATATGAATAGTTCCAAACTGGCTACTTGATAATTAAAAATCTCTTATATGTGAGAAAGTACGGCTAAGCTCTGGATATCTCAACAACTTGATGATCAACGTTAAATTCCTTTTAGCTGCGCCTTACAAGAAACTAAGAGGCGAGATACCTAATGCTGCCAGGCGCAAACCACTTTGGCAAAGTATAGCTTAATCAAAACACAATTTTATTTTGTGGTTAAATCTAAATGAGAAATTGAGAACAAAAATGTATTATTGAGGTGGGTCTCAATGTGGATGCAATATATGTACTCTGCAATACTAAATCACAAAGTAGAGAGCATTTATACTTTGAATGTAGTTTCACTCTAGCACTCTGGCAGAGCATAGCACTACTAGAAAAGTGATATTTTCATGGGAATTTTCTAGGGATTTTAGTGGGAAATTCGCAGGTATATCACTTTCTTGCAGATTTTCATGCAACCAAAAATTCGAAGGTAATAACCCCGTGGGTAATTATTACTTGAAAATTTTTGCGTTTCCAAGTAGATTACTTGGGGATAATATTTTCACTGATATGGTACATGGGGATTTTAAAAGCATAGGTATATCACCTGCAACTATATCCCCAAGATATATAAAATTTGAGCATAGATATTTTGGTGAAAATTTGAAAAATTCTGGAAATTTCCTGGAGATTTTCATGAGTATATTAGTTTAGGTAAATCCCCAATAAAGACCCCAAGCAAATGTACATGAAAATGTAGGCGCAAATTTTGTGGAAAAGAAAATTTTCTGCTATTTTATTGGATATTTCACAAGAAATTTCCTATTAAATTCCCCTTGTAAATCTGTAGTAACAAATTTATGCATGAAAATCCTTATGAAATTTTGTTCAAAATTCCTATTAAAATCCCAAAATATGAATCCACATGTAAGATTATCAAGTATATTTTATGATTGTTGGTTTATATGAGTCCACCACCACAACAAGGACCTGGTCCCATATCTAGTATTTGTATGAGATAGACGAAGAACAACAAGAACACAATGTAAAAATAGCAATGTAAATGACAAGATATGTTTACTTGAAAACCTCCTTGGTCAAGGGATTAAAAACATGACCTACCCCAGTAGGATTTCATTAACGACTTCAGTAATCTCCAAGTAACAATTTTTTATTACAACCTCTAGCAACCTAGGAATTAAATTCTTAATCCCCCATCCATACAATAACTCTATTGTATGCACTCTCTACAATAACTCTATTGAAGGCAACCAAGGTTACACCTCTAGCCCACACTATCAACTAACTCTAGCTGATGCAACCTCGGCTAAGTCTAGCCTACACTCAAATCTTCAAGATAAGTGAAACTATAAAAGACCCACACAAGATTCCAAAAAGATGAGTAGGCTTACAATGTTAAGAGCAAAAACAAAGACTAAACAACCTAGAATAAGAGGCATATTCAGTTGAAGCAAACTAGTTCCTCAGTTGTTGGAGCTTGCCTTGAAGAGAGTCACCTGGTGGCTTTGCAAAGAAGATGAGCAATTTTGTTTTGTGCAAAAGTTGGGTTTTTATCCCACATAATGATGTATATATATGGAGCATGTGGTAGGAAAAACGTTGAGTGTTTCTTATTAGTTGAGAGGGAGGGGCTGCAGTACTGCTAGCTGTCACAGTTGGTAGCACCTTTACATCTATGAATAGCTGTCAGAGTTGACTTGTACGAATCATCTTGGTGCACTTACCTGGTCCCTCATCTGGTCCCTATGAAATAAGATCGCTCTGAGAGATAGCTCCTCTTGAATTAACATTCCCCCTTAAAAGATTATTTCAATCATGCACATTATTTTCCTGAGATCTTGATGTCCTTGTTCCTCCTGAGATGGACCTGGTATGTTACCTAGTCCTTCATCTGGTCCCTCGGCAAGTTTGTCAAATTATCAAAATACAGCATAATACCGTAGTAACTGTTGACATCCTATTTTGGACCAACATTTTCAAAATAAACACTTTTGTACTTTTTATTTGTTAAAGAGCATAAAATTTGATTTTTACATATTTTGATTTAATTTAACACAAGTTATTGATAATTATCCTTTTTCTTGAAAATGTTAGGATATTTATAAATTTATTATAATTTTAAATTATTGACTGTCACTGATTTTTTACACAATCGTTTTTATAAACAAATGTTTTTTGAGATTTATTAAATCATCAATTTTATTTTAAATTCAAATCATATTTTTATGTGGCATTAAATATATTTGTTAATTTATTTTTATCAGAGTCCGTTAATATAAAAAAGATGGAGAATATATTTTTTGCAGAGATAAATTAAATAACCATAGTTTTGGATAAGATCAAATAGTTATTGTTTTGAATTACTCATGGTTTTGAATAGCCCATGATTTTTCAAAATCATCGTATTGAGCACACGATTTTGCGCGATTTTGGTTTTTTTTTATAAAATTAATTCACTCCCTGAACAATTAATGGCGGTGGAAATTTCCAAAAGTAGAAACCTAAAATATATTTTTATTTCCTTTGTAATTTTTGGAAAAATCAGCCGCCGCCACCACTCTCACCGGAATTCGATCTCCGGTGAGAGTCCGGTTACACCACCACCAACTCACCACGAAAACCACCTCACTACCACCACCAACCACCTTCCCTCTTCCCTTTTCCCTTTTCCCTTCTCCAGCGAACCAGTAACCGAAACACCGTTGGAGATTGGCCTCATACCTCCAAGTCAAACACCACTGGAGTTTGGCCTCCGACCTCCAACTCAAACACCACACCCCAACTTCTCCGCTCCTTTTTTCTCCATCGTCTTCACCAAAACCGAAGAATCCATATCCAGTGAAACCACGACGAGCTTCGAGGTCCCAACTCCGACGAGCTCGAACCAACAACAACAACAACCAACAACCTACAACAACAGCACAACAACAACCAACAACGACCTCAACAACAACTCAACAAACTAATGACCCCAATGAGATCCATAGCTCCGAACAGACCCGCGATAAACCAGCGATAAAGACAACAACTAGATCTGGCCGAAAATTACTCTTCTCTGGTGAAACCCCTTCCCTTTTTGTTTCGATTATATTGTGTGTTTTGATTGGAACAAATTTCAGTTTATCTTTGAGTTTTATCCTCAATATATTAATGGCTGCCTCCATTTTTTAAAAGTTAATCATTATTTGCTTCTTTGTTTTGATTAGATAACTTTGACCCCGTTGTTTTGTCTCCACCATTTCATTGCTAGTTTATATTTATTTTAGCTTTTACTTCTATTATTCATTAGTTGTCATACTCAAAAAATGCTTTTGTTTGTTTTGTTTTTCTATGACTTTGATTAAGATTTATTTTTTACACTTTAAAATTATTTTGTTGACCTTTCTAGTGACTTAATGTGATTTTGATAATTTTTGTCTGTGATTATTTTTACTATGTTTTGATTCACGATTATTATTTCTTTAATTTTTGAAATTGAATTTTTATTTTTGGGTCTAATTTAGACTATTTCGATTGTATGTCTTATTTTGTTTGGTTTTATTTTCCATTTGTATGACATTAACAAGTTTACTTGGCTGATGATAAAGTCTCTCTGTCGGATTTTTGAGGCCTCCCCATTACAAAAGACGGATTTTATTTGAAGTTCAATTATTTTGTTTCAAGTATTAATATACTTGGCCGATGAAGAAATTTTCATCGATTTTCAAGGCCTCCCATGTATATTAGATGGGTTTTACCTTTTGTTTATTATTTCTTTAATTTATTTCGATTCGTATTTATCCATTACTAACACTTTTACCAAGTGTTTTTACAGGTAACTGAAGCTTCTTTTCGAAGAAGACACTCGAATCCAAATTCAAGGCTCATTTTGAATTATTTATTGTATTTATTCCTTTTTTTTAGAGATAAGCAAATATTAGGCGTCTTCGTTATTCAATTTTTACTTTATTCATTGTGTATATTTTGTGTTTGTTATATTTGTATAATGTTATTTTATCTCATCCTCAATTGAAAAAATGAGTTCAGCCGGGATCCACCTTTGTGGATTCTGTAGGGTGCCTAACACCTTCCCTTTGGAATAACCTGAACCCTTACCTAGAATCTAATTGGTTTTGCGACTAAAGTTTTCTTTAATTAACCGGTTTCCTAGTTTTCCTAAATTTAGGTGGCGACTCTCTAATATTTTTAAAACAATTATTAATTATTTTTGAGTCCCGAAGTTGCGTCTTATGAAAATAGGGATAGTGACTCTACTGGGGATGAAAGGTTCTAACCATTATGAATTTATTTATTCAATTGAGGAGTTTTTCCTCTTTACAATTTTTATATTATCTTGTATATGTTATAGATTACTTGTATCTTGTATATTGTTTACGTTACTTTGTATTTTACTCATTATATGTTAAATTTCCATAATATTTTAACTGTTGCATTTTTATGGCATCTTTCGCCTCGCTTGCAAAGCATTAGACATTAGAAAAAAGAACGGTTATGCGGGTATCTGCACCCTCCCTTCCGTATAACACTTTAACTTTCTTTGAATCGCCAGGTGAAGTAGTTGATTCGAATCAGTCAACAGTCACTTGGAGTGTTATCCCGATAAGTCCATTTCGGGTTCCCGGTCAATTTGAACAAACCAATCTAGTCAGCTAGGTTAGAGTGAAGCCAAAATCCATGTATAGGCATTGACCTATGTTTACCCGACACCAAGAGGTATTGGGTCTAATAGAGACCATCTTGTGTCCAAAAGGCCCATGGCCTAAAAGGACATCATCCCTTATGTGTTTAAATTGAAGGATCTGATGCCAGATTGTATGAACCATTGTCTCTCGTGGTTGAGAATTTATTATTTTTTAGATTAGTTTCTTTTGTCATAATCAAATGAAGGTCTTCATCCAAAAGGTATTCGAAAATTTTAAGAAGTTTGAGAATGAAGGACTTCCAAGGCAGATTAGTCTAGTGTTGTTTCCCTGCGTGTGACTGATATTTATTGTATATTCTTTCCCGTTATTTGTATACCCATTTGATCTATTCATATCGGTTTGTATATTATTTGTTTTTGGGGGCAACGAAACGTTTAACAAATGGCATACACATCCTTCAATTGTTAGGCTTACCTTTGACTCAAAAAGGTCACATGTATGATAGGACGCATTATATATTATTTATGTGTTATATGTTATCTAATTTGTTTCATTCTTGTTTATTTGATTTTTTGCTTAATATACAAGTTTTGCTTTAAGAGTTATTTTGTCTAACATTTCTTTTAAAAAAAAAAAAAAAACTTTTGAACTGCGTTTGATCTGATTCCTGGCTCAACGGGATAAGTAGGCGCAACAACGGCTCGGTCATATTCTCCGTAAGCTTTCCATCTTTCTTTATAATTGAAACTGGGTAAAATTTTTGAGAAGGTCTCAAAAATTCTACAGAAAAATATATTTTATTACATATTCAACACAAGAGTTTGTTGAAGCCGAATCAGGGGTAGAATTCTTGAGAATGTTTCAAAAATTCCACTCAAAGCAGCTTCAACAAGTTTAAGAATATTCTTCTGTGTTCTAAACTGGGGCAGAATTTGAGGAAGGTCCTCAAAAATTCCACCAAGCTTGCACTTCAAGATTGGATGAGTTTGCAAACATGTGACCTCGGACTCCATGAGGCACCAATATCCAATCCAAAAGACATATCAGGAGAGTCTTTGACTATTCAATAACATTCTTTTATTTTGTTATAATTTTCCTACCTTCCTTTCTTTCACTCTTTTCTCATCTCTTTGCACGAAAACTGTCCCTGCCAACATTCGGAGATGGTCACAATAATGTACTATTTCAGTAGATAATTGGGAAATCCAACAATTCCTAAAGACACTACAACAAGAGGTTCTCTTAGATAATCAAGAGGCCATGACACATTGTTTCCCTAAAAATAATGAAAGATCACAACAATATTGTCCCGGTAAAGATTGGGAGATTCTTTTTGGCTGAAAATGTCAGTCAACACTGGACATATGAGGCATTGCTCTAAGTTTATCTTTATCTTTGCATTATTTTGTGTGCATATATTTTATAAAATATCTGCATAAACTAAGCATACCTAATTCTCACCCATCGGGTTGAGATACGTAGGCAACCCTCCTCGGGTTCGGGATCCCTTATTTTAAATATTCAAAAAAAAAAAAACATTTAGGAACATATCTTTGACTTGGTTGGTACCAACATAATTAGAAGCATGCAAATAAGTAAATATTATTGAGAAGATCGACTTCATGGTGAACCTTAGGTTCTTTTGGTACCTCTCGTTCGTACCTTTTGCGACAATTGAAAATGTTCTCTTGCATGCATTCGAGGTATGAATAAAATCAACCTCATTGTTTTATGTGCATTGTGTGGTGAGTTTTAGATTAAATTCAAATGCATTGCACTGTTGATCTAGAACTTGACCCAAATGTTTGTTGAGGCGAAATCCTGAGTAATATTTGGTTTGGGAAAGTACCGTAGGTAGGCATTCTTTTGATCCGTTTGTGCCTTTCAATACCTACAAAATAACATTAAGCTCTAGTATGTCCCTTTTGAGCCTAAAGTCTCTTCCTTGGACAACTACATCTTAACTTTTACCCTTCTGAGTGCTTACATGCACTATCCCTCTCTTGGCCCGACCTTTTTGAGCACACTGAACACGTGCGAATTTCAGAAGAAGAATCAAGCTTGAAGCTGTCGAAGGCAAAAGTTGCAAAGTCCCTGAAAGTCCAGGATACAAAAATGACTTCGAAGAAAAGAAAGAGAATCAAAAACTCTCCCACAAGATCAAGTTAAGTCAAGGAGAAATTCCAAATAAAGAAGGGAGAACACTCCAAACAAAAGTGGAGAAACTTCAAAACAAAAGAAAGCAACAAAATCTCCAGCATGCAAAGACTCAAAGAAGTCAAAACAAAAGGAATGGACAATAAAGAAGAATCAAGCTTCAATGACATGACAAATATTAAAAGCACAAGTTCAGCTTGACGCTCAAGGAGGGATTAAGTCACTCTTATCCCAAATCAATATCCTACCTGTCCCTAAGCCTATATTACAAGCCGATAGCAAACCCTACATGATCCCATTCTAGATGTTCTCACATTAGGGGAGACTTACAGGAAGGCCAAGCCTATGGTATCACAGTTGCATGCTTTGAACATTCTTCTGAGTATGAGAGTGTTTTTCAAAATGTACTCAAATTAAAACATACTTCAAATGTGTGCAAGTTAGGACTTTCCTTGTTGTGAGAGAACTTGAAACATGAGATTAGGTCTAGTTCAAAACCTTTGTTTGAAGCAAGATGAGCAAATCTTGTCAACACTTAGGTATGTTTGAGGTACCACTTGAAGCAATAGGAATTGTCTAGAAGATCTCAATTAGAAGAGAAGCAAAAGAGAAATTTCTACGTTAAGCCAATTGTTGGTGTCAATTATAGTCAAGACTTGATTATTTTTTCTGTTAAAAAATAAAATTGGGGAAAGCACCCATCTTTGAATATCTGTCAAAGCGTCTCGTTGGTCCTTTCATTGACGGTGTTCGTTTACTTAATTTGTATCGTCCTTTTACCAAAGTGACATGTTATGTTTTATTGGATCATCACTCCATCTTTGTGACACATTAAGTTTTGTTGGATCGTCATCTCCTATATGTGAAATGTTTTGTTGGATCGTCACTCCTATATTTGTGACATGCTATATTGGATCGTCACTCCTATATGTGACATGTTATGTTGGATCGTAAACTCCTTCATTATGACATATTCCACTTGCTACTAATAAGTTTAGTGCAGGTGATTATAAGACACGTTGGAAGTCACTCCGTTCAAAGTGATATATTGCATAAGGTATGCATAATTCTTAGTTTTCCTCATATTTCATTTGTTACTAATAAGTTTGGTACAGGTGATTATGTGACACGTTGGGAAGTCACCCCGTTCAAAGTGGCATGTGATATTCAAATTGGTGTCAAAGTGACTCCACTTTCAGAATGTTATCAAGGTGATGATAAATGATTCAGATCGGCATCAAGTGTAAATCCACCTATTAATTGGTATCAAGTGTGATTCCACTTATTGATCGGCATCAAGTGTGATTCCGTTCATTAATTGGCGTCAAGGTGACTCCACTTTCCAGACTATCATCAAGGTGATGACCATTATCCAGACCGACGTCAAAATGACTCCATTTTTCAGACAGTCGTCATGGTGATGACCATTTATCCAGACCGTCATCAGGGTGATAACTACTAATCAAGATCAGCATCAAGGTGATGACCATTCATCCAGATTTTCATCAAGGTAATGACCACTATTCAAGTCGGCGTCAAAGTAACTCAACTATCCATACCATCGTCAAGGTGACGATCATTTATCCAGACCGTCATCAAGGTGATGACCAATTATCAAGACCATCATCAAGGTGATGATCATTTATCCAGAACGTCATCAAGGTGATGACCCAGTATCCATACCGGCGTCAAAGTGACTCCACATCCAAGTTCAAAATGGGTCGTCCGCCTTTCAATGAGACAAGTTGGGATGTCACCCGTTTAAATGACATATCCAGGTCAAGATGGGTCGTCCGCCTTTCAATGGGACACGTTGGAAAGTCACCCCGTTCAAAGTGACATGTTACATTCAAAATGGGTCGTTCTCCTTTCAACGAGACAAGTTGGGTTACCACCCCGTTCAAGTGACCCAATAAGTTCAAAATGGATCATCCGCCTTTCAATGAGACACGTTGGGTTGTCACCTGTTCAAATGACATATCCAGTTTAAGATTGGTCATCCTCATGTCAATGAGACACGTTGGGAAGTCACCCCATTCAAAGTGACATGTTACATTCAAAATGGGTCGTCCATCTTTCAATGAGACACGTTGGAAAGTCACCTCATTCAAAGTGACATGAAAAGTTCAAAATAGGTCGTCCACTTTTCAATGAGACAAGTTGGGTTGTCACCCATCCAAATAGCATATCAAATTCAAGTTGGGTCATCTGCTCTTCAATGAGACAAATTGATCAGCTACCTTGTTCAAACAGGTACGCAACCTTGCATCCCCAACGTCTCACAAGCTAGACATTGAGGTAATTTTGGAAGTCAGGTCTAAGGTACGTGAATATTTTATATTAGTACAATTCTTTTCCTTTTATCAAAAGATAATTCATCCCTTTCAATAGACGGGGCGTATTATCAAAATTTTATCAACGTTTGACATTATTTTATGCACAAGATATTCTTTATCTTCTTCATCTAGCCAAAATTGGCTACACGTAAACATCTTCATCCAAATACTCTTTCATCCTCTATAAATGAAGAGGGGCAGTTGTTGACACCCAATTTTGGACCGACATTTTCAAAATAAACACTTTTGTACTTTTTATTTATTAAAGAGCATAAAATTTAATTTTTACAAATGTTAGTTCAATTTAACACAGGTTATTGATAATTATCCTTTTTCTTCAAAATGTTAGAATATTTATCAATTTATTATAATTTTTAATTATTGACTGTCACTGATTTTTTTACAGTCGTTTTTATAAACAAATGTTGTTTGAATTTTATTAAATCGTCAATTTTATTTTAAACTCAAATTATATTTTTATGTGGCATTAAATATATTTGTTAATTTATTTTTATCACAATCCGTTAATATTTTTAAAAAAGAAAAAATATTTTTTACACAAATAAGTTAAATATCTATAATTTTGAATAAGATCAAATAATCATTATTTTGGATGACTCATGGTTTGGATAGCTCATAGTTTTCCAAAATCATGGTATTGAGCACACAATTTTGTTCTCGAGTAATTTTGATTTTTTCTATAAAACTAATCCATTTCCTTCATAATTAAAGGTGATGGAAATTTCAAAAAGTGAAAACCTAAAAGATATTTTTATTTCCTTTGCTATTTTTGGCAAAATCAACCGCCATCACCCTCACCGGAATTCGATCTCCGGTGAGCATCCAGCTACACCACCACAAACCCACCACGAAAACCACTTCACTACCACTACCAATCACCTTCCCTCTTCCCCTTTCCCTTCTACGATGAACCAGCAACCGGAACACCATCGAAGTTTGGCCTCCGACCTCCAACTCAAATAACACACCCCAACCTCTTGGCTCCTTGTTTCTCCATCATCTTCACCACAACTGGAGAATCCATATCCTGCGAAACCACGACGAGCTTCGAGCTCCCAACTCTGGCGAGCTCGAACCAACAACAACAACAACCAACAACCAACAACGATAGCATAACAATAACCAACAACGACATCAATGACAACTCAACAAACCAACGACCCTAATGAGATCCATAGCTCCGAACAGACCCGCGATAAACCAGCAATGAAGACAACAACTAGATCTGGCCGAAAATTACTTTTCTTAGGTGAAATCCCTTCCCTTTTTGTTTCGATTATATTGTGTGTTTTGATTGGAACAAATTTTAGTTTGAGTTTTATCCTCAATATTTTAATGGCTGCCTCCATTTTTTTTTAAGGTTAACCATTATTTGCTTTTTTGTTTTGATTATATAACTTTGACCCCGTTGTTTTGTCTCCACCATTTCATTGCTATTTTATATTTATTTTAGCCTTTAGTTTTATTATTCATTTGTTTGTTTTGTTTTTCTATGACTTTGATTAATATTTATTTTGTACACTTTATGATTATTTCGTTGACCTTTCCAATGACTTAATGTGATTTTGATAATCTTAGTCTATGATTATTTTTACTATGTTTTGATTGTCTATTATTATTTCTTTAATTCTAGAAATTGAATTTTTATTTTTGGATCTAATTTAGACTATTTAGATTGTATGTCCTTTTTTGTTTGGTTTTATTTTCCATTTGTATGACATTAAAAAGTTTACTTGGCCGATCATAAAGTCTCTCCGTCGAATTTTTGAGACTTCCCTATTACAAAAGTCAGATTTTATTTTAAGTTCAATTATTTTATTTCAAGTATTAATATACTTGGCCGATGAAAAAAAATTCATCGATTTCCAAGGCCTCCCATGTATATTAGATGGGTTTTACCTTTTGTTTATTATTTCTTTAATTTATTTCAATTCATATTTATCCATTACTATGTAATGACCTTCCCGGTAATTTCCCTCGTTTTCGTGTGTTCTCAGCGTTTAGAGCTTTTCTATAACTGCCCCAGGCTACTTATGACCTGCTGGGACTGACAGTTCGGTTCCCGGGCAGTTCATTTGAGAATATTATTTAGACCGAGCATGTTGTAAAATATTAAATTAAATTTGAATTTGGTAAAATGACATAGTTAATTATCTTTCGAAAATGTTTTTGAAATTTATAAAATTCTTTAGTTATGATATATCTATACTACTTTATAATAGTTTAATAATTTATTAATAATTTAAGCGGATATAGTGAATTTAAATATGTTAAAATAATATGCAGACATAACGGCTGAGCTACTTCCGGCTGTGGAATTACCGGTATAGGCGGAACCTCTACTCTAGGTGCTGCAGCTGCAGGCTGCACACCAATACCAACTCCATGTACTACTGGCTGGGCTACCTCGGCTGATGGTCCTCCAACTAATCCCAGCAACTGCACCAAAGTATCTCGTAACACTGAAGCATCAATAAATCCAGGTGTAGCCTGGGCTGCTCCCTGGCCCACCGGCTGCTGTGGCGGCGGAACATCTGGAGCTATAACGGGATCGGGTGACTGATCCCTAGCATGACCTCGGCCTGGGGTTGCTGGTCTTCCCTGCCCCCTACCTCTGGGTCGACCTCGGCCCCTAACAGGAGCCCTCGCTGCAGGCTCGGGGTCCCGACCCCCATCTCTCGCACCATGCGTCCTAACCATCTGCGTAAAGAGTGAACCCAATGAAAATCAGAAACCAACATAGACTTAACGCACGGACATGAGTCAAGAAAATGAGAGAATCCCCTAAGAATGCTCCATAGCTACCTGAGGATAGGATACAGGCATCTCTGCACCGATCCGCAAGACTCTACTACACACTGGTTCATGTACCAACACTGCCCGTACAACCTAGGCTCTGATACTAAGCTATCACGACTCAATATATAAGTCATGATGGCATCTTCCATAACCCACCAATAGGCAACCCAAATCCTAGCCCAGAGCGACAAGCAACAGGCTAACAGGCGGAATCTCAAAAACAAGAGATGAAGTGGAAGTAATCATACTCATAAACATACTAGAAATATAAAGACAAATAGAACCAAAATAAACCCATACCGAGACTGAGAAGGAAGAGGACAATATATATATAGTCAAGAACCCCTCCCAAAACCTGGTGAGGTCGGTACAAGAGCCACTACTAGACGTGTACAGAATACAAAACAGAAACCAAATATATATAACAAGTACAATAGTCTTGAGTGCAAAAGACTATACAGTAGAGATGGAGTTGGATCTGCCTCGAACGTCAGTAAGCTCACTCTGCTCCGAAGTCAGTGCTGAGAAGAGTGTCACGTCAAAACCGTTGACTAGTACCCGGATCTGCATCGGAGAAAAAGATTCAGAAGTATAGTATGAGTACCGGGGCAACGGGTACTCAGTAGGCATCATCGCCCGACTGAGCTCAAAGTAATATGAGCAAGCTAAACTGCGAGGGTGCATGCTAAGTTCGAGGTATAAGTAATAAATACATAAGTAACTGTCGGGGCGTAGAGATATGCTCAGGAGATAAATAAATGTGCTACCAAATAATTACTAAATAAATGCGTAAGTAAAAACACAAGTCAAACATAACCTATCTGGGCCCCCATAAACCTGATAGGCACACGAAAGAAAATAATAACCCAGCCTGGCCCCCATAAATCGGCGGGACACACAAGAATAGTAAATGCATAGTCACCAGTGTATCGAAGTTGTATCAGTATCCATTAACCACAATAACCAACAAGGGTGCACCGGGCTTGAACCGACACCAATAGGTAATAACAAGAGGCCAGACTCCGGAGTCAAACCGGAAGCAGTGGGTAATATCAATGGACCACATATATATCGTATCTTCCAAATTAGAACCGGAACTCAGAGAACAACAGTATCATAATCACGGTACCCAGTACCAGAGCTCATAGTGTACCTCAATCCGGGGCCAAACTCGAATCGAAACACCCAATAGTCAATAACCAAAATCATCATACCTAAATCAGTAGCCGAAATTGAACCAGAACTCATCATAGCCAGTAACCAGAACAGAATCAAATGTCATATCATATCAGATAAACAGGGAACGCCCTAGTCCCTATTCAATACTAGTATATAGGTACAAAAATTAACCCCACAACATGCTACAAGTCAATCTCGGGGTCCTTCTAGGTCAAATATCTACTATAAGCAATATGTATATACAAGTCTGGGTATACATTAGAAGTCATGGAAAGGTAGATATTTTACTTCATATAATCATATATTTATGAAAGTCAAATTTTAGTCACAGAGTTCTTCAGCTATTCAGATTTAGTTTTAGTATGTATTTTTGTTTTCCTAAATTGTTTAACCATTTTCTTACATATGCAATACCTTCCCTATACTGATGCATACTTTTCTTGCATTACATTATTTTACAATGTAGCTTTCAGATATGCAGGTACATAGTCAAGCTTCATGTAATGACCTGATTTGTGAAATTTTACTTTTTATGTGATTAGAATATTTTGTCCTTACCCCTAGCTGCTACATGTTTATTTTGGGGTGTGAGTATGGTTGACATAGTTTCCAACGCCTTCGGGAGGATTTTGGGAGAGTTTGAGGTTTTTTGAGGCTTTAAAAGTCCTATTGTTCACTTCGGTCAATATTTGATGTTCTGAGTGCTGAATGGCAATTCGTATAGTTCCATTACATCCTTAATATAGAATTTGGGCTAGTAGCATGGTTGGTTTGGGTGTGAAACCCTTATTTTGATTTTTGACCCTCCATTTGAAAACTAGTGGAAATTGACTTAAAGGGTTCCCAGGGGCTAATTGGTTGAAAATGATCTTTTTTCAAAAATACGATGTTGCCATTGAATCCTGAAAGTCGAAAATATCCTAGTAGCATGTATGTTTTATATATGTGGGATCCCAAAAAAATCCTGAGGGTCCGTTCAGAGACATTTCAAACTTGAAAAATCAGCTGGTTTGCTGAATCTGGTGCAGACCTATTTCCTTCTTCGCGAACGTAAGCCTTTGTATATGAACGCGGAGAAAACATTTGGGGTCCGGATCGGGTCATGCTTTCTTCGCGAACCTGATAGGGCTGTCGCGAATGCGAGAGTTTTGGTCATGGACTTTCGCAAACGTGAAGCCCTGGATGCGAACACAAAGGACATTTATTTAGACTGGTCAATTTTTACCCTCGTGAACACAAAAGTTTGACCGCGTTCGCGAGGTACTGTTCACAGAGCAGTATAAATTCTTCAATTTCACAATTTTCCTCCATTTTTGGACCTCCAAGCTTGGGAAGGCAGTTTTCTTGGGTTTCTTCATTATTTTTTTAGTGGGTAACCTCTAAACTCATCTTTTAATTATCTCCTATTGATTATGTCTTCAAAAACACCTTTATAACCTCAATTGTTTAAATATATTTTTGGGGGTTTTGTCGATAAAACTTGAAAATGATTTTTCTTCGATTTGGGCCTCATTTTTAACTCTTTTTCATGTGGGTTTTCGACGGTAGACTCCTATAACCTTGGGAAATGTATTTATAAAATAAAATTCTGGTTTTATCCTCTTGTTTTTTAACCTTATTTTCGAACCTGTTTTGGACCCGTCTTAAATATAGTCGATATGGGTATCATTAGCTTTATTTTAATGCGTAGATGTGATATTTATATGTTTTAGTTGATTTCGAGGATGTTCAAAAGGGAAAGGCTCCATGTTGAAGGACTTTAGGCTTGGATTTCAATGCTTTGAGATAGGTTATGACTTAACTTTCTTCAGACTGGGCTAGGTAGTTAATAAATTAGTAAAGCATGCGAAGAGTTTGGGAAAATTACTATGGGAATTGTATTTCGAGACTATTATAATTATTTTGTACCCGTGCGGGGGCTTATATTCTTGTTGTTGTGACATGAAATATCATATATTGCATGTCTCCCGTGCGGGGTCTTTACTTGACATCATTGGCCTTATTTTTGCATTATATGCTTTATTTTTAATGTGATGCTCGTGTGGGGACTTGAATAGATATTATAGGCCTTATTGAGCATTATTTACCGTTATCATGATAAAAATGCCCGAGTTATGGGTTAATATGATATTAATAATGTCTTACATGCATGTTTATTCCAATGGTGCCAAACTAGAACTGATATCATGAAATGTCGACATATTGAGTTAATTTCTGAGCTTACCTCTACACGTATTGAATGGATTTGTTATCTTCATACTAATTTTGATTGTGAGCATTATATCCTCATTTCATACATACACATTCATGAGATATCGGTACCATTGAGGAACAATATTTTGGAAAGAAAATGAGATATTTTTTCGTAAAAACCTTGTTCCGTGAACACAAGGCAGAGAGGTTGTTTGAGGTTTTGAGCTAGTATATGGGTTACAAACCCCCCTTAAGTCCTATTTTGGGAGCAGTGAGGCTCGATAGGTGTATACAGAATGTCATGTGATGGCTTTCAAAACTATTCACTTCATCATTCATTGCATTGCATTTGCATATGCATCTTCTGTGTTTCGTTTATATGTTTTCTTGACGTGTAATCAGTTCCTATGTACCTTTGTGAATACCTGCTACTATTTAATTTTTGTGTATATATTAGAACTGTTAGTGGAGACTGTATGAGCTATCGTTTGGGAACTTTTCTATTTGCAGGTGACGTGCTCATAATACTTTCTTTACTTGTATTATTTTCTACTTTGCTTAGTCGGTCTATGATACTTACTGAGTACAAGTGGAACATACTCACTCCTACTGTGTACTTTTGGTGCAGATCCTAGTTTGAGAGTGAGACGCGAAAGCTGATCATGCTATTTGGTAGTTGATTTGAGGTACTGGCATGCCCTAGAGTTCAAAGCTGATTTTTGGACCTCCTCCTATCCTTTTTGTTTCTTTATTTCATATTCAGAGACAGACTATGTACATTCATATTTGATTATGTTTTAGATGCTTTTATACTTGTGGCACCAGATGTTGGGCATTTTATGGTATTTATTTTAGATTTCTGCTATATTTATTTATGTGCTGACGAGACTTCATTCTAGAAGTCTCATTTTGTCTTACTTTGTGTATTAATTCTAGATTCTTTCCTCTTTGGGTGATTGCCTTTTATAACAAGGTTGGGCTGGGGTAGATTCCATCATGACCCCAACTTTTTGGTCGTGAAACTCTATCTATCAACTTTGAGTGAGTCCTTTTCTTTCCCATGAAACTGTCAGTAGTTCAGTTAGTTGTTTGCCTTTCCTTTGTAGTAGAAAAAATCATTATTTGTAGAGGCTTCATAGGCATAGTCAAGTCAATTTAGTTGTAATTAGTTATAAAAATTTGAAATATTTTAGTCAAGAAAAGGTCATACTATTTTATTTCATTTTGTTTTATAAAGTTTAGCCCATAATTTTAGCTTCCGCTTTAGTTTTCCATACTATGCTTAGCTATGCTATGCCAAGGGTTAGCTTGGGATCACTTGTGGTTCTAAGCACCATGTCCCATCTAGGGTTTAGACTCAGTTCGTGACATTGTCAATCATTAAAACCACACATACATCAATTTACCCCTTTTTGATGATGACAAACACTTTCCGCATTTACCAAGAAAAGTCCTCTAGCAAGTCAACTCCAATTCTTCCTATCACCAATGATAAGTTCCCCCTATCACATTATTCCCCTTGTCACTAGTTCCCCCTATCACCAATGATCAGTTCCGCCTAACACATTATTCCCCTTGTTACTAGTTCACCTTCCAAATTCCCTTTATCACCATTATTCCCCCTTTTACCAAGATCTTCCCCCTTTTGACATCATTAAAAAGAACAAATAGTAAACCAAGTAAAAGAGAGAATCAATACATGTTAACACATGGCAACTGGGGCAACACTAACATGAACAACAGAAATATAGATGAAGCAGATATATAGGCAACAACAAGACATGCAAAATGTTGTATTAATACCATCGGAGGCATACATAAAAGGAGAGAACTATCAACTTGCAACATATGGTCTTAAATAAAGCTTAGGAAAAATATGGAGGATAGGATTAAACATTGGGAAGGAAGACAGGATAAGAGTTGATTCAAGTGGAGCCATTAGCATACCTGGTCCTCCATCGGACTTAGAGAAAGCTTGCATGCAATTCTGCTATTTTAGGATCAAACACCATACCACAAAGCATCTTTTTGCTTTTTCATAATTTCTTGCCATTTTTAATCGTAAACTCCTTTGCAGATACTTTCTGCTTTGATGACTCAGTAAGAGCACCAAGCCCCTCATTAATTGAAACATGAGCATCCTTTTTTTTTTTAAATCTCTACTTTCTTTGTTTTCCCGATAAACTTCCCTCATACAACTGCTCATCAGGGCCCTCGGACATTACAATATCATATTTCACCTTATCTTTTGTCAACACAATAGAGGAACCACGTTCCTCACTGTGTGCAATTTTCTGCAAGGCATTTACTTCCTCACTTTCTTGTACGTTCTTACTAACCTCCACTGGACTTTGTTGGGTGACCTGATCCTTTCATCAGAACCATTGCTTGAATTAGTATTACGGATAAGTCTAAGGAGGGTCCAAAGTTCTTAGAAAGTGGTTCTAGGAGAAGAGTGGGGTTAGGGAAAGAGAGTTTAGATGTGAAGCAAACTAGTTCCTCTGTTGTTGGAGCTTGCCTTGAAGGAGTCACCTGCTGGCTTTGTAAAGAAGATGAGTAATTTTGTTATGTGCAAAACCGGAGTTTTCATCCCACATAATGATGTATATATATGGAGCATGTGGGAGGAAAAAATTTGAGTGTTTCTTATTGGTTGAGAGGGATGGACCGCAGTACTGCTAGCTGTCATCGTTGGCAGTACCTTCACATCTGCGAACAGCTGCCAGAGTTAAACCCAAAAAGAAGATTAATACCCACCCGCATCAACCTAAACATTACGCTACACCTCTTCACCTGTCCTTTGTTTTATCGTACCCCCTGTGATGCGATACTATGAGTGCCATATTCTACAAAAAACAACTCTCTCATGTCAATTCTTCAATAGGATCCATCCCTGAAATACTTTACGTGTAATGTTATCTTCTGTAAAGAAAAACCTTCACCTTCAAATCTTCAATAGGTTCCAGGTTTGCCAACTCTTTGCCCATATGCTATACTTTTGAATCTGCCAACAGCCTCTGCCTCTGTCAGCAACAATAACTATCACCATAAAAAAAACTATCTTCATCGAATTCCAAAGTCCAGGGCACTTGCGAAGTACGCACTGAAATTCCTTTGCGAAGTACGCACTGAAATTCCTTCTTTTCGGCTTAGATTTTTAAAACAAACACTTACTGGCCCTCCGGTCACAAACATATGCCAAACATTGACCACTCTGTCTATTTGATATACTTTAATATCTACCACCGATATGTAACTACAACATAAACAAATTGTATTTTAACGTCAACTTCCATTCATCTGTGCAGATTCGACGCTTAGCCCATCTGGTCTATTTCAAAGATGGCAAAACCCATCGAAAATGAAGTGTGAATTGAAATTTTTACATAATTATCGATATTTTATTTGCACGCTTGTCTGCTTATATTTTCATCTGTTAATCAATTTTCCATCATCTGTACAGATCCAAATGTCATCTGTCTCCGTCAAAAACAAATTGTAAGTTGGAATTTTTACATAAAACTTGATATTTCACTGGCATGCTTTTCTGCTTATATTTTCACTGATGAGTTCGGATAGACTAATCTGTTGGACTAAAACATTTGCACTCTTCTCCCATGTCATTGCCTTGAATAACATTACATCGCCAACTCTAAAGTTGATTATTGTGATGCTTTTAACTCTTTGAAAACTTTTGTGTTCATTATTTAATAATACATGCATCCTCTTTACTTTTCATTAATGAAAACAGATACAATTATTTCCACAAATCCAAATAAGAATCCCAAATATTCTACTTCGGATGCTTTGCGCAACTATTATACTCTCAATGATTCCTGTTATCCCATATCCACATCATCTACTATACTTTCAAAGCTGGCAGTGAAAACTGCCTCCGTCCAAAGCATTTTGTAATCTTGCAACTGTTGCATATATAAGCCGAAGATAATTGTGGGTCCAAAAAATTATCCCCGTCTCTCAAGATTCAACATACCATTTTGCTACAATTAGGAAGATCTTTCTGTAATATTTAGATGAGGGAGGATTGGTGAAAAGAAAATCATAAAATTAAAATGCCATTAGGTCTCATTTCTTATAGTCTCATGAGGGAAATTTTAGCAAAATGCACAGTCCTTTAATCAAGAATCGATGCTGGAATTATTTGAAAAAAATATGCTATCAAATAATTTTAACTTTCTTAGATCATTAACATAGTTATGAGAATATGAGGATTTTGGTTACTTGGTTTTAGATAAGAAAACAGTTATGTTTTCTGGAAGTATATCAAAGTATCAACTGTTCTTCCCTCTTGTTTTCATCGTAAACAAGAAGTGAGGTTGATAAAGATAGGTTTTCTGTAATATTTTAAGTAGAATAGTCGAAAGTTTGACGAAGAGTTAGAGATTGTCAAGCATCTATTCATTCATAACAAGGTAGCAAGAGAGTGTTGGGAACTATGTTTAAACATGTTTGGTGTCAACTGTGTAGTGCCTCCCAGTGTTAAGAGCCTATTGAAGACATGGCGACATAAAAATATGATTAAGAGTATACAATCTGTTTGGCAAACAATCCTCTTTGTATTTTATGGACAATATGACTAGAAATAAAGAGGGGATGCTTTAAAGGAAAAAAACAACATATCAAGGACTAAGGATAGATGTCTGGTAAATTTGTAGTTCTGGTGCATAAGGAGTATTAAGGAAAGTATGGATCAATACATGGAATTCGTAGAAGAGATAGGAGATTTGTGGCTGACATGTTGGTGATAGATGCTATATTTTTGTAATGTGTACCATCTTGGTTCCTTTTCTCAATCAAATCTTACCTTATCAAAAAGATATGGGAAGGTAATGAATAATGTAGAAAATAAGATCTTCAACATAAAAATATGGACAACATATTGGGATTCACTTGAAAGAGTAGTCTAGAGATCGTGTTCCCCACAGGAACCAATTACTATTGTTATGTTTTTACAATGTTCTTGCCTTGTAATTGCTATATTTCATCCTTTCTTTTCCATAGTCCCTCTTTTGTTGTACTGGTCTTATGAAAAAGATGGCTTATCTTGAAACAATGAGAAGCCAATGTTGAGCGGTTTGCCTTGAACTTGCTTACTTTTATATATTGTCAGAGTTAAAGTTTGAATAGCCTTATTATTGAAATTAGATGAACAAACACATACAACTAAAAGCTTTTCTTACACTTAGGGGTCGTTTGGTAGGGTGTATAAGAATAGTGCAAAATATAGTGTATTTATAATGCTTGCAGTAGTAATACTTGCGTTAGTTATGCTTGCATTTTTCTTATGCAGTGTTTGGTTTGATGTATTAAAAATGAGCTTAATTGCATGATTTCTAAAAAAAAAAAATATTTTTTTTTACAAAAATACCCTCCATAAATATGGTGGAAAGGATATGGAAAAGATTTTGAGGGACAATTGTGACTTTAACCATACTAATGCATGCATTAGATCCATTGCATTACAAATACGAAGGATTTCCATGCATTACTAATTCACTCCTTAATACCAAATAGAGTGTACAACTAATGCAAGCATTAGTAATACATAAGATGAAAAAGCATACCAAACAAGGTATTAGTAATACACAAAGCTAATGCATGCATTATTTTTTTTTAATACACTCTACCAAACCACCCCTTAAAGCAGAAAGATATTGGGTTGTAACTTGAGATAGTAATTTCCTTTTAAAGGATGATCACGTAGTAGGAATGTTAAAACCTCTAGATATTGTAGGCCTTTGTATTTATGTGTTAAAAGATTTATATAGATGTCCATGTATAAGTAAACTCTGGACATATAAGAGTTTTGAATCAAATCTCGGTGAAAAGATCTCTTGTACCTGCTCTGGATCCCTTAAGAAACTTTCATTATTAGGTTAACTATAGAGAGAGAGAGCAGAGTTTTTGATATTTTCATGTTGTCAAAGATTTGAACAATGGGTTTTTAATGTTCTCAAAAGGATTGAAGAATGAAAATATATGGCGAATGTCCGATGCTTATATAGCTGGGTACTTAAACGAGATTTTGTCCCATCATCATCGCATGAAGACACTTTTTTCTGTAGTTGTAGCTTTTTAGGAAGCATTAACTTTTAGTTGTGTTACTTTATCCATTTTTCTAGAAAACAATCATTGGCAGTTACTTTCTATATTACCCAGTGTTTTACTTACATCCTAAACAATTTACTCAACTATGTGAGATTGTAATTTTTCAGTATCCTTTTTAGTTAAAAAACTGGCAATTCTTTCTAATTGATAGTTTACTCCTTTCTTTGTAGCCTACAATTGCCATAGAAATTAGAGAACAACTTTATGAGGTGAGAATAAATCATTCATTTGGAACATATGATCTATTTGTTTCTACCTGGATTTCAACAAGTATTCATAGTTTAAATCTAGCAACTTCAAGGTCTTTTGACAATCTTTGGTAATTAACTTTTCATATTGCAATTCAAAGAGTTGCGTCTGCGAGAGAAAGCAGGGAAAATAAGAAAGGAAGCAGAGGAATGAAACATCTCTCAGCTAGGTTAGTGTCATTAAGGGGGGGCCGGCGAGGCATGCTACTAGCCCAGAAAATCTGACCTAAGGTAGGCATCTACACCAAAACTAGGCTTTAGGCTCTAAAATCCGATCCCGAGGTCTTGAATATCCCAACACTAGCCCTAAATCAAAATTCTAATTATTACTAGGGAAGACGGGTCCAATTTATACTAAAAAGGCCCCAAAATGGCTAACTTTAACCCATAAAATACCAAACTTGCAACCAAGTTGTAAATACCTACCCATCGCTAGCACAGTACTACACTAATACCATAATGAAGCTCAATCTATGAAGAAAGTAAGCCTAGCCTACCTGAACGCCACAGAAAGATTGAGAAAGTCCACACTCCAGAGCTTTTCCCTTCTGAGAAGCCTCCGTACACTGCCACACTATCAAAATAATAATCTACGCATTACAATGAGAACAATGATACCAACTTTGCATACAAATGCTCCGGGACAAAAATCAAACTATAAATACCCCATAGGGCCCACTTGCAGAATCACAAATTTGAAACCATCAACACGTCCCTCTAAGCTCAAGGAGTATTTACCCTAAAAAATGGGTGAAATCCGAGCCCAAATGAACCCTTAAATCAGTCCCAACGTAAAGCTAGGGATTCAAAGTAAATCGGAGAATTTAAACTAGAACAAAGACGAGAACATATGGAAGTAAAGGCAAGAAAATGACCAAGACAACGTCTCCAACTCACCCCCGACATCCAATGATCAACCTCCACTCTCTTTAAGCTTTCTAGGGTTTTTATAAACTTGGGACATGAAATAACTAAGAGAAAGTTGGGTTCCACAACATTTAATACTTCCAGGGGTCTCTTCATTGTAATCATAGGGACCCCATCACTAACGCTACCCTCGACCTCCTTGACCTTTCCAAATGTAGCCTATTAACCGCCAACGTAGAGGGGAAACTTGGACCGATCGGCTACCTGACTCTCCACGAATGTGAAGGCCGGCTGCGAATGCTGAATCTACACCAACAAACTTGGCAATTCGCAAAAGTTTTCGATCATATCCCTCGGGAAAAAATCCCATGAGCGCAAACAAACTATGCTACCATACTAATTTGACATTCCAAACTCAACAACACCCTCGAAATTTCCATTCGAGGTTATTTGGATCGAATGTGGGTCCCACACCTTAAAGGCCATTTAAACCAGCTTCCACCCAATAGCCCAAAATGAGTCTGGAAGTATTAGGACCCCAAGAGATGATCCTTTTGAGTTTATGACCAGTTGTGAGGAAAGGCTTCATAATTTTGGGTTGGTTAAGTCGTGCGGTGTGGATTATACTACTTACCATCTTGATAGGGCAGCGAAGAAGTGGTGGAGAGATTATCTTGATTCCAGGCTAGCTGGATCTCCTCCGTTGACTTGGACTCAGTTCTCCGAAGCTTCTTGAAGAAGTTCAAGCCTCGCAGCATGTGCGAGTGCTTAAGTGATGAGTTTTCTACATTAAGACAACTTTCTATCACTATGGACGAGTAAGAGGCAAGGTTTCAGGAGCTATCCTGGCATGCCACTATGATTCTGCCTACAGAGTACGACAGGATTTGGTGTTTTGTTAGGGGGTTGAGATTACTGATCCATAGGGCTACTGAGAGTTTGTTGACTTTGGAAAAGTCTTTTACTGATATAATTAAGGAGATAGATTGCAAGGCCCAAGGTGACACTGATAAGAGGCCTCATTATCAGGGTAGTTACGGTGGGAGCCACAACGACTCATAGTTCAGGGGTCAAGGATTTCAGAGTAGCCACCCCTAGTGTCAATCTTATTATCTCCAGGGTCAACCTAGTAAGCTGGTTCAGACAACGCTTTAGATTTGAAATGGGTTTCAATCCAGTTATGGTAGTTTGGGTGGTCAGAGTAGTAGTCAGCTAGTAAGGGGTGTTCAATCAGGGTCATCAGGCCAAGGTGACCATTCCGGGTCAGTCGGACCTTGTAGACAGAGCAGGGTGCCAGGGGCTTGTTATGAGTGTGGTTCTATTGGCCACTTCACCAGAGAGTATCCCGGTCTTGGGATGATTGAGCCTGCAACTCAAATTGTTAAGCCAATCAGATCAGTACCGCCTCAAGCTAGGGGTGGTGCACAGGGTCGTACGGGTGATCCCAGGGTTCCAGAGATGGCCCTCAGGCAAGTAGGACAGGCATTTTGGTAGGCACCTAGTCCAATAGCTAACAGGGCCATTTGTATTCTTTACCTAGTAGGCCGGAGGCTGATGTTTCGGATGCTATGATTACTAGTATGATTTCAGTATGCCATCAACCAGATTCTACTTTATTTGATCTCGGCTCTACATTTTCATATGTTTCTGCTTATTATGCACCGCAGTTGTGTTTGTGATGTAACCCAAATTACACTTATAAACAAAGCATAAAGTAGTCGTTGATCAAATATTAGAACCCAACCAGGTTGGGGTTGATCTCGCAGGGAATAGGTCAAAATATAAATCATGATGGATGTCAAGCCAATCAATAATAATTTCCAGTAAAAGAGGGGGATTTGTAAATAAATAATTCAATAGTAACAGTTGTTAATTTGTTGGATTTGTAATCAGTATGAGAAAGGAACTAGGACTGTGTTCCCCAATAACTTCATAACTCCATAGGTTATTCGTACTCCGTAACTCCTCCCCGTGTTTGATATCGTCCAAAATATACCTTCAGAAAAGGAAAATACGGTCATTGTATCAAATATAGAACCCAACTAGGTTGGGGTCGATCCCACAGGAAACAGGATGAAATTATGTAGAATGCTAGTCAGAGTAATTGGCAAATAACTAAAAATGGGGGTTTTTTGTGAATAAGTGGTGACAGTAACGAGTGCTGATTTTAGGATTTGTAGACAATATGAGAAATACACTAGGACTGTGATACCCAATGATTCCTTAACTCTACCGGTTACTTGTGCTGGCAAAACTGTCCCGCTGCGTTGCATGTAAAATATAACAAGACATGTTCATCTAAACGTCTCTCGACCTTGGTTAGACAAATTTCACTCTTCTCCTCTTGGTCTCCGAGTGTTGCACTACAAATCCTTGTCCTGGATCTTAGATAACTATTCCTACTATGGCTCAAGTTATTAGATGAAGGTTGATAGCTTCAAATCTCTGTTATTATTCCCTTTTCCCAACCTCTACCACTCTCTCGGAGCAAGTCTAGAATACAGGCAAGTTTCTAACGTTTGCAACTGTTAGAAGATCAATCACAACGAAGGAAATAACAATACATGCATTCACACCGGTTCAGAATTTGCTTCGCACTTAACCCATTTTGTTAATTTCTCATGGTTAACACAACCTTAGTTGATGAGTTTATCTATTCATGTTTGCAAGAGCACAATAAGAATTCGAGGATGAAAACATAATTGTAAAATCACAATAAAGAAGAAACTCTAAAATCTCAATTATGAATAAAACCCTAGAATCGAAATTCCAAGATTACAAAATTCAATAATGTGTTTATGAACTCAAAATAATGAAAAACTATCTCAAAATAATGTAATGGCTAACTCCTGAACATAGGACATCAAAGGGGTATTTATAGATACAAGACGAATCCTATCCAAATCAAAATAGGAAAACATAGTCGGCAACTTTCCACGATATCGTGACTTGGTGTCGTGGAACCCAGTCACGCCACATAGGTCAGTACCATGGAAATCAGGCAAAATTGAACATCTCTGAAGTTGACTCACGGAGCCACTCACGTCACGTGAGTGGACTCTCGACACATAAGTCCTGTCGTGAGTTACCTCTCTGGTGCAAATCCTGGTTCTTTCATCTTCAGATACTCCATTCTCCAGCGTTATTCTTCCTTTTTGTCCATGTTGCCTCCAAAACCTATTTTCCTGCAATATAGAATAGAAAACACATCATACCAACCAAACACACCCAAGTAATTGCATATTTTCCTTTTTTTAAGCATCGAAAGTGTCATGAAACCATAACACATCAACACCCTCAACTTAGAATGTTTACATGTCCTCTGGCAAACAAAACAAAATAAACATAATGATGCTTAACTAAGAGAAGCCTAAGGGACCTACGACAGTCGACTTATTGCTTTTGACCACAAAACTTTTCTGCCCCCTCCAACTTGCAAATCAAAATCATATTGAGTATACATGCATCATATTATTATGACACAGAAGGGATCAAATGATGGCATGAGATTATGAACAAACAACTAAGCATATATACAAATGACATTATCGGAACAAATAGCAGCTAACAATGCAACCCATGTACTCTAACAACAAAGAAGTACCATACACTCACAGTATACTAATGAATCTCAAAGTAGGGACTCGGTCAAAATACTCTCTCTCACAAAGAAGTTCAAACAATGTGCATGAAACACCATAGGCTTACCCTTATTTTCTATGCCTTAGTTTTTTTTCCGGACAGTTGAACTACGAACACTATAGGACTTTCATCGGCTTGTAATATAATCTTGGGGATGGGTATGGTACATATGGTCATGGTGACTCAACCCTCCTTGACTCTACACTATTTTTGGCTCCACTTTTCAACCATGCTTATTTATTCTCCCTTATTCTCCTTCATTTATTTTCAGATTTTCGGGTGTGATGTTCTTCATTTCTTCAAAACACACAAAAAAACATTTTTTCTTTTTTTTTCCTCTTTTTTTATTTTTTTGTTTTGCACACTCAAATCTGTTCTTTTTTTTTTTTATTAATCCCTTCTTCATAACTAAATCAATCTACGCACCCCTATGATATCCACCCTCAACTTAGGTGATTTGCCTGAGTTAAGGTACACAATATCCAAGGATGGACCAGGGCCAAGAAAGGTTCATTATAAGTCAAAATGGAAAGGTGAATAGGCTAATGAAAGGAATAGGTCAATTAAGGCTCAACAGCGGGATCAAGGGATTTTTATTTCGTTTGGTCGGGTATTTAGGATAAAGTAGACTTATTCAAAAATGGCCTATGATCCTTTCCTAACCACTATCCTTTAACCTTGGCAAGACTAACCGGGAAAGTTCTGAATCGCACACACAAAGTGAAATAAGTAATGACCTCACACACACATAGTATAGGGTTACATTATCAACTACTACCTATCCAGTTCATGTATTGCTAGCTATAGTTATGTTGCCTATAATACTAATGCCATAACAAGATCCAACAGCCTTCACAAACTAGCATACTACACACATATTTCAAAATAAAATTCTCATGAGGGGTGTCCTTTTCATTAAAAAAAAACATCCTTATCATTCAAAATATGTTCAAAATTGGACAGCACTAAGGTTCCCCTATTTTTTCTCCTAATTAAATCATGAAAACACAACAACAACCTAAACATGCCAGTTCTACTATGATAGCACACTCGGGGGAAAAGAAACACGGCAACAAAAACCGCCAAGTAGTGGTACACCTCCAACCCCAACTAAATAATGGTGCACTTCCCTCAGTGCACAACTATCAATATGGTAAGTGGATGAGAGTGAAGACATACCTGAGGTGCCCTAGGCATCAGATATGGGCCTACCCAATCTATGATCATCAGCATGCTCTCTGGGCTCGCTGCTAGGTGCATCCGGTGGAGGGGGTATCTGACTAGAGGATGCACCCCCTGCCCTCTCCTCTTGAGCAATCTATTGGGCATGGTACTCTACCCTAAAGGCCTTAATTGCTCTCCAAAAATAATCCTCGAACTCATCACCACTATCACCCTGATTCGCCAGACTATGTGCTCTCTTGCCTCGATCAATAGGAGGCTCCTCATCAGCAAACAAATCCACCTCAAAAGCCAGCCTCATCGGGGCCGGAACGGGCATAGGTGGAATTATAGGAGTGATGCTCAATGCTAAAGCTCTCATCTTCTCTCTCAATGCAACCACTTCCTGTGTCAATCCCGCCATATCAGGAAGCTGTACCAAACTCATTTGGGTGTCCATTAGTGACTCAAAGCTATCAATCTGTCCATGAAGCTCTCGCATAAACCTATCCATAGAGGCAGTCATATGGGCCTCCACTCTAGCCTCAGAAGCCTCCATCATAGTCATAACCCATGGCTTAAGATGGGATACCAACTTAGCCATCTGGGCCTCAGTGTGAGCCTGTTGCTCAAACATCTGTGTCTATCGATCCACCAACAGCTGCCAGAAGTCCCTCAAAATTGAAACCATACCAGGAGGAGGCGGTGATGTTGTAGTATTGGGGACCTCATTGTCAATCGGTCCTGTGCCCTCAGTAGGTATATGAACAGTCTCTGGTACACTTATCGGTACCGAAATAGGCATAGGTGTACTAACCAGCTCATCTCTATTTCTGATCCCCTTCAAAAAAGGCAGCTCCTGAGGACACGAAAGGTTGAGACCTCCGCAGAAAAATTGGGTGAGCTCCTCGCTGCTGCATCAACCCTATATCAGCAATGCGGGTCACCTTAATATGATGGTTAACCACAGGCATCGTGAACACACCAACACTAACACATAATTCATGAATCAGACAGAGAAAAAGGATGTTGGTGAAGTCGCAAAAAGTACTCTTATGTATCTCCTCAATGATATAGCCAGCGAAGTTAATATCATAACTTGCTAGAATGCTCGCTACCAACACTGACCGATCAAGTGTAAGTGAATTATCAACATTAGTCAGACTCAATCAGTGCCTGACAATCGACCACCAAAATCTCCCCACAAAGTGAAGTGAAGACTTCTTAATATCCAGCTTCCCAGCAACCCAACTAGCATTAGCACCATCCTCTATGATATAACCTGCAATCCACCGCAGTAACTCCAAATGCTGATCGGCGTCCCTCATTTTAGCCTTATTTCTCACAGTCTCCATACAGGGATCAAATTCTGCAGTGCTAGTCGGAAATGGACGCTCAGCACCAAATAAAAACCTGTGGATAGTCTGCTCAGAGATGTCCACTCTGGTCTCCCAAACCAACGTGTGCGTCAATGGTGGTTGGTACCTGTACCGTTGCTCATTGGGTGTGATCAATTCAACAGAAGAAGCATAAGAAGCATAAAACTCATGGACCAACTCTGAGCTATAGTGCCCAGGAGGCTCCGTCATCCATCCGAATCCATAATGATCAAATACAGCCTTAATCTTAGGTAGTGCCTTCAATTCATCTAGCCGATACCGGGGCTCCTCAGTGATACTTCTTCTACATACGACCCGCTCAGTAAGTTCGGCATCCTTTTCATAAATGGCCCTCATACCCCAAACACACCACCATTTATTTTCCCTTCAAATCGCAACTGCGGCCCGCTGTGCAGCCACCTGTTGCTGTGAGGAAGTCGGGGAGTTTTTACCACCTGTGCCAGAAAAAGATGTTGTCGCATCAATCAGAATAATCCGTACCTTCAACATTTTCCCCAGACCCAGATACATCAACCTCACCATCATCCGTATTCTTATAATTCTCCTCAGACCCAGATACATCAACCTCCTATTCGTCACCGGTTGCAGCATCTTCTGTCCCCTCATCAAACTGGGGGGAAGAATCAGAAGACTGAGCAGGGGCAGCTGGTGGCGGGGGCTATGAAGTAGGTTGTTGGGTAGCTCAGGCAGCAGCTTGGGCCCTAGTTTGTAGCCTCTTAGTATGAGGTACCAGTGTAGAATCAGTGGTAGCAAGCTCGTAAACCTTTTTGAACCCACTTTTATTAGACCCCGAAGGTTCATCGTGTAACCTAGTTGTAAATTCAGGATTTTTGGTACTGATTCACGAGGAAGAACCCATGTCTCCCCGTTTGGGGTTTGATTTGGGTGGCATAGTGTCGGGTAGGTCTAGTTTGGTTTGGGTGGGGTCAATTTCTGGTTTGGTAGGTTGGGTTTGGGTTGGGTGGGGTCAATTTTAGGTCGGGTAGGTTGGGTTTGCCAGATTTTGTACTGGGTGGGCTGGATTTTAGGGATTTTGTGGTGGGTGGTTCAGATTTTGGGGTTTAGGATTTAACAATTTTAGATTTGGTATGTGGGAATTGGATTATTTTTGTGGGAATTTGGCAAAATAGGGTTTATATTGTGAATTTGGTTTTGAGAAGGTTAAGTTCGAATTGCAAAGTCGGTCAGATTTGAGGAGTATACTGATATTTATATAAATTTAGGGTTAGGTCGGGTCGGATCTCGGGTAATTAAGAGGTTCCTATTTCTTATGGCACCACCCACGTGACATGGGTATACCTATGTCACGTGGGTCCCCCTATCATAGGTAGGATCCTGCAGGTTGCACATAACCTCTGAATTTCACGGCACCACCCACGTGACGTGGGTTGACCTACATCACGTGGGTAACTAGCGTAGGTAAAGTTCAGTAGGCATGTAATTCCTTCTGACTTCTACGGTATCCTCCCACGTTACATGGATGGACTTACGTAGCGTGAAGCAATGTCATGTGTTGTACAAAACATATTCGGCTTTAATCTTGTAAGTTCTCGCTAACTTATTCTCGAATGAGCAGATCCCAACCAATTTGACCTTGGGTTGCCTCCCAAGCAGCGCCTGATTTAACATCGCGGCACGACTTGGCTAGGTTGGTTACTCAGACTTCACCAACCAACCCATAGGTTGCCTCCCATAAAGCACCTGATTTAACATCGTGGTACGACTTGGCTAGCTTGACTACTCAGACTTCATCAATTCTAAGCTCCTTACAAGTGCTTATCTCTTCCGTGATTCCCATATAGTGTTTTACATGTTGCCTATTGACTTTAAATAAAACATTATCTTCACCTTTCAGCTCAGTTACTCTAAACGGGAATACCCTAATAACGGTGAATGGTCCATACCATTTAGACCATAATTTTCCAGGAAAAAGGCGAAGCCTGGAGTTATAGAGTAGCACCAAATCTCCTAGATGAAACTCTCATCGTTCAATTTTTTGGTCATAATGCAGTTTCATCTTTTCTTTATAAAGTGCTGAACTTTCATAAGCCCGTAGATGAAATTCATCCATCTCATTCATCTGATCTAGCCTCAATTTATCCGCGTCTCTCCATTCCAGATTCAACCTCTTCAATGCCTATAATGCCTTGTCTTCAACTTCAACAGGCAAATGGCACGATTTACCATATACCAGCCGATATGGAGATGCACCAATTGGTGTCTTGAAAGCAGTTTGATATGCCCATAATGCATCATCCAATCTTCGAGCCCAATCAGTCCTATTGGCATTCACCGTCTTTACCAAGATAGACTTTATCTCACGATTTAACACCTCAACTTGCCCACTCGTCTGAGGATGGTAAGGTGTTACCACCTTATGTTTGACACCATATTTTTTAAGCAGGTCTTTGAATAGACGATTACAGAAGTGGGATCCTCCATCACTAATGATTACTCATGGTGAAAATATGTTCATTTTCAAGAATGTCGCGACACTTCTTCCTTCATTGTTAGGAAGCCAAATCGCCTCCACCCATTTAGAAACATATTCAACTGCTACCAAAATGTATTTCATCCCATGTGAGCTCACAAAGGGGCCCATAAAGTCAATTCCCCATACATCAAACAATTCAAGCTCAAGGATAGTTGTCAAAGGGAGTTCATGTCCGCATGATATATTCCCTTGTCTTTGGCATTGGTCGCAGTCCTGAGAATAGTCATGAGCATATTTATAGATGGTAGGCCAATAATAGTCGTAATATAAGATCTTGTGCGCAGTCCGCGTGCCACCATGATGACCCCCAACTGGAGATGAATGACATGCTTCCAAGATACTTATCATTTTAGCCTATGGGATACACCTTCGAATCATACCATCTGCACATACTTTAAACAAATATGGATCATCCCAGAAGAATTTTTGTACCTCATGTATGAATTTCTTTCTCTATTGATACGACATATCTTTCGGGATTAGATCACTTGCTAGAAAGTTGGAAAAATCTGCAAACCATGGGATTAAGTCTTGTGGTGCTGCCAGCACTTGCTCATTTGGAAAAGTATCATCAATATTAAGATTATTCCTTAATTTAAGCATGGCCTCACCCTCAAGATGTGATAGATGGTCAGCGACCTGAAATGGTTCCCTTTCGATCCTTGACTCCAAAATAAAATTCTTACAGTAGAAGCACCCACCGAATCAATCTTGGCCAAGCCTCCTTCTTTGACATAAGATACCGAAGTGTTGCATGGTCTGTATGCACAATCACCTTCATACCAATCAAGTAAGATCTGAATTTCTCAAAAGCAAAGACCATTGCCAACAATTCCTGTTCAGTAATGGTATAATTCTTCTGAGCTGGATTAAGTACTTTGCTAGCATAGTAAATTGGATGTAAAATCTTCTCACGTCTTTGGCCAAGAACTGCACCCAAAGCCACTCCTCTAGAATCACACATAACCTCAAAAGGCATCGTCTAATCTGGTGAAACAATGATAGGGTCTAAAATCAACTTCTCTTTCAAACACTCAAATGATTTTAGACACGCCTCATCAAACACGAACTTCACCTCCTTCTCTAAAAGCTTGCATAACAGATGTACAATTTTTGAGAAGTCTTTGATGAATCTTCTATAAAATCCTGCATGTCCCAAGAAACTTCAAATTCCTTTCATGGAGATAGGTGGAGGTAACTTTTCAATCACCTCAATATTTGCCTTATCAACTTCAATACCTTTCTTCAAGATCTGATGCCCCAATACGATACCTTCATTAACTATAAAATGACATTTTTTTCCAATTTAGGACTAAGTTGCACTCCTTGCACCTTTGCAGTACATTAGCAAGGTGTGCTAAGTAATCATCAAATGAGTCTCCTACAATAGAAAAATCATCCATAAAAACCTTAATAGAGTCTTCCAATATGTCGGAGAAAATAGACATCATGCAACGTTGGAAAGTGGCCGGCGCATTACATAAACCAAAGTGCATCCTTCTGAACGCGAACGTTCCATATGGACAAGTGAAAGTGGTCTTATCTTGGTCTTCGGGGGCAATGAAAATCTGATTATGCCCTGAATAACCATCAAGAAAACAATACTATCCTCTACCAACAACACGGTCTAATATCTGATCCATGAAAGGCATAGGAAAATAATCTTTTTAATTCAACTTTCGATAATCCATGAAAACTCTCCATCCAGTAATTGGCCTCATTAGGATTAACTTATTCTTGCCGTTCCGGACCACAGTGATTCCTCCTTTCTTTGGCACACACTGAACTGGGCTCACCTACTTACTATCAGCAATGGGGTAAAGCACACCTGCGTCTAACCACTTAATGATCTCCTTCTTCACAACCTCTTGCATAGATGGTTTTAGATGACATTGGTGCTCAATGTTTGGTATGCACTAAAGATCAAGTAGTATTTTGTGAGTGCAAATACCGGGTGGAATCCCTATAATATCAGTAATGGACCAACCAATGGCCCTCTTAAACCTTCTCAAAATCGAAACCAGAGCCTCTACTTGCCACTTCACTAACGCAGCAGAAATAATCATAGGCAAGGTGTTGTTGATTCCCAAAAATATGTAGCGAAAGTGAGTGAGAAGAGCCTTAAGTTCCAAAATTGGAGGTTCCTTAATAGAAGGATGAGCTAGTGGGGTCACCCTATTCCTCAAATCGAGATCAAGTTTCTTTGGGTCATAAGTGTATGAACCCTTACCAACAAGTGCACCAACCATCTCATTGTATTCCTCAACACCATCGCTATAAAAATTCATAATCACGGCCGCAAGGGCTTCTACCCCTAACCTTTCTTCAAGAGGCATGACAAGAACACTCTCCTCAACTGTATCTATTACCGAAATCACCCGTATATCTTTTGTTTGGTTCATGGAATGACAAATATTGAAAGTGATATGTTCATTATTTAACCTAAATTTCAACTGCCCTATTTCTATATTGACCAATGCACAACTAGTGGCAAGGAATGGTCTTCCCAATATGATGGGAACCTCAAAATCAAATTCACAATCTAGAATCACAAAGTCAGCTGGAAAGATTAAAGATTCAACTTTTACCAAAAAATCATTAAAAATGCCCACCGGCTTTTTAACCATCCTATCCGCTATAAGAAGTCTTATAGAGGTTGGTTTTGGTGCCCACAACCCCAACTACTGGAAAACGGCTAGCGAAATTGTGAAAAATGCATGGCCTACTTTAACATTTATGGAATTATTTAAACATGAGAGGGTTGGTGAATTATGCATTAATTTTTTGGGCTTAAATGAATCATGTGTTATTGGGCTCAAATGAGGCCCAAAATCATATAAAAGACATGGCCCAAAAATGGAAATGACCCATTCTTGTGTTTGACCAAGAAAGCATGCATTTAATGTGGCTAAGTATGACCATTAAGTACTATATAAAGCAAGGAAAATTAGATTTTTATTCATATCAATACACATGCCTTTTCTAGAATATTCAAGATATTTCTCTCTACTCATAAACCCTAAGTCATCACTCTTTTGGAAAAGATCACTCTCTTGCAAGCTTTGGTAAGTATTTATTCTCATGGTTTAGTATATTATATTCTTAACATGGTGTATAAATCATGTTGGTTATGTTGGCAACGTGTTGGACAGGTCACTATGTGTAAAACTGTCTATTTTTGCAATCGGAAAAGGGTTTTGCCTTGTAAACATGAAAATGGATTTGTGGTCTTGAAGGAAGTGAGTTTGATGGATTAAATATCAACATGTAAGATGTTTTTATGTTCTTAACTTGCTTTATTTATGTGTATAACATGTGGGATTGTTGTTATGAAATTGGTCATGGAAATTGTGGTGTATTGAAAGGAAAATGTGGTTTTGGTGATGTTCATGTGTGTTGTAAAACCATGATGGATATTTGGCATCCAAGTGACTTAAAATATGTAAATATAAGCTTATTCATGTCCATGGACCCTTTATTACACAAAAAGGACCCAAAAGAGACCCTTTTTGGCCGAAACGGGCACCGACCCCCGCAGACAGGGCACCTGCGGGCGCAGATACCAACGCAGGTGCCCCTAGACATGTCCAAGGGTCAAGTGCAGATGCACCTCAACCACCTGAGGGTGCAGGTGGCTTCACAGTTTGTAACACCCCGTACCTTTTTCACCCTATTTGCTTGGTGATATATATGTCATAGTTGAACCATGTCTAACTTGGTTTTGAGATCAATAAGTGTATATTTGGTATTGGTTTTGATGGACTATTGCTATTGTATTAACGTCCAAAAAAAAAAAAAAAAAAAAAAAAAAAAAAAAAATTTTTTGGGCTGGGCGCGCCACGCCGCTCTGGGCTGAAATTTTCAGCCCAGAGGCAGCAAGGGGGCGCGCCAGGTAGCGTGCCACGCTGGAATTGGCCACCTTTCAAAAGTTGGAATTTTTCTTAAGTCCCAAGGGTATCCGGGGACGTATTGAGCCGATTTTTGTTACGTTTCTTCTACAATCATGAGAATATACATGACATGAGTGAAATATTATATTGGTATGATAAAATTACTCGAGGACGAATTCGGAGTCAAAATGACGATTTTACCCTTTTGGGCAAAATAGGCCATATGTGGCTAGAATTGCTTGTTTTTGGAATTGAGGCTACGAGTATGAATTTCATGAGTGGGAATATTGTCGTGACACGTATGAAATGATGTAAACATGAGAGATTATTGATTTTATTGGGTTAAGTGAATTGGGCTCAAATAGAGGCCCAAAATGAGGCCAAAATGCATGGCCCAAATAGAAAATGACCCATTCCTCTTGACCAAATAAACTCATGCATTATTAGACCAAGTGGTTGGCTAATAGGGACCATTGAGGGGCTATAAAAGGCACAAAAAATCAGATTTTATTGATTATAACTCTCATAACATTTCTAGAAATTTCCCAAAGTCTCTTCTCTCAACTTCAAACCCTAAGGCATCTTTTGGAGCAAGATCATCATCTTCCAATCCGAGGTAAGTGATTATCCTTGTACTTTAACATATTATAAGCATGAGAGATTATGTATATCATGTTGATTATGGTTGGAAATGTTGTCCATGGCACTTTTGGCTTTGTGAAAAAGATGTGAAATCCATGGGATTGTAACTTGAATTATAACTTGTTGTCTTGATGAAAAAGCATGGTATGGATGAAATAACAACATGTATGGTGTTATTATGGTCCTAAACTTGTTATTTTCATATAAGGGTATATTATGGGATTTTGGCCGATTTGTGTTATGAAGTGTATTAAGGTGACTTGATGGATTATTTGTGATATGGTGGGAATAAGAAAGTGTAAAGGAGAAGTGTTGTGGTGACATGTATTGATTTGCATGTGTTGGTCAATGTTGGGAATATTATGGGATTTTTGGAATAATAATATCTTCCATGGTTTTGCCAAGGGGAAGTAGCATGTTTCAAGGCAAACACGTAACTCATTGATGTTATATACATTTGTAAAGTAGTTGGTGGTTAATGTTGGCTCCGTTATGTATTTGTGATGTAGAGTGAAACGTGAGGAAGGAGCGGAATTGTTGTGCTCACATATTGGATTGTGTATTTACATTGGAAAGATAAGGCATGTAAGGTTACTCTGTCCGTATCTATCTACGGCAAATAGTTTTCACATTGACCTTACGCATGTTCCATCCCGAAATGTGCTAAGGTATTCCATGTCCGGTTATCCATGGTCATTGTCATATATTTCCTACTCATTGATCATTGGTGAATCTCATGTCTCATATTCATGGTTCATGTTCCAAAAACAATAAGGTTACGTTACAATGTTTGATTATACTCATGTCCCTTGTTCATGGATTATGGTCCAATGGTTTCAATAGTGTTATGTTTCTAATAATGTTATGTTTCCCACACTGTTTATTCACATATATCTTACCCATTGGTTAATGATCCGAAGCTTTAAGGAAAAGTTGTCATAACGTTGAAATCTCTAAGGACCTATCTCAAGAGAATAATAACATAAAAGAATCTATTCAATCGTGGATGGAATTTTCCAAACAATGTCATGTTCCAAAATCCAAGAATATGATTATCTTTGTACCAATCTTTTATAAGTAAAAGTACCAATCTCATGAGGAGTGAAGAATGAGGTAAAGTGTTTGTGTTTTCAAAAGTATACGATCCTCAATGTATCAATCTCTCAAATGAAATAAATTAGGTTATACATGTTGTTGGTTGCAAGAATGAAGGAAGATAATAGGGGGTGGACACAATTCCAAAGTTCCAATAATATTATGACTCCAAATTCCGATGATGTATGTTCCAAGTTCTACTAATGTCACGACTATCTTTGTACCAATCTCATAGGTTTCATACGAGAGGTGTGTTTCTCGTAAGTAGATGTGTTAATCTCTCATAAGTTGAAGTATCAATCTCATGAACTCTAATGTGTCACTCTTATAAGTATGGAAAGAAAAAGAGTATTGGAAAGAAGTAATGTGCATATGGTTCCTTTATGTTTCATTAAGTATGAATCACAAACTAAAGGGTATAAGTTAAGACGGAACAATCTCAATACTATATATATATATATTATTCTCCCATCAAAGGTGGATGCCCGGTACTATATATCCCACCAAGATGGAGGACCGGTACTATATACTTATATATATTATATCCCATCTATGGTGGATGCCCGGTACTATATATCCCACCAAGATGGAGGCCCGGTACTATATACTTATATATATTATATCCCATCTATGGTGGAGGCCCGGTACTATATATCCCACCAAGATGGAGGCCCGATACTATATACTTATATATATTATATCCCATCTATGGTGGAGGCCCGGTACTATATATCCCACCAAGATGGAGGCCCGGTACTGTATATATAAACTTATTTATTATATCCCACTAAAAGTGGAGGCCCGGTATTATATATTTATAAGTAAGATGACGACCCATAAGGTGTTATGAATCACTAACTAGTTGAGTGAACAATAATAAAGAGAGTGTAAATTAGATGAGACTGTATCACTTGCATGAATAAGAATGATGATGAAGATGATGCGAATGAATGACCAAGTAATGAAATAATAAAAGTAATGAACATGATTCCACACATTCAGGTTGGAGGTCTATTCACATTAAGTATTCTCCTATGCTTACTTTCTTGGAAGTACTTATGTATTACCATAGTTTCATCTGGCCTTACATACTCAGTACTTTATCCGTACTGACCCCTTTTGGGGACTTACCTTACATGCTGCAGGCCCAGGTGTTGGTAGATCTCCACAGTAGGTGACAAGGTATCCACGGATTGTTGGTGAGCTCCAGTTGCTTCGGGGCTTCCCAAGTCGCATGTGTTCATTAGGTTTTGTCATTTGTAAATATTGTATAGACATAGTCATGTATCTATTAGAGGCTTTGCAGACATATGTGGGGTAGCATGAAAGTAACAGATGTATGTTCATTTTGACAAAATGGCCCTAACGGCTAAGTTGCATATATTGCTTATGTTGCCATGCATTTCCGCTATTGATATTTAATTACATGAGATAAGATGATATTCATACGCGAGCATACTTATGGGAATATATGAGTAAAGATTGGTTCTCTCGGGCCTTATCGGCTTCGGGTGCCAATCACGTCCCGATGGGATTCGAGGCGTGACACAGTTCATCCCAGAAACTCATTTTGTGTGTTTTTGTCTCTCTTTGATCCCCGAAGACCCCTATACCCTTCTTAGATGTAATTATCAACTTATGATACCTTTTTAATGACTTTAAGGGGTCGTTTGGAGGCATGTTGGATTATATCAATTATGGATTGTTATTAATATGTTGTTATGAGGTGACTTGATGGCGTAATTGTGATGGAATGATAATGAGGAAGCGTAAAGGGTAAACTTGGTGTGAAATGCTATTGGTTTATGATATCTTGGTCAATGTGTAGAATGTTATAGTGTTGTTGGTATGGTAATGCAGTGGATGGTATTGGAAAGAGTGGAATGAAGTTATATGACAGTCATGTAGCTCATTGTTGTCTTGTGCACTTGTAAGGTAGTTAGTTGTTAACAGGAGCTCCATTATGTATTTGTGTTGTAGAATAAGATGTGAGGAAGGAGCAGGATTATTGTATGCACATATAGGACTGTGTATTCATTTTTGGAAGATAAGGTATGTAAGGTTACTCTTTCCGTATCCTTCTGCAGCACATAGTATTTACATTGTCATTGTACTTGTTCCATTCCGAAATGTGCTAAGGTATCTCATTTCAGGTTATCATCTATTGTTATTCACATGTTCCTTATTCATTGACCAATTGTCATTCTTGTGTCACATAATCATGGACATGGTTCCAAAGTTCCAATAATGTTACGTTCTAAAGTCCCAATAATGACATGATCACCGAATGAACTATTTCAAAGATTAAAGAAGTAATGTAATAAAGTCTCTATTCTTGGGTGGTATCCCAGGGGTTAAAATACCTAGCATGGGTCGATTCCAATATCTCGGGTGGTATCCTAGGGGTCAAAATAACACCTAGCATGGGTCAATCTCGCCACTACGGGTGGTATCCCCGGGGCAAAAGAAAAGCCTATCATGGGTCGATCCCGAATAATTATTGATTACCCACTGATCAGCTTGGGTCCCGGGCATTATATGAATGAAGGAATGAGTGATGGATGAATGAATGAGCGTAAATGCAAAGAAAGTAATCAATGTAATGTACATGGTTCCACACATACAGAATGGTGACTTATCCATATTGGTTATTCACTTGTATTTGATTCTACTGAAGTATTTATGTATTATATAGCTTCTTATGGCCTTACATACTCAGTACATTCTTTTTACTGATTTCCCTTGGGGGACTTACCTTACTTACTGCAGGCACATGTGCTAGTAGACCTCCACAGTAGGTTGCGGGTCATTTGCAGATATTTGGTGAGCTCCAGTTGGTTCGGGGCTTTCCGAGTCACAGCTGTACATTGGTTTTGGTACTATGTAAATATTGTGTAAAGCGGGGACTTGTCCCGACTTTAGGTTGGTTATGTACATGCATCTGTTAGAGGCTTTGTAGACGCACTTTGGGAGATGAATGTAAATATATGTCCATTTTGACTCAATAGCCCTAACGACCGAGTTTAATATATAGCACATATTTTCCATGACTTCCGCTTTTGGCATCTTATATCTCTATGTGATGTTGATACTTATTTAACGACATGCGAATAGGTGTATCTGAATGAAGATTGGTTCTCTCGGGCCATATCGGCTTCGGGTGCCAGTCCGCCCCGTTAAAATTCGGGGCGTGACAAAAGTGGTATCAGAGCAGGTCGTCCTAAGGGTGTATACAAAGCCGTGTCTGAGTAGAGTCTTGCTTATGGATGTATTGTGCACCATATTTATAAGCAGGAGGCTACGGGACATTTAGGAGTTGTTTCTGTTCTTCAATTCTTAGATCGTGCATTAGAGCCAATATTGTAGTGGAATCATATCTAACCATTGGACTTGGTTTTCTTTTGTAAAGTAAAATGCCGATTACAAGACGAGGTAAAGGTAAAGGTAAGTAGGTAGATATACTTGCCGGAGAAGGAACAAGTAGATCACCACCTAACCAATCTAGTCAAAGTGGGGCTGACGCAAAGTTTGCATCACGGGCTTCTTCTACTTTTCCAGCTCTAGAAGTGTTGAGAAGGAGAGAAGAACCTGCAGAACCACTTGTTAATGCTACTGAGCAAGATCTCAGAAATACGGTGCAAATGTTGACTCAGATAGTTGCTGCACAAAGTTAAGGACGAGTTGGTCCAACAACAAGTGATAATGGTGCGACTAGGGCAGCTAGTCGGTGGACACAGGACTTTCTGAAATTGGACCCTCCCACATTCACTGGGCCAGATCTGAATGAAAATTCGCAAGACTTTATAGATCAAATTCAAAGGGCTCTAGATGTTATGCACGTGACTGGTGTAGAAACAGTTGAACTTGCAGCATATAGATTGAAAGGTGAAGCTATATTGTGGTATGAAGATTGGAAGAAATCTCGTGGTATTGGTGCAAATCCACCTAATTAGGAAGAATTTAAAGAGGCATTCCTTGATCACTATCTTCCTTATGAGATTCGAGAGGCTCGTGCGGATCAGTTCTTAAATCTATGTCAAGGGAATCTGAGTGTCAGAGAGTACAGTCTGTAGTTTAATTCTTTGGCTCGATATGCTCCAAATATAGTAGCCACAATGACAGACAGAGTACATCGATATGTGGACATGTTGGAGCCATATTTGGTAAGGGACTACACTATTGCTGCTTTAAATAGAGATATGGATATAGCTAGATTCAGGCTTTCACTCAAAAGAAGGAGGACCAAAGGCAAAGAAGAAGGGTACACGAATCTGAGCGAGGGTCGTCAAAGAGGGCTAGACCTATGGGACAGTGTATGGCATCCCAAGGAGAATCTAGACCTCGAATGTTTCCTAGACCACCTAGACCATCATTCTCTTATACCACAGTAGGCACTCAATCTCAATTCTAAGGGTTTAGAGGCAGCTATATTGGGCAGAGTAGTAGAATTCGAGGTTCGCAGAACGCTAGATTTTCTTGTCAGCCGTGTCAGTACTGTGGAAGGTTTCATTTAGGTGAATGTCAGCTTGGGACAAATGTTTGCTTTTGGTGTGGTATGATGGGGCATATGATGAGAGACTGCCCACGAAGAGGCTTGGGTAGTGTGGCGCGACCTACGGGATCAACCGTTGCATCAGCATCATCGGTTCCTCCCCTAGGCAGAGGTGTACAACCTGTGGGTCATGGTAGAGGTGCCAGAGGAGCAGCCAGTTCCAGTGGAACCCAGAATTGCACCTATGCTCTAGTGGACAGGCAAAATTCGGAGGCTTCTCTTGATATCGTCACAGGTACATTATCCATATTTTCGTATAATGTATATTCATTGATTGATCCGGGTTCTACATTGTCATTTGTTACTCTATTGATTGCTGCAAAATTTAAAAGAACACCAGAATTATTAACTAAGTCAATTGAAGTATCTACACCAGTTGATCTTATTGTGTGTGGTCATGATACACTAGCTGATCTTATTGAACTAGACATGGTGGATTTTGATGTCATAATAGGTATGGATTGGTTGGCTTCTTGTTATGCCATGATAGATTGCCGAGCTAAGAAAGTACATTTTCATTTTCCACAAACGAATGTTCTTAAATGGAAGGGTGATGTAGGGGCACCGAGAGGGAAATTTATTTCCTATCTGAAAGCAAGAAAAATGATTGCCAAGGGGTACATATGTCACTTAGTACGGGTGAAAGATACTGATGTGGAACCACTAACTCCTCAGTCGGTTCAATTGATCAATGAATTTCTTGATGTATTTCCTGAGGATCTTCCAGGTTTGCCCCCAGAATGGGAAATAGAATTTAGTATTGATGTGATTCCAGGCACTCAGTCTATCTCTATTCCCCCGTATAGAATGGCTCCAGCAGAATTACGTGAATTGAAGGAGCAATTAAAAGACTTGCTGGACAAGGGCTTCATCAGGCCTAGTATGTCCCCATGGGGTGCACCAGTATTATTTGTACGAAAGAAAGATGGCACATTGAGAATGTGCATTGACTATCGGCAATTGAATAATGTAACGATCAAAAACAAATATCCCCTCCCTAGAATTGACGATTTGTTTGATCAGTTACAGGGTGCCAAATGATTTTCAAATATTGACTTGAGATTGGGTTACCATCAAGTCAGAGTTAGAGAAAGAGATATCCCCAAGACAGCTTTCCGAACACGGTACGACCATTATGAATTTTTAGTTATGTCGTTTGGACTAACAACTGCACCAGCTGTTTTTATGGATTTGATGAATAGGGTGTTTAATCCATTTTTAGACATGTTAATGACGGTGTTTATAGATGAGATTCTGATTTATTCAAGATCACAAGAGGACCATGCTAATCACTTACGGCATGTGTTGCAAATTCTTCGGGAGCGTAAGTTGTATGCAAAGTTCTCTAAATGTGACTTTTGGTTAAAATCCATCGGATTCTTGGGTTACATTGTGTCAGATGAAGGGATACGGGTTGATATGCAGAAGATCAAAGCGGTAAAAAGTTGGCCAAGGCCTACGACGCCCACTGAAATTCGTAGCTTCCTTGGGTTGGAAGGTTATTATCGAAGGTTTGTTGAAGGGTTTTCTTCCATTGCTGCACCTTTAACGAAGCTTACACACAAGGCAGTCAAATTTCAGTGGAATGATGCATGTAAAAAAAGTTTCCAAGAGCTGAAAGATAAATTGACTTCTACACCGGTGTTAGTACTTTAGGAAGGACCGAAGGTTACCAAAGTTTGCCTAGGGTGTGTATTGATGCAGCACGGTAATGTAATAGCATATGCCTCATGACAGTTGCGACCACATGAGAGAAACTATCCCACACATGATCTTGAGTTAGCAGCTGTGGTATTTGCTTTAAAGATATGGCGCCATTATTTGTATGGAGTTCATGTTGATATCTATACTGATCACAAAAGTTTGCAATATATCTTTAAGCAGAAGGAGTTAAATCTGAGGCAGCGGAGGTAGCTTGAGCTATTGAAAGATTATGATATTGATATCCTATATCATCTAGGAAAAGCAAATGTGGTAGCTGATGTATTGAGCCGCACGACAATAGGAGGCACTAGTGGCCAATTGATGAAAAAGCAAGACTTAGTCAAGGATCTGCATCAATTAGCCGGTTTGGGGGTTCGTCTTCTTGAATCCTCAGATGAAGGGATTATTGTACAAAATGCGGCAGAATCTTTATTAATAACTGAAGTGAAAGGGAAGCAGTTTGCGGATCCTACGATATTGCAACTAAAAGAGAATGTACAACAGGGTTTGACAGAGGCATTTAACCTTACGCAAGAAGGAATACTTCAATGCCAAGGTAGATTATGTGTACCGGATGTAGACTAGCTGAGGAAACGAATTATGACAGAGGCGCATCATTCATGATATTCTATTCATCCAGGAGCTACCAAAATGTACCATGCCTTGAAACAAATGTATTGGTGGGGAAACATGAAGAAGAACATTGCAGAATTTGTAGCTCAATTCCCGAATTGTCAATAAGTACAGGTAGAGCATCAGAAACCAGGAGGTTACATGGGATGTAACACCCCGTACATTTTCGAACCCATGATCCTACTTTAACATTTATGGAATTATTTAAACATGAGAGGGTTGGTGAATTATGCATTAATTTGTTGGGCTTAAATTAATCATGTGTTATTGGGCTCAAATGAGGCCCAAAATCATATAAAAGACATGGCCCAAAAATGGAAATGACCCATTATTATGTTTGACCACGCAAGCATGCATTTAATGTGGCTAAGGATGAACATTAAGTACTATATAAATAAAGTAAAATCAGATTTTTATTCATATCAATACACATGCCTTTTCTAGAATATTCAAGATATTTCTCTCTACTCACAAACCCTAAGTCATCACTCTTTTGGAAAAGATCACTCTCTTGCAAGCTTTGGAAAGTATTTATTCTCATGGTTTAGTATATTATATGCTTAATATGGTGTATAAATCATGTTGGTTATGTTGGCAACGTGTTGGATGGTTCACTATGTGTAAAACTGTCTATTTTTGCAATCGAAAAAGGGTTTTGCCTTGTAAACTTGAAAATGGATTTGTGGTCTTAAAGGAAGTGAGTTTGATGGATTAAATATCAACATGTAAGATGTGTTTATGTTCTTAACTTTCTTTCTTTATGTGTATAACATGTGGGATTTTTGTTATGAAATTGGTCATGAAAATTGTGGTGTAGTGAAAGGAAAATGTGGTTTGGTGATTTTCATGTGTGTTGTGAAACCATGATGGTTCGTTGGAATCCAAGAGACTTAAAATATTTAAAGAGAAGATTATTCATGGCCATGTACCATTTATTACACAAAAAGGACCCAAAAGAGACCCTTTTTGGCCGAAACAGGCACCCGCCCCCGCATACAAGGCACCTGCGGGCGCAGATACCAACGCAGGTGCCCCTAGAAAGGGACAAGGGTCACCTGCGGCCACACCTCAACCACCTGCGGTCACAGGTGGCTTCGCAGGTCAGCCCTGAAACTCATTTTGTGTGTTTTTGTCTCTTTTTGATCCCCGAAGACCCCTATACCTTTCTTGGATGTAATTATCAACTTATGATACCTTTTAAATGACTTTACGGGGTCGTTTGGCGGCATGTTGGATTATATCAATTATGTATTGTTGTTAATATGTTGTTATGAGGTGACTTGATGGAGTAATTGTGATGGAATGATAATGAGGAAGCGTAAAGGGTAAACTTGGTGTGAAATGCTATTGGTTTATGATATCTTGGTCAATGTGTAGAATGTTATAGTGTTGTTGGTATGGTAATGTAGTGGATGGTATTTTAAAGAGTGGAATGACGTTATATAGCATTCATGTAGCTCATTATCGTCTTGTGCAATTGTAAGGTAGTTAGTTGTTAACGGGAGCTCCGTTATGTATTTGTGTTGTAGAGTAAGACGTGAGGAAGGAGCAGGATTATTGTATGCACATATAGGACTATGTATTCATTTTTGGAATATAAGGTATGTAAGGTTACTCTTTCCATATCCTTCTGCAGCACATATTGTTCACATTTTCATTGTACTTGTTCCATTCCGAAATTACCTAAGGTATCTCATTTCAGGTTATCATTTATTGTTATTCACATGTTCCTTATTCATTGACCAATTGTCATTCTTGTGTCACATAATCATGGACATGGTTCCAAAGTTCCAATAATGTTACGTTCTAAAGTCCCAATAATGACATGATCATCGAATGAACTGTTTCAAAGATTAAAGAAGTTATGTAAAAAAAGTCTCTATTCTTGGGTGGTATCCTAGGGGTTAAAATACCTAGCATAGGTCGATCCCAATATCTCAGGTGGTATCCCAGGGGTGAAAAGAACACCTAGCACGGGTCAATCCTGCCACTACGGGTGGTATCCCAGGGGCAAAAGAAAAGCCTAGCATGGGTCGATCCCGAATAATTATTGATTACCCACTGATCAGCTTAGGGCCCGGGCATTATATGAATGAAGGAATGAGTGATGGATGAATGAATGAGTGTAAAAATAAAGAAAGTAATCAATGTAATGTACATGGTTCCACAGAAACAGAATGGTGACTTATCCATATTGGTTATTCACTTGTATTTGATTCTACTGAAGTATTTATGTATTATACAGCTTCTTATGGCCTTACATACTCAGTACATTCTTCGTACTGACGTCCCTTAGGGGACTTACCTTACTTGCTTCAGGCACAGGTGCTAGTCGACCTCCACAGTAGGTTGCGGGTCATTTGCAGATATTTGGTGAGCTCCAGTTGGTTCAGGGCTTTCTGAGTCACAATTGTACATTGGTTTTGGTACTATGTAAATGTTGTGTAAAACGGGGACTTGTCCCGACTTTAGGTTGGTTATGTACATGCATCTGTTAGAGGCTTTGTAGACACGCGTTGGGAGATGAATATAAATGTATGTCCATTTTGACTCGATGGCCCTAACGGCCGAGTTTCATATATAGCACATGTTTTCCATGACTTTTGCTATTGGCATCTTATATCTCTATATGATGGTGATGCTTATTTAATGACATGCGAATGGGTGTATATGAATGAAGATTGGTTCTCTCGGTCCTTATCGGCTTCGAGTGCCAGTCCTCCCCGTTGGAATTCAAGGCGTGACAGACATTAAGTTAATGCTAGCACCCAAATCACAAAGTGCTTTAGCAAAGTTATAAGACTCGATAGTATAAGGAATTGTGAAAGCTCCTGCATCCTCCTTCTTTTCAACTAGGGAACACAGAGCAACTGCACTACAATGATGTAAGTTATCTGTCGGCTCAAAACTGACAGTTCTTTTATTCGTCACCAAGTCTTTCATGAACTTCACATATCCTGGCATCTGCTCCAATGCCTCTACAAGAGGGATGTTTATCAATATCTCTTTTAACATTGTAAGAAACTTCTGATAGTTACCTTCCTCGACCTCCTTTTTCAACCTTTGAGGAAAGGGAGAAGGAGGTCATGGGATAGTTTTTAGTATTTATGGGACCTCCTTTTTCTACCTCTTTTCATATTTCACTTTTTTCCAGTATCATGAGGATTTGGGACTTTTTCGACCTTCGAATCATCACGCTCTATCTTAGTTTCTACATCAACTATCATTGGCTCATTGGTTTTACAACTATCCATAGGTATAGATGGATCAGTTGTGTATTTCCCACTTCTAGTAGTAATGGCCAGACAATGACTATCATTCTTTGAATTCTGAACAGTATTGCTTAGAAGGGACGTTGGTTCAATGCCACTGATATCTGCCTAAACTGTTGCTCCAACTGTTTAATAGCAGTTGAATAGTATTCTACTTTCTGACTTATTCTCAAAATGTCTGACCTAATCTCCTTCAAGCAATCTTCTTACTCTCTACCCCTTTAACCAGTTTATTGAGAAGTTTTCCATTCTTGAATTTTCGTAGTCAACATTGCAGTTTCCTGGTGGAACATATACGCCACTCTTCTTTTTATAATCATCCTTCCACCTCCAATCATTGTCACGATCTCGTTCTCTATCTTTATATCCCGCCTTGTTGTAATTTTCTCCATAATAGTTCTGACCTTGATTCCATTGCCTTGAGTTCCAAGAGTCTTGATTAGACCCCTGGCCCTTGGTTCGAAAACCCGCCACTTCTCAATCCAGGTACTTAGCCTCCTCATCAGATTCACTATCACATGGCTAGGTGTTTTTCCTTGTGTGCCTAGGACATGCACCTTCTCAGCATCTCTGGCCGTAATCTGTTTAGCTAACAAACCAATTTCTGTCCTTAGTTGTGCGACCTCTTGAGCTACAGATTTGTCCAAGGCCCGTTATACTGCTGAGGCTCCAATAGCATACATGCCAGTAGGCATATCTGTCTCCCGAGTATGCCTTCCTCGGTTGGTCTTGGTGATATGATCTAATATCTCTGAAGCTTGTTTCCACCTCAGACTCATAAATGATGAGCCAGTGATAGTATCTTCTACAACCTTAGTATTGGCGTATAAAGCCCTGTAGAAGATTTCAAGTAAATTCCTACCACTCATTCTATGATTAGGCATATTCTGCAGCTTTTTCTTGAACCTTAGCCATGTCTCGTAAAGTGCTTCAGAATGTAGTTGTCTGAAGTTATAAATCTCGTCCTTCAACTGTAGTATATTGGAGGGTGGAAAAAATCTTTCCAGAAATTGATTTCTTAACTCTTGCCAAGTAGTAATGGAACCTCATGGTAACTCTGCCAACCACAAAGTTGCTTCTCCTGTTAGAGAGAATGGAACCAATCTCAAACGAATAGCCTCTTGGTTAACTCCAGGCAAATTATAAGAAGTGCAAACCCCCACAAAGTTCTTCATATGCATGTTTAGATCATCTGTAGGAAGACCTGCGATACACCTTTTAAGTTAACCAAGTGAATCATGGTACTTGTAATGTCAAACTTAGTGCCCTACGGTAATTCAGGTGGAATAATGGCACCAGTCTCTATCGGCTCAAAATAAGCCACATCTTCTTCCTCAGGATCATCGTAAAATGGCACATACGGTCTTTGAGGTAGTTAATGAGCTCTCAGTCTTCTTTGTCTTTCTTCAGCCTCAGACAGTCGCTGGGCTTCTTCTTGCATAGCTCGATTATCTCTATCTGCTTGCCTAAGAGCAGCTTGTCTAGATTTCTCTTCCCGTGTCAACCGAGTAGTAGTTTGGTCTATTATTTCATGACGAACCTGATGGATTGGTTGGTTATGAATGTCTCCCACGGCTGCATAATCCTGAACTCCGTCGGTATTTACCATTCTTCGATTAGCTCTCAGAGTTCTTTCTATTTCAAGATCAAGTGGAATCAGGGGATTGCCTTGACTCCTAGTATTGGGTATACACCAGCGTGTTCCCTTAAGAATATAAGGAAATAAAACCAATCAACTCCAACAAGCAAAATACTCGACTACGTAATCGTTGTTCCCCAGCAACGGCGCTAAAATTTGATGTCGCCCAAAATATACTTTCAAAAAAGGATAATGCGGTCGTTGTATAAAATATAGAACCCAACTAGGTTGGGGTCGATCCCACAGGGAACAGGACGAAATTATGTAGAATGCTAGTTTGAGTAATTGGTAAGTAAGTAAAAATGGGGGGGTTTTGTGAATAAGTGGTGACAGTAACGATTGCTGATTTTAGGATTTGTAGACAATATGAGAAATACACTAGGACTGTGATCCCCAATTATTCCTTAACTCTACCGGTTATTTGTGCTGGCAAAACTGTACCGCTGCATTGCATGCAAAATCTAACAAGATATGTTCATCTAAACGTCTCTCAACCTTGGTTAGACAAATTTCACTCTTCTCCTCTCGGTCTCCGAGTGTTGCACTACTAACCCTTGTCCTGGATCTCAGATAACTATTTCTGCAACGGCTCAAGTTATTAGATGAAGGTTCATAGCTTCAAATCTCTATTATTATTCCCTTTTCCCAATCTCTACCTCTCTCTCGAGCAAGTCTAGAATACCGTCAAGTTTCTAACGTTTGCAACCGTTAGAAGATCAATCACAACGAAGGAAATAACAATACATGCATTCACACCGGTTCAGAATTTGCTTTGCACTTAACCTATGTTGTTAATTCCTCATGGTTAACACAACCCTATTTGATGAGTTTAGCTATTCATGTTTGTAAGAGCACAATAAGAATTATGGATGAAAACATAATTGTGAACTCACAATAAAGAAGAAACTCTGAAATCTCAATTATGAATAAAACCCTAGAATCAATATTCCAAGATTACAAAATTAAATAATGTGTTTATGAACTCAAAATAATAAAAAATTATCTCAAAATAATGTAATGGCTAACTCCTGAACATAGGATATCAAAGGGGTATTTATAGATACAAGACGAATCCTATCCAAATAAAAACAGGAAAACATAGTCGACAACTTTCCATGGTATCGGGACTTGGTGTCGTGGAACCCAGTCACGCCACGTGGATCAGTGCCGTGGAAATCAAGAAACATTGAACAACTCTGAAGTTGACTCGTGGCATCCACTCACGTCACGTGAGTGGACTTAGGGAACTTGAGTCCTGTCGTGAGTCACCTCTCTAGTGTAGATCCTGGTTCTTTTGTCTTTGGATACTCCATTCTCGAGCGTGATTCTTCCTTTTTATCCATGTTGCTTCCAAACCTATTTTCCTGCAATGTAGAACAGAAAATACATCATACCAACCAAACACACCCAAGTTATTGCATATTTTCCTTGTTTTAAGCATCGAAAGTGTCATGAAACCATGACACATCAGTGTTCAGAATGCAAAATTGATAGGTTATGTGTACTTAGAACAACTTTACATTGTTTTCTAAGCAATATCCTCGGGTAAGTTTTCTATTCTCCTGAGCCCGCATTACCAACCCCTATCTTCGTTCCCAGATAACTCTCCCAAATTACAGCTAAAGCTATTAAATGGAGGTTGATAGCTCTAATTCTCTGTTGTTTATTCCCTTTTCCCCATCCGTATTCATCCTTTCATCCAGAATAAAGATTAGCCTAGTTCAAACATTTCACACCGTCAAAAAGCATTCAAACCCAAGGAAACAATTATTACACATGAACATCGATTGAATACTACTCCGTACTGTGAATCTTACCTTTTTAATCTATCATGGTTCCCAAAACCCTAATTGTGGTGTTTAGCTATTCATAATAGCAAGAACACAAGGAAGATTCAAATAAGAAAGAATAATTATGAATTACAAGAATAATAAGAAAAACTCCATAATCTCACTTCGAATTAAAGCCCTAAAATTAATGTTTGTAAAGTTTCAAGAATATGCCTTAGAATCACACAATAATATGTTGTAAATAATAATTAAGTGTGTAACCCATGCAAAATACCCCATAGGAGTATTTATTGAAAAAATAAAACCTATCCTAAACATAATAGGAAATCTGAGTCGGTTGTGTCAGACGAGAGGAACGTACGATCATGGTTGGATACCACGATCATACTGTGGTTCTCGTGATTTGCTCATGGACTTTGTAACCTTCAGGTATTCTCTAGTATGATGCTCAGTACGACTCTGTGACTTCTTCCTACGACCGTACAATGTGGTCGTCTGATCTTCTTACACTTCAACTCCTGCAGACTTTAATTTTGGCCATCCATCCCACGACCTAATGGTATGACCGATCATTTCTAAGTACATTCGTGGGATCCAATCATCTGATCCTCTTCATACTTAGCTCCTGCAGGCATGATTTCAGGTCTTCTTCCTATGATCAAATTGTACAGTCGTGTCATCAAGCCACGATCGTAGGAGGCTTCCATCTGTATGACTCCATAGACTCTTCCTCTGCTTTTTGTCACGACAGCCCTGGTACGATCGTGGTCAGATCCCACTATCGTGGAAATGGTCATTTGAGACCCATTTTGTCCAAAATCCAGCACTTCTCTTCTCAGAACCTATTTAACCTGCAAACACTTAAACACCCATCATATCCACATTAAAATACCTTTGTACTTGCAAATATTCATAGTTTTAAGCGTCTCAAGTGCCGTAATTTAATGGCACATCAACACCCTCAATTTAGAATGTTTGCATATCCTCTGGTAAACAAAATAAACTACACTATCAAGACGCTTAACCTAGAGAAAATTATGAATACAACAACAGTCAAATTACCCCCCCAAAACATTTTTTTTAGCATGCAAATCCCAAAACATAATTCAAAACCCACCAGTACAATTAAAAATCAATCAAGTGCAGTGCATATACAAACCAATAAGCATAACACAAAGGGATCAAGAGATGACATCACATTATCAATGAGCAACCCGGCATTCAAACTAATGACACTACCCAAACAAGTAGAACCTACAATACAGCCCTTATGCCCTCATAACAAAAAAGTCCCTATCACTCAGAATATGCCTTAATTTACAACACAGGGATGGAAACAAGTCTCTCACTCTCATAAATAAGTCAGGCCGTGTGCATTTGATACCATAGGCTTGCCCTTATTTTCTACGCCTTAGCTTTCATACAGTCAGATTAGGATTACTATAGTATTTTTATTGTCTTATAATGTAGGCTTGGGGGAACGTATGGTACATATGGGTATACTGACTAACCCTCCTTGACACTACACTATTTTTGGCTTCCACTTTATCTACTTTCTTTTATTCCTTTCCCTTTTTTATTTTTTTTCAATATTTCGGACTCCGGGTGAGATTTTATTTTCTTTAATTTCTCTTTTTCTATTTTTTCTTTCTTTTCAAACTATTTTTTTCTTTTTTTTTAATCATACTGCACCTAAATATCTTTTTCTTTTGCATTAACATTTTTGGCACACTCAATATTCTGTGCACCCCTACGATAGCCACCCTCAACTTATATGATTTGCATAAGTTAAGGTGCACAGTGTCCAAGGAGGGACCAGGGCCAAAGCAGGTTCATTGTAAGAATCGGGAAGGTGAACAAGCTAGTCTCAAAGAAAAAGGTTTATCTCAAGTCAAATTAGGGTTCAAGGGATATTTTATTCATTTAGTAGGGTTTTTAGGCTTTAAGTGGACTATTTCAAAAATGGCCTATGATCCTTTCATAACCTTCTATCCTACCACTTGGACAAGACCAACCGATAAAGTTCTATATAAAACACACATGCTGACTAGGTAAAACTTGATACTCACTTAGCTCAGGGCGATGTATTAAGCTACTACCTATCCGGTTCATGCAAGTTATGCCAAGTTATCACATTCATAATCATAATGCCATGTAAAGATCCAAACTTTGGTTACAATTCAAGTAAGCACACAACACAACACATAAAAACAAAAAAATTTAGAGGGGTATCATTTAAACATTTCAAAACAGTTTTCATGCTCTTTTTCTTTCGACTGCAACATGTTTTCTTATTTTTCTCTAAGTTACACACAAAACACAAAATAACACAAAAAAAATAATAAAAACACCTAATCATGTCGATTCTAACTAGGTAGCACAGTCGAGGGAAAAGAAATACGACAACAAAAACCCTCAATTGTGGTATGCCCCCACCCCAAACTTGAAAATCATCCAATGCCCCTATTGCAGGAAAACATAAAAAATATAAATACTAGGATAAGGGACATACCTGTGGTACACTAGAAGCCTGGAGTACTCTGATCAAGCGGAGTCATAGATGGGACCCCTCCTACCTCCTCAGCTCTTGTGGTATCGGCTGTGGTCGGGGCACTCTATGATAAGTTGGCACCGGTTACAGTTGAAGCACTCAATGCATCAACTGTGGAGGTAGTATTCGTACCCCTAAACTCTACTCAACCACCTCAACTGCAGGAGGTATCTCCACACCCTCTGAAATACATTTCTCAGAGGTCAGATCAGTCTCATTTTCCTTGCTTCTCTTTCCATCCTTATCTTTCCTCTTATTCTTCTCACTTTTCTCACTCTTATATTTCTTTTTCTCCTTTCTTTCACTCTTTTTCCTTTTACGGGGCTATAAATCATTGCCCATTTTCTCCATGTCTGAGTCATCAGACCCAACTATCGGGGCCTTAGAATAGAAAGTCAGAACTAGAGAGTCCATATCCACCTGAAGATCAGCTAAAGAAGACAAAGGTAGAGGTGGAAGAGGTATAACTGGGATATTCCACTCTAAAAGCGCCTTGACCATTTTTTTCAACTCAGCCAAGTCTTTGCTCATTATGCTCGTGTCTGGATCCCAAAGCTCATCAATCTTAGTTGTTATCTACCTCTCAAACCTGTCAAACCAGGTATGAACCACTCATATTGTAGCCTTGATTTCATTCGATAAATAGGGCTTTACCCCTACTTCCAACTTTCAAATTCGAGCATCATACAATAACTGATTCTACATGATCTCCTCTAAATATGAAGCGATAATCAATGTATATCCGGTAGGCACCAACTGACATGCACTCGCATGTGCTATGGCCGACTGTGAAGATCAAAAGTACCAGCATCAGATGCCAGAATCTCACTAGTAGGGGCACCCCCTCTACATCCTCTTATGGTAAATTTGGTAATAGACCCCATAGGGCAGCTTGATTTCGCATATCTTTGATCAATGCCATAGCTGCACTCTTAGTTAAGTGAATAAATTTGTCAATCGCGGGAATAGAAGGCAAATCTTAGTCCGGCATCAACTGAGTTAGTAGGCAAGGGAATGAAAATATGGTGCTAAACTCCAGTGATCTATCACAAATCTCTTCTATAATAATGCGTGGAATGTTCTGGTCTACTTTTACAAATAAAATTGCTACGAGGCCAGTATGTGTTGCACCAAGTGTATTTTTATTCACCGTGGGTGCAATGCAGTTCCTCACAATGGACCACCATACCTTGGCATTAATCTTTAAGGTGTGATTGTATATTATTGCCCCGTTGAGCCATGCCACTCTATCTACCGCCTCTGCAATGTCGTCCACCAACTATTTATAATGCATGGTCTTATCATCTGCACTCAATTTCTTAACTTTTTTCAATTCAGTCATTCGGTAGTCATACTCCGTAGTCTCCTAAACTGGTATAAAAGTATCTTCGAATAAGGCCTTAGAGATAGCCTTGACAGAAATATCTCACTCGTTACCCCAAACCAACACACTTTCCAACCTGGGATGCTTCTTCATGTCTTTGAACTTGCAGGAGGAATTCAAATTCTTCAGTGTCACTATGTAGTTGACATAGAACTCCTTCACAATTTCTAGCCCATAGATGTGGAGTGGCCTAGTCATCCACCCTATATGATACCTCTCGAACACCCGGACCACTTTCGAGACTTTTTGTAAAGACTCAGCCAGAACTTAGGGATTCTCTTATATTGTCCTCTTTTGGTTCCCATTGTCTTTTATGGAAACCCAATCTAGATAGTAGTCTCTAGAGTTTGGCATACTTAATCTCCTCGGGACAGAACCTTTTTGAACTGGTACAGTAACTGGGCCCTCAAAGAATTCAGGATTTGATGCTTCCTTCTCCTCTGAGGAACTCATCTCATCACCATGATGATTATTCTCACCCCTGTTTGGGTTTGAGTATTCTATTCCCTCTTTAGACTGGGGAAGGTTGAGGGGGGAGAGAGTTGCGGGCACCAAAGTAGAAGATGTAGCAATGTCTTTAGCCTTTTAAATTTCCTTAGTCTTCGCTCTAGTGGTACAAGATGAGGATTTATAAGTAGAAACACTAGTTGAAAGGTCAACCTCAGACCCATTTGATCTTTTGGACTCCCTCTCCAAAGTTGGAGGTGTGTCTTTGGGTGTCCGCTTCTTATAGATGTCCTTCTTCAGCTTGTTTTGTGTCTTGGGTTCCATTGTAACTATATAGGAAAAGATTAGACTCAAATTTGAAGTAATCTTACATGTACAGGAATCAAATTAGATGACCCTTCCTAGATTATGCAATGAAGGTACGATCGTACCTTCCGATCGTAGGAACTACTTCAATTTCCTGAGAGTATGTCAAGGTAGACGATCACATATCACGATCGTACCTTGATATGATAATTGTGGGATGTGATCGTATGATAAGCTCTTACAATCTTAACACTGGCACCCTACAACGATCCAACCTATAACCGTATGTTGACATCACGATCGTAGGTTGTGTCGTGAGTGCTCTACCACTTAGAAAAGTATTCAAACACCAAATTGACCCTAATTTAGACCTTCATTGACCAGATTTTATTAACAATGGGTACTCAGACTTCCCCATTTCTCTTACTCATTCAAAACCTCATACCTATCATATTAATATCATGCATTTTCCCGACTACTCCTCTGAAAACTGATTTTGCACCTTATTTTACTCTTTATTAACTTATAGAACTAATTAAAATGAATTCTTGATAAACTTACAAGTTTTTTTTGAAGTTGTTTCGAAGGTCGAAATCTAGAGGAGTAGCTAGGGGCAGTGAATTGCAGGTGAGATTTCTCAACTTTTGCACCTTTGATCACTCAATTTGTGTGGAAATGAGTTTGAATGAGAATAGGGTGCAATCAGGTCTCAAGTATACGTTTTAGGGCTGAAAATTGAGTCTGATCGATTTGGGTTTAGGTTTTATTAAAAATAGAACACCCCAACAGATGATTCAGGCTAACAATCATGGAATTAAATCATGATAGTGACTTCTTCTCATACCAAGAGAGTTTATAAAAACTTACCTAGTAACTTATGAACCTTAAGAACGATCGTGAGTTGTAATTATGACTGTATGTTAGAATCATAGGTTTGATGTCATGAATATTAATTCTCAGGAGTTGGATCAGATGATTGATACCACGATGATGACATCTATGTATTATCGTAAGTTAACTCCCAATATTCATCCCTCTAGACTTTGATCAAATGACTGAACCCACGATCGTGGGATCTTCTCATAGTGGTACAATCCTCCTGTGAGTTCAGTACTGTGCCCAGTTTTGACTTTTCTTTTCTTCATAACCCCTGCACAAGTGACAAACATTACCTTATAAAAGTAAAAAGTACAAAATCATGGGTTGCCTCCCAAGAAGCACTTGATTTAACATCGCAGCACGACTTGGCTAAGTTGGTTACTTAGAATTCACCAACTAGCCCATGCGTTGTCTCCCTTGAAGCGCCTGATTTAATGTTGCAGAAAGACTCAGGTGTGCACCTCAAGCACCATCTAAATCCACATCACATATTACTTTCACTTCATCAATGGACCCGATATAGTGTTTCACCCCTTGGCCATTAACCTTAAACTTCTGACCCTCCATATTTCCCAACTCACATGCACTATAGGGTAACAACCTAGTCACTCTGTACGAACCTCTCCACTTTGACTTCAACTTGCCCGAAAATAACTTTAGCTTAGACTAGAAAAGCAATATCATATCACCTGAGGTGAATTCTCTTTTCTCGATCTTGCGATCATGGTGTAGCTTTATCCTCTCCTTATACAAAGTTGATCATCATAGGTGTAGAGATGGAATTCATCCATCTCATTTAACTGCTCTAGTCTCAATTTGGCTGCATCGTCGTTCCACTCAAGATTTAGCTTCTTCAAGGCCCACAATGCCATATGCTCAAGCTCGATAGGAAAGTGGCATGCTTTACCATACACAAGCTTGTATGGAGAATTACCAATAGGTGTCTTAAATATTGTCTTGTAGTGCGTCATCTAACTTTCTAGTCCAATTTGTCCATGTCCTATTGCCATTCACGGTCTTCGCCAAGATGGACTTGATCGCATGATTGGATACCTTAACCTGACTGCTTGTGTAAGGATGGTAAGGTATTGCCACCTTATGCTTCAAACCATATTTCTCAAGTAAGGCTTTGAATAGAAGATTGCAAAAATTAGAACCTCCATCACTAATGATAACCCTCATAGTCCCGAACATGGAAAATATGTTCCTCTTCAAGAATGTTGTGACACTCTTCCCTTTGTTGTTTGGAAGTGCAGTTGCCTCCACCCATTTCAAAACATATTCAAAAACCACCAAAATATACTTCATACCATATGAACTCACAAAAGGGCCATAAAGTCAATGGCCTATACATCAAACAACTCAAGCTCCAGAATAGTGGTCATTGGAAGCTCTTTTCTTCGTGAGATGTTTCATTGCCTTTGGCATTGGTCACAAGCCTTAGCATAGTCATGTGAATCCTTGTAAATGTTGGGTAAATGGTATCCACATTGTAAGATCTTATGTGCAGCCCGCGCACCAATATGATGACCCCCAATTGGAGACGAATGATATGTCTCTAAGATACTCATCATCTCTATTTTAGGAACACATCTCTGCACCACTCCATCGACACAACTTCAAAATAAGTATGGATCATCCCAGAAGAACTTTCTCACATCATACATAAATTTCATGTGTTGGTGAAACGACAAGTCTTTATAAACCACATCACTTACCAAATAATTTGCAAAGTCTGCAAACCATAGAATCAAATCTTGCGATGCGGCTAAAACCTGCTCATCAAAAAAAGTATCATCGATCTCAAGCTCATCTTTTAGCTTCAGCATGACCTCTTCTTCAAGTTGTGCTAAGTGGTTAGTAACTTGATTCTCAGTCCCGTTTTGGTCCTCGATCTCAAAGAAAAATGCCTACAAGAGTAGCACCTAATGAATACACCTTAGTTTCGCATCATTCTTTACCATAAAGTATCTAAGAGTGGCATGGTGAGTATGCACAATCACTTTTGTGCCAAGCAAGTAATACGAAAAATTCTAAAATGCGAACACCACATCAAGCAACTCTTGTTCAGTCATAATATAGATCTTTGTAGCTGGGTTAAGTTCTTTGCTAGAATAGTAGATGGGATGTAAGATCTTCTTTCTCGTTTATCCTAGGACTGAAACTTACCCCACGCCACTAGCATCACACATAATCTCGAATGGAATAGACCAATCAAGAGACACAATAATAGAGGTTGAGATCAAATTTTCTTTCAGGCTCTCAAACTCTTTAAACATGCATCATCAAATACAAACTTCACCTCCTTGTCCAACAGCTTACATAAAAGATTGCCAATTTTAAAGAAGTCCTTGAAGAATCTTTCATAAAAAACCGCTTGCCCCAAAATGCTACTAATACCCTTCACAAAAATTGGTGGAGCCAACTTTTTAATAACCTAAATCTTTGACTTTTTGACTTCAACACCCTTCTTCTACATCTTATGGCTAAGCACTATTCCTTCTTTAACTATGAAGTCACAGTTCTCCCAATTTAAAACCAAGTTACATTCCTCGCATCTTCTCAGAATATTACCAAGATATGCCAAACATTCTTCAAATAAAGAATTAATAATTGATAAATCATCCATGAACACCTCAATAGTTTCCTAACTATGTTAGAAAATATAGCCATCATGCAACGCTAAAAGGTCATAGGTGCATTACACAAACCAAAAGGTATCCTCCTGAATGGGAACATTTTATATGAACAAGTGAAAGTGGTCTTCTCTTGGTCCTCTGGAGAAATAGAAATCTGATTATAAATTGAGTATCCATCAAGAAAACAATACCAACCTCTACCAGCAAGTCGGTCTAACAAATAATCCATGAACGACATTGGAAAGTGATCCTTATCGATCCATGCATTCACCTTCCTATAGTTCATGCAAATGCACCAACCAGTTGCTGGCCTTATAGGAATTAGCTCATTCTTCTAATTTGAACCACAGTGATTCCACCCTTGTTCAGTAGACATTAGACCGGGCTTACCCACTTGCTATTTGAAATTAGATAAACTACACCCGTGTCCAACTACTTGATGATTTCTTTCTTCACCACCCCTTGTATAAGAGGATTCAAACTCCGTTGATGCTCAAAGCTTGGTACACAATCTGGCTTAAGTTGTATCTTGTGTGTGCAAATTCCATGCAGAATCCTAATGATATCAGTAATGGACCATCCAATAGCCTTCTAAAGCCTCTTCAACACAGAAACAAGAGAATCGACTTGTCAATATACCAAATCAACTAAAAAATAACAGGCAAAGTATTGTTGGCTCCCAAAAATGCATAATAAAAATGGGACAGAAGAGCTTTGAACTCAAAAATTGAAGGTTGCTCAATAAAAAGCTTACCTAGTAGGGTCACTCTGTTCTTCAAATCAAGATCTAACTTTTTTGGTGCATAATTATATGAACCGCTACCTTCAAGTGCGATAACCATCTCATCATAAACTTCAGTATCTTTGCCCTAGAAAATCAGAATTACTGTTTTGAGGACTTTGACTCCAAGCCTCAAGGACTGGCATACATTATAGGTAACCTATTAACAATTTAACTAAAACTTCATTTGCCCAGTTTCCATATCAACCAATACATTCCCTGTGGCAAGGAATGGCCTTCATAGGATAATGGGCACCTTAAAGTCAACCTCACAGTCAAGGTTGACAAAATCTGCTAGAAAGATTAAGGATTCAACCCTTACCAAAACATCATACAAGATTCCCACTGATTTTTTCGGAGTGCGGTTCACCATGCGAAGTCTCATCAAAATCAATTTTGGCAACCCAAACCACAACTATATGTAACTTACTAGCAGAATCAAGTTAATTCTAGCACCCAAGTCACACAAAGCTTTTGCAAAGTTGAAACACTCAATAGTGCAAGGGATAATGAATGCTCTCGGGTCTTTCTTCTTCTTAACTAAAGATCTATAGGCTATTCCACTATAATGGTGCACATTATCAACATGCTCAAAACTCACTGTCCCCTTCTTAGTCACTAAATCCTTCATAAACTTTGTGTAACCTAGCATTTGTTTAACTGTCTCAACTAGAGGGATATTCACCGTCAACTCTTTCAGCATAAAGATTAACTTTTGGTATTTTCCCTCTTCGACTTTCTTTTTCACTCTTTGCAGAAAGGGATGAGGAGGTCGTGGAATGGTAGTTAGTACTTGTGGACCTCTTTGTCCTTCCCCTTTCTTTCCTTAGCCTCAGGATTATCAACTTGAGGCTTTTAAGGTGTATTCTCATTTACCACCACTTTTTTAGAGTCGACAACTTTCTCATAATCAACAATCATCGATTCTACCTTATCATCAACAATTACCAACATAGAAGGGTCAGTGAACATCTTACCACTCCGAGTAGTAATAGCTAGGTAATGAACATTATTTTTTTGGATTTTGGATGGTGTTGCTAGGGAGTATACCTTGTTGATGCTGATTTAATGCCACATAAATTTGACCAAACTGTTGCTCAATCTATTTGACAGCGGTAGCATGTGCTTCAACTTTCTAATGCATAATCGAAATATCCACCTTAATCTCCTTTAGGTAGTCTTCCATCTTATCTACCCCTTTTAAAACCTTTACAAACATGTCTTCGATCCTCGAATTGCTCAAACTAGTATCACGATTCCTTTGTGGGACATAAAGGCCACTCTTATCTTTATAGTCATCTTTTCTCCTCCAATCACCATTACGATCCCTACTCTTTATAGTCATCCTTTCTCCTCAAATCATCATCATGATACCTACTTCTATCTTCATACCCAGACTTATTGTAATTGTTATATACACAGTAGTTCCGACCTAGACTTCTTTGCCTAGAGTTCCAATAGTCTTGGTTAGACCCTTTGCTCTTGGATCGACCATCACCTATTTTTCAAGATATTTTTCCACCTCTGAGGAATCCAAATCTTCATACCTAGGTGACTTACCTTGTACACCCACTGTATTCACCTTTTTTCCTCCAACAGGTGTAAATTATTTACTAAACAACCCAATCTCAGTCCTCAGTTGTGCTACCTCTTGAGCTACTGTCTCATCTGGTGCTCGCTGTTATGCTGATGCTCCAATTGCATAAGTACCTGCAGGTCTATCTACCTGCCGAGTATGCTAACCTTGGTTGGTTTTTGTGATCCAATCTAGGATCTCAGAAGCGTGCTCCCAACGTAGACTCATGAATGCCCAACCAGTGATAGTGTATACTACAACCTTAGTGTTAGCATTCAAGGTTCTGTAGAAGATCTCGAGCAAATTTTTACACGTCATTCTGTGTATTGACACACTCTGCAACTTCTTATTGAACCTCAACCAAGTCTCATATAGTGCCTCTTAATGCAACTATATGAAGTTTTATTTCTCGTCTTTTAATTGCAATATCCTGGAGGGTGGGAAAAATTGGTTTGTAGTAATAGATCAACGTGGTAATTCAGCCAACCACAATGTAGCTTCTCCTATCAGAGAGAATAGAAACAACCTCAATATAAAAACCTCCTGACTCACTCCAAGTAGATTATATGAAGTTTAGATCCCCTTAAAGTTCATCACATACATATTTGTATCATCAGTAGGAAGGCTTGCGAATACCCCTTTCAAGTTCAGCAAATGGATCATGGCACTAGTAATGTCAAAATTTATTCCTGGAGGCAATTCTGGTGGGATGATAGCACCTATCTTAATAGGCTCAAAATAGACCAAATCTTCCTCTGGTCTTCATAATGAGGGAGATACTATTGTAAAGGCTATTACCCCTATTCCATCTTTGTTTGTCCCTCTTATCAAGTGCAGTTAAATGGTTTGCATTATCCTATCTATCTATCTCGACCGCCCTTGCTGCCTACCTGGCATTTTCTTGCCTAGCATTTTCCTTAGTAATCAATCAGGTAGTGATTTGTTCCATAGTTTTCTGACCATTAGGATAAAGTGCTGGCTGATCATGAATTACTGCACTATCATGAGCACCCTCTAATAGGGCTGATGGATCATGAACTCCTCCGTTAACCATCCTTTAATTATTTCTAAGAGTTCTCTCAAGTTCTGTATTAAGTGGAATAAGGGTATGTCCTTGACTCTGAGTACTAGGCATACATCAGTGTGTAACATAAAAATAATAGAAAAGTAAAATCAGGAAACAATAACTAATAACCCCAACAAAACCACTAAAATCAACTCCGTAATCATATTTCCTATCAACTATGACAAAATTTAATATCACCCAAATTACACTTATAAACAAAGCATAAAGTGATCATTGATCAAATATAGAACCCAACCAGGTTGAGGTCGATTCTACGGGGAATAGGTCAAAATATCAGTCAAGATGGATGTCGAGGCAATCAATAATAATTTCCAATAAAAGAGAGGAATTTGTAAATAAATAATTCAATAGTAACAATTGTTCATTTGTTGGATTTGTAATAAGTATGACAGAGGCACTAGGACTGCGTTCTCCAATAACTTTAAAGCTCTATTGGTTTTTCATACTTCGTAACTCCTCTCGATGTTTGGAATGCAGAATCGATAGGTTATGTATACTTAGAATAGATTTATGCTCTTGTCTAAGTTATATTCACAAGTAAGTTTTCTCTTTTCTTGAGTCTGTGTTACTAACCCCTATCTTAGATCCTAGATAACTATCCCGTATTATCGGCCCAAGCTATTAAGTAGAGGTTGATAGCTCCAAGTCTCTGTTGTTTATTCCCTCATTCCCATCCGTGTTCATCCTTTCATCTAGAATACAGATTAGTCAAGTTCTAATATTACAAACCATCAAAAAGCATTCATACCCAAGGAAACAGTCAATCAGTCAAGTTCTAATATTACTTTGTACTATGAATCCTACTTTGTTAATCAGTCATGGTTCCCAAAACTCTAGATATGGTGTATATCTACTCACAATTACAAGAACACAAGGTGGCTTATTAGAATAAAGCATAAATATGAATTACAAGAATAATAAGAAAAACTCCAAAATCTCACTTCGAATTAAAACCCTAAAATCGATGTTCGAAAAATTCTAAGAATATGCCTTAGAATCTCACAATAACATGTTGTAAATAATAATAGAGTGTGTAACGCATACAAACCACCCCATAGGAGTATTTATAGACAAAACAAAACCTATCCTAAATATAACAAGAAATCTGAGTCCATTGTGCCTGATAAGAGAAAGGTACGATGTTCTTGTTATTTGCTCATGAACTTTGTAACCTTTAGGTCATCTCTGGTATGATGCTTAGTATGACTCTATAACTTCTTTCTATGATCGTACAATGTGTTCGTCTAATCTTCTTACACTTCAACTCCTGCAGGCTTTAATTTAGACAATCTATCATATGACCTCATGGTATGACCATTATTTCTAAGTACGATCGTAGGATCCAATTATCATACTTAGCTCCTGCATGCATGATTTCAGGTCTTCTTCCTACGATTAAGTTGTAGGGTCATGGCATCAAGCCACGATCATAGGAGGCATCCATCTGTATTACTCTTGAGACCCTTCCTGTGCTTTACATCAAGACAGCCCTGGTACGATCGTGGTAAGATCCCACGATCATGGCAATGGTCGTCTAAGATCCATTTTGTGCAAAATCTAGCACTTTCCTTCTCAAAACCTATTTAACTTGCAAATACTAAAAACCCATTATATTCACATAAAAAAAACCTTTGTACAAATATTCATGATTTTAAGCATCTCAAATGTCGTAATTTCACGGGACATCAGTTTGACTTCAGATTCTTGATTTGTACCATTGCATGTACCTACCACCATGGGTGATTCCTTTGTGGTGGATAGGGTATATAAATTATGTTTGGTGATTGTTCGAGAGTATGATACCCAGATTGATCTCGTTGTGTTAGATATGATAGATTTTGACGTGATTCTGGGCATAGACTGGTTGTCCCTCTATCATGCGTTCTTTGATCAGTTCACCAAGATCGTTACCTTAGCCATGCCTTCCATACCCTTGATTGTATGGCAGAGTTCTTTTAGCCATACATCGATGGGGATTATTTTTTATTTTCAGGCTAAGAGACTGATATCGAGGAGTGGTAAATCATTTACTGATTATGTTTGGTATGTTAGTGTTATGAGTCCTTCACTTGACTTAGTTACTATTGCTCATGATTTTCTTGATGTTTTCATACCAACCTACCTGGCCTTTCTCCTGAGCGTGACTTAGAGTTTCCTATAGACTTCGAGCTGAGTAACCAACCTATTTTTATGGCTCCTGTCGAGCTAAAGGAGCTACATATTTAGCTATAAGATCTTCTGGGTAAGGTTTTCATCAGACCATGTGTGTCACCTTAGGTTGCTTCAAATCTGTTTGTGAAGACAAAGGATAGTTCTATGTGTATTTGTATCGACTACAAGTAGCTGAATAAGGTGACAGTGCAGAATAAATATCCTATTCCTCATATTTATGATTTATTTGAACAGCTTCAGGATGCAACAGTGTTTTCTAAGATTGATTTGAGGTATAGTTACCATCAATTGAGGATCAGGGCAGAGACATCCCTAAGACATTTATGGACTTGATGAACCACATTTTTAGGTCGACTTAGACTTATTCATGATCATTTTCATTGATGATATCCTGGTATATTCGAGGAGTAGGGAGGAGCACGAGCAATATTTGAGGACTGTGCTTCTTACTTTGAGAGATCATAGGCTTTATGCCAAATTCTCAAAGTGCGAGTGCGTTCTTAAGTCTGTAGCTTTCTTGGGGCACGTGGTATCTAAGGATGGTATTATGGTGGAACCGGTGAAGATTGAGGTTATTCGTGATTGGGCTAGGCCTACATCTCTCATTGAGGTTCGCAGTTTCATTGGGTTGGTAGGCTACTACAGGCGGTTCGTTGAGAGCTATGAAACTATTTTAGCCCCTATAATTAGATTAATCAGGAAGGTGTTTCCATTTTAATGCTTCATGAGTTATGAGGCAAGCTTTCTTAAGCTCAAGGACTTTCTCACTTTAGGTCCTGTATTAACTCTTCCAATTGAGGATGAGGGTCTCACTGTCTATTGTGATGCTTTTGGTGTTGGTTTGGGGGTATGTTCTAGTGCATTGAGGCCATGTTATTACATATCCATTAAGGCAGCTGAAGGTGCTTAAGTAAAACTACCCCATTCGTGATTTAGAGTTGGCTGCGATAGTTTTTGCGCTTCAGATTTGGAGGCATTACTTGCATAGTGTTCATTATGAGAGCTTCACTAACCACCATAATATTCAGTATATTATGACCTAGAGGGGGCTTAATTCGAGGTAGTGTAGATGGATTGAGTTGCTGAAGGACTATGATATCTCTATTCTATACCATTCGGGCAAGGAAAATATGGTAGTGGATACCTTAAGCCTGAAGGCAGTGAGTATGGGTAGCTTGACCTTCATTTCAGTTTCTCAGTTATCATTGGCTTTAGACATCCAGTCCTTAGCCAACATGATCGTTTGTCATGATATTTCTGAACTAAGAAGATTGTTGCTAGAGTTGAGGTTAGATCTACCTTGTTGGAGTAGATTCCAGGTCGTCAGTTTGAGGATGGTAGGCTTTGTTGCATTTGAGGTAGGGTGTTGAGGGGTGAGTCCAGGAGGGCTACCTTAGATTCTGAGGTTGTTTTGAGATTCGATAGCCGTATTTGTGTTCTGAAGGTCGGAGATTTGATTTAATTGATACTTTGTGAGGCTCATAGCTCTAGATATTCTATTCACCCTGGTATAGCTCAGATGTATAGGGATTTGAGGCAGCATTACTGGTGGAGTGGTATGCAGAGAGATATTGCATAGTTTATGGCTCGGTGCCAATGTTGTCTTCAGGTGAAGGTAGAGTATTTGAGACCTGGTGGATTGCTTTAGAGGCTTACCATTCCTGAGTGGAAGTGGGAGCGGGTCACTATGGATTTTGTAGGTGGTTTGCCTCGTACATCTTATGGTTTAGATATCATTTGGTTCATCATGGATCAATTGACCAAGTCTGCTCATCTCATCCCTATTCAGGCTTCTTTCAGTGTCGAGAGGTTAGCCTGTATCTATATTTAAGAGGTGGTTTGCCTTCATGGGATACTCATGTCCATTAGTTCAAATTGAGGCTCCCAGTTCACTTCTAGCTTTTGGAGGACATTTTAGGAGGAGTTGGGTACCCAGGTAGACCTTACCACTTCTTTTCACCCCAGACTGATGGCAGGTAGAGCGGACTATTTAGGTTTTCAACGAAATGCTCCATGCTTTTGTATTGGATGTTGGAGGTTAGTAGGACTAGTTTTTAGCTTTGGCGGAGTTTTCTTATAATAACAACTTAAATTCGAGTGTTCAGATGGACCCATTCGAGACATTGTATGGTAGGTATTGTCGATCTTCAGTTAGTTGGTTTGAGACTTTTGAGGTTAGGCCCCGTGGTACAAATTTTTTCCTGAGTCATTAGGTTGGGTTCGGGTGATTTAGGATAGGCTACGAGCAACTCAGAGCAGACGTAAGTTCTTTACTGACTATAGACTTCATCTTTTCAGGTTCAGAATTGGTGACTGGGTCTTTTTATGAGTATTTCCCATGAAGGGCATAATGAGGTTCGGGAGGAGGAGCAAGCTCAGCCCAGGTATATTAGGCCAGTTGAGATTCTACGGACAGTTGGGGAGGTAGCATATGAGTTAGCTTTGCCTCCATCTTTTTCAGCCATCCATCTAGTTTTCAGGTATCTATGATGCAGCGCTACATTTCAGATGATTCTCACATGCTTCGGTGGTACTCCAGAGTTATTCTTGTAGTTAAGGTTTACTGGTGATACCATCCAGTCAAGAAGGCTACTTGGTAGACTGAGCGTGATATGTAGACCCAGTATCCCTACCTATTTTAGCCTTCAGGTACATCTTGATCCTTTACTTTTGCGGATGAAAGTCCTTTTAGTAAGGGATATTGTAATGACCCTCCAAGTCATTTTCTATATTTTCATGCTTTTTCTGCTTTTAAAGGTTTCCTATAGTTGCCCCAGGTCATTTATGACTTGCAGTTCGTTTGGTTTTTAGGGCCATTTCCCTATTTTTGAGCTTTTGAAGTTAAGAAATGTGTCTCTGGCTAAAACCTCAGGTAAACATCCTTATAAGCCATTTCTGAAACTCTCAAATGCTCCAAAATATTGATTTTAGGCTAGAGGAACCCTTTGTTTGGGTCTTGAGGCTACCAGACTCATTTTGGGTTATTGGATGGATTTTGTTGAAAATGTCCCTTAGGGGTGTGGGACCCACTTTTTTTCTGAATGAACCCTGATGGAAATTTCAATGGCATCGTTGAGTCCATAATGTCAAATTTGGTAGGGTAGTATAGTTTGTTTGTGGGTACAGGATTTTGAACCAGTCTCGAGTACCTAGTCGGAGTCCGTTGGGACTAGTTGAACTTGGATGATGCATGCATACACTCATTCATATGCATTGGGTGTATGTATGATGAATATATGTGGCTATAAATTGTTAGTGAAAGTGACAAAGTATAAAAGCCCGTGAAAGTATATTTTGAGTTTTATTTGTATAATGCCTTCAATTGTTGCGTCTTGATTATGAGTTTTGTTATGACCGCTTTTATACTTGTCTGGCTTACTTACTTGTACATTGTTGAGTTAGCCGGCCTATGATGCTTACCAGTACTTGTTGATGTGCTGATGCTACCTGTACTCTTCTTTTGTTGAGTGCAGAACATCTTTCAATAGCTGACACGCGACCTCGGCTCTAGTTAGTGGTTCATACTTGGATTTGAGGGTGAGCAGAATGAGCTTAGAATCTTGTGGAAATTCGATAATTGGAGCTTCTTTTAGCTCGGGAAAGTATTTGCGAGTGTTTTAGCATCATTATCTCGTACGAAATCACCTCAATTTCTGCTTAATTTAGTAGTTTAATTCATTATCTCTCCGAATTCTTTCAGACTGAATTGGGGACTATTTTGGGCTCGAATTTAGAAAAATTCATATGGCAATTGATCCTTGACTTACATGGGATGTTGTGACGATTTTAATTTAGGGATTCCACAAGCAGACCCCACATGAGATTTTTAGTCCAATTTTTGACCTAAAGCATTTGTACGCAATATGGGTATCGATTTTCTCATCTTGATGCATAGATCATTGTTTTGATAGTGAGGCAGCTCTCATAGGCTTCTCGAAAGGCGAGCACTCCGATTTAGAGGATTCAACGAGCGTTCAACGGTGTCCAAGTAGGCTAGGCTTACCATTCTTTTAGATTGAGCTTGATTATGGTAGTAGGATACTATTTTGCTAGTTTTGGGCAAGTAGTTTTATCCAAGTTATTGTTTAGCATGTTTACGGCTTATTTAGCCGGTTAGCGACTCTTTTTGGTAGAATTTAATAGGGTAGTGTATTATCATCCTTTAGGACTAGAATTTTAGCTTATAGCACCTCGGGGCCGATTGGGAAGCCTTAGACTAGATTTGGGTAGGTGCTTGCTTGGGTTGTCAGAATCCATTTGTGGGCCCCACTGCCTTTTTGGATAGAATTTCTTGAATGAAGCTCCTTTAGGCTTGGTTACACTCCTGGCTTCTACCTTAGGCTATTTTCCTTGGGTTGGGGTTGGTTCCTTGGGTTGGGGTTGGCTTTGTTAGACTCGTGTTTAGCTTTTTTTCTCTGGGTAGAGCAGTAACCTACCCTTGACTGCACCATCTCCGCCTCTCCTTAGTAGACTTAACCACCCTATTAAGATTGGTTATATGACTTTAGGGATTGGAGATACGCTTGAAACTCTTTGATTTCTTCTCACTAGCTGGTTATACTAATGTACTTGTATATTTCAGCTCTATTTCAAGCCTGAAGTATGCTTTATTGCTACTTTTTATGAGTTTTGGTATGAGACTGGCATTTCAAGGTTGTGGTTTTCTATTTACAAGTTTCGGTATGAGCTTGGCTTCAGTTTACTATTGGGGTTGTCTTCTTATGGGATCACCTATTTTCGGTTACGATTTGGTTACTGTGTGTTTCAATTCGAGTTCGGCATCTGTCTTTGATCATGTTAGGGATGTTCTGGTGTTGATTATGGTTTTTACTGGGAGTTCTACCAATCGTACTGGGTTCTGTTGTACCTAGATTATTTGGCCTCTTGTTATTATCAACTATTTTCAATTCGAGCCCAGCGGCTGGCCTCTTGTTACTATCTATTGGTTTCGATTCAATCTCGATACATGTATACACTTTCGTTATTAATTTATGGTCGGAAGGTTATTGATACTAGTGTAGTTAGTGGTTATTTATGTTTTTTTACCTTAGTTCTTCTTGTCTGTACCCACCAACTTATGGGGGTTTGGTAGGGTTAATTGTCTTCTTGTGTGTTTCTTCTGGACTTATGGGGGTCCAGTTAGGTTGTTGATTAGTTCTTTGTTGTTACTTTTGAGTTATTTATTTCTTGTAATGCACTTACCTAGTTTAGCTGATATTTACATTTTACCCCCTTTTATTATTGACTTTAGCTTATACACTCGCATTATATTTTTGTTTTTTCTATATTTGAGTTATGTCGGCCGATGATGTCTACTGAGTACCCATTGCTATGGTACTCATGCTGCACTTTTACATCTTTTTCCGAATGCAGATACGAGTACGAGCCATCGGCGCTGACGTTATCAACATGCCTTGCTACTGATTCAGAGACGGGGTGAGCTTTCTAGAGTCCAGAGTTGATCCTCCTCCATTTGTTTTAGTTACAGTCTTTTGTATCTCCGAGACTACTGTGTATATAAGTATATTTTTGATTTTGTCTAGTACTCTTGGTTTGGTCCTAGTGGATCTTGTACCGATCTTACCAGGTTTTGGGAGGGATTCATTTTGTATATTTCGTCCTCTCCCTCTCTTGTACAACATGTTATATATATGTATATCTCTTTGCTTCCACTTATATTATTGTTGTTATTGATTTCATTCTTATTTCTTTTTATCTTCCGCTCGTTAGCCCATTATTTGCCCCGTTGCGGGCTATGGCTTGGTTTACCTACTGGTGGGTTAAAGTAGGTGTTATCATGCATGAGAAATTGGGTTGGAACAACTTCTTTATTCTTGTCACTTTTAAGTATTTAATCCATCAAGCTTAAATAATAGTTCAACATTAGATCTAATTAAGTAATTGAATACAAATAAGTACTATGTTTTTAACCCAAAAAAAGGTACTATATTGGCATTACCATTCATCTGGACATAAAATTTCTAATGTGATCTCGTGTTACTTTTGAAGTAAAACAATCTAAGAAGTAATTCATCCAAAATTAAAATACTAGTAAACTCTACAAAAGTAACAAATAGTGAGGAAAAACCTTGCATTAAATAAAAAATCCAGACAGTTAATAGATGATTCTAAAAGACATCTTCTCCTGAACCTAAAACTTAACCAAGTAAAATTTGTCTCTACTTTTATACCCTTTTTTCTATACAACTAACCATATGCTTTTAGTTATTTTCTTTGAACTCCATGACCAATCTAAATCTTTAAAAATGCAGCTGAAATTTTTTAAGAAAACGTTTAGTATATCTTCACTGAGGAATCTAGATATCCAATTTCATTTATAGTTAATTGATGCTACTTTGATATTTGGGCTAACTCTTGGGTGCTTTCTTCATATTTTAACATGCAGTTGTAGTTGATGGAAATGAACCTGTGCAAATTAAGCTACACAAATCACTATGGCTTTGGTTACTGTATGTTGATTTGGAGCGAATTTTGGATCCGAAAATTGCTATACCATAGATTATAATAAATTATGCAGTACTTCTAGAATTAATGGGTTAGTGAGTTGGTGAGTTTATTTTGTCAAGGTGGAGTGGCTCTTTCCTAGTTGGATTGCCATGTAGGTGTCATGTCATAAGAAAAAAGGGAATGTGAAGTAGGAAGGTATTTGTGGTCCCTTGGACTAACAACGAAGGTAGTTTTGCTACCAAAGCATAACGAAGGGTATATGTTGTCCATATCAAATAGTTTGATGGTAGTTTTAGCCCTGTTACAAAATAAAAACAATAACATTTAAGTCCAAATGACATCTCAATATGAATCAAAGCATCAAAATGACATTTCAATCAGCCTTATGAACTTAAGTACCAATAATTTAACATGAATTGTATTACAAATCTACTTACCTGTAGTTCATCAAACCACATATCCCGAGTAGATTGTGGGAAGTTCTTCCAAGAAGGTTTAGCCACTTCAAATTTACTACGAATGTGATCACCAATGCCTTCAATAACTAGCTTGTGAGGATCAAACCTACAAAAAAATATATAGTAATTATCAATAATATATAAATTAAATTTACTAAATTTCGCATGTGCACTAAAATTAGTAAAAATACCCATCTTCTTCAGGTGCAATCCATACTCAATCATCATCATTGTCATCGCCAATCACACTATACGAAGTAGCTGTAGTCAAATTGGTAGGTGGAGCTATCATTGGTTGAATGACTTTATTTATAGGCTGGGATTGAGTAGATTGAGGGTAAAAGTAAGTGTTTTGAGGTTGTGATTGATTGACTTCAGGACTAGTTTGAGCCATGAAAATGATGTGAACTATTGTGAGATAGGAGATGTCGTGAGGGAATTATGGGAGGTGGAGATATCATTGGATGAATGACTGTATTCGTAGGCTGGAAATGATAAGATTGAGGTTGAGAGTCAGTGTTATGAGGCTATGGTCAATTGACTTCAGGCTCTAATCTATGTGTTTTCTTTTAAGTACTTTTTCTCTCTTACCATTAGTTTATCCATTTTTGTTTCGTCCCTACACTTGACTTCTGAAAGTAAAAATAATATTAAATCTTCTTTATAAATGATAACAATAACAAATAAAGGAATATGTTAACTACATTGCAATAGTAAAGGTCAGAACATGACATTTATTATTTAATGTCAACACCATATTATTTAAGACCATAAAGGTAACTTATAAGACAATATTTACTATACATATCATCTTATAGTTTAGAAAGATCCAAGAACACGTAAAGAATAAAAAATGACAAATTAATATTATTAAACTTCTAAATAGAAATATAAAAATTGCATAATCTTCAAAAATAAATAATACGATTGCAAATAAAAAAGTATGAAATAATTGACAAATTAATATTCTCATTCTTCGTCCTCGTCCTCGTCTTCATCTTCATCTCCATCTTTATCTTCATCTTGAGAATCATCTTCATCTTCAGAATCATCACCATTACTTAAGTCATGATCATCTAGTTGAATATCACTTATATCAACCTTATCCCCTTCAACTTAATCATCATGCAGGCAATATATTGGGTCATCTTTTATACTTACATTACCATGTGAGTTCCCCTCTTGATAAGCAACTTCCAAATTATGGCTTTTATCTACAAATCCTCTAGGTTTTGTTTTTATAACCACCCACCAATCACCCTTATCTTCTTTTCTTTCAGGATGATTTGTATAATAAACTTGACTAGCACTTTAGGGAAAGATGAAAGGGTCAAATTTAGCATATCTTCCCCTCTTTCGAACCTCTACAATATCAAATTGACTATTAACTTTCATGTCATGTTTTAACGGATCATACCAATCACAGTAAAACAAAACTAACTTTGGAACTGGTGTCTTTGTCCATTCTAATGTGAGAATCTCATTAGAACACCCTAATATTCATTTGCAGTGCCATCCTGCCAGCAACGCTAATACATACCCCGCTATTTAATATTTTTTTCTTTCACCCCATGTAGAAGTGTGATATTATATCCATTCACAAAATAAACAGGCCATGATGTGGCCCTTTTTAGTGGTTCCTCTGCTAAAACTTGTAAATATTGAAGATTCCCTATCTCTATTGGATTAGCATTGACCTATGAGATAATGGAAGTAAGTTAGATTTATATTTTAATGATACATTATATAAATAACATGTTCTTTCGTCATAAAAAGTTTATGTTGACTCATACATATTCTTTAAATCATGAGGAAAAGTTTGCTTCAATTTGTTTATCAATGACATCATCACTTAGATCCGGGAAAGTATTCCTCAAGATTTGCTCGTACAAATTGCAGTCACTTACATTAGCATATTAGTTGCAATTTAAATATTATTAAGATATGCTTTATCTTTAGATAAATATAGTGTTTAGAACTTACTTGAGGAAAGGTTTAACCTCATCACAATTTATTAGAACATGTAATTGTGCTGCCACAACTTCTTTATCGGTTAACCACCGAGTGCCTTCGTGCATGAGTCCGACCAGAAGGATTAAGGACTGATTGAGTTGATGGATTTGTGGATTTTTTAGTAAAAATATCATTATGCAAGAGTTTGTTGTTGCCAGAAAGGACATGCGATTCAAAATAATGAGAAGAAAAGTAAGATTTCTTGAATCAAGTATGCTTCACAAATAGATCCTTCAATTCTGGCTTTGTTTTTTACAGTCTTCTTAAGTTTGTTTAGGAACCTACATTAATTTTTAGAAGTAAATTATGTAACCCGAAGTAAGATGAAAAATAATAAATACTTAGAAAAAAAATTCACACCTTTCAAATGGATACATCTATCAATATTGAACTGGTCCACTACTCTTGTTTCGTAAGGCAAATGTATCAATAAGTGCTCCATTGAATCAAAGAATCCAGGAGGAAATATCTTCTCTAACTTACACTCGGTTATAGGAATATTTTGTTCCATGTTGTAGAGTGACACATAAAGAAGGAGAGGGATTATTGTATACGCATCGAAGGTTGTAAATTCGTATTGCGAATCCAAGGTATGCAAGGTTACTTTGTCCGTATCTTTCTACGGCCAATAGTGTTCACATTGACATTTCTCTAGTTCTATTCCGAAATGTACTAAGGTATCCCATATGCAATTATCTATGGTCATTGTCATATATTTCCTACTCATTGATCAATTGTGAATCTCATTTCTCATATTCATGGTTAATGTTCCGAAAGTTCAAATAAGGCTATGTTCCAATATTCCAATAGTGCCTATACTTGTGTCTCTTGTTCATGGATTATTGTCCAATGGTTCCAATGGTATCATGGTGCTAGTTATATTATATTTCTCATTGATATTTATTCACATGTCCTTCACTTATTGGTCAATGATTCAAAGTTTCCAATAATGTTGTGTTCCAAAGTTCCAAAGTGATGTTATGACTATCAAAGTATCAATCTCAAAGTAATGAACAAAGTAATGCAAATGTGGTCAATGATCAAGTACGGGTGGCAAGTCTAGGGGCGTAATCCTAGCTCGACTCGATCCCGAGGTTTGGAATTATGGGTGGCAAGTCTAGGGGCGTAAGCCTAGCTCGACTCGATCCCGATGCATTGATGTATGGGTGGCAAGTCTAGGGGCATAAGCCTAGCTCGACTCGATCCCAACACAATGATATGATATGAAAGACCCACTGATCAGTCGGGGCCCGGGTACATTGTGACATATGTAATGACAAGTGAGCATTGAGATAAAGAAAGTAATGAAAGTAATGAAAGCAATCCACATGGTTTCCAAAATGCAACATGGTGACTTATTCACATTGATTATTCATAATGTTTTGAGTTCATTGAAATATTCATGTGTTGTACAGTTTCATTTGAGCCTTGCATACTCAGTACTTATTTCGTACTGACCCCTCTCGGGGAATTTACCTTACTTGCTGCAGGCGCAGGTCCCAATAGGCCTCCCCATTAGAGTGCCAGTGTTAGCGGTTCTTTGGTGAGCTCCAGCTCATTCGGGGCTTCTCCGAGTCAGAGTATATACATGTTTTGGTATTGTACATAATGTGTAAAGCGGAGACTTGTCCCAACTTATGGTTCATTTTGGTCAATGCTCTTGTTAGAGGCTTTTATAGACCGATGTGGGTGTATCAGTGTAAAAGACATATGTTGTTTTGACTGGATGGCCTCAACGGCCAAGTTTCATATGTATATATAAATATGTCCCATGTTTTCCTTTATTCGTCTTTCATGTTCTTATGCAATGGTGATTATGATATGCATATGATTGAACATAGGCAAAGGTTGGTTCTCTCGGGCCTTATCGGCTACGGGTGCCAATCATGTCTCGATGGGATTCGGGGCGTGACAAAAATGGTATCAGAGCAGTCGTTCTAAGGGTGTCTACAAAGCCGTGTCGGAGTAGAGTCTTACTTATCTATGTGTTGTGCACCACATTTATAAGTAGGAGGCTACGGGATATTTAGGATGTTGTTTCTTTCCTTCATTCTAGATTGTGCAATAGAGCCGATGTTATTAGTTGCATTGTATCTGATCTTGGTATTTATTTTTCTTTGGTATAGTCAAAATGCCGAACACTAGAAGAGGAAGAGGAAAAGGTAAAAGTAAGCTGATAGATAGAATTGCTGGTGAAGGAACAAGTAGACCACCACCTGAACAAGTTGCTCAAGGTGGGGATGAAACTGAGTTCGCAACGCGAGCTTCTTCTACTTCTTCAGCTCCAGAAGAGCCGAGAAGAAGGGAAGTGCCCGTGGAACCACCGACGAATGCTACAGATCAGGATCTTAGGAATGCTGTACAGATGTTGACACAGTTAGTGGTGGCACAAAGCCAGGGAAGAGCTGGTGCAATGGCACATGATGATGATGCGGCTAGAATGGCAAGTCGCAGAACACAGGATTTCTTGAAACTGGACCCTCCTATTTTCACAGGGGCAGATCCAAAAGTAGATCCACAGGACTTCGTAGATCAAATTCAGAGGGCATTGGAAGTTATGCATGTGACAGGGGTAGAGACAGTGGAACTTGCCGCGTACAGGTTAAAAGGAGAAGCAATATTGTGGTACGAGGAGTGGAAGAAATCCCGTGATATTGATGCAATCCCACCTACTTGGGAAGAGTTCAAAGTGGCTTTTCTTGATCATTACTTGCCCTATGAGATCCGTGAGGCACGTGCGGATCAGTTCCTAAATCTCCGTCAAGGAAATTTGAGCGTCAGAGAATATAGCTTGCAATTTAATTCCTTGGCTCGATATGCGCCAAATGTTGTGGCTACGATGACAGACAGGGTCCATAGATACGTGGACAGACTAGAGCCATATTTGGTAAGAGATTGCACTATTGCGGCCTTGAATAGGGACATGGACATTGCTCGCATACAAGCCTTCGCCCAGAAAATGGAAGATCAAAGACAGAGACGAAGGGTACATGAATTTGATAGGGTACAGTCCAAAAGGGCTAGACCTATGGGACCACCTATGATGTCCCAAGAAGGATCTAGGCCCCGCATGTTTCCTAGACCACCTAGACCGTCGTTCTCTTATTCCACAGGTGGTGCTTATTCGTAGTCTCGAGGGTTTAGAGGTGGTTCAGCAGGGCAAAGTAGTGGGGTTCATGGATCACAGGCAGCAGGTTTCCCTCGTCAGCAGTGTCAGCACTGCGGGTGTATGCACACAGGTACATGTCGGACAGGGACGAATGCCTGCTTTTGGTGTGGTATGCCGGGACATATAGCGAGAGAGTGTCCACAGCGGAGCATGGGTGGTATAGCACGACCAGCTGGGTCGGCTGTTGCATCGTCAGCATCGGTTCCTTCACAGGGCCGAGGGGTACAGCCTAGTGGCCGTGGTAGAGGTGCCAGAGGAGCATCCAGTACTAGCAGGGTCCAGAATTAGACTTATGCTTTGGTGGACCGCCAGAATTCAGAGGCTTCCCCAGATGTTGTCACAGGTACATTATCCATCTTCTCACATACTGTATATGCATTGATTGATCCAGGTTCTACATTTTCCTATGTTACTCCATTGGTTGCTGCGAAATTTGCAAAGGCACCGGAATTATTAATTAAGTCAATTGAAGTGTCTACACCGGTTGGTGAATATATTATTGCAAAAAGAGTGTATTCTAACTGTGTGGTAACTGTGTGTGGTCATGATACGTTGGCCGATCTCATTGAATTGGACATGGTGGATTTTGATGTAATTATGGGAATGGATTGGTTGGCTTCGTGTTATGCTACGGTAGATTGCCGGGCCAAGAAGGTACAATTTTGTTTTCCACAGGAAAATGTTCTAGAATGGCAGGGTAAGGTAGGGGCACCACGAGGAAGATTTATTTCCTATTTGAAAGCAAGGAAAATGATTGCCAAGGGATATATATGTCATTTGGTACGAGTGAAAGATAATGATGTGGAACCATTAACTCCACAGTCAGTATCGGTAGTCAATGACTTTCTAGATGTATTCCCAGAGGATCTCCCAGGTTTACCCCTAGAACGGGAAGTGGAATTTGGCATTGATGTGATTCCGAGCACTCAGCCCATTTCTATCCCTCCATATAGAATGGCTCCAGCGGAACTGCGTGAATTGAAGAAGCAGTTGAAAGATTTGCTGGATAAAGGCTTCATTAGGCCTAGTATGTCCCCGTGGGGTGCACCGGTATTGTTTGTGCGAAAGAAAGATGGCACCTTGAGAATGTGCATCGACTATCGGCAACTGAATAAAGTAACGATCAAGAACAAATATCCCCTTCCTCGAATTGATGATTTGTTTGATCAGTTACAGGGTGCCAGGTGTTTTTCAAAAATTGACTTGAGGTTGGGATACCATCAAGTCAGAGTTAGAGAGGAGGATGTACCCAAGACAGCTTTTCAAACACGGTATGGCCATTATGAATTTTTAGTTATGTCATTTGGACTAACAAATGCACCGGCTGTGTTTATGGATTTGATGAACAGAGTGTTTAAGCCATTCCTAGACGTGTTCATGACAGTATTTATAGATGACATCCTTGTTTATTCAAGATCACCAGAAGACCATGCTTATCACTTATGGTAAGTGTTGCAAATTCTCCGTGAGCGTAAGTTGTATGCAAAATTCTCCAAATGTGAGTTTTGGTTGAAATTAGTCGCGTTCTTGGGTCACATTGTATAAGATGAAGGCATACAGGTTGATACCCAAAAGATAGAAGCAGTGAAAAACTGGCCAAGACCTACGACACCCACAGAGATTCGCAGTTTTCTGGGTCTGGCAGGTTATTACCGAAGATTTGTAGAAGGGTTTGCTTCTATTGCAGCACCATTGACAAAGTTAACTCACAAGGCAATTAAATTTTAATGTAATGACGCATGTGAAAGAGGTTTCCAAAACTTGAAAGATAAGTTGACTTCCACAGCAGTGTTAGTACTTCCTGAAGGTACAGAGGGCTATGCAGTGTATTGTGATGCTTTCGGGATTGGTCTTGGATGTGTATTGATGCAGCATGGTAGGGTGATAGCATATGCCTCACGACAGTTGCGGCCATATGAGAAAAACTATCCCACACATGATCTTGAATTGGCAGCAGTAGTTTTTGCTTTAAAGATATGGCGTCATTATTTATATGGGGTTCATGTTGACATCTATTCGGATCACAAAAGCTTGCAATATCTTTTGACGCAAAAGGAACTCAATTTGAGGCAACGAAGGTGGTTGGAGCTTTTAAAATATTATGACATTGATATTCTTTATCACCCAGGCAAAGCAAATGTCGTAGCTGATGCATTGAGACGTAAGGCAGTCGAAAGCACTAGTGGTTAGTTGAATGAAAAGCGTGAGATAATCAACGATTTGAATCAATTAGCCAGCTTGGTAGTTCGCCTTATTGAAACCTCAGATGATAGAGTTATGGTGCAGAATGCAGCAGAATCTTCCTTGATAGCTGAAGTGAAAGAGAAGCAATTTGCGGATTCTATTTTATTACAGCTAAAGGAGAATGTGCAGCAGAATTTGACCAAGGCATTTGATATTACACCGGAAGGGGTGCTTCAATGTCAAGGGAGAATATGTGTACCAGATGTAGATCAGCTGAGGACACGAATAATGACAGAGGCGCACCATTCGCGCTATTCCATTCATCCGGGTGCTACTAAAATGTACCATGAATTAAAAGAAGTGTATTGGTGGGGCAACATGAAAAAGAACATTGCAGAATTTGTCGCGCGATGCCCAAATTATCAACAAGTGAAAGTGGAACATCAGAAATCGGGAGGTTACATGCAATGTATCAATCTTCCAGTCTGAAAGTGGGATATGATTAATATGGATTTTATTACGGGTTTGCCTCGTACATTACGGAAGTTTGATTCGATAAGGGTCATAGTGGACCGACTTACCAAGTCAGCGCATTTTCTACCTGTCAATACGACCTATACAGCTGAGGATTATGCGAAGTTTTATGTGAAGGAGATAGTACGATTGCATGGTATTCCACTTTCTATCATATCAGACAGAGGAGCACAGTTCACAGCACACTTTTGGAAATCTTTTCAGCGGAGTTTGGGTACTCAGGTGAATTTGAGTACGGCTTTCCATCCTCAGACTGATGGAAAAGCAGAACGTACTATTCAGACACTTGAAGATATGCTACGAGCTTGTACGTTAGATTTCCAGGGTAGTTGGGATGACCATTTGCCTCTTATTGAATTTGCATATAACAATAGCTATCATTCAAGTATTAAAATGGCACCTTATGAAGCCTTGTATGGAAGGAAATGTAGATCACCAATCGGATGGTTCGAAGTAGGTGAAACAGCTTTACTTGGGCCAGATATTGTTCACCAAGCCATGGAGAAAGTTAAAGTTATCCAACAACGATTACAAACGGCTCAAAGTCGTCACAAATCATATGCCGATGTTAGGCGAAGAGGGCTTGAATTCGCCATGGGTGATTGGGTGTTTTTAAAGGTGTCACCGATCAAAGGGGTAATGCGGTTCAAAAAGAAAGGGAAATTGAGTCCTCGTTACATAGGCCCCTATGAAGTTATTAGAAGATTTGGGCAAGTCGTATATGAATTAGCCTTACCTCAAGAACTTTCCTCAGTCCATCCGGTATTTCATGTGTCGATGCTTAGGAAATGCATAGGAGATCCGTCTTGTATTGTTCCCGTAGAGGATGTTCAAGTTACAGAGGATCTCACTTATGAAGAAGTGCCCATTACTATCCTAGATCGACAAGTAAAGAGATTGAGAAATAAAGACATAGCATCCGTAAAAGTCCTTTGGAGAAACCAACACGTAGAGGAGATCACATGGGAAGCGGAAGAAATGATGAAATCCAAGTATCCCCATCTATTTCAAATGGACCAAGAAGTGCACAGTGCGGAGGTGGTACAATAACAAGTAAGTATTTAAGAGCATTATGTGAATGTGTATAGGTATGTTAAAGTAAAGATGCATTTGTTGTATATAAGACAATGTTGTTAACATTCGCGGACTAATGTTTGTAAGGGGGGAAGAATGTAACACCCCGTACTTTTATAACCTCACTTTATACCTTGGGATCATACCTACATAGGTGTTGAGATGCCATGCATATGTGTTTTATAGTGTCATTGGTGAAACATTTGATATCGGACGTAACATGTGCGATTAGATCTTCGTAGAAGGTGTGTTGTGATTTCGTGGAGCATTTGGGTAAGAACTCGTATACATTCTAACCTCATTTGGTGACTTTAAGTCATGTTTAATTGATGGTTAAGATCACTAAGTAAGTATTTTGTAGTGTTTTGATAAGGGATTGGACGATATGTAAACATTGGATAAGTGGCCGAAAATTTCAGCAAAGTGCTGAAACTTGCGCCACTACCCTGTTTCAGGGGTGTGGCGCAAGCCACCTGCATTATGAAACTTCAGAGAAGGTCACATTCTTGTGCCACAGGCTGCTTTGCAGCTAGTGGCGCAAGGCACAACATTATGCCCTTCCCGGACCCGATTCGTAACGCAATTGTACGACGATTTCTAGATGGTTTCTTTTGGTTATTTGGAGTTATTTGAGCATTGTTAAAGATTCAAACACTTCAATATACTCCTACATACTCCTACATTATCAAATCATGAAATGTGAATAGTGCTCCAAATTGTTCAATGAAGCCAAGGGCGACTAGAATTCCAATTTTTTCGATTAAGGCGACGAATGAGAATCTCGTAAGAGAATATTGTCGTGACATTATGGAATTAAGTAAACATGAGATATATGGTTAATAATACATGAAATTGGATGGGTTACATGGATATGAGTTATTGGGCCCAAAGATAGGCCCAAAATGGGATTAAAAGACTTGGCCCAAGAGGAAATGACCCACTCTTCCACAAATTGACCAACTAAACATATCATGTAATGCCAAGTGTGGCTAAGGATTACTTGAGGTCCATATAAAGTCCCCCAAAATCAGATTTTTATTCCCCAAAGTCTCTCATCACTTTTGGATAATATCACAAACATTTCTTTCATTTCCAAACCCTAAAGCAAATAAACCCTAAGGCATAGTTGGACAAGATCATCCTATTCCAAGCTTTGGTAAGTCTTTATTTTTATGGATTAACATATTATATGCATGGGAGATTATGTATATTATGCTAGTTGGGTTGGCAAGGTGATGAATAGTGTATTTTTGCCTTTGGTGAAAGATGTGTCATCTTGGTAATTTGAACTTGAATTAGGCCTTGTGCCTTTGATGAAAAAGCATGGCATGGACAAAATATGAACATGTATGGTGTTATTTTTGGTCTTAAACTTGTTCTTGTCTAAAAGTGGAAATTATGGGATTTTGGCCGATATGTGTTATGAGTTGAATTAAGGTGCTTTGATGGATTATTTGTGATGTGTGATGGATAAGAAAGTGTAAAGGAGAAGTATTGTGGTGAAATGTATTGATTTTCATGTATTGGTCAATGTTGGGAATATTATGGAATTTTTGGAATAATAGTATGATCAATGGTTTTGTCAAGGGGAAATGACATGTTTAAAGGCAAACATGTAACTCATTGACATGGTATGCATTTGTAAAGTGATTGGTGGTTAATGTAAATTTCGTTATGTATTTATGTTGTAGAGTGACACATAAAGAAGGAGAGGGATTATTGTATACGCATCGAAGGTTGTAAATTCGTATTGCGAATCCAAGGTATGCAAGGTTACTTTGTCCGTATCTTTCTACGGCCAATAGTGTTCACATTGACATTTCTCTAGTTCTATTCCGAAATGTACTAAGGTATCCCATATGCAATTATCTATGGTCATTGTCATATATTTCCTACTCATTGATCAATTGTGAATCTCATTTCTCATATTCATGGTTAATGTTCCGAAAGTTCAAATAAGGCTATGTTCCAATATTCCAATAGTGCCTATACTTGTGTCTCTTGTTCATGGATTATTGTCCAATGGTTCCAATGGTATCATGGTGCTAGTTATATTATATTTCTCATTGATATTTATTCACATGTCCTTCACTTATTGGTCAATGATTCAAAGTTTCCAACAATGTTGTGTTCCAAAGTTCCAAAGTGATGTTATGACTATCAAAGTATCAATCTCAAAGTAATGAACAAAGTAATGCAAATGTGGTCAATGATCAAGTACGGGTGGCAAGTCTAGGGGCGTAATCCTAGCTCGACTCGATCCCGAGGTTTGGAATTATGGGTGGCAAGTCTAGGGGCGTAAGCCTAGCTCGACTCGATCCCGATGCATTGATGTATGGGTGGCAAGTCTAGGGGCATAAGCCTAGCTCGACTCGATCCCAACACAATGATATGATATGAAAGACCCACTGATCAGTCGGGGCCCGGGTACATTGTGACATATGTAATGACAAGTGAGCATTGAGATAAAGAAAGTAATGAAAGTAATGAAAGCAATCCACATGGTTTCCAAAATGCAACATGGTGACTTATTCACATTGATTATTCATAATGTTTTGAGTTCATTGAAATATTCATGTGTTGTACAGTTTCATCTGAGCCTTGCATACTCAGTACTTATTTCGTACTGACCCCTCTCGGGGAATTTACCTTACTTGCTGCAGGCGCAGGTCCCAATAGGCCTCCCCATTAGAGTGCCAGTGTTAGCGGTTCTTTGGTGAGCTCCAGCTCATTCGGGGCTTCTCCGAGTCAGAGAATAGACATGTTTTGGTATTGTACATAATGTGTAAAGCGGAGACTTGTCCCAACTTATGGTTCATTTTGGTCAATGCTCTTGTTAGAGGCTTTTGTAGACCGATGTGGGTGTATCAGTGTAAAAGACATATGTTGTTTTGACTGGATGGCCTCAACGGCCAAGTTTCATATGTATATATAAATATGTCCCATGTTTTCCTTTATTCGTCTTTCATGTTCTTATGCAATGGTGATTATGATATGCATATGATTGAACATAGGCAAAGGTTGGTTCTCTCGGGCCTTATCGGCTACGGGTGCCAATCATGTCTCGATGGGATTCGGGGCGTGACATTTGTATACTTAGAAATTTACATGCGGATATAATACTTGCAAAATTATTTCCCAAAAAAATGTGTTGGTGATATTTTCCCGCTTAATTCCGCTAAAATTACCTGCGGTATTTTCAGGGGAATTTGAATTCGCATGTAAATATTCCAAAACTCATGATTTTCAAAAATTTTGCATGAAAATCCACAGGAATCACCTTCAAAAAATTCCCATGTAAATGGAACATTTCAAGTAGTGTGGTATGTGTACATATTATCGATCTTCTAAGCTAATTTAATTTTCTTTTCTTACAAAACAAGGAGAAAAAAAGAGAATAGGAGAGGGGTATTCCTCTTACTCTGTTTGTACTTTTTGGCTGAGTTCTTTTTTTTTTTGCTGCGTGTGATGCAATGGTAGGCTTGAAGAGTAGTAGTAGTTTTTCTACGTTGAATATTTGCAACCTTTTTTGAAAAGTAAGATATGAAATTAATTCCTTAATTAAGATACAACATTTGAGTTTCAGTTAGCTCTTGTAAGATTAAACATTTCTGCTCATGCCTATGAAATTGTTTAGTATGCACTCTATTCTATCTATGTATCTATGTTTATGTGCATGAATCTTCTCCAATCTGATTTATTGTTAAAGGGGTTGAAGAATATTTAACGTTGATCTCTACTTTCACTATATGTGCATGGATGTTGTGTTGTCATATCAGTGTAGTTTTTATTTTTATTCAGATCTGTATATTCAGTGTGAATGAGTATGTTATCATATGTCATTACAGATTGTATAGTATATGCGTGAAGGTTCACTTTTCTCACACATTCTGTTCCGATTGTTGATCCTTTTGTTAGTTCTAACTAACCGACATGACATGTCAATGCCTTTGCGCTTAATGTCGTTAAGGCTTATCTTGGCGGCAAAATCAAATTCCAAATTCTGCACTAAGTTGAAAAGGGCTTCTTGTAACCGCATATTTCCATCATCATACCTACATAACATATGACACTTGATCTTTTATGTAGTCTCTTAGCCTGACAAACTTACCTCTTTAGGTGCTTATCGTGCAAGAGAAACATTCCGTGCCGGCTGTTTCAGGCTTATGGAAAATACCAACTGGTTTCATTTGTGAGGTATGTTCCTCTATTGCAATATGACTATAACATTTTGGTCACTTTTGACTGAAGTAAGTATTGAAACATGATATTTGCATACTCTTACCCCTTCAAATACTGTGTCAAAATCTGTCCGAGGAGATCATTACAGGAGTTGTGAGAGAAGTGAAAGAAGAAACTGGGTTATAAATCCACAAGCAACATAGTTCCTACGCCTAAACGAGCAACTTAATCACTGTCCAGATTGATAATAAATTTGTGGAGGTTATGGCTTAGGTAATAAAATTCTTCTTCTTCAAAGCCTCAAAGGGCCATAAGTTTATCATGATGGACGGTGATTATTTTTTGCCTTTTTTATCTATTGGAAGAGCTATATTAGAAATCTTATAAGAACATGAAATGCTGATAACATGAAAAGCTATACTAGAAATCTATTGGGATTGCTATTTGCTAGACTTTATTGCCTTAGGATTAATTGTAATTAGCTCTAAGTTAATTCGAACACTTATGAAATAATTACTCTCTGAAGTTCTTTATCCCTTATTCACTATGCTAAGTCATGTAGAATTTTTAAAATTTTCAGTTTGTAGTTGCTCGACTTTTTGTTGTTTAGCATCCGAATTTAACAAAAGAGCCCATCATTAAAGTGAAGTCTCTGTAGTTTTTTCATCAGCACAAAGCAATCCCATATTTAGCAACTTTAGCCTTTGCTTCTATATTTCTGCTACAGTGCACTGGGGAGGAGAAAATTGTCCATCTCCAAAGTGAAGTCAATAGTTCTTTTGTATAGAGCTCAATACTTTTAAATATGTTGGTTCTAATCGGACTGGATAGTTTACTTTCTTTATATTATTATAGATAAATTATTTCCTTGATATGCATTCAATTTCATTTAGCTCTTCCTTAGAGTTTGCCATTTTCAGATAATATCCTCATATATAGTTATATCTTTCATGACATTCTAGCACCTCTGAAACTCGCTCTCTCCAAATCAAATATTGGTTTCATGACGCTTATTGCTTGTTGTGTGAATTTATTTTGTATATAGGAGGTAGCGCCCATTCACCTAAGAGCCAAGTAGATAACCAGATGGATCTACCAACATAGATCATGCAAGTATTTTCTTCTTGTTGAATGGATGTAAACGCTACTCCTTGATATTTTAATAATTTTATTATGTAATTTTGAAATGCTTATGGTTTCCATATAGATAAATGATTTGTTTCATTAAACTATCTTGTATGTTCATCTCAATACTATCGTAGAGCAAATAAATAAGCTTTAAGCATTAAACATGCGTAGAGATGGAATGCAATTATAAGAATGTAAAGAAACAACAAAAATTGATGCATTAAAATTTTGAGGCTAAAATTTCCAAGGGCAAAGTTTGTAGCAGAATGGACAAAAAATGGAACTGGGAGAATGTTTGCGGAATCGCTCTGAACTACAGGCTAAAATCACAAGTAAATTGGTCCAATGGAACAACCTATATCCTAGTTCAATTATTTTGAACACTCATGGATGTTGTTTATTAACGCCTTTTAAAGAAGGAGCGGGAGAGATTGCTAGAAAGAGAAATGAGAAGTTGATAATGGCATTTGTTAAGCCTCTCCAATTCACAGCTAACAATTCCAGTGAACTTCATGCTGCCTTATTTGGTCTGACTTGGTGCTTTGTTAATAATTTCTCTAACTTTAAACTCCAACTTGACTCATTATTTGATGTACGGACGATCTCCAACAAAATGCAAAATACCGTGGAGTCTCTAGAAACTAGTTGAAGACGTCTAAGCCATTGTACAGTAGAGGAATGTCCATTGCAAAAGGGTAGCAAATACGGTCACTGATGCTCTTCTAAACACGCTAACAATTCACGAAGTTATCATTCTTCACTCTAGAAATCTCCCTCATGAGGCGATTAGACCACTGCATATGGCCCAATTAGGACTGCCTTCATTCAGAATAAGAGCTGCAAAGCACTCAGGATGGAATTTTGAACCCCCATAGATATCTCAATGTGCCGACACTCCTTAAAATAGGTTGCCTCTGTTTCAAGGATGATCGGAACTTCGTACATGTTGCAGCAGTTTAAGTCCACTAGGAGTCTGCTTCTAGTTAGTTTAGACTTTTGTATGCATATCTTTTGCAAACTGCCCTCCTCCTTGGTTGTAATGCCTCCGGTTTTTCAAATAACAAGATAGGGGTCAATGTTAAACCCTCCAACACCTTTTGCCTCATTGATTGGATTTAGAAAAAGAAAAAGAAAAATTATAAGTTAATGCATTAAACACACATTATGGCTGTTTTGAACTGCCATTTAAGGCAATGTCAACATATACAATTGCGGCGGTGATAACGGCTGTAATCTAAAAACTATGAACCACAATTTAATACAGATTACAATTATAGTGATTTTACAAAACCACCACAATATCTTTGTGGGAAAAGTAATTACGATGCTTTTCCAAACCACCAGTAATGCAGGTAATGGCTGTTAAAACCATGCAATACCCTTATAAAAACAGTCATTATTGCTTCGGTTTTTCGTAGTGATGTAGCAAAACATCAAATCTAATTGCTTACATAGTGAAGTATAGAAGTTTGCAGAAGTTGCAGGTCTATTCAGAAAGAAGCTTAAATTGTTTTTGATTGTTAATTAAGCATAAATAATTCATAGATCTACTTGTTGAGAATAATAAATATGAAATTATTTACTCATTCTCTAATTTAAATTATTGAGTCCTATCAAACAGGGGTCAGTCCTTTTCCCCCAGAACTCCCTTTTGACATGGTAGTTCTCTCCACCCTCATGACTAGTGCAACTTTGTTTTTAATCTTGTGTTCTCATTCAAATTGGTTGTACTTTCATCACAATGTTTGTTAGCGCGAAAATTGATCACTAATTCACCAAGGAAAAGATTGTCAAAAAAATTATTGCTGAGTTTCAGCTTTGTTTCCCAAATCTCGTGTTCTCATTAAAATTATGCCTTTTAAGACTCTGTTCAAGACTAAAATGAGCATCCTCTAGCTTGAACTTTGAAAATCAATATACTATAACCTAGTAATAACTTATGTTTCATGTATGGAGGAATGCTTATAAGTTTCCACACAGTACAAGCACATTGAAAATAACAAAAATTTCATATCAGCATTACTTGTTTGATGATGTAATTTTATATCAGCATTACTTCTTTGTAAAAAGAAGAACCCAAAACTTTAAGGGAGTCCTCCAGCATACTCCACTACTTGTCTTGAAAGTTCCATAAAATCTTACTTTGGTGATTTTTCTCTAAAAGCATGCCTGCCTACTGAACAATTCAAGTGCTTCATCCTCAGATAATAGTGGACTTCATGCACGTTATCCCCTACGTGACTGATTAATAGGTTCTTGTCTCTTGATATTAAAATAATTCTCCAACCCCTACCAAACCAATCTTGCCCTCCAACTTAATATTCCAACTGTTCGCGATGATCCATCGAGAATGAACAAAACTTTCTTCCAGCGAAACATATTCTTTAAAATAATCATCCCTTCATGTTCACTAGTTAGGGTCATCTATTCACCCAAGAGCTTGCAAATGACGACTTGTGCTAGCCATGTTAGTCCATTTTTCTGATAAAGTGTTTCGACATCACCAAGAAAACAATCAACTTCAAATCAATGACGGTATCTTTGATATAGAGCACTTGCAATTTTTGTCTTACAGATGCCGCCCATACCCGAAATCCCAATAGAGCGAACATTATTTGATTCCATAGCTAATAGTGAGGTTACTTTCTCAACCTGAGATTGCATACCCACTAAGCATTCTGGGAAAGGTGAAATAACTTGAAGCGACTTAGAAATATGTCATCAAAGAACTTCGTGATGCTCTCATCCCTACATTACAGTGAAAAGAATCTGAATAAATTAAATTGAAAATAAAAGGAAGAGTTGTCATAGACTAATCACTAATGTCTAATACAAACACATAATAAAGTCACAAAGGGAATATTCTTTTTCCCCGGTGTGACTATGATTATTATAACATTTTCATATTGTTAGATGGTACCTGTTGGGGCAGAGGAGATGGGTGAATGCGTGTCTACGGGCTGCTGCACAATGTGAGCAGGAAGCTCATAAGAATCTTTTGAACTTTGAGTATTATCCTGTTGGTCAGTTGAACAAAATTCCCAAGATACATTTTTTTTTTGTGCATTTCTCAAATGGGAAGAAAATATTTTCGAACGGTAACTGATTTTCTAAAAATAAGACGTCACGAGATAAATATATTTTGAAAGTTAAAGGATCAAAACATTGACGGCAGTAGTGTTTATTTGAAAATCCTGGTGTCGAACGGGGATCTAATTTGTTTTTGGCGTATGGTTTGAGCCATGGATAACACAAGCAACCAAATACTTTAATGGAGTCATACTTGGGCATAGTTTGAAATAAAATTTCAAAGGGGCTCTTATGCTGAATATTGGGTGTAGTTAGCTTGTTTATAAGATAAATAGCTTGTTGACAAGCAAAACTCCAAAAGTGTGATTGTAAAGACGCTTGGTGCAGCAAGGTTCTAGCAGTTTCAATAAAATTCCGGTGTTGTTTTTCAACTAGAGCAACTTGTTGTAGAGTATATGGGGTTGACACTAAGTGTTCTATGCCATGTGTTTTGAGATAGGACTGTAGACTCTGAAATTCGCCACCACCATCAGTGTAAAAAGATTGAATTTTTGTGTTGAATCTGCATTCAAGTAATGAATGCAGATTTTGAAAAACATCCGGAGTTTCATTTTTATATTTTAAAGTGAACAACCACATGTATTTCAAAAATAGATCAACAAATAACATATAATATCTTTTTTTATCAATTGACAAAACTGGAGATGGACCCCATAAATCGCCATAAAGGATTCGCAGGGGCTTGTTACTTTGCAATGAATATTATGAGAAAGTCAACATGTGAATTTTATTTGAATGTCAATAATTACAAATGGAACTAACTTTGGGATCTGAAACAGGAAGGGAAAAATTATTCAAGATAGTATATAAAACCTGCCGATGCCACAGGAGAATTGGAACAGCCACATTGGATTGAGAAGAATAATGTGTATAGCCCAGTGGCCATTCATACAACCTATCTTTATTTAGCCCGTGAACAACAAGCGCCCTCGTACTCAGATCCTTCACAAGGTAATGGAAAGGAAAAATTTCAATAAAGGAATGGTTATCACGACAAAACATAGAAATAGAAATAAGATTATTTTTTATAGCGTAAGGTATTGAGAAGTTTGAAATGATGATTTGATGTACTTATGTTAGCATTACCGGTATGGGATATTGGAATGGTGTTACCATTGTCCATAACTATCTCTTCGGTTCCGTGGTAGTCATGTCCAGTGGCTATTGAGTATCAGATGCAATATGATGAATGGGTCCACTATCCACGATCCAAGGGGTTTGTTGAGAAGGAAAACGAGCAACAAAGTTTACCCGGGCTTGCAGATGGTTATGTGACTGCGATCTGCAGACTCTAGCAGAATGACCTACGCGATCACATAGTTGGCAGGGAAGGTTTTTGTCAAAGGGTTGCTGCTGGTTGTTCCTTTGTGGGCGTTATGCTAGCCATTGCTGATTGTTTGCAGGAGTGTTCACACCTGGACGACGATTGCAAGAGTAAAGTTTGTTGCATTGGTGATAAGGAGTTGAGCTTGTCTTTGTGCTACAGCAGTAGCAATAGGAGTTAATAGCAGATTCTTGTCTTCCTCATGTTATAGTAAAAGCTCAGAATCTAGATACTTTTCGTAAAGCACTTCATATGAAATAGTAGAATCTTGAGAACGAATGGCAACAGAGAGTTCTCGAAATTCAGATCTGAGTCCACTGAGGATTTTCATAATGAGTTGTGGGTTTGATACCGGCTCACCAGAAGTTGCAAGTTCATCACAAAGTGATCGAACTTGATGAAGATAATTTGTCACTGGACGAGAATCTTTAGTGTGGCAAGCCAATCGGTCTCGCAAGATGAAGATTCTTGTTTGAGATTTTTTTGCATACGTAGTATGCAATGTATCCCAGGAAGCTTTGGCATAGACTGTAACAACAACAGTAGGGGCAAGCGTAGGATCAACAGAGAGCAAGATAGCATTTTGAATTAGCTGATCTTGGCGATACCAAGGAACGAACTCAGGGTTATCAACATCTTGTCTGTTTTGAGAGATGGTGCGACTGGGGGCAAGGATGGAGCCATTCAAATTCCCATAAAGATTGTGACCATGAATAAGCATTGAAACTTGAGCTTTCCACAAGGAGAAATTGTGACTGCTTGTTAATTTTTTTGGTAGTTGGGCAACTTGATTGAATTGAACAATAGTGATTCCATTGTTGATTCCATCAGCATTGGTCATAGATATATTAGAGGCCACTTGGACGATTAAGCAGGAAAAAAAGAGAGAGAGGATCGACTCGTGGGAGTTTAGATATGCTCTGATACCATAAAGAGACGAGAGTAAAACATGGGAAAATAATTGTGTTTTTATTAATCGTATGACAGCTATTTAAAGAATTTGTATAAGACCAGTATCAACAAGGATAGACTTGAAAGTTACAACAAATTCCTAATATTTAGGAACTATAAAAAGAGAACTCTACAACAACAAGGTGTCTAGTAATCATCCGTTATTAATCAGCACCTGATGGAAAGATCTCCTTGTTCAACATGATGACGTTTAACGTATAACAAGATTGTCTTCTTTTTATTTCTATCCTTTACTCAAAGATCCTATTCTGAATAATTATATTATGGATGCAGACAATGATAACCGTCAAGCCTCCACCTCCTGTAGCAAATTTTCTTGCATTTCATCTAGATAACAACATTGTCGCTATTGGCATAGATGACTCCACCATAGAGATATACAATGTACGAGTACACCGGCAACAACAACTATAGTGAAATGCTGATATAGAGGATGTGGTTGTTTTATGGTATCTACTCGAAGAACAAGCCCAAACTTTCCAGCCTTGTTACTTACCGAATCTTCAGCCTGTTACTCTAAGTCCCTGAGAATAGTGTGCCACCTTAAAATAACCTTACCGTGGACAGAAAGAGAAACATTTCCACCCAAAAATATCTTGGTCTCCGAAATCCCTGGTTTATTTGGTTTCACAACTAGCTAAATCGATCTGGAAAACTAGAAAACTTTTTGCCTTGTAGGAGCACATCTTCTCTTCATCACCATCTTCACCTGGGATGTGCGTTAGTGGAATCCTTTTGTGATCGTCTTTGACGTACCTTATATCAACAAGGTCTTGTGAAGTATTGTTGGGTATTTACTGTTCGGTGGTATTTTTATGTGGCTATTGAACTAGATGAGCCACAGAGTGCCACAAAAGGATTAAAGTGAGCTATGATATTGAAACACTCCTGAATTGCAACAACGATTTCATAGGAAGCTTCAAGAGTATCTCTATGATGATTTCTTGTGGAAGCAAAGTGATTTCTTGGACATGATAGATGTGTAGATGGCACAAACCATATGAATTCGGTTGTTACATTCATTAGGGTTTTATATTTGAAACCATTACTGGTGTCATGCCCCGAATTCCAACGGGGCGGACTGGCACCCAAAGCCGTTGAGGCCCGAGAGAACCAATCTTTGCCCATGTACACTCATATGCATGTCTTTGTGTGAACATAATTATATCTCATGAGACTATGCGGAAGTCATGGAAACATATGCTATATATATATATATATATATATGAAACTTGGCCATTAGGTCCATCAAGTCAAAATGGTCATACATCTCTTACAATCATTCTCCCAAATAAGTCTACAAATCCTCTACAGATACATAACTATAACCAACCTAGAGTCGGGACAACACCCTGCTCTATACACATATACAATACCAAAGTAAATGTACGTAATGACTCGGAAAGCCCCGAATCAACTGGAGCTCACCAACAATCCTCAAATGATCCGCAACCTATAATGAAGGTCTACTAGCACCTGTGCCTGCAGCAAGTAAGGTAAGCCCCCCCAAGGGAGGTCAGTACGAAGAATGTACTGAGTATATAAGGCTATAAGAAACTGTGTACAACATAGGATCTCAAATGGGATCAATACAAGTGAATAAAAATTATGGGTCAATCACCGTTTTGCATGTGTGGAACCCTGTTCATTACTTTCATTGCTTTCATTTCTTTCATTGCTTGATCATTCATTCTTATCAATTTCATTGTGAAATAACATTCCTTCATATTTTCAATTACGTGACATACTTCATTTGGTTTTACGTTCATCTTCATTATCAGTCATCCACTTATTAGTGGGCCATAATATAAAAACAGTCATCCACAATTGGTGGGCTATAACATAATTACCGTCATCCACACTTGGTGGGCTAGAATATAATAACAGTCATCCACACTTGGTGGGCTATAATATACTAACAGTCATCCACACTTGGTGGGCTATAATATAATAACATTCATCCACAGTTGGTGGGCTATAATATAATATCACAATATTGGGATTGTTCTATCCGAGCTTATGCCCTTAGATTTGTGATCCATACTCAATGAAACATAAAGTAACCATGTGTACATTACTTCTTTGCATACTTCTTTCCTTTGCATTGTTATGAGAGTGATACTTGGAGATTGAAACATTATTGGGAACATATATATTACTTCATTTCCTTTACTTTCATGAGATTGATGCTTTGTGATTATAACATTTTTGGAAATTTGGAACGTAACATTATTGGAACAATAGTCAATGATCTCAAGTCGTGCAAATCACTATTGATCAATGAGTAAGGAGTATGTAATTAATAATGATTGATATCCGAAATTGGAATACCTTAGGACATTTCGGAATGAACTAGTACAACATCAATGTGATTACTATGAGCTGCAGAAGGATACGGAAAGAGAAACCTTACATACCTTATCTTCCCAATATAAATACACAATACAATATGTGAGTACAACAATTTCGCTCCTTCTTTATGTTTCGCTCTACATCATAAATACATAACGGAACCAACATTAACCACAAGCTACATTCCAAGTGTATAAGATGACCATGAGTTACATGATTGTCCTATAACATTATTTCACCCTTTACAATACCATTCATGGCCTTATCATACCAACAATACCATAATATTTTATACATTGACCAAGACATCATAAACCAATAGCCTTTCACACCAAGTTCCTCCTTTGCATGTTCTCATTAACACCACATCACAATGAACCCATCAAGTCACTCCAATACATTTTATAACAAAAATTCCACAATTTACTCATATAGAAAAATAACAAGTTATGGACATAACCACACCATACATTTTGAGATATCATCCACACCATTCACTTTCATCAAAACATCAAGTCCCTTTTCAAGTTTAATTCACAAGAATGCACATCTTTTAGCAAAAAGCCAAAGTGCACTATTCAACACCTTGCCAACATAACCACCATGATATACATAATCTCTCATGTACATAATATATTAAATCACAAGAATAAACACTTACCAATACTTTCAAAGGGTTAATCTTGTCCAACAAGTGATTGCTTAGTGCCTAAGGTTTAAGAGAAGATGAGAATGTTTTCTTGAAAATTCTAGAATATGGCATGGGTGTTATAAGAAATAAAAATCTGTTTTTTGGTGACTTTATATAGACCCTCATGCTCATATATATCCACACAATTAGTCATAAATGTTGTGTTTACTTGTCAACAAAAGAATGAGTCATTTGACCCATTGGGCCATTTCTTTTGGCTTCATTTTGGGCCTCAAATTGAGCCCAATTCATTTAGCCCAAAAAACTCAATGCATAATCCACCAAATTCAATGTGTAATCCATCATATATCTCATGTTTAACTAATTTCACAAGTTTCACGGCAATATTCAACTCACGAGACTCATATTCGTAGCCTTAATCTCCAAATACGAAATTCTAGCCACTTATGGCTTAATTGAACATAATTTGGTAAAAACGTAATTTGGATGCCAACCTCATCCAAGATTAGTCCTACCAAGATGGAATAATTATATAATAACCCAAGAATCACATTTATTGGCTCGTGGTTGGAGAAGAAATTCGGCAAAAAGCAGCCCGGCACGCCCCCGGGCTCCCCTAGGACATAGAAAAAATTTTAGCATTTGAAAGGTGTGCAGGGGAAGCCTGGAACGCTTCCTGTAAATCCACCTTGCTTCCTGTGGGCTGAAAATTTCATCCCAGAGCGGCCTGGCAGTCCCCTGGGCGAGCCTGGCCCAAAAACTTTTTAAAAATTCCTTTCTTCGACTTTTCGTTGTGGATTTGGTTAGATACTTCAAGTTCTAATCTTTAGCTTGCCTCTTGTATTTAATAACCTTTATTTAGGAGTCATTCAAGCTTCATTTATCGCTCCTAAAATGTTCCAAAAAGTCACAAACTCCTCCTACAGGAGACTAATCACGTTGACTAGTACAATATCAAATGTTTCATGCAAAACCAATGCAAAATACGTACTTAGCACTCCCGAAGTTAAGGTTTATAACTATACACTGGGTCACCAATCAATCAAGTTAGGATTGGGAATGTACGGGGTGTTACATCCTTTCCCCCTTAGAAACATTTGTCCTCGAATGTTAGTAACATTGTCTCATCGTAACAACTTAAGTCGAAGTGAATCCTTCACATTATCATATACATACATAATACTTGTAAAGACTTACTTCTTATAACTCCAATTCGGTATCTTGAACTTTTTCTTTCGTGTACAACATTTACGAGTACTTTAAATTTCATTATTTCTTTGGTTTCCCATGTCATTTCTTCTACTTGTTGAGCCCCCAATAGTAACTTTACGGAAGCTACTCCTGCATCTCTTATTTATTTCACTTATCGATCTAGAATAACAATAGGTAACAATAAGTACCTTTTCATATGTAAGATCCTCCATGATTTGTACATCTCCACTGGTAACAATACGAGATGGATCCCCTATATACTTTCAAAGCATCGAACATGGAATATCGAATGAACTATGGAGAGTTCTTGGGGTAGTGCTAATTTATATGCCACCTACCCAAATCCTCTGGTAACCTCATTTGGCACGTTATGTATACCAACTTCCCTATAAGGCTTCGTAATATATAACTTACAGGATGTAACTTTAACAAGAGGGAAATCTGTGATAGAATCCATGTTAATCCTGTTCCATTTCCAAATTGGGAGACTGATACATTGCATGTAACTCCCAGGTTTCTGACGCTCTCTTTTTACTAGTTGATGAATTTGAATCAGGAATTACACGTTCTGCAATGTTCTTTTCATGTAACCTTACCAATACGTCTTTTCCAAACCATGGTACATTTTGATTTCTTCCGAACAAATAGGATACCGTGAATGATGTGCTTCTTTCATAATTCATTTCCCTAACTCATGTATGACCGGTACACAAAATTTACCTTGATATTGAAGTACTCCCCCTTGCGTAAGCTCAACTACCTTTGTCGAACTTTGTTGTACATTTTTTTTCAATTGACAAAAAATAGAATTTGTGTATTGTTTTTACTTTTTTTTGTTTCACCTCTACTACAAGTGACGACTCTGCTGTATTTTACATTATAGTTCTTTCATCTGGGGTTTCAAGAAGACGACCCCATACAAATAGTGGTGCCATATTCTTCAAGCAAATATCACGACTGCTAACTTAAAATCATGTGTCCGATAATTTCCCTCATAAGGGCACAATTGTCTTAAGGCATACACCCTCACACTGTCGTGCTGCATTAATACACATCCTAAACCAACTTCTAAAACATCACAATATACTGCATACTCTTCTGTGCTTAGGGAAGTACTAATACAGATGTAGAAGGCAGTTTATCGTTTAGCTCTTGGAAACTTTTCTCATATGCATCATTCAGCTGAGACTCGGTTACTCTGTGTGTTATTAAGGGTGCTAACATGGGAGGAAGCCTTATAACAAATCTTCTGTAATAACCAGCCAACCCAAGGAAGTTACGAATTTTTGTAGGCGTCGTAGGCCTTGGACAATTCTTCAAAACTTAAATCTTTTGTGTATCAATCCTTATTCCTTCACTCTATCCAATGTGACCCATGAACAATACGAATTGTAACCAATCTTACATTTACAGAACTTTGTATATATCTTACGGTCACGAAGAATCCGTAACACCTGTCACAAGTGATTTTTTCATCTTTCAACATGATCTTGAACATACCTAACAATGGCTCGAACACCCTATTCATTAAACCCATAAAACCTACAGGTGCATTCACTAGCCCCATTGACATACTAAGAATTCGTCATAACCATACCACGTTTGTAATGCTGTCTTGGGTGTATCATCATCATTCATTTTCATTTCATCATCATTCATGTCATTATTTCATCATTTATGCATTCATTTATTTCGTCATTTCATTATTTACTCATTCATTTATTTATTTTTCGAACCCCGTAACTGATCAAACAAATTGTCAACTCTGGGGAGGGAATATTTGTTCTTAATTGTCACCTTATTCAATTACGGATAGTCGACACACATTCTCAACGTACTGTCTTTCTTTCGCACAATTGACACTGGTGCACCCCAAGGGGACGTACTAGGTCTTATGAATCCCTTGTTCGTCATGTCATTTAATTGCTTCTTTAATTCCCGTAACTCTGCTAGAGCCATTCTATACGGAGAAATAGAGATAGGCTGACTGTCTGGCATCACATCAATCCCAAACTCTACCATGTCCTATTCAATAAAGTCAACTAATGTATCATGATCACCAACATTCGCAATACAATTACGATATGCTCTGTTAGCTACAATTGCTTTACCAACTGGTGTATAGAATTCAAATGGCGTAACTAGTAATTCTGGCGTCCTTTCTATGTCAAATTATTTTCTTTCCATAATAAATGGAGTAACACATAGTAATGTCAAATACGGGTCAATCAATGCATATACCTTATGTAAAAATATGAATGTTGTACCTGTGTCTGCATTAGGAAAAGCCTCCGAAGTCTGTTGATCCCCGAAGGCATAGGTACGGTCCTGTATTCTACCAGGATCGGCTGCTCCTCTAGCACCTATGCCACGACCAATAGGTTGTAAACCTAACGATGATAATGCAACGACTGATCCCGTAGGTCACGTCATACTACCCGTGGCCCTCAGTGAGCACTCTCTCATCATGTGCCCTGACTTGCCACACCAAAAACAAACTTTTTTTCCAAACCAGCATTCGCCTGAATGAAACTTTCTGCAGTGCTGGCACAGCTGACGAAATGATCCCGCTGTCTGAGAACCCTGTATTCCACTACTCTGCCCAAACCTGACTGCCTCTAAACCCTCAAAATTGGGGTGGAGTACCTACTGTAGGGTAGGAAAATGATGATCTAGGCAGTCTAGGAAACATTCGAGGCCTAGATTCTCCTTGGGACACCATAGACTGTCCCATAGGTCTAGCCCTCTTTCAAATTCATATACCCTTCTTCTCTGCCTCTGGTCTTCCATCTTTTGTGCGAAAGCCTGAATTCTAGCTATATCCATATCTTTGTTTAACGCGGCAATAGTACAGTCCCTCACCAAATATGGCTCCAATCTGCTCACATACCGATGGACTCCGTCGGCCATTGTGGCTGCTACATTTGGAGCATATCAAGACAAAGAATTAAACTGCAGACTGTATTCTCTGACACTCATGTTCCCCAGACGGAGATTTAAAAACTAATCCGCACGAGCCTCTCGAATCTCATATGGGAGGTAATGATCAAGGAATGTCGTTTTAAATTCTTCCCAATTAGTTGGATTTGTGCCAATACCCCTCGATCGTTTCTAATATTCATACCATAATATAGCTTCTCCTTTCAATCTATATGCTGCAAGCTCCACTATTTCTATATCAGTCACATGCATAACATCTAGAGCCCTTTTGATTTAGTCCACAAAGTCCTGTGCATCTTCATTCAGATCTTACCCGGTGAACATGGGAGGGTCTAATTTCATAAAATCCTGTGTCCTCCGACTAGCTGCCCTAGCCTCACTGTCATTACCTGTCATTGTCTACTTGTCTTTGATTCAGTGCAGCAACTACACCAGTAACTATACGAGTCAACATTTGCACTGCATTTCGTAGATTCTGCTCAGTATCATGAACAGGTGGTTTGGTAGGTTCTTCTCTCCTTCTCGGCGCTTCTGTGAATGGAAGAGTAGGAGAAACCCGCGACGTAGTTTCAGTGTCAGCCCTACCTTGACTAGCTTGGTCAGGTGGTGATCTACTCGTTCCTTCTCCGGCAAGCGTATCTACCTGCTTACCTTTACCTTTATCTTGTCTTGTAATCGGCATTTTACTATACAAAAGAAAACCAACTTCAATGGTTAGATATGATTTCACTTACAACATTGGCTCTATTGTACGATCTAGAAATGAAGAAATGAAACAACTCCTAAATGTCCCGTAGCTTCCTACTTATAAATGTAGCGCGAAACACATCGATAAGCAAGACTCTACTCAGACACAGCTTTGTAGACACCCTTAGGACGACCTTCTCTGATACCACTTTTGTCACGCCCCGAATTCCAACGGGGCGGACTGGCACCCGAATCCGTTGAGGCTCGAGAGAACCAATATTTGCCCATGTACACTCATATGCATGTCTCTGTGTGAACATCATTATATCTCATGCGACTATGCAGAAGTCATGGAAACATATGCTATATATATATATATATATATGAAACTTGGCCATTAGGGCCATCAAGTCAAAATGGTCATACATCTCTTACAATCATTCTCCCAAATAAGTCTACAAATCCTCTACAGATACATAACTATAACCAACCTAGAGTCGGGACAACACCCTGCTCTATACATATATACAATACCAAAGTAAATGTACGTAATGACTCGGAAAGCCCCGAATCAACTGGAGCTCACCAACAATCCTCAAATGATCTGCAACCTATAATGGAGGTCTACTAGCACCTGTGCCTGCAGCAAGTAAGGTAAGCCCCCCCAAGGGAGGTCAGTACGAAGAATGTACTGAGTATATAAGGCTATAAGAAACTGTGTACAACATAGGATCTCAAATGGGATCAATACAAGTGAATAAACATGATGGGTCAATCACCGTTTTGCATGTGTGGAACCCTGTTCATTACCTTCATTGCTTTCATTGCTTGATCATTCATTCTTATCAATTTCATTCGTGAAATAACATTCCTTCATATTTTCAATTACGTGACATACTTCCTTTGGCTTTACGTTCATCTTTATTATCAGTCATCCACTTATTAGTGGGCCATAATATAAAAACAGTCATCCACACTTGGTGGGCTATAATATAATAACCGTCATCCACACTTGGTGGGCTAGAATATAATAACAGTTATCCACACTTGGTGGGCTATAATATACTAACAGTCATCCACACTTGGTGGGCTATAATATTGTAATGACCTTCTCGGTCATTTTCCTCATTTTCATGCGTTCTCGGTGTTTAGAGCTTTTCTATAACTGCCCCAAGTTATTTATGACTTGTTGGGGCTGGCAGTTCGGTTCCCGGGCATTTCGTTTGAGAATATTATTTAGACCGAGCACGTTATAAAATATTAAATTAAATTTGAATTTGAGAAAAAGACAGTTAATTTCCTTTCGAAAATATTGTTGGAATTTATTAGATTCTTTAGTTATGATATATTTATACTACTTTATAATAGTTTTATAATTTATTAATATTTTAAAGAGGAGATAGTAAATCTAAATATGTTAAAATAATATTTTTATTTTATAGAGGTTTTATTCGAAATAATTTTCTGTTAATTATGGTATATTTAAAATATTGTATTTATTTTACCACGAACTTATGCAATATACGAGTGTGTATTTAATGTGATAAATAGTGATAAGTGGTGGTCTATCCCACTGACACGTGGAAGTGGTGGCATTGTACAATACCTACTAAATGCCACTAAACTTTTCACCTATAATCTGCCAAACACCTTTTAATATAGAAAAGTTAGGCATTTACTTCATTTGCACATAAAAAGTGTACAATAAACTTGTGTTTCAATTGCTCCCTGTATATATATATATATATGCATATGTGCTACTGCATAATGGTTCCTTTTGCTCACTTATTCCCTACATCAAGTTATTCAAGCTCGGATTCTAGTGGGAAAGTGTTTGTGGACGTGTAATCGTCGTTATTTCAGTAAGTTTTATCGTATTTACGGTAATTTTCCTATACGTTGGTATTGTTGGTGCTTATTTAGAGATTAATATGAGCTTGGAATGGATAGCATCTGTTGTGACTATTGGTCACAGAGTTATTTGAGACACTATGATGGTTTCAGTTTTCCGATTCCGCAAGCGGGCCCCACGTGGACTGTTCGGATATTTTCTAAACTAATGTAATATGGGTATCAATAGTCATATTTTGAATTGTAGTTTACTATTTTGGTAGCTTGGCAACATTCGGAGGCTTCTCGAAAGGGAAAGGCTCCTATTTAGCTGGTTTTCTTGGCAGGCTTGCGCCATGCGTCCAGGTAGGCTAGGCTTACCTTCCTTTACACTTAGATTGGGCTTATGTGTGATATATGTATGCTATTATGCTGGGATGTGGGATGGTATTATAAACTTGGTGGTGGTGGTTTGCTGTGATTTAGGCCTTCTAGGCCGGATAGGGCTATTCGGATACATTCCAGGCCCGTTATCCTCGAGGTGCACCACAGATGACCTATTTGGGGTCGGATAGTATTGTTGTGTTGATTTCTGGTTGGATAATGTTATTGTTGGACCTTAGTCCAGGCTTAGGCAAACTTAGTCCAGACTTAGACAGGTACATCTAGACTTGGTTTTCGGGACCCGTTAGTGGGGCCTGTTACCCTTTTAGTCGACTTGTCAGAACTTTGACATCTTTGGGCTTAGTTAAGCCCTCTATGACCTGTTAGTGTTGTGACGGGATTGAGTCACCCCGATTATACCCGGTTGGCCTGTTTAGCCTTGTTAGTCCCTGATAGTACCGTATTTGACCGGGATCGGCTAGTTTGATTTAGAATACGGACCTACCTTTCCATGACTTCTAATGTATACCAGACTTGTATATACATATTGCTTATAGTAGATATTTGACCTGGAAGGACCCCGAGATTGACTTGTAGCATGTTGTGGGATTAGCTTCTGACTAGTATTGAGTTGGGACTAGGGCGTTCCCCATTTATTTGATATGATATGACATTTGATTCTGTTCTGGTTACTGGCTATGATGAGTTTTGGTTCGAGTCCGGCTACTGATTCAGGTATGATGATTTTGGTTATTGACTATTGGGTGTTCCGGTTCGAGTTCGACCCCGAATTATGGTACACTATGAGTTTCGATTCGAGTTCGGCTACTGATTATTATGAGTTTCGGTTCGAGTCCGGCCACTGATTATTATGAGTTTCGGTTCGAGTCCGGCATCTGGTTATGATATGATTGTAGAGTTTTGGTACTGGGTATCATTGTTACTGGATATTGATACAGCTTCAAGACACTGGTGACTATGCATTTACTTATCTTGTGTGTCCCGCTGGTTTATGGGTGCCAGACTAGGTTATTATTTTCTTTCGTGTGCCTATCGGGTTTATGGGGGCCCAGATAGGTTATGTTTGACTTGTGTGTTTACTAAGGCATTTATTTACTCGTTACTCTGTATCACATTTATTTAGCTCCTGAGCATATCTATAAGTCTCGGTGATTACTTATGTATTTATTACCTATACCCCGGACTTAGCATGCCCCCCTGCACTTTAGCTTGCTTATATTATATTGAGCTCAGTCGGCCGATGATACCTACTGAGTACCCGTTGCCCCGGTACTCATACTGCACTTCTGCATCTTTTTCCCCGATGCAGATCCAGGCACTAGTCGACGGTTTTGACGTGACCTTTTTCTCAGCATTGACTCCGGAGCAGGGTGAGCTTACTGACGTCCGAGGCAGATCCTACTCCATCTTCTACTGTATAGTCTTTTGCTCTCGAGACTGTTTTACTTGTTATATATATTTGATTTCTGTTTTGTATTCTTGATATATCTAATAGTGGCTCTTGTACCGACCTCACCAGGTCTTGGGAGGGGTTCTTGACTTTATATATATTGTCCTCTTCCTTTTCAGTCTCAGTATGGGTATATTTTGGTTCTGTTTGTTTTTATAGTTCTAGCATGCTTATTAATACGGTTACTTCCACCTCATCTCTATTTCCTGAGATTCCGCCCGTTAGCCCATCGCTTGTCACTCCGAGCTAGGGTTTGGCTTGTCTATTGGTGGGTTACAGTAGGCGCCATCATGACTCAAATATTGGGTCATGACAAATATAATAATAGTCATCCACACTTGGTGGGCTATAATATAATATCACAATATTGGGATTGTTCTATCCGAGCTTATGCCCTTAGATTTGTGATTCATACTCAATGAAACATAAAGTAACCATGTGTACATTACTTCTTTGCATACTTCTTTCCTTTTCATTGTTATGAGAGTGATACTTGGAGATTGAAACATTATTTGGAACATATATATATATAGTACTTCATTTCCTTTACTTTCATGAGATTGATGCTTTCTGATTATAACATTCTTGGAAATTTGGAACGTAACATTATTGGAACAATAGTCAATGAACTCAAGTCGTGCAAATCACTATTGATCAATGAGTAAGGAGTATGTAATTAATAATGATTGATATCCAGAATTTGAATACCTTAGGACATTTCGAAATGAACTAGTACAACATCAATGTGATTACTATGAGCTTCAGAAGGATACGGAAAGAGAAACCTTACATACCTTATCTTCCCAATATAAATACACAATACAATATGTGAGTACAAAAATTCCGCTCCTTCCTTACATTTCACTCTACATCACAAGTACATAACGAAACCAACATTAACCACAAGCTACATTCCAAGTGTATAAGATGACCATGAGTTACATGATTGTCCTATAACATTATTTCACCCTTTACAATACCATTCATGGCCTTATCATACCAACAATACCATAATATTCTATACATTGACCAAGACATCATAAACCAATAGCTTTTCACACCAAGTTCCTCCTTTGCATGTTCTCATTAGCACCACATCACAATGAACCCATCAAGTCACTCCAATACATTTTATAACAAAAATTCCACAATTTACTCATATAGAAAAATAACAAGTTATGGACATAACCACACCATACATGTTGAGATATCATCCACACCATTCACTTTCATCAAAACATCAAGTCCTTTTTCAAGTTTAATTCACAAGAATGCACATCTTTTAGTAAAATGCCTAAGTGCACTATTCAACACCTTGCCAACATAACCACCATGATATACATAATCTCTCATGTACATAATATATTAAATCACAAGAATAAACACTTACCAATACTTTCAAAGGGTTAATCTTGTCCAACAAGTGATTGCTTAGTGCCTAAGGTTTAAGAGAAGATGAGAATGTTTTCTTGAAAATTCTAAAATATGGCATGGGTGTTATAAGAAATAAAAATCTGTTTTTTGGTGACTTTATATAGACCCTCATGCTCATATCTATCCACACAATTAGTCATAAATGTTGTGTTTACTTGTCAACAAAAGAATGAGTCATTTGACCCATTGGGCCATTTCTTTTGGCTTCATTTTGGGCCTCAAATTGAGCCCAATTCATTTAGCCCAAAAAACTCAATGCATAATCCACCAAATTCAATGTGTAATCCATCATATATCTCATGTTTAACTAATTTCACAAGTTTCACGGCAATATTCAACTCACGAGACTCATATTCGTAGCCTTAATCTCCAAATACGAAATTCTGGCCACTTATGGCTTAATTGAACATAATTTGGTAAAAACGTAATTTGGATGCCAACCTCGTCCAAGCGTAGTCCTACCAAGATGGAATAATTATATAATAACCCAAGAATCACATTTATAGGCCCGTGGTTGGAGAAGAAATTCGGCAAAAAAGCAGCCCGGCACGCCCCCGGGCTCCCCTAGGACTTAGAAAATTTTTCAGCATTTGAAAGGTGTGCAGGGGCGGCCTGGAACGCTGCCTGGCGCGCCCCCTTGCTGCCTGTGGGCTGAAAATTTTAGCCCAGAGCGGCCTAGCACGCGCCTGGCCCAAAAGTTTTTTAAAAATTCCTTTCTTCGACTTTTCGTTGCGGATTTGGTTAGATACTTCAAGTTCTAATCTTTAGCTTGCCTCTTGGTCCGAAGTTTTTTCTAAACGGTATAGTATAACAAAAACATGACTTTTGAGAGGACTTTTGATGCCTTAGAAGACTGAGAGAATGGCTAATGGATGAGGACGCAGAGATTCACTGTGATTCAATACACAAGTTTTTGTCGATAGTTGGTTGCTATAATGATTTCTAGTTTTCATTTTCTTCTTGACATGTGTAATATACAAATATTGTTTAGACTTATTTCTCAATTTGACTTTGTTTGATTGCTAGAATATTTTAATTAGGTTTCAATGAATTCCTTTCATAAAAATTATGTAATACAAATAAGGTAAGACTAATTTTCTGCATAGGTAAATAAACTAATGAATCACTTCAAATGAGCAATGTTTTAAGGGTACAAAGGTGATGAGGGGTGCTAACCCACTACCCAACCATGTACGTTACACATCTAAAAGAGTTGAAGTATTACATACTAAAACTCTATTAAAAAGAATTACACAAGTAGATCGCTTATTAGATAATTATAGGTAGTTGTGATAAGTATTCTAAGTGGAAATTTAGTATAAATGCTAACTAAAATGTCATAACAGATTAAACTACATTAATAGTTTAAACAATATTCACATTGTTAGTGTGTATAATTTAAACTGGTTTCAAAATCACAAAGAAAGCAAAGTGTGGAAGGACCTTTTCTGACTCCCGAGGAGAGTTGTTGGGGAGGCTAGATGTAGTTTATGAATCAAAAAGAGAGAATTGAAGATCAATAAATAGTCAAACTTAATATCACTATGATAAAAAATACAACAGATACAATTAATGAGGAAAACACAACATTATTCTTCTCTAGCAAATAACAAACAAGAAATGGCAACTGTAATTAGCACCGGTGGAGATGTTAAGTCATGCTCCTGAACTTTATACAAAGCGCATTCGTAAAACACCAAAATCAGAGATGTCAAGCTTCATCGTTTCGATCCATGCAGTCTGAGTTCAACCTTCCAGAAAGTTGAAGAATACCAAACATAAGAATGAATGTCCTGGCCTCTAATTAGCATGTAGCAAACATCAAACCTAACTGAATGGAACTATCTTCTATAAAAGTTTGCAGACATTGCAGGTCCATTCAGAAACAAGCTTAAATATTTTTTGATTGTTAAAGAAGCATAAAAAGTTAGAGCAAAGTAGATATACTTATTGGTGAAATAATAAATATGAGATTATTTACTCATTCACTAATTCAAATTAATGAAACAGGGATCAGTCCAAGTCCTTTTCTCCCCTGAACTGCCTTCTGACATACTAGTTCTCTCCACCCTCAAGTCGATTGCAGCTTTTTTCCCTAAATCTGGTGTTCTCGTTCAAATTGTTTGTGCTTTCATCACAATGTTTGTTAGAGCGAAACAAGATTTGACCATTAATTCAAGAAAGAAGTAAAAGAAAGAAAGAAATTGTCAAAAAGTGAAATTAATAGAGTGACATGATGTACTAGTAATTAAAGCTTTTACTACGTTGCTGCTTTGTTTCCTAAATTGTGTGTTCTCGTTAAAATTATGCCTTTTAAGACTGTTCAAGACAACAATTTGCACTACAACCATAATAATAACTTTTGTTTCATGTAAATGGAAACTAAATTAAAAGGAGGAATGCTTATAAGGCCACACATATTACAAACACAAACAAGAACTATTTTATATTCATCATGTAACTCATCATATCCAAAATCATATCTAAAAAAGGTATAGAAAATCAGCCTCGATGTAACCACTGACAAAATCTTTCACTTCCCAATTGATAGGTTCCAAATACGTAAATTAATTCTATGCTCTGTAATCCTAAAACCTAAAAAATTTAACAGTAAAGGCAGTAATCCAGCAATATGCCTATATATTTTGGCTGCTATAGCAAAATGTTATTATATAGAACATAAAACATAGCATAATATGAAAAATCAGCTCCAAATAACATTTGGCCTTAATAGTAAAATGTTGATATAGAGGATGTCAGTTGTATCAGGGGACTGGTGATGCAGCAGATAGAACACCCACCACGCGATCACCAAAAGCCCATCCATCAGATCCAACTAATGGAACACTTAATCCACCTATTCTACTCCATTGACCGCCAATTTCAGACAACAGAAATGAACCAGATAGAGTTAATATGTCAAACAATCCCTACTTGAGGAGGAATTGGTCAGAAAAGCACTCAAAACTACGTTTATGCAATGATAGACAATCCCAAAAGATCCATTAATACACGACCATATAGAGAAAAGATGAAGAAATGTATAATTGAGGAAACCTTCTGCTAGCCCAAAATCGAAAGATTCAACTAAGAAGAGGAAGCTATGGAAGGTGAAGGAAGATATTGGAAATGAGAACTTGGTTAGCGAAGAAGACTACTTGAATTGGATTATTTTGGGTTGATTACAAATGAATAAGATAACCCCAATATATATACTTATGTGGGGATGATTCTAGAATCAAAGAGTTCTAGACAATTCTTCTAGTTCCATCTACAAGAAGAATCTAGTAAATTTTTTCTTCTAGTAATACCTAGAATATCTAGATAATTCTACAAGATGCTTATTCAATATATTACACTAGATCATCCTAGAAGAATCCATGATATTCCAAAAAATCAACTTTAATTTTTTCACACTCCCCCTTAAAGTAATTTTTTGGAAGTTATCCCAAACAAGGTGTGGAAGAACTCAAATGAAGCTTTTAACCATGGCTTGGTGAAATCTTAGCAGTCCTTTCCTGACTAATTTTCTTCTTCATATGATGGAGATTTTTTGTCATCGATTGGCCCTACAAGGAAACAAGAATACATATTGACAAAATTTTCATCTCTATAGTGAGCTAGCTTGACAATAGTCCTCTTTTCACTTTGACAACCATGTGAGTCGTTCGTCACCTTTTCGATCTTAATGATGTTGAGTTCCTGAGTTCCCCCATTCTCTGAACTCCTCGACAACTATATTATTTAGAGAAGCAATTTTGATGGGCAAGTTTGAAACTCTAAGGTTCAATATTTTAGAACCCTTTCCTTTTGATGCAACTCCATATTCAAAAAATTATTCATCAATATCAACTTTCTCATTTGAGTCAGTGATGATCTGACCCTCAGCTTTTTGCAAAGCCTCAACATCATAATAGGATCCACCACAAGATTTGCTTTCTAGCTCTTCAATCATACTGTATGTCTCTCCATCTGAAATTTAGACATCAATTTCAACTTCTTCATCTATTTGATTTTTAGCTTATTCATCAGCTTCCAATATTTGCTCTGAGTCAGTGATTATGTCATGACCCAATTTTTGAGTCATGATGGCGCCTACCGAAACCACCAATAGGCAAGCCAAGCCCTAGACAAGGGTGAGAAGCGACGAGCTAAAAGGCGAGATCTCATAAGAAAGGAGATGAAGCAAAACTACTACCACCAAAATGCTGCGAATGTAAAGACAAAGGAAGTATACATACCGAGACAAAAAGAAGAGGACAATATATAACTCTAAAACTCCTCCCAAGACCTGGTGAGGTCAGTACACGATCCACTACTAGACATATCCAGAATACAAGATAGAAACCAAATATAAACAATAAATATACAACAGTCTCGGATCCAAAAGACTATACATCAAAGATAGAGTGGGATGTGCCTCGAAAGTCTGTAAGCTTTCCTTGCTTCGGAATCAGTGTTGAGAAGAGAGTCACATCATGGCTGTCCAGTAGTGCGTAGATCTGCATCGGGAAAAGATGCAGAAGTGCAGTATGAGTATCGGGGCAACGGTACTCAGTAGGCATCATCGCCTGACTGATCTCAATGTAGCATAACAGATTGAAGCACGAGGATACATGTTAAGTCTTGGTATAACTGATAAGTAAATAATAAGTAAGTAATTGCGCACTGAACATATAAATCAAATGTAACCCAATTGGGCCCCCATAAGCCCGCTGGGCACACAAAAGAATACAATACCCAGCCTGGCCCCCATATACCGATGGGATACACAAGAATAGTAAATACATAGTCACCAGTATCTCGAAGAGGTACAAGTGTCCTATAATCACAATAACCAATGGAGCGCACCGGGCTTGAACAGGCACCAATGGGTAATAACAAGAGACCAGACACCGTAATCTAACTGAGCACAGTGCGTAATAACAACAGGTCACACGTATATCATATTTGCTGGACACGAACCAAAACTCAGGTAACAACAGTATCATAATCAAGACATCCAGTACCAGAACACATAGTGCACCTCAATCTGGGGTCAGACTAGAACCGGGACACCCAATAGTCAATAACCAAAAGCATCATACTTGAATCAGTAGCCGAACTCAAATCGGAACTCATCATAGCTAGTAACCAGAATAGAGCCCATTGTCACATCATAACTAGTAAACGGGGAATATGCGAGTCCCAAGCAGAAGTCAAAATATAGGTAAAGGAGCTAAGCAATCATCTGCTACAAGGTAAGTCCTCGGATCCTCCTAGGTCCATAGTCTACTATCATGCAATATCTAAGACAGTCCGGGTATCTAGAGTAGCTTATGGCAAAGTGAGTACCAACTCTAAGCTAGGATCAGTAATCCTGATCAAGTGCGGTGCTATCAGGGACTAAAAGGCTAAACAGGCCAACCGATTATAATCGGGGAGACTCAATACCATCACAAGCCTAATAGGTCATACTAGGGCTTAACTAAGCCTAGAGATTTTAAAGTTCTCATGAGTCGACAAAAAGGGTAATGGGGCCCACTACTGGGTCTCAAAAACTAAGTCTAGTTATACTTGTCTATGTCTGGGCTATGTTTGGACTAAGGTCCAACAATAAGATTCCCCAACCAGTAACAACAACAACAATACTATCTGACCCCAAATAGGTCATCTATGGTGTACTATGAGGATAACGGGCCTGGAATGTATTCGAATAGCCCTATCTGGCCTAGAAGGCCTAAATCATAGCCTACCTGGACACCGTCGTAAGCCTGTAAAAAAACTGCTAAGCTGGAGGTTTCCCCTTTCGAGAGGTCTCTAATTGCTGTCGCGCTATCAAAATGGTAAACTAGATGTCAAAATATAACCAATGATACCCACATGTCACTAGGTCAGAAAACGACCAGACAACTCACGTAGGGCCTACTTGTGGAATCCGCCAAACCAAAATCGTCATAGCATCCCAAATCTCACCGTGACCAATAGTCACAACATCTATGTTATCATAGGAGCTCAATACATAGCTCAAATAGCAATAACAATACCAACAAATTCGACAAAAATGTAAACAATCGTAAAATCGAGAAAACATACCATAGAAATGTCTAGAACAAAGCCACGAACTCAAATATGTAAGTGTACAAGCTTGGACATTGCTATATAAGCTCAGATAAGAGCTTGAAGCTCTAAAAATGGTGCTTCTATTGTCTTTAGTCGCTTAAACAAGAGAGAGAATGAATTACCTATATATAGCCAAGACAGGTAGCGCTTAAGCTCCCTTATGGCCTCTTAAGCGCCTAGCGCTAAAGCGCCATAAGTGCCCGCTTAAGCCCTCCACCGCTTGGCCGCTAAAGCAGATCCAAGGGTCGCTTAAGCGCCTATGGCCGCTTTAGCCATGCCCTTGGCCGCTAAAGCGCCTTGGCCTAGCCTGCCTTAGCCTCTAAAGTACGCCTAGGGCCGCTTAAACGCATAGATCTAAGGCGTGCCTATGGCCGCTTAAGAGTATGGCCAATGCCAAAAATGGCTATGTCCCGGGCAATTTCGACTATGTGTCCGGGATCGATCCGGAGTCTCGTGCACACAAAAAAACTATGATACCTAACTAATTTTGATGCTCCAAACTAAATAACACTGTCGAAATTTCCATCAGAGGTTGTTACAACTAAAACTAGGGCCTAATCCCCGAGGCCTGACTCGACTTTAGCCAATAGTCGACTTATCACCCAAAATAAGTTCAGGAACCTCAAGACCAAACCAAAGGTCTACCTAACCTAAAGTCGACATTTTGGATCCGATGAGATGGTTAGAAATGGAATCTGAGGTCGTTAAATAGGGTTATAGACCCGGTAGCTATACCTGACTACCAAAAAATTCAACATTGAAAAGTGACTCTAAAAGTCAAATGAACTGCCAGGTAACCGTACTACTAGTCCCAGCAAGTCATAAGCAACCTGAGGCAGTCATAGTAAGGTTCTAAACACTTTAAACAAACGTAAACACTAGGAATGACCTGGAGGATCATTACAGTATCCATTACTAAAAGGGACTTTCGTACGGGAAAGTCAAGAATAAGCGCATACCTGAAAACGTAAACAAGTAGGGATACTAGACTCACATATCATGCTCAAGCTCCCAAGTGGTATCCTCAACTAGACGGTCATGCCATTGTACCTTAACCACAAGAATGTCCCGGGATAGCAATAATCTAATATTTCTAGCCAAAATAGACACAGGCTTCTCTACAAATGCTAACTTCTCGTCTAGCTAAATTGAGTCCCATTGTAACACATGCGACTCATCCAAAATGTACTATCGCAGCATAAAAACATGAAACACTGGGTGAATAGATAAAAATTCCAGAGTTAAAGCTAACATATATGCTACCTCCCCAACTGTACATAGAATCTCAAAGGGTCCAATATATCTGGGGCTAGCTTGTCCCTCCTTCTAAATAGCATCACGCCCTTCATAGGAGATACCCATAAAAAGACTTTATCACCAACTCTGAATCTTAACAGATGATGTCTATGGTCAGCATAACTCCTATGTCTACTCTGAGTTGTCCGTAGCCTGTCCTGAATCACCCAAACTCAGTCCAAAGATTCACGGAGCAAATTTATACCACAAGGACTAATCTCTGAATTTTTGAACCAACCAAGGGGAAACCGACACTGTCTACCATACAAAGCCTCAAACGGATCCATCTGAATGCTAGAGTGGAAGCTATTATTATACGCAAACTCTGTAAAAGGCAAGAACTAATCCCACTGACCCCTAAAGTCTAACACACAAGCATGGAGCATATCTTCTAATACTTGAATAGTCCGCTCTGACTGCCGGTCAATTTGAGGATGAAATGCAGTACTAAGGTCCACTTGAGTACCCAACTCCTCCTGGAAAGTCCGCTAAAAACTGGAGGTAAACTGAGACCTTCGATCTAAAATAATAGATACTGACAGTCCATGTAGATGAACCATCTACTAAATATATACACAAGCCAACCTTTCAGCACTATATGAAACTCGAACAGGGATAAAATGCACCGTCTTAGTCAACCGGTCTACAAAGACCCAAATACAAGGTAATCCACCCACAAAATATATAGTGACCACTTCCACTCAAGAATAGGCAACTGCTGCTGCAAACCACTGAGTCTCTGGTACTCGGCCTTTACCTGCTGACAACATAGGCATCCAACCAATAACTCAAAAATATATTACCTCATACCACTCCACCAGTAGTGTTGTCTCAGATCTCGGTACATCTTAGCTATCCCGGGGTGAATAGAGTATCTGGAATTGTGTTTCTCACGCAAAATCAAAGGAATCAAATCTCCAACCCTCAGAACACAGACACGACCATAATATCTCAGTACACTATCATAACCCAAGGTAGCCCTTTGGGACTCACCTCTCACTACCCACTCTCTAAGATTACGAAGTTCACTATCCTCAAACTGTCGGCTTTGAATATGCTCTATCAAAGTAGTCCTCGCCCCAACACAAGCAATAATCCTCCTTGGATCAAAAATATCTAAATGCACCATCAAATTAGATAAGGATTGAATGTCCAAAGCTAATGGCTGCTGAGAGACTGGAATGAAGGCTAAGCTACCCATACTCACTACCTTCTGGCTCAAGGAATCCGCAACTACATTCGCCTTTCACGGATGATAGAGAATAGAGATGTCATAGTCCTTTAACAATTCTACCTATCGGCGCAGCCTCAAATTAAGATCCCTCTGAGTCATAAGATGCCGAAGACTGCGATGATTAGTATAAATCTCACAATAAACCCCGTACAAATAGTGCCTCCAAATTCTAATTGCAAATACTACTTCTACCAACTCCAAGTTATGAGTAGGGTAATTATGCTTGAACACCATTATTTGTCTCAACTCATAAGCAATTATGCGACCTCGCTATATCAGAACACAACCCAAGCCGACACCAGAAGCATCACAATAAGCAGTGAAACCCTCACCCTCAACTGGAAGAGTCAACACAGGAGCGAAAGTAAGTCGATCCTTGAGCTTCAGAAAGCTCACCTAACAATCTTCAGACCACTGAAATGGGACCTCTTTCCTGGTCAATATAGGCATAGGAGATGCAATAGATGAGAAACCCTCAACAAATCATTCGTAATAACCTACTAACCCACCAAAACTGCGAACCTTAGTAGGCGACGTGGGCCTATCCCAACCTCAAATGGCCTCAATCATTGCTGGGTATACCATGATACCGTATCTAGATACAACATGCCCCAAGAAAGCTACAGACTCAAGCCATAACTCACACTTCGAGAACTTGGCATGAAGCCACTGATCTTTCAAAGTGTGGAGCACAATTCTCAAATGTTGCTCGTACTCCTCACTACTTATCGAATAAACTAAATTGTCGTCAATAAACACAATCACAAAGGAGTCCAAGTACGACCTAAATACATGATTTATCAAATCCATAAAAGCTGTCAGGGCATTAGTCAATCCAAACGACATCACCAAGTACTCATAGTGGTTGTAATGAGTCCTAAAGTTTGTCTTAGGGGTATCTGCAGCCCTAACTCTTAACTGATGGTAGACAGATCTCAGATCTATTTTAGAGAACACTGCTGCACCCTAAAGCTGATCAAACATATCATCGATATAAGGCATATGATACTTATTCTTCACTATCACCCTCTTCAACTACTTGTAATTGATACACATATGCATTGACCCATCTTTCTTCTTTACCAATAGAACTGGAGCACCCCACGGCGACACACTCGGCCTGATAAAACCCTTATTCAGAAGACCCTCAAGATGACTACTCAACTCCCTAAACTCAGTAGGATCCATACGGTAAGAAGCCATAGAAATAGGTTGGGTGCCTGGCTCTAGGTCAATAATAAGCTCCATATCACGCTCAGGAGGAAGGCCAAATAGTTCAGTTGGGAATACGTCAGGAAACTCATGAACAATAGGGACAGAGTCAAGCGACAAAATCTCAATACTAGCATCTCGAATATAAGCAAAGAATGAATCACATCCCCCAACATCAATCTACGAGCCCGAACATATGAAATAATCCCCATCGATGTGCGGCTAACAAAATCGTACCATACCACCAGGGGTATACTAGGCATAGCTAAGGTAACGGTCTTGGATAAACAATCAAAGACTACATGATTAAAAGACAACCAGTCCATGCCCAAAATCACATCAAAGTCTACCATGGCCAATAAAATAAAATCAACCTGAATCTCAAACTCCCGAACAGTCACCAGACAAGATCTATATACCCGATCCACTACTAAGAAATCACCAACTGGTGTAGATACATCTAAGGGTACAGATAATAACTTAGAACATAAACCCAATCATGGTGCATAATAATTAGATACATAAGAAAACGTGGATCCGGGATCAAATAATGCAGAAGCTGGCTAATAGCATACAAAAATCATACATGTAATCACCACATCCGAAGCCTCAGACTATGGCCTAGCTGGTACGACATACAACTAATGCTGGCTACCACTAGCGTGAGCACCGACCTGACCACTAGTTCGACCTCCCTGCACTCGACCTAGAGAACCCTAGGGACCACCCCGACAATCTTATGCACCATTTCTGCTTGTTGGCGATATAGATATGATGGGTTGTGCCATCTGAACTGAAGGCAGAGCTCCCTACTCGACATGGAAGATCAAGTTGAACCAGTATGACCACCACTAGTCAATGAACTGGACTGACCACGTCTCTGAGGCTGACTACCATAACAACTATAAGTTAGCCGACCCCTATCAAAAATCGACAAGGATGACTGTACGGGCCTACTAGCCTAAACTTGTCGGTGAAAAGACTGTTAATGCTACTGAGGGTACCTACTCTGAAATCTGTAGCCTCTGAACTGCGAGCTGTTGTGACTACCACTGTAACTACCCTGTAATCGGGGTCTCTTATCACTGCCCCATTGGTTCTCGCGATTCATCTCCTCAATCGAATACACATTCTCAGCTATCTTAGCAAATGACTTCCCTGAAGTTACTAAACTCTGTGTAGCTCTATGAAGTGCTAACCGTAATCCCCTAACAAAACATCTGATCCTCTCATACTCGTCAGGTAGGATAATCGTAGCATGCCTGTCCAAGTCATGGAATCTACTCTCATACTTAGCTATTGTTATAGACCCCTTGCCTCAACTTATAAAACTCATCTCGAAGACGCTTACGCATACTGCGAGGCATATATTTCCCCAAGAATACCTCGGAGAACTGTGCTCAAGTAACGGGTGGAGATCCAACTGGCCTGGAGTCAAGATAACCTCTCCACCATCTCCTCACGACTATATCAAACTGGTAAGCAACAAAATCTACCCTGCACGACTCAACTAATCCTAAATTCGTCAACTTCTCTTCTCAGCTGGATAAGAACTCATAAGTGTCCTCTCCTGGAGTACCCACAAATTTGGGTGGAGCTAATCTCAATAAATGACTCAACATCTTCTGTTCCTCAGCTAAAATAACTGGATGGACTGCTATCGGTACAGGCGAAACCTCAACTATGGTAGTCGCAGCTGCAGGCTGTGCCCCAACACTAACTCCCTGTGTTGCTGGCTCTACTCCAGCAACAGGCGAACCTCCAACTAATCCCAGCAACTATACCAATGTACCTCAGAGCACTAAAGTATCAATAAATCTAGGTGGAGCCTAGGCTGCTCCCTAGCCCATCGGTTGCTGTGGCGGCAGAACATCTGGGCTACAACCGAATGGATTAATGGATCCCTGGTCTGATCTCGACCTGGGCATGCAGCTCTATCATGCCCCCGACCTCTACCTCTGACTGAAGCTCATGTTGTAGGCTCGAGGTCCTATGCCCTAGCTCTCGTGCCACGAGTCCTAGCTATCTGCTGAAAGAGTGAACTAAACAAGGATCAAAAACCAACACTGACTCTATCGCATGAACATGAATCAAGGAATTAAACTATCCCCTAAATATTCTCTGTATTCTCCTAAAGATAGTATACAGGATTCTTCATACCGATTCACACAACCCTATTACACATTGACTCATGTACTGACACTACCCATAAAACCTAGGCTCATATACCAAGCTGTCACGACCTAATTTTTAAGTCATGATGGAACCTACCAAAAACCATCAAGAGGAAAAACAAGCCCTAGCCAGGGGTGAGAAGCGACGAGCCAAAAGGTGGGATCTCATAAGAAAGGAGATGAAGCAAAACTACTACCACCAACATGCTGCGAATGTAAAGACAAAGGAAGTATAAATACCGAGATAAAAAGGAAGAATACAATATATAACTCTAAAACCCCTCCCAAGACCTAGTGAGGTTAGTACACGATCCACGACTAGATATATCTAGAATACAAGACAGAAACCAAATATAAACAATATATATACAACAGTCTTGGATCCAAAAGACTATACATCAGGGATGGAGTGGGATCTGCCTCGAACATCAGAAAGCTTTCCCTGCTCTAGAATCAGTACTGAGAAGAGAGTCACGCCATAGCTATAGGCTAGAGCCTGGATCTGCATCGGGAAAAGATGCAAAAGTGTAGTATGAGTATCGGGGCAACGGGTACTCAATAGGCATCATCGGCTGACTGAGCTGAATGTAACATAACAAGCTAAAGTAATGGGGAGCATGCTAAGTCCTGGTATAACTGATAAGAAAATACGATACTGAATAATAAGTAAGTAACTGCGCACTAAATATATAAATCAAACATAACCCAACTTGGCCCCCATAATCTTGATGGGCACACAAAAGAATACAATACCCAGCCTAGCCCCCATAAATTGGTGGGACACATAAAAATAGTAAATGCATAGTCACCAGTGTCTCGAAGCTTTACTAATGTACAGTAATCACTATAACCAATAGAGCGCACCGAGCGTGAACCTGCACCAATGGGTAATAACAAGAGGCCAGACGTCGAAATTGGATCGAGCATAGTTGGTAATAATAATAGGACACATATATATCATATTTGTGGACTCGAACCAAAATTCATAGAACAGCAGTATCATAATCACGTTACCCAGTACTAGAACTCATAGTGCACCTCAATTCGGGATCGGACTCGAACCGGGACATCCAATAGTCAATAACTAAAATCATCATACCTGAATTAGTAGACGGACTCAAATCAAAATGCATCATTTCCAGTAACTCAAAGTTATTTTAAGTCGATAAAAAGGGTAATAAGGTCCACTACCGAGTCTCAAAAACTAAGTCTAGTTATATCTCTCTAAGTCTGGGCTAAGTCTGGACTAAGGTCCAACAATAACATTCCCCAACCAGTAACAACAACACTATTATCTGACCTCAAATAGGTCATCTATGGTGTACCATGAGGATAACATACATGGAATGTATTCGAATAGCCCTATCCGACGTAGAAGGCCTAAATCACAGCAAACCACCACAAAGCCTATAGTACCAGCCCACAACACCAGTACAATAGCATATATATATAACATATAAGCCTCATATAAGGATAAAGGAAACCTATCCTACCTGGACTCCGTAGTAGGCCTGCCAAAGAACCCGCTAAGCTGGAGCTTTTCCCTTTCGAGATGTCTCTGATTGCTGTCACGCTCTCAAAATGCTAAACTAGATGTCAAAACATAACCAATGATACCCATATATCACGAGGTCAAAAAATAACCGTACAACTCAAGTGGGGCTCACTTGCGAAATTTGCCAAACTAAAATTGTCACAGCATCCTAAATCTAATCGTGACCAATAGTCACAACATCTATGATATCTCTGAGCTCAATACATAGCTCAAATACCAATAACAATACCAAAAAATCCAACGGAAATATAAACGACCGTATTAATGGGAAAACTTACTGTAGAAATGTCGAGAACAAAATCCCGAAGTCGAATATGTAAGTGTCCAAGCTTGGACCTTGCTATGTAAGCTCATATAAGAGCTTGATGCTTTAAAAATAGTGCTTCTATGGTCTTTAGTCATTTAAACAAGAGAGAGAGAATGAATTATGTATATATAGCCAAGACAAGTGGCGCTAAAGAGCCCTTGTGGCCTCTTAAGCTCCAAGCGCTAAAGCACCATAAGTGGCCGCTTAAGCGCTCCACCATTTCCACTGCTTGGACGCTAAAGAAGATCCAAGGTTCTCTTTAGCCATGCCCTTGACCGCTAAAGTGCCTTGTCCTAGCCTACCTTGGATTATTAAGAGAATAGCGCTAAGGCGTGTCTATGGCTGCTTAAGCGCATGGCCAATGCCAAAAATGGCTAAGTTTGAAATGGCAGGGTTCAATATCTTAGAATTCTTTCCTTATGATGGGACTCCATAATACCAAAATGATTCATCAATATCAACTTTCTCATATGAGTCTATGATGATCTGACCATTAATTTCTTGCAAACCCTCAACACCATAATAGGATCCACTACTAGATTTGTTTTCTAGCTCTTCAATCATACTGTATGTCTCTCTATCTGAAATTGAGACTTTAATTTGAACTTCTTCATCTATTTGATCTTTAGATTCTTCATCAGCTTCCAATATTTGCTCTGAGCCAGTGATTGACTAGGGACTTCAACTTCTACTATATCTCCCTCAAAGCTTTCCCTTGAATGGTCATCATCGGCATATGTAGCTTCAAAAAATGTTAGCGCAGGTTCTACTTCAAAATCCTTCACATCCAAAATATTATTACCAATTTCAATATCTTCTTCTTTGGTTTCTTCCTCAACAACAACTACAATGTCATCATTTTGAATATCTTCAGAGTTTTCTTACATCCTTTTGATTGCAGTAGTGCCTTCCTTGCCCACGTGGTGGACTAGATTATATTCAAAATTCACGATCCAAATACTTTAAAAATAAATAGTAGCCAAGGCATCTATTTCTCGGCTCTCAGCTACTAAGAACCTAGACGACGATTGTTGGAGTAATTATTATTACCCTAGTGACAAGGAGTTGAGCTTGTTTTTTATGCAACATAAGTGGTAAAAGGAGTTGATAGTGGATTCTTGTCTTCCTCACGTTGTAGGAAAAAATCATAATCTAGAAGCTTTTCATAAAACTCTTTATATGAAAAAGTAGAATATCGAACATGAATAGCAGTAGAGAGTTCTCAAAATTCAAAAATGAGTCTAGTGAGGATTTTCACAATAAGTTTCGAGTTTGATACCGATGCACCAGATGTTGTAAGTTCATCACAAAGTGATCGAACTTGATGAAGATAATCTATCACTAGATGAGATTTTTTAGTCAAGTGAGCCAATCGATCGTCTAAATCGAAAATTCTTGTTTGAGATTTTTTTGCATAAACAGTATGCAAAGAATCCTAGGCATCTTTGGAGGAGTCATCAACATTAATAGTTGGGGAAAACGTATGATCAACAGAGGCAAAAATAACATTTTGAATTAGCTGATCTTTGTGATACCAAGAAACAAACTCAAGGTTATCAACATCTTGATTGTTTTGAGAGATGGTGTGAGTAGGGGGAGGGATGGAGCCATCGAGATGCACATAAATATTGTGACCATGCATAAGCTTTTAAACTTGAGCTTTTCATAAGGAGAAATTGTGACTGGTTTTTAATTTTATTAGCAGTTGGGTAACTAGATTGAATTGAACAATAGTGATAGCATTGTTTATTCCATCAACATTCGTCAAACAAATATTGTTGGAAATTTGGGTGAGTATGCAGTAAAAAAGAAAGAGAGAGAGGATCAACTCATGGGAGTTTAGATATGCTCTGATACCATAAAAAGATGTAAGTAGAACATGGGAAAATAATTGTGTTGTTACTAGTCGTACGACATTTATTTAAAGAATTTGTACAAGACCTTTATCAACAAGGATAGACTTGAAAGTTATAACAGATTTCAAATATTTAGGAACTTTAAAAATAGAACTCTACAACAACAAGGTGTCTAGTAATCATCTATTATTTGGAGTAGAATTTTTGATGGGCATGTTTGAAATTACAGGGTTCAATATCTTAGAACTCTTTCCTTCTGATGCGACTCCATAAATGATTCATCAATATCAACTTTCTTATTTGAGTCAGTGCTGATTTGACTATCAATTTCTTGAGAACCCTCAACATCATATAGGATCCATCATTAGATTAGCCTTCTAGCTCTTTAATCATACTGTATGTCTCTCCATCTGAAATTGATACTATAATTCCAACTTTCTCATCTATTTGATCTGGAGATTCTTCATAAGCTTCTATTATTTGCTCTGAGCCAGTGATTGACCTTGATAAGGTAGATGATTGGCCAGGGAATTCAACTTCTACTTTATCTCCCTTAAAGCTTTCTCTTGAATGGTCATCATTGGCATAGGTAGCTTCAAACAATGGTAGCATAGATTCTACTTCAGAATCTTTCATGTCCAAAATGTTATTACCAATTTCAGTATCTTCTTCTTTGATTTCCTCAACAACAGCTACAATGTCTTTAGTCTAAACATCTTTGAAATTTTCGTTCTTCTTGTTGATTGTATTTGTGCCTTCCTTCTTCACCTAATGGACTATATTATATTCTAAATTCATGGTCCAGACTTTTTCAAAATTAATAGAATCCAAGGCATCTATTGATTGACTCTCAGCTACTAAGAACCTGGATGGTGATTATTGGAGTAATTATTATTACCCTAGAAAGAAGGACTGGAGCTTTTCTTTTATTCTACAACAGCAGTAATAGGAGTTGATAGTGGATTCATATCATTCTCATGTTGTAGGAAAAATTCATAATCTAGAAGCTTTTCACAAAGCTCTTCATATGAAATAGTAGAATCTTGAGCATGAATGACAATAGAGAGTTCTCAAAATTTAGATCCGAGTCTAGTGAGGATTTTCACAATGAGTTTTAGGTTGATGTTACGAGTTCATCACAAAGTGATCTAACTTGATAAAGATAATTTGTCACTGAATGAGAGTCTTTAGTAAGGTGAGCCAATGCGTCTATCAAGTTGAAAATTCTTGTTTGATATTTGTTTGCATACACAGTATGCAAAGCATCCCAGTCAGCTTTGGCAGAGTCTGTAACAATAACAGTGGGGGAAAACGTATGATCAACAGAGGCCAAAATAACATTTTAAATTAGCTGATCTTGGTGATACCAAGAAATGAACTTAGGATTATCAACATCTTATTTGTTTTAAGAGTTGGTGAGAGAAAGGGAGGGATGAAGCCATCGACATGGCGATAAAGATTGTGACCATGCATAAATATTTAAACTTAATCTTTCTACAAGGAGAAATTATGACTGCATGTTAATTTTATTGGCAGTTGGGTATCTGGATTGAATGGAACAATAATGATGGCATTGTTGATTCCATCAGCATTGGTCACAAAAATATTAGAGGCTACTTGGGCGAGTAAGCAGTAAAAAAAAAGAAAAAGAGGATCAACTCTTGGGAGTTTAGATTTGCTATGATACCATAAAGTGACGAAAGTAGAACATGTCAAAATAATTGTGTTGTTACTAATTGTATGACAGCTATTTAAATAATCTCTACATGACCTATATCAACAAGGATAGACTTGAAAGTTACAACAAATTTTGAATATTTAGGAACTGCAAAAATAGAACTTTACAACAAGAAGGTGTCTAATAATCATCAATTATTAATTAGCATTTAGTGGAAATATCTCCTTTTTCAACATGATGACATTCACCATGTAACAAGATTGTCTTATTTTTATTTCTATCCTTTACTCAAAGATCCTATTCTGAATTATTATCTTATGGATGCAGAAAATGATAACCGTCAAGCCTCCACCACCACCAGCAAATGACCCTGTGTGCCAACTTACTTTATAAGTCTTTGGATAGGGTCCGCGTGATTCAAGATAGTCTACGGGAAGATCAGAGTAGGTAGAAGAGTTATGCTGACCGTAGGATTTGTGTATTGAAGTTTGAAGTTGGTGATCGGGTTTTCCTTTGAGTGTCTCCCATGAAGAGTGTGATGAGGTTTGGGAAGTGTGGCAAGTTCAGCCCCTGGTATATCGAGCCATTTGAAATACTTCAGATAGTTGGAGAGGTGGCTTATGAGTTGGCCTTGGCCCCGGACTTTTAAGCTGTCCATATAGTTTTCCATTTATCTATGCTGCAGCCTATATTCCAGATGAGTCGTACTTGCTTTATTAGGACTTATTTCAGTTTGGTGAGAGGTTGACCTTTTAGAGGAGCCAGTTTCTATATTAGCCAGATATGTTAGACGGTTGCATTCCAGAGATATTCCTATCATTAAGGTTCAATAGAGGCACCGTATAGCTAAGGAGTGTACCTAGGAGATTGATAGTGAATTGCGAGCCCAATATCCCCACTTGTTTGAGCCTTCAGGTACTTCTTGATCCTTTACTTTTGCGAACGAAAGTCCTTTTAGTAGTGTATATTGTAATGACCCTCCAGGTCATTTCCTGCATTTTTGTGCCTTTCCAATATTTAGAGATTTACCAAGTCATTTATGACTTGCTGGGACTGACAGTTCGTTCACCGAGTAGTTCGTTTGGTTTTTAGAGCCAATTCCCTATTTTAGAGCTTTCGTTATTAAGAAAAGGGTATCGGGCCTAAAATTTAGGTAAATGGACTCAGATCTAATTTTGACAGTTTTTTTAGCTCCTAAATGTTGATTTTATGCTAGGGGGACCTTTGGTTGGGGTCCCGAGACTTCCAGGCTCATTTTGGGCTATTGTGTAGATTTTGGTTAAAATGGCCCTTTAGGTGTGGGACCCATTTTTGATCTAAACGGCCTCGGATGAAAATTTTGATGGATCCATTGAGTCCAAAATTCCTAATTCTATAGGGTAGCATAGATTTTTTTCTAACGAATCCCGAGGGTAGGATCAAAAACTTAGCGCTTAGCCAAGTTTGCTAATGCTGAAGCCTCTGGTGCAAGCCTAAAATGGCCTTCACATTCGTGATGGTCAAGGATTTTTGGTCTCCGCATTCACCAGCCATCCTTTTCATTCACAAAGGGTCAGCTGGCCAACTGGTCCTAGCTTCTTCTTCTCTTTTGCGGTGGACCGACAACATTCGTGAGGGCATGGTGAGCTTTCGACGGCGTCCAGGTAGGCTAGGCTTACTTTTCTTTTAGAATAAGATTTATTTTGGTATTAGTGTAGTATTATGCTATCTATAGGTGGGTATTTATGACTTGGTTTATGATTTAACCTTTATTGAATAAGTTAGCCGATTAGGGGCCTTTTTGGTAGACTTCGGCCCCACCTTTCCTCACTTTGGGTTATGTTGACACCTTAGAACTAGTCTTAGTTACAATTAGTGACTTGGGTTGGAATTAAAAAGCTGTATACTAGGTTTGGGTAGGGGCTTGCATTAGTATGGGTTTTTAGGACTAGAAGCGGCCCCCCCGACCCCTCTTTTAGGTCAATTGCATAAGTTAGCTCCTTGTAGACCTAATAGAACTTTATTCATTACCTTAGACTTAACTTGAGCCTTAGTAAGACTTAGCCAATTTAATGAGATTCAGTTAGCTTCGATACTTGGGGTGGAATTATGTTTGACCTTTAAAACCATGACCTTAAACTTAGTAACTAAATATGCGTCATTTTTAGATTGGACTGCCTAAATTGGAAAGTTGGTACTAATTGGATTTGAGGGGAATTATAACCTTGGATTGTAACTATTCTTAACTTATCTACTAGTCCCGATTCAAGTCCTGCAATTATGATTCATACGTGGCATATTAGCTATTATGTCACTATTCTCAAGTCTCGATTCAAGTCCAACATTTATGATCTATTTGGATACTTATTGGGACTCAGAAATTTGGTAATAACCAGTACAATTCAGAATTATGATATAGGAGGAGATTCAGGTATGTTTTACTCGTTGGCTTAATTAAGCTTGTTATTGTTGGTAACTTCATCTATGTATTAGAATACTCTTTGTTTGTATCTGCAGGGCGTATGGGGGCTTGGATGGGTTATTCCTTTCTTGTTTGTGCCTTCTGGGCTTATGGGGCCCCAGTTAAGTTGTATTTACTTTTGAGTTACTTATTTTGCATATGTATCATATTTCGCCCGATTTGGAGTAGTATTTCTGTCATACCCTTACTTCTGACTTAAGATTACATTCTTGCATTTTATTATACTTTTATTGTAATTTAGCTCAGTCAGCCTATAATGCTTACTGAGTACCTATTTTTTTTGGTACTCATACTATACTTCTGCATCTTTTCCCTGATCTAGATCCAGGTACGAGCCACCACCATTGACATTATCCTTAGGCTTATTGTTGCTTTGAAGATAGGGTGAGCTTTCAGAGCCTAGAGTTGATCCTCTATCCTTCTGCTATTTTTAGATAGTCTTTTGTATATTCTGAGGCTACATGTATGTTTGATACTGTCTAATACTCAATTCTTTTGATTTAGTAGCTCTTGTACCGTCTTTACTAAGTCAAGAGGATACTCTTTTGTACTTTTAATCCTATTCCTCTGTTTTTCAGTACGATCATATCTATATATCGCTACTTAGTACTTCTATTGCATGTCTATATTTTGTGTTCTTTTATTTTTCGCCGTTTGGCCATTACTTTATGTTCTGGGTTATGGTTTGGCTTACCTACTGGTGGGTTAAAGTAGGTATCATCATGACTTGTGAAATCAGGTTGTGACAGTGATCACCTCCATCTAAGTTAAATATTAACAGGGGTAGAGCTTATAACTCTCTAATTATCATCAAGTGTATCATACCAAGTTACATTTCTCTAATGATTTCACAAGTAGTCTTCAGCTACTTCTAATTGACACAACACTATTATTGTCACGACCCAAAATTTGAGGTCATGATGGCACCTACTTCGTCCCAACCTTGATAGGTAAGCCAAAACCCACCAATGAAAGGGAAAATCATAATATAGAATAATAACGCAATATAAAACTTCTAGAACGAAGACAGGCTATAGTATGCAAAATATAAATATCCAAAAGAAAATACATAAAACATCAAAACTTCGTGTCATAAGTGTGAAGAACATCTAATACAAAACCAAAAATTGAATGAGACATAAGTTTGTCTTTGAAAGTAAATAAAGACAAATAGGATAGGATGAGGTCTAAATATCTGCCCCGAAGGCTAGAGCTCACCAGTACCTCGAAATGTCAACCACTAGCCACACCAGTCAGCCACCGCGGATCACACTCATACTAGGATATGCACCGAAAGGACACATAGGTAGGAGTGAGTACGGTCTACTTGTACTCAGTAGATATCATAGGCCAACTGAGCAAAGTAGAAAACTAAACAAGTAAAGAATACTATGAGCATGCTTCCACCTACATACAAAAAAGTTTTCAAATTTTAGCTCACACTGTATCTCCTAACAGTTTCTACAATATAATATCTGAATAAGAATAAATACACACGAAATTATAAGGAAAACTAAGTACATGCAACAAACACATAAGAAAATACAATGATGCAATGTAATGCAATGATGGTGGGATAATGATGATGTAAGCCATCACATGACTTTTCGTTTACACCTTCCGAGCTTCAGCCCTTCAAGACAGAATCCATGGGGGTTTGCAACCCATATACTTAACAAATCTCAATCTCATACCCCAATCACCTTACCGACACATTCCTTGATCAAGGGTTTTATAAAGTGTTTATTTTCTTTCAAAAATCAGTATTTCTCAGTGGTACCAATATCTCATGAATATGTATGGGTTAAATTAGGATTTAATGCTCATAACCAATCAATATGAAGATAATAATTAATTCAATATGGGTATAAATGAGCTCAGAATCAACTCAATATATCAATAATTCATGATATAAGCCCTCTCATGATACCACCCTCTCATGATACCACTCAAATAAATAGTTATGTAAGACATCAATAATATCATTTAAAACCCCTCACTCGGGCATCACTATACTGATAGAGGAAAATAATGCTCAAATAAGGCCTATAATATCTTTACAAGCCCCCGCACGGGCATCACAATGATAATAGTGGCATTTAATACTCAAATAAGGACTATAATATCAAATAAAGAGTCCACACGGGCATCACACTAAATATAATCTCTCAAATAGCAACAATAAGTATATAAGCCCCCACACAGGCAACACTATAATTATAATAATCTAGAAATACAATTCCCACATCTAATTCCCCAACCCATAGCATAGTTTACATGAATGGTTAACTACCCAGCCCAGTTTGAAGAAAGTTAACCCATATAAATTCTTAGATTAATTGACCATTGTTCAAAGACCGATAAGATTACAAGCATTTTGAATTCTTAAAAAATATGATAATATTAGTAATAAATCTGATAGCATGCTTGATAACAAATAATTTTTTTTCCTTTTATTTTAGGAAACTTATCTAATGATTGCTATTTCACTCAAAAGATTAATTTTCTTTCTTTTATATTAAAAAATTTATTTATTTCTTATTATTTCATTCAAAAGGTTACCAATGAAAAGTAATAGATTCGAATATTATTAATGACATAGCACTTGATTTTAATCCAAAAAAAAGGTTAAACATAACTATTTATTAACCAAAAAAACAACTATTTGACCTAGTACCCGACCTGTAAAACATCTTTTATCTACTAAACAAATATCTGAGAGCTCCTTTCTATGCTAAACAAATATCTATATGTATCAAAAAATAATAAATTCTTCAAGTAGATATGGTTTAAAATAAAGGGATGGAGGTAGAAGCCCATCCAACTATGGATCGGGGCGCAAACGGGACGTCCCAGCCTACTGGCCAACCTTAATTGTAATAGTCCATTTATAATTCAGTTAATTCTATTTACAATGTGTCTTGATATTTATCCCCCAACAGGAAAATAAGCACAAATTGTTGCCATCTCTCCTCTTCTCCTAATTAGTATTTTTTTCTTTTTTTGGTGAGTTTTTCCTTAAGTGGTTGTAAAATTTCTTTGGTTTTTGGTGGAAACAAAAAAATCATCTTGGGGCTCTAAGGAGGTTGGTAGTGATGTGTCAAAATACCCATCTTTTAACGTAAGATAACTACAATTTAAGTAAGAATATGTAAAACTTACTAAGTGATACTGAAAGACACATTCTATATTCATTGGATGCATGTAAATATTTGATGCAGATTAGTTTTTATTGTTTGAGAGAGTTGTTAAAATGAGGTTATTTTCTGATCAGCCACAAAAATGATGATGAGAAATTTAGATTTGAAGATTGCTGAATTGGAACACTTAATAAGACGATAATAAATACACTATAAGATGCCATGAGACACTTATTTATTATGTAAATAAATTTAAATAATCATTAAAAAGTTGAAGTACCAAACTAACATGAGCTGTGAGAACATGTGTTATACAAAACATGTGGAACATGCTTTCTTTATTTCTATCACTTTACATGGCTGTTGATTGTTGGGCGGTTTGTCTGTTTTCTTTGATGCAAGAACTGTGTGCTCTTATACACTTTTCTTAATTTTTGTTTTGCTATTTTATGGCCATATGCCAAGTGTTTCCTTTTTCTTTTTTTTTTTGTGTGTGATTGAGTGTATTACTTTTGAGTTATAAGGTTCAAGGAGGAAAAGTGGAAAAGAATATAAGGTGCTACACTAAAGGAGTAAAATGTTCAAAGTTATTTTTGAGAAACCCATGTTTGTAATCGTTTGCTTACCGAAGAAAATGATTATTCATTTAGTTTGATGGAAAGTGAACACTGGTAAATTGCAGGAATGTCATCCTTGTGATAATTTCGTTGTTACCTAGATATCTAATACAAACTCCTTTGACCTTTTCATTATCTCCACCGAACAGAGTTCTCTTTTATATGGGAGACCTCACTTCTAGCTGAAACAGGTGAGACATAACTTGATTACATGGGAGACATTTCTTTTGAAGAAGCATCTTTAGTTTTTTATTTGTTCTCATATCTATCATTCTTGTGTATGGGGACTAAAGATGCAGAATAGCACTGAGGATTAGACAAGGGGAAAGGGGATTAAATCCAGTCGAACTATTTTTAAAGCATGACTATGTTTTCATGAATATTTTCGAGAGTTGATCGACGATTTTATGCACTAGTGTCACGACCAAAAATTTGAGGTCGTGAACACACCTACCTTGACCTAGCCTTGGTAGGTAAGCTGAAAACCCCACGAAAGGAAGGAAAAATTGAAATAAGATGGAAATGAAATAAATACGAAACTTCTAGAACAAAGTCAGGCCATAATACAGAAATAACAGAAACATCCAAAATAAATGCATTAATCCCCACAATCTGGTGTCATAAGGGGAAAGAGCATTTAATACAAAGTCTTGAATCTGAAATACAAGAGTCTGTCTCTGAATATAATTAAAGACATGATAAAATAAGAGAAGGTCCAGAATCAGCCCCGAACTCTGGAACGCACTAGTATCTCAAGAATCTAGCTACCACGACACAATATCAGTCACCGCGGGTTACACTCAAACTGGGATATGCACCAAAAGCGCACAGAAGTAGGATTGAGTACGGTCCATTTTCACTTAGTAGGTATCATAGACCACTGAGAAAAGTAAAAAAATAAAAAAATAAAAGATAATATGAGCGCGTTCCACCTGCAAACAGAAAGGTTTTCAAACGGTAGCTCACACTATCTCCACTTACAATTCTACAATATATAGTCAAAAAGGAACAACTACACAAGAAATATTTCTATCTATCTATCTATCTATATATATATATATATATAAGAAAACTAAGAACACATCAACGAGTACATACAAGAAACACAAAAGATTCAAATGCAATGCATTGATGGTGTGACTTTTATATACATCTTCCAAGCCTCAATGCTTCAGGACGTGACCAATGGGGGTTCGCAACCCATATACTTTTATAATCTCAATCAACTTTATCGGCACATCCCTCGGTATACGCATTTTATAAAGTGTCTCATTTTTTTAAAAAAATCAGTATTTCTCGATCAACCTTATCAGTACATCCCTCGATATAGGCGTTTTATAAAGTGTCTCATTTTTATCAAAATAAATGTTTCTCAGTGTTACCAATCTCATGAATATGAATAGATGGAATGAGGATGTAATGCTCACTACCAAGCAGTATGAAGATAATGATCAATTCAATACAGGTTTGAATGAGCTCAAAATCAACTCAATATGTCAATATTCATGATATTTTCCCTCGCTCGGCACCTCTAGAATGAGTAGAGGCAATTAATGCACAAATGATGCCTATAATCTCAAATAAAGCACTCGCATGGGTATCACCACATTAATAATGACATTTAATGCACAAATAATGCCTATAAATATTAAATAAGACCCCATACAGGCATAACAAAAATAATATCTCTCAAGTCAATAATAATATACATATAAACCCCCATACGGGCACACGATGATAATAATATTCTAAAAAATAGAAATTCCATGACTAATTTCCTATACCATAGTCATGGAATTCTATTTCCCCTAGGTGGCCAGACTACCGCTAAGGTGGTAGTCACTTGGCACGCAGGTGACCGCTAAGGCGCCCTATCTACCACTAAGGCGGTATTGCTAAGGTGATGGAAGACGTCACTAAGGCGATGTCTAAGGGGGAATGGGCCTCAACTAAGGAGATCCTTAGCCCCCTAGGCGACATCTCTAAGGTAACCAAGTGACTGCTATAGTAGCTACACCAGAACTAGCAAAACAGTTGAAAAAGCATGTTTTCAAAACCTTCGAATGGAGCCTCGACATTCTTTCGGGACCACACTGAAGTAAAAAAGATATGCTACAAGGTTGTTTTTCAACATTCTGTACTAAATGGAAACATCATATTTTTAAAAAGAGATCGTTTACAACATTTTAACCTCCGGGACCCCTTTAAGCTTATTTTAGCTAATTTCCGTCAAATGGGTCAAAATAAAAAATAAAGGCTCTGAGTCCGAACTAACTACACTACTAACCCAAAATCGACATTCCGGATCTAATAGAACTATCCAATTACCATTAGATGCTCAAAACATGAAATGTTGGCCGAAGTCAACTCATGGCTTTAAAAGCCTCTAAGAGTCTCAAACTCACCCAAATCACTTCTGAATGCATTGGAAACCATGTCAATCAACCTCACAACTCACAAATAGCATATGGAAATTACAGGGAAGGGAAAAATGTTAAAAACACATAAAAAGATGAAATTCACAGCTATGGTTGTTACAACTAGAGAGTCGAGAATTGATGCTATTTGTTTTTGCATTAAACCATTGATTAAAGGTTGAACATTGAGCCAATTTTTATTAATTATTGCTCAATTTCTTAAACATGGTAATGCCATGTTTTGAACTTTGGTCTACTGTCAGGGAGTCGGGGATCTGTACTAATTGTTGTTGCCTTAACTAAGTGCACCAGAACTTTTTTTTAGTGAATTTAGAGTGCTGAACTGTGAAGGAGTGTTTAATGTGCACAAAAAATGAAAACTTCACTATTTTTTTGTTGAATTTTTAGAGTTCTGAAATGTGAAGAATCTGCAATTTTTTAATGAAGTATAGTGCACTGATATGTGTAGGTGGTTTTTGGAGAAAGTGTGCTAAAACTTCGCTATAAAACGTGTAGAAAAAGTACAACTTTCTCTGCCAATTTTTATTTACAATTTGGTGTCCAACTGAAACTTTGTTGCGACATGCAATTTTAAAACCAATTTGACACCTCCAGTTTGGTATTGAAACTTTGTAACATTACACATACATGATTGAAGTAGTTCAATAAAGTGCTAAGCTTTCTGAAATAATAAAATTATTTGTTGATCAATGCAAAGAAGGAAGGAAGAACTTTATTCTATTCTTGAAATGTATAATTTCTCAGGTCTAGTGAGAGCATTGGAAACACTAGGAGTTGTATTGATGTCAACGCTACTGGAACCAATTTTTTCTTAGAAGTTTTAATTATTATTTCGTTGATTTATAGGATCATATTCTGTAAAAATAACTAGAATTGAGATACTCTTAAATTGATTATAGCTTTTTTACTTTCTTGCAAAGCGTAGTTACTTTCTTTTTATAATGGATTTTGTTATTAAAAAATATATTGCTAAACTCATTGTTGTTTAGTGGTATATATTACTTTAAAAAATATAAGAGAGTTGTTTTATCGAGTTCAGGTAATTTACATTTATTAAGGTTTTATATAATGAAAGTTGTTGTTTTTATTTCTTATTCTTGTAAGCAAATTAATTAGAAAGTAATATAATTTAACTTTTGAATTAAATTATTTTGTGTTGATATTTAATTTTGTCGATTCCACTAGATCTAAGCTTTTTGAGTGTCGTCGGGCTAGTGCAATCACCTTTAATAGACAAATATAGATATTGTTGCCTGGAATGTTGTTGTTCTTCCTTGGAGTCATCACAATAGTTCACTCTAGAGTCTACAGATCTAATTCGCGAGAGAAAGACATAAAGGATGAAATTTTCCCCATCGGATGTGCCAGATAATTATTCATGTCCAATTTTAAATATAGGAAATAAATAACTGATGTAGAGCGTACCACCCTACCCTACCCTACCACCAGTAGCAAAAGTGTTTCTTTTGGCCCCTTAACCTTAAGTAGAAGGACAAATATCTGCCAGGTGAAGATTAGGAATGACAACACGGTGGTGCGAGTGCAGGGCGGGGTGGCAAAAAATAGTTTTCTTGAAAATATAATGTGGATCGGAAGAGGTTGCAAGTTGGTTCAAAACTCCAATTGGCTATAAGAAGTTTTGTCAAGTTTTGAAGCCACATTTCTTGAGTTTGGGAACTGCGATGCATCTGTTACAGCTATTCTTGAGATTCTTCCATATTACTCAGCTGCAATATCATTCTTAAATCACAAAATAATGTAAATTATCACACTAGCACATGCTAGTATAAAAAATATAAAGATATATAGTAGGACACAAAATCACAATAATTTGATAAAAAATAAACTTAAAACCTCTTCGTCTCAGTAACCTTATCCAAGACTTGGAATACCCAGCTAAGCCTTGATTTTCATGTTCCTTTTAAAAAAAATTATCACATAAAGTTCAAATTTAACAATAGTGATTCTAAAAGCATGACACATAGTTCAATTTGTTAAAATTGTGTGGTCATTGTGTAGTTCAAGTGATTACTTTTTATTATTGTAGATTTTTTTCAATAAATAATGATTTGAACTAACTAAAGTAGTTCAAATTATTTTTTTTTTTTTTTTTATGCAAGGCGATTTAAAATCCTTGCAGGTATATGCGGGTTCGTATCATCCTGCCCTGCTTCGTTTGTCATTCGTAATAAAGATGCAAATCAACTCCTCATATAAAATGCATATTAGCACATTTAATGAAGCAGCTAGTATGACAACTACTTTCTTATTCTAGGATCAGAAGATCCTGTATCTACTAGGATATTCATACCAATAGTTAAACAAGTATTCTTTCCTCAATTAATCACATTAACTGATTGTAGGAGCTTGACTATCTACTATTTATGTCATCTCTTGGCAGATGAATACTAGAGAAAAGTTATATGTGCATTCTCTCCTCGCATGTAAGATCATTGAGAAAAAAGATTTTAAAAGCTAAAACCTTGGAAGACCAGATTGTGGCTCTAGAGAAGGTATGAGGGTTTCATAAAATCCTTCTCTAGGTATGAGGGTTTCACAAAATCCTTCTCTTTATATGTCAAGTGCGTTTCACTCCTTTCATTACTTAAGAATAAAGCTCTTGATTCATTTTTTTTTTTAAAAAGGCAGCAATGTTGATACGTAATCTCCCACCAACGGTATGAGTAGCAGGTCAAATAACTTTTTTTGCGGGGCATAAGTAATTTCGCATCATAATATCCCATAAGTTATGTTTCGTGCCCTTAAATATCACATATGTCTCGCTAGACATAAATTCAATTGCTAAGGGCAAAAATTAAAGGCTAGCTCATTTTAGGACATAAAAAAAGAAGTTAAAGAACAACTCATTTGACGGAAAATTTTTAGAATTAAATGCTATTTAATTTAATAAAAAATCCGCACATTGTGCAGGTACTATACTACTCCCTCCATTGTCAAAATTGCACAAAAACAATAACATCCCAATGTAATTGCACAATCCTTGAGAAAAAAATAACTACGAGTATAATTCACAGATATATTCTTTATCAATTAGTTAATCTTGGTCTATTAACATGCTTCCCATTTCTAGAATAACTAATGCTAAGGACAAAATTAGAAAAAAAATTAAATTTCTCTTATTTTTTAAATTGACAAGTATTTAAGAACAACTATCTTTAGTATACATGATAACTAAAAGAAAACGGAGGAAGTAGTTAAATTGAAAAGGTTAAAATGTGAAATGGCACTCGATGGTAAATTTAAAGGGTTATACATGTGTTTAGTCAAAAGTAAAGAAGGACTATTTGACAAATATATAATTGTTTGAGGTAAAACCTAAAAAAGTGAATGTTTTTCGTGCTCTATAAAAAGGACCACTCTTCTTCCTCTACGCCCTCAAAACCCTACGTTTAACTTATAGCCGCCACCTTACTTTTTTATGGTATTTCTATGGCTGTTAAAGCTTTCACTTTCTTTGGTTATTAATAGTTTTCACTTTTCGTATTACCAAAATGATGCTTTTGGTTTTCTATTGTTGCACTAATTGGCAGACAGATCTATACGTTCATTTTTTCGAGCACAACTGCTACTTGCACAATTACAGTAGCAGCAACGAGTACAATCACTGCTTGCACAATTTCAGGAGCAACAAGCACAATTGATGGTTACAGATGCTCCTGCAGTTGTGCAAGTAGAAGTTGTGCTCGTTGCTGCTGCTGTAATTGTGGGAGCAGCGGTTGTGCTTGCTATTGCTGCTGCATTGAATTTTCATATCCTTAGTCTTGTAGAGTAAGAAATCAAGACTTTAGATGTTTGTTTGATTTTTGCAGCATAGTTTGAGTCTTGTTGGAGACTTTAGGTTTTTCCATTGTTTTTGTGGTTAGGCTTTAGGTCATGCACAAATGACAAAATATCAAAGTCATAGTACAACATGTCATATGTGTGTTGCTTTTGATGCAAGAATTGTGTGCTCTTATACACTTTATTTTTTTGAGACCGTTTATGGTTTTCATTATGTAGAGATAATATGCTAAGTGTCACGACCCAAATGCCGAGGTCATGATGACACCTATCTCGACCCAGTCTTGATAAGTAAGTCAAATCCTCATAATATAAAGAAAATGAGAAAGGGACTAAACAACACAAAATACAAGACTTCTAGAACGAAGTCAGGCGTTAATATAGATGAAAGCGAAAATCTAAACAAAATACATAATCATTCCCCAGAATCTGATATCATAAGTAATAGAGCATCTAAGAATATCTGAAGATCTGAAAGTACACGATCTGTCTCAGAAGTACAAGTAAAGAAAAATGGGAAAAAATGAGGTCCAGATCATCCGCGAACTCTGGAGCGCACTAGTACCTCGACAATCCACAACCTCCGTACGACAATCAACCACCACGCCTAGTACTCAAACTGGGATCTGCACCTAAATGGCACAGTAGGAGTGAGTATGGTCCACTTGTACTCAGTAGGCACCATAGACCGACTGAGCAAAGTATAGAATAATATAATTAAAGGAAATACTATGAGCACGTCACTTGCAAACAAAAAAGTTTCCAAACGGTAGCTCACACCATCTCCACTAACAGTTCTAATATATATACGAAATTAAAATAGAAGCAGGTATTCACGAAATGTATAAGAAACTGATTACCCGTCAAGAAACATAAAGGAAACACTAAAGATGCATATACAAGTTCAATGCAATGATAATGAAGTGAATAGTTTGAAAGTCATCGCATGACTTTCTATATACACATACCGAGCTTCACTGCTCCTAAAATAGGACCCATGGGGGGTTCGCAACCCATATACTATCTAAAAATCTCAACCCACCTCACCGGCTTGTGTTCATGGATCAAGGTTTTTATGAAAATATGTCCTTTTCTTTCAAAACAGTAGCCCTCAATGGTATCGATATCTCATGAATGTGTATGTATGAAATGAGGATATAATGCTCACAATCAAATTAGTATGAAGATTTCAATATGTGTATAAGTGAGCCAGAAATCAACTCAATATGTCAATAATTCATGATATCAGTTCTAGTTTGGTACCATTGGAATAAATATGCATGTAAGACATGATTAATATCATATCAACCTATAATTCGGGCATTTCTATTATGATAATGACAATCAAAGCTCAATAAGGCCTATAATATTTATTCAAGATCCTGCACGAGCATCACATAAAGAATAAAGGCATTTAAATCCAATGATGTCAAATAAAGCCCCCACAAAGGCTATATGCAATATATAATATCTAAAGTCAATAACAATAAGAATATAAGTCCCCACACGAGCACACAACAGTAACAAGAATGTCGAATATAATTTCCATGGTTATTTTCCCTAACCCATAGCATGCTTTACTTATTTATTAACTACCCAGCCCAGTCTGAAGAAAGCTAAGCCATAACCTACCTCGAAGTGTCGAAATCCAAGCCTAAAACCTTCAACACGGAGTTTTTCCCTCACGAATGACCTCATCATGAGCTAAAAATGTCAAAAATACCATCTACGCATCAAATGGAAGCTAATGATACCCATATTGGCCATATTTAAGAGGGGTCCAAAATGGGTTCGAAAAATAGGTTTGAAAACGAAAGGGGTAAAACAAAAATTTTATTTTAAAAACATATTCTCCAAAATATAGGAGTCTACAGTTGAAAACCTATGCAAAAATGAGTTAAAAATAAGGTCAAAATTGAGGAAAACTATTTTTAAGCATTACCGGCAAAACCCACAAAAATTCATATCCAAATCAAGGTTAAAGGGTGTTTTTGAAGACATAGTCAATAAGAAATAATGAAAAGATAAGTTTAGAGGTTACCCATAAAAAAATGATGAGGAAACCCTAGTGAAATCGTCTTTCTTGAAGCGTAGAGGTTCAAAATTAGATTAAAATCATGAAATTGAAGTGTTTATACTATTTCGTGAACAGTACCTCGCGATCGCAAGGGTCAACATTGACTTGGCCAAAATATTGGCATTTGCGTTCGCAGCCAGGGCTTCGTGTTTGTGATGGTCGATAAATCGGACCTTCGTATTAGCAAAGAAGGGACGACCCGAGCCGGACCCTAATTATTCTTCGCGATCGCTGCTCCCTCCTCGCGATTGCGATGAAGGAAAATATCCTTATCTGCATTTGAGGCCAGAGGCCCGCGTTCGTGAAGAAGGAAATGGCCTGCACTAGATATCAGCAATTCAACTGATAAAAAAAGTTGAATTGTCTCTGAACAGACCCTTGAGATTCGTTTGGAACCCCACAGATACAAATCATAAATGCTATTAGACTATTTTTGACGTTTTAGACTCAATGACAACGTTGGATTTTTGACAAAAGGGTTTTTTTCAACAAATTAACCCTTGGGACCCCTTTTAGGCAAATTTCACCAGTTTTCAAATAGGGGATCGAATTACAAACGAAAGGTTCTGAACCCAAAACCAACCCCGCTACTTACCTAAATTCAACATTCCGGATCTAATGGAACAGTCCAAATTGCCATCTGGCACTTTGAAACATCAAATGTTGACTAAAGTAAAACTAATGGCCTTTGAAGCCTCAAAGAGTCCAAAACTCTTTGAAATTATTCCCAAATGCATCGGGGACTGTGCCAACCATCTCCACACCCCAAAATCAACATGTAGCAACTATGGGGAAGGGCAAAATGGTCAAATCATAGAAAAAAGAAAAACTCACGAATTAGTAATTACAATATCCACCACTAAGACTCTAGTCCGTCCTCGAACTAAAAGGCAAAGGAAATACCTGAATTGGTAAAAAGCTGGGGGTAACTACTATGCATGTCGGATTCAACCTCCCAAATAGCCTCTTCGATGGGACGGTGTCTCCATTGAAGCTTAACCATAGGAATATATCAATAATGCAATAGTCTAACATTCCTAGCTAATAGGAAAACTGACTCTTCTACAAAGATCAACCTCTCATTCAACTGAATCGAGTCCCAACGAAGCACGTGAGACTAATTTTAAATATATCGCCATAACATGGATACATGAAAAGCTAGATGAGCGGCTGAAAGGTCTGTGGGCAAGGCTAACTCATAAGCTACCACCCCAATTGTCCAAAGAATCACAAATGGCCCGACACATCTAGGGCTGAGCTTGCCCCTCTTCCCAAACCTCATCACGCCTTTCATCATTGAAACTCCACGGAAGACTCAATCACCAATCCCAAACATCAAGGCATGAAGCCTGCGGTCATCATAACTCTTTTTCCTACTCTGGGCTACCTGAACACTTTCCTGAATCACCCAAACTCTTTCCAAAGACTCGCGAAGTAAGTCGGTACCATGGGGTCTAGCCTCAGAAGTTGCAAACTAACCAATCGAAGATCGATAATGCCTATCATAAAACACCTCAAAAGGTGCCATCTCAATACTTGAATGGTAGCTATTATCATAAGCAAACTTCGCTAGGCTAAATGTTGCTCCCACTATCCTCCAAAGTCCATAACACATGCGCGACGTATATCCTCCAAAACTTAAATAGTCCTCTCCGACTGACCATCAGTCTGGGGATGGAAAGCTATGCTAAGGTCAACTTGAGTACCCATTTCCTCTTGAGATGTCCTCCAGAATCAAGAAGTGAACACTAAGCCTTTGTTGGAAATAATAGACATGGGTACCCCATGAAAATGAACTATCTCTTAAAAATAGATACGAGCTAACCTCTCGACACTGAAGGAAAATTGAATAGGGATGAAATGAGCCAATTTGGTAAATCAATCGATGATGACACAAATGCTGTCAGAACCACGAGAAGTACGAGGCAAACCACTCACAAAGTCCATAGTGATCCGCTCCCACTTCCAATTAGGAATAGGTAATCTCTGAAGAAAACTACCCGATCTTAAATACTCGGCCTTCACCTGATGGAAACATAAGCAACATGCTACAAAGTCCGCAACATCCTTCTTCATACCACCCAACCATTAAAGCTGCTTTAAATCACGGTACATTTGGTAACTCCTGGATGAATGGAATATCTGGAACAATGAGCCTCCTCTAAGATCAATCTCACCCATCCACCAACTCTCGGTACATAAACTCAGCCACCAATCTTCAAAACACCATCAGAATTAAGAGATGTCGTCATAGCTTTGTGACTCAACACCTTATCTCGAATCACCCTCAAGCTATCATCATGAAATTGGTGAGCTTGAATCTTCTCCATCAAAGATAACCTAGCATCAACAAAGGCTAATACACATCCAGGTGTTGATATGTCAAGCCTAACCATCTGGTTAGCTAAAGACTAAACCTATAAGGCTAAAGGTCGCTCCTAAGTCAAGATATGAGCTAAACTCCCTATACTAGTTGTCTTCTGGCTCAAGGAATCCGCAGCCACATTAGCCTTACCCGAATGATAAAGAATTGTGAGATCATAATCCTTAAGCAACTCAAGCCAACATCGTTGCCTCATATTAAGATCATGCTGGGTGAAGAAGTAATGAAGGCTATGCTGATCCGAGAAAATCTCACAATTAAATCCATACAAGTAATGCCTCCACCACTTCAACACAAACACAACCGCGACCAACTCCAAATCATGGGTAGGGTTATTATTCTCATGAGGCTTTAACTAATGAAAAGCATAAGCAATCACCTTACCTTTCTGCATCAACACTACAACTAAACCCACACCAGAAGAATCACAAAATAGAGTAAAACCTACACCTTTTTTGAACAAAGTCAAAATAGTTGCCGTAGTCAACAACTTCTTGAGGTTTTAAAAAATTGCCTCACAAGAATCTGACCACTGAAAGGTAATATTATTTTTGAGTCAACTTGGTTAAAGGAGCCCCACCAGATAAGAAACCCTCTGTAAAAAGCCTATAATAACTCATCAAACCAATGAAACTCCTAATCTTGGTAGGAGAAGTAGGCTTAGCCCAATCACAAATCACCGCGATCTTGGTCGGATCAACCATAATGCCATCCTTGGTCACCATATGACCCAAGAAAGAAATAGAATCCAGCCAAAACTCACACTTGGAGAAGTTAGCATACAACTTCTCATTATGCAACCTCTGAAGTACAGTCCTTAAGTGTCTCATATGACCAGCCGCATTCATGGAATAAACCAAGATATCATCTATAAATACAATCACAAAAGAGTCAAGATATTGTTGAAATACCCGATTCATCAACTCTATGAACTCTGCTGGGCATTGCTCAACCCAAAAGACATGACCAAGAGATCATAATGACCGTATTGAGTCCAAAAAGTAGTCTTCAGAACATCCAAAGCTCTAATCTTCAACTGGTGATACCCGAATCTCAAGTCAATCTTGGAAAGTACTAAAGCACCCTGAACCTAGTTAAAAGGATCATCAATGCAAGAAAGAGAGTACTTGTTCTTAATCGTCACTTTGTTCAATTGCCTATATTCAATACACATGCGCATATATAAAATCGTTCTTCTTCTTCACAAATAAGACAAGAGCAACCTAAGGAGATACACTAGGTCTAATAAACCCTTACTCAATATATCTTGAAGCTACTCCTTTAATACCTTCAACTCAGCTGGGGCCATCTTATAGGGAGGAACGGAAAGAGGCTTGGTACCAGGCTCCACATTAATAGCAGACTCAATATTATAATTTGGAACCATACTAGGAAAATTCATAGGAAATACATCCACAAACTCGCGAAAAACCTAAATCGAATCTAAAAGAGGCGGTGAGGAGACACTGTATCACGAACATAAGCCAAGTAAGATAAACACTTCCTTTCTACCATTCGACAAACACGTAGAAAAGATATAACTCCCTTCATAGCCGAATTAAGCATAACCTTCCAACCTATCCTTGGCACACCCGACGTAGCTAATAGCACGGTCTTGGCATAACACCTCAAAATAGCGTATTAGGGACCTAACCAATCCATACCCAATATAATATCAAAATCCACTATATCTAGGATGATCAAGTCTACTCAAGTCTCACACCCGGCAAAGGTAGCTACACAAGATTGGTACATCCGATCCACTACTAAAGAATATCCTACGGGGTTAGATACCTGAAGAGTCATAGCAAAGGGCTCACAGAAAGCATCAAAACAAGAAGTAAAATATGCATACACATAGGAGAATATCAACCCAGGTTTAAATAACACAAAAGTAGATTTGTAGTAAACTGGGATGATACCTGTAATGGCTGCATCAAAGGCATCTGCCCCGAGTCTCCCAGGTATAGCATAACACTATCCACATCCACTCCCAGACTGAGTAACCCTACGACTAACACCATAAGCTCCCCTACCTCTTCCTCTAACAGCTCTAGTACCATATCTACCACTCTGTGAACAACCTCTCACTATAGATAATAGAGTAGGGCAAAGCAGAAGCTGAGAGCCCTTCTAAGTAGGTCCATACACATATTGGGGACAGTACTTTACCAAATGGCCAACCTCATTACATACATAGCATCCTATATGATCTGACTCAATCTAAGGGGGCACAAACAAACTAGAAAGACCGCCTTGGCCCAAAGAACTGAAGCCGGAACCTCCCCTAGCATGACCTGATACTTAGCTACTTGAAGTTGTACAGCCTAAAGAACTATAACTTGATCCCTGCAAAGCAGCCTAAATCAACCTACCATGATAACCTTGGGAACCTCTACTAAATAAATCTCAACCTTGGGAGGTGTGTACACTAATCTAGTCCTTACATCACACCTTCTTGGTGCCTTCCTGAGTCGCCTGGGTAATAGACTCGGTCAACTTGGAATGCTTAATAATGCTCTAAAAATAAGCCCCTAAAACAACCATCTAGGCAATAACTATCTAATAAAGACCCTCTAACCCCTTCACAAATTTCAAAATCCTATTAGACTCGGTAGACATACTGGCGGCTGAATATCTAGATATAGCATGGAAGTGTGCCTCATACTCAGCAATAGACATAGAGCCATGCTCCAAGTGATCAAACTCATTTTGTGTCTGATCTCTCAAGCTATATGACACAAATCTCTCCAAAAAGGACTAAAAAAATTGAGCCCAAGTCATCACGTCCGTCAGCTGATATATAGTATAAGCAATTCTGTGTGACTCAAGGGATCCAAGATTATGTAACATCTCCTGGCAGTCAAACAGAAACTCATAGGCGTCTTTGCCAATCGCTCTATTGATCTTGGGAGGAGCCAAGCAAATAAACCTCCCAAATCTGTTCTGATCATCACAAGACATTTAGTATGTCTAGAAGGAAATTAATCCATATGTGGGGGTACCATAGATGATGGTTGTACCCCTGAAGTAGGAATGTCATAAACAGAAGTCGGTACTGACGATGGAACACCACTCAAAGTCTGAAAAATGCCAAGTACACTCAAGAGAACACCCTCCAAAGAACTCAAGAGATGAATCAATAGATCTTGTGGGTCTACGATATTAACTGAACCTTATAGAAACTGAGTCGTCCCCATACCTCCTGTCTAATAGTCATCCTTGGTATACAAGACCTCGGGCTCAAGAGAGGCCTCCCTAGCACGTCTTCTGACTGGGGTAGCTCCTCATGCCCGTCCTCTACCTATGGTTCGACCATGAACCCTATCTTTCCCTCTAACTGGGGCTCCCAAATCAGTTGTTGGCGCAACATTCATAGCATCCTTAGACCTAGTCCTCACATTCTGTGTAGAAAAAAATGGAATACAAGTTTAGATTGCTCAGTATGAACAATTTGCATAAGAAGGAATCAAATTAGAGAAGATTTTCCTAAACATATCTTCTAGACTCTCAAAGATAGGTACGGATGTCTACGTACCGATCTGTGAGACTCTACTAGACATCCTGCTCTTACACTTATGAGACCGGTAAACTTGACGCTCTGATACCAATTTGTCATGACCCAAAAGTTGAGGTCATCATGACACCTATCTCGATCCAGCCTTGATAAGTAAGCCAAATCCCTAAAGTATTAAAAAATAATAAAATGACAAAATAATACAAAATATGAGACTTCTAGAATGAAGTCAGGCATTAATATAGATGAAAGCAGAAATCTGAACTAAAAGCATAATCATCCCCCAAAATCTGATATCATAAGCATAAGAGCATAAAAAAATATCTGAAGATTTGAAAGTACATAATCTGTCTCAGAAGTATAAGTTAAGACAAATGGTAATAGATGAGGTCCGGATCATCCCTGAACTCTGGAGAGCACCAGTACCTCGATAAATCGCAACCTCCATACGATAATCAACCGCCACACCTAGTACTCAAATAGGGATCTCCACCGAAAGAGAATAGTAGAAGTGAGTATGGTTCACTTGTACTCAGTAGGTATTATAGGCTGACTGAGCAAAGTAGAAAATAATATAAGTAAAAGAAATACTATGAGCACGTCACCTGCAAACAGAAAAATTCCCAAACGGTATCTCATGCCATCTCCTCTAACAATTCTAAAATCTATACATAATTAAAATACAAGCAGGTATTCAGAAAAGGTAATAGAAACTGATGTCACATCAAGAAACATAAAGGAAACACTAAAGATGCATATGTAAGCGCAATGCAATGATGATGAAGTGAATAGTTTGAAAGTCATTGCATGAGTTTCTGTATACAGCTACCGAGCCTTATTGCTCCCAAAATAGGACCCATAGAGGTTTCGCAGCCTGTATACTATCTCAAAATATCAACCCACCTCTTTGACTTGTGTTCATGAATTAAGGTTTTTATGAAAATGTCTCATTTTCTTTCAAAACAGTATCCCTCAACAGTACCAATATCTTATGAATATGTATATATGAAATGAGGATATAATGCTAACCATCAAATCATATAAAGATAAAAACTCCATTCAATACGAGTATAAGTGAGCTATAAATCAACTCAATAAGTCAATAATTCATGATATCAGTTCTTGTTTAGCACCATTGGAATAAATATGCATGTAAGACTTCATTAATATCATATCAACCCATAATTCGGGCATTTCTATCATGATAAAAGCAAGCAATGCTTTATAAGGTCTATAATATTTATTCAAGCCCCCGCACGGGCATCACATTAAGAATAAAGACATTTAAATGCACAAATAAGGCCAATGATGTCAAATAAAGCCCCCACATGGGCCATACACAATATTTAATATCTCAAGTCAATAATAATAAGAATATAAGCCCCCACAAGGGCACACAACAATATAATTTCTATGGTTATTTCCCCAACCCACATAATGCTTTACTTATTTATTAACTACCCAACCATTCTGAAGAAAGTTAAGCCATAACCTATCTTGAAATATTGAAATCCTAGCCTAGAACCTTCAACATGGAGTTTTACCCTCACAAATGACCTCTTCACAAGCTAAAACTATCAAAAATACCATCTATGCTTCAAAAGGAAGCTAATGATACCCATATTGACCATATTTAAGATGGGTCCAAAATGGGTTGGAAAACAAAATGGGTAAAATTAGAATATTATTTAAAAACACATTCTCCAAAGTTATAGGAGTCTACAGTTGAAAATTCACGTGAAAATGAGTTAAAAATAAGTTCCAAAGAAAAAAAAACCATTTTAAAGTTTTACCGGCAAAAATCCAAAAACTCCATTTCAAAATTAAGGTTAAAAGGTGTTTTTGAAGACATAGTCAATAGGAAATTATTAAAAAATGAGATTAGAGGTTACCCAACCAAAAATGATGATGAAACCCTAGTGAAATCGTATTTCCCAAAGCTTGGAGGTCCAAAAATGGAGTAAAATTGGGAAATTGAAGTATTTATACTGTTCTGTGAATGCTACCTCACACATACCCTACCTCACAATCACGAGGGTCAACTTTGACTTGGAATAAATATTGTCCTTTGCGTTCATGGCCAGGGCTTCACTTTTGAGAAACTCGATAAATTGGACCTTCGCGTTCGCGAAATCCCTGTCGCATTCACGAAGAAGGGACGACCTAACCTGGACCCACCAATTGTCTTCGCAATTACAGCTCCATCCTTGCAATTACGATGAGCAAAATATCCTTCTTCACGTTGTCACGACCCAATATTTGAGTCATGATGGCGCCTACCGTAACCCACCAATAGGCAAGACAAACCCTAGCCCAAAGCGACAAGCGATGGGCTAATGGGTGGAATCTCAGAAGAACAGAGATGAGGTGGAAGTAACCATACTAATAAGCATGCTAGAAATATAAAGATAAACAGAACCAAAATAAACCCATATTTAGACTGAGAAGGAAGAGGACAATATATATAAAGTCAAGAACCCCTCCCAAGACCTAGTGAGGTCGGTCCAAAAGCCACTACTAGACATATCCAGAATATAAGATAGAAACCAAATATATATAGCAAGTATAATAGTGTTGAGTGCAAAATACTATACAGTAGAGATGCAGTAGGATCTGCCTCAAACGTCAGTAAGCTAACCCTGCTCTGGAGTCAGTGCTGAGAAGAGAGTCACATCAAACTCGCCGACTAGTGCCCGAATCTGCATAGGGGAAAAAGATGCAGAAGTGCAGTATGAGTACCGGGGAAACAGGTACTCAGTAGGCATCATCGGCCGACTGAGCTAATGTAATATAAGCAATCTAAAATGCGAGGGTGCATGTTATGTCTGGGATATAAGTAATAAATACATAAGAAACTGCCGAGGCGTGTAGATATGCTTAAGAAATAAATAAATGTGAGACCGAATAATCGAGTAAATAAATGTGTAAGTAAACACACAAGTCAAACATAACCTTCTGGGCCCCCATAAACCCGATAGGCACACAAAAGAAAATAATAACCCAGCCGAGCCCCCATAAATCGATTGGACACACAAGAATAGTAAATGCATAGTCACCAGTGTGTAGAAGTTGTATCAATATCTGGTAACCATAATGACCAACAAGAGTGCACCAGGCTTGAACCGGCACCAATGGGTAATAACAAGAGTCCAGACGTCGGAATCGAACCGGACGCAGTGGGTAATAATGATAGGCCATATATATATCATATCTGCTGGACTCGAACCAAAACTCAAAGAACAATAGTATTATAACCACGGTACCCAGTACCAGAACTCATAGTGTACCACAATCTGGGGCCGAACTATAACCGGAACACCCAATAGTAAATAACCAAAATCATCATACCTAAATCAGTAGCCGGACTCGAACCAGAAATCATCATAGCCAGTAACCAGAACAGAATCAAATGTCATATCATATCAGATAAACGAGGAACGCCCTAGTCCTAAGTCAATACTAGTATATAAGTACAGAAGTTAACCCCACAACATGCTACAAGTCAATCTCGGGGTCCTTTTAGGTCAACAATCTACTATAAACAATATATATATATACAAGTTTGGGTATCCATTATAAGCCCGGGAAAGGCGGGTCAGCGTTCTAAGTCAAACTAGCTGACCCCGGTCAAATACGGTGCTATCAGGGACTAACAAGGCTAAATAGGCCAACCAAATATAATCGGGGTGACTCAATCCCGTCACAACTCTAACAGGTCATATAGGGCTTAACTAAGCCCAAAGATGTCAAAGTTCTAACAAGTCTAGATGTCAAAGTTCTAACAAGTCTAGATGTCAAAGGGCTTAACGGGGCCCACTAACGGGTCTCGAAAAACAAGTCTAGTTATACCTGTCTAAGTCTGCCTAAGCCTGGACTAGGTCCAATAATAATATTCCCTACCCAGAAATCAACAACAACAAACTTATCCGACCCCCCAAATAGGTCATTTCTGGCGTACCACGAGCATAACGGGCATGGAATGTATCCGAATAGCCCTATCCGGCCTAGAAGGCCTAAATCACAACAAACCACCACTACCAATTTTATAATACCAGCCCAAAATACTAGCACAATAGCATAAATATATCACATATAAGCTCAATCTAAGTTTAAAGGAAGGTAAACCTAGCCTACCTGGACGCCGCCGTAAGCCTGCCAAAAGAACAAGTTATACAGGAGTCTTCCCCTTTCGAGAGGCCTCTGACTGCTGCCAAGCTACCAAAATAATAAACTACATGTAAAAACATGACTATTGATACCCATATTGCATTAGTTTGGAAAATTTCCAAACATTCCACGTGGGGCCCGCTTGCGGAATCGCAAAACCAAAACTGTGACAGCGTCCCAAATCACCCCGTGATCAATAGTCACAAATATCACCGCTCAATTTGAGATCAAAATGTAGCTCCAACATCAGTACCACTCCCAACAATACCACCATAAACGAAAACTACCGTAAAAATAAGAAAACGTACCGTAAAAATGATGAAACTTACCCTAATAACGATGAGTACACGTCCACCAAAACCCTCTTAGCATGAATGAGTAGTAATATATATATATAGAGAGAGGGTATAAAAATATTACTGTATAAGAAATAGTTTCACTAAAATTTCATTCCTACACGAGTGAACATTTATAAGTTAACAAAAAATGTCACTTTTGAATAGTACTTATATATCTTTATAACCTTAAATGGTAATACTAAAAACAGAAAGTCGTGGGTGACTTTAATTGTGTTAAAAGACAAGGTTGTTAACACTTGTTCATTAAGTAGCAAGGTTACTCATTAAGAGTGTTTGCTGGACACCCCCTCCATTTCCACGTGGAGTGGAGGTGTCCTCACATTAATTATTTATCACATTTTCATATGTGCTCGGGTAGTGCGTAGGTTTGTGGTAAAATAAATATCATATTTTGAACATACCATAATTCATAGAAAATTATTTTGAATAAAATCTCTATAAAATAATAATATTATTTTAACATATTTAGATTTACTATCTCCGTTTAAAATATTAATAAATTATAAAACTATTATAAAGTAGTATAGATATATCATCACTAAAGAATTTTATAAATTTCAAAAACATTTTCGAAAGGTAATTAACTATGTCATTTTACCAAATTCAAAGTTAATTTAATATTTTACAACGTGCTCGGTCTAAATAATATTCTCAAACGAACTGCCCGACAACCGAACTGTCAGTCCCAGCATGTCATAAATAAATTGGCACAATTATAGAAAAGCTCTAAACGCTGAGAACACACGAAAACAAGGGAAATAACCGGGAAGGTCATTACAATATCCACTACTAAAAGTACTTTCGTCCGTGAAAGTCAAAAATAAACACATACCCGAAGACGTAAACAAGTAGGGATACTGGGCTCGCATGTCACGTTCAAGCTCCCAAGTAGCCTCTTCAACCGAATGGTGACGCCACTGTACCTTAACCACTGGAATGTACCGAGAGCGGAACCGTCTGACATCTCTGGCTAAAATGGACACAGACTCCTCCACAAATGTTAACTTATCGTCTAACTGAACTGAGTCCCACCGAAGCACATGCGACTCATTCGAAATGTATTGTCGCAACATAGAAATATGAAACATTGGGTGGATAGCTGAAAATGCAGGAGGTAAAGCTAGCACATTAGCCACCTCTCCAACTGTCCGTAAAATCTCAAAGGGTCCAATATATTTGGGGCTAAGCTTACCCTTCCTACCAAACCGCATCACGCCCTTCATGGGAGAATCTCGTAAGAAGACCCTATCACCCACCCTAAATTTCAAAGGACGACGTCTACGGTCAGCATAACTCCTCTGTCTACTCTGAGCTGTCCGTAGCCTATCTTGGATCACTCAAACTCGGTCCAAAGATTCTCGGATTAAATCTGTGCCACGAGGACTGACTTCTGAAGTTTCGAACCAGCCAACTAGAGATCGACACCGTCTGCCATATAAAGCCTCAAACAGAGCCATTTGAATGCGTGAATGAAAGCTATTATAATATGGAAACTCTGCTAAAGGGAAGAATTGATCCCATTGACCCCCAAAGTCTAACACACAAGTGCAGAGCATATCCTCCAATACCTGAATAGTTCGTTCAGACTGCCCGTCGGTTTGAGGATGAAATGCAGTACTAAGGTCCACTTGAGTACCAAACTCTTCCTGGAAAGTTTGCCAAAAATTGAAGGTAAACTGAGACCCTCTGTCTGAGATAATAGAGACTGGTACTCCATGTAGGCGAACCACCTCCTGAATATATACACGAGCCAATCTCTCAACACTTTAGGAGACTCGAACAGGGATAAAGTGCGCGGACTTAGTCAAACGATCTACAATAACCCAAATACTATCAATGCCACAAGAGGTGCGAGGTAACCCACTAAGGAAATCCATAGTGACTCGTTCCCACTTCCACTCGGGGATGGGTAATTGCTGAAGTAAACCACCGGGTCTCTGATGCTCGGCCTTTACCTGCTGACAACATAGACATCGAACTACAAACCCTGTTATATCTCTCCGCATACCACGCCACCAATAGTGCTGCCTCAGATCCGGATACATCTTAGCTGTCCCAGGGTTAATAGAATATCTGGAACTGTGCGCCTCTTGCAAAATCAACTGAATCAAATTTTCAACCCTCGGAATACAAATACGACCGTCAAACCTCAGAACACCATCAGAACCCAAGGTAGCTCTCTCAGACTCACCCCTCAATACCTGATCACGAATGCTCCGAAGACCACTATCCTCAAACTGACGACTCTGAATCTGCTCTAGCAAAGTAGATCTCGCACCAACACAAGCGATAACCCTCACGGGTTTAGAAATAACCAAATGCATCATTGTGTTAGCTAAGGACTGAATGTCCAAAGCCAATGGTCGCTGAGAGACTGGAATGAAGGCTAAGCTACCCATACTCACTGCCTTTCGGCTTAAGGCGTCCCCTACCACATTCGCCTTGCCCGGATGATAGAGAATAGAGATATCATAGTCCTTTAGCAACTCTATCCACCTGCGCTACCTTGAATTAAGATCCTTCTGAGTCATAATATTCTGAAGACTACGGTGGTCTATAAAGATCTCATAATGAACACCGTGTAGATAATGCCTCCAAATCCACAGTGCAAACACTACCGCTGCTAATTCTAAGTCATAAGTGGGATAATTACATTCGTGTACCTTCAGCTACCTCGATGCATAAGCAATGACATGACCGCGCTTTATCAGAACACATCCCAAGCCAATACTAGACGCATCACAATACACGGTGAAACCCTCGCCCTCCACTGAAAGAGTCAACACAGGGGCAAAAGTAAGTCGATCCTTAAGCTTCAAAAAGCTCGCCTCATAATCCTCAGACCACTAAAATGGAACCTCCTTCCTGGTCAGTCTGGTCATAGGAGATGCAATAGACGAGAAGCCCTCAACAAATTGCCTGTAGTACCCTGCCAACCCAACGAAACAGCGAACTTTAGTAGGCGACGTGGGTCTAGCCCAACCTCGAATAGCCTCTATCTTCGCTGGGTCTACCATGATACCGTGTTTGGATACAACATGCCCTACGAAAGCTACATACTCAAGCCAGAACTCACACTTTGAGAACTTGGCATAAAGCCGATGATCTCTCAAAGTGTGGAGCACAATCCTCAAATGCTGCTCGTGCTCTCTTTGAATAAACCAAGATGTCATCAATAAACACAATCACAAAAAAGTCCAAGTGACCTGAATACACGATTCATCAAATCCATGAAAGTTGTTGGGGCATTAGTCAACCCAAAAGAGATCACCAGGAACTCATAATGGCCGTACCGAGTCTTGAAGGATGTCTTTGGGATGTCCTTAGCCCTAACTCTCAACTGATGATATCCAGATCTAAAATCTATCTTCGAGAATACTGTTGTACCCTGAAGTACGATGCATAGGATACTTATTCTTCACCGTCACGCTATTTAGCTGTCTTAATCAATACACATTCGCATAGACCCATCCTTCTTCTTTACAAACAGAACTGGAGCACGCCACGGTGACATACTCAGCCTGATAAAACCCTTCCCCAGAAGGTCCTGGAGCTGAGTACTAAAATCTCTCAACTCAGCAGGAGCCATATGATAAGGAGCCATAAAAATAGGTCGGGTGCCCAGCTCGAGGTCAATAATAAACTCTATATCACGCTCAGGAGGAAGGCCAGGCAGGTCAGTCGGGAATACATCAGAAAACTCACTAACAACAGGGACAGAGTCAAGCGATGGACTCTCAATACTAGCATCCCAAACATAAGCAAGGAATGAATTACATCCCCATCGACAACAATCTACGAGCCAGAACATATGAAATAATCCCTGTCGGTGTGCGGCTAACAGAACCCTGCCGCACCACCGGGGGTACGCCATACATGGATAAGTTCACGGTCTTGGCAAAGCAATATAAGACTACATGATTGAAAGACAACTAGTCCATGCCCAGAATCACATCAAAGTCTACCATGTCCAATACAATAAAATCAACCCGAGTCTCAAACTTTCAAACAATCAGCAGAAAAGATCTTACCCGATCCACTACTAAGGAATCACCAATGAGGGTAGATACACGTAAGGGTAAAGATAATAACTCAGAACATAAACCCAACCGTGGTGCATAATAAGTAGGTACATAAGAAAACCTGGATCCAGGATCAAATAATGCAGAAGCTGGCTGGTGGCATATGAAAATCATACCTGTAATCACCGCATCTGAAGCCTCAACCTCCTGTCTAGATGGTACGACATACAACTGATGCTGGCTACCACTAGTCTGAGCACCGACCTGACTACCAGACTGACCTCCCTGAGCTCCACCTTGAGAACCCTGGGGACTACCTCGACGACCTTGTGCACCACCTCTGCCTACTGGCGGTATAGATCTGATAGGCTATGTCGTCTGAACTGAAGGCTCAATCTCCCTGCGCTGAGGCCACTCATGCACGAAATGACCGACAACCCCGTAAGTATAACATGCTCCTGGCTCCCTGCTCGGCCTAGAAGATCCGGCTGATCCGGTATGACCACCTCTTGTCGATGAACTGGACTGACCACGTCCCTGAGGCTGACTACCAGAACCACTATAGGTGGGCTGACCGCTATCAAAAATCTGCAAGGTTGACTGTACGGGCCTACTAGGCTGACCCTGTCGCTGAAAGGGCTGATCCTGCTGCTGTAGGTACCTACCCTAAAACCCGTGGCCTCTGAACTGCGAGCTGCTGTGACTGCCACTGTAACTACCCTGAAATCGGGGTCTCTTATCGCTGCCCCCTTGGGCCTCGCGATCCATCTCCTCTATTGAATATACATGCTCAACTATCTCAGCAAATGATTTCCCCAAAGTCACTAAACTCTGTGTGGCTCTACGGAGTGTTAATCGCAACCCTCTGACAAAGCATCTAATCCTCTTGTACTCATCAGGAAAGATCATAGTAGCATTTCTGGCCACATAATGGAATCTCTCCTCATACTCAGCTACTGTCATAAACCCTTGTCTCAACCTGGAAAACTCATCTTGAAGACGCTCACGCATGTTGCGGGGCACATACTTCCCCAAGAATACCTCAGAGAACTGTGCCTAAGTAATGGGTGGAGATCCAGCTGGCCTGGAATCAAGATAACCTCTCCACCATCTCCTCGCGACTGTATCAAACTAATAAGCAACAAAATCTACCCCACGTGACTCTACTAATCCCAAATTTCTCAGCTTTTCCTCGCAGCTGGACAAGAACTCATAAGCGTCTTCTCCTGATTTCCCCGTAAACCTGGGTGGAGTTAATCTTAAAAACCAACTCAACATTTTTTGCTCCTCGAGAGACATAATTGGCTGAGCTACTACCGGCTGTGGAATTACCGGTACAGGCGAAACCTCTACTCTAGGTGCTGCAGCTGCAGGCTGCGCACCAATACCAACTCCATGTACTGCTGGCTGGGCTCCCTCGGCTGATGGTCCTCCAACTAATCCTAGTAACTGTACCAAAGTATCTTGGAGCACTGAAGCATCAATAAATCCAGGTGGAGCCTGGGATGCTCCCTGGCCCACCGGCTGCTGTGGCGGCGGAACATCTGGAGCTATAATGGGATCGGGTGACTGATCCCTAGCATGATCTCGGCCTTGGGCTGCTGCTCTGCCATACCCCCGACCTCTAGGTCGACCTCGGCCCCTAACTGGAGCCCTCGCTGTAGGCTCGGGGTCCTGACCCCCGGCTCTAGCACCATGCGTCCTAACCATCTGCGTAAAGAGTGAACCAAATGAAAATCAGAAACCAACATAGACACGACGCACGAAAATGAGTCAAGAAAATGAGTGACTCCCCTAAGAATGCTCCGTATCCTCCTGAGGATAAGATAAAGGCGTCCTTGCACTGATCTGCAGGACTCTACCACACATTGCCTCATGTACCAACACTACCCATACAACCTAGGCTCTGATACCAAGCTGTCACGACCCAATATTTGAGTCATGATGGCGCCTACCGTAACCCACCAATAGGCAAGCCAAACCCTAGACCAAAGCGGCAAGCGATGGGCTAACGGGTGGAATCTCAGATGAACAAAGATGAGGTGGAAGTAACCGTACTAATAAGCATGCTAGAAATATAAAGATAAACAGAACCAAAATAAACCCATACCGAGACTGAGAAGGAAGAGGATAATATACATAAAGTCAAGAACCCCTCCCTAGACCTGGTGAGGTCGGTACAAGAGCCACTACTAAACATATCCAGAATATAAGATAGAAACCAAATATATATAACAAGTATAACAGTCTTGAGTTCAAAAGACTATACAGTAGAGATGCAGTAGGATCTTCCTCGAACGTCAGTAAGCTTACCCTGCTCCAGAGTTAGTTCTGAGAAGAGAGCCACGTCAAACTCGCCGACTAGTGCCAGAATTTGTATCGGGGAAAAAAATGCAAAAATGCAGTATGAGTACCGGGGCAATAGGTACTCAGTAGGCATCATCAGCCGACTGAGCTAATGTAATATAAGCAAGCTAAAATGCGAGGGTGCATGTTATGTCTGGGATATAAGTAATAAATACATAAGAAACTGCCGAGGCATGTAGATATGCTTAAGAGATAAATAAATGTGAGACCGAATAATCGAGTAAATAAATGCGTAAGTAAACACACAAGTCAAACAAAACCTTTCTGGGCTCCCATAAACCCGATAGGCACACGAAAGAAAATAATAACCCAGCCTGGCCCCCATAAACTGGAGGGACACACAATAATAGTAAATGCATAGTCACCAGTGTCTAGAAGTTGTATCAATATCTAGTAACCATAATGACTAACAAGAGTGCACCGAGCTTGAACCAACACCAATGGGTAATAACAAGAGGCCATACGCTGGAATCGAATCGAACGCAGTGCCTAATAACGATAGGCCATATATATATCATTTCTGCCGGACTCGACCTGGTAACTCAAAGAACAACAGTATCTTAACCACGGTACCCAATACCCAAACTCATAGTGTACCACAATCCAGGGCCGGACTTTAACCTGAACACCTAATAGTCTGATCCCCAATGATTCCTTAACTCCACCGGTTACTTGTGTTAATAATATTGTCCCGCTGCGTTGCATGTAAAATATAACAAGTTAGGTTCATCTAACTGTCTCTCGACCTTGATTAGACAAATTTCACTCTTTTCCTCTCGGTTTTCGAGTGTTGCACTACTAACCCTTGTCCTGGATCTCAGATAACCATTCCGGCTAAGGCTCTGGTTATTAGATGAAGGTTGATAACTTCAAATCTCTGTTGTTATCTCCTTTTACCAATCTCTACCTCTCTCTCAAGTAAGTCTAGAATACAAGCGAGTTTCTAACGTTTGCAACCGTTAGAAAATCAATCACAACGAAGGAAATAACAATACATGCATTCATAGCGATACAAAATTGTTTTGCACTTAACCGATTTCGTTAATTCCTCATGGTTCACACAACCCTAGTTGATGGGTTTAGCTGCTCATAATTGTAAGAACACAAGAAGGATTCAAAGATGAAAGCATAATTATGATCTCACAATAATGAAGAAAATCCAAAATATCAATTATCAATAAAACTCAGATTAGGGTTTGTGACTACAAAACCAAGAATATGTCTGAAACAATATGAAATAACTCTCAAAATAGTATATTGTCTAACTGTCGCACCTAGGACTATAGAGGGGTATTTATAGATTCAAAGCTAGTCCTATCCAAAACAAAATAGGAGAACAGAGTCGGCAGCTTCCACGGTATCGTGACTTGGTGTCGTGGAACCAAGTCACGCCATGTAGGTTGGTGTGGTGGGAATCAGGCTCAATTAGACGTCTTCAGAAGTTGGGTCACGGCAGACCTCCACGTCACGTGGATGGTAGTCATGCCACGTGACTCCTACTGTGGAAATCAGACTTTTTCTTCAATCTCTGAACTTGAGTCACGACAGCCACTCACGTCACGTGAGTGGCTTCCACGTCACGTAGGTAGTAGCGTGACTCCTCCTCTAGTGCAGACTCTTGTTCTTTCTTCTTCTGACACTTTGTTCTCGGGCTTGATTCTTCCTTTTTGATCATTTTGCCTTTAAAACCCATTTTCCTGCAAAGTAGGACAGAAACCACATCATACCAACAAAACACACCCAAGTTCTGCATATTTTCCTTGTTTTAAGTATCAAAAGTTCCATGTAACCATGACACATCAACACCCTCAACTTAGAACGTTTGCATGTCCTCAGGTGAATAAAACAAAAATTCACCAACACAATGCTTAACTAAGAGAAACCTAAGGGACCTATGGCAGTCTACTCGTTGCCTTTGGCACAATTTTTTTTTTTTCGACCCCTCCTATTTTCAAAGCAAAACCCAAGTGTGTATACAAGCAACATAGTATCATAACACAGAAGGGATCAAGTGATGACACCAACTTATGCACGAACAACTTAGCATATATGCAATTGATATTTCTCGAAAAACTAGCAGCTAATAATGCAACCCATGTGCTCTCACAATCAAAGAAGTCCCATGCACTCACAGTATACTAATGAATATCAACATAGCACGAGGTCAAAACACTCACACTTACAAAGAAGTCAAAACAGTGTGCATGAAATACCATAGGCTTGCCCTTATTTTCTACGCCTTAGTTTTCGACAGTTGGACTAGGATCACTATAGGATTTTACTTGGCTTGTAATGTAGGTTTGGGGAACGGTATGATATATATATATGGATATGGGGACTCAACCCTCCTTGACACTACACTATTTTTGGCTCCATCTTTCAACCTTTCTCATTTTTATTCTCCCTTATTCTCCTTTTTCTTATTTTCAGATTTTGGGTGTGATTTTCTTCACTTTCAAAACACAATTTTTTCTTTCTATTCTTTTCACTTTTTTGTTTTCTTTTTCTTCACACCCAAACCTGTTTCCCCTTTTTCTTTTTATTTACCATTTTTTTCGTACCCAACTCAATCTACGCACCCCTATAATAACCACCCTCAACTTAGGCGATATGCCTGAGTTGAGGTGCACAGTGTCCAAGGAGGGACTAGGGCCAAGACAGGTTCATTGTAATTAAAATGGCATGGTGAATAGGCTAATGAAAGAAATAGGACAATTATGGCTCAAATTCAGGATCAAGGGATACTTCTTCATTTGGTTTGGCATTTAGGCTAAAAGTGGACTTTATTCAAAAACACCCTATGATCCTTTCCTAATCCCTATCCTCTAACTTAGGCAAGACTAACGGGGCAAGTTCTGGATCGTACACACACAGTTAACTAAGTAGTGACCTCACACACACATAGCACAGTGTTGTATTATCAACTACTACCTATCCGGTTCATGCAATGCTAGCTACAATTATTTGCCTATAATCCTAGTGCCATAACAAGATCCAACAACTTTCCCACAATTCAAAAACATAAATTTTTAGAAGGGGTATGCTTAATATTCAAACACATAAAAATCTTTCTAAACTGGATTGCACTACAGTTCCCTTATTTTTCTCCTAATTTAGTAAGAAACACAAAAACATCATCAATAACATCCTAAACATGTCGGTTCTACTATGATAGCACACTCGAGGGAAAATAAACACAGCAACAAAATCCCCCAAGTGGTGGTACACCCCCACCCCCAACTAAACATGGTGCAATGCCCTCAATGCACCGGTATCAATCAAATACAAGGGAGTGAAGACATACCTGTGGCACCCTAGGCGTCGAAAGTGAGCCCACCAACAGTGGGATCATCAGACTCTGTAGTAGTAGGTGCATCCGATGGAGGGACAGCCTGACTGGCAGATGCACCACGCGCCCTCTGCTTTACCTCAACCCGGGAGGCTTTAACCGCCCTCCGTAGGTCACTCTTGTACTCAGCATCACTATCACCCCGATCCTCCGTACTGTGGGGTCTCTTGCCTCTATCCATCGGAGGCTCCTCATCAGCAAACAAATCAACCTCAAATGCTGGTCGTACGGAGGTCTGGGTAGGCATAGGTGGTATAATAGGAGTGCTACTCAATGCCAATGCCCGAACCTCCTCTCTCAAAGCAGCTACCTCCTGGGTCAAGCCGGTCATATCAGGGCTCGGTGCAGCACTCAAACGGGAGGCCATACGTGCCTCAAAACTATCAATCCTCCTATGCAAGACTCTCATAAACTGGTCCATAGCCGTAGTCATCCGAGCCTTCACCCTAGTCTCCGCAGCCTCTACTGTGGTCCTAACCCAAGGCTTAAGCTGGGATACCAACTTAGCCATTTGGGTCTCAATGTGAGCCTGGCGCTGAAACATCTCCGTCTGCCTATCAATCAACTTCTGCAGAAAGTCCCTCGATACTGAAACCATCCCAGCAGGAGGCAGTAGGGCACTAGTACTGGGTATTCGATTATCAATAGGGCCAGCACCCTCAGTCTGTACAGGTATCCTAACTGGTGAAGGAACAGGCAAAGGGGCACTACTCGGCTCATCCAGGGCTGCGCCCGATGACTCAGACGGCTGTGACCCTCCTGGAAGAATGGGGTGTGAACCCCTCTGTTGCATCAGACCAATATCCGCAATGCGGGTGACCTCAATATATTGGTCGAGGGCAGGTATCCTGGCCACCCTTGCCCTATCACACAGCCCCTGGATCAGGCATGGAAAGGGTATACTCGTGTGATCTCTGAAAGCCCACTCGTGGATCTCCCAGACTATGTACCTCGCAAAATGAATCTCATAACTAGCCAAGATGCTGACTACTACTACAGCCCGGTCCAATGTGAGTGAATTGTCAGCATTGGTTGGACCCAACCGATGCCGAACCACGGACCACCAATATCTACCAGCAAAATAAAGCGTGGACTTTTTGATGTCCAGCTTCCCAGTCACCCAACTAGCCGCCACACCATCTTCGGCTATGTATCCCGTAATCTATTTAAGCAGCTCCAATTTCAGCTCTGCATTTCGCATCTTAACTCTATCTCTGGCAGTGTCCATCCTATGATCAAATTCCGCAGTCAAACCCAGAAGTGGACGGTCAGTCCCAAATAAGAAGCGGTGAATGGTCTGCTTTGAAATATCCACGCGGGTACCACGAACCATGAAATGAGTCAAAAATGGATGGAAAATATATTTCTGCCCAACAGGAGTGCTCAAATCCACTGACGCAGCATAAGAGGCATAAAACTCTCGGACAAACTCCGAGCTATAACGACTAGAAGGTTGCGCCATCCAAACCAAACCATATCTCTCAAAGACAGGACATATGTCAGGCAGTGTCCTCAACTCATCCACCCTATAATGCGGCCCCTCCATAATGCTCCTTTGACACCCCCCCTCTCTGTCAATTATGCGTCTCTATCATAAAAGGCACGCATGCCCTGCACGCACCAACGCTGAACCTCCGTACTCTGTGCGGGAGTTGGGGTACTCTGGACACCAGAACCTGAAACAAAAGCTGTAGCCTCCACTGTAGAAGTACCCTGACCCATAACATCATCTGCAGAGCCTGACGCAGAAGTATCCTCCCCCTCTTTAGACTGGGGGGCGGACTCAGAGGACTCAACCGGAATAACTGGCTCAACAGGTGGTGGGGCCGGCTGAAGTGCTGCCCGGGCAGCTGCTTGGGCTCGCTTCTATAACCTGGTAGCCCTAGGGACCAAAGCAGTGTCATCCTGACTAATGTCAAATTCTTCCACAGACCCACTTTTATCAGACTCAGTCGGTTCATCACGCAGTTGGGTCGGTAAATTTGAATTTTTGGTGCGAATTCGGGATGAGGTATCATGGTGGTCACTCTTGGGGTTGGATTTTGGAGGCATGGTAGCGGGTTATTGATCGAATTTTTGGGTATTTGGGTTGGATTTGGGTCGGGTTTATGTTATTGGATTTGGATTTGGGTCGGATTTGTGGTATTGGATTTGGATTTGGGTCGGGTTTGTGGTATTGGATTCGAATTTGGTGGATCCGACAGTGGGTGGGTGGGATAGTGTTTGTCCCATCTGAAAATTTCAAAATATTATGGTATAACCCACATGACATGGGTTGGACTCACGTCACGTGGGTGTTTTCATAGGTAGGTCCTGATTCCAACTGATATCTTCTGATTTCCACGATACTACCCACGTGACGTGGGTTGGACTCATGTCACGTGGGTCCTGTCGTAGGTAGGTCCTGAAACCTGAATTTTAACTCTAATTTTAACGATACCAACCATGTGGCATGGAAGAAACTCACGTGACGTGATGCTTGTCATGTAAATTTTGTAATTTTCAGCTAACTATTCCTCAATAATCAGATCTCCGTATAACAAAATCTTGGGTTGCCTCCCAATCAGCGCTTGATTTTATGTCGCGGCACGACACGGCTAACTTGGATACTCATACTTCACCAACTAGCCCATGGGTTGCCTCCCATGAAACACCCGATTTAACGTCGCGGCACGACATGGCTAACTTGGATACTCAGACTTCACCAATTTCAAGTTCTTCAATCGTCCTTATTTCTTCCGGAACTCCCACATAATGCTTAACATGCTGTCCATTGACTTTGAATAGAACATTATCTGCTCCTTTTAGCTCAATAGCACCATGTGAGAATACCCGAACCACCGTGAATGGGCCTAACCATTTGGATTTTAGTTTTCCAGCAAACAGGCGAAGCTTAGAATTATACAGTAAAACCAAGTCTCCCGAGTGAAACTCTCGGTCCTCAATTCGACGATCATGATACAATTTCATCTTCTCTTTATACAATGCTGAACTTTCATAAGCCCGGAGACGAAATTCATCCATCTCATTCATCTGCTCAAGTCGCAATTGAGCTGCTTCACTCCAGTCTAAATTCACCCTTTTCAATGCCCACAAAGCCTTATGTTCCAGTTCAACGGGCAAATGGCAAAACTTTCCCAAAACCAACTTATATGGTGATACACCAATTGGTGTTTTGAAAGCAGTTCGATAAGCCCATAACGCATCATCCAGTATTTGAGCCCAATCAGTCCAATTTGCATTAACTATTTTCGCCAAAATAGATTTGATCTCGCGATTTGACACCTCAACCTGCCCACTTGTCTGAGGATGGTAAGGTGTTGCCACCTTATGTTTGACGCCATATTTTTCGAGCAGGGCTTTGAATAGACGGTTGCAAAAGTGGGATCCTCCATCACTAATAATAACTCAGGGTGTCCCAAAGCGTGAGAATATGCTCTTTTTCAAGAAAGTTGTGACACTTCTCCCTTCGTTATTAGGAAGCGCAATTGCCTCCACCCACTTAAAAATGTAGTCAACGACTACCATGATGTATTTCATTCCACGAGAGCTCACAAAAGGACCCATAAAGTCAACTCCCCACACATTGAACAATTCACGATCAAGTGTATTTGTCATGGGAAGTTCGTGTCTGCGTGAAATATTGCCTTGCCTTGCCTTTGACATCGTTTACAAGCGCGAGCATAATCATGAGCATCTTTATAAATACTGGGCCAGTAGTACCCACATTGCAAGATTTTATGGGCAGTCTGTGCACCTCCATGATGACCCCCAACTGGAGATGAGTGACATGCCTCCAAAATACTTATCATCTCTAACTCTGGGACACATCTTCGAATTATGCCATCAGCACACACCCTAAACAAATACGGCTCATCCCAGAAGAATTTTCTTACCTCATGCATAAATTTCTTTCTCTGCTGATATGTCATATCCTCCGAAACTAGATCACTTGCCAAAAAGTTGGCAAAATTAGCAAACCAAGGGATTAAGTCTTGGGATGCTGCCAGTACTTGCTCATCTGGAAAAGAATCATCAATCTTAAGATCATCCTTCAATTTAAGCATGGCCTCCTCCTCAAGGCGTGAATGATGGTCAGCCACTTGATTTTCGACTCCATTACGATCCTTGACTTCAAAGTCAAATTCTTGCAACAGAAGTACCCACCGAATCAGTCTTGGTTTAGCATCCTTTTTCGACATAAGATACCGAAGAGTTGCATGATCTGTATGCACAATCACTTTCGTACTAATCAAGTAAGATCTGAATTTCTCAAAAGCGAATACTATGGCCAACAACTCCTGCTCAGTCACAGTGTAATTCTTTTGAGCTGGCTTAAGCACTTTGCTAGCGTAATATCTTCTCCCGTCCTTGGCCAAGGACTGGACCCAAAGCCATTTCACTAGCATCGCACATAACCTCAAAAGGCTTAGTCCAATCCGGTGACACAATAATAAGGGCTGAAACCAACTTCTCCTTCAAACACTCAAACGCTTTAAGATATGTTTTATCAAACACAAACTTTACCTCTTTCTCTAAAAGTTCGCACACGGGATGTGCAATCTTGGAGAAATCCTTGATGAATCTTCTATAAAACCAGCATGACCTAAGAAACTTCAAATACCTTTTACAGAAATAGGTGGGGGCAGCTTCTCAATTACTTTAATCTTTGTCTTATCCACCTCAATGCCGTTCTTCAAAATCTGATGCCCCAACACGATACCCTCATTGACCCTAAAGTGACATTTTTCCTAATTCAGTACTAGGTTGCACTCCTCACATCTTTGTAGCACATTGTCAAGGTGTGCTAAACAACCATCAAACGAGTCTCCCACAATAGAAAAATTGTCCATAAAAACCTCGATAGTGTCTTCCACCATGTCGGCGAAAATAGACATCATACAACGTTGGAAGGTGGTCGGTGCATTACACAAACTGAAATGCATCCTCTTAAATGCGAACATACCATATGGACAAGTGAAAGTGGTCTTCTCTTGATCTTCGGGGGTAATAAAAATCTAATTATACCCCGAATAGCCATCAAGAAAATAATACCATCCTCTACCAGCAAGACCGTCTAACATCTGGTCCATGAAAGACATAGGAAAATGATCCTTTTCAGTCCACAAATTCAGATTTTGATAGTCCATGCAAACTCTCCATCCAGTCACCGGCCTCATTGGAATCAACTCATTTTTGTCGTTTGGAACCACAGTGATTTCTCCCTTTTTCGGCACACACTGAACTGGGCTCACCCACTTGCTATCAGCAATAGGGTAAACCACTCCTGTATCTAACCACTTGATGATCTCTTTCTTCACAACCTCTTGCATAGGTGGGTTCAGACGACACTGGTGCTCAATGCTAGGTATGCACTCAGGAACAAGCTGGATCTTATAAGTGCAAATGCCGGGTGGAATACCTATGATATCCCGCTGCGTTGCATGCAAAATCTAACAAGTTGGGTTAATCTAACTGTCTCTCGACCTTCATTAGTTGAATTTCTCTCTTCTCCTCTCGGTTTCAGAGTGTCGCACTACTAACCCTTGTCCTGGATCTCAGATAATTATTCCCGCTAAGGCTTCGATTATTTAGATGAAGGTTGATAGCTTCAAATCTCTGTTGTTATCTCCTTTTCCCTGTCTCTACCTCTCTCTCGAGTAAGTCTAGAATACAGGCGAGTTTCTAACGTTTGGAACCATTAGAAAATCAATCACAACGAAGGAAATAACAATACATGCATTCACAGCGATACGAAATTATTTTGCATTTAACCGATTTTGTTAATTCCTCATGGTTCACACAACCCTAGTTGATGGGTTTAGCTGCTCATAATTGTAAGAACACATGAAGGATTCAAATATGAAAGCATAATTATGATCTCACAATAACGAAGAAAATCTGAAATATCAATTATTAATAAAACTCAAATTACGGTTTGTGACTGCAAAACCAAGAATATGTCTGAAACAGTATGAAATAACTCTCAAAAGAGTATATTGTCTGACTCTCACACCTAGGACTATACAGGGGCATTTATAGATACAAAGCTAGTCCTATCCAAAACAAAATAGGAGAACAGAGTCGGCAGCTTCCACGATATCGTGACTTGGTGTCGTGGAACCAAGTCACGCCACATAGGTTGGTGTCGTAGGAATCAGGCTCAATTAGACGTCTTCAGAAGTTGGGTCACGATAGGCTTACACGTTACGTGGATGGTAGTCACGTCACGTGACTCCTGCCTTGGAAATTAGACTTTTTCTTCAATCTCTGAACTTGAGTCACGACAGCCACTCACGTCACGTGAGTGGCTTCCACGTCACGTAGGTAGTGGCGTGACTCCTCCTCTGTGGCGTGACTCCTCCTCTGGTGCAGACTCTTGTTGTTTCTTCTTCTGACACTTTGTTCTCGGGCTTGATTATTTCTTTTTGATCATTTTGCCTTTAAAACCTGTTTTCCTGCAAAGTAGGACAGTAGCCACATCATACCAACAAAACACACCCAAGTTATTGCATATTTTCCTTGTTTTAAGCATCAAAAGTGCCATGTAACCATGACACATCATAGTCAATAAACAAAATCATCATACCTGAATCAGTAGTCGGACTCAAATCGAAACTCATCATATCCACTAACCAGAACAGAATCAAATGTCATATCATATAAGATAAAAGAGGAACGCCCTAGTCCCATGTTAATACTAGTATATAAGTACAGAAGCTAACCCCACAACATTCTACAAGTCAATCTCGGGGTCCTTCTAGGTCAACTATATACTATAAACAATATATATATATACAAGTATGGGTATCCATTATAATCCATGGAAAGGCGGGTCAGCGTCCTAAGTCAAACTAGCCGACCCCGGTTAAATACGGTGCTATCAGGGACTAACAAGGCTAAACAGGCCAACCGAGTATAATCAGGGTGACTCAATCCCGTCACAACTCTAACAGGTCATATAGGGCTTAACTAAGCCCAAAAATCTCAAAGTTCTAACAAGTTGACAAAAAGGGTAATGGGGCCCACTAACGGGTCTCGAAAACCAAGTCTAGTTATACTTGTCTAAGTCTGGAATAAGTCTACCTATGCCTGGACTAGGTCCAAAAATAACATTCCCCACCCATCAATCAACAACAACAAAATTATCCGACCCTAAATAAGTCATTTCTGGGGGATAACAGGCCTGGAATGTATCCGAATAGCCCTATCCGGCCTAGAAGGCCTAAATCACAGCAAACCACCACCACCAAGTTTACAATACCATCCTAAAACACTAGCACAATAGCATAAATATATCACATATAAGCTCAATCTAAGTTTAAAGGAAGGTAAACCTAGCCTACCTGGACGCCGCCGCAAGCCTGCAAAAAGAACAAGTTATACAGGAGCCTTCCCCTTTCGAGAGGCCTCTGACTGCTGCCAAGCTACCAAAATAATAAACTACATGTAAAAACATGACTATTGATACCCATATTGCATTAGTTTGGAAAATGTCCAAACATTCCACGTGGGGCCCGCTTGCGGAATCGCAAAACCAAAACTGTGACAGCGTCCCAAATCACCCCGTGATCAATAGTCACAACTATCACCACTCAATTTGAGCTCAAAATATAGCTCAAACATCAATACCAATCCCAACAATACCACCATAAACGAAAACTACCGTAAAAATAAGAAAACGTACCGTAAAAATGATGAAACTTACCGTAATAACGATGAGTACACGTCCACCAAAACCCTCTTAGCGTGAATGAGTAGTAATATATATATAGAGAGAGAGGGTATAAAAATATTACTGTATAAGAAATAGTTTCACTAAAAGTTCATTCCTACACGAGTGAACATTTATAAGTTAACAAAAAATGTCACTTTTGTATAGTACTTATATATATCTTTATAACCTTAAATGGTAATACTAAAAACAGAAAGTAGTGGGTGACTTTAATTGTGTTAAAAGACAAGGTTGTTAACACTTGTTCATTAAGTAGCAAGGTTACTCATTAAGAGTGTTTGCTGGACACCCCCTCCATTTCCACGTGGAGTGGAGGTGTCCTCACATTAATTATTTATCACATTTTCATATGTGCTCGGGTACTGCGTAGGTTCGTGGTAAAATAAATATCATATTTTTAACATACCATAATTCATAGAAAATTATTTCGAATAAAATTTCTATAAAATAACAATATTATTTTAACATATTTAGATTTACTATCTTCGTTTAACATATTAATAAATTATAAAACTATTATAAAGTAGTATAGGTATATCATAACTAAAGAATTTTATAAATTTCAAAAACATTTTAGAAAGGTAATTAACTATGTCATTTTACCAAATTCAAAGTAAATTTAATATTTTACAACGTGCTCGGTCTAAATAATATTCTCAAACGAACTGCCCGGGAATCGAACTGTCAGTTCCAGCAAGTCATAAATAACTTGGGGCAGTTATAGAAAAGCTCTAAACACTGATAACACACGAAAATGAGGGAAATAATTGGGAAGTTCATTACACACGTTCACAGCTAGAGGCCCGTGTTCACGAAAAAGGAAATGGCCTGCACCAGATATCAACAATTCAGCAGAAAATGCAAGTTGAAATGGTTTTGAATGGACCCTCGAGATTTGTTTGGGACCCCACAGATACAAAACATATATTCTATTAGGCTTTTTTTGATGTTTTGGACTCATTGGAAATATCGGATTTTTGAAAAATGGTCATTTTCAATAAATTAACCCTCGGGACCCCTTTAGGCAAATTTCACTAATTTTCAAATGGAGGATCGAATTACAAACTAAAGGCTTCAAACCCAAACAAACCCTTCTACTAACCTAAATTCAACATTTCAGATCTAATGAAACTGTCCAAATTTGCATCCGGCACTCGAAAAGTCCAATGTTGACCAAAGTCAAACTAATAGCCTTTAAAGCCTCAACGAGTCCCAAAGACTTCCAAATCATTCTCGAATGCATCGAGGATCATGCCAACCATCCCCATACCCCAAAATCAACATATAGCAATAAAAAGGAAGAGTAAAATAGTCAAATCATATAAAAAGAAAAAAATCACAAATCATGTTATTACACCAAGTTTTTACTTTTTTATGTAATTGGGTGTATTTAGTTTTTGGTTATAATATATTGGTGTTTAGAGTTACTTACTTCTAATGTTTCTGTGCCTATTCTTCGTGCTTTTGTTAAATTTCCAGATGTCATTTCTTTGTATGCATTGTTATAATTGGTGAGGAATCCTCTTCGACTCCTATTCAGGATACACAAATATTAGTGCGCGGTCATATATGAATTTTTCTATGCAAAATTTAATCCAAAATGAACTGATAGCTAATCCCGCATTAACTTTTTTCCCAACTAAACACCCCATACTGTAGTATACTTTCTCTATTTGTAAAAGTGGAAGTCTTTGTTCCAATTGATGTAGAATATTCTGTAAGCGTGTATGGACTAAACTACATGTATTATGCAAAATATCTGGAACCTACTTTCTTTATTTTTCAACATTTTGGATGGTTGTGGGTTGTATAGGGTTTTATGTGAAGCACATAAGTGAATAATAGAAGAAGATCCTTGCTCTTTTGGTGGAAACAATACACAAAGGTCGACCAGAAATGTGGAAGAAAAGCCTTGTGTTTCACACGAAGCCTTCTATAATCCATAACCATGTTTATTGCAAGACTAGATTTTTCTTTTCCTTAAGAAATCATGGTTTTAAATATTTCTTATTATTTGTGGTATTGATTGATTATAGCCATGAATAGTTAGGATTAACTACAATGTACAATGCTTACACTTGGTGATGAGGTCACATCTTGTTATTTGTCGATTAGAATATCATAGGTAAGTGACAACATGCCTTCTGTCTGATGTCTTCGATGCAAGAATGTTGTACGCTGACATCCAAAGGTATTAGTGTTGGGGTATATACCATTAACCATGCATTTAGTTGTGGTATATTCTAATAATTATTATGGTTAAAAGTCGAAATGGGAGATTGTTGGGGTATATATCATTAATCATGCATTTAGATATGATATATTCTAACAATTATGTTAAAAGTCTAAGTGGGTGATTGTTGGGATATATACTATTAACCATGTGTTTGAATATAGTATTTAGCATTGCAAAATTATTTATTTAATTTTAATAAAGAATTAAACAAATCATATATTCCGCTATGTGTCCATCTACTTATATAGAAGATGATTTTGTTTAAAGGTTTTAGCTTATACACGAAAGATTAAATCATCAGTTCTTATAAGTATAAATATTATATTCACAATCAAGATGAAGCTAGACAAATATCTTAATGATTGTAGCGCAAGATTAAATATAATCTAATCTTGATTATGGGAGTGGTCATATTTCAACTTCTTGTGCAAGTACACTTTGTGTGTATTGAACCGACCAAGGAGAGATGATTGTTTAAGTTCTGAATATTTATAAACAACTTCTCTAGATCATTAAATGTACTTATACTCTTAATCTTGATATAATTATTATGATCAATGTCATTTGTTCGTTGTCTTAATCTATCAAAAGGTGAAACTCTTTCATAGGTTAAAATGTTCTCGATAGGTTGGATGATGACAAATGACATTTGTGAAAGAATGATTAGTTGATAGAATCCATATCTCGGCCTCGAGATTGATGATAACCCTCTATGGTTGCTTATAAGTTTTTATATGAAAACCCTGCAGATGGATTTTGTATCTGTTACATGAAATAAGTTAAGAGTACGAATAGAGGATTAAATTAATCAATGAATTAAATAGTCAGAAATTTAATTTGATTGATTGATATCTATAATCTTTACATAGGGAGTTAAATAAGATTTAATGAATGATTTTGAAATTATACCGAGGAGTGCAATTATGGATTTTTAGTGGAATAATCTGTAATTTATTATGGTAGGTAAATTTATTTATTTTGTGAATTAATACCATAATTGGAAGCCTCGCTAATTAAATTTGTGGCCCCTACTACGACTGATTAATTAGTAAATAAATGGAATTTATTTCTTGGTAGAAAAGAAATAGGAATTTATTTTTGGTGGAAAAGAAAGACCTAGCAGGTTTGGGAAATGATTTAAAAACCCTGAAACTTGTTCTATATAATGTGTTCTTTTTCCATTAAGGAGGCTAAGGGGTTTTTTCCTGCGTTCTTCCATGAGAAATTCACTCACACAAATTTCTTTTATTCCGATATTGTTCGGGTGACACACCAAAAGACCATGGATCCAGAAGATGATTGTGTGGATGGCTTTGCTCGTGTTTGAAGGTTAGATTTGGGGTCGTGGTCACGCTTCAAGAGATAAGTATTGATTTTATGTTTGATTAAAATATGTTATTATGTGTTGTCTATATTACATACAACTGATCGTGTTTATTTGCCTCCACTGCGTATGCCTATTTTCCAATAATTAGGTTGTTAAAAAGTATATTTTTGGAATTGAGCTTATGCTTTTATTATTTTTATATTATTTTATATGGTTGTGGTTGAAATGTTCATATGAGACAAGGAAGCAAACTACAAAAGAATAATGTGCTACACCAATGGAGTAAAATATCCAAAGTGGTTTTAGAGATAGCCATGTTTGTAATTTTTTACTTGCTGAAGAAAATGCTTTTTGTGTCTTATATCTTAGTTGGAATCCTAATTGTCGTATTCATTATGTGTCTCAAGATAAAGGAAGAGCATGGTTTCAAGTTATTGCTAAATGCGTATAGTTAAATTTGAGCATGTCTTTCACATCCATTATAGTTATCTAATCTTAAACTTTTCACATCTTTTACTTGATTTATTTCTTCCTTTTCTTTTTTCAAGTGACACCAACTACTAATTACTAAAATAACAAAAGATTGTGGTGCTAGATGTTTTTGCTATTTTCTCTCCAATATCATGTGTCGTAGTTCCTATCACTCTTTACTAGCAATGATTCCTTAACAACTGAGTTGCCAATATAACTAGTAATTTATAAATGAGCGGTTGTAATCATAATATCTATCAATATTTCAGTAGATAACCAACTATTCAAGTGATGCTATTTATTGTCAATATAACTTGTCCTTGGGGTATTATGCTTGTGTTTTCCTTAATTGTCTTTAAAATATCTTTTTGGAGTTATTTGCTGTTAATATTAGGTCGTTGTTCTCGATATTTTTGTCAGTTTGCCTGATATCATTTCCTTGATAATTGGTGCAGAATCCTCTTGTAGTGTGCTATTATGTACCCAAAAAAAGTTTCTTACTATTTGCAGCATTATTTAGATTAGCTACAATATCAAGCTTACACTTGTTATTTTTACCTTTAGGAAAGCACGGTTGCAAGTTATTGCTAAATTTCTATAGTTTAATTTGAGCATGTCTCGTCACATCAATTGTAGTTATACAATCTTAACAAGAACATTTGATCTTTTCTACTGCATTGAGTCAATAACATTATGATGAAACTGGACGGAAATTTTCTCATTCATGGTTGCTCATTTGAATTTCAAGGAATGAATTCGCTAAATTTTGACTTCAACCCATTTTTAGTTAGTAGACTCTAGCAAAAACTATTAAGTCTTCATGTTCCTCATCTCTTTTTTATAATTACATGATTTTTTTTCTGGGCTACATATAAGCAATATCATGTGCAGCTTGAGGTACGCCATAGTTCAGCACAAGGCAATTGTGCAAAGATGATTCAAACTACTTTGAGGTGAGATGAGATCCTTCTTTGTTCCCATAACGTAGTAGAAATTAAGTCAGAAGTTTTTATCTAATTACAGAGATAAAACAACCATCTCTAAATTGAAAAATGAATGGACTGTAGGATCTATAACTGTTGTTGCTTTGACGAGGAAGTGGAAAACAATGCTCATTTCATTATTGAATTGGGGCACGACACTTTTAAACTATGTTGTTCAGATTCTTCAAAAATGTCCGATCCTCTAAAAGTAGTACATTTTCAAAGGATCTACTACTGTGTGTATATCATTCGTACTAATGACTGTACATTGATTTTGTTAAAGTGTTTAATAGTTTCTTCAAAAATATCAGAATTATTATCGAAAACACATTTTTGTTAATTATATTTTTTTAAATTCAAATTGAATAGTAAAATTAATTCCTTTCCAAATTGAGGGGAGGAATTTCATCCAATCCACGCTAATGGTTAAGGGAATTATGTTTTAACTAGTTGAAAGTTACGTATGAACTTATCTTTTAATGAAATATTATGGAAGTAATTATTTAACCATGTTTGAAGATAGAGTATCATACTCGGGGATCATTTATCTGAGTATAAGGTGTATTAGTAATGACTAATGATAAGATTAGTAATATTGGGAATAGTTCTTTTCCACTGTTTGATTTGGTGTATTAAAGATAATTTTGTATTTAATCATGCTTATCCATTTATTAGATTGTAAAGACTTGTTTCATTGTTATTAAAAGATACCTCGTTATGGGTACGGGTTACGGGGATTTGTTTTAAAATACGACCTCGAATTAGTATGGACCGACACAGCTATAAATTTTGGAATTTGTAATTTTTGTCAAGCTGACATCATCCTGCTATCGCAGAAATTTTCCCACTATAGCAGCGACGCCGTAGCTACTAGTAGGCTGCTATAGCGGGATGACGGGACCAGAAAACTCAGGTGCGATTTTAATATTTTCGTTTTTTCCTCTTCAGTTGGAAAAAGCACGATGTTTGCTCTAAAAACCCTCCTAGGGTTACCTCATGGCCTGGGAGTAAAGGAGAGGAGGTATTTCACTCTAATGGGGTAAAACCCATGGTTTTCTCATGGAATTCATGTTAAAATTCACTAGCACTGAGTCAAAACTTGCGTTCATGCCTCCGTAGCAGCTGCTTGGCACCCAGGGAGGCTAGGTTTAACTAATTAGTTTAGACTTAGAAAACATAAGCATGATATGGATTGACAGAAGATTTCATGTTTAGGCCATCTAGGAGAGTGTTGGGATGGATAAAATGGATGAAAATTAGGTTAATTGGGTGGGAATTTGCTGTTATTTTGTGGTATTAAATTTTTCCATTGATTAATGTGTTTACCTCATTGTTGATAATCCTTGTATGATTAAAAATTGTATTGTACCCAAAAATTAGGTAAACCTATTTAATGTCTGAATTAGCGGTGGCTAGTCTTGATGTATTCTGAAGAATCTATGGTGGTAATCAGAGGAATGGAAATCGGTAAGGTATCAATGTTAGAATGAATGGTTGGGTGTATTATGGCATGGGTCATAAGTGCAACTGTAGGTGATGGTTTTACGTAGTTGAAATCCAACTTAAGATATATGTGATTGCTAACTGTTCCTTTGTATTGCTTGGTACAATGCATGTTTAAGGAAAGTGAATGACTGTTTGATATCCTAAGTGTTAATCGCATGCAATGAACTTATATGAAAATCTTGTTGGTTGTACAAGTGTAATTGCTGAATACTCATGTCGTTGTGATTATAGTGATATCTTTATTATTTAGGGGATGTACCGGTATTTGGACATCTTTATGGTCTTATCTATTTATATTGGGGGATATACCAGCAAAACTAATCCCTTTAAGGATGTTCAACGCTAAAATCTCATATAAAATACTTCCAAATGCATCAAGGACCATTCCAACCATTCCCACAACTCATAAACAAGATAAAGCAGCTACGAGAAAGGGCAAAATAGTCAATACACAAAAATTTCTAAATTTCAATACGAGGGTCATTACAGTGTGATGGATCCTTGAGTGAATCGGGGATTATTTGCTTACTTGTTATGTATATGTTGTGTGTATTAGTTTTGGAGTGAATCGAGATTTTTGTGTTACTTGCTGTATTTGGTTTGTTGTGTGAACTAGGGATTAAGTGTTGGCTTGTTATATGAGTTCCTTGAGTGAACCATGCTTACGTGTTTACTTGTTATATTTGGTTTCTTAATATAAACTAGGATTCATGATTATTGTTATTCTATTTTTATTGTTGTTGGAATGGATCCTTAGTGGTTCGGGCTTAGTGGTAAGTTGGTATGATTTTGTATTGTCTACTTTCATGTGTAAGTGAGACAGAGGTGATATAATTGTTTTAGTCATCATTTGTTGACTTGGAGTCTTTATAGTAGTCATGTTCTTGACTCGGTATACTGTTTATGTTGGCTTAGATTGATTGAATCCTTCGTTATTTGTTGAATGAGGTTAAGTTTCATAAACTTAAAGTAAGGCTACCTAGTAGGTGTCTAGGCGTGTAGGCGCTATAGTGGAATGGGTGATGTGACGAAGATTTACGACACTTGAGACACTTAAAACAAGGGATATTTTCAAGTTTAAGTGTACATTTTGTGGATTTAATGTGTTTGTTGAGTGTTTGCTGGACTTAAGGACTTAGATAAGAATAATGTGAAAAATGGACAAAAAGAGGCATCAAACGAGCCATGCCACAATTGTGTGTTCAAACCACAATCGTTGGTAGGCTATAATAAGTTGATTCAGAGATGCCATACTCAGGAGACTATCAGACGACTGGATTATACGATCATGGTATGATTTCACAATCGTACCTTGAGATCGTGACATGTGAGGGAAGTTCAACCTACAGGAGTCAAGTATGGCATGGTCAGATAATGGATCCCATGATTGTATATTGGTTGTATGATCGTACCTTGTGATCATGGGAGGTAGATCAGATTTGAAGAAATGCAGGAGTTTTAGAAAAATGATCAGACGACAGGCCAAGCACGATCATGGGTTGAACCCACGATCGTATGTTCTTCTCGTCCAAAGAGGTCGACATCAATTTCCTATTTTGTTTAGGATATGATTTGTCAAGTCTATAAATACTCTATTAGGGTTAGTTTTGCGTATTAGACATTATTATTATTCTATAACACTATTTTTTAGGATTCCAAGGTTTTTTCTTGGGATTTTATAACTATTGGTTTTTATGGTTTTAATTAAAGTTGAGATTTTGGGTTTTATTCATTTTTGTGAGTTTCAATTCATGTTTTCATCTATGAATTCTTGCATTGTTCATACGATTGTGAGTAGCTAAACTTCACAACTAGGGTTGTGGGAATCATGACGAATTAACAAGTAGTGTTCAAAGTACAAGGTCATTATCGAAGTGTATAAAGGCATGTATTGGTGATTCTTTTGAATTGGTTGCTTTCTAGCGAGTGCATGCGTTGAAACTCATCCTATCTCTACTCTGGACTATAGCAAGGGTATTCAGATAGGACTAGCAGATCAACAACAAGACTTGGAGTTATCTTCATTTATCAGCCTTAAGTCGTGATACGGGAAAGGCTATATTAGGATCATTCGTAGGGGGCAACATAGAAATACTCATGACACATTAACCTTTGTTCTTGAGGATAGTCATCTACAAGGAGCGTAACATTGTCGATTAGACGATATATAACCTATCGATTCTGCATGCCAGATACCTTAACAAATCACTGAGGTACGGAGAATCTATGGAGTTATGATGTTATTGGGGAACACAGTCCTAGTGCTTTTTTCACCTTGATTACAACCCTAGAAAATATTCTCGTGATACCGTTGTTCGTTTAATCTACAAAACCCCCCTCTTTACTTATTTGCCAATTGCTCAAATAGATATAATTTATTAGACTTCGACCTATTCCCTGTGGGATTAACCCCAACCTTGTTGGATTCTGTATTTGATTCAGCGACCGCTTTATACTTTCTGGGAGTTGTAATTTAGGCGACATTAAATTTTGGCATCTTTGCCGGGGAATTACGATTACAGAGTTGATTGATATTGCTTGTTGGATTTGATTGGTTGCAGTTACTTTAGTTACTTTTCTATTTTCTAAGGGCACACGCCGGTGTATGCCCAACACTCGGAGCCAAGGTAATCCCCTAATTCCACTTGACCAAGAAATTGAAAGAACTCTTAGGAATAATCAATGAATGGTAAATAACGCCGGAGTTCAATATCCCACAGCTGTGGGTGATATTCATAATCAGCCACCACTTAATCCGGCTGGTCATGAGACTGTGGAACAAATAACTGCTAGGTTGATGGCTAATAAGAATGCGAGACAAGCAGTTGCTAGACAAGAAGGCAGAGACCATCGAGCAATGCAAGATGGAACACAACCTCTTTCTCCACTTGAGGAAAGATAGAGAAGAACTAGAGTGCAATAACCACCACTACAGTATCCCCCGATCTATGAGGAGTTAGAAGAAGATTTATCCTATTTGGTGCCGGTAGAGACTGGTGCCATTCTCCCACCCAAACTGCCTAAAGGAACTAAGTTTGATATTACGAGTGTTATGATTCTCCTTTTGAACTTAAAATGAGTGTTTCTTGGCCTACTGATGAAGCAAACATGCATGTGATGAATTTTATGGGAATCTACACTTTGTAATATCTGCTTGGAGTGAGTCAAGAGGCAATTCGATTGAGGCTATTTCCGTTCTCTCTTACGGGGGAAACGACTTTGTGGTTGGTTGAATAACCGCAAGGTTCTATTACCAATTGGCAAGAGTTGAGAAATCAGTTTCTGGAGCAATATTTTTTGCCTTCTAGTATGTTGCAATTGAAAGATGAGATCTATAACTTCAGACAACTACATTCAGAGGCACTATACGAAACATGGATGAGGTTCAAAAAGAAGTTGCAAAATGTTCCAAACCATAGGGTGAGTGGTAGGAATCTACTAGAGATCTTCTACAGAGCTTTAAATGCAAATACTAAGGCTGTAACAGACACCATCACTGGAGGTGGATTTATGAGTTTACGTTGGGGGCACGCATTGGAGATTCTATATCGAATCACTAAATCAAACTGAGGTTAGCATACTCGGGAAGCAAACAGACCCGCGGTTACATATGCTATTGGAGTTTTGGCAAAACAAAGGGCTTTGGATGAATCTATGGCTTAAGAGGTAGCATAACTGAGAACAAAAATTTTCTTACTAGCAAACATATTACAGTTGGAGGTACGGAAAAAGTCAATGTTGTAGGTGCACATGGCAAAAACCTAGGTATGAAGAATCTGATTCGAAAGAGGAAGCTAAGTACTTGGATAGAGAAGTGGTGGGTTTTTAAGCCAAGGGCTAAGGGTGTAATCAAGACAATTAGAACTCGAGGCAAGGGAATCAAGGTCGAAACTATTATGAAGACAAATATAACAAGTTCGGGTATAGAGACAGAGACAAAAATCATGATGATGATTGGAGGCTAAAAGATGATTACAAGGAAAATAGTGGTTTGTATATTCCACCGGGGAACCGTGATGCAAAGTCTGAGAATTCAAGAATAGAATCCATGCTTGCAAAACTTGTTAAGGGGTCGGAAAGTCAAGAAAATTGCCTTAAGGAGATTAGGGCAGACATTTCAGGGATAAGCCAAAAGGTGGAGTCTCATACGACCGCCATCAAATAACTGAAGTAACAATTTAGGCAGATGTCTACCGCATTGAATCAGTGTCAACCAGGCACTCTTCCAAGTAACACCATCCAAAATCTTAAAAAAAGATGGTCATTTCTTATCTATAATTACTTGAAGTCGTAAGACTACTGTTGATCCACCTATTGAATGTAGTACTTGAGAATGAGCCGTAATACTCAATGATGAGAGTGAGAATCAAACTAAAAACTTGGTGGTGGAGGAAAAGGCAGCTCAAGAGCCTCGAGTTGCTAAAAAGGAAGTTAAGTCTGATAAAGGGAAGGTTAAAGAGGCCTCTCAAGTAGTAAAGCCTATTCCACGACCTCCTCTTCCCTTTCCACAAAGGTTGAAGAAGAAAGCTGAAGAATAAAAATATTAAAAAATTATTTCAATATTGAAGGAATTATCGGTGAATATCCCTCTTGTTGTGGTTTTGGAACAAGTGTTAGGTTACGCGAAATTTATGAAAGATTTGTTGACAAAGAAGAGGACTGTCAGTTTTGAGCCTGCTGATAACTTGTATCATTGTAGTGCAATCACTTCTCATTCCCTTGTTGAAAAAAAGTAAGACCCGGAAGCATTCACGATTATTTTTCAAAGGCTTTGTGTGACTTGGGTGCTAGCATTAACTTGATGCCGCTAGCAGTTTTCAAGCAGTTAGGACTAGGGTCGCCTAAGCTGACTTCTATGAGGCTACTCATGGCGGAGTGAAATATGAAGAAGTCGGTGGGAATTTTGTATGATGTGTTGGTAAAGGTGGCATCTTTCATTTTTCTAGCTAATTTTATGATTCTAGACTGGGAGGTTGGGAAGACCATTCCTTGCGACTAGCCATGCTTCAGTTGATTTGGAATCTGGGCAGATGAAGTTTTGATTGAATTATGAGCATGTTACTTTCAATGTCTGCAAATCTATTAAGTAGTCTAAGAAGGTGGGTGTGGTTTCGGTTATTGATACTGTGGATGAGGAAGAACTTATGGTTCCATTTGAAGGGCGATTGGGAGTTGAGGCACTTACGATAATTATCATGAACTTTGAGAGTGATGGTATTAATGAATACAATAAGATAGTAAAAGCACTTGTTGGTAGGGGTTCCTACATTTATGCTCCAAAGAAGCTTGATCTTGATCTGAATAACAGAGGAACCCCACCGGCTCGTCCTTCTATTGAGGAGCTACCTGTTTTGGAGCTTAAGGTTCTTCCTTCCCATCTCCGTTATGCATTCTTGGGGGGTCAATAACACTTTTCCCGTTATCATTGAAGTAGACTTGTTAGATTGGCAAGTTGAGGCCTTAGTTTCTATGTTCCAAAGGTTTAAGCGGGCCATTAGTTGGTCCATTACTGATATTATCAGGATTCCACCCAAAATTTACACGCATAAAATTCAACTCAAGCCGGATTGTATACCTATAATTCAGCATCAACGTCGTCTCAACCCACCAATACAAGAGGTTGTGAAGAAAGAAATCATCAAGTTGTTAAATGCAGGTGTGGTTTACCGTATTACAGATAGAAGTGGGTGAGTCTTGTTCAGTGTGTATCGAAAAAGAGTGGAATCACTGTGGTTCTAAATGAGAAAAATGAGTTAATCCCAATGAGACCGGTGACCAAATGGAGGGTTTGCATGGATTACCTAAAGTTAAATTCTTGGACTGAAAGGATCATTTTCCTATGCCCTTTACGGACCAGATGTTAGATCGTCTTTCTGGTAGAGGATGGTATTGTTTTCTTGATGGTTATTTGGGATACAATCATATTTCCATCGCCCCCGAAGTCTAAGAGAAGAACACATTCACTTGTCCATATGGGACGTTCACGTTCAAAAGGATGTCGTTTGGTCTATGCAATGCACTGGCCACTTTTCAGCGTTGCATGATGTCTATATTTTTTGACATGGTGGAAGACAGTATTGAGGTATTTATAGATGATTTCTCTATGGTAGGTGAATCATTTGAGAACTGCTAAGGATACCTCGCTGATGCTCTGAAAATATATGAAGAATGCAATTTTGTGTTGAATTAGGAGAAGTACCATTTTATGGTAAAAAAAGGCATAGTGTTGGAACACCAGATTTTGAAAAAGGGAATTGAAGTCTATAAGGCGAAGATTAAGATAATTTCAAAGCTACCGCCATATATTTCTATGAAAGTATTCATAGTTTTTTAGGCCATGCGGGATTCTATAGAAGATTCATCAAGGACTTTCCTAAGATTGTAAATCCATTATGCAAGATTTTAGAGAAAGAGGTGATGTTTGTGTTTGATGATGCATACCTAAAAGAATTCGAGTGTTAAAAAGAGAAGCTAATTTCAGCTCCCATCATTGTGTCTCTGGATTGGACCCTACCTTTTGAGGTTTTGTGTGATACTAGTGGGGTGGCCATTGGTGCAGTCCTTAGCCAAAGGTGAGAGAAGATTTGGCATTCTATTTACTATGCTAGCAAAGCACTTAATCCAGCCTAGAAGAACTATATTTTTATAGAGCAAGAGCTTCTTATGATGGTCTTTGTATTCGAGAAATTTGGTCGTACTTGATTAGCACAAAGGTGATTATGCATATTGATTATGCAGCTCTGAGATATCATATGACAAAGAAGGATGCTAATCCAAGGTTGATTAGATGGGTGCTTCTTTTGCAAGAGTTTGATTTCGAGGTGAAGGACCAAAACGGGAAGGAGAATCAGGTTCCCGACCATTTGTCACTCTTTGAAGAGGAGGCCATGTTAAAACTGAGGGATGATCATGAAATTGATGATACTTTTTTGGACAAGCAAGTGCTAGCAGCATCACATGACTTAATCCTGTAGTTTGTAGATTTTGCCAACTTTTTGGCAAGTGATCTAGTTTCAGGAGATATGACGTATCAACACCGAAAGAAGTTCATGAATGAGGTAAGAAAATTCTTCTGGAATGAGCCTTATTTGTTTAGGGTGTGTGCAGATGGTATGATTCGAAGATGTATTCCTGAGGTTGAGATGATGAGTATATTGGAAGCATGTCATTCGTTTCCAGTTGGGGGTCATCATGGAGGTGCGCAGACTGTGCATAAGATCTTGCAATGTGGTTACTTGTAACACCCCGTACGTTTTTAACCCTACTTGATGACATTAAATAATATGTACTTAGGTCTCGAGAGCTATTAGTATGCATTTGGTAATGTTATTGGTGAGATAATTGAATGAGATAATTGAATTTGGCTCTTGTTGTGTGATTAAACTTGCATAGAGGGTGTTTTAAAATTTTCATGGCGCATTTGTGGGGTTCAAAATTAGGCTAAGAAGACCTCTAAACAAAGTATATTAAGGTTGAGAAGTAAGTTAAAGAATAGGACTTGAAGTATCTAACCAAACCCGCGAAAAAAAGTCAAAAAAATGAAATTCTTGAAAAAATTAAGTAAGGGGAGCGATGAGGAGCGTGCCACGCCGCTCTGGGATAAAATTTTTAGTCCAGGGGAAGTAAGTTGGCGCGCCCAAGAGTGTGCCACCTTGGTTTTTCCACTTTTTCGAAAGTTGGAAATTTCTAAGTCCCAAGGGTATCCGGGGACATACCGAGCCGATTTTTGCCACGTTTATTCTACATCCACGAGTATATACATTAAATGAATGACATATTATATTGGTATGATAAAATTGCTCGAGAACGAATTTGGGGTCAAAATGACAGTTTTGCCCTTAAGGTCAAAATAAGCCAAACGTGGCTAGAATCACTTGTTTTTGGGATTGAGGCTACAGCTATGAATTGAATGAGCGGGAATATTATTTTAATACGTATAATACCACTTAAACATGAGAAATTATTTATTTTGCTAAGTTAAGTGAATTGGGCCCAAAAAGGATCCATAAATGAAAGGAAAACATGGCCCAAAATGGGTCAAATGACCCATTCTTTCAAAGACCTTCTAGATATAACATTTAATGATAAAGAGTGGCTAAGGGTGGAATTTGGGTCCTATATAAAGGGCAATAAAGCTGATTTTTATTGCTTCAAAAGTCTCATGCCTTTTAGATATTTCTCAAGCATTTTCTCTAGTTCCAAAACCCTAAAGCCAATATTTCCTTTGGAATCTTTGGTGAAGATCATACTATTACAAGCCTTGGTAAGTATTTATTCTCATGTATTAACATATTATATGCATGGGAGATTATGTATCTTATGCTAGTTATGTTGGCAAGGTGGTGAATAGTGTATTTTTGCTTTTGGTGGGAGATGTGCTATCTTGAATTATGGCTTGTGCCTTTGATGAAAGATCATGGTATGGATAAAATATGAACGTGTATGGTGTTATTTTGTTATTTAACTTGTTATTTTTCTATAAGTGCAAATTGTGGGATTTTGGCCGATTTGTGCTATGAAGTGTATTAAGGTGGATTGATGGATTGCTTGTGATGTGGTGTGGATAAGAAAGTGTAAAGGGAAAGTGTTGTGGTGGAACGTATTGATTAGCATGTATTGGTCAATGTTGGTAATATTGGAAGATTTTTGGAATAATGATTCTATCAGTGGTTTTGTAAAGGGGAAATGACATGTTTCAAAGCAAACATGTACCCCATTGATGTTATATGCAATTGTAAAGTAGTTGTTGGTTAATGTTAATTCCGTTATGTACTTGTGTTGTAGAGTGACACATAAATAAGGAGCGGGACTATTGTATGCACATCTAGGATTGTATATCCGTATTGAGAGTACAAGGTATGTAAGGTTACTCTGTCCATATCTTTCTGCAGCAAATAGTAGCCACATTGTTATTGCACTAGTCCTATACCGAAATGTACTAAGGTATCCTATATCCGTTTATCAATAGTAATTGTCATATATTTCCTACTCATGGATCATTTGTGAGTCTCCTGTCTCATAATCATGGTTAATGTTCCAAAAGCTCAACCAAGGTTATGTTCCAATGTTCCAATAGTGATTATACTTATGTCTCTTGTTCATAGATTATTGTCCAATAGTTCCCATGGTGTTATGATTCTAATACTGTTATGTTTCCAAGTTATTCACATGTCTCTCACTCATTGGTTAATGATTCAAAGTTTCCAACAATGTTATGTTTCAAAGTTCAAAGTGATGTTATGACTATCCTCGTATCAATCTCAAAGTAATGAATAAAGTAATGCAAATGTGGTCAATGATCAAGTATGGGTGGCAAGTCTAGGGGCATAAGCCTAGCTCTACTCGATCCCGATGTATTGATTTATGGGTAGAAAGTCTAGGGGCATAATCCTAGCTCGACTCGATCCCGATGTATTGATTTATGGGTGGCAAGTCTAGGGGCATAAGCCTAGCTCGACTCGATCCTGATGCATTGATTTATGGGTGGCAGGTCTAGGGGCATAAGCCTAGCTCGACCCGATCCCAACATGATGATATGTTATGCAAAGACCTACTGATCAGTAGGGGCCCGGGTATATTGTGACACATGTATTGACAAGTAAGCATTGAGATAAAGAAAGCAAAGAAAGTAATGAAAGCAATCCACATGGTTTCCTAAAATGCAAAATGGTGACTTATTCACATTGATTATTCATATGTTTTGAGTTCATTGAAATATTCAAGTCTTGTACAGTTTCATCTGAGCCTTGCATACTCAGTACTTATTTCGTACTGACCCCTCTCGGGGAATTTACCTTAATTGTTGCAGGCGCAGGTACCAGTAGGCCTCCCCAGTAGATTGCCAGTGTTAGCGATTCTTTGGTGAGCTCCATCTAATTCGGGGTTTCTCCGAGTCAGAGTGTATATATGTTTTGGTGATGTGCATGTTGTATAAAGCGGGGACTTGTCCCGACTTTTGGTTTGTATTGGTCAATGCATCTGTTAGAGGCTTTTGTAGACGTACGTGGGTATATGTATATATGGTGACTCATGAAGTCTTGTTTTGATGGCCTCAACTACCAAGTTTCTCAAATGTGTATATATATGCCATGATTCCCGATATCCATGATTTCCAAAACTAATGGTTCATGTTCTTACTTAATGGTTGTTATGATTATGAGATGCATATGCTTGAACATAGGCAAAGGTTGGTTCTCTCGGGCCTTATCGGCTCCGGGTGCCAATCATGTCTCGATGGGATTCGGGGTGTGACAAAAGTGGTATCAGAGCAGGTTGTTCTAAGGGGTGTCTACAAAGCCGTGTCTGAGTAGAGTCTTACTTATCAATGTGTTGTGAACCACATTTATAAGTAGGAGGCTACGGGACATTTAGGATGTTGTTTCTTTTTTTCATTCTAGATCGTACAATAGAGCCAATGTTGTAAGTTAAATCGGGTCTGACCATAGTAATTGTTTCTCTTTGATATAGTAACAATGCCGAACACTAGAAGAGGAAAGGGTAAAGGGAAGCAGGTTGATGTGCCTGCTGGAGAAGGAATGAGCAGATTACCACCTGACCAAGCTAGTCAAGGTGGAGCGAATGCGGAAATATCATCGCGGTCTTCATCTACCTTCCCAGTTCCAGAAGAGCCAATTGGTAGAGAAGTACCAGCAGAACCACCGATGAATGCCACAGATCAAGATCTTAGAAATGCTGTACATATGTTGACACAGTTAGTGGCAGCACAAATCCAGGGACGAGCTGGTGTAATGACACATGATGATGATGCGGCTAGAATGTCAAGTCGCAGGACATAAGATTTCTTCAAACTTGACCCTCCTATATTCATTGGGTCAGATCCAAAAGCGGATCCACAGGACTTCGTAGATCAAATTCAGAGTGCCTTGGAAGTTATGCATGTGACAGGGGTCGAAACAGTTGAACTTGCTGCGTATAGGCTGAAAGGAAAGGCAATATTGTGGTACGAGGATTGGAAGAAATCTCGTGATATTGGTGCAAATCCACCTACATGGGAAGAGTTTAAAGTGGCTTTCCTCGATCATTATCTTCCTTAAGAGATCTGGGAGGCACGTGCGGATCAGTTCCTAAATCTACGATAGGGAAATCTGAGCGTCAGGGAATACAGTTTGCAATTTAATTCCTTGGCTAGATATGCGCCAAATATGGTGGCTACGATGATAGACAGGGTCCACAGATATGTGGATAGATTAGAGTCGTATTTGGTACGGGATTGCAGTATTGCTGCCTTGAACAAAGACATGGATATAGCGAGAATTCAAGCCTTCGCCCAGAAAATGGAAGATCAAAGACAAAGACAAAAGGTACATGAATTTGATAGGGGACAGTCCAAAAGGGCTAGACCTATGGGACCACCTATGATGTCCCAAGGAGGATCTAGGCCCCGCATCTTTCCTAGACCACCTAGACCGTCGTTTTCTTATTCCACAGGGGGTGCTTATTCTCAGTCTCGAGGGTTTAGAGGTGGTTCAGCTGGGAAGAGTAGTGGGGTTCATGGATCACAGGCAGCAGGTTCTCCTCGTCAGCAGTGTCAGCACTGCGGGCATATTCACACAGGTACATGTCGGTTAGGAATGAATGTCTGCTTTTGGTGTAGTATGCGGAGACATATAGCGAGAGATTGTCCACAGCGGAGCATGGGTGGTATAGCACGACCAGCTGGGTCGGCTGTTGCGTCATCAGCATCGGCTCCTTCACAGGTCCGAGGGGTGTAGCCTATTGGACGTGGTAGAGGTGCCAGAGGAGCAGCCAACACTAGCGGGGTCCAGAATCGTACTTATGCTTTAGTGGACCGCCAAAACTCAAAGGCTTCCCTTGATGTTGTCACAGGTACATTATCCATATTCTCACATAATGTATATGCATTTATTGACCCAGTTTCTACATTTTCCTATGTTACCCCATTGATTGCTGCAAAATTTGCAAAGGCACCAGAATTATTAATTAAATCAATTGAAGTGTCTACACCAGTTGGCAAATATATTGTTGCAAAGAGAGTGTATCGTAACTGTGTGTGGTCATGATACATTGGCCGATCTCATTAAATTAGATATGGTGGATTTTGAAGTGATCATGGGCATGGATTGGTTGGCCTCTTGTTATGCTATGGTAGATTGCCGGGCCAAGAAGGTACAATTTTTTTTTCCGCAAGAAAGTGTTCTTGAATTGCAGGTTAATGTAGGGGCACCACGAGGGAGATTTATTTCCTATTTGAAAGCCAGAAAAATGATTGCTAAAGGTTACATATGTCATTTAGTACGGGTGAAAGATAATGATGTGGAACCACTAACTCCGCAGTCGGTCCCAGTGGTCAATGAATTTCCGGATGTATTTCCAGAAGATTTTCTAAGTTTACCCCCAGAACGGGAAGTACAATTTGGCATTGATGTGATTCCAGGCACTCAGCCTATTTCTATTCCCCCATATAGAATGGCTCCCACAGAATTGCGTGAATTGAAGGAGCAATTGAAAGATTTACTAGACAAGGGCTTCATTAGGCCTAGTATGTCCCCGTGGGGTGCACCAGTGTTATTCATCCGGAAGAAAGATGGCACATTGAGAATGTGCATCGACTATCGACAATTGAATAAGGTAACGATCAAGAACAAATATCCCCTCCCTTGCATTAATGATTTGTTTGATCAGTTACAGGGTGCCAGGTGTTTTTCAAAAATCGACTTGAGGTCGGGTTACCATCAAGTCAGAGTTAGAGAAGAAGATGTACCCAAGACAGCTTTCCGAACACGGTATGGCCATTATGAATTTTTAGTTATGTCATTTGGACTAACAAATGCTCCAGCTGTGTTCATGGATTTGATGAATAGGGTGTTTAAGCCATTTATGGACGTGTTCATCACGGTATTTATAGATGACATCCTAGTTTATTCAAGATCACCAGAGGACCATGCTAATCACTTACGACAAGTGTTACGGATTCTCCGTGAACATAAGTTGTATCCAAAGTTCTCCAAATGTGAGTTTTGGTTGAAATCAGTCGCGTTCTTGGGTCACATTGTATCAGATGAAGGCATACAGGTTGATACACAAAAGATTGAAGCAGTGAAAAATTGGCCAAGACCTACGACACCCACAGAAATTCGTAGTTTTCTTGGATTGGCAGGGTATTACAGAAGGTTTGTGGAAGGTTTTTCCTCTATTGCAGCACCGTTAACAAAGCTTACATATAAGGCGGTAAAATTTCAGTGGAATGATGCATGTGAGAAAAGTTTCCAAAAGTTGAAAAATAAATTAACCTTCACACTAGTTTTAGTGCTTCCCGAAGGTACCGAAGGTTATGTAGTATATTGTGATGCTTCCGGGGTTGGACTCGGATGTGTGTTGATGCAACATGGTAATGTCATAGCATATGCCTCACGTCAGTTGCGGCCACACGAGAAAAACTATCCCACACATGATCTTGAATTGGCAGCGGTAGTTTTTTCTTTAAAGATATGGCGTCATTATTTATATGGGGTTCATGTTGACATCTATACGGATCACAAAAGCTTGCAATATCTTTTTAAGCAGAAGGAACTCAATTTGAGGCAACACAGGTGGTTGGAGCTTTTAAAAGATTATGACATTGATATTCTTTATCACCCAGTCAAAGCAAATGTAGTAGCTGATGCATTGAGCCGTAAGGCAGTAGAAAGCACTAGTGGCCAGTTGAATGAAAAGCGTGAGATAAGCAATGATTTGAATCAATTAGCCAGCTTGGGAGTTCGCCTTATTGAATCCTCAGATGATAGAGTTATTGTGCAGAATGCAGCAGAATCCTCCTTAATAACTGAAGTAAAAGAGAAGCAATTTGCGGATTCTAGTTTATTGCAGTTAAAGGAAAATGTGCAGCGGAATTTGACCAAAGCATTTGATACTACACCGGAAGGGGTGGTTCAATGTCAAGGGAGATTATGTGTCCCGGACGTAGATGAGTTGAGGACACGAATTATGATAGAGGCGCATCATTCGCGCTATTCTATTCATCCGGGTGCTACAAAAATGTACCATGAATTGAAAGAAGTGTATTGGTGGGGAAATATGAAAAAGAATATTGCAGAATTTGTCGCGCAAAGCCCAAGTTGTCAACAAGTGAAAGTGGAACATCAGAAACCGGGAGGTTACATGCAATGTATCAATCTTCCAGTTTGGAAATGGGATATGATTAATACGGATTTCATTACGGGTTTGCCTCGTACATTGCGGAAGTTTGATTCTATATGGGTCATAGTGGACAGGCTTACCAAGTCAGCGCATTTTCTACCAGTCAAGATGACCTATACAGCTGAGGATTATGCGAAGTTGTATGTGAAAGAGATAGTACGATTGCATGGCATTCCACTTTCTATTATATCAGACAGAGGAGCATAGTTCACAGCTCACTTTTGGAGGTCTTTCCAGCAGAGTTTGGGTACACGGGTGAACTTGAGTACGACTTTCCATCCTCAGACTGATGGACAAGAAGAACGTACTATTCAAACACTTGAAGATATGCTACGAGCTTGTACGTTAGATTTTCAAGGCAGTTGGGATGACTATTTGCCTCTTATTGAATTTGCGTATAACAATAGCTATCATTCAAGTATTAAAATGGCACCTTATGAAGCTTTGTACGGAAGGAAATGTAGATCACCAATAGGATGGTTTGAAGCAGTTGAAACTACTTTACTTGGGCCAGATATCGTTCATCAGGCTATGTAAAAGGTTAAGGTGATCCAACAGCGATTACAAACGGCTCAAAGTCGTCACAAGTCATATGCCGATGTTCGAAGGAGAGGTCTTGAATTTTCCATAGGTGATTGGGTGTTTTTAAAGGTGTCACCGATGAAAGGGGTAATGCGGTTCGTAAAGAAAGGGAAATTAAGTCCACGTTACATAGCCCATATGAAATCATTAGAAGATTTGGGCAAGTTGATTATGAATTAGCGCTACCTCAAGAACTTTCTTCAGTCCACCCCGTATTTCATGTTTCGATGCTTCGAAAATGCATAGGAGATCTATCTCGTATTGTTCCCATTGAAGATGTTCAAGTTACAGAGGATCTTACTTATGAAGAGATACCCATTGCTATCCTAGACCGACAAGTGAAAAGATTGAGGAATAAAGACATAGCTTCCGTGAAAGTCCTTTGGAGAAATCAACAAGTAGAGGACATCACATGGAAAGTGGAAGAAATGATGAGATCCAAGTATCCCTATATATTTCAAATGAATGAGGAAGTTCAAGGCGCGGAAATGGAACAATGACAAGTAAGTTTTTATGTACATGTATGCTAATATAAGATGCAATTGTTGTAATTGAAGAGATATTGTTAACATTCGAGGACGAATGTTCTGAAGGGGGAGAGAATGTAACACCCCATAAGTTCCTAACCCTACTTGATGACATTAAATAATATGAACTTAGGTCTCGAGAGCTATAAGTATGCATTTGGTAATGTTATTGGTGAGATAATTGAACGAGATAATTGAATTTGGCTCTTGTTGTGTGATTAAACTTGCATAGAGGGTGTTTTAAAATTTTCATGGCGCATTGTGGGGTTCAAAATGAGTCTAAGAAGACCTCTAAACAAAGTATATTAAGGTTGAGAAGTAAGTTAAAGAATAGGACTTGAAGTATCTAACCAAACCCGCGAAAAAAAGTCAAAAAAATGAAATTCTTGAAAAAATTAAGTAAGGGGAGCGATGAGGAGCGTGCCACGCCGCTCTGGGCTAAAATTTTTAGTCCAGGGGAAGTAAGTTGGCGCGCCCAAGAGCGTGCCACCTTGGTTTTTCCACTTTTTCGAAAGTTGGAAATTTCTAAGTCCCAAGGGTATCCGGGAACGTACCGAGCCGATTTTTGTCACGTTTCTTATACATACACGAGTATATACATGAAATTAATGACATATTATATTGGTATGATAAAATTGCTCGAGAACGAATTTGGGGTCAAAATGACAGTTTTGCCCTTAAGGTCAAAATAAGCCAAACGTGGCTAGAATCACTTGTTTTTGGGATTGAGGCTACAACTATGAATTGAATGAGCGGGAATATTATTTTAATACGTATAATACCACTTAAACATGAGAAATTATTGATTTTGCTAAGTTAAGTGAATTGGGCCCAAAAAGGATCCATAAATGAAAGGAAAACATGGCCCAAAAGGGGTCAAATGACCCATTCTTTCAAAGACCTTCTAGATATAACATTTAATGATAAATAGTGGCTAAGGGTGGAATTGGGGTCCTATATAAAGGGCAATAAAGCTGATTTTTATTGCTTCAAAAGTCTCATGCCTTTTAGATATTTCTCAAGCATTTTCTCTAGTTCCAAAACCCTAAAGCCAATATTTCCTTTGGAATCTTTGGTGAAGATAATACTATTACAATCCTTGGTAAGTATTTATTCTCATGGATTAACATATTATATGCATGGGAGATTATGTATCTTATGCTAGTTATGTTGGCAAGGTGGTGAATAGTGTATTTTTGCTTTTGGTGGGAGATGTGCTATCTTGAATTATGGCTTGTGCCTTTGATGAAAGATCATGGTATGGATAAAATATGAACGTGTATGGTGTTATTTTGTTATTTAACTTGTTATTTTTCTATAAGTGCAAATTGTGGGATTTTGGCCGATTTGTGCTATGAAGTGTATTAAGGTGGATTGATGGATTGCTTGTGATGTGGTGTGGATAAGAAAGTGTAAAGGGGAAGCGTTGTGGTGGAATGTATTGATTAGAATGTATTGGTCAATGTCGGGAATATTGGAGGATTTTTGGAATAATGATTCTATCAGTGGTTTTGTCAAGGGGAAATGACATGTTTCAAAGCAAGCATGTACCCCATTGATGTTATATGCAATTGTAAAGTAGTTGTTGGTTAATGTTAATTCCGTTATGTACTTGTGTTGTAGAGTGACACATAAATAAGGAGCGGGACTATTGTATGCATATCTAGGATTGTATATCCGTATTGAGAGTACAAGGTATGTAAGGTTACTCTGTCCGTATCTTTCTGGAGCAAATAGTAGCCACATTGTTATTGCACTAGTCCTTTCTCGAAATGTACTAAGGTATATTATATCCGTTTATCAATAGTCATTGTCATATATTTCCTACTCATGGATCATTTGTGAGTCTCCTGTCTCATAATCATGGTTAATGTTCCAAAAACTCAACCAAGGTTATGTTCCAATGTTCCAATAGTGATTATACTTATGTCACTTGTTCATAGATTACTGTCCAATAGTTCCCATGGTGTTATGATTCTAATTCTGTTATGTTGCCAAGTTATTCACATGTCTCTCACTCATTGGTTAATGATTCAAAGTTTCCAACAATGTTATGTTTCAAAGTTCAAAGTGATGTTATGACTATCCTCGTATCAATCTCAAAGTAATGAATAAAGTAATGCAAATATGGTCAATGATCAAGTATGGGTGGCATGTCTAGGGGAATAAGCCTAGCTCGACTAGATCCTGATGTATTTATTTATAGGTGGCAAGTCTAGGGGCATAAGCCTAGCTCAACTCGATCCCGATGTATTGATTTATGGGTGGCAAGTCTAGGGGCATAAGCCTAGCTCGACTCGATCCCGATGTATTGATTTATGGGTGGCAAGTCTAGGGGCATAAGCCTAGCACGACTCGATCCCGATGCATTGATTTATGGGTGGCAGGTCTAGGGGCATAAGCCTAGCTCGACCCGATCCCAACATGATGATATGTTATGCAAAGACCCACTGATCAGTAGGGGCCCCGGTACATTGTGACACATGTATTGACAAGTAAGCATTGAGATACAGAAAGCAAAGAAAGTAATAAAAGCAATCCACATGGTTTCCCAAAATGCAAAATGGTGACTTATTCACATTGATTATTCATATGTTTTGAGTTCATTGAAATATTCAAGTCTTGTACAGTTTCATCTGAGCCTTGCATACTCCGTACTTATTTCGTACTGACCCCTCTCGGGGAATTTACCTTAATTGTTGCAGGCGCAGGTACCAGTAGGCCTCCCCAGTAGATTGCCAGTGTTAGCGGTTCTTTGGTGAGCTCCATCTAATTCGGGGTTTCTCCGAGTCAGAGTGTATATATGTTTTGGTGATGTGCATGTTGTATAAAGCGGGGACTTGTCCCGACTTTTGGTTTGTATTGGTCAATGCATCTGTTAGAGGCTTTTGTAGACGTACGTGGGTATATGTATATATGGTGACTCATGAAGTCTTGTTTTGATGGCCTCAACGACCAAGTTTCTCAAATGTGTATATATATGCCATGATTCCCGATATCCATGATTTCCAATACTAATGGTTCATGTTTTTACGTAATGGTGTTTATGATTATGAGATGCATATGCTTGAACATAGGCAAAGGTTGGTTCTCTCGGGCCTTATCGGCTACGGGTCCCAATCATGTCTCGATGGGATTCGGGGCGTGACATTACTGTTGTCCCACCATTCATAAGTATGCTCATGATTATTGTAGGGCATGTGACCAATGCCAAAGACAAGGAAATATCTCAAGAAGGAATGAACTCCCCATGACGGCGATCCCTGAGCTTGAATTGTTTGATGTATTGGGTATTGAATTTATGGGTCCGTTCGTGAGTTATCATGGTATGGAATATATCTTGGTAGTTGTTGGCTATGTATCAAAGTGGGTGGAGGCAATTGTGCTTCCCAATAATGAAAGTAAGAGTGTCACAAATTTATTGAAAAAGAACATATTCTCATATTTTGGAACACCTCGAATTATCAATAGTGATGGAGGATACCATTTTATCAATCGATTATTCAAAGCCCCTTTGAGAAATATGGTGTAAAACACAAGGTGGCAATACCTTACCATCCTCAGACAAGCGGGAAAGTTGAGGTCTAAAATCGTGAGATCAATTCCATTTTGGCGAAGACCGTAAATGCCAATAGGACTAATTGGGCAAGGATGATTAGATGATGCACTGGTGCATCCCCATATCATCTTGTTTATAGAAAAGCTTTCCATCTGTCTGCAAACTTGAACGTAAGGCATTATAGGCCTTGAAGCGGTTGAATCTAGAATGGAAATATACAGCGAAGTTGAGACTGGAGCACATAAATGAGATGGATGAGTTTCTTCTCCTTGCATATGAAAGCTCTGCCTTGTACAAAGAGAAGATGAAATTGTATCATGATCGCAAGATTGAGAGAAGTAATTTGCGGGAGGCGACATGATACTATTGTTTGATTCAAGGCTGAAGCTTTTTCCTTGCAAATTAATATTGAAATGGAATGGACCATATAGAGTGGTCACGGTGTTCCCTTATGGTGCAATTTAATTAGAGAATAAGGATAGAAAGAAATTTAAAGTCAATGGCAAAATGGAGAAACACTATATGGGCGAAGGAAAGGAGGCCCGAATGATTTATGATGTGAACTTAAACGAGGTTTGAGTAATCAAACCGACCTGTGTCGTGCCGCGACATTAAATTAAGCGCTTCATGGTAAGCAACCCTTGGGCTTGTTGGTGAAGTCTAAGCAACCGATATAGCCACGTTGTACCATGACGTTAAATCAAGAGATTCATAGTAGGCAACCCATGTTTTTTACTTTAAATTTTATAGGGTAACGTGTGTTTTGGTGCAGGCAAACCATAGAAGAATATTAGTGCTTAAATGAAATCCTAGACTGAACCCACGAAAGGGATTGCACGATCGTAATTTGAACATACGATCGTGGGTTCAGTCATCTGAAAGAAGTTCTACAGGATGACAAATTAAAGATTCATCCCACGATTAGGTATCATGATCGTAACATGAATGCACGATGGTGATCTAAATCATCTGATGATACTTTTGCAAATCATATAAATTGGGGCATCGAATATACAACCTTTAGTCACGATTATAAGTACATCCCACGATCGTACCTCAGAGTCGTATGTTCTCAGGTAAGTTTTCTATTTGCATCAACATACGAAACAAGTTTACGATCATGGAATCCAACCACGATCGTACAATCCCTATGTCTGGAAGGCCCAAGATTTTTTACAATCACGACCCGACCCGACCCAAACTTAAAACCTAAGTATATAAATACATCGTGAAATCGATCCCATGCTTATTGTCACGTTTTCAAAGCATTTTCCTAAGGAAAAATGCAAAATCTACATATTTCAAAGGCACGATCGTAGAAGGCAAGATCGTACCTTCAATGTACGATCGTAGGTTGGATTGTCTGTTTATACAATTGAACTGTCACGACCCGAAATCCCATTCGGGCCGGACTGGCACCCGAAGCCGATATGGCCCGAGAGAACCAATCTTTGTTCATGAACCTTCGTATTCATATCCTCGTATGAATCTTATTAGACCTCATGCAACTATGCAGAAGACATGAATATGGAAACATATGCCATATATATATATATATATATATAAATAAAACTTGGCCGTTGGGGCCATTACGTCGAACTGAACGTACATATCTTACCTTCATATACCCACATATGTCTACAAAAGCTTCTAAAAGATGCATCAACAAGACCAACTTAAAGTCGGGACAAGTCCCCGCTTTATACTACATTTAAAACATCAAAACGAATATACAACTATGACCCAGAAAGCTCCGAACCAAGTGGAGCTCACCAAAACTCTGTAAATGATCCACAGTCTACTAAGGAGGTCTACTAATGCCTGCACCTGCAACATGTAAGGTAAGTCCCCCGAGGGGGTTAGTACGAAGAATGTACTGAGTATGTAAGGCGCATAAGAAATAGCATCATACATGAGAATGCCAATAGAATAGAATATGAGGAAATAGTCAATGTGGCTAAACCACATTTTAGATAATATCTTTTATAATTTCTCTACTTCAAAGGAAATTACCTTCACTCAAGAGATTTGCCTCCAATAGATTCTTCTATATGAAAGAGATTCTTTCATGCTTCTATGCTCATTACCACTATTATTCATCTACTTGGTTAGTAGGTTGTAAAAGAATAACATTCATCTACACACATCCACTTTAGTGGTGGGGTAACAATATAACATACATCGATTCTATCGGTGGTTTAATAATATAACGTACATCCACTCTATTAACGTACATCCACTCTCATGGTGGGTTAGCATACATCCACTCTATGGTGGGTTAACATACATCCACTCTCATGGTGGGTTAACATACATCCACTCTCATGGTGGGTTAACATACATCCACTCTCATGATGGGTTAGCACACATCCACTCTCATGATGGGTTAGCACACATCCACTCTATGGTGGGTTAACATACATCCACTCTCATGGTGGGTTAACATACATCCACTTTCATGGTGGGTTAACATTCATCCACTCTCATGGTGGGTTAACATACATCCACTCTCATGGTGGGTTAATGTATACACATCTTTATTCACTTCTTATTTGGGAGAGATTGATTTATTCACTTATGAGAGATTGATATAATGAAGATCATGACACTCTTTGAAAACACAAATATGATTTACCTCACTCTTATAGTTCATGAGATTAACACCTTAACTTGTGAGGGATAGATATATTAGCTCACACTTTACCTCCTTCACGAATCTTATGAGATCTTATATAAGTAAGTATATGATACCGGACCTCCACCTTTGGTGGGCTATAATAAATAACAAAGCATAATATTGGGATTATTCCATATTGAACTTATACCCTCTAGAATGTGATCCATACTCAATAAAACATATAGCAACCATGCGCATTACTCCTTTACAATCTAACACCCTTTCCATAGTTATGAGAGTGCCCCGTTAAAGATCATGACATTAAAGCATACACTTATATACACATCTCACTTCACTCCTTTACTTCATGAGATTGACATCTTCACTTATGAGGAATAATTATACTAACTTGCACATTACCTCTCTTATTACTCTTATGAGATTGGTACTTTTTCTTATGAAAGATTGGTACAAGGATAATCATCATACTATAGGACTTTGGAACATGACATTATTGGAGAATGCTTTTTAAGAATAAATAGATTCTCTTACATCATTACTCTCTTGAGATAGTTCTTTTAGAACTTTCAACGTTATGACACTTTACGTGAAGCTTTGGATCATTAACTAATGAGTGAGTGACATGTAAATAAACATTGTGAGAAACATAACATTATTAGAACCATAACACCATTGGACAATAATCCATGAACAAGAGACATAAGTATAATCACTATTGGAACATTTGAACATAACCTTATTGGACTTTTGGAACATTAACCATGAATATGAGACATGTGGTTCACAATTGATCAATGAGTAGGAAATATGTTATAATGACCATTGATAACCGGATATAAGATACCTTAGAACATTTCGGAATAGGACAAGTGAAAAGATACCGATAGAGTAACCTTACATACCTTGTATTCTCAATACGAATATACAACCTTAGATGTGCATACAATGTCCCGCTCCTTCCTTATGTTTCACTCTACAACACAAATACATAATGGAGTTTACATTAACCACCAACTTCCTTACAAATGCATATGACGTCAATGAATTACATGTTTGCCTTTAAAATTGTCATTTTCCCCCTGACAATACCATTGAAGAAATTATGATACAAATAATCCCACAATATTCCCAACATTGACCAAAATATCATAAACCATTAGCATGTCACACCAAGTTCATACTTTCCACTCCTTATCACCACAACATCATAATTATTCCATCAATTCCCTTCAATACACCTCACAACAACAAATCGGCCAAAATCCCATAATTTACACTTATATGAAAATAACAAGTTTAGGAACATAATAACACCATACATGTTGATATTTCATCCATACCATGCTCTTTAATTAAAATCACAAGTCATATTTCAAGTGTAAATCCCATGGATAACACATCTTTCACAAAAACACAAAGTGTCATATCCAACACTTCCAAGCATAACCAATATGATCTACATACTCTTCTATGCATGTAATATATTAATCCATAAGAATAATCACTTACCCAAGCTTGAAAAATGATGATCTTGCTCCAAGAAGTGCCTTAGGATTTTGAGAGCCAAAGAAGCTTTCTTGAGAATTCTAGAAAAAAGATAGAAAAGCATGTGTATTTTTGTGGGTTAAAATCTGATTTTGTGCCCCTTTTATAGAGCCTTGAAGTCCTCTTTATCCACCTTGCCCAATTATTGATTAGTCAAAGGAAGAATGGGTCATTTGACCCATGTTTGGCCCATATCTTTTTTCTTCATTTTGGGCTTTATTGAGCCCAAATCACTTAACCCAACCAAATCAATAATTTCTCATGTTTAAATCATTTCATACGTGTTATTACGATATTTCCACTCACGGGATTCATATTCGTAGCCCCAATCCCAAAAACAAATGATTCTAGCCACGTATGGCTTATTTTGACCACAAGGGTAAAATCGTCATTTTGATGCCAAATTCATTCTCAAGAAATTTCATCATACCAATATAATACATTACTCATTCCTTGTATATGCTCATGGTTGTAAAAGAAACGTGGCAAAAATCAGCCCGGTACGTCCCCGGGCACCCTTGGTACTTCAGAAAATTTCCAACTTTCGAAAAATGGGCAAAACCACCCTGGCACTCCCTCTGGCGTGCCTCAGCCTTAATTTTTTTGAAAATTTAGTTTTTCGACTTTTCTTCACGGGTTTGGTTAGATACTTCAAGTCCTATTCTTTAACTTACTTCTTACCCTTAATATCCTTTGTTTGGAGGTCCTCTTAGCCTCATTTTGAACCCCGCAAATGCTCCACGAAAATCACAAAACACCTTCTACGAAGGTCTAATCACACACATTATTCCCAATATCAAGTGTTTCACCAATGACACTATAAAGCACATACTCATGGTATCTTGACACCTAAGTATACATTGTTTAACGTCGTCACATAGGGTTGGGAAGGTTCGGGGTGTTACATTCTCCCCTCTTTAGAAACATTCGTCCTCGAATGTTAATGATGTCGCTTTAATTACCACAAATGCATCTCTACGTTAGCCTATCCATATATAGACACTTAAAGCTCATAGATACTTACTTATTATTGGTCCACTTCCACATTTTGAACCTTTTCTTCCATTTGAAACAAATATACATATGCCGATTTCATCATAATTTTTTTTCCAACTTCCCATGCAATCGCTTTGACTTGTTGATGTCTCCAAAGAACTTTTACATAAAGTACGTTTATAGTTATTAACCTTCACACTTGTTGGTCTAGAATAGCCATAGGTATCTTTTCCTCGTGAGATCCCTCAAACTTTGTCTATTTCCAATGGGAATACTATGAAAAGAAACTCTTATACACATTTCAACAATTTCACATGGTATGTTGTATAGGGTCAATTTTTCCTTTATTTTCAAATTCCATTATACCTTTCATGAGTAACACTTTTAAGAGTACTTAATCATTTATGATCACAAGCATCCATTATACCATTACGATATGTGCCTTTCACTATACTCAATTTACCGACAGATAGAGATATTTCCATTGACTTAACTAATAACCCCAGTGTCCTATTAGATTCGTAGTAGCTGATGGAGTAACAGACGATTGAGTAGAGCTTGGATCAGTCAATACATATACATCATGTAAACATATGGTAATATACCTAAATACCTGTACCTTCATCAGGAGATGCCTCCACATCCGGCCAATCCACTAAAGCATAGGTGCGATTTTGAGTTCCACTGGAACTGGCTGCTCCTCTGGCACCTCTACCACGACCAGCAGACTGTACACCAGCTGCCGATGCCACATCGGCTGATCCTATGGGTCATCTCACACTATCTGTGGGCCTCTGTGGGCACTCTCTCATCATGTGTCCTTGCCTACTACACACAAAGCAAACATTCGTATCAAACCGGCATTCGCCTGCATGAAATCTCCCACAGCGTGGGCACAACTGACGAGAAAATATAATTGCCTGTGATCAATGAATCCCACTACTCTGTTCAGATCAACCACCTCTAGACCCTCGGAATTGAGAATGAGCACCTGCTGTGAAATAAGAAGATGAGGGTCTAGGCGGGAACATTCGAGATCCAGATTCTCCTGGGGATACCATAGACTGTTCCATAGGTCTCACTCATTTTGATGGCCCTTCCTCAGCTTTCTGTGTCCTCTTTCTTTGCCTTTGATCCTTCATTTTCTGTGCAAAGGCCTATATTCTAGCTATGTCCATATCTCGATTTAAGGCAGCAATAGTGCAGCCTCGTACCAAATAAGTCTCCAATCTGTCCACATATCGATGGACTCTATCTTCCATGGTGGCTACTACATTTGGAGCATATCTAGCGAAGGAATTAAACTGTAAACTGTATTCTCTGACACTCATATTTCCCTGACGCAAATTCAGAAATTGGCTTGCACGTGCCTCCCGAATCTCATACGGGAGGTAATGATCAAGAACTACCATTCTAAATTCTTCCCAACCAGCTGGGAGTGCATCAATACCTCTTGATCTTTTCCAGTCCTCATACCATAAAATAGCCTCGCCCTTCAGACTATAAGCTGCTAGCTCAACTGTTTCTACACCTGTTACGTGCATCACCTCTAGTGCTCTTTGAACTTGGTCCACGAAATCCTGTGGATCTGCTTTCGTACCAGACCCTGTGAATATGGGAGGGTCTAATTTTAGAAAGTCCTATGTACGCCGACTAGCTGCTCTAGCTGGGTAATCTTCATTTACCATTAGACCAGTTCATCCCTGGGTTTGTGTAGCCACTAACTGTGTTAACATATGTATTGCATTTCTTAAATCTTGATCTGTGGCATTCATTGGTGGTTCTGCGGGTACTTCTCTACCTCTTGGCTCTTTCGGAGCTAGAAAGGTAGAAGAAGACCATGATGCAATTTCAGCGTCTGCTCCACCTTGACTAACTTGGTCAGGTGGTAATCTACTCATTCCTTCTTCAGCAGGCATATATACCTGCTTCCCTTTACCTCTACCTCTTCTCGTGATTGGCATGTTTACTATACCAAAGAAAAACAATCACCATGGTCAGATAAAATTCAACTTACAACACTGGCTCTATTGCACGATCTAGAATGAAGAAAAGAAACAACATCCTAAATTTCCCGTAGCCTCTTACTTATAAATGTGGTGTACAACACATCGATAAGTAAGACTCTACTCAGACACGACTTTGTAGACACCCTTAGAACAACCTGCTCTGATACCACTTTTGTCACGACCCGAAATCTCATTTGGGCCGGATTGGCACCTGAAGCCGATATGGCCCGAGAGAACCAATCTTTGCTCATGAACCTTCGTATGCATATCCTCATATGAATCTTATTATACCTTATGCAACTATGCGGAAGATATGAATATGTAAACATATGCCATATATATATATAAATTAAACTTGGCCATTGGGTCCATTACGTCGAACTGAACGTACATAACTTACCTTCATATACCCACATATGTCTACAAAAGCCTCTAACAGATGCATCAACAAGACCAACTTAAAGTCGGGACAAGTCCCCGCTTTATACTACATTTAAAACATCAAAACAAATATACAACTATGACCCAGAAAGCTACGAACCAAGTAGAGCTCACCAAAACTCTGCAAATGACCCACAGTCTACTGAGGAGGTCTACTAATGCCTGCACCTGCAACATGTAAGGTAAGTCCCCCGAGGGGGTCAGTATGAAGAATGTACTGAATATGTAAGATGCATAAGAAATCGCATCATACATGAGAATGTCAATAGAATAAAATATGAGGAAATAGTCAATGTGGCTAAACCATCATTTCAGATAATATCTGTTATAATTTCTCTACTTCAAGGGAAATTACCTTCACTCAAGAGATTTGCTTCCGATAGATTCTTCTATATGCAAGAGATTCTTTCATGCTTCTATGCTCATTACCAATATTATTCATCTACTTGGTTAGTAGGTTGTAAAAGAATAACATTCATCTACACACATCCACTTTAGTGGTGGGGTAACAATATAACATACATCTATTCTATCGGTGGTTTAATAATATAACGTACATCCACTCTATTAACGTACATCCACTCTATCGGTAGTTTAACCTACATCTACTCTCATGGTGGGTTAACATACATACACTCTATGGTGGGTTAACATACATACACTCTCATGGTGGGTTAACATACATCCACTCTCATGGTGGGTTAGCATACATCCACTCTATTGTGGGTTAACATACATCCACTCTCATGGTGGGTTAACATACATCCACTCTCATGGTGGGTTAACGTATACACATCTTTATTCACTTCTTATTTGGGAGAGATTGATTTATTCACTTATGAGATATTGATATAATGAAGATCATGACACTATTTGAACACACAAAAATGCTTTACCTCACTCTTATACTTCATGAGATTAACACCTTAACTTGTGAGGGATAGATATATTAGCTCGCACTTTACCTCCTTCACGAATCTTATGAGATCTTATATAAGTAAGTATATGATACCGGACCTCCACCTTTGGTGGGCTATAATAAATAACAAAGCATAATATTGGGATTATTCCATATTGAACTTATACCCTCTAGAATGTGATCCATACTCAATAAAACATATAGCAACCATGCATATTACTCCTTTACAATCTAACACCCTTTCCATAGTTATGAGAGTGCCCCTTTAAAGATCATGACATTAAAGCACACACTTATATACACATCTCACTTCACTCCTTTACTTCATGAGATTGACATCTTCACTTATGAGGAATAATTATACTAACTTGCACATCACCTCTCTTATTACTCTTATGAGATTGGTACTTTTTCTTATGAAAGATTGGTACAAGTATAATCATCATACTATAGAACTTTGTAACATGACATGATTGGAGAATGCGTTTTAAGAATAAATAGATTCTCTTACATCATTAATCTCTTGAGATAGTTCTTTTAGAACTTTCAACGTTATGACACTTTACGTGAAGCTTTGGATCATTAACCAATGAGTGAGGGACATGTAAATAAACATTGTGAGAAACATAACATTATTATAACCATAACACCATTGGAACCATTGGACAATAATCCATGAACAAGAGACATAAGTATAATCACTATTGGAACATTTGAACATAACCTTATTGGACTTTTGGAACATTAACCATGAATATGATACATGTGGTTCACAATTGATCAATGAGTAGGAACTATGTGATAATGACCATTGATAACCGGATATAGGATACCTTAGCATATTTCGGAATAGGACAAGTAAAAAGATACGTATAGAGTAACCTTACATACCTTGTATTCTCAATACGAATATACAACCTTAGATGTGCATACGATGTCCCGCTCCTTCCTTATGTTTCACTCTACAACAAAAATACATAACGGAGTTTACATTAACCACCAACTTCCTTACAAATGCATATGACGTCAATGAATTACATGTTTGCCTTTAAAATTGTCATTTTCCCCCTGACAATACCATTGAAGAAATTATTATACCAATAATCCCACAATATTCCCAACATTGACCAAAATATCATAAACCATTAGCATGTCACACCAAGTTCATACTTTCCACTCCTTATCACCACAACATCACAATTATTCCATCAATTCCCTTCAATACACCTCACAACAACAAATCGACCAAAATCCCATAATTTACACTTATATGAAAATAATTAGTTTAGTACCATAATAACACCATACATGTTGATATTTAATCCATACCATGCTCTTTCATCAAAATCACAAGTCATATTTCAAGTGTAAATCCCATGGATAACACAACTTTCAAAAAAAACAAAGTGCCATATCCAACACTTCCAAGCATAACCAATATGAGATACATACTATTCTATGCATGTAATATATTAATCCATAAGAATAATCACTTACCCAAGCTTGAAAAATAATGATCTTGCTCCAAGAAGTGCCTTAGGGTTTTGAGAGCCGAAGAAGCTTTCTTGAGAATTCTAGAAAAAAGATAGAACAACATGTGTATTTTTGTGGGTTAAAATCTGATTTTGTGCCCCTTTTATAGAGCCTTGAAGTCCTCTTTATCCACCTTGCCCAATTATTGATTAGTCAAAGGAAGAATGGGTCATTTGACCCATGTTTGGCCCATATCTTTTTTCTTCATTTTGGGCTTTATTGAGCCCAAATCACTTAACCCAACCAAATCAATAATTTCTCATATTTAAATTGTTTCATACATGTTATGACAATATTCCCACTCACAGTATTCATATTCGTAGCCTTGATCCCAAAAACAAACGATTCTAGCCACGTATGGCTTATTTTGACCACAAGGGTAAAATCGTCATTTTGATGCCAAATTCGTTCTCCAGAAATTTAATCATACAAATATAATACATTACTCATTCCATGTATATGCTCATGGTTTTAAAATAAACGTGGCAAAAATTGGCCCGGTACGTCCCCGGGCACCCTTGGGACTTCAGAAAATTTCCAACTTTCGAAAAATGGACAAAACCACCCTGGAACACCCTTGGGCGCGCCATATTGCTGCCTATGGGCTATAAAATTTAGCCCAGAGCGGCCTGGCACACCCTCTAGCGCGCCCCAGCCTTAATTTTTTTGAAAATTTCGTTTTTCGACTTTTCTTCGCGGGTTTGGTTAGATACTTCAAGTCCTATTCTTTAACTTACTTATTACCCGTAATATACTTTGTTTGGATGTCCTCTTAGCCTCATTTTTAAACCCACAAATGCTCCACAAAAATCACAAGACACCTTCTACGAAGGTCTAATCACACACATTAGGCCCAATATTAAGTGTTTCACGAATGACACTATAAAACACATACTCACGGCATCTCAACACCTAAGTATACATTTTTCAACGTCGTCACATAGGGTTGGGAAGGTCTGGGGTGTTACATGAACTTGTACTATCACACCCCGAATCCCAACGACGCGTGATTGGCACCCGAAGCCGATAAGGCCCGAGAGAACCAATCTTTGCTTATGTTCGTTCATATGCATGCCAAAAGAAATACCATTATCACATAAGAACTTGTCATGCTAAATCGGAATTCATGAAACCTGTGCTAAATATATACATATGTAAAACTTGGCCAACAGAGCCATCAAGTCATCATGGACACACACCTCTTACATTTGTCTTCCCATAACTGTCTACAAAGCCACTACAGATGCATGACCATGTCTATACAATATTTACATAATACCAAAACCTAGTGTTCACGTGTGACTTGGGAAGCCCCGAAGCAACTGGAGCTCACCAAAGACCTGTATATGATCCGCAACCTACTGAAGAGGTCTACTAATGCCTGCACCTACAACATGTAAGGTAAGTCACCAAGAGGGGTCAGTACGAAGAATGTACTGAGTATGTAAGGCCATAAGACAACTGTATCAATACATATGAACTTCAATGAAAATAACTATAAGAGAAAAACTCCATATGTGGAATTATGTACAATTCTTCTATTATTGTCATTTATGCTCATTCATACATAATAAAAACAACCATGGCATCAATATAAGAGAAATATTTAATGTGAATAAACTCTCTTTCTGTATGTGGGAAACCATGTATGTGATGTTCTTTACTTCTCTTGCTTTCATATTCATTCACCATTATTGTTCTACCCATGCTAGGCTATTTTGTAGCCCCTGGGATGAGATGAACCCATGCTAGGTACTTTGACCCCTGGGATGTCATATGTACCCATGCTAGGCTTTCGTGTCGCCCCTGGGATGTAATTAACTCATGCTAGGGTTATCGCCCCTGGGATGTTATGCAATGTGAACCCATGCTAGGCTTTCGTGTCACCCCTGGGATGTCATTAACCCATACTAGGCTTATCGCCCCTGGGATGTTATGCTATGTGAACCCATGCTAGGCTTTCGTGTCATCCCTGGGATGTCATTAACCCATGCTAGGCTTATCGCCCCTGGGAAGTCATGCTATGTGAACACATGCTAGGCTTTCGGGTCGCCCCTTGGATATCATTAACCCATGCTAGGCTTATCGCCCCAGGGATGTTATTGGGATCGACCCATGCTATGTATTTCACCCCTGGGATACCACCCATTAAACATTACTTCTTTCTTTCATTACTCTTTCTTTTGTTCTATGAGGGATACCTTGATGATGGAAACATTCTTGAAACTTGAAACACATCATACATTTCTTCACATCTTTACTCTTGTAAGATTGATATCTCTACTTGTGGGGAATAGGTACATTAACTTGTCCATTACATCTTTCATTACTTTTGAGAGGTTGGTACTTTTACTTGTGAGAAATTGGTACAAAGATAAACATAATATTCTTGGACTTTGGAACAAGACATGATTGGAACAATGCTATTCAAACTAAACAAGCTCTCTCTTTACCTCATTACTCTTTTTGAGATAGTTCTCTTAGAAACTACAACAACATGACAACTTAATAACTTCCGTCCATAAATAAGAGATAAGTGGATCATAATTCGTCTAGGAGTAGAACACATATGAATGACAATATATATATCAACCTTAGTTGGAATACTATAGAATCCCTTTTGAATAGAACACTTTTGGAACCTTAGGATAATGATCACTAAATACAAGACATGTGGATATCAATTGCTCACCAACTGAGATGCAATACCTTAGAACATTTGAAACTCTTGACATATTAGCCAATGAACGTGAGTCAACCAATGAACATGAGTCATATGATTCACCATTAACCAATGAATAAGGAATATATTAGTAACTCTAGCCAACTCTCGGATACGGAATACCTTAGAGTATTTCAGAATCGAATGAGTAATATGACAATGTGAACACCATATATTGCAGAAGGATATAGAAGAGTAACCTTACATACCTTTGTGTCTCATGATGAATACACAATATTATATGGAAATACAATAGTCCAGCTCTTTCCTTACACCACACTCGACATCACAAGTACATAACGAAACTTATATTAGCAACCAACTACCTTACAAGTGCACAAGATGACCATGAATCACTTAGTTACTTTAGAACATCATTTAACCTTCTTAAAATGTCATTTATCGCGTCAACATGCCAACACTACCATAACATCCCACTCATTGACCAAGATTTCATTCAACAATAGCATTTCGCATCGTACTTACCCTTTATACTCTCTCATTAGCATTCCGTCACAATTACCCTATCAACTTGACTTGTAACAACTTATGAACAATCATAAATACTTATCATAGTCCAAAATTCCTCCATAGGACACTTTAAAGTCATTAAAACGACATCACAAGTTGATAATTACATCCATGAAGGGTATAGGGGTTTCGGGGGGCCAAAGGGATGCAAAAACAAGCAATTCGGAGTTATTGGACGATCCGCTAAGCCACCTGAGCCTGCAGGTGGATGACCTGCATCTGAAGGTGACCTTTGGCAGTTGCTAGAGGCACCTTCACCCGCAGGTGCTTCGTTTGCGAGGGCGAGTGCCCATTTCGGCCAAAAAGGGTCTCTTTTGGGTCTTTTTATGCAATGAATGGTCCATGATCATAACAAAACTTATTTTGACATATTTTTGATCATATTAAACACCAAAATTCAGCCATGGTCTCAAAACACACATAAAAACACCAAAACGACACTTTACGGTCAATACGCCACCAAAACCATAACCAATTTCACAATAGAAATTCCAAACATTTTACACCATGAAAAAACAAGGAAATGCTATAATCACATCCCACATGTAAATATTAACTCCATCATGTTCACTTACTTTAATACCACAAGTCCATGTTCAAGTTTACAAGGCAAAACCATCCTCCGATTTGAGCCAACATGTATTATTTCACACATAGTGAATTCTCAATACATCACCAACATAACCAACATGTTTTACACCATATTCCATACAGTTTTACACCATATTCCATACATATCATGTATTAAACCATGAGAATAAATACTTACCAAATCTTGGAAATGGATGATCTTGCCCTCAAATGGTTGCTTTAGGGTTTGGTTGAGGAGAGCAAATGTTGTAGAAAATTCTAGAATAGGACATGTGTGAAGATATGAATAAAATATTATTTTTCATGCTTTATATAGGCCCTAAAGTCTCTTCTTATCCAATTATCAACATTAATTATCATGTTGAATGGGTCAAATGGAAGAATGGATCTTTTTTTTTCCATTTGGGCCATGCATTTGGGCTTAAATTGAGCCGATTTGCATATATTAATTTTTCCCAACAATTTCATGTACAAATCCTCTAAAATCTCATGCATGTTTAATTAATTCCATTGGTTCGGCAATCTACGGGGTGTTACACCTCCTACGAAAGTCTAATCCCATGCACTAGGCCCAATATCCATTACCTCATTAATAACATTACAAAATACATACTTTTGGATCTCGACACTTAAGTATTAATTGTTCAACGTTGTCAAGTAGGGTTTGGTAGGTACGGGGTGTTACATTCTTCCCCCCTTAGGAACATTCGTCCTCGAATGTTAACAATGTCATCTCATGTGTAACAAATGCATCTCTATACATATACCCATATAGATACTTACTCAATTTTTCTCCATTTCCACACTTTTGAACTTTCTCCTTCTGTTTGAAACAAATATGGGTACCTTGGTCTTATCATTTGTTTTTCAGCTTCTCAGGTCTCCAAAGAACTTTTGCGAAATTTACATCTTTATTTACGAACCTTTGCACTTGTCGGTCTAGAATAGCCATAGGTATCCACACCTTTTAAAAGTACTTAGTCATCTATGATCACAACATCTACTCTACCATTACGATATGTTCCTTTAACTCTAGTAAATACACCAACAGATGGAGATAACCTTAACCGGCTTGGTCAGGGGGTGATTTACTCATCCCTTCGCCGGCAGACATATCTATCTGCTTACCTTTGCCTCTACCTCTTCTTGTTATTAGCATTTTTACTATAGCAAAGAAAAACAATGACTATGATCAGATACAATTCAACTTACAATACTGGCTCTATTGCACGATCGGGAATGAATAAAAGAAACAACATCCTAAATGTCCCGTAGCCTCCTACTTATAAATGTGGTGCACAACACATCGATAAGTAAGACTCTACTCAGACACGGCTTTGTAGACATCCTTAGAACGAACTTCTCTGATACCACTTTTGTCACACCCCGAATCCCAACGAGGCGTGATTGGCACCAGAAGCCGATAAGGCCCGAGAGAACCAATCTTTGCTTATGTTCGTTCATATGCATGCCAAAAGAAATACCATTATCACATAAGAACTTGTCATGCTAAATCAGAATTCTTGAAACCTGTGCTAAATATATACATATGTAAAACTTGGCCGACAGAGCCATTAAGTCATCATGGACACACACCTCTTACATTTGTCTTCCTACAACTGTCTACAAAGCCTCTACAGATGCATGACCATGTCTATACAATATTTACATAATACCAAAACCTAGTGTTCACGTTTGACTTGGGAAGCCCCGAAGCAACTGGAGCTCACCAAAGACCTGTATATGATCCGCTGCCTACTGAAGAGGTATACTAATGCCTACACCTGCAACATGTAAGGTAAGTCCCCAATAGGGGTCAGTACGAAGAATGTACTTAGTATGTAAGGCCATAAGACAACTGTATCAATACATATGAACTTCAATGAAAATAACTATAAGAGAAAAACTCCATATGTGGAATTATGTACAATTCTTCTGTTATTGTCATTTATGCTCATTCATACATAATAACAACAACCATGGAATCAATATAAGAGAAATATCTAATGTAAATAAATTCTCTTTCTGTATGTGGGGAACCATGTATGTTACGTTCTTTACTTCTCTTGCATTCATATTCATTCACCTTTATTGTTCTACCCATGCTAGGCTGTTTTGTAGCCCCTAGGATGAGACAAACCCATGCTAGGTACTTTGACCCCTGGGATGTCATATGAACCCATGCTAGGCTTTCGTGTCGCCCCTGGGATGTCATTAACCTATGCTAGGCTTTCGTGTCGCCCCTGGGATGTCATTAACCCATGCTAGGCTTATCGCCCCTGGGATGTTATGCTATGTGAACCCATGCTAGGCTTTCGTATCGTCCCTGGGATGTCATTAACCCATGCTAGGCTTATTGATTGGGATGTTATGCTATGTGAACCCATGCTAGGCTTTCGTATCGCCCCTGGGATATCATTAACCTTTGCTAGGCTTATCGTCCCTGGAATGTTATTGGGATTGACCCATGCTAGGTATTTCACCCCTGGGACACCACCCATTAAACATTACTTCTTTCTTTCATTACTCTTTCTTTCATTTTATGAGGGATACATTGATGCTGGAAACATTCTTGAAACTTGAAACACAACATACATTACTTCACATCTTTACTCTTGTAAGATTAATATCTCTACTTGTGGGGAATAGGTGCATTAACTTGTCCATTACATCTTTCATTACTTGTGAGAAATTGGTACAAAGATAAACATAATATTCTTGGACTTTGGAACAATGCTATTCAAACTAAACAAGCTCTCTCTTTACCTTATTACTCTTGTTGAGATAGTTCTCTTAGAAACTACAACAACATGACAACTTAAGAAGTTCCGTCCATAAAAAAGAGATAAGTGGATCATAATTCGTCTAAGAGTAGAACACATATGAATGACAATATATATATCAACCTTAGTTGGAATACTATAGAACCCCTTTGGAATAGAACACTTTTGGAACATTTGGATAATGATCACTAAATACGATACATGTGGATATCAACTGCTCACCAACTGAGATGCAATGCCTTAGAACATTTGAAACTCTTGACATATTAGCCAATGAACGTGAGTCAACCAATGAACATGAGTCATATGATTCACCATGGACTAATGAATAATGAATATATGAGTAACTCTAGCCAACTCTCGGATACGGAATACCTTAGAGTATTTCGGAATCGAATGAGTACTATGACAATGTGAACACCATATATTGTAGAAGGATATAGAAGAGTAACCTTACATACCTTTGTGTCTCACTATGAATACACAAGCTTATATGGAAATACAATAGTCCAGCTCTTTCCTTACGCCACACTCTACATCACAAGTACATAACGAAACTTATATTAGTAACCAACTACCTTACAAGTGCACAAGATGACCATGAATCACATAGTTACTTTAGAACATCATTTAACCTTCTTAAAATGTCATTTATCGCGTCAACATGCCAACACTACCATAACATCCCACTCATTGACCAAGATTTCATTCAACAATAGCATTTCGCATCATACTTACCATTTATGCTCTTTCATTAGCATTCCGTCACAATTACCCTATCAACTTGACTTGTAACAACTTATGAACAATCATACATACTTATTATAGTACAAAATGCCTCCATACGACACTTTAAAGTCATTAAAATGACATCACAAGTTGATAATTACATCCATGAAGGGTATAGGGGTTTCGGGGGGCCAAAGGGATGCAAAAACAAGCAATTCGGAGTTCTGGGCAGATCCGATAAGCCACCTATGACCGCAGGTGGATGACCTGCGTCCTCAGGTGACCTTTGGTAGTATCCAAAGGCACCTGTGTTGGCACCTTCTCCCGTAGGTGCTTCGTCTGCGAGGGCGGGTGCCCGTTTCGGCCAAAAAGGGTCTCTTTTGGGTCTTTTTATGCAATGAATGGTACATGAAACTTATTTTGACATATTTTTGATCATCGTAAACACCAAAATTCATCCATGGTCTCACAACACACATAACAACACCAAAACGACACTTTACGGTCAATACATCACCAAAACCATAACCAATTTCACAATAGAAATTCCAAACATTTTACGCCATGACAAAACAAGGAAATGCTATAATCACATCTCACATGTCAATATTAACTCCATAATGTTCACTTCCTTTAATACCACAAGTCCATGTTCAAGTTTACAAGGCAAAACCATCCTCCGATTTGAGCCAACATGTATTATTTCACACATAGTGAATTCTCAATACATCACCAACATAACCAACATGTTTTACACCATATTACATACATATAATATATTAAACCATGAGAATAAATACTTACCAAAACTTGGAAATGGATGATCTTGCCCTCAAATGGTTGCTTTAGGGTTTGGTTGAAGAGAGCAAATGTTGTAGAAAATTCTAGAATAGGACATGTGTGAAGATATGAATAAAATCTGATTTTTCATGCTTTATATAGGCCCTCAAGTCTCTTTTTATCCAATTATCAACATTAATTATCATGTTGAATGGGTCAAATGGAAGAATGGATCTTTTTTTTTTTCCATTTGGACCATGCATTTGGGCTTAAATTGAGCCCATTTGCATATATTAATTTGGCCCTACAATTTCATGTACAAATCCTCTAAAATCTCATGCATGTTTAATTAATTCCATTGGTTCAAAAATCTACGGGGTGTTACACCTCCTACGAAAGTCTAATCCCATGCACTAGGCCCAATATCCATTACCTTATCAATAATATTACAAAATACATACTTTTGGCTATCGACACTTAAGTAAACATTGTTCAACGTTGTCAAGTAGGGTTTGGTAGGTACGGGGTGTTACATGTACATATACTGAATTGTGCTCTAATATGTTTCGCAAATATAGGTACCATGACACCAAAGTCCAAGGCTGTTTTCGACAAGGCTCTCTGAGAACAAATTTCAATGGAGAGGGACCCACCAAGTACCTTGGAGATTGGGTCAACTGCGAGTGGGTCAGAGGAGGAGTATGACATTAGCTCCTACGATGTCCAAATCACCACCAGGGAGACCAAGAACCAAAAAAGTTCCAAGGAGGCTGTCACCTCTATGGCTAGTATTGCAGCAGCCTCTCATGTCAACGTTCCCCAGTCTAAAGAAGGAAAGAAAGACACCCAACAAGGTAAGAGTGAGGATAATGATGATGAGTCCCAATCTGTGGAGAAAGACTCGACACCTTCAAACAATGACCTCCGACTTAAGCTGGTCAGAAGAGGCCCGGTCCACGACGTTGGCTTATTTCAAACTCACACCAATACTATATAGACTAGGTTGCTCTGAAGTATAATGGGATCCAATATAGGTGCATCCAAGAGGAACCACATATATTGAGTGAGTCTTTACTGAGGTTACCAAAGGTAGTTCATGTTTTTTAGCGGTACCAGTTGGGGTGGATGACAATGCCACTCCATTTTTATAGTAGAGAGATCGTGAGGGAATTCTATGCGAACTATGCCGTGATCATCAAGAATATGACTCCCTCTAGAAATACCAAGTATATGAAGAAAAAAACCCGCTTGGACATGATAATGGTGCAGGAAAAGGAAGTTGACATATTCGTTGAGGTTATTTCCAAGGTCCTTGTTGGAGAGGATTTTAAACCACCTGGTGAGACTACGGAGTATGATTATCGGATGTTAAAATTGAAGAAGGTTAAATAGTTGTCCGGTGAGTACAAGACTATCATGCCCCAAATCCCATTCTGGACGGACTAGTACCCGAAGCCGATATGGCCCAAGAGAACCAATCTTTTCTCATGTACATTCATATGCATATCCTCATATGACTCTTATTATACCTCATGCAACTATGAAGAAGTCATGGACATGGAAACATATGCTATATATATATATATAACATGGTCGTTGAGGCCATCAAGTCAAAACGGACAATCATCTCTTACATTCATATACTCACATATGTCTATAAAAGCTTCTAACAGATGCATCTACAAGACCAACTTAATGTCGGGACAAGTCCCTACTTAATACAACATTTACAATATCAAAACAAATGTACAACTGTGACTCAGAAAGCCCCGAACCAACTGGAGCTCACCAAAAATCTGCAAATGATCCACAACCTACAGAGGAGGTCTACTAGCTCCTGCGCCTGCAACAATTAAAGTAAGTCCCCCAAGAGGGGTCAGTACGAAGAATGTACTAAGTATGTAAGGCTCATAAGAACTGTATCATACATAATAACAATAACAATGGAGTCAATATAAGAGAACTAGTTAATGTGAATAAACTCTCTTTCTGTATGTAAGGAATCGTGTATATTACGTTCTTTACTTCTCTTATCTTCACATATGTTTATCTTTATTGTTCTACCCATGCTAGGATGTTCTGTCGCCCCTGGGATGAGATTAACCCATGATAGGTACAATAACCCATGGGATGTTATATTAACCTATGCTAGGCTTTCGTGTCGCCCCTGGGATGTTATTAACCCATGCTAGGTACTGTGACCCCTGGGATGTTATATTAACCCATGCTAGGATTTCGTGTTGCCCCTGGGATGTACTGTGATAACCCATGCTAGGTACTGTGACCCCTGGGATGCTATATTAACCCATTCTAGGCTTTTGTGTCGCCCCTGGGATGTTATTATGATATATTGGGATCGACCCATGCTAGGCGTTTCTTCCACCCTTGGGATACCACCCAAGAATACTCATCAATTAAACATTACTTCTTTCTTTCATTACTCTTTCTTTCATTCTAAGAGTGATACCTTGGTGATTGAAACATTCTTGAAACTGGGAACACATACATACATTACTTCACATCTTTACTCTTGTAAGATTGTTATCTTTACTTGTGAGGGATAGATACATTAGCTTGCACATTACTTCCTTCATTACTTTTGTGAGATTGGTACTTTTACTTGTGAGAGATTGGTACAAAGATAATCATAATCTTATTGGACTTCTGGAACATGACATGATTGGATACAAAATGCTATTCAAAATAAATAGACTCTCTTAACATCATTATTCTCTTTGAGATAGCTTTCTTAAAATTTACAACATTATGACAATTTTGGAACTTCAGTCAATGAATAGAAGATAAGAGAATCATAATCCATCTAAGAATAGTACATACGTGAATTACAATATATGTCAACCCTAATTGAGATACTTCAAAATCCCTTCGAAATTGAACCAGTACAATGTCAATGTGAATACTATGTGCTGCAGAAGGATACGGATAGAATAACCTTACATACCTTATCTTCTCAATATGAATACACAATCCTATATGTGGATACAATAATACAGCTCCTTCCTTATGTGTTACTCTACAACACAAGTACATAACAAAGCTCATGTTAACAACCAACTACCTTACAAGTGCATACGACGACAATGAGTTACGTGACTGTCGTATAATGTTATTTCATCCTCTTACAATACCATTTACTGCATTATCACACCAACAACACCATAAAATTCCACACATTTACCAAGATATCATACATCAATAGCATTTCACACCACACTTATCCTTTATACTTCCTCATTAGCACTACGTTACCTTTTCTCCATCAAGTCACTCGATAGTTTACACAATAACACATTAAAAACAATCCATATTTTATACCATTAAAAATAACTCCAAGATACTCCTTTATTGTCATTTAAAAGGTACCGTAAGTAGATAATTGCATCCATGAAGGGTATAGGGGTTTCGGGGGGTCAAAGGGATGCAAAAGCAAGCAATTTGGGGTTCTGGGCTGACCTGCGAAGCCACCTGCGCCCACAGGTGGCTGAACTGCATCCCCAGGTGACCTTTGGCAGTATCCAGAGGTACCTGCGAAGTCACCTGCGCCCGAAGGTGCTTCGTCTGCGAGGGCGGGTGCCCGTTTCGGCCAAAAAGGGTCTCTTTTGGGTCTTTTTTATGCAATGAATGGTCCATGATCATAACTAAACTTATATTGACATATTTTATATCATATTAAATGTCAACGAACAGCCATGGTTTCACAATGCACATAAACATCACCAAACTACATTTTTCTTTCAATACGTCGCCAATTCCATGCCCAATTTAACAACAATTCCAAACATTATACACAAGGATAAAACAAGGTAATACTATAATCAAATCTCACATGTCAATATTTAATCCATCAAGTTCACTTCCTTCAAGACCACAAGTCCATGTTCAAGTTTACAAGGCAAAGCCTCTTCCGATTTAGCAAACATGTAACATTACACACATTGTGAACTTCTCAATACTCCACCAACATAACCAACATCAAATAGGCACCCTACCATGCACATAATATATTAAACTATAATCATAAACACTTACCAAGTCTTGCAAGATGATGATCTTGGCCAAAGGGATTAAGGCCTAGGGTTTGTGTGAGAGAGAAATGCTTGAGAAAATTCTAGAAAAAGGCATGTGTGTTGTTGTTGAATAAAAATATGATTTTATCTTGCTTTATATGGTATTTAATGGTCATCCTTATCCAATTTAATGCATGTTGGCTTGGTCAAACACAAGAATGGATCTTTTCCATTTTTGGGCCATGTCTTCCATGTGATTTTGGGCCTCATTTAAGCCCAATGGCTCATGATTCATTAATGGCCAATCAAATTAATGTATAATTCATCAAATCTCTCATGTTTAACTAATTCCATAAATTTTACGGGAATTAACTAGGTTCAAAAACATACGGGGTGTTACATTCTTCCCCCCTTAGGAACATTCGTCCTCGAATGTTAACAACATCGTCTCATGTACAACAAATGCATCTTTACGTTATACATATACACTCATAGATACTTACTTATTCTTTCTCCACTTCCGCACTTTTGAACTTTTTCTTCCATTTGGAACAAATATGGGTACCTTGGTTTCATCATTTTTTTTTTCCAGCTTCCAAGTTAATCTCTTCGACTTGTTGATTTCTCCAAAGAACTTTTACAAAAGTTACGTCAATAGGTATATCTTCCTAGTGGGATCCTCCATAACTTGTATATTACCAATGGGAGCAATATGAAATGAAACTCTTATGCACTTCCGACAATTTCACATGGCACGTTGTATAGGGCCACTTTTTTTTTTCTTTCTTTCCAAACCCCATTACCCCTTTCATTGGTGAAGCTTTTAAGAGTACTTAATCATCTATGATCACAACATCTACTATACCATTACGATATGTTCTTTTAACTATACTACATTCACCGACAGGTGGAGATATTTCCATTGACTTAACTAATAACTCCAGTGTCCCTTCAAATTCATAGTAGCCGATGAAGTAACATACAATAGGGTAGAGCTCGGGTCAATCAATACATATTCATCATGTGAAAATATGGTAATACACCTGTACATTCATCAGGAGATGCCTCCTCATTCTGTCGGTCCACTAGAGCATAGGTGTGATTTTGGGCCCCACTGAAACTAGCTGCTCCTCTAACAGCTCTATCACGACCAATAGGTTGAACACCTCTGCCTAAGGAAGGGACCGATGATGATGATGTAATGGTTGATCTCATAGGTCGTGCTATACCACTCGCACCCCTTTGTGGGCACTCTCTCATTATATGCTTCGCTGTGCCACACTAAAAACAAGAATTTGTCCCCAACCGGCATTCACCTAAATGATACCTTCCGCAATGCTGACACGGAGGATGAGCAAATTCTACTGTCTGTGAACCTTGCACTCCACTACTCTGTCCAGATTGACTACCCCTAAACCCTCAGAATTGGGGTTGAGTGCCTGCTATGGAATAATAGAATGAGGGTCTCGACGGTAACATTCGAGGTCTAGATTCTCCTGGGGACACCATAGATTGACCCATAGGTCTAGCCCTTTTGATGGACCTTCCTCAGATTCCTGCGTCCTTCTTCTTTGCCTTTGGTCCTCCATTTTTTGTGCGAAGGCCTGAATTTTGGTGATGTCTATAGCTCTGTTCAAAGCAGCAATAGTGTATTCTCGTACCAAATATGGCTCCAGTCTATCCACATATCAATGGACTCTATCTTCCATTGTGGCTACTACATTTGGAGCATATCTATCAAAGGAATTAAACTGCAAATTGTATTCTCTAACACACATATTTCCTTGACGCAAATTTAGAAATTGGTCTGCACGTGCCTTTCAGATCTCATATGGGAGGTAATGATTGAGGAATGTCATTTCAAATTCTTCCCAACCAGCTGGGAGTGCATCAATACCCCTTGATCTTTTCCAGTCCTCATACCATAATATGGCCTCACCCTTTAATCTATAAGCTGCTAGCTCAACTATTTCTACACCTGTTACGTGCATAACATCTAAGGCCCTTTGAATTTGGTCCACATAATCCTGTGGGTCTGCTTTCGGATCTGACCCTATGAATATGGGAGGGTCTAATTTTAGAAAGTCTTGTGTCCGCCGACTAGATACTCTAGCCGCGTCATCTTCATTTACCATTGGACCAGTTCGTCCCTGTGTTTGTGCATCCACTAACAGAGTCAACATATGTACTACATTTCTTAAATACTGATCAGTTGTATTCGTAGGCGGTTCTGTAGGTATTTCTATACCTCTTGGATCTCCTGGAGCTGGAAAAGTTGAGAAAGACTGCGATGCAATTTAGGCGTCAGCTCCACCTTGACTAGCTTGGTCAGGTGATGATTTACTCATTCCTTCACCGGCAGGCATATCTACCTGCTTACCTTTGCCTCTACCTCTTCTTGTGATTGGCATTTTACTATACCAAAGAAAAACAATTACCATGGTCAGATAAATTCAACTTACAACACTGGCTCTATTGTACAATCTAGAAATGGAGAAAAGAAACAACATCCTAAATGCCCCGTAGCCTCCTACTTATAAATGTGGTGCACAACACATCGATAAGTAATACTCTACTCAGACATGGCTTTGTAGACACCCTTAGAACGACCTGCTCTGATACCACTTTTGTCACGCCCCGAATCCCATTCGGGATGAACTGGCACCCGAAGCCGATAAGGCACGAGAGAACCAATCTTTGCTCATGTACATTTGTATTCATATCCTCGTATGAATCTTATTATACCTCATGCAACTATGCAGAATTCATGGACATGGAAACATATGCTATATATATACAAAACTTGGGCGTTGAGGCCATCAAGTCAAAACGGACAATCATCTCTTACATTCATATACCCACATATGTCTACAAAATCCTCTAACAGATGCATCTACAAGACCAACTTAAAGTCGGGACAAGTCCCCACTTTATACAACATTTACAACATCAAAACAAATGTGCAACTGTGACTCGAAAAGCCCCGAACCAACTGGAGCTCACCAAAAATCTGCAAATGATCCACAGCCTACAGAGGAGGTCTACTAGTACCTTCGCCTGCAGCAATTAAAGTAAGTCCCCCATGAGGGGTCAGTACGAAGAATGTACTGAGTAAGTAAGGCTCATAAGAACTGTATCATACATAGTAACAACAACAATGGAGTCAATATAAGAGAACTAGTGAATGTGAATAAACTCTCTTTCTGTATGTGAGTAACCATGTATATTACGTTCTTTACTTCTCTTATCTTCACATATGTTTAACTTTATTGTTCTACCTATGCTAGGCTGTTCTGTCGCCCCTGGGATGAGATTAACCCATCCTAGGTACATTAACCCCTAGGATGTTATATTAACCCATGTTAGGCTTTCGTGTCACCCCTGGGATGTTATTAACCCATGCTAGGTACTGTGACCCCTGGGATGTTATATTAACCCATGCTAGGCTTTTGTGTCGCCCCTGGGATGTACTGTGATAACCCGTTCTAGGTACTGTGACGCATGGGATGTTATATTAACCCATGCTAAGCTTTCGTATCGCCCCTGGGATGTTATTATGATATATTGGGATCGACCCATGCTAGGCGTTTCTTCTACCCCTGGGATACCACCCAAGAATACTCATCAATTAAACATTTCTTCTTTATTTCATTCTAAGAGTGATACTTTGGTGATTGAAACATTCTTGAAACTGGGAACAAATACATACATTACTTCACGTCCTTACTCTTGTAAGATTGTTATCTTTACTTGTGAGGGATAGATACATTAGTTTGCATATTACTACCTTCATTACTTTTGTGAGATTGGTACTTTTACTTGTGAGAGATTGGTACAAAGATAATCATAATCTTATTGGACATTTGGAACATGACATGATTGGAAACAAAATGCTATTCAAAATAAATAGACTCTCTTTACATCATTACTCTCTTTGAGATAGCTTTCTTAGAATTTACAACATTATGACATCTTTGGAACTTCAGTCAATGAATATGATATAAGTGAATCATAATCCATCTAAGAATAGGACACATGTGAATAACAATATATGTCAACCTGAATTGAGATACTTCAAAACCCCTTCGAAATTGAACTAGTACAATGTAAATGTGAATACTATGTGTTGCAGAAGGATACGGATAGAATAACCTTACATACCTTATCTTCTCAATATGAATACACAGTGCTATATGTGGATACAATAATCCAGCTCCTTTCTTATGTGTTAATCTACAACAAAAGTACATAACAAAGCTCATGTTAACAACCAACTACCTTACAAGTGCATACGACGACAATGAGTTACGTGACTGTCGTATAATGTTATTTCATCCTCTTACAATACCATTTACTGTATTATCACACCAACAACACCATAACATTACACACATTGACCAAGATATCATACATCAATAGCATTTCACACCACACTTACCCTTTATACTTCCTCATTAGCACTACGTTACCTTTTCTCCGACAAGTCACTCGATAGTTTTCACAATAACACATTAACAACAATCCATATTTTATTCAATTCAAAAAACCTCCGGGATACTCTTTTATAGTCATTTAAAACGTACCATAAGTTGATAATTGAATCCATGAAGGGTATAGGGTCTTCGGGGGGTAAAATGGATGCAAAAACAAGCAATTCGGGGTTCTGGGCTTACCTGCGAAGCCACCTGCGCCCGTAGGTGCTTCGTCTGAGAGGGCGGGTGCCCGTTTCGACCAAAAAGGGTCTCTTTTGGGTCTTTTTTATGCAATGAATGGTCCATGATCATAAATAAACTTATCTTGACATATTTTAGATCATCATAAATTCCAAAGAACAACCATGGTTTCACAACGCACATAAACATCACCAAACTACATTTTTCTTTCAATACGTCGCCAATTCCATGCCCAATTTCGTAACAACAATTCCAAACATTATACACAAGGATAAAACAAGGTAATACTATAATCAAATCTCACATGTCAATATTGAATCCATCAAGTTCACTTCTTTCAATACCACAAGTCCATCTTCAAGTTTACAAGGCAAAGCCTCTTCCGATTTAGCAAACATGTAACATTACACACATAGTGAACTTCTCAATACTCCACCAACATAACCAACATCATATAGTAACCCTATCATGCACATAATATATTAAACCATAAGCATAAACACTTACCAAGTCTTGCAAGATGATGATCTTCACCAAAGTGATGAAGGCCTAGGGTTTGTGTGAGAGAGAAATGCTTGAGAAAATTCTAGAAAAAGGCATGTGTGTTGTTGTTGAATAAAAATATGATTTTATCTTGCTTTATATGGTATTTAATGGTCATCCTTATACAATTTAATGCATGTTGGCTTGGTCAAACAAAAGAATGTATCTTTTCCATATTTGGGCCATGCCTTCCATGTGATTTTGGGCCTCATTTAAGCCCAATGGCTCATGACTCATTAATGGCCAATCAAATTAATGTATAATTCATCAAATCTCTCATGTTTAACTAATTCCATAAATGTTATGGGAATTAACTAGGTTCAAAAACATACGGTGTGTTACAAAGACGATGTACTTCCCTTTGCTAGCAGGGCATATTACTGAGGCTGGCATAAATGCCTCTTGGGTAAACGGGACATATGTTACAAAGAAGAGTCTCAAGTTTCCACCAAAGCATTGTGGTCCATTGTGAGGTATCGGATAATACCCACATCAAATGAAAATACGTTAGGTACGACTAACGCCTGCCTGGTAGCTGCATTTTTAGTAGGATTGGAGCTGAACATTCCATACATTATCACGCAAGAGATCAGATACTGAGCCTTAGAAAGAAGCTCCACCCTTCTGTTCCCATGTTTGGTTACTCAGCTGACGCAAAATGCGGAGGTGCCACAAATTCTTCTAGTGGACAAATTTCATCAGCCTACTAAAATTGCAAACCTGGCCATGATAAAACATATGCGCAACCCAGCAGCCCCAGTTTGAGGTTTGGGGATCTCGAAGGTAGGTAGGGATGCTCCGAATGGTGATATGCCATCAACTTCTGATGTATCTGCTTCATATTCTTCCTCACCAGCAGGATCTGAGTCTAGGACATTGGTTCTAAAAGGCTACACATTGATTTCAGTAGCTCAGTTGGAGGAAATTCTCAGAACAAATTCTTACATGATACCCCGATCTAAAACTTAAAAGTAGGGGTAAAGTCCCATGTTGATAATGAGATTAGGGAGGTTGTACGATTGGTGCAGACACTGATGGATAGTTTGGAGGGTTACTGCATGACCCGAATTTAACTAGTCTAGCCACCTGACATGGATTCTATCCGGACAGAGTTGAGTGAGTTGAAGGGAGTGGTCCATGCCTTATCTGGTAGAGTTGATTTAGCACCTCCACCTCCGCTACCACCTATTCCTTCCATAACATCTATTCAAGTGGATATTGCCTCACTTGTCACCCCATCCTGCACTCTTCCTGTTCAGTAGACTGAGCTAGATGATGATGATGAGGAGGATGGAGGTCATAAGCCTAGAAAACGGTCGAGGGCAGATGCGTCTGGCCAGGGTTTGAGGAAATAGAGAGAGATCTGGAAAGAAGAGAAGAAGGAAGGAGATAGCTATTGAAGAGACCTCAACAAGAGTTATTTTGGAGGGTGAGGCTACTAGAGGGGTTTCAGAGATGACCCCTGTATCTGTTCCTTTGAGTGCCCCTACAATAATTGAGGCCCATAAAACTGTGAGTACCGCAACCACATCCAAGGCCACTAATGTTGATGGCACTATAAGGGACCCAGTCACATCCTCACATGACCTAAGTTCCACCGATGCAGAGAGCAACCCAGGTATGCCCTTAACCCTAGTTTTTACTTTTTATGGTTTCGTGCAATGGGAACATTGTATGATTTCAAGGTTTGGGGTGGGGGTATACAACAACCCAGGGTTATTGTTACCGTATTTCTTTTTCCACGGCTGCACTAGCATATTTAGAATTGGAATGTTCAAGTTTAGGTGTTATTCTTTTTAGGATTGTCATGTTTCAAGCATGCTTACCTATTTTGAATCTGATTTAAATGATACCTCTCCGAAAATACATTTTTACGATGTAGTGTGTGCATAGACTATACTGAAACCGATGATAGGATCTAGCTATGGTATTAGAATTGTAAATAAGACAACCTAACCGACCTTGCATGAACTGAATAGGTAGCAACTTAGATGAAAGTCTTGAGTTGTGAATGAGTGAGATGTATTCCTTAGTCGGTGTGTGTGTTTGATCTAGAACTTTCCCAGTTAGTTTTGCCAAAAGCTGTTGGATAAAATGTTAGGAAAGTACCATAGGTCTTGTTTGATTTATCCTACTTTAGTCTAATTGATCTACTAAATAATGTTGTATCCCTTGAACCCAAACTTTGAGCCTTAACCTGTTTCTTAAAACTACCCATGACACCTTCCTGTTTCACAATGAACCTTTTTTGGCCTTGGTACCTCCTTGGACACTGAGTACCTCAACTCAGGCAAATCACCTAAGTTGAGTGTTGCTATTTATGTAGAGGTGTGTAAAAAAAATGTGTATGAAGTTTGTGTAGTAAAGAGAAAAAAAAACTATGTGGGTGCGAAGAAAAAGAGAAAAAAAATATATACATATAGTAGATTGTTTGAAAATAAAACCACTCCCGAGGTCATACAAAAAAATGGAATAAATGGAGAAAAAGGAGGAAAATAAAAGAGAATAGGAGAAGTGGAGCCAAAAATAGTGTAGTGCCAAGGAGGAATAAGTCACTGTACCCAAATGTACCACACCTGTCTCCGAGCCTATATTACAAGCTTAGAAAGACCTATAGTGATCCTAACACGACAATCCGAAAGCCGAAGCATAGAAAATAAGGGCAAGCCTATGGTATCAAACGCATATTACCAGGCTTCTTTATGAAAGTGAGAGATTTGATTCACTCCTGGTGTTATATTTCATTGTATATAATGAGAGAATCGGGATTTCTTTGTGTGAGGGCATAAGTTTTGTAATCTAGTTGTTCCCTGATTAGGAAGTGTATTGGTCAATGTGTTGGATTGCCTAGTTACAATGTACTGCCATATACGAATCCCATTGTGTTTAGTAATTGTATAGCATAGGCACTGCATTGGTTATTTTTGATAAGAACGGAGGGTGTTGAACGCACGTAGTGGTTGGTATGTAAGTTTTGAAAGAGCTGACTACCATAGCGACCTCTATTGTACTCTACGTTAAGCTTATTCGATTGTTTAGGATTTTGTTCGCCCAAAGACATACATTTGTTCTAAGTTGAGGATGTTGGTATACCATAGATTTACGACACCTGAGATGCTTAAAACAAGGGATATTTGCAGTTTAAGGGAACATATTGTGGATTCAGTGTGCTTGTTGAGTGTTTGCAGGCCTTAAGGACTTAGAGAAGAATAATGTGAAAACTGGACAAAAAGAGGCATCAGATGAGACATGCCACGATCGTGGGTTCAAACCACCATCGTGGGTAGGATATCGAAAGTTGATTCAGAGATTCCATACTCAGGAGCCTACCAGATGACTGGATTATATAATCGTGGTATGTTGTCACGATCGGACCTTGAGATCGTGACATGTGAGGGAAGTTCAACCTGTAGGAGTCAAGTGTGGCATGGTCATACTATTGATCCCACGATTGAATGTTGGTTGTACAATCGTACCTTGTGATCGTGGGAGGAAGATCAGATTTAAAGAAGTGCAGGAGCTTTAGAAGAATGATCAGACGACAGGCCAAGCTAGATTGTGGGTTCAACCCACTATCGTATGTTCTTCTCATCCAAAGAGGTCAACATCAGTTTCATGTTTTGTTTAGGATAGGATTTGTTAAGTCTATAAATACTCTTTTAGGGTTATTTTTATGTATTCAACATTATTATTATTCTATAACACAATTTTGTGGGATTCCAAGGCACTTTTTTTTGGATTTTATGACTATTGGTTTTTACGATTTTAATTAAAGTTGAGATTTTGGGTTTTATTCATTATTGTAAGTTTCAATTCATATTTTCATCTATGAATTCTTGCATTTTTCATACGATTATGTGTAGCTAAACTCCATAACTAGGGTTGTGGGAACCATGACGGATTAACTAAGTAGTGTTCAAAGTACAAGGTGATTATTGAAGGGTATAAGGGCATGTATTGGTGATTGGTTGCTTTATATAGAGTGCATGCATTGGAACTCATCCTATATTTACCCTGGAATATAGTAAAGGTATTCGGATAGGACTACAAGATCAACAACAAAACTTGGAGTTATCTTCATTTAATCTGCCTTGAGCCGTGATATAGGAAAGGTTGTATTGGAATCATTAGTAGGGGGCAACATAGCAACACTCATGACATATTAACCTTTGTGCTTGAAGATAGTCGTCTACAAGGGGAAAAACATAGTCGGTTAGACGATACGTAACCTATCAATAATGCATACCAAATACCTTAAGAAATCACTGAAGTACCGATAACCTATAGAGTGATGAAGTTATTGGGGAACAAAGTCCTCGTGCTTTTCTCACCTTGATTACAACCCTATCAAATATTCTCATGATACTATTGTTTGTTTAATCTACAAAACCCCCCTATTTACTTATTTCCCAATTGCTCAGACATACATAATTGATTAGATTTTGGCCTATTCCTTATGGGATCGACCCCAACCTTGTTAGGTTCAATATTGATTCAGCGACCGCTTTATACTTTCTGGGAGGTGTAATTTGGGCGACATCAATGGGCCGGATAGAATCCCTGCCCTATTTTCCCTTTTTTGTTTTTCATTTCCGACCTATATTAGTCGTTTAATTAAGCTATGAGCTACCTCATGAATTGTATAAATCACATGAAGAAAGGTAAAAGCATGCATTCAATATATAAAACTGTTAAAAACTAGTATCCATGTGAGGTAAAATAAAAAGGAAAATTAAGGGAGAAATATTATTTGTTACATGCCCCAAGTAGGGGCAACCCATATCAATAACAATATATTAAAAAGGGGGGACAGGTCTGATATGCACCAAGGGGCCTAGCTAGATGCCCTGTCATAATCATGAGCTGTCGGGGCGGGGCAATCTCCTTCCACAAACATCATACACATGCTGTCTCGGGAGCACCAGTTCACTTAGGAAGGAGAAATCGTATATATTTTCCAGCACCAGCTTGGGAAGCTCCGGGTTACTGATGACTCACTTGAAGATGACCTTCGTTGTCTTCTACATCTGTGAGAGCATGCTATCTCGGGAGCACCTCTTCATCTTCTCCTTTTCAAGCTCCCTGTAGAGCTCTGTGCTGTCCTAGACAATGGAAGGTGGATCTGCAGAGCTGGAAGAGGAATGCTTCATGTATCTCCTAACTGCATCTAAGTCTACCTCTAGAAGGTTATTGGGAATCTGAGGCTGGGGCTGGGAGGTAGGGGCATCATCTTCATTATCATCGTCGTCGTCCTTCTATGCGAATTGGATTTTCTTGGCCTCACCCACCTTTATCTTATTCTTACCCTTAGATGTGACCACCTTCATCCTAAGGGGGTAATAAGGGATATCCATCTTCATCTCGGTGTCAGCATCCTTTTTAGGCATCTTTACGTGCCTATGAAGTGTAGATACCAGATTGGAATGGTAGGGGCCCTTCTTGCTTCCCTAGTAGAAGTCCATCCACTTCATCACTATCCATTCCCCACATTCATAGGCATTCCCAATATGGTACAGGTCACACTAGAGCCTAAGGGGTAGGTCAGGTCAAAAGTGTTGCCTGATGGACAAATCCTCCAGGACACCAGGTTCAGCCACCTCTTAGTATCAGTTGTGAAATATGTGCTCCTAATCCCCTCAGTAGTGGGATAGTCGATTTGATCCCTCTCCCTCTCCACAATCAGGGTGTCCCATAGCCACTTCATATCTATCTTTGAGGCTTTGGTCAGGTACTCGACATTGGAGACGTGCGGCACACCGAACAACTCATTTATAGTCTCAATTTCCATAAGGACATTAACTTTCCTAATGTCAGTGGTGTGTTTGAGGTCTTCCTAAAGAACAATAGTGAGTATGGTATAGAACTCCCTAACGCAACTTGAGACCCCAGACAGATGAGCCTCCACTAGTGGCATCCAGCCTAACTCCTAGAGCTAGTTATAGAACTCAGGTGCCTTGGTCACCACCCTCTACATTACAAAACCCCACTTATAAAAAAACCCCGTCCTCTGATATTCCTGAAATTTATCCCAACAGCTATTGTTAGAAAATCTCTTGTAGGACTGTATTCTCTTGATTTTCAGTCATTGGTGTATTTAATCTACAAAATCTTTGTATAGAAACATGTTAGAGCTCATAAAATTGTAAAAGAATTCGAAATTCATAAAAAGGCCAAGCCTTGGCCTGACTGGAAGGCTACTGCTTGCAGCCTCCTGATATAGCGGATTGCACCCTTCTATGACAATGTCACTATAATGGGAATGTTTTTGCTATAGCAGGGTCTCCATAGCTGGATACAACTGCTATAATGGCCTTCATCATCCTAAAAGTTCAAGAGGTGCAACAATGGCACAACTTGACGAAAAGTTCCATTTTTTGGCATTTTGACTTTAGATCAATGTTCATAAAGTAACCTAACACTAGTTTATGACAATATTTAGGAATTATAACTCCTAAAACATACCTAAATCATCAAAATCAAACCAAGAACAAACCTTCACATTCCCTACTATTTCGGGCCTAAATTGGCCATGAACTCCGTAATTCTTCTGCCTAGAATGCTATAGAAGCATTGTAAATGTAAAGTGGAAGCGGCCATGCTTCAACATTTCAGCCAATTCATTCACAATTTCAAAATTCACAAAACGACCTCAAAACTTATGCTATTTCAATGAATTCAAGAGTAAAGCATACAAAAAAGTGTATAATGAAGTAAAGAGATGAAGTATAGCGACAATTACCTTGTTTCCAATGATGGGAGCAATGGGATCAGGGAGGATAGGGGAATTTTTTTATTGAAAGAGGGAGAAATGGGCGAGAAACCCATTTCACACCTCTTTAAACTGTAGGACTCTGTTATAGCAGTCCTCTCTAGCTATAGTGATATCGCTATGGTGGGGGAATATTCCTACTATAGAAGGATCTAGTTTTGAGGTACAAAATATTTTCATCCATTATGTTTTTAGTTATTATCTATTTGATATATTGATGAGGCCACAGATACCTTAGGCGCTTGGGAAATGTTTTGCACCGATTAGCCTCGTGCGACTCGTAAGTAAAGAAAATTCTTTGATGGAGTATAGTAGTAATAAAGTATAGTTTGAAAATTTAATATACCAGAGAAACAATAATTTGGTGTTCCACTTAAGTTTGTAAGTGTGTTATCATTGGGAGGGCATTAAGGTTCAAATTTAGACTCGTACCATTCTTTCGATATCGTGATTATTCGAGGATTAATGATTGGAAAATTGGTATCTATTGTTATGACATGTTCCATTGTTATTAAAAAATACCTCATTATGGGTACTGGTTCTGCAAATTTGTTTTAAAATACCATCTCAAATTAGAATGGGATGATCCAGCTAAAGATTTTAGAATTTTGAATTTTGGTCTGGCTGACGACATCCCGCTATAGCGGGAATTTTAACTCTATAGCAGTGTCTCCATAGTGGTAGGTAGGAAGCTATAGGGTGATGATGGGATAAGCAAACTTGGGTGCAATTTTAATATTTCTCTTTTCTCCTCTTAAATTGTAATAAGGATAAGGTTTGCTATAAAAACCCTCCTAGGGTTACCTCATTGCCTGAGAGTAATGGAGAGAAGGTATTTTACATTAATACGGTAAAACCCATGGTTTTCTCGCAGATTTTCAAATTTCACTAGTACGGAGTCAAAACTTGCGTTCATCTCTCCATAACAGCTGCTTTGCAGCTAGGTAGGCTAGGTTTAATTGAGTAGTTTAGAACAGGTTTTGAAAGTGTAAGCATGACTTAGATTGATTGGATATTTCATGCTTAGGCCTTCAGGCTCGGTGTTGGGATGGATAAAATGGATGAAAATCGAGTTAATTGGTTAGGAATTTGCTTAAATTTTGTGGTATTGAATTTGTCCATTGATTAATATGTTTGCCTCATTATTTTTAATCCTTGTATAATTAAAAATGGTGTTGTACCCAGAAGTTAGATTAAACTTGTTTAATGCCTGAATTAGAGGTGGTTAGTGTTGGTGGATTTCGAAGAATCTACAGCGGTAACTAGAGGAATGGGAATTGGTAAGGCATCAATGTTAGGATGAACGGTTGGGGAGTATTATGGCACGGGTCATAAGTGCAACTGTAAGTGATGGTTTATTTAGTTGAAATCCAACTTGAGTTATGTATGCTTGCTAATTTTTCCTTTTTATTTCTTGTTATAGTACATGTCCAAGAAAGGTGAATGACTGTTTAATATCCTAAGTGTTAGTCTCATGCAATGAACTTTTATGAAAATCTTATTGGTTGTACAAGTGTAATTATTGAATACTCATTATCGTTGTAATTATGGTGATATCTTGATTATTTGTGGGATGTACAGGCAATCGAATATCTTCACGGGCTTAGCTATTTATATTGTCGGATATACCAATATTTGGACATCTTCACGAGATTGGTTTGTATAATGTTGGCATACACTTAATGTCTGGGATTTGTTACATGGACAAAAGCTCCTCCCCTATAGGTCATGGTTAGTGGGTTACCATAAGACCCTTAGCATGTATGTACAAGGTACATGTGAGTGTGACGGTTCCTTGAGTGAACTGGGGATTATTTGTTTACTTGTTATGTATATGTTGTGTATATTGGTTCCTTGAGTAAATCAGGATTTATGTGTTACTTGCTATATTTGGCTCCTTGTGTGAATCGGGGATTAATTGTTGTCCTTTTATATGGGTTTCTTGAGTGAACCAGGCTTACGTGTTGACTTGCTATATTTGGTTTTTTTATATAGACCGGGAATCATGATTATTGTTATTCTATCATTATTATTGTTGGAATGGATCCTTTAGTGGTATGGGCTTAATGTTAAGTTGGTATGATTCTATATTGTCTACTTTCTCATGTAAGTGAGACAGGGGTGATATAATTGTTTGAGTCATGGTTTGTTGACTTGGAGTCTTGATGGTTGTCATGGCCTTGACTCGGTATATAGCCTATGTTACCTTATATTGATTGAATCCTTAGGTATTATTAAATGAGGTTAAATGTCATAAACTTGAAGTAAGGAACATAAATATAACCTGTACATTAAACCAGAATGGGGAAATGAAGAGGACAAAACATACAAACGAATCCTTTCTAAGACCTTGTAAGGTCAGTACTAGAGCCACCACTAGACAAGACCAGAGTACTAGACAGAATCCAAAATGTACATAACATATACAAGTAGCCTCGAAATCAAAAGACTATATTAGAGTAGATGTAGGAGGATCAACCTTTGATGCTAGTAAGCTCACCCTGCTCCTGATCAGCACTGGGATAGGAGGATCGTGTCAATACCGACGAATGGTTCCCGGATCTGCATCAGGGAAAATATGCGTAAGTGTAGTATAAGTACCAAAGCAACGGGTACTGGCATCATCGGTAGACTAATCTCAATATAGCATAAGTAACCCAAAGTACGAGGGTTCATGCGACAACCAGGGTAAGAATGACAAAAAGATAAATAGCTACTGAGTTGTGCAAATATGATAAGGAAATAAGTAGAGGTGATATAGAATAATAAGTAAATGCGGAAATAAACAGACAAGTCAAACATAACCTAACTGGGCCCCCATAAGCCTAAAAGGCGTGCTAAAGAAAGTAATAACCCAACTGTGCCCCCCATAAGCCAGTGGAACACACATGAAAAGTAAATCCAGAACCATCAGTAACCTATGGCAGAACCAGTAGCTAGTAACCATAGTAACCACTAGGGGTGTACCGGTCTTGAATAGACATCAATGGCTAATAACAAGAGGCCAGACACCTAATTCAAACCAGTCACAGTGGGTAATAATGAGAGGCCACATATGTGATACATCTCAGTACTCATAACCCAATGCCGGACTAGAACCGGAACTCTGGGAACCACAATATCAGAACCACAGTACCTAATACTAGAACTCTCAGATCGTACCATAATTAGTAGCCGAACTCAAACCAATACTCATAATAATCAATAACCAGAACCATCATAACAGAATTAGTGGCCGAACTCGAACCAAAACTCCGAATAGCCAGTAATCACCATAGTGCCAGAATCCACACAAATACAATTAAACGGGGACGTGCTGGCGTCAGGCTAGAATCGAGGTATAAATAAAAGAGCTAACCGACAATGTACTACAAGGCAAATACCGGAGTCCTTTGAGGTCAACAGCCTACTACTAGGCAACATACATACCAAATCGAGTATCTTGAGTATATCATGGCAAGGCGAGTCCCAAAACTAGGTCAAGGCTATCAATCCTGATCAGGTGCAATGCTATCTGAGGTCAACAGGGCCAAACAAGTTAAAAAGGTAATAATAGGGGTAAACCAACCGAAATGATATCCTAAAAGAGTATCTCAGGGCTTAACTAAGACCAACAATATTTAAGATTAACTATGCAGACTGTGAATAGTAGCGCGGCCCACTACGGGGTCTCAAAACCAAGTCTGGGCTAAACCTAACCAATTTTAGACTAAGTTTCCCCAACTCCCTATTAAAAGTAATACAACATTAACCAACCCTATAATGGACATCTTTGGCACACCACGGGCATAACAGGCCCAAAACATACCCGAATAGGGCTCTAACCGTCCTAAAAGGCCTAATTATAGCAATCCAACACCAATCTACAACTAACAACCTAAACACTAGAAAAATAGCATGCAAATACTATAAATAAACTCAGTCTAGGTATAAGGTAAGCCTAACCTGCCTGGACGCCGCCGAACACCTGCCGAAACTTGTTAAACTGGAGCTTTCCCCTTTCGATAGGCCTCCGAATTTTGCCGCACTGCAAAAATAATAAACCATACATCAAAACAAGACTATTGATACCCTATTGCTCAGGTCAGAAAATGATCAAAAATCCCCGTGAGCCCCACTTGCGAAATCCCAAAACTGAAACTGTCACAGCGTCCCAAGTAGCTCGGTGATTAATAGTCACAAGAGATATCATTGAATCCGAGCACAAATTCAGCTCCTAAGAACCCAAAATATCAACACCACCACAAATATATAAAACTATACCGTAAAATCGGCGAAACTTATAGTAATAACAACAACCACACAATCCCCGAGCTTGAATAGTTTGAGGTAGATAATGAATTTATTTTGGAGCGAAAATATGATGTTAAAAGCAATTCCCTCGCAAATTCCTCTCTACGAGAATAACAACATACCTATATAGTATATTGAATGCTTATGCAAGCTACCACAAAATTATAAATCACATATGTAGGCATCGAGTGGTATATGGACATTCAAAGAGCAAATATAGTGCAACATGTTTATTAATTTTCAAGTTACGACAAGTAAGAATAAAAATTGTATATGAATATAAAGATAACATTTGACCAAAAATCACCTAATGATAAATTATATTTTATTATTAAAGAAAATCAAGCTAGGTGTTGTGCATTCTTGCATAACACCTTTGTTGTCGTACTCTCTAGGTTCCACGTGTAGGGGGAGATGTCCACCTCACATCACACCAAAAGAATTTTTATCCCGTTACGTACATATTTGGGTATTGCATAGATTCGTGGTAAAATAGACACAATATTTTGAATATATCATAATTAAGAGAAAATTATTTCTAATAAAACCTCTATCATACAATAATATTATTTTGACGTATCTAGATTTACTATCTCTGCTTAAAATATTAATAGGTTACAAAGCTATTATAAGGTAATATAGATATATCATAACTAAAGAATTTTATAAATATCAAAAACATTTTCGAAAAGTAACTAGTTATATCTTTTTATCAAATTCTAATTAATTTAAATATTTCACAAACTGTTCCGTATTAATAAAATCTCAAACGAACTACCCAAAAACCAAACTGTCAGTCCCAGTAAGTTATAAATAACTTGGGGCAGTTATAGGAAAGCTCTAAATACTGACAACGTAAGAAAATAAGGAAAATGACTGGGTGTGTCACTACAATACTCTAATGTTTGAAAGCCACTAAACTAAATAACATAATTTGTTGAGAGAAGGTCCCCAGCTAACCTGAAAACAATGTCTAAAGTGATTGAAAAGTAACAACTAAACTAAGTCCCCAATCAGTAAGGACTCACCATTACTGGAGTGAGTTGATGGATAATTAGCTACTTGTGTGAGAGTGAGCACCGGAATCTACATCATATGAAAAATGTAGGCAAAAGAAGTATGTGATTAGTACATTTGAATGTAGTGAGCATGTAGGAAATAACCAATTTGAAATAAAGACATAGCATAAATGTGAATTAATAAAAATGACACAAAAACTATAGATTTCATAAGGATTCATATCAACTTAAAGAAAAATAGTTTGAAGATCATAAATGAGTATTTCTGAAAGACAATGCATACGTAAACCATAATTTTTGTAAATCATATCTGAAAGGGTGAATATATGAAATCTTTTTATATGATATCATATCCGATTAATATCATACAAAACGTATAAGGATCATATAATGAAAACTATAAAAGTTAAGTTTCTCCTAATTGAGAGTTTCTTATAACCGACATAAACCATGTGAGCATCATGGAGTCTAGTTCAATACACACATATAGTTAAAGGTTGTTCTAACCTACCAAAGTTAGAACCATAAATATAAGGATCCTAAAAATACGCCTCAAAAGTGGAAAATGTGTCAACCTCAACTAACAGAAGACCCTTATCCTATGGTGGTGTAGAGTTTTAGAACTTGGGTTTCTTATGAACCATTGTTCTCTTGGTGCTAAATACTACTCCCCAAACTAGTTCATGACATATGCTGAAAATGTAAATAAATCATGCTTATTCATACATAAAGATTGAATCTTTAAAAATATTCATATTTCATAACTATCATGAAATTTACCCTTCTTTGGGTATATTCAAGCTTCTTGAAAAGTCATAATGTCATAAGGATTCTAAAATCATGCTTGAGATGTAAATTTCAAGAATCATATCAAGAATTGTAGTTCAAAACATAAATGCAATGTTTAAAGAATTCATAAACATGTTTAAAAACATTAAGAAATAATGAAATATGCTTCATAGGAGATGAGTTTAAAAGTGGGTTTATAAACCCTAACCTTAATCTTGACTTTATGAAAAATTAGAAGTTTTGGACATGGGGATGGAAAAAAAAACCCATTGAAGTCATACATACCTTAATTGATTTCCAAGAAGTAAAGGACGAACCCTAATCTTAAGAAGAATCTCCAAGAATTTAGTTCTTGGTATCTTGTTTGAACTTTATTGAAAAGCCTAGGTTATGGTGTAGAATTTAATTAATAATCCAGAAAAAAAAAATTGAAATACTATAAATTGTTTAGAATTTCGTGTAAGTAACTTAACTTAGGGTTGGATGATGGGGAGAAGAGAAAATAACAACTTGGGGCTGATGGAAAATAGAAAGAAAGTGAGAAAAGTCCGAAAAATGACCTTTTAATGAATCTGATCGGTAGTTTCAGCGATTTAGATCAGATATCGCCAAACTATCCAACGGTTCACCAAAGTGCAGCCTTAGATGGCCAAATGAATAGTTTTTGAAGGTTTTCAGGCAAGTTTTGCAATCTAGTTTGGTGAATTGCCAAACTGTTCGGCGATTCGCCAAACTTTTCTTAGCGTTGACACATTTTAGTAGAACGGACATAACATTCTACTTTGGAATAATATTAACAAACGATTAGTGGATTTGTAAAGAAGACTCAAAGACCTTTAATTTAGTGGGTTTTGAGAAACAAACCTCTTTATATTCTATGATTTATGCTCATTTTAAGTTGACCTTAGTAAGATCTTATATGAAAACTTAGTCAGTAAAGAAGCTTTTAACTCAACTTTGAGCTAGAACTTCCATTTGACCTTATTTTATAACCAAGGCACTTTTTACACTAAGGAATTGGTATTAAAACCTATGTAAAATTAGAAATCATTGGTTTCAGGTCTATATGCATTTGAACAACGGTTCAAATCTTAGCTTAGAAGTTTGGTGTGTTACAATATCTCCCCCTTGTGATCATTCATCCTCGAATAAAGACTAAGGCTAGAGTGAAGCGTACATGTCATGAATATAAAGATAGAACCATAAGACAAGAACCTTGGACATGGGAGTTGCTATGAATTTCTTTAGGAAGATGGCCATTACCTAAAATGTTATCATCGAAAAGAGCGAATGGGTACGGATATCTAGGAATCATAGCCTCTTCAACCTCCCATGTAGCTTCCTCAACTTCTTAGTTTCTCCACAATACCTTGACTGAGACAACCTCCTTTATTCTTTATTTGAAAACCTGAAGATCCAAAATTTCAATCAGAACCTTTTCATACAAAAGGCTTTCCTTAATCCCAACCTTCTCTAAAGGGACTACCAGTGATGGATCTCGAATACATTTCTTGAGCATAGATACCAGAAACACAGGGTGCACTATTGTAAATTCGATCGATAGGAAACTTCAACTCTTAGGCTACCTTCCTAAACTTACTCATAATTTTGTAAGGACCTATGTAACAAGTACTAATCTTCCCTTTGATGCCAAATCGCATCTCCCCTTCATGGGTGAAACCTTTAAGAAGACGACCCAATCATCAATCTTGAAACTCTAAATTTCTACACCTCACACCAGAATATGATTTCTGCCTACTTTGAGCAGTCTTCAAGTGTTCTATAATCAACATTACTTTCTCCATGGCTTTTTGAAATAAATCTGTCCCTATCAAGGCAACTTCACCTACTTCGAATCAACTAATCGGAAACCTACATCTCTGCCTATTAAGTGACTCAAACTGGGCCATCTGAATGATAGAATGATGACTATTATTGTAAGAAAATTCAATAAGAAGGAAGTTCTTATACCAATTTTTTTTAAAGTCGATAACACACTAACTCAACATATCATTAGGAATTTGAATGGTGCATTCTGCTTGACCATCGATCGGCAGGTGAACGATTGTACTAAGGTCTACTTGGGAGCCTAAACCATTTTAGAATGACTTCCAAAACTGAGATTCAAATTAAGGGCCCCCATTTGAGATGATACACAAAGTGAATCCATGAAGACGAACTAGCTTATGAATATACAGGTTGGCATAATCCTCTACTGAATCTGTTTTTTTGACAGGCAAAAAGTAGGCAGATTTGGTCATTCTATCTGCTATCATCCAAATATAATTGTGCTGCCGATGCGTATGAGGTACACCCATAATGAAATCCATATTTACCATTTCCCCCTTCAACAAAGGAATGCTAATATCTTGAGACTTAACACCAGGTTTTTGATGTTCTACTTTCACCTATTTACAATTTGGACACTTTTCTACAAAGTTCTCGATGTCCTTCGTCATACCACTCCACTAAACGACATCCCTCAAGTCCCTATATATCTTAGTAGAGCCTTAATGATTTGAGTATCTAGAACTGTGAACCACAAGAAGAATTCGTTCCCTCAACCTATCACGACCTAAATGGTCATCATTGGCACCCACCCTAACCTATGGCAGGAGAACAATACTACGCTCATTTTTACCCACTTAAATCTTTTTCTCACATTCATAATTATATTAACTCATGCTTTTAAACATGTACTAAAATGGTCTTGTTCAATAACTAGTAATCATCTAATGACATTATCAACCATAAAAAAATAGAGTGCGGAAACCTCTATTTATTACTATTCCTGGGACCTGAAGTCATCGTACAAGAACATCACAGAATAAGCTAAGTCTGAACAAACTAAAAATATCCAAAACATAATAAATAAGGAATCATTTTAGTTTCGAAACAAAGTACATCAACATCATGTGTACATCATATCTTATTCTTTTCCTCATCATCAACAACATCAACACCATCAAAATGTATATGAAGTGAAATGAAGTCCATAATTCACAAGTCATGCTACAAGGCAATCATAGATGTTTACTTTACAAACAAGCACAGAGACAAGAAAGTCTAAGTGCTACAACAAAAATATAGCCTACCTCATTTCCTTTGCTCTTGCTCTATAATGATAAGAATATATATTCATTTCAATAATTCATTCCTTTTTAACTGTTAGGGATAAAAAATTATCGATTCTAGCCATAAACTTATCCTATTTAATTATCTTAGTTAAACCTCATGGATTTTACATGAATTATCATAACCAACAGTAATTCTACTCCCATTAGTATTTTATAGCACCCTAGGATCATTATTTACTGAAATTGTACACATTCCCACCATTTTTCATCAATTTTTATGAACTAGGGTTAAACCCCAATTTCCACCATTAATCCATTTCTAGTGATTTTCTAAAATTAAACAAAGTAAATTCAAGTCTAGAATGTAATTACTTACCTTCAAAGATGAAAAACTTCACAAACCCTTTGAAAATAGTCTTCCCCAGAGCTCTATTAATTTTTTTGAAAAATGTTTTCTGGTTTTTAAAACTGTAATTTTACTATGCATTGCCGCTGTAGCAGTTAAGGTTTTACTGTAGCGGTTCACGCCTTTTTCATGGAGGTCAACGCTGCCATTTTCCTTACTGCTGTAGTTATACCACTACAGCCGTTACTTTTTCCACTGCAGCAGTCCAAAGTAGAAACTTGAGACCTCTCTTAAATATTGCTCATTTTACACCATAGGACAGATCATAACACCATGAACCAACCTTTCCACGATAAATGCTATAACTGGAGTTTTATAACTCTATTTCAGGTGTTAAAAATTGCTATAGCCTATTATACTCGTTGGCTATCTAATTATTACATCATACCATGCTATTACAAACCACATTAGTAGAAGATTTTTTCAACTATCATATCCTCAAAATAATTGAATCATAGATTAGCCCTGAATTCTCAAAAATTAACCAAAAGGAGTTTCAGTCCAAATTTTACCTCCTATTATAGTGTAACGACAATTTGGGTTGTTACATCAGATAACTATTTACCACTCGTTTGACCCCAAATGACAACTATACCAAAAAACATAAGAAATAAAAGAGAAGTACCTGAATTAATAAGCAAGTGCAAATACCGCTTACGCATGTCCGCTTCTTTCTCCTAAGTAGCCTCCTCAATGGTACGATTCCTTAACTGAACTTTCACACAAGGAATGACTCGTGTCCTCAACTTCCTTACATGTTTAGCTAAAATAGAAACTAGTTCCTCTTCATAGGACAGTTCCTTATCAAATAGTTTTGGGTCCCAACTGAAAACATAGTCACCATCCCTATGGTACTTCTTTAACATTAACATATGGAACATGAGGTGAACCTCAGACATAATAGGGGGTAAGGCCAGCCTGTATGCTACAGGGCCTACTTTCTTCAACACCTCAAAGGGTCTAATATACCTTAGGCTCAACTTTCCCTTCTTGTCGAATTGATCACACTCTTCATGTATGACACCTTCAAGAGTACCTTGTCCCCCTTCCCAAACCTTATATCTCTTACCTTTTTGTCAGCATATTCTTTCTGTCGGGTAAGAGTTGCTATGAGCTTCTCCTATATGAATCTCACTTTTTTCATAGAGTCCTTGAGCATATAACTACCCTAAGACCTCACCTCGAATGTGTCAAACCACCAAATTGGGAACCTATACCTTTTACCATATAAGGCCTCAAAAAATCCATTTTAATACTAGAGTTGTAGACATTGTTATAGGCAAATTCATACAATGGAAAATATTGGTCCCACTAACCCCTGAAGTCCATAACACAAGCCCGAAGCATGTCTTCAAGCACTTGGATAGTCCATTTTGATTGAACATCGGTCACTGGGTGAAAAGTTATGCTCAGGTCCAATTTAGAACTCAACTCTGACTGAAATCTTTCCCAAAAATTGGAGGTAAACCGAGTACCCATGTCAGACACAATTGACATCGGTAACCCAGGTAACCTTATAATCTCTTTCAGATAAATCTTGGCCTACTTGGCCTTATTATAATCAACTTTTACTGGGATAAAGTGACAGTCAACAATGACCCAAATGGAGTTGCATTTCTTCAAGGTCTTCGAAAAGCCAACGACAAAATCCATCGTTATCTGCTCCCACTTCCATTCCGAAATGGGAATTCTCTGAAATGTACCACTAGGCTTTGAATATTTGTATTTGACCTGTTGGCAGTTTTGATACTTGTCCACAAAATCTATAATGTCTCGCTTCATCTTTCGCCACCAAAAGTGTTGCCTCAAGTCTCTATACATCTTGTTATCACCCGGATGTATGGAGCACTCGGAATTATGAGCCTCTGCCAGAATGGTTGGGATTAAGTTACCTACCCGGGGTACACACAACTGACCTCGAATTCTCAAGGCCCCATCGTCAGTAAGAATGGCCTCTTTTACCTCCCCTTGTAACACACTTTTACTAAGGTTTCTCAATTTCTTATCCTCAAACTGCCTACTTATAATTTAATCATAGAATATGGACCTAGCGTCCATATGTGCTAACACCCATCCTTCACAAGTCTCCTACAATCTCAAAAAACTATTAGCCAAATACTGTACCTCTCTCGCCAATGGGTGCTTGGACACCTCCATTAATGCTAGACTCCCTATGCTCACTGGTTTCCGGTTCAGTGAATACGCCATCACATTGGCTTTACCTGGGTGATACAAGATTTAGATGATATAGTCTTTAATAAACTCTATATATCTCCTCTAACTGAGATTCAAATCCTATTGGGTGAACACGTGTTGTAGGCTGTGTTGGTCTGTGAACACCTCACACTTCACCCCATAGAGATAATGCCTTAAAATTTTTAAAGCAAACACAACAGCTGCCAATTCTAAATCATGCATGGGATAATTCTAACAGTGAGTCATCGCAATATACAATGAAATCTTTACCCTCAATGGGCAATGTGAAAATTGTGGCTAAGGTCAATAAGATTTTGAGCTTTTGAAAGCTCTCCTCACACTTGTCATCCCACTCAAATGGAACTTCTTTTTGAGTAAGGTGGGTCATGCCTCATAACAAACAAGCGGTAGTAACTGGCCAACCCCACAAAACTATAGATTTTTGTCACGTTCATCGGTCTGGACCAATTCTTAATAGCTTCAACCTTCTGTGGGTCCACCATAACCCCTTTCTTAGAAACCATGTGTCCCAAAAAGGACCGCTAAGAAAGCCAAAATTCACACTTAGAATATTTAGCACACAATTATTTTTCCTTCAAAAATGTCAATAAGGTACGCAATTGAGCTTCATGCTTTTCTTCACTCTTAGAATAAACATGTATATCATCGGTTAACACAATAACAAATGAATCCAAAGAGAACTTAAACACTACATTCATAAAGCTCATGAAAGCATCTGGGGCATTGGTAAAATCAAAAGACATAACCAAAAACTCATAGTGTCCATAACTAGTTTAGAAAGCAGTCTTTGGGATGTCCTTTGCCCTGATTTTTAGCTGATGATAACTCGACCTCAAATCAATCTTAGAGAACACTACATCTCTATGTAGCTGGCCAAACAGGTCGTCTATCCTAAGCAAATGATATTTGTTATGAACGGTCACCTTATTCAGTTGGTGGTAGTCTATGTACATCCTCATACTTCCATCTTTCTTTTTCACAAACAATACCGGTGCACCCCAAGGAGAGACACTTGGGAGAATAAAGCCCTTTTTCGACAACTCTTGCAATTGGGACTTGAACTCTCTCAACTCTATAGGTGCCATATGATATGGAGAGATAGAAATAGGTCTAGTCCCTAGCTCTAAATCTATAAAAAAGTGAACTTCTAGATCTAGAGGCATAACTGAAAGATCATCAAGAAATACTTCCAGAAATTCACACACCACTAGAACTGGTGCTATAGGAGGGACTACAGATTTTTATTCCCTAAGATGGGCTAAAAATGCCCTACATCCCTTCTCCACTCATTTCTGGGCACGAATTGCGGACACAACCCTCACAGAATTAAGCTTATAAGTACCCTCCCATTCAAACTTCTCTTTTTCGAGCATCATTATAGTGATAGTTTTGGCATCACAATCATGAATAACATGATAAGTGGACAACCAACTCATCCCCAAAATAATATAAAATTCCTCCATGTCTAGAATGACTAAGTCTGCCAGGGTTTTAAAACCCATGAACATCATAGGATACACATGATACACCTAATCAACATATACAGGCACCCTAACTAGTGTAGACACATACATATGAGTATCAAGATATTCACATTGTAAGTCCCAACCAATTGCGAATTTCACAGAAACATAAGAAAAGGTGGAACAGGGGTCAAACAATGTAGAAGCCATACAATTACAGACAAGAATAGTACATGTGATCACCACATCAGAAGCTTCTACCTCGGGATAAGCCAGAACTGCATAAAGATGTACCCTATCACCACTTTAACTGCTATACCACCTGAGTTCCATTTCTATCAACTTGTCCTCTACCTCGATTTACCTAGTTTCTGCCCCTAGCCTGGCCACCACGCCCACCTTGCGGAAGACCCTTGTCATTTTCTCCACCACCACGACCTATCAGAATTAGAGTAGTAGAAGGTAGTTACTATGTCAAATGACCTACAGACAACAAGTTAGGACAATACCTCCTGACAAGGCCTAAACCCCCCACACTCAAAGCATTTGGGTCCCAAAGTAGGACTTTAAACTGAAGAGGATGGGGGTGTATAGTTGTCAGTTTAGGAAGGCTAACTGACCCCAGAAAGGGCCCTGCAGACACTGGCATGGGTAAATTATAAGGCCGAGCAAAACCACGACCCTTTGAGAAAGTACCACTAAACTTGCCTGAGGTCTGGGCCTTCTTCTCTTCTACTTGTACCTCTCTCTATTTTTCAAGCGATTCAGCCTTCTTGTAAAATTCAATAACATCCTGAAAAGACTTACCAGACTCAACCATAGATAAAGTAGCCAACTAAATCCCAGAGTTCAAACCATTGAAAAAATACCTAATCTGCTCCTCCTCTAAGGTGACCAATTGTAGAGCATAGAGGAACAAGACATAGAACTTGGCCTCATAGGCCACAATAGACATGCCACCTTGCTTCAACCTCAAGAATTCTTTTTTTTCAAAGCATATTAAGAGCGGGGAACATATTTCTCCAAAAATACGTTCTAAAATTATTCCCAAGTGAGTAGAGGTAAGGAAGCCCTGCACTCTATAGATGACCTCCACCATTTCTTGGCTTTGTTCTATAGCTCAAACGAAACAAATTCCACACCATACATTTCAACTATGCCTATCTTGCACATCTGTTCATGACAATCTATCAAGAATTAAAAAGCATCCTAATAATTTGTACCTTTGAACACTGGGGGCTTCATTTTCATGAACTTACAAAATAGTCCAAGCTCACCATTAGTCATTACGGGCCCAAGTAACTGTTGGGGATACATTCCCATTTCTAAGCCTTCATCCATTCTTGGTGCTACTGTAGCTGTATATTTTAAGGCTGGTGGTGGAGCAGTCGGAACCACTATAGTATATCTAGTGCAAAACAAACTACCCAAGAACCCCAACACTTGTTAAATCACCTTTGCAGACAAAAGCACCCGAGCTGCACCAATTTGTGATGGCACCACATTCTATGAAGCTATCATCTCTTCTTCCTCAACTACCTCTTTTTCATATTGAGCATGGCCTGAAGCATCTTATTATGGGAGAGAGGATGGTGATCTCTGTCTTGCCAGTCTCCCGACTTTCTATTCTCAACCCCTAATGAATGCTGCTCTCCGTCCTCCCCTTCTTGCACTGCCTCTAACTCGAGGCCTACCCCGAACTGCAGCCCCAACGACCGGTACTACTGTTGCTACAGGTGCTGCTGGTGCTACTCTGGTGTAATGAGTATTCACAATCTGCAATCAACAAGGAATCAATCAGATACCAATTTAGGTGACCAGATACAAATTGGAATCAAGTAATAGCACCAAAGAAAGAAAGAAAGGAAATTCTTTTCCTAATGCCCTGTATCCTCCAAAAGAAAAGTACAGACGTCTCGATACCATTTTGCAAGACTCTACTAGACCTATTATTTTACAGTAAGATCTACAAACCCAATGCTCTGATACTATCTCTGTCATAACCCAAACGCTCATGATTGGCACCCGTCATAACTTATGGCAAGAGAACCATACTATGCTCACTTTTACTCACTTAAGTTTTTTTCTCACATTCATAATTATAGTAACTCATGCTTTGAAACAAGTACTAAAATGGTCTTATTCAATAATTATTAATCATCCAAATGACATTATCATCCATAAATGAATAAATTATGGAAACCTCTATTTATTACAATCCCCGAGACCTAATGTCACCGTACAAGAACATATAAGAATAAGTTAAGTCTGAACCAACTAAAAATATCCAAAACATAAGAAATAAGGAATCATTTTAGTACCGAAACAACAGACATCTACATAAATAAGAAGATCTGAAGGTTCCCCAATCATGGTGCTCCTCCTCAAATCCAAGTCTTAACCATTAACTAGAGCTGAGGTTGTGTGTCAGCTACAAAAAGATGTTATACACTCAACAAAAGAAGAGTACAGGTAGCAATAGTACATTAACAAGTACTGGTAAGCATCATAGGCCGACTAACTCAACAATGTACAAGTAAGCAAGCCAGAAAAGTATAAAAGTGATCATAACAAAACTCATAATCAAAGACATCAACAACTGAATGCATCATATCAATATAATTCACAATCTATTTTCACAGGCTTTTATACATAGTCACTTTCACCAACAACTCATAGGCACATATATTCATCATAAATACACCCAATGCATATGAATGAGTGTATGTATGTAAGATGTCTGCACCATCTCTTTTTTTTTCCTCATCATAACGTGCTAGTGTGGTACCCTACCTTTTATCATGAATCATATCATAACCACACCGGTTTGGTACCCAACCCTTCAACATCGAACACCATCATAATGCATATGAAATGAAATCCAATCCATAATTCACAAGTCATACTAGAAGGCAATCATAGTTGTTTAGTTTACAAACAAGAACTAAGCTAAGAAAGTCTAAGTGCTACAACAAAACCATAGCATACCTCAATTCCTTTGCTCAATGTCACCTTTAAGCAATACTTTTGATCTTTCGATCTTGTTTTTGATTTATAACCACAAGAAGATATATTCTTTTCAATAATTCATCCCTTCTAAACTGTTAGGGATAAAAAATTACCAATTTTAGCTATAAACTTACCCTATTTCATCATCTTAGGGTTTCTATTTCTTAAACCTCATGGATTTTACATGAATTAGCACAAACAATTGTAATTCTAGTCTCATTGTTGTTTTCCAACACCCTAGGATAATTATATTCTGAAATTATACACATTCCCGCTATTTTTCATCAATTTCCATGAACTAGTGTTAAACCCCAATTTCCACTATTAATTCACTTGTAGTGATTTTCTAAGGTTAAACGAAGTAAATTCAATTGTAGAATATAATTATATACCTCCAAAGATGAAAAACTTCACAAACCCTTTAAAAATCACCTTCCCTAGAGCTCTATTGTGTTTACCAAAATAGTAGGGAAATAAAACATTTTCTGGTGTTTAAAATTATAATTTTATTGTACGTTGCCATTGCAGCGGTTAAGGTTCTGATGCAGCTGTTCGTACCTTTTATTAGAGGTCACTGCTACGGTTCTTGTTACTGCTGCAGCCATTACTTTTTCTATTGCAGCAGTCCTAGGTAGAAACTCAGAACCTCTTGTCACGCCCCGAATTCCAATGGGGGGGACTGGCACCCAAAGCCGATAAGGCCCGAGAGAACCAATCTTTGCTCAAGTCCATTCATTTGCATGTCTTAAGAAACACCACCATCACGTATAGAGATATAAGATACCAATAGCGGAAGTCATGGAAACATGTTATATACACATATGTGAAACTTGGCCGTTAGGGCCATCAAGTCAAAATGGACATACATCCCTTATATTCTCATTCCCACATACGTCTACAAAGCCTCTAACATATGCATATACATAACCATCCTAAATTTGGGACAAGCCCCCGCTTTATACAACATTTACAATACCAAAACAAGTGTACAACTGTGACTCAAAAAGCCCTGAACCAACTGGAGCTCACCAAAGATCGGTAAATGACCAGCAACTTACTGTGGAGGTCTACAGGCACCTGCACCTGCAACAAGTAAGGTACGTCCCCCAAGGAAAGTCAGTACGAAAAATGTACTAAGTATATAAGTTTCATATGAAACTGTATGATATACAAGTACTTCCATGAAATCAAATATAAGAGATTAGTCAGTACAGATAAAACACCGGTCTGCATATGTGGAACCATGTACATTACGTCCTTTACTTTTTTACGTCTATTCGTCTTTATCATTCTACCCATGCTAGGCTTTTCTGTCTCCCCTGGGATGAGATTAACCCATGCTAGGTATTTTAAACCCTGGGATGTGATTAACCCACATTAGGCTTTCATAGCGCCCCTGGGATGTTATTGTGATAACCCATGCTAGGCTTTTATATCGCCCCTGGGAGGTTATTGTAATAACCCATGCAAGGCTTTTCTATCGCCCCTGGGATGTTATTGTGATAACCCATGCTAGGATTTTCTATTGCCCCTGGGATTTTATTCAACCAAAAAATTATATATTACTTCATATCTTTACTTCTATGAGATTGATATATTGGTGATTGTACATTATTGGGACTTTGGAACATTAGTTAATACACATGAGACATGTGAATCACAATTGATCAATGCATAAGGAACATGTGATGAACAATAATTGTTAACCGAAAATGGGATACCTTAGAACAAGTCAAAATGGAACAAATACAATGTCAATGTGAATACTATGTGCTGCAGAAGGATACGGAAGAGTAACCTTACATACCTTATATTCTCAATATGAATACACAGTCCTATGTGTGAATACAACAATCCAGCTCCTTCTTTACGTGTTACTCTACAACACAAGTTCAAAACGTAACTCACGTTAACAACTAGTTACCTTACAAGTGCAAAAAACCACAATGAACTACATGAATTCCCTATAGCGTCATTTCACCCTTTACAATACCATCCACTGCATTACCATACAAACAACACCATAACATTCCACACATTGACCAAGACATCATAAACCACTAGCATTTCACACCAAGTTTACCCTTTACGCTTTCTCATTATCATTACATCACAATTATTCTGTCAAGTCACCTCAATACCTTTCATAACAATGCATTAAAATCAATCCATAATTTTTATAAGCCAACATGCCTCCATGACCCCTTAACTTCATTCAAAAGGTATCATAAGTTGATAATTACATCTAAAAAGGGTATACGGGCCTTCGGGGATCAAAGAGAGACAAAAATTTACAAAACCGAATTCTGGGCTGACCTGCGAAGCCTCATGCTCTCGCAAGGTGGATGAAATGCAGCCTCAAGTAACCCTTGGACCTGTCTAGGGACACCTGCGTTGGCATCTGCGCCCGCAGGTGCCTTCGTCTGCGGGGGCGGATACCCAAATCGGCCAATAATGGTCTCTTTTGGGTCCTTTTGTGTAATAAATGGTTCAAGGCCATAAAAAAGCTTTTATTTACATATTTTTTGTTACTTGTATACCAAAAAACACCCATGGTTTCAAAACACACATGTACATCACCAAAACCACACTTTTTGTTTAATACACAACCAAATCTATGCACAATTTTGCAACAACAATTCCAAACATTATGTACAAGGATAAAAAAAGTAAGGCTATAATCACATCTCACATGTCAATATTGAATCCATCAATTTCACTTCCTTCAAGACCACAAGTCCATTTTCAAGTTTATAAGGCAAAACCCTTTTCCGATTGCAAAAATAGACAGTTTTACACATAGTGAATTGTCCAACACTATGTCAACATAACCAACATGATTTATGCACTATGTTAAGCATATAATGTATTGAAACATAAGAGTAAACACTTACTAATACTTACAAAGAAGTGATCTTTTCCAAAGGAGTGATGCCTTAGGGTTTGTGAGTAAAGAGAAATATCTTGAATATTCTAGACAATGGCATGTGTGTTTTGATAAATAAAAATCTGATTTTACTTGACTTATATGGTCCCTCAAGTCATACTTAGCCAAATACTTGGGCATTAAATGCATGTTTGATTGTTCAACACAAGAATGGGTCACTTGCCCCATTTGGGCCATGTCTTTTACTTCATTTTGGGCCTCAATTGAGCTCAATAGCACGAGTTTTGTTTAAGCCCAACAATTTAATGAATAATTCACCAATTCTCTCATGTTTAAATGATTATATAAATGTTAAGGTAGTCTCATGGGTTTGGGTATGTACGGGGTGTTACATTCTCCCCCCCTTAGAAACATTCGTCCTCGAATGTTAGTGACATCATTCAATTTAAACAAATGCAAGTCTAGGATCATTCTTCATGTTATCATATACATACTTAATGCTTATAAATACTTACTTGTCATTTTTTCAATCTCGTATCTTGAACTTGTTCTTCCCTTTGGAACAAATGAGGGTACTTGAACTTCATCATTTCTTCAGCTTCCCATGTGATCTCTTCTATTTGTTGGTTCTTCCATAGTACCTTTATGGAAGCTATGTCTTTATTCCTCAACCTCTTTACTTGTCAATCTAGAATAGCAATGGGTATCTCTTCAGAAGTTAGATCCTCCGTAACTTGTACATCGTCAATGGGAGCAAAATGAGATAGATCTCCTATGCACTTTCGAAGCATCGAAACATGAAATACCGGATGAACTGTGGAGAGTTCTTGCGGTAGTGCCAACTCATATGCAACTTGCCCAAATCTTCTAATAATTTCATATGGGCCTATATAATGTGGACTCAATTTTCCTTTCTTTTCAAAGCGCATTACCCCTTTAATCGGTGACACCTTCAAGAATACCCAATCACCTATAGAGAATTTGAGCCCTCTTCTTCTAACATCAGCATATGACTTGTGTCTACTTTGGGCCGTTTGTAGCCGCTGTTGGATCACTTTAACATTCTCCATAGCTTGATGAACAAGATCTGGCCCAAGTAAAGCAGTCTCACCTACCTCAAACCATCCAATCGGTGATCTACACTTCTTTTCCTATAAAGTTTCATAAGGTGCCATTTTAATACTTGAATGATGGCTATTATTGTAGGCATATTCAATAAAAGGCAAATGGTCATCCCAACTGCCTTGAAAATCTAACGTACACGGTCATAGCATATCTTCAAGTGTTTGGATAGTACATTCTGCTTATCCATCTATCTGAGGATGGAACGCCGTACTCAAATTCACTTGTGTACCCATGTTCTTCTGAAAAGATCTCCAAAAATGCACAGTAAATTATGCGCCTCTGTCTGATATAATGGAAATTGGAATACCATGCAATCACACTATTTCTTTAACATACAACCTTGCATAATATTCGGTTGTATAGGTGGTCTTGACTGGTAGAAAATGCGCTGATTTGGTAAGCCTGTCAACTATGACCCCTATGAAATCAAATCTCCACAGTGTACGAGGCAAACCTATGATGAAGTCCATATTAATCATGTCCCATTTCCAGACTGGAAGATTGATACATTGCATATAACCTCCAGGATTCTGATGTTCTACTTTCACTTATTGACAATTTGGGCATTGACCTACAAATTCTGCAATGTTCTTTTTCATATTTTCCCACCAATACATTTCTTTCAAGTCATGCTACATTTTTGTAGCTCCGGATGAATAGAATATCGCGAATGATGCGCCTCTTTCAAAATTTGTTTCCTCAGCTCATCTAAATCCGGTACACATAATCTTCCTTGGCATTGAAGTACCCCTTCTTGTGTAAGATCAAAGGCCGCAGTCAGACCCTGTTGTACTTTTTTTTCCAGCTGCAATAACATAGGATCCGCAAACTGCTTCTCTTTCACTTCAGCTATTAATAAAGATTTTGTCGCATTTTGTACAATAACCCCTTCATCTAAGGATTCAAGAAGACGAAATCCCAAGCTGGATAGTTGATGTAGATCTTTGATTATCTCTTGCTTTTTCGTCAACTGGCCACTAGTGCTTCCTACTGCTTTTTGGCTAAACGCATCAGCTACCATATTTGCCTTCCCTGGGTGGTATAAGATATTGATATCATAGTCTTTTAAGAGCTCTAACCACCTTCGTTGCCTTAGATTGAGTTCCTTATTCTTAAAGATATATTGCAAACTTTTATGATCAGTATAGCTATCAACATGAGCTCCATACAAATAATGACGCCATATCTTTAAAGCAAATACCACAACTGCTAACTCAAGAACATGTGTGGGATAGTTTCTCTTATGTGGCCGCAACTGTCGTGAGTCATATGCTATTATATTACCGTGCTACATCAATACATACCCTAGACCAACTCCGGAAGCATCACAATATACAACATACCCCTCTGTGCCTTTCAAAAGTACCAATACCGGTGTAGAGGTTAATTTATCTTTCAGTTCTTGGAAACTTTTCTCACATGCATCATTCCACTGAAATTTAACTGCCTTGTAGGTAAGCTTTGTTAAAGGTGCAGCAATGGAAGAAAACCCTTTAACAAACCTTCGATAATAACTTGCCAACCCAAGGAAGCTATGAATTTTCATAGGCGTCGTAGGCCTTGGCCAATTTTTCACCGCTTCAATCTTATGTGTATCAACCTGTATCCCTTCATATGATACAATGTGACCGAAGAATGCGACGGATTTTAACAAAAATTCACATTTAGAGAACTTCGCATACAACTTACGCTCACGAAGGATTTGTAACACTTGCAGTAAGTGATTAGCATGGTCCTCTTGTGATCTTGAATAAACCAGGATGTCATCTATAAATACCGTCATGAACACGTCTAGAAATGGCTTAAAAACCCTATTCATCAAATCCATGAACACAGCTGGTGCATTTGTTAGTCCAAATGACATAACTAAAAATTCATAATGGCCATACCGTGTTCGAAAGGCTGTCTTGGGTACATCTTTTTCTCTAAATCTGACTTGATGGTAGCCTGACCTCAAGTCAATCTTCAAAAAACATGTACCACCCTGTAACTGATCAAGCATATAGTCAATTCTGGGGAGGGGATATTTGTTCTTGATCACTACCTTATTCAATTGCTGGTAATCAATGTACATTCTCAATGTGCCATCTTTCTTTCAATCAAATAATACTGGTGCACCCTGCGGGGACATACTAGGCCTTATAAAGCCCTTGTCTAGCAAGTCTTTCAATTGCTCCTTTAATTCACGCAATTCTGCTGGAGCCATTCTATATAGGGGAATAGAAATAGGCTGAGTGCCTGGATTTACATCAATGCCAAAATCTACTTCCCGTTCTGGAGGCAAACTGGGAAGATCCTCAGGAAATACATCAAGAAATTTATTGACCACTGGAACCGACTGAGGAGTTAGTGGTTCCACTTCAGTATCCTGCACTCGGACTAAATGACATATATACCCCTTGACTATCATTTTCTTTGCTTTAAGATAGGAAATGAATTTTCCGCTTGGTGCCCCCACATTACCATGCCATTCAAGAACATTTTCTTGTGGAAAATGAAAATGTACGTTCTTAGCCCGACAATCTATCATGGCATAACAAGAAGCCAACCAATACATACCCATTATGACATCAAAATCCACCATGTCTAATTCAATGAGATCAGCCAGCGTATCATGACCACACATAGTTACCACACAATTACGATATACTCTCTTTGCAATAATATATTCACCAACTAGTGTAGATACTTCAATTGACTTAGTTAATAATTTTGGTGTTCTTTCAAATTTCACAGTAATCAAGGGAGTAACATATGACAATGTAGAACCCAGATCAATCAATGCATATACATTATACGAAAATATGGATAATGTACCTGCGACTACATCAGGAGAGACCTTTGAATTCTGTCGGTCCACTAGAGCATAAGTACAATTCTGGGTTCCACTGGAACTGGCTGCTCCTCTGGCACCCCTACCATGACCAACAGGCTGTACACCTAGGCCTAAGGAAGGAACCGATGATGATGACGCAACGGTTGATCCCGTCGGTCGTGCTATACCACCCATGCTCCTCTGGGGATACTCTTTCATTATGTGCCCCGTCGTACCACACCAAAAACAAACATTTGTTCCCAATCGGCATTCACCTAAATGATACCTCCCGCAACGCTGACACGGAGGATAAGAAAATCCTGCTGCCTGTGATCCATGAATTCCACTACTCTGCCCAGATTGACTACCTCTAAACCCTTGGAATTGAGGTTGAGTGCCTGCTGTGGCATAAGAGAATGAGGTTCTAGGCGGTCTAGGAAACATCCGAGGCCTAGATTCTCCTTTGGACACCATAGACTGTCCCATAGGTCTAGCTCTTTTGGACTGTCCTCTGTCATATTCATGTACCCTCCTTCTCTGTCTCTGATCTTCCATTTTCTGTGTGAAGGCCTATATTTTGGCTATGTCCATATCTTTGTTCAATGCAGCAATGGTGCAGTCCTTTACCAAATATGGCTCTAACCTGTCCACATAGCGAGGGACTCTGTCTGTCATTGTGGCTACCACATTCGGAGCATATCGAGCCAAAAAATTAAACTGCAAACTGTATTGTCTACCACTCAGATTCCCTTGACGGAGATTTAAAAACTTATCTGCACGAGCCTCTCGGATCTCATAGGGAAGATAGTGATTAAGGAATACCGCTTTAAATTCTTCCCAATTAGGTGGATTTGCACCGATGTCACAAGATTTCTTCCAATCTTCACATAATAATATCTCCTCTCCTTTAAATCTATATGCAGCAAGTTCAACTGTTTCTACCCCAGTCACGTGCATAACATCTAGAGCCCTCTGGATTTGATCCACGAAGTTTTGTGGATCTATTTTCGGATCTGACCCAGTGAATATAGGAGGTTTTAATTTCAGAAAGTCCTGTGTCCTGCGACTCGCCACTCTAGCCGCATCATCCTCAGTTGTCGTTGGACCAGCTCGCCCTTGACTTTGTGTTGCAACTAACTGAGTCAACATATGCATTGCATTTCTTAGATCCTGGTCAGTGGCATTCATTGGCGGTTCTGTGGGTACTTCTCTACCTATTGGCTCTTCCGGAGCTGGAAAAGTAGAAGAAGACCGTGATGCAATTTTAGTATTCACTCCACCTTGATTAGCTTGGTCAGGTGGTGATTTACTCATTCCTTCACCGGCAAACATATCTACCTACTTACCTTTGCCTCTACCTCGTCTTGTCATTGGCATTTTTACTATAACAAAGAAAATCAATTCCAATGGTTAGATACGATTCCACTTACCACATTGGCCCTATTGCACGATCTAGAAGTGAAGAAAAGAAACAACTCCTAAATGCCCCGTAGCCTCCTACTTATAAATATGGTGCACAACACATCCATAAGAAAGACTCTACTCAGACACGGCTTTGTAGACACCCTTAGAACGACCTGCTCTGATACCACTTTTGTCACGCCCCGAATTACAACGGGGCGGACTGGCACCCGAAGCCGATAAGGCCCGAGAGAACCAATGTTTGCTCAAGTCCATTCATTTGCATGTCTTAAGAAACACCACCATCACGTATAGAGATATAAGATACCAATAGCGGAAGTCATGAAAATATGTGATATATACATATGTGAAACTTGGCCGTTAGGGCCATCAAGTCAAAATGGACATACATCTCTTACATTCTCATTCCCACATACGTCTACAAAGCCTGTAACAGATGCATATACATAACCATCCTAAAGTCAGGACAAGTCCCGGCTTCATATAACATTTACAATACCAAAACAAGTGTACAACTGTGACTCGAAAACCCCCGACCCAACTGGACCTCACTAAAGATCCGTAAATGACCCACAACCTACTGTGGAGGTCTACTGGCACCTGCACTTGCAGCAAGTACGATAAGTCCCCCAAGGGACGTCAGTACGAAGAACGTACTGAGTATGTAAGGTTCATATGAAATTGTATGATATACAAGTACTTCCATGTAATCAAATATAAGAGATTAGTTAGTACAGATAAAACACGTCTGCATATGTGGAACCATTTACATTCCTTTACTTCTTTTACCTTTACGTCTATTTGTCTTTATCATTCTACCCATGCTAGGCTTTTCTGTCGCCCCTGGGATGAGATTAACCCATGCTAGGTATTTTAACCCCTGGGATGTGATTAACCCATGCTAGGCTTTCATATCACCCCTGGGATGTTATTGTGATAACCCATGCTAGGCTTTTATATCGCGGATGGGATATTATTGTGATAACCCATGCTAGGATTTTCTATCGCCCCTGGGATGTTATTGTGATAAACCATGCTAGGCTTTTCTATTTCCCCTGGGATGTTATTCAACCAAACAATTATACATTACTTCATATCTTTACTTCTATGAGATTGATACATTGATGATTGTACATTATTGGGACTTTGGAACACTAGTCAATACACATGAGACATGTGAATCACAATTGATCAATGCATAAGGAACATGTGATGAACAATAATTGTTAACCGGAAATGGGATACCTTAGAACAAGTCGGAATGGAACAAATACAATGTCAATGTGAATACTATGTGTTTCAGAAGGATACGGAAGAGTAACCTTACATACCTTATATTCTCAATATGAATACACAGTCCTATGTGTGAATACAACAATCAAGCTCTTTCTTTATGTGTTACTCTACAACAAAAGTTTATAACGGAGCTCACGTTAACAACTAGTTACCTTACAAGTGCACAAAATGACAATGAACTACAGGACTGTCATATAGCGTCATTTAACCCTTTACAATAACATCCACTGACATTGACCAAGACATCATAAACCACTAGCATTTCACACCAAGTTTACCCTTTACGCTTCCTCATTATCATTACATCACAATTATTCCGTCAAGTCACCTCAATACCTTTCATAATAATGCATTAACAACAATCCATAATTGTTATAATCCAAAATGCCTCCAAACGACCCCTTAACGTCATTCAAAAGGTATCATAAGTTGATAATTACATCCAAAAAGGGTATAGGGGCCTTCAGGGATCAAAGAGAGACAAAAACATATAAAACAGAATTTTGGGCTGACCATCGAAGCCACCTGCGCCCGCAGGTGGATGACATGCGGCCACAGGTGGCCCTTGGCCCTGTCCAGGGGCACCTGAGTTGGCATCTGCGCCCGAAGGTGCCTTCGTCTGCGGGGGCGGATGTCCAAATCAGCCAAAAAGGGTCTCTTTTGGGTCCTTTTGTGTAATAAATGGTCCAAGGCCATAAGTAATCTTTTATTTACATATTTTTTGTCACTTTGATGCCAACAAACACCCATTGTTTCACAACACACATGTACATTACCAAAACCACACTTTTCCTTTAATACACAACCAAATCCATGCACAATTTTGCAATAATAATTCCAAACATTATGTACAAGGATAAAACAAGTAAGGATATAATAACATCTCACATGTCAATATTTAATCCATCAAGTTCACTTCCTTCAATACCACAAGTCCATTTTCAAGTTTATAAGGCAAAACCCTTTTCCGATTTCAAAAATCCACAGTTTTACACATAGTGAATTGTCCAACACTGTGTCAACATAACCAACATGATTTATGCACCATATTAAGCATATAATGTATTGAACCATAACATTAAACACTTACCAGTACTTACAAAGAAGTGATCTTGTCCAAAGGAGTGATGCCTTAGGGTTTTTGAGTAAAAAGAAATGTCTTGAATATTCTAGACAAATGCATGTGTGTTTTGATAAATAAAATTCTGATTTTCCTTGCCTTATATGGTCCCTAAAGTCATACTTAGCCAAATACTTAGGCATTAAATTCATTTTTGATTGGTCAACACAAGAATGGGTTAGTTGCCTCATTTGGGCCATGTTTTTTACTTCATTTTGGGCCTCAATTGAGCCCAATAACACAAGATTTATTTAAGCCCAACAATTTAATGCATAATTCACCAATTCTCTCATGTTTAAATGATTCTATAAATATTAACGTAGTCTAATGGTTTCGGGTATGTATGGGGTGTTACACCTCTCTTCATTTTTGCTCATTTTACAACACATGTCATGGATCATAACGTCGCAAAACAACCCTTCACTATAAATGCTCTAACCGGAGTTCTATAACTCTGCTTCAGGTGCCATAAATTGCTACAACCTCCTATACTCATTGGCTATCAAATAATCAGATCAAACGCCGCTATTACAAGCCACTTTAGTACCAGATTTCATTCAAATATCACCTCCTTAAAATAAGCCAATCCTAAACTAGCCTTGAGTTCTCTAAAATTAACCAAAGGGAGTCTAAGTGCAAATTTTTCCTCCTATTTTAGTGTAACGATGATGTGGGTCATTACACAACTTATCTACATTGGAAAAACACAACCCACCTTGGTACCAAAGAATGCCATCCTCCCCACATGAGAAGACTTTATCTTTCTGCTTATGGACTACATCTTTATGGAGTAATATGGGGTCACTATCTTGCAACGAGGACTCAAAACCATTCCGCACTACAACCCCAACTTCATCATAATCTATAATACAAACTCCCAATCATGAAAGTCTATGCACTTCCTTCACAAGTTCCTTTTTATTTTCCTCTAAATGAGCAACACTCCCTAGACACAACCTTATAAGAGCATCAACAACTACATTAGCCTTACCTGGATGGTATAACATGTTCATATCATAATCTTTGAGGATCTTAAGCCATCTCCTCTGCCGAAGATTCAACTCCTTCTGAGTGAAGACGTATTGCAAGCTCTTATGATCTGTAAATACATCAGCATGAACACCATAGAATTAATGATGCTAATATTCCCAGCTCAAACTACAGCCGCTAACTCAAGATCATGAGTTGGATAATTTTTCTAATGATGTTTGAGATGTTTGAGTCGTGTAGAGGCATAGGTAATTACCTTACCATTCTATATCAAATACAACCAAGTCCAACTCTTGACGCATCATAATACACTACAAAGTCATTTGTACCCTCGAACAGGGTAAAAACTAGACCTATAGTAAGCCAATCCTTCAACTCCTAAAAAATTTTCTCATAATTTTTAGACCACAAAAATTTGACTTCCTTCCAAGTCAACCTAGTCAATGGGGTTGAAATAGAAGAGAAACCCTTTAGAAACCTCCTGTAAGAACTTGCTAAACCTAAAAAACTACTAATGTCTAATGGAGTCATCAGTCTAGGCCAACTTTTAACTAACTCAATCTTATGAGAGTCAACCTGTATTCCTTCACAAGAAATAATATGACCAAGGAAACCAATTGACTTCAACCAACATTCACACTTAGAAAACTTTGCATACAAATTTCAATCTCTGAGAGTCTGACGAACAATTCTAAGGTGGTGAGCATGTTCATTCTCTCTACGGGAGTAAATTAGGATGTCATCTATAAAAACAATGAAAAACACGTTGAGATACTATTTGAACACTCTATTCATGAAGTTCATGAAAGCTGTAGGAGCATTAGTTAGTCCAAAAGATATGACAATAAATTTATAGTAAACAAACCAAGTTCGAAAATCTATTTTTCTGATGTCACATCTCTAACATTCAATTGATGGTAACCCGACCTAAGGTCAATCTTGGAAAAATAGGTGGAACCCTGAAGTTTGTCGAACTAGTCATCAATACTAGGAATAGGATATTTATTGTTGATTGTGACGTTGTTAAAATGGCGATAATGTCATGCCCCGAATCCCAATGAGGCGTGATTGGCACTCGTAACTGATAAGGCCTGAGAGAACCAAGCTTTGCTTCTATTCGTTCATATGCATGTCATAAGAAACACCATTACCAAGTAAGGACTTTAAAATGCTAATAACGGAACTCATGGGATATGTGATATATATATATATATATATATATATATATATATATATATATATATATATATATACATATGTGAAACTTGGCCGTTGAGTCCATCAAGTCAAGACATCATGTGTCACCTTACATCCATACACCCACATACGTCTACAAAAGCCTCTAACAAATGCATTGACCAAATGAACTAAAAGTCAGGACAATTCCCCGCTTTATACAACATGTACAAAACCAAAACATATGTACAACTGTGACTCGGAGAAGCCCCAAACCAACTGGAGCTCACCAAAGATCTGCAACACTGGCAATCTACTGTGGAGGCCTACTAGTACCTGCGCCTGCAACAAGTAAAGTAAATCCCCCAAGAGGGGTTAGTACGAAGAAAGTACTGAGTATGTAAGGCTCAAATGAAACTGTATAAATATGAACTCAAATACAAATGAATAATCAATATGAATAAGTCAATGTTCTGCACTTTGGGAACCATATGTATTACTTTCTTTACTTTCTTTGCTTCTTTACCTCAATGCTTATGCTTATGCTTAATCATCTTTGACTGTGCTATACTGTACCCGGGCCCCCCCCAACTGATTAGTGGGTCTTTACATAACATAACATTATGTTGGGATCGACTCAAGCTAGGCTTATGCCCCTAGAGCTGCCACCCTATGAATCAATATATCGGGATCGGCTCGAGCTAGTATTAGGCCTCCAGAGCTACAACCCATTCCAACATATCAGGTTCGGCTCGAGCTAGGTTATTACCTCTAGAGCTGCCCCCTGTCAGGATCGGTCCGAGCTAGGCTTATGTCTCTAGGACTGCCCCCTGATCCAACAATCTCGGGATCGGCTTGAGCCAGGCATTTTGCCCCCAAAGCTGCCACCCATACTTGACCATTAACCACATATGCATTACTTTGTTCTTTACTTTGAGATTGATATCTTTACTTGTGAGATATTTGTACATTCACTTGTACATTACTTCTTTCATTACTTTTGAGAGATTGATACCATGATAGGCATGACTTTATATGAAACTTTGGATCAATAATCAATGAGTGAGAGACATACGAATAGACATTGTTGGAACATAGCCTTATTGGACACATAACACCATTGGAACCATTAATCAATAACCAATGAACGAGACACATGAGTATAACCACTATTGGAACTTTGGAACACAATCTTATTGGACTTTTGGAACATTAGTCAATGAATATAAGACATGTGATTCACCATTGACCAATGAGAAGGAAACCTGTGCTAATGACAATTGATAACCGGGTATAGAATACCTTAGCACATTTCGGGATGGGACAAGCATAATGTCAATGTGAATACTATTTGCAGTAGAAAGATACGGACAGAGTAACCTTACATACCTTGTATTGTCAATACGAATATACAATCCTAGAGGTGAATACAATAGTCCCGCTCCTTCTTTATATGTCAGTCTACATCACAAATATATAACGGGATTCACATTAACCATTAACTACTTTACAAATGCATATAACATCAATGAGTTACATGTTTGCCTTTAAACATGCCATTTCCCTTGACAAAACCATTGATGAAATTATTATTCCAAAAATCCCCCAATATTCCATACATTGACCAATACATGATAATCAATACATTTCACCATAACACTTCTCCTTTACACTTTCTTATCCACACCAAATCACAAATAATCCATCAAATTACCTTAATACACCTCATAACACATATCGGCCAAAATCCCAAAATTTACACTTTTAGAAAAATAAAAAGTTTAATAACAAAATCACACCACACATGTTCATATTTTATCCATACCATGCTCTTCCATAAAAGTCACAAGTCATAATTCAAGCTTGAATCTCATGGATCACAAATCTTATATAAAAACACAAAGTACCATGTCCACCATTTCCAAGCATAACCAACATGATATACATAATCTCCCATGAATATAATATGTTAAACCATAATAATAAACACTTACCCAAGCTTGGAAAATGATGATCTTCTCCAAAAGTTGACTTAGGGTTCTTAGGGTTTGAGAGAACCAAAAGGAAATGTCTTGTAAATTCTCAAAATGTGTTGTGTGTGTTTAGGAATAAAAATCTGATTTTTGGTACCCTTATATAGTTCTCAAGTCACCCTTATCCATTTTCTTGCATTAAATGCAATGGTCCCTTAGTCAATGTGGAAGAATGGATCATTTTGCCCTTTGGGCCATGTCTTTTATTCCATTTTGGGCCCTAATTTTGGGCCCAATTGCACATGTAGCTTAGCCCATCAAATTTCATGTATAATTCACCATATATCTCATGTTTAAATAATTCCATAATGTCACGACAATATTCTCTTATGAGATTCTCATTCGTAGTCTCAATCGTAAAACTGGAATTCTAGTCGCCCATGGCTTCATTGAACATTTTGGATAACTATTTATATTTCATGATTTGATCATGTAGGAGTATGTAGGAGTGTATTGAAGTATTTGAAGCTTTAACAATGCTCAAAGAACTCCAAAGAACCAAAAGAAACCATATAAGAATCGACGTAGAATTGCGTTACAAAACAAGCACGGAAGGGCACAATTTGTTGTGCCTTACGCCACTGCTGCAAAGCAAGGCAGTGGCGCAAGATTTCCTTGCCCTATGAACCTGAAGGCTTGCGCTACACCCCCTGTTTCAGGGGGTGTGGCTCAAGTTTTCATGCTTTGCTGAATTTTTCAGCCATTTTTCCAACACTTGCATATCGTCCAATACCTTATCAAAACACTACAAAATACTTACTTAGTGATCTTAATCATCAAGTAAACATGACTCCAAGTCACCAAATGAGGTTAGAATGTGTACGGGGTATTACCCAAATTCTCCACGAAATCACAAAACACCTCCTACGAAGGTCTAATCGCACATAGTAGGTCCGATATCAAATGTTTCACCAATGACACTATAAAATACATACTCATGGAATCTCAACACCTAAGTAGATATGACCCCAAGGTATCAAGTGAGGTTAGAAAAGTATGGGGTGTTACATATAATCAACGCACATTCTGAGGGAACTATCTTTCTTAAGTATAAAAAGCACTGAAGCACCCCATAAAGAAACACTAGGCCTGATAAACCCCTTATCTAACAAATCCCTTAGCTGCTTTTTTAAATCTTTCAAATTAGCTAGGGAAATTCTGTATGGTGGAATAGAAATAGGTTGCATATCAAGAAGGACATCTATCCTAAAGTCTATTTCCCTATCGGGAGGGACTCCAGGAAGATCTTCGGGGAAAATGTCTGGAAACTCACTGACTATAGGAACTAACTAAAGATTTTAGGATTTGAAAGTAGAATCCTTAACCCTCACTAAGTGGTAGATACTTCACTTGGAAGTCATTTTTCTAACTTTGAGATATGAGATAAAATGACCCTTAGGAACACCAGGATTACTTTTCCACTACTCTAGTTCTAAAATCAACAGAAGCATAACGTGAATATAACCAATCCATACCCAGAGTAACATCAAAATCTACCATATCTAATTCTACTAAATCAACTGTGGTACCTTTATGATGGACAAAGATAGGGAAACTTTAGTAGACTTTTATAGATACTCTAGATTCTCCCACTAGATTGGAAACAGTAAATGGGTCTAAGAGCTTTTCAAGACTGACTCCAAATTTTATAGCAATATAAGGAGTAGCAAAGGAAAATAAATCTCTTGGATATAAAAAGGTATACACGTCAAGAGAAAAAACTTTTAACTTACAAGTGACAACATTGAGGGAGTTATCCTAATCCTAACGGGTAGACAAGTCGTAGAAACGATTCAGACTACCGCTTGCACCTGAAGTAGTGCCCTTTTGATAGTTTCAGCCTGTTGGATCTAAGAATGATGTATCATGTGGTTTGTTACCCCTATTTCCCTACCTAGAAGAGGGATAATCACTGAGCTTATGGCCTACCTGACCACAAGTGAGACAACTATCTCTCCACGCAAATATTCACCAAGATAATTCTTTCCATAAGTCATAAAAGAAGGATAAGTTGCAAACCCCTATGAAATATTATCTTGATAATGAGAATCCCACATCATAACCTACGGATCATACTAGGGCCTGGGTGCAGGTGTATTAGCTAAAGAAGGTCCTAGCCCAGATGACTTTTCTGAAAGAGCAACCGATTCTTATTATCGATCTTAGACTAACTAAACTCATTACCTGAGGTTCCGGCCTTTTTGTTATGAAATTTATCCCTATCCTTCAACTTGTCCTCCTCAACCTGATGGACATGTTCTATTAGCCTGGCAATATCTATATCTCTAATAAACATAGTTTTCTTTCCTTCCTTAGTCAAAAAGGTGGCCAAGTCCAAGAACAAACAAATTCATTCTATTCCTCATATCAGCAACCATCTTTGGGGCATAGCGAGGCAGTAAAGTGAACTTAAGGCCATACTTCCTTACAATAATAGAACCCTGTTCTAATATAAGAAACTCTTGGGTCTTTTCCACCCTCAGCTCAAGGGGAAAGAACTACCCTAAGAAAGTTTCCTCTAATATAGTCTAATCTGGAGGTGCAACACCCTCAACCAAATTTTTTTCCACTGATCAAACTGAATTCTAGCAACCTTTTTGAGTTGGTATGCAGCAAACTAAACATTCTCAACCTCATTCAGATACATCAAGCAAAGAATTCTCTGGACCTCCTCAATAAAATTCTATGGATTCTCATCCACTTTAGACCCAGAGAACTTAGGTGGATTCATCATGAGAAACTTACGAATTCTGATAGTGTATTGAATACCCTAAGGAGCTGCAGACACTGCTTTATGATGATTAACTTGGGTTGTCACATCCTGAGCGAGGATTTGGATAGACTATGAAATTCAGCGTTGGTGATATCAGCCTGAGGTGGCACTAATAGCACCTGAGGGTTTTCATTCCTAACCTATCATAGGTATTCGATGGCTCTATAGGGAGGCATAGTTTGAAATACGTGAAAAATCAGAGTTAGGAATACTTAAAGAGTTAAACTCTATCGCATGAACCTAAAGCATGAAAGAGATGAGATAATTTACTAAATTCTCTATAGCCTCCTGCTTATAAGATGTGATGCGCTTCATACCCATAAAAAGGACTCTACTAAATGTGGTTTTCAGACATCCCAGGACACTTGAACCTAGTGCTCTGATGCCAAGTTTGTCACTGCCCGAGTCTACCCCCTAGTTGAGACATGGTACTTGAAACCATGAGTGGTCCAAAGCTAACCCTTGGCATAGCAAATCTAAGCATATAAAATAACATAAAGCCGAAGTTGAAACTGAACGCATAACGTATAAGGTTTGAAACACAACAACAAGCTAAAAGAAAAAAAATACTGAGCCCGAAGGGATAACACAAACCATACTCTAATGTGTGAAAGCCTCTAAACTGAATAACATAATCTGTCAAGACAAGGCCCCCAGCTAACCTTAAACAATGTCTAAAGTGACTGAAAAGGAGCAACTAAACTAATCACCCTAAATAATGAGGATTCACCATTACTGGAGTCTAAGTCGAAGGATAATTAGCCATGTGCGTGAGAGTGAACAATGAAATCTACATCACATGAAAAATGTAGGCAAAAAAACATGCAATCAGTACATTTGAATGTATTGAGTATGTAGGCAATAACCAATTTGACAAAAAGACATAGCATAAATATAAAATTAATAAAAATGACAGAAAAACTATAGATTTCATAAGGATTCATATCAACTAAAAGTAAAACAATTTAAGGACCATAAATAAGTATTCCTTAAAGACAATGCATATGTGAACCATATTTTTCTGTAAATCATATATGAAAGGGTGCATATTAGAAATCATGCTATCTAAAATCATATCGTATTCATATCATACAAAACATAGAAGTATCATATCATAAAAACAATAAAAGTGAAGTTAAATCTCATAATTGGGAGTTTCTTATGACCGACATAAGCCATGTGAGTATCATGGAGTCTGGTGCCATACACCCACACTGAAAATGGTTGTTTTAACCTATTAAATTTAAAACCATAAACATAAGGCTCTTAAAAATGCACTTCAAAAGGGGCAAAGGTGTCAACCTTAACTAATAGAAGGCCCTTATCCCACGGTGGTACATAGTTTTGGAAATTGGGTTTATTATGAACCCTTGTTATCTCGATGTTAAATACTACTCCCAAAACTTGTTCATAACATAAGCTTAGAACATACATAAATCATGCTTATTCATACATAAAGCTTGAATCTTTAAAAAGATTCCTATTTCATAACTATCATGGAATTTCCCCTTATTTGGATTTATTCAAGCTTCTTGAAAATTCATAATGTCATAAGGATTCTAAAATCATGCTTGAGAGGTAAATTTCAAGAAATCCAATATTCAAGAATCATATCAAGAATTGTAGTTCAATAACGTAAATACAATGTTTAAAGAATTCATAAGCATGTTTAAAAGCATCAAGAAATCATTGAATATGCTTCATAAAAGATAAGTTTAAAAGTGGGTTTATAAACCCTAACCTTAATTTTGAATTCATGCAAAATTAGAAATTTTGGACATGAGGATGAAAGGAAAACCCTATTAAAGTCCTACATACCTTAATTGCTTTCCAAGAAGTAAAGGAGGAACCCTAATTTGAGGAAGAACCTTCAAGAATTCAGTTCTTGGAATCTTGGTTGAACTTTCTTGAAAATCCTAGGTTATGGTGTAGGATTTCATTAATAATCCGGAAAAACAATAATTGAAATACTAGAAATTGTTTAGAATTGCATTGGAGTAAGTTAACTAAGGGTTGGAGGATGAGAAAAGGAGAAAATACCAACTTGGGGCTGATGAAAAATAGAGAGAGTGGGAAAAGTCAAAAAAGTGACCTTTTAATGAATCTCGTCCGCCATATCGGCGATTTAGACCTGATATTGCCAAACTATCCAGTGGTTTGCCAAAATGTATCCCTAGATGTCCAAAATGAAAAGTTTCTGAAGGTTTTCAGGCAAGTTTGGCTATCAAGTTTGGCGCATCACCAAACTGTTCGGCGATTCGCCAAACTTTCCTCAATATTAACACGTTTTTGTAAAATGGCCATAACTTTCTACTTCTGAATTGGATTAACAAGCAGTTAGTGGCGTTGGAAAGAAAACTTGAATACCTTTAATTTGGTGGGTCTTGGGTTAAAAAATTCTTCATATTCTATGTGTTATGCTCATTTGAAGTTTACTCTAGTAAAATCTTATACAGAAACTTACTCGGTAAAGTAGCTTTCAACTCAACTTTGAGCTAGAAGTTCCATATGACCTTAGTTCATAACCAAATCTCTTCTTACACTAAGGAATTTGTATTAACACCTATGTAAAATTAGATATCATCAGATTCGGGTCTATATACATTTGACTAACGATTCAGATCTTAGTTTACATGTTCGAGGTGTTACATCATAAGTACCAGACATAATTAATTTTTTAAATAATTACCATTTGCAACTAACGTTTATACTAAGTAGTTAAGTATAAATTTCTTTTCTTTTTTTTTTTTTGTATATTTTAGGGCTCATATACTAATCACTACTTTGGGGGGGGGGGATCTCTAATTTTGTGTCTTGTACGTTTGTATTTGTTGACAAAGTAAATTTCGGGGTTCATATACAAATCTCTAAGGGTTTGTATTTGTATACAAAGTGAATTTCGGGGATTTATATACAAATCTCAAAAATAATTTGCATTTTTGTATACAATCTTTAATTTGTATTTTTATATACAATCTTTAATTTGTATATTTAGCTACTAAACTGTAGCTACATTTTGTAATTAGGCAAACTTTAGCTATAACGTCTCATCTATTGCGTAGATATTAGTTGTTTATGAAATTTTGCCATAAATAATCTACCATCAATCACGATTCCCCTAACATATGAAATTTAAAAATACATGAAATGATGTCTAGCTACCATTGGATAAAGTCAACAAAGCCTTCCAACCAGATCCAAAAATTATGCCATAGCCACATACCTCATCACCAATGTCCTTAGCATCTATCATATCACGTAGCAGAATAAGACTTGCTATGTACCGTCGATAGGGTACCCAACATCTATAAAAATAAATTCCCGTGTACCCAACATCTATAAAAATAAATGTCACAACCAAATGGTGGTGAGTGGCACCCACACTAATCCTCTGGTGGAAGAACCAGCCAACCTAGTAACTAAACTAACCTTTTATCCATTTTTAAACAATATTAAATGCTACGACTTAATAAATATAAAATACAAAGAAAATGATTAATAAATGCAAAAAATCAACCAAAACTATTACAATTCTCAAGATCTGAAAGCCACCGTACAAGTACAACCTAAAAAATAGAAAATCGAAGCCTGAATAAACGTCCCAAAAATAACTAATAAAAAAATATCATTTTTCGGAAGACTGAACATGAAAAAGAGAAGATCCAATGACAGCCTGAAGATAGTACTCACCCTTGAATCGATAAGATGCTGGTCAAGAACTAGATCCAAGGTCTTGCCTCAGTCGTTGGAACACCTTCTGCACTCAACTAAAGAAGAGCACAGGTACATTAGTGCAAACACTATACACTGGTAAGTATCATTGGCCAACTTAAACCTAAAAAACCATGCACAAGCATAAATCAAGTAAAAATAACTAGCATTTAGGGCATACACGCAAATGCACCACAATTTACTACTATCCATAGAATAACCTCTTACGAAATGTATCAACACATTAGTATTATGATTAGTCAATTACCTCATCATGTCATCACCTCCATCTAAGTTAAATCTCAACACGGGTAGAGCTTATAACCCTCTAATTATCATCAAGTGTATCATACAAAGTTGCGTTCCTCTAATCATATCACAAATAGTCTTATGCTACTTCTAATTGACACAACACTTAAACAACACTATTATTGTCACGACCCAAAAGTTGAGGTCATGATGGAACCTACCTCGGCCCAGCCTTTGTAGGTAAGCCAAAACCCACAAAAGAAAGGAAAAATCGTCATATAGAATAATAACGCAATACTAGACTTGTAAAATGAAGTTAGGCCAAAATATGCAAAACTTAAATATCCAAAAGAAAATACATAAAACCCCAAAACATGGTGTCATAAGTGTAAAGAGCATCGAATACAAATCCAAAAACTGAATAATACATAAGTTTTTCTTTGAAAGTAAATAAATACAAATAGGATAAGAAGAGGTCCGAAAATCTACCCCAAATGCTGAAGTTCACCAGTACCTTGAAACTTCAACCTCTTAATGCACCACTCAGCCACTGCAGATCAAATTCATACTGGGATATGTATCGAAAGGACACAGAAGTAGGAGTGAGTGTGGTCCACTTGTACTCAGTAGGTATCATAGGCCTACTTAGCAAAATAGAAAACTAAACAAGTAAAGAATACTATGAGCACACTTCCACCTTTATACCAAAAAGTTCACAAATGATAGCTCACCTAAAGAAGATTATTGAGTCACGCAATTGTAACACGTGTCCACGCGATTGCAATGAAAGGACCTAGAAAACTACACCAGCAATTTTGGGACTTAGAGAAATTATCTCAATTGAACCATCGTGATTCGTTCGAGACCTCATAGTAATAAACCAGATATACCACTAGGCTATTTTTGATGTTTCGTAGTCAATGGAACCATCAGATTTACGATAAGAGGTCTTTTACAACAATTTAGCCCCCAGGACCATTTTAAGTTTATTTTTAACTAGATTCGCCTAAAGAGTCAAAATGTAATTTAAAGATTTGGGGCCCGAACTAACTACTCTACTAACCCAAAATTGAAATTCTGAATCAAATGGAACTGTGCAAATCACCATCCGATGTGCGGTTCACAAAATATTGACCAAAGTCAAACTAGTCACTTTAGAAACCTCTTAAGACCTCAAACTCACCCAAATCACTCCTGAACGCATTAATGATCATGCCAACCAATCCCACAACTCACAGAAAGCATATAGCAACTACGGGAAAGGGAAAAATAGTCAAAATACATAAAAAAGTGAAATTCACAACTGAAGTTGTTACAATTATGCAATTGATGAATGAATGATATGAAACAATGCATCATGCCCATCAATCCAATTATGAAAGTGTAAACACAAACTAAGGGTCTTATATGCTGTTACAACCCAAAAGTTGAGGTCATAATGGCACCTACCTTGACCCAACCTTTGTAGGTAAGTTGAAACCAACAAAAGAAAGGAAAATCGAAATACAAAGAAAATAAGTAAATACGAGATTTCTAGAACAAAGTCAGGCTATAAGATATAAATAACATAATATCTAAATGAAATACATAAAAATCCTCAAAGCTTGGTGTCATAAGTGTGAAGAGCATCTAATACAAATTCAAAAGCTGAATGATACATAAGTCATTCTCTGATAGCAAATAAAGATATATGGATAGAAAGAGGTTGGACCAAGGCTCTAGACGGGGAATTAACCAGATCTCCAATATATCTCTCACAATGCATGAATCATCCACTGGGAGTTGCACTTGTACTAGGATCTGCACCGAATGGGCAAGAAATTAGGATTGAGTACGGTCCAATTGTACTTAGTAGGTATCATAGGCTGACTGATTAAAGTAGAAAACTATACTAGTAAAAGATACTATGAACATATTCTACCTGCATACAGAAAAGTTTCCAAACGGTAGCTCATACCATCTCTACTAACAATTCTATAATATAAAGTCAAAAAGGGGAAGCTACACACAGAGTAGATGGAGAAAACTAAGGGCACGTCAACAAACATTTATACAGAAGTACAATTAATGTAATGTAATGATGATGGGATAATGAAGAATGTGGGTCATCATATATGTTTTTCGATCCTACTGCTTCTAGGATAGAACCACATACCTTCACAATCTCGATCTTAAGTATCATATAGGCCTTCTGAGCCAACTCGCTTCTAGGATAGGACTGTATACTCCCACAATCTCAAGTCTCAAGTATCAATTATTGTGTCGACTAGTGATCAAGACCAAGGGTTTTATAAAATGTTTCATTTTCTTTAAAAATCACTATTTCTGAGTGGTACCAGTATCTCATGGATATGTATGTGTGAAATGAGGATTTAATACTCACAACCAATCAGTATAAAGATGATAATAAATTCAATATGATATAAGCCCTTGCTCGGAACTACTAGTATGAATAGTCATGTAGATGTCAATAATATTATCTCAAAACACCTCACTTGGCCTTTACTATCTTGATAGAGGCAAGTAATGCTCAAATAGGCCTATAATATATATTCAAGCCCCCGCACTGGCATCACAACAATAAATATGACATTTAATGCACAAATGAGGCCTACAAATATCAAATAAAGCCCCTACATAGGGATCACACAAAATATAATCTCTCAAGTCAACAATAGTATGCATATAAGGCCCCACACGAGCAACATGATAATAATAATAATTTCAAAATACAATTTCCATGTCTAAATCCCCAACCCATAGCATGCTTTAGAAGAATGATTAACTATCTACCCTGGTCTAAAGAAAGTTAATCCATAACCTACCTCGAAGAGACAAAATCTAAGCCTAGACCCTAACCTACCTCGAAGAAACAAAATCTAAGCCTAGACCCTTCAACAGTAAGCCATTCTTTCACGAGAGGTTTCAGAAGAAATAAATCTATCAAAGATGTAATCTACCTCTCCAAAGGGAACTAATGATATCCATATTGGCTATATTTGAATTGAATCCAGAAATCTTTCAAAAAATTGGTTTGAAATTGAGAAAGGAAAATCTAGAATTTTATTTAAGAAACATGTTCCTCATATAAAAAAGAGTCTATATTTTAAGACCCATGTAAAATGAGTTAAAAACGAAACTCAATCGAAGAAAAACAAATTTTAGAGTTTATCGAGAAAAATCCCCAAATTTGTGTTTAAAATCATAATTTTGAAGGTAGATTTATAGGGAATTTAATGGAAATTGACAAAGTAAAGGTTTAGAAAATATCCACATGATTTTTTGATGAAAATCTCCTTAAAATTGCCTCCACCCAGCTCTCAAAGTCCCAAAATGGAGAAATCAAAAAAAGGAATTAAATCTTCCCAAGTCCCATCTGTTCTTCGTGATCGTGATCACTTATATTATGATTGCAACCCCACCCGACCCAAACCCTAGTGAATGCAATCACCCTCCTCGCACTTGAGATGATCAAGATCCAAAACCTTCACAATCGTGATCCCTCCACCGTGATTGTGATGGTCCAAGAAATAGTCCTCCGCAAACGCGAGGGCTGGCCTGCAAACGTGAAGAAGAGGTATGACCAGTACTAGAAACAACAAAACCAGCAGATTTCAAGTGTTGAAATATCTCCAAAAGGACCCTCGAGATTCATTCGGGACACCACAAAAATCTACCAGATATGCTACTAGACCATTTTTGACATTTCAAACTCAATAGAACCATAGGATTTATGAAAAGAGATCGTTTACAACAATTTAGCCCCTAGGACCCCTATAGGATTAGTTTAGCTAGTTTTCGTCAAAAGGGTCAAAATGTAAAATAAAGGCTCGAAACTTGAACTAACTATGTTACTAACCCAAAATTGACATTCTGGATCTAATGAAACTATCCAAATTATGATCTATCGCTTGAAACATGAAATGTTGAACAAAGCCAAACACATGGCTTTAAAAGCCTCTAAAGACCTCAAACTCACCCAGGTCACTTCTGAATGCATTGGGAACCATGCCAACCAATCCCACAATTCACAAATAGTATATAACAAGTAGAGGGAAGGTCAAAATCATCAAAACACATAAAAAGGTGAAATTAACTACTACAATTGTTACACTATCCACCACTAAAACACAAGTTCGTCCTCAGACTAAAAGGTAAATAAAGTACCTGAAGCGGTAAAAGGCTAGGGGTACCTACGTCGCATATCAAACTCGACCTCCTGAGTAGCCTCCTCAATAAGGCGATGTCTCCACTAGACATTCACTAAATTGATATTCTTAGACCTCAACCTCCTATCTGCCTTTCTAGGATGGCAATGGGTTCCTTCTCGAGGATAAATCATGATATAATACAATAGAATCCCACTGAATCATATATGCATCCTCTGGATGGTATCTCTTCAACAAGGAAACATAGAATATCGAATCGATATTTGGCAGATGTGGAGGAAAAGTTATCATATACGCCACATCTCCATACTTCAATAAGATCATAAAGGGGCCAATGAACCTCATACTACGATTCCCTTTCTTCCTAAACCTCATCAAACCATTCTTAGGTGAAACCTTAAACAAAAATCAATCTCCAATTATGAAGGTAATATCACGGGCTCAATGATCGGCATAAATCTTCTGTCTACTCTAGGCAGCCACTAGTCTCTGTTGAATCAGTGTCACTCGATCCATCATGTCTCAACAAATCTATGCCCCAAGGCCACACCTCAAAAGAAGCAAACCATCTAACGAGGGATCTACACCTCTTCTTATAAAAAGCCTCAATCTAACAAGGGATCTACACCTCCGCCCATATAAAGCCTCAAAAAGCGTCATCTGAATGCCGAAATGGTAGCTGTTGTTGTAGTCAAACTGCGCTAAGGGCAAGATCTGGTCCCAATGACCACCAAAATCCATAACACATGCTCAAAATAGGTCCTCACCTTAATAGTCCTTTCAGACTGACCATCCATCTGAGGATTAAAGTTGTGCACAAATCGAGCTGAGTATCCAACTCACTCTGCATAGTACTCCAAAACCTCAAGGTAAACTGAGTATCTTTATCAGATACAATGGATACAGGGACACCATGAAATCAAACAATCTCTCTAATGTAGATATTTGCCAACTTATCCACATTATAATTCACTCTCACAAGTACAAAATTCGCTGATTTGGTCAATCTATCCATAATAACCCAAATTGAGTTAAACTTCCCTAAGGTCGGGTGTAGGCCAACCATAAAAACATGTGATCCACTCCCAATTACACTTGAGAATGGGCATCCTCTGCATAGTACCACCTAGTCGCTAATGCTCATACTTCACCTGCTAAAAATTTAAACACTTAGCAATGAACACCATAATATCCTTCTTCAACCACCCCATGCTCGCCGCCTTTCAACTCAAGGCATCCGCTACCACATTGGCCCAACCCGGATGATAAAAAATAGTGAGATCATCATCCTTGAGCAACTCAAGCCATCGATGTTGTCTTATATTAAGATCTCACTTAGTGAAGAAGTACTGAAGGCTACGATAATTGGAAAAATCTCACAATGGAATTCATACAAGTAATGTTGCCACAACATCAATACAAAAACAATCGCGGCCAACTCTAAATCATGGGTAGGGTAATTTTTCTCGTGAGGCTTTAACTGTCTAGAAGCATAAGCAATAGCCTGAACCTCTTTCATTAATACACCGTCCAAGCCAACTCTAGAAGCATCACAAAATAAGGGAAACCCCACACCCTCTACGGGCAAGGTCAAGATAGGATCTGAAGTCAACAACTTCTTAAGCTTTTGAAAGCTCTCCTCACAAGCATCTGACTATTGAAATATAATTATCTTCTGAGTCAACTTGGTCAAAGGAGCTGCAATAAAAGAGAAACTCTACACAAAGCGTCAATAATATACTACTAGCCCAATAAAATTCTGAATCTCGGTAGGATAGTTGGTCCTAGCCCAATCACAATCTGCCGCTATCTTGGTCGGATCAATCATAATGTCATCCTTGGTCACTACATGACCAAATAAAGAAACAAAATCCATCAAAAACTCGCAATTAGAGAACTGGGCATATAACTTCTCATGTTACAACCTCTGAAGCACTATGCTCAAGTGTCTCACATGGTCAGCCTTATTCTTGGAAAAAACCAAGATATCGTCAATGAATACAATCATGAAGGAATCAAGATAAGGTTGAAATACTCGATTTATTAACTCCATGAATGCTGCTGGGGAATTGGTCAACCCAAAATACATGATCAAGAACTCATAATGAGTGTATCGAGTCCAAAAAATCCATCTTCAAAACATCCAATTCTCTAATATTCAAATGATGCTAACCGAATCTCAAGTCAATCTAACAAAACACCGAGGCACCCTAAAGTTAGTAAAATAGATCATTAATGCAAGGAAGACGATACTTGTTCTTGACTGTCACCTTGTTCAATTATAGATAGTCAAAACACATGTGCATATATCCATCCTTCTTCTTTACAAATAATATCGGGGCACCCCAAGGAGACACACTAGGTCTAATGAAACCCTTACCCCACATATCTCTCCTTCAATTCCTTCAACTCAACTGGGGACATCCTATAAGGAGGCATAGAAAAGGGCTTGGTGCTTGGTTCAACATCAATAGCATAATCAATATCCTGGTCCAGAGGCATACCATGCCAATCTATAGGGAACACATCCTTGAACTTGCTAACAACACAAACAGAATCCAAAAGATGTGGTAAAGCAACACTAATATTGCGAAAATAGGCCAAATAAGACAGATACCCCTTTTTTACCTTGCTACGAGCACGCAGAAAAGATTTAACTCTCTTAAGACCTAAACTAGGTGTACCCTTCCATGCTAAACTTGGCACACCCAGAGTAGCTAAAGTCATGGTCTTGGAAAACTAATCCAAAATTGTATGATAGGGAGCTAGCCAATCCATACCCAAGATAACATCAAAATCAACCATATCTAAGATAATCAAATCTACCTAGGTCTCACGCCCCACAAAGGTTACTACACATGATCGGTACACCGAATCCACCACAAAAAAATCTTTTACTGGGGTAGAAACACGCATAGACACACGAAAAGACTCAGATGCAACATCAAAATCAGTACCAAATTATTTAAAGACATAAGAGAATGTAGACCTAGGGTTAAATAATATGAAAGTAGAACGATGGCAAATCGGGATGATACCTATGATAATTACATCAGAGGCCTCTACCTCAGATCTCCTAGGTATAGCCTAGCACTGACCATGCTCAATCTCAGACTAAGCAACCTCTCGCCCCCTACCACGAGATCCCTAAGATACGACCCAAGCACTCCTAGAACCACGGCTGCCACTCTGTGAACCACTTGTAACTGCAAAGAATAAGAGTAAAACAAAGTTGTGTATGGGAACTCAGTTGGTCTGAAAATAAATATCATCGAGGACACTTCTATGCATAATGACCAGGCTCTCCACAAACATAACATACCTACTACCGTACTCACACTGAGAGTGTTCAAAAGAGCTAAAAAGTTATCCCTGACCCGATGAACCAAAGCTGGAGCCTCTACATGCATGACCTGACCTCTAACTGCCTAAAGCCCTAGAAACCACAGGCATACTATCTGAACCCTACAATGCTGTCTGAACTTGTCTACTATGATAACCGTGAGCACCACTATCTGAGAAATCCCTACCTAAGGGTGCATATCCACTGAACTCACTCTGTCGATGAATTCTCTTAGCATTGCCATCACCATGAGTACCCTGACGAATTGACTCAATTAACATAGCTTGCTCTACTATACACTAGAAAGAATCCCTTGACACTACCATCTGAGTTGTAGCCAATTGATAATAACCTGCCAAGCCCTTGACAAACTTCCTAATCCTCTCTGACTTGATTTAGATATTGGCAGTGACATATCTAGATAGTGCATGAAAACATACCTTATACTCTACAATAGTGATGGAGCCTTGCTCTGGGTGATCAAACTCATCTCTTATTTGATTCCTTAAACTGTAAGGCACGACCCTCTTCAGAAAAGCCTCATATAATTGGGTCCATATCATAGCATGCGAACCCAATGGTCTACACCTAGTAAGAGACCTCCACCATGGTATGGCCACATTAATCAACTGATAAGTCGTTTAAGCAACCATATGGGACTCAAGGGATCCAAGGTTATGCAACCTCTCCCGACAGTTAAGCAAAAACTCTTATGCATCCTCTCCAATGGCACCACTAAACTTGGAAGGAACTAAGAAAATGAACCACTCAAACCTCTTTTAATCATCAAAAGATATCATAGGACCAGAAATAACAGAAAGAACAATGAGTCTAGTAGGAAAGGAATCAATACGAGGGGGTACCACAATAGATGGTTGTACCCCTGAAGTCAGAAAACCATAAGTAGAAGCCTGCCCTGGTAGCTGAATACTTCCTGGAGTCTGAGAAATACCTGACACACTTAATGGAACACCAGTCTGGGGAACACCATCCAAATGTCCCAACAGATAAAGTAGTAAATCTTGTAACACTGGGGTAGCAACTGAACTATGTAGGACCTGAGCCAGTTCCACATCCTCCTTCTAATATAAATCATTCTCATAATAACTCTCAAGCCCGAGAGAGGCCGTCCTAGCCTGTCCCCTATAGGGAGTAGCTCCTCATGCCCAACCTCTACCTCTAGCTTTGCCACGACCCCTACCTGAGGCTCTAACAACGGGTGCTAGCTTAGCATTCTTAATATCTCTAGATCTAGTCTTCACCATCTGCACAAAAAAGAAGGGAATACAGGTTTAGAATATTGGGCATGAATAACTCGCATGATAAGGAATCAAATTAGAAAGGTTTTTTCTACATATATCTTATAGCCTCTTGAACATAGATATAGACATCAACGTATCGATCTGTGAGACTCTACTAGACATCCTGCCCTTACACTTATGAGACAGGTGAACCAGGTGCTCTGATACCAATTTGTCACTACACAAAAATTGAGGTCATGATGGCACCTACCTTGACCCAAACTTGGTAGGTAAGTCGAAACCCACAAGAGAAAGGAAAATCAAAATATGAATAAAACAAGTAAATACAAAACTTTTAGAATGAGGTCAGGCGATAATATGTAAATAATGTAATATCTAAACAAAATACATAAAAATCCCAAAAACCTGGTGTTATAAGTGTGAAGAGAATCTAATACAAATCCAAAATCTGAATAATACATAAGTTTGTCTCTAATAGTAAATAAAGACATAAGGATAGAATGAGGCTAGAACTAGTCTCCAGATGGAGAGCTCACTAGGTATCCGTTATAGCTCTCACAATGCATGAATAAACCAATGAGGGTCATACTTATACAGATAAGGGCACAAAAGTAGGGGTGAGAATGGTCCACTTATACTCATTATGTATCATAGGCTGACTAAGCAAAGTAGAAAACTATACAGGTAAAATATACTATGAGCATATTCCACCTGCATACAAAAAAGTTTCCAAATGGTAGCTCATACTGTGTCCACTAATAGTTCTATAATATAAAGTCAAAAAGGAGAAAGCTACACACAGAGTATATAAAGAAAACAAAGTACACGTAAACAAACATATATGTAGAAGTACAAATAATGCAATGCAATGAAAATGAGATAATGAATGATGTGGGTCATTGTATATGCCTTCCGCACCTACATCATTCTAGGATAGGACCATATACCTTCACAATATTGATCTTAAGTATCGTATACACCTATCGAGCCAATCATTTCTAGGATAGGACCGTATACTCCCACGATCTCAAATCTCAAGTATCAATCACTTTATCGACTAGTGATCACGACTAAGGGTTTCATAAAATGTTTCATTTTCTTTAAAAATCAGTGTTTCTGAGAGGTATCAGTATCTCATGGATATGTTATCATAACCCAATATTTGAGTCATGATGGCGCCTACCGTAACCCACCAATAGGCAAGCCAAACCCTAGCCCGGAGCGACAAGCAACAGGCTAACGGTCGGAATCTCAAAAAATAGAGATGAGGTGGAAGTAATCATACTAATAAACATATTAAAAATATAAAAAATAAAATCAAAATATATATTCATACCAAGACTGAGAAGGAAGAGGACAATATATAAAGTCAAGAACCCCTCCCAAGACCTGGTGAGGTCGGTACAAAAGCCACTACTAAACATAGCTAAAGTACTAGACAGAAATCAAATATACACAAGAAGTACCACAGTCTCGAGTACAAAAGACTAAACAGTAGAGATGGAGTAGGATCTGCCTCGGACGTCAGTAAGCCCACCCTGCTTTGAAACCAGTGTTGAGAAGAGAGTCACATCAAAACTGTCTATTAGTGCTCGAATCGGAATTGGGAAAAAGATGCAGAAGTGTAGTATAAGTACCTGGGCAACGGGTACTCAGTAGGCATCATCGGCCGACTGAGCTCAATGTAATATCAGTAGGCTAAAAAATGCGAGGGTGCATACTAAGTCCAGGGTATAACTAATAAGTAAATACACTACTGTCGAGGCATGTAGATATGCTCAGGAGATAAATAAATACGATACTGAGTAATGAGTAAATAAATGCATAAGTAAACACACAAGTCAAACATAACCTATCTAGGCCCCCACAAACCCGATAGGCACACGAAAGAAAATAATAACCCAGCCTGGCCCCCGTAAACTAGCGGGACACACAAGAATAGTAAATGCATAGTCACTAGTGTCTCAAAGTTATATCTGTATCCAGTAACCGTAATAACCAACAATGGTGCAGCGGGCTTGAACCGACACCAATGGGTAATAACAAGAGACCAGATGCTGGAATCAAACCGGACGCAGTGGATAATAACAATAGGCCACATACATATCATATCTGCCGGACTCGAACCAGGACTCAAAGAACAACAGTATCATAACCACGGTACCCAGTACTAGAACTCATAGTGTACCACAATTCGGGGCCGGACTCAAACCGAAACACCCAATAGTTAATAACTAGAATCATCATACCTGAATCAGTAGCCGAACTCGAACCGGCACTCATCATAGTCAGTAACTAGAACAGAATCAAATGTCATATTATATCAGATAAATGGGGAACGCCCTAGTCCCAAGTCAATACTAGTATATAAGTACAGAAGCTAATCCCACAACATGCTACAAGTAAATCTCGGGGTCCTTCTAGGTCACTATATACTAAAAACACCATGTATATAAAAGTCTGGGTATACATTATAAATCATGGAAAGGCGGGTCAGCATTCTAAGTCAAACTAGCAGACCCCGATCTAATACGGTGCTAGCAGGGACTAACAAGGCTAAACAGGCCAACCGGGTTCAATTGGGGTGACTCAATCCCATCACAACCCTAACTGTCATATAGGGCTTATCTAGGCCCAAAGATGTCAAAGTTCTGACAAGTTGACAAAAAGGGTAACGGGGCCCGCTATCGGGTCCCCAAAACCATGTTTGGTTATACTTTTCTAAGTCTGGGCTAAGTCTGTCTAAGCGTGGACTAAGGTCCAACAATAAAATTCCCAAACTGGAAACGACAACAACAATACTATCCGACCCCAAATAGTTCATCTTTGGTGTACCACGAGGATAACGGGCCTGGAATATATTCAAATAGCCCAATCCGGCCTAGAAGGCCTAAATCACAGCACACCACCAACACTAAGTTTATAATACCAGCCAAAAACACCAGCACAATAGCATACATATATCATACATAAGCTCAATCTAAGTGTAAAGGAAGGTAAACCTAGCCTACCTGGACGCCAGCGCAAGCCTGCCAAGAGAACCAGCTATCCCGTAGCCTTCCCATTTAGAGAGGCCTCTGACTACTGCCAAGATACAAAAATAATAAACTACATTTCAAAACATGACTATCGATACCCATATTGCATTAGTTCAAAAAATGTCTTAATAGTCCACGTGGGGCTCGCTTATGGAATAGCAAAAACTGAAACCGTCACAGCATCACAAATCACCCCGTGAACAATATTCACAAGAGATATATTTTAATTTGAGCTCAATATTAGCTCTAAAATAGTCCCAACAACAATACCACCAACTAACAATTTAATTACGCGACTTTAAGCTAATATTGACTGAGAACTTACGATATAAAGACGTTATACTATCAACCACGTGATTTCCGAGCTTGAATAACTTGATGTAGATAATTAATTTTCTTCGGGGTCGAATATAGAATCAAAACATAATTTTTTCCGACAAGTATTTCTCTAAGCGTGACCACTTATTTTAAACAAAATGTAAAATTCTTGTTCCAACCTTATACAACCCACTACATTTGAAATATATATATATGTGCGCAGTAGTATGTACTAATATTAAGGGTGGATAAGTGAATGGTACTTGCCATTTAATACATAGGTTTTGTCATCCTATAATTGCCACATATCCTATTACACATCTTCCTCCACCTCCACGTGAAAGTGGAGGTGGCAACACCCTTCCCTCAATTATTTATCCACTATGTGTATTTTTGGGTGTTGCATAGGTCCGTAGTAAAAGAAATACAAAATTTTGAATATACCATAATTAATAGAAAATTATTTCTAACAAAACCTCTATAAAATAAATATATTATTTTAACATATTTAAATTCACTATCTCCGCTTAAATTATTAATAGGTTATAAAACTATTGTAAAGTAGTATAGATATATTATAACTAAAGAATTTTATAAATTTCAAAGACATTTTCGAAAGGTAATTAACTATGTCCTTTTACCAAATTCAAATTTAATTTAATATTTTACAACGTGCTCGGCCTAAATAATATTCTCAAACGAACTGCCCGGGAACCGAACTGTCAGTCTCAGCAGGTCATAAATAACTTGGGGCAGTTATAGAAAAGCTCTAAACGCTGAGAACACACAAAAATGAGGGAAATGACCAGGAAGGTCATTACAATATCCACTAATAAAGGAATTTCGTCCGCGAAATTCAAGAAGAAGCACATACCTGTAAACGTGAACACCACTGTACCTTAACTACTGGAATGTCCCGGGAACGTAACCGTCTGACATCTTTGGCTAAAATGGTCACAGGCTCCTCCACAAATGTTAACTTATCGTCTAACTGAACCGAGTCCCACCGAAGCACATACGACTCATTCGGAATGTATTGTCTCAGCATAGAAACATGAAACACTGGGTGGATAGCTTAAAATATCGGGGGCAAAGCTAGCACATAAGCCACCTCTCCAACTGTCCGCAAAATCTCAAAGTGTCCAATATATCTGGGGCTAAGCTTACCTTTCCTACCAAATCGCATCACACCCTTCATGGGCGATACTCGTAAGAAGACCCTATCACCCACCCTGAATTCAACGGACGATGTCTACGGTCAGCATAACTCCTATGTCTACTCTGAGTTGTCCGCAACCTATCTTGAATCACTCGAACTGGGTCCAAAGATTCTCGGAGCAAATCTGTGCCACGAGGACTGACTTCTGAAGTTTCGAACCAGCCAACTGGAGATCGACACCATCTGCCATATAAAACCTCAAACAGAGCCATTTGAATACCGGAGTGGAAGCTATTATTATACGCGAACTCGGCTAAAGGCAAGAACTGATCCCATTGACCCCCAAAGTCTAACACACAAGCGCGGAGCATATCTTCCAATACCTAAATAGTACTCTCTGATTGTCCGTCGGTTTGAGGGTGAAATGCAGTACTAAGGTCCACTTGAGTACCCAACTCTTCTTGGAAAGTCTGCCAGAAACTGGAGGTAAACTGAGACCCTCGGTCTGAGATAATAGATATTGGCACTCCATACAGGCGAACCACCTCCTGAATATATACACGAGCTAATCTCTCAGCACTTTAGGAAACTCGAACATGGATAAAGTGTGCAGACTTAGTCAACCGATCTACAATAACCCAAATACTATCAAAACCAAGGGAGGTGCGAGGCAATCCAACAATAAAATCCATAGTGACCCACTCCCATTTCCACTTGGGAATGGGCAGCTGCTGAAACAATCCACCAGGTCTCTAGTGCTCGGTTTTTAAATACTGACAACAGAGGCATCGAGCTACAAACCCTGTTATATCTCTCCGTATACTGCTCCACCAATAGTGCTGCCTCAGATCCCAATACATTTTAGTTGTCCCAGGGTGAATAGAATACCTGGAGTTGTGCGCCTCATGTAAAATCAACTGAATCAAATCCCCAACCCTCAAAACATAAATACGATAGTCAAACCTCAAAACACCACCAGAATCAAAGGTTGCTCTCTCAGACTCACCCCTCAATACCTGATCTTGAATGTTACGGAGACCGCTATGCTCCAACAAAGTAGATTTTGCACCAACACAAGCGATAATCCTCCCGGGGTCAGAAATATCCAAACGCACTATCGAGTTAGCTAAGGACTGAATGTTAAAAGCCAACGGCCACTGAAAGACTTGAATGAAGGCTAAGCTACCCATACTCACTACCTTCTAACTCAAGGCGTCCGCTACCACATTTACCTTGCCCGGATGATAGAGAATAGAGATATCATAGTCCTTTAGCAACTGAATCCACATGCGCTGCCTTGAATCAAGATCCCTCTGAGTCATAATATGCTGAAGAGTATGGTGGTCTGTAAAGATCTCATAATGAACACTGTAGAGATAATGTCTCTAGATTCGTAGTGCAAACACAACTGCTGCTAACTCCAAAATATGAGTGAGATAGTTACGGTTGTGCACCTTCAGTCTCTTCAATACATAAGCAATTACATGACCCCGCTGCATCAAAACACATCCCAAACCGATACCAGACACATCATTATACATGGTGAAACCCTCGCCCTTAACTGGAAGAGTCAACATAGGGGCAGAAGTAAGTCGATTCTTGAGCTTCAGAAAGCTCGCCTCACAATCCTCTGACAACTGAGACGGAACCTACTTCCTGGTTAGTATGGTCATAGGAGATGCAATAGATAAGAAGCCCTCAACAAATTGCCTGTAGTACCCTGCCAACCCAACAAAACTACGAACTTCAGTAGGTGACGTGGGCCTAGCCCAACCTCGAATAGCCTCGATCTTCACTGGGTCTACCATGATACCGTGTCTAGATACAACATGCCCTAATAAAGCTACAGACTCAAGGCAGAACATACACTTTGAGAACTTGGAATAAAGCCGATGATCTCTCAAAATATGGAGTACAATCCTCACATGTTGCTCGTGCTCCTCGCTGCTCTTTGAATAAACCAAGATGTCGTCAATAAACCCAATCACAAAGGAGTCCAAGTATGGCCTGAATACATAATTCATCAAATCCATGAAAGTTGTTGGGGCATTAGTCAACCCAAAATACATCACCAGGAACTCATAATGGACATACCGAGTCCTGAAGGCTGTCTTTGGGATGTCCTCAGCCCCAACTCTCAACTAATGATATCCAGATCTCAAGTCTATCTTCCAGAATACCGCTGCACCCTGAAGTTGATATAACAAATCATCAATACGAGATATATGATACTTATTCTTCATCGTCACCTTATTTAGCTGTCTATAATCGATACACATTCGCACAGACCCATCCTTCTTCTTTACAAATAGAATTGAAGCACCCCACGACGACATACTCGGCCTGATAAAACCCTTTCCCAGAAGGTCCTGGAGCTGAGTACTCAACTCAGCAGGAGCCATACGATAAGGAGCCATAGAAATAGGTCGGGTTCCCAACTCAAGGTCAATAATGAACTCTATAAGAAGCTCAGGAGGAAGTCCAGGTAGGTCAGTCGGGAATACATCAGGAAACTCACGAACAATAGGGACGGAGTCAAGCGATGGACTCTAAATAATAGCATTCCGAACATAAGCAAGGAATGAATCACATCTCCTCAATATCAATCTACGAGCCTGAATATATGAAATAATCCCTGTCGGTGTGCAGCTAACAGAACCCTACCACACCACCGGGGGTAGACCGGGCATGGCTAAGGTAACAGTCTTGGCAAAGAAATCCAAGACTGCATGATGAAAAGACAACCAGTCCATGCCCAGAATCACATCAAAGTCTACCATGGCCAATACAATAAAATCAACTTGAGTCTCAAACTCCTGAATAGTCACCAAACAAGATCTATATACCCGATCCACTACTAAGGAATCACCAACGGGGGTGGATACACGTAAGGGTACAGATAATTACTCAGAACGTAAACCCAACCGTGGTGCATAATAAGTAGATACATAAGAAAACGTGGATCCAGGATCAAATAATGCAGAAGCTGTCTGGTGGCATATGAAAATCGTACCTGTAATCACTACATCCGAAGCCTCAGCCTCCGGCCTAGCCGGCACGGCATATAACTGATGCTGGCTACCACTAGTCTGAGCACCGACCTGACTACCAGTTCGACCTCCCTGCGCTCCACCTCGAGAACCCTGGGGACCACCCCGACCACCCTATACACCACCTCTGTCTACTGGCGGTATAGATCTGATAGGTTGTGCCGTCTAAATTGAAGGCTCAATCGCCTTGTACTAAGGACACTCGTGCTCGAAATGACCAACAAGCCCATAAGTATAACATGCTCCTGGCTCCCTGCTCGGCCTAGAAGATCCAGTTGATCCGGTATGACCACATCCTTGAGGCTGACTACCAGAACCACTATAGGCGGGCTAAACCCCATCAAAAATCTGGAAGGCTGACTTTACGGGACTAATAGGCTGACCCTGTTGCTGAAAGGAATGATGTTGCTGCTGTGGGTACCTACCCTAAAACCCTCGGCCTCTGAACTGTGAGCTGTTATGACTGCCATTATAACTACCCTGGAATCGAGGTCTCTTATCGCTGCCCCCTTGGGCCTCGCGATCCATCTCCTCTATTGAATATACATGCTTAACTATCTCAACAAATGATTTCCCCAAAGTCACTAAACTCTGTGTGGCTCTGCGGATTGTTAATTGCAACCCTCTGACAAAGCATCTAATACTCTCGTACTTATCAGGCAAGATCATAGTAGCATGTCTGGCCAAATCATAGAGTCTCGCCTCATACTCAGCTACTGTCATGGACCCCTGTCTCAACCTTAAAAACTCATCTCGAAGATGCTCACACATGCTGCAAGGCATATACTTCCCCAAGAATACCTCAGAGAACTGTGCCCAAGTAACGGGTGGAGATCCAGTTGGCCTGGAATCAAGATAAACTCTCCACCATCTCCTTGCGACTGTATCAAACTAATAAGCAACAAAATCTACCCCGCGAGACTCCACTAATCCCAAATTTCTCAGCTTCTCCTCACAGCTGGATAAGAACTCATAAGCATCTTCTCCTGGGTACCCGTAAACCTGGGTGGAGCTAGTCTTAAAAAATGACTCAACATTTTCTGCTCATCAGAAGACATAACTGGCTGAGCTACTACTAGCTGTGGAATGATCGGTATAGGCGAAGCCTCTACTCTGGGTGCTGCAGCTGTAGGCTGTGCCCCAACACCAACTCTATGTATTGCTGGTTGGGCTCCATCGGATGACGAACCTCCAACTAATCCCAGCAACTGTACCAAAGTGTCTCAGAGTACTGAAGCATCAATAAATCCAGGTGGAGCCTAGGCTTCTCCCTGGCCCATCGGCTGTTGTGGCGGCGGAACATCTGGAGCTTTAACGGGATTGGGTGGCTGATCCCTAGCATGATCTCGGCCTGGGGATGCTACTCTGCACTGCCTCTGACCTCTAGGTCAACCTCAGCCCCTAACTGGATCCCTCGCTACAGGCTCATGGTCCCTACCCCCGACTCTCGCACCATGTGTCCTAACCATTTGCGTAAAGACTGAACCAAATGAAAATCTGAAACCAACATAGACCCGACGCATAGACATGAGTCAATAAAATGAGAGACTCTTCCACATATTGGCTCATTTACCAACACTACCCCTATAACCTATGCTCTGATACCAAGCTATCATGACCCAATATTTGAGTTATGATGGCGTCTACCGTAACCCACCAATAGGCAAGCCAAACCCTAGCCCGAAACGACAAGCAACAGGCTAACGAGCGGAATCTCAAAAAATAGAGATGAAGTGGAAGTAATCATACTAATAAACATATTAGAAATATGAAAAATATATATATATATATATATATTCATACCAAGACTGAGAAGGAAGAGGACAATATATAAAGTCAAGAACCCCTCCCAAGACCTGGTGAGGTCGGTACAAAAGCCACTACTAAACATACCTAAAGTACTAGACAGAAACCAAATATACATAAGAAGTACCACAGTCTCGAGTGCAAAAGACTATGCAGTAGAGATGGAGTAGGATCTGCCTCGGAAGTCAGTAAGCCCACCCGGCTCCAGAACCAGTGCTGAGAAGAGAGTCATGTCAAAACTGTCGGCTAGTGCCCGGATCTACATTGGGAAAAAGATGCAGAAGTGCAGTATGAGTACCGGGGTAACGGGTACTCAGTAGGCATCATCGGCCGACTGAGCTCAATGTAATATAAGTAGGCAAAAAAAATGCGAGGGGGCATGCTAAGTCCGGGGTATAACTTATAAGTAAATACACTATTGCCGAGGTGTGTAGATATACTCAAGAGATAAATAAATACGATACTGAGTAACGAGTAAATAAATGCATAAGTAACACACAAGTCAAACAGAACCTATCGGGCCCCCCATAAACCCGATAGGCACACAGAAGAAAATAATAACCCAGCCTGGACGCCATAAATCGGCGGGAGACACAAGAATAGTAAATGCATAGTCATTAGTGTCTCGAAGTTATATCCGTATCCAGTAACCACAATAACCAACAACGGTGCACCGAGCTTAAACCAACACTAATGGGTAATAACAAGAGGCTAGACGCTGGAATCAAACCGAATGAAGTGGGTTATAACAATAGGACACATTCATATCATATCTGTTGTACTCGAATCGGAACTCAAAGAACAACATTATCATAACAACGGTACCCAGTACCAGAACTCATAGTGTACCACAATCTGGGGCCGGACTCAAACCGAAACACCCAATAGTCAATAACCAAAATCAGCATACCTGAATCAGTAGCCGAACTCAAACCGGCACTCATCATAGTCAGTAACTAGAACAGAATCAAATGTCATATTATATCAGATAAACGGGGAACGCCCTAGTACCAAGTTAATACTAGTATATAAGTACAGAAGTTAATCCCACAACATGCTACAAGTAAATCTTGGGGTCCTTCTACGTCACAGTCTACTAAAAATAATATGTATATACAAGTCTGGGTGTACATTATAAGTCATGGAAAGGCGGGTCAGCGTTCTAAGTCAAACTAGCCGACCCTGGTCAAATACGGTGCTATCCGGGACTAAAAAGGATAAACAGGCCAATCGGGTACAATCGGGGTGACTCAATCCCATCACAACCCTGACTGTCATATTGGGCTTATCTAATCCCAAAAATATCAAAGTTCTGACAAGTCGACAAAAAGGGTAACGGGGCCCGTAATCGGGTCCCAAAAACTAGGTCTGGTTATACTTGTCTAAGTCTGGGCTAAGTCTGTCTAAGCCTGGACTAAGGTCCAACAATAACATTCTCAAACTGGCAACAACAACAACAATACTATCCGACTCCAAATAGGTCATCTGTGGTGTACCACGAGGATAACGGGCCTGGAATATATCCAAATAGCCCTATCCGGCCTAGAAGGCCTAAATCACAGCACACCCCCACCACAAAGTTTATAATACCATCCCACAACACCAGCACAATAGCATACATATATCACACATAAGCTCAATCTAAGTGTAAAGGAAGGTAAACCTAGCCTACTTGGAAGCGGGCGCAAGCCTGCCAAGAGAACTAGCTATACCGGAGCCTTCCCTTTTAGAGAGGCCTCTGACTTCTGCCAAGCTACCAAAATAATAAACTACATGTCAAAACATGAATATCGATACCCATATTGCATTAGTTCAAAAAATGTCTGAACAGTCCCAGTGGGGCCTGCTTGCGGAATCGCAAAAACCAAAATAGTCATAGCATCTCAAATCACCCTGTGACCAATATTCACAAAAGATATCTTTGAATCTGACCTCAATATTAGCTCAAAAATATTCCCAACAACAATACCACCAACTAACAATTTAATTACGCGACTTTAAGCTAATATTGACCGGAGAACTTACAATATAAAGACATTATACTATCAACCACGTGATTTCCGAGCTTGAATAACTTGATGTAGATAATTAATTTTCTTTGGGGTTGAATATAGCATCAAAATATAATTTTTTTCCCACAAGTATTTCTCTAAGCGTGACCACTTATTTTACAAATTGTAAAATTCTTGTACCAACATTATACAACCCACTACCTTTGAAATATATATATATATATGTGTGTGCAGTAGTATGTACTAATATTGAGGGTTGATAAGTGAATGATACTTGTCATTTAATACATAGGTTTTGTCATCCTATAAGTGCCACATATCCTATTACACATCTTCCTCCACCTCCACGTGAAAGTGGAGGTGGCAACACCCTTCCTTCAATTATTTATCCACTATGTGTACTTTTGGGTGTTGCATAGGTCCGTGATAAAATAAATACAAAATTTTGAATATACCATAATTAATAGAAAATTATTTCTAACAAAACCTCAATAAAATAAAAATATTATTTTAACATATTTAAATTCACTATCTCCGCTTAAATTATTAATAGGTTATAAAACTATTATAAAGTAGTATAGATATATTATAACTAAAGAATTTAATTAATTTCAAAGACATTTTCGAAAGGTAATTTACTATGTCATTTTACCAAATTCAAATTTAATTTAATAGTTTGCAACGTGCTCGGCCTAAATAATATTCTCAAACAAACTGCTCGGAAACCGAACTGTCAGTCCCAACAAGTCATAAATAACTTGGGGCAGTTATAGGAAAACTCTAAACGCTGAGAACACACGAAAATAAGAGAAATGACCGGGAAGGTCATTACATATGTATGTATGAAATGAGGATGTAATGCTCACAACCAATCAGTATGAAGATGATAATAAATTCAATACACGTTTTAATGAGTTCAAAATCAACTCAATATGTCAATAATTTATAATAAAAGCCTTTGCTCGGCGCCATTAGTATGAATAGTCATGTAGACATCAGTAATATTATCTAAAAGCCCTTCACTCGAGCATTACTATAGTGATAGAGGAAAATAGTGCTCAAGTAGGCCTATAATATCTGGTCAAGACCTCGCACAGGCATCACAACAATAATAATAACATTTAATACATAAATGAGGCCTACAAATATCAAATAAAGCCCCCACACAAACATCACAGTAAATATAATCTCTGAAGTCAAATATAATATCCATATAATCCTCCACATGGGCAACAAAATAATAATAATAATTTTGAAATATAATTTCAATGTCTATATCCCTAATCATAGCATGCTTTATAAGAATGGTTTACTATGCAGCCCAGTCTGAAGAAAGTTAAGCCATAACCTACCTCGAAGAGCAGAAATCCAAGCCTAGACCCTTCAACGTGGAACATTTGCTTCATGAGTGGTTTCAGAACAAACTAAATCTATTAAAGATATAATCTGTGCGTCAAAAGAGAACTAATGATACCCATATTGATTATATTTAAATCGGGTCCAGAAATTGTTCAAAAAATAGGTTTGAAATAGAAAGGGGCAAACCTAGAATTTTAATTTAGAAACATGTTCCACACATCAAAAGGAGTCTATATTTGAAAACCCATATAAAAATGAAGCTCAAATTGAAGAAAAGCTGATTTTAGAGTTTACCGGGAAAAATCCCCAAATTCGAGTTTGAAATCATAATTACAAAGGTAGGTTTATAGGGAATTCAATTGGAATTGAAAAAATAAAGGTTTAGAAATTATCCACATGAGTATTTGTTAAAAATATATCCTTGAAATTTCCTCCACCTGAGCTCTCAAAGTCCCAAAATGGAGAAATTGGGATTCTGGTTTAGAAAAGGAATTAAATCTGCCTATATCCCATTTGATCTTCACGATCTTGATCCAACCAGAACTAAAACCTCAAGAATGCGGTCACTCTCCTTGAATTTGCGATTACCAAGATCTTAAACCCTAGCCTTCCACTGCAATTACGAGCCCTCTACCGCGATAGCGATGCCCCACTAAATCCTCTACTAGGCTATTTTTGACGTTCTTTTAGTACCTTAATTCTATTGCGAGAAATCATTCATTATCAAAATGACTCAATGGAACCATCGGATTTATGAAAAGATATCATTTATAACAATTTAGTACCTAGGACCCCTTTAGGCTTATTTTAGCTAGTTTTTGACAAAATGGTCATAAAACAAAATAAAGGCTCCGGACCCGAACTAACTATGCTACTAACCAAAAATCGACATTTCAGATCTAATGGAGCTATCTAAATCACCATTCAATGATATAAACATGAAATATCAACCGAAGTCAAACTCATGGCTTTAAAAGCTTCTAAAATCCTCAAACTCACCCAAATCACTCTCAAACACATCGGGGACCGTGCCAACCAATCCCTCAACTCAAAAATAGTATATAACAACTACAAGAAAGGCAAAAATGGTCAAAACACATTACAAGGTGAAATTTACAACTACGATTGTTACATATGCCCATTAGTCATGACCTCCAGGGGACGAGCTCACATTCATGTACCATATCGGCGAGGTACCCTCTCAAAATATCAAAACTATAATCAATATGCACCGACAAGGTACCCAACCCACCAAGTATACCAATAAATAAATATCGCCATAAACATTTACCAGAGTATGATGGTACACACTTTAATGCAATTACGCAGTTTACCTAAACATTATTCAACCTCGTAGTTCATCATTTTTAAGTATAAAATCAACTATTAAGTCACTTCAACAAGTATGTCCGGAGGCCAATCACAACTACTTAACTCATACATAAGCATGGAAAATCAAATCAAGTAGATTAACTATATTAAACCATAAACCTACCTCGAATGCTAGCCTCGGAATGCACTACTCCACTTGAGCCTTGCCCTTCTTTGGAATTTCTACTTGTTCTTTATCTAGAAATAACAAGGAACAATTCACAATTTGTTCTATGATTCTAGGCATCAATTACTTACACCCATTGATTCTAATCCCATGATCATAGCCTAATTCATTCATTATAGGGTTTTTCACCTTTTAATCTGCTCCAATTTTCCATAATTCATGAATACTAGAATGAACTCTACTCTATGAAGTGTATTCTAGCAACATAGAGTCATTAACAAGTGACTAGAAGTCACCCATTAACATTCTACACCAGATCATCAACCTAGGGTTAACCCTTAAATTCTAATATGAATATGATTCTAACAATCCTATGGAATAAAGGAAGTATTTATGCGTTAGAATGGTGAAGAAACCTTACCTCAAAGATGAAAATCTCCCTAAACTGAAGAAAATCACCTCTTTCTATTCTAGAACATGTTCTCAATATTTTTGGCATAAAATAACGCTAAGTCTCAAATATTCTGGGTATAATTGTCTCGATGCCATTGCATCAGTCTCTTTGTCAATGCAGTGACGCTACAAGAGCGGTACCTTCCACTACAGTGAATCTATGGTTATTTGTCTTACGCTGCAGTGATGTGGTTTTTGCCGCAGTGATACCACTGTAGCTGGACCCCATACAGTTGTAGCAGTACCCTAGGTAGAAACTCGGGACCCTTGCCAGTCTAGTCCATTTCACAACACACTTCACAAATTTTGAAATTATGGAATGACTCTTTAATGACAAACTCTATAAACAGAATTCTATGAACTCGATTTCCACACTGAAAGTTTCTATGAACTACTAAACCTCTCGACTAATATAATATCATGTTTAATCTACCAAATACTAATCCACAATTCACTAGATTTCTCTGGACCATACAACATTAATAATACAATCAAAGCCAACCTAGCCTGAGATTTAAAAAGTTATGTCCAAGGGAAACTATACTCGGTTGTCGCATGCTAACCAACACCATACCGATGAAATAGGTCGTTATAATAAATTCCTGCGTACCCAACATCTATTAAAATAAAATCCTATAGTTTTCAAATAAGTAAAGATTTAATAGTTATATCTTTAATTAATTTGAAAGTTTATAAGTATCAGGCTAGTAATTAAACAATAATTATTTGAGAAAAATAGTAAATGACAATTTATCTACTGTAGAGTAATTTAATGAATGACAAAAATTCAATCAACATTCCTAAGAAACTTCGTTCTTTTAAAGTAATATATATAGATTTTACTTCTATAGACGTATTAACTTTGGAATTCCTTCCTATTACTATGGTTCTGTAATGATTTAACTACCTTTTTTATTTTTCCAAGGAAAATTAGCATGTTATTTAGGAGATCGACAACTTCAAATTTGGAAATAAAGAACTAAAAAAGTGGTTTAATATTGGGCTTTGAACGCTAAAGGATTTGCTACCAAACGAAAAGGAAGACTTTAAAAGGAATTCTCAAATAAGGAGAGATTTAAGAAACATAATTTTAGACAATTTTTAAAGTCTAAAGATTAGGAGTTCTTACCTTCTACAAATAAGTAAAGATTTAGTAGTTATACCTTTATTTGATTTTAAAGTTTTAAAAATCAGGATAATAATTAAATGATAATTATTTTTAAAAAAATTGTAAATGACAATTTTATCTATTTAAGAAATTGTCAAGTAACGGAAGATTTAAAAGACATTATTTTAGTCAAAGTACTAAATTTTAGGAGTTCTTACCTTTAATGAATAAGAAAAATTTAATAGAAATACCCTTAATTAATTTTAAAGTTCTATATATTAGGATAATAATTAAATGACAATTGTTTGAGAAAAATGGTAAATGAAATTTTTTGTTAATAATTTGAAAATTCTAAATAGTATTTTGAGAAAAATAGTAAATGACAATTTGGTCTATAATTTGAAAGTTTTAAATATTAGGATAATAATTAAATGACAACTATCTTGAGAAACAAAGTAAATTTTAATTTTTTCTACTATAGAATTTTTTTTTAATGAAGGGCAAAAAGCTCAATCAATATCAGTGATTTTAAATCTACAGTATAAACATATAGATTTAAAGAGCTATATATGTATTTTGTCAAAAGTAAAGAAGGGCTAATTGATAAATAGTGTAGTTATGAAAGATAAATTTAAAAATTCTTAAAGAGTGCAAGGTTTTTTCTTGCTCTATAAAAGTTAATACTCTTCACTCCTTTATTATTTTTTTAGTTTTTCACCCAGGGTTCGGTACCCGCGTTGGAGCCCCGATTAATCTGGATCACGTATTGCAGGGCCCATTTGGGGGTAGTGCTCCCAACAGAATTTTTTCCATACCATAACAATAGAACTAATAGACCCAGATAGTATAATTACCCAAAAACCCTTAAAATACAACTTTGCAGATCTTACGGAGTTTAAAATACATATCAATGAACTTTTGGAACATAACTATATACAACCCAGTAATAGTAAACACACCAGTCCAGCTTTTATTGTCAATAAACATAGTGAACAAAAAAGAGGGAAAAGTAGGATGGTGTTATTTTATAACAGAAATCGTACCACCTTATTTACTGGATTATGAGCTTTTGGAACTGAAAATGATGTTTTAGAACTCTGACCGAGGATGATTCCGGTCCATTATTTATCCACTCATCTTACCACTAATATTTACTTCGGTCGAGGGATATTCCAACCCTTTGTACATGATTATGATGATTTAGTCCTGAGCATGATCTCCGGCAATGGATTTATGGATTTATATCCTTTTAGCCACGGTTCTAGTCCGTGCTTTGATTGTATTTATATCTCTCTCTCTCTAGTACTGGACGGAGTAGATGGATTTTGATGGTTATTAGAAGTCCTGGATCGGGACCAGGTAGTGTGTATGGATTTTCCCGAATCCCCTAGGGGCCCCTTCGTTCGATAGCCATCGAGCCGAAGAAGATTGGTCACCATAGGTCCTACCTTTGCGATCTAGGTGAGCTGTAGGAGGTATATTTACTTGGTATGGTATGGTCTGAGATTGTGGAATCGGTTCGAGTCTGGTGTCCCCGGTATGCTTTGAGATTGTGGAACTGGTTCGAGTCCGGTGCCCCCGACATGGTTATAGCATTTCAGTTTACGTTGCATTCATCTATTCATATACATTGCCTATCACCAGTATAGTTGTTTGGCGCCTGTATCTATCGATCTTATGGGGGGCTGTATGGGTACGAGTTATGGTTGCTGTTTGCTGAGTGTTTCTATGAACCTTCCGAGCTTATGGGGGCCCGATTAGGTCCTTGTTTGCTCGGACTAGCCGGTTACTTTATTATTGTTTATTATGTTTAGTTTGTGGCAGGTTGGTTGTGGACTGGTACCTGAGATTAGAGGTACGTTTCTGATTCCTTTATCCTTTCGGTAGATTATATTATGGTTAGTTAGCCTAGTATTTGTCACCCTTTGGGTATAGGCTTGATGAGGCTAGTGATGGCTCCTTTACTTGGCTATGGACCTTGAGATGTTAGGTTGACTCCCTCAGGTAGTTACCTTTGAGTTAGCCCTATCTGTCTACTTATATGTATGGTATCACCATATATCCCTCTCTTTCCATATCTATTTGCATTGTATATGTATCCTTTGGCCTTGTACTACTATTATATATATCCTTCTTTCACTCTTCATTTGTATATTGGCCAGTGATATACGATATTACACTTTAGTTAATGAATGATGTCAGGATAAGATAGTTATCCCTATTGCCCCATTAGCGTGGTTATGCCTAGTTTCATAGATAGTTGCTTGTAGTCACTTTCATGTCTTCATGTTATTTATACTTACATTATTTTTGGAGCTCAGTCGGCCGTTGCCTACTGAGTACCACGTGTTTGGTACTCATACTACACTTCTGTAGCTTGCAGGTCATAGTGTGAGTTATCGTCGTTGATCTGTGTATATCGTGCGGAGCAGCTATGGATCGGAGATATTGGGTGAGCTCCCGACGTTTTGGAGTATTCCTACTCTCCCTCTTACTGTTAGACTTTTCTCTATGTTGTGTCAGAGACGGCTTGTATACATACATTTTTCCTATATTTGACTTGTACTCTTGATGTATTAGAAGCTCTTGTACTGGCTCCAGCAGGTCTTGGGTTTATATAAGCTTTATTATTATATTTATTCCGTTGTTTCCTTTATTTCTTTTGGTAGTCCGTTGCTAGCTGTTTTGGACTATGGGTTGGCTTACCTACTGGTGGGTGTATTAGAAGCTCTTGTACTGGCTCCACCAGGCCTTGGGTTTATATTAGCTTTATTATTATATTTATTCCATTGTTTCCTTTATTTCTTTTGGTAGTATGTTGCTAGCTGTTTCAGACTATGGGTTGGCTTACCTACTGCTGGGTTATAGTAGGTGCCATCATGACCTATGAAATTGGGTCGTGACAATTTGGTATCATAGCCTAGGTTTACTGGTGTTGTTGGTACAAGAGCTAAGTGTTTAGTAGAGTCCTCGGATCGATGCGGAGACGTCTGTATCCTATCTTTGGGAGGCTACAGGGCATTCTTAGGAAAATCTATTTTGAATCCTTTTTCGTGTTTCCATACTTCTATGAACCTCTAAGTACTTCTTTTGACTCCATTCTTTATCAAAGGGATAACACGAGGTCATCGATAGATGCATACGGTATTTTGACGCCTGTTACCATAATTTCATTTCAGCATTGGGCTAGAGAGTTAGAGATTGACATCAAAGATCTTTAGCGTCAACCAGAGGGTCAGGGGTCAGTACAGGTTCCGACAGAGTTTGTGACTACCTCAGCTTTTCAGGATTCGGTGTTATGGGTTCCGAGTCTATTTCTGGATACCTCTCTGCTAGAGGTAATGTTGGGTCCATCGAGTAGTTCTCAGACCAGAGTTGGATTTTTTGGTGTTCAGCAGGGTTCTCTGTCTTTTTCAGAGTATGAAATTAGGTTTCTCGAGTGGGCTAGACATACTCCTATATTATTTCCATGGAGCATGAGATGGTGCAGGGATGTATCAGAGGGTTGACTTTAGCACTCCATTTGGCATCAGAGCATTTGATAATAGCTGGGTCTTCTTTCCCTGAGGTTGTTGATCATGCGAGGGCTACACAGAGGGTTTTCTTTGAGGCGTACGGAGGTGGCAATAAGAGGCCATGTCAGTAGTTCAGTGTTAGGGGTATTTCGTTTGGAGGTCGAAATCTTCCCTACAGAGGTCAGCATCATTTGCAGCCTATTAGTCCCGAACAGGTTGCACCTCAGCTTATGGATAACTCTCAGGTTGATCACGATGGTATCCGTGGATAGAATTCTGGTCAGACATCACGGAGTATTCGGTCTAGGTCTTCAAGCCGTGGCGGCTGTTCTGAGTCAGCAGGTTCAATGCTTTAAAGTATTCCAGGGGCATGTTTCGATTATGGTAAGTGTGGTCGTTGGTATAAAGATTGCCCCAGGCGCGAGTTGGTCAGCCATTTGGGGTTAGCTTATGTTATCTACCTGGTTAGGACTTCAGGGGTTTGTTATGACTACATAGAGACCGGTCACTGGTCGAGAGAGTGTCTCCAGCGTGGGATCATTAGTCATTCAGATCATCCAGATCAGTCTCACAGTATGTTGGCACCTTCAGTTAAAGGTAGTGCACCTAGTGCCTCAGTTGATCATTCAGATGCTCAGTCCGAGTTCAGACATGCTCAGATTTGTACTCCTTCGAGCACACCAGATTTATGATTTTGGATTTCCACAGTGTGAGGTGCACCTTTGATTCTATGCCTTTAGTTACTATTTGAGTTGTGTTGGGGTTTTCATACCCATCGATAATCATATGCCATGGTATTTCTATATTGGTTGTTGTATGCCGTGGTGTTTTCATAGTGATTGATATAGGCCTTTGTGTAGGTTTAGGCTTATATGACTAACCCCATAGATGATTCTTTAGTAGTATATCAGTTTAGTATTGTCCTAGGGGTGTAGCAAGTGGGTTAAAGTCCCATTTTTCCTTTGCATATTGGCCTTGTTATGGCTATAGAGTGGATCAGTATCATGTTTCCCTTGGGGTTATAGCATTCAGGTTCGAGTCCCATTTCCTTTGATATATTGGCTTTATTGTGACCCTAGAGTGGTACTTCTGTTGATTTTCATTTTTGTACCACCTGCACCGTATTTTGAGGTCACTATAGTAGTTATTACTACTGTTATTGCTGGGCAGTGACTGATTTTTATTTGGTAGATGGCTAGACTAGCGTTATCTAGTTAGCATTTTTCCCTTCCTTGCGATTCTTATTTCCTTGGTATAGTTGGCTACCTCGGTTGGTTAGCTTTCCTTTTCTCTTAACAACATCGGTTGTAGAGTGGATTGTGAGAATGAAGATAAGCTTGACCTTCCAGGGCTTTGTTATGACTATAACATTGATAGTCTTCTTTCATAGCCCGTTTCTTTGGTGATCCAATTGGGAGTTGTCCCTCAAATTTGGATAGGTCATCACCCGGTAACGGTCTTGATATTGATGTTGATTTTGAGTTGGGGTTGGTGATTCGATTCTACCACCCATTTCTGAGATTTATAGGTCTGAGACTTATTTTGAATTGTGGATTCATCTCCTGGTGAGCATGTTGATCTTGGTTTTGATGTGGAGTTGGATACTCCGTTCTTCCTATGCTATGGTTTATGGTTCAACCGAGTTAAAGTTGATATAATTGGGAGAATTCTCATTTCGGCAATTGTTCGGCATTGTATGACTTCGCAGAGTGCTTCTGCTTTATAATATGCACCTATGGGTATTTGTTATCGTGGATTAAGCATTGGTTTGACCAAATTCATGCTGAAGTTATATTCCTCTAAGTTGGGAAGATCGAAAAATTTGGAAGTTCTCATTTCGACCTTTGTTCAGACTGATATGACTTCGGAAGATGCTTCTACTTAGTGGTATGTTCTTGGTTACCAAAGCGGGCATCTTAGGGAGTGAGTATTAGTTGTCGTAGATTGGCTATTGGATTGGCCATATGACGGTTGAGTCGTACTTTCCGATTTGCTCAATTTTTGACTATCACTAGTACTACTTGCTGTCTCGACAAATTCTTGGTTATGCCTTGTTGCATTATGCCCTCCCGCAGTTGTGGAGTTGATTGCTTGCATCTTCAGCCCGTTGTTTCCATCCGTTAATATTATGCTCTTCGGTTATATTTTAGCTCGGCCGTCGCAGAGATTGGTGGGCATGTTCTTGATCTTCTAATAACGAGGTTGGTTGGGGAAATTGGCCTTTGTAAGGACTTGTTGGCTCCAGTTTTAGATTTTGAAGCCTTCGGATGATGGCTTGGGAGTTATGATAGACTTCAGTTTGTGGATGCCTACCCACCAACAGGATCAGTTGGGATGGTTGAGATCAAGTAGTCTAGCTTCAGTGTTGGGGTTTTAGCTTGGAATTGCATAACTTGGTGGCATCCTGATTTTGAGGTTTTGCTTAAGTTGGGCATTCCTTTATAGGCTGGCCAAACCTACTCTTTGCATAACAGTTCAGTTTCCTCTAGTTAGGGTAGACCGTACTAGATAGATGGTCACAAGACAGTCCATCGGTATATAGTATTGTTTTTTATTGCTTCCGACCTTGGTTCTCAGTTTTGGTCAGAATTATGAATTTTCTCCCCAGCGGGAGAAGTGTGCTTAAGATGGGCTTAGCATGGCTTTATCCATAGTTGGCGGAACATCCTGGAGTCGATCGTTCAGTTTTATGAGATTAGTGCTTTGAACTTCTGAGCGTCAGTTTCGAGGGTCATCCAGACCAGTTGTAGCGTTGGCTTAAGAGTGCAGACTTTGGTCACCTTTGTTGTGTTTCCTGGTAGCACCTTATGGGATTAATTCTTGTGCTTGCCATTATGGGTTTTTTGTAAGTCAACTTCAGCCTTTCGAGGTCAATGTGTTGTGAATGTGCGAACAGGACTCAGATGATATCTTGTATGGTTCGGAGTAGGTAGCAGGTTTGAAAAGGCAAAAGAAGGTTAAGTTTGGATGTTGGAGTTGTAGCATGATTCTGACCTTGGATTGCGTTTAGCCTGGCTAAGTTTCCGCCTAGTTAGGCTTGTATTAGTATATTGTCAGCATGTTTTGGTCTGGATGTGCGTGCATCAGTCGTTCTTGATTCAGTTGGTAGCCAGTTGGTTGGTAGCCAGTTGGTTGTTTAGGTTGAGTTTTGCTTATTTGAAAAGTGAAGTACAGAAGTGGGTTGAAAAAGGGATACTTTTGGAAAAATCCCTTGGAAGAGTTGTCTTTTCTTTGAGGTTGTCTGGAGAGTCATGTTCGGAGAATGCGGGCCTAGTATCTCATCCTTTCGAGCTTTCGGGCTCTTTATATCCATTGACTTTCGCGGATGAAAGTCCTTTTAGTAGTGGATATTGTAATGACCCTCCAGGTCATTTCCTCGATTTTCATGCATTCCGGTATTTCGAGCCTCCCCATAGCGGCGACATGTCATTTATGACTTGCCAAAATTGTCAGTTCAGTTATCGGATAGTCCGTTTGGGTTTTAGACCCATTTCCCTATTGTTGAGAGCATGTGGAGTGATAAAGAGTGGGGATTCACCCATTGAAGCTAAGGTAAGTTAGCTCATCACTCCTTGGTCATTATCCATAATTTTACCCGTTGATTTCTGTCCCATTTCATTGTAAATTCTTAGAAATTAGGTCTTTGAAATCCTAATCTTTGGGGAATGATTTGAGCCCCGATTTACGCTCCATTTGTGTTCAACTTTTGAGCACATATTTCTTATCGTTCGAGGGACCTCGTGACAGATTCAATTTTGGGATTCCGTTAGCGGGCCCCATTGGCCCATTATTGACTCGATTTTGGGCCCAGTGTTTTATATTGCAATATGGGTATCGTTTTACTCTTAATGATGTGTAGGTTACTATTTTGATAATATGACGTTGATTCGGGATCGTGGAGCAAAGGTTGAGCGAATTGTGGACACTTCAAGAATTGCGGTTCGGCATCGAGGTAGGCTTCAGTCTACTTTTCTCTATAAGATTATGTATAGTATAGAATACATGCTAGGTAGGGAATATAGGGTATGATTATGGCTAATATAGCATGACTTAGCCTATTTTATGGAATTTGGGGTAGAGATGTGACCCGAACCCTAGTATAAATACTTGTTATGTCCATAGAGCCCTATCGCCCTTGAATATAAGCATGTTAACCACAGCTGATGATTAAGGATCCTTTAGTATGAGACTTACCATTTGACTTAGCAATTCGGGAGGTTCTTCCCCGATTAGATCCTTGTGGTTGCTTTATTCTCTTGATTATTGTGGCTGCCTGGGTTATGAGACCTTGCTATATTGGTTATATACTATTGGGCCCGAGTCCGTGATTATGAGGCTAGTTGTACTTTGGTGAGTATTCTGCCCTTAGCAACGGAAAGATTATCATTTATAGACGCTTAGGCGCTTATGATTATGTTTTCTGGATACTGGTGATGGCATGCATACTATTTGGTGCATTCATGCTCATTTAGTGGTACGATTCTAACCAAAACCTTGATTTTACTACTATTTCCAAAAAGGGGATTTATTCCTACTTTTCACTTTTAAAAGGGTTATTTTATAACAGATATCGTACAACCTTATTTACTAGATTATGAGCTTTTGGAACTTAAAATGATGTTTTAGAAATCCGACCGAGGATGATTCCGGTCCATTATTTATCCACTCATCTTACCACTAATATTTACTTCGGTCGAGGGATATTCCAACCCTTTGTACATGATTATGATGATTTAGTCCTGAGCATGATCTCCGGCAATAGATTTACGGATTTATATCCTTTTAGCCACGGTTCGAGTCCATGCACTGATTGTATTTATATATATATATCTCCAGTACTGGACGGAGTAGATGGATTATTATGGTTATTGGAAGTCCTGTACCGGGACCAGGCAGTGTATATGGATTTTCCCGAATCCCCTAGGGGCCCCTTCATCCAATAGCCGTCGAGCAGGAGAAGCTTGGTCACCGTAGGTCCTACCTTTTGCGAGCTAAGTGAGCTGGAGGAGGTATATACACTTGGTATGGTATAGTTTGAGATTTTGGAATCGGTTGGAGTCCGGTGCCCCTGGTATGCTTTGAGATTGTGGAACTGGTTCGAGTCCGGTGCCCCCGACATGGTTATAGCATTTCGGTTTACGTTGCATTCATCCATTCATATGCATTGCCTATCACCAGTATAGTTGTTTGGCTCCTGTATCTATCGGTCTTATGGGAGGCTGTATAGGTACGGGTTATGGTTGCTGTTTGCTGAGTGTTTCTGTGAACCTTTCGGGCTTATGGGGAGCCGGTTAGGTGCTTGTTTGCTCGGACTAGCCAGTTACTTTATTATTATTTATTATGGTTAGTTTGTGGTAGGTTGGTTGTGGACTGGTACCTGAGATTAGAGGTATGTTTCTGATTCCTTTATCCCTTCGGTAGATTATATTATGGTTGGTTAGCCCAGGATTTGTCACCCTTTGGGTATAGGCTTGATGAGGCTAGTGATGGCTCCTGTACTTGGCTATGGACCTTGAGATGTTAGGTTGACTCCCTCAGGTAGTTACCTTTGAGTTAGCCCTATATGTCTACTTATATGTATGGTATCACCGTATATCCCTCTCTTTCCATATCTATTTACATTATATATGTATCCTTTGGCTTTGTACTACTATTATATTTATCCTTCTTTCACTCTTCATTTGTATATTGGCCAGTGATATACGGTATTGCAATTTAGTTCCTTAATGATGTCAGGATAGGATAGTTATCCCTACTGCCCCATTAGCATGGTTATGCCTAGTTTCGTGGATAGTTGCTTGTAGTCACTTTCATGCCTTCATGTTATTTATGCTTACATTATTTTTGGAGCTCAGTCAGCCGTTGCCTACTGAGTACCACGTGTTTGGTACTCATACTACACTTCTGCAGCTTGTCGGTCATAGTGTGAGTTATCGCCGTTGATGTGTGTATGTCGTGCGAAGCAGCCATGGATCGGAGATATGGGGTGAGCTCCCGATGTTTTGGAGTATTCCTACTCTCCCTCTTATTGTTAGACTGTTCTCAATGTTGTGTCAGAGACTACTTGTATACATACATTTTTCCTGTATTTCACTTGTACTCCTAATGTATTAGAAGCTCTTGTACTGGCTCCACCAGGTCTTGGGTTTATATTAGGTTTTTTATTATATTTATTCCGTTGTTTCCTTTATTTCTTTTGGTAGTCCGTTGCTAGATGCTTCGGACTATGGGTTGGCTTACCTACTGGTGGGTTATAGTAGGTGCCATCGTCACCTATGAAATTGGGTCGTGACAGAAATAAACAAAATATGGTAGATTTTTATATTTTTATTTTAGGAAAAGTAAATGTAATTATGGTATTACTTTTATTATCCTACCAAGAAAAGTAAAACTTAAATTTGGTAAGAAAATCAGGGCAAAAACCCTAACAAATCTCTCCTTTTTGGCTTGATATTCTTGACAAAACTTGATCCGTCTTCTTCATGTTACGTGTATGATTTTTATTCTTCCCATAATATTCATCAGTGTTGCTTGGAATGTTTAAAAATTTAACCTTTTCGGGTTAAAAGTATTGGAGCCCTTTCGGGTAATAATCATTGGAGCCTTTTCGAGTTAAAAATGAGCCCTTTGCAAGGTTATAAGTGATCCCTTGCAGGGTTAAAAATGAGCCCTTTGTATGGTTAAAAGAATTTTTATTTTTAAAGTTGTAGCAACAGGATTGTTGAAAATATGATTGAAAGATATCTCCACATGTAGTATTTGAACTTTATTTTATTTGACAAAAAATAAATCTTCACTATATCCAAATTGGTTGCAACTTTGATCTTGACATGTCTTCAATATGAACCATCTTGAACAATAGACTCTGATACCAATTGATGGGTTCGAAATCACCAAGGCGTCATGCAGAAGCTAATAGTTTGCAAACCATAATGGCAATAATGCAAACGAAAAGAAAAAACATACTAAAAAGAACATTATTAATCTGGTTTGATCAAACAACCAACATATTATAAACTTATATTGAAAAAACATAAAAACTATTTGAGAGAAATCTCGCTCTAAACAAGACTCTTTAAGAACTACATTGTGGATGCTATTGTGTTTTGATATGAAAAGAGAGGTTTTCTATTTATAGTGTTGCAAAACTTTTCTTCCAAGCAAGAAATAAATCAAATATGATAGAGTTTTATATTTTTCTTTTAGGAAAAGTAAAAGTAATTTTGGTATTACTTTTATTTTCCTTCCAAGAAAAGTACAACTTATATTTGGTAAGAAAATTAGGACAAAAACCCTAACAATATCGATCTAGGATAGGACCATATACCTTCACAATATCTATCTTAAGTATTGTATATACCTTTCGAGCCTACTCGCTTCTAGGATAGGACCGTATACTCCCACGATCTAAAATCTCAAGTATCAATCACCTTTTTGGCTAGTCATCACGACTAAGGGTTTTATAAAATGTTTCATTTTCTTTAAAAATCAGTGTTTCTGAGAGGCATCAGTTTCTCATGGATATGTATGTATGAAATGAGGATGTAATGCTCACAACCAATCAGTATGAAGATGATAATAAATTCAATACGCTTATTAATGAGTTCAGAATCAACTCAATATGTCAATAATTTATAATAAAAGCCTTTGCTCGGCACCACTAGTATGAATAGTCATGTACACGTCAGTAATATTATCTCAAAACCCCTCACTCGGGCGTTACTATCGTGATAGAGGCAAATAGTGCTCAAATAGGCCTATAATATCTGGTCAATCCCCCGCACAGGCATCACAACAATAATAATAGCATTTAATACATAAATGAGGCCTACAAATATCAAATAAATCCCCCGCATGGGCATCACAGTAAATAAAATCTCTCAAGTCAAATACAATATGCATATAATCACCCTCATGGGCAACCCTAGAATAATAATTTCAAATAAAATTTCAACATCTAAATCCCTAACACATAGCATTTTTTATAAGAATGGTTAACTATCCAGCCCAATTTGAAGAAAGTTTATCCATAACATACCTCGAAGAGCCCAAATCAAAGACTAGACCCTTCAACACATAGCATTTCCATCATTAGAAGTTTTAGAACAAACTAAATCTATTAAAGATGTAATCTATGTGTCAAAAGAGAACTAACGACACCCATATTGACTATATTTAAATCGGGTCAAGAAATTGTTCAAAAAATAGGTTCGAAATATAAAAGGGAAAATCTAGAATTTTATTTTAGAAACACGTTCCTTACATCAAAAGGTGTCTATATTTGAAAACCATGTAAAAATGAAGCTCAAATTGAATAAAAACTGATTTTAGAGTTTACGAGAAAAATCCCAAAATTCGAGTTTGAAGTCATAATTTTGAAGGTAGATTTATAGGGAATTCAATAAGAATTGACAAAATAAAGGTCTATAAATTACCCACATGAGTTTTGGATGAAAATATCCTTGAAATTGCCTCCACTCGAGATCTAAAAGTCCCAAAATGGAGAAATTGGGGCTTTGGTCCAGAAAAGGAATTAAATCTACCCATGTCCTATTTGATGTTCACAATCACGATCCAACCCGAACCAAACCCTCACGAGTGTGGTCACTCTCCTTGTATTTGTAATTACCAAGATCCTCAACCCTAGCCTTACACCGCAATCGCGAGCCTCCACAGCGATAGCGATGCCCCAGTAAATCCTCTACTAGGCTATTTTCGACATTCTTTTAGTACCTTAATTCTATTACGAGAAATCATTCATTAGAAAAATGACTCAATGGAACCATCGATTTCTCCAAAAGAGATTGTTTACAATAATTTATTCCCCCGGACCCCTATAAGCTTATTTTAGCTACTTTTCATCAAAAGGGTAAAAATGCAAAATAAAAGCTCGGGACCCAAACTAACTATGCTACGAACCCAAAATTGGCATTTAGGATCCAATGATCGAAACATGAAATATCAACCGAAGTCAAAATCATGGCTTTAAAAGCCTCTGAAATCCTCAAACTCACCCAAATCACTCCCAAACACATCAGGGACCGTGCCAACAAACCCCTCAACTCAAAATAGTATATAAAAACTATGAGGAAGGAAAAAATGGTCAAAACACATAAAAAGGTGAAATTTACAACTATGATTGTTACATATGCCCATTATTCATGACCTCCAGGGGACGAGCTCACATCCATGTACCATACCGGTGAGGTACCCTCTCAAAATATAAAAACTATAATTAATATGTACCGGCAAGGTAACCAACCCACCAAGTATACCAATAAATGAATATCTCCATCAACATTTACCATTGTATGATAGGACACACTTGTATGCAATAACACAAATTACCTAAACATTCAACCATACAGTTCATAATTTTTAAGTATAAAATCAACTCTTAAGTCACTTCCCAACTCACAAGTAAGCTCGAAGGCCAATCACAATTACTTAACTCATGCATAAGCATGGAGAATCAAATAAATTTGATTAACTACATTAAACCATAAGCCTACCTCGAATGCGATCCCCGGAATGCACTACTCCACTTGAGCCTTGTCCTTCTTTGTAATTTCTACTTGTTCTTTATCTAGAAATAAAAAGGAACAATTAATGATTCTTTCTATGATTCTAGGATTCAATAACTCACACACCTGATTCTAACCCATGATCATAGCCTAATTCATCAATCTAGGGTTTTTCAACTTTTAATCTTATAATGACCCTCTAGGTCATTTTCTACATTTCTATACTATTTTGATGTTTAGAGATTTCCTATAGCTTCCCTAAGTCAATTATGACTTGTTGAAGTCAACAGTTTGATTACCGGGCAGTTCATTTGGTTTTTAAAGCCAATTCCCTTTTTTGAAATTCTCACTATTAAGGATTGGGTATCGGGCCTAAACTTCAGGTAAACGGCCTAGTATGCCAATTCTGACATTTTTTTAGATCCATAACATTGAATTTAGTGTATAGGGACCTTTGGTTTGGGTACTGATGCTTTCAGACTCATTTTGGGCTATTGGGTGGATTTTAGATAAAATGACTATTGGGTGTGGGACCTACATTTGATCAAAACAACCTCGGATGGAGATTTTGATAGCACGTTTGAGTCTGGAATGTCAAATTTTGTAGGGTTTCATAGTTCATTTGCATTCACAGGATTCTAAATTGATCCAGAGGGTCGAATAGGGACTTAGCAAATTTTGTTAAATGCTGGTACAAGCATCAGCTGGTGTGATCGCTTAAGCTTCCACTTGATCACTAAAGTGGAGGTCATTATAGAAGCCAATGGACCACTTTAACGAAAGCCTAAGTGTCCCCGAATGTCACTAAAGCGACCTGATTATCGCTTCAGCGGTCATCGCTTAAGCGACGTTTGACTGCTTTAGCGATAGGTTCTAGTAGTGGGTGGACCACTTTAGAGGTATTTTTCCACTTTAGCGATCACCACTTCAGTGGTTATTTGACCGCTAAAGTAGCAACTGCTGCTTTTAATGGGGGAAACCCAATTTTCTCTCTTATTTTTACAAGTCCCAAGTCCATTAAACCCTAGGAGACTTAGAAACTAGTGGTACTTTATCATTGGGTGTTGAAAGTGAGTTGGAGACCTCATTGTAGTCCATCCCCCGTCTTTTATTCCATAAGCTTTCTTTAATTTCTTAGTTAATTTTCTGGTTTATATTTAAATGCCTAGATTTTTTATGGACTGATTTGAGGGTGTATTTGTGCTCAGATTTCACTCATTTTCAAAGGTAAATGATCCTTGAGCCTAGAGGGACGTGTTGATGGTTTCAAAGTTGTGAATCCATAAGTGGGCCCCATATATGATTTTTGGCTTGATTTTGGACCCGAAGCATTTGTATGCAATATGGATATTTTTATTCTCATATTAATGTGTAGATCATTATTTTGATAGCATGGCATGTGAGAAGGCTTCTCGGATGGGAAAAGCCGAATTTAGTGGACTTTCTCGGGCATTCATCGGCCTACAGGTAGGCTAGGCTTACCTTCCTCATAGATTGCGCTTTATGATGATATTAGTATAGTTTTATGCTAGATTTGGGTTGGAATTTAAGCTTGGTCGCATGTTTATTGGAATTTGGTATAATTAACCGATTAGAGAGTCATTTTTAGGTAGTAATTGACCCATTCATCGTCTCCTCGAATTAAATTGTTGACATAGGGTTTATTTATACATAATTAACACCTTGTAAAGAAACCTTGAAGCTTTAGTCTAGTTTTGGTTAGAAATTACCTTAGTATGGACTTTTGGGGTTAGTAGCGGGCCCCCCGGCCCTCTATTAGGTCGAATACCCTAATTAGCTCCTTGTAGACCTAGTAGGATCCTTTCATAAATCATACTTATATTCTTGAGCCTAAGGTTGATTTGGACTTCCTTCTAGTCTGTGGTTATATTTGATATCATGTATTTACTTTAAGATCGGTTTGAGTCCGACATTTACTATTCACTTATGATACTAAATTATCGGTTCGAGTTCAGGATATATGATATGGTTATGATTTTAAGAACCCTATTTGAGTTTGGAATTTTATGGTTCACGTATGATATTGGAGATCCAGTTCAAGTTCGACATTTACAGGTAATACAGGGTTATCGAAAATGGCTTCAATAGTCGGTTATTTTATATTCATTTTTGTCATTGCTTCTTATCTTGTATGTGCCTACTGGGCTTATGGGGTTCTAGTTAGGTTGTATTTAGTTGTCTTACTTTCAATATTATTTACCTTGGCATTTATTATCTGTCAGCTGGAGCGTTATTCAGGTTTTCCCCTTTATCCCTGACTTTATTTTTCATTTTTGCATCTTATTATGCTTTTACTATGATTTAGCTTAATTGGCCGATGATGTCTACTGAGTACCCTTTGCTACGGTACTCATACTACACTTCTGTATCTCTTTTTATGTAGATCCGAGTACTAGCTATCGCCGCTCACGTTTTATCCAGCTTGTTATCAGGGCTCGGAGATAGGGTGAGCTTTCAGAGCCAGAGTTGATTCTCTCTACCTTCTTTACTTTTGGACAGTCATTAGTTGTCAAAACTTTTTGTAAATTGGTACTGTGCGGTACTCTCTTTTCAATTTAGTAACTCTTGTATCGGTCTTACTAGGTCGTGGGATTTTTTTTGTTCTCTCTCTCTTATGTGAAATCTAGTATCATTACATTATTTTTTCTTACTTACAATCTTGTTGTATGCTTGATTTATGGTGTTTATGTTGCTTTCCTCCAATTATCCCATTTCTTATAGTTCCGGGCTATAGTTTGGCTTACCTACTGGCGGGTTAAAGTAGGTACCATCATGACTATGAAATTGGGTCATGACAAATTGGTATTAGAGCACCTAGGTTTACTAGTATTATTGGAACAAGAGCAAGTGTCTAGTATATTTTCGTAAATCAAAACGATGACATTTGTATCTTATTTTCTGGAGGCTATAGGACATTCTTAGGAAAATCTCACTTTCTTTATTCTATTTTGTGCGTAGAGTCTATGTTGGTTTTTAAAAGTTCTCATTGTTTCACTCTTTCGTAGATGGTCAAGACGCGCGCTACTATAATCAGGGACAAGGATGCCTAGTTTGCGGCTAGGGCACCCGCTAGAGGCCGTGACCGACCCAGAGGTTGAGGCCCAGCTAAGGGTCAGGACAGGGAGCCTTCGCCAGATCCAGTTATTTCTCCCGAGGCAAAGGTAGCTCCAAAGTTTCCACCACCCTAGCCATTGGTGGGCCATGGGGCAGCCAAGGCTCCACAGTTTATTTCTTCTTCATTGCTCAGAGATGCCTTGGTCTAGTTATTGGGATTAGTTGGTGGTATACCATCTGATGTTAAAAAGTATGTGGATCAGATTGGTATAGATGTAGGGGCGCATCCTGTAGCTGTGGCTCCCTGAGTTGAGATCCCTCCATCACTGATAGTTGTTCGGCCAGCAGTCGCCTAGCTAGCTATGTCTGTAGAGGAGCAGAAGATGCTGGGTAGATTTCTGATATTGACTCCACCTAGATTTGTAAGGGCTCTGGGTAAGGATGCATTTGTGTTCCTGACTGCTTGTGAGGATCGGCTCTAAAAAATTTTCCTAGTTGAGGCATGTGGGGTCTACTATACTACTTTTTAGTTGGACATAGCTGCTAAACATTAGTAGAGAGTTTATGTTGATTCCAGGCGAGCCAAATCTCCCCCTTTGACATAGATTTAATTCTCTGAGGTTTTCTGGGCGAAGTATATGACTTGTAGTCTTTGAGAGCACCTAAGAGATCAGTTTACTAGCTTATAGTAGGGTTTTATGATAGTTGCTGAGTATGAGGTGAGGTTCCACGAGTTGGCCAGACATACTACTGCGATCTTACCTACTGAGTATGAGTGGATTCAGTATTTTGTTAGGGGGCTAAGACTTCCTCTTTGTATGGATACTCAAAGTTTAGTTTCTACTGGCAGGTCTTTTGTTGATGTTTCTAATCATGCCCATACTATGGAGGAGATGTATCGTGAGGCCCAAAGGGGCATTGATAAGAGGCCACATCAGTAGGGTAATTTCAGTGGGATTCAAAGCGGCTCATGGTTTAGATGTAGATGTTCACAGGGTAGGTACCCTCTGAATAAGTCTTATCCTCACCAAGGTCAGTTTAGTAGACCCGTCCAGGCAGTACTTCAGGATTTTGATGGGGGTCATCCCAGCTATAGTGATTACCAGGGCCTGATCAATGGCCAACCTTTGAGGAGTGCACATTTTGGGTCTTTTAGTCATAGTGGTTATTTTAGATCTTCTGGACAAGACGTAGTGCTTGGGGCTTGCTATGACTACGGGGTTATTGGTCATTACTCCAGAGAGTGTCCCCCGTATGGAATGGTTGTTCTTATAGCGCAAACTGTTCACCCGATCGGATCAGTGCTACCTTTGGCTAGAGTTGGTGCTCAAGGTCAAAGGGGTGGTCCCTAGGGTTATCTAGGAGGTCCTTGATGTCGCCCAAAATATACCTCCGGAAAAGTATGTTGCGGTCGCTGAATCAAATATAGAACCCAACTAGGTTGGGGTCGATCCCACAGGGAATAGGTCGAAGTGTGAGTAGAATACCGGATGGAACAATTGGAAAGTAAAAAAAACTGGGGGGTTTATGTGAATCTAAAGTGACAGTAACGATCGCCGGTTGTATCAAGTTCATAGACAATGAGAGAAATACACTAGGACTGTGATCCCAAATGGTTCCTTAACTCCACCGGTTACTTGTGATAACAAGATTGTCCCGCTGCGTTGCATGCAAAATCTAAGAAGTTAGGTTCATCTAACTGTCTCTCAACCTTTATTAGACGAATTTCACTTTTCCCCTCTCGGTCTCCAAGTGTCTCACTACTAACCCTTGTCCTGGATCTCAGATAACCATTCCCGCTAAGGCTCCGGTTATTAGATGAAGGTTGATAGCTTCAAATCTCTGTTGTTATCTCCTTTTCCAAATCTCTACCTCTCTCTCGAGCAAGTCTAGAATACAGGAGAGTTTCTAACGTTTGCAACCGTTAGAAGAACAATCACAATGAAGGAAACAACAATACATGCATTCATAGCGGTACAAAATTGCTTTGCACTTAACCGTTTTTGTTAATTCCTCATGGTTCACACAACCCTAGTTGATGGGTTTAGCTGCTCATAATCGTAAGAGCACAAGAAGAATTTAGAGATGAAAACATAATTATGATCTCACAACAGTGAAGAAAAACCAAAATCTCAATTATCAATAAAACTCAAATTAGGGTTTGTAACTACAAAACCAAGAATATGTTTGAAACAGTATGAAATAACTCTCAAAATAATGTAATGTCTAACTCTCGCACCTAGGACTATACAGGGGTATTTATAGATACAAAACTAGTCCTATCCAAAACAAAATAGGAGAATAGAGTCGGCAGCTTCCACGGTATCGTGGAACCAAGTCACGCCACGTAGGTTGGTGTCGTGGGAATCAGGCTCAAGTAGACATCTTCAGAAGTTGAGTCACGGCATACTTCCATATCACGTGGGTGGTAGCTACGCCACGTGACTCCTGCCGTGGAAATCAAACAATAATTTTAATCTCTGCAGTGGACCCACGCCAGCCACTCACATCACGTGAGTGGCATTCACGCCACGTGACTTGTGTCGCAGGTCCTTGTCCTGTGCAGGTTCTTATTCTTTCTTCTTCTGACACTTTATTCTCTGGCTTGATTCTTCCTTTCTGATCATTTTGCCTTTAGAGCCTATTTTCCTGTAAAGTAGGACAGAAACCACATCGTACCAACAAAACACACCCAAGTTATTACATATTTTGCTTGTTTTAAGCATCAAAAGTGTCATGTAACCATGACACCTCAACACCCTCAACTTAGAACGTTTGCATGTCCTCAGGCGAACAAAACAAAAATACACATACACGATGCTTAACTAAGAGAAACCTAAGGGACCTATGGCAGTCTACTCGTTGCCTTTGGCACAAAAATTTTTCTGACCCCTCCTATTTGCAAATCAAGACCAATGTGTGTATTCAAGTAGCATAGTATCATAACACAGAAGGGATCAAGTGATGGCACCAGATTATGCACAAACAACTAAAAATACAGGTAATTGACATTTCTCGAACAACTAGCAGCTAATAATGCAACCCATGTGCTCTCACAATCACATAAGTCCCTTGCAGTCACAGTATACTAATGAATATCAGCTTAGGGACGAGGCCAAAAAACTCACGCTTGCAAAGAAGTTAAAACAGTGTGCATGAAATACCATAGGCTTGCCCTTATTTTCTTAGGCTTCATTTTCGGACAGTTGGACTAGGATCACTATAGGACTTTACTCGGCTTGTAATGTAGGCTTAGGGATGGGTATAGTGCATATGGGTATGGTGACTCAACCCTCCTTGACACTACACTATTTTTGGCTCCAACTTCCAACCTTTCTCATTTTTATTCTCCCTTATTCGCCTTTCTTTTATTTTCAGATTTTTGGGTGTGATTTTCTTCACTTTCAAAACATAATTTTCTCTTTCTCTTTTTTTTTTCTTCTTTGCAATTTTTCTTCATTTCACTTTTTTTTCTTCACACCCAAACCTGTTTTCTCTTTTTCTTTTACTAACCTCTTCTTCATACCCAACTCAATCTATGCACCCCTATAATAGCCACCCTCAACTTAAAGGATTTGCCTGAGTTGAGGTACACAGTATCCAAGGAGGTACCAGGGCCAAGACAGGTTCATTGTAATTAAAATGGGAAGGTGAATAGGCTAATGAAAGAAATAATTCAATTAAGTCTCAAAGTCGGGATCAAGGGATACTTATTCATTTGGTTTGGCATTTAGGCTAAAAGTGGACTTTATTCAAACACGACCTATGATCCTTTCCTAATCACTATCCTCTAACCTAGGCAAGACTAACCGGGCAAGTTCTGGATCGCACACACACAGTTAACTAAGTAGTGACCTCACACACACATAACACAGGGTTGTATTATCAACTATTACCTATCCGGTTCATGCAATGCTAGCTACCGTTATTTGCCTATAAACCTAGTGCCATAACAAGATCCAACAGTTGTCACACACAAGCATGCTATTCACACAATTCAAAAACAGAATATTTTCAAGAGGGATATCCTTAACAGTCACAACACATAAAAGTTTTTCAAAATTGGGCTGCACTACAGTTCCCTTATTTTTCTCCTAATTTATCAAGAAACACATAAACATCATCAATAACATCCTAAACATGCCGGTTCTACTATGATAGCACACTCGGGGAAAAAGAAACATGGCAACAAAACCCCCCAAGTGGTGGTACACTCCCACCCCCAACTAAACATGGTGCAATGCCCTCAATGCACCGATATCAATCAAATACAAGGGAGTGAAGACATACCTGTGGCGCCCTAAGTGTTGGAAGTGGGCTCGCCCGCAGTGGGATTATCAAACTGCTCAGTCGTAGGTGAATCTGATGGAGGGACAACCTGGCTAGCAGAAGCACCACGCGCCCTCTGCTGTGCCTCAATCTGGCTCGCATTGTACTCCACCCTGGAGGCTTTAACAGCCCTCCGCAGATCACTCTCGTACTCAACACCACTGTCCCCCCGATCCTCCGGACTGTGGGGTCTCTTGCCTCTATCCATCGGAGGCTCCTCATCAGAGAACAAATCAACCTCAAATGCTGGTCGGACGGAGGTCTAGGCAGGCATAGGTGGTATAATAGGAGTGCTACTTGCTGCCAATGCCTGAACCTCCTCTCTCAATGCAGCCACCTCCGGGGTGAAGCCGGTCATATCAGGGAGTGGTGCAGCACTCAATCGGGAGGCCATACGTGCCTCAAAACTATCAATCCTCCCATGCAATCCCCTCATAAACTGGTCCATCACCATAGTCATACGAGCCTCCACCCTAGTCTCCATAGCCTCTACAGTGGTCCTAACCCAAGGCTTAAGCTGGGATACCAACTTAGCCATCTGGGTCTCAGTGTGAGCTTGGCGCTCAAACATCTCTGTCTGCCTGTCAATCGACTGCTGCAGAAAGTCCCTCGATACTGAAACCATCCCAGAAAGAGGCGGTGGAGCACTAGTACCGGGGACCTCATCATTAATAGGGCCAGCGCCCTCAGTCTGTACAGGAATAGTCATAGGGACCCTAACTGGTACGGGAACAGGCATAGGGGTACTACTATGCTCATCCAGGGTTGCGCCCGATGACTCAAACGGCTGTAACCCTCGTGGAAGAATGGGGTATGAACCCCTCTGCTGCATCATTCCAATATCTGTAATGTGGGTCACCTCGATATAATGGTCGAGGACAGGTATCCTGGCCGCCCCCTCCCTATCACATAGCCCCTGGATCAGGCATGGAAAGGGTATACTCGTGTGATCTTTGAAAGCCCGTTCATGGATCTCCCGGATGATGTACCTCGCAAAAGAATCTCATAACCAGCCAAGATGTTGGCTACTACCACAGCCCAGTCCAATGTGAGTGACTTGTCAACATTGGTTGGACCCAACCGATGCCGAACCACCGACCACTAGAATCTACCAGCAAAATAAAGCGTGGACTTTTTGATGTCCAGCTTCCCAGTCACCCAACTAGCTGCCACACCATCTTCGGCTATGTACCCCGCAATCCATTTAAGCAGCTCTAATTTCTGCTCCGTATCTCGCATCCTAACTCTATCTCTGACAGTGTCCATTCGATGATCAAATTCAGCAGTCGAAGCTGGAAGTGGAAGGTCAGCCCCAAATAAGAAGAGATGAATGGTCTACTCTGAAATATCCACGCGGGTACCACGAACCATGACGTGAGTCAAAAATGGCTGCAAAAGATATCGCTGCCCAACACGAGTGCTCAAGTTAACTGATGTAGCATAAGAGGCATAAAACACTCAGACTAACTCCGAGCTATATCGACTAGAAGGCTACGCCATCCAACCCAAACCATATCTCTCAAAGATAGGCCAAATATCAGGCAGTGTCCTTAACTCCTACAACCCGGTATCGGGGATCCTCTATAATGCTCCTCTGACACACACCCCTCTCAGTCAACTCAGCATCTCTATCATAAAAGGCACGCATGACCTACACACACCATCGCTGAATCTCCCTACTCTACGCGAGAGTTGGAACACTCTGGTCACCAAAACCAAAAACAGAAGTTGTTGCCTCCGCCGCAGAAGTACCCTGAACCGTAGCATCATCTACAGAGCCTGATGCAGAAGCATCCTCCCACTCTTCAGACTAGGGGGCGAACTCAGAGGACTCAGTCGGAACAACTGGCTCGATAGGTTGTGGGGCCGGCTGAAGTACTGCCCGGGCAGCTGCTCGAGCTCACGTCTGTAACCTCGTAGCCCGAGGTACCAAATCAGTATCATCATGGCTAATGTCAAACTCCTCCACAAAACCACTTTCTCAGACTCAGTCGGTTCATCACTCAGACCGGTCGGTGAATTCAGATTTTTGGTGTGAATCCGAGATGAGGCATCAAGATGGTCACTCTTGGGGTTTGATTTGGGAGGCATGGTAACGGTTTTGGGTCATATTTTTGAGTGCAAGGGTCGTTTTTGGATCGTATATGGGTTAGTGGGTCGAGTTTTCAAAATTTTGGGGTTATAGGGTTTGGATTTTTGAAATTTTGAGGGTCTAGGGTTCGGATTTTTTTGAGTTTATGGTGATAAGGGGATCGGATTTGGGTTAATAGATTGGAGAAGTAATGGAATTAGGGTTTAATTAGATGATTTAAAAGTGGGGAAATAATGGAGTGGGTCGGAGTTATATCGGGTGAAGGAGAAAGGATCCAATTTTATTTTAGGAAAATGGGTTCGGGTTGGGTCGAATTTGGTCCATCTGTAAATTTCAAAATATCATGGTACAACCCATGTGACGTTGGTTGGACTCAGGTCACGTGGGTTCTATTGTAGGTAGGTCCTGCGTCTGAACAAATATCTTCCGATTTCCACGATACCAACCACGTGAGGTGGGTTATACTCACGCTACGTGGGTCCTGACGTGGGTGTGGTTCTGAAACCAGACTTTTAACTCTGATTTTCACGATACAAACCACGTTACATGGGTGTGAATCAGGTCTCGTGAGTCTTGTCGTGGATGATACTGAACCAATTCAGGTAAATTTTGTGATTTTCAGCTAACTGCTCCTTAATAATCAGATCTCCGCATAAGAAAATCTTGGGTTGCCTCCCAATCAGCGCTTGATTTAATGTCGCGGCACGACACAACTAACTTGAATACTCAGACTTCACCAACTATCCCATGGGTTTCCTCCAGTGAAGCGCCTGATTTAACGTCGCGACACGACATGGTAAGCTTGACTACTCAAACTTCATCAAGCTCAAGTTCTTCAATTGTCCTTATCTCTTCCGGAACTCCCACATAATGCTTAACACGCTGTCCATGGACTTTGAATAGAACATTATCTGCTCATTTTAGCTCAATAGCACCATGTGAGAATACCCTAACTATTGTGAATGGGCCTGACCATTTGGACTTTAGTTTTCCAGCAAATAGGCAAAGCTTGGAATTATACAGTAAAACCAAATCTCCTGGGTGAAACTCTCGATTCTCAATTCGACGATCATGATACAATTTCATCTTCTCTTTATAAAATGTTGAACTTTCGTAAGCCCGGAGACAAAATTTATCCATCTCATTCATCTGCTCAAGTCTCAATTGAGCCGCTTCACTCCAGTCTAAATTCAACCTCTTCAATAGCCACAAAGCCTTATGTTCCAGTTCAACCGGAAAATGGCAAGATTTTCCAAAAACCAACTGATACGGTGATGCACCAATTGGTGTTTTGAAAGCAGTTTGATATGCCCATAACGCATCATCCAATCTTCAAGCCCAATCAGTCTTATTTGGATTAACTATTTTCGAGAAAATGGACTTGATCTCGCGATTTGACACCTCAACCTGCCCGCTTGTCTGAGGATGGTAAGGTATTGCCACCTTATGTTTGACACCATATTTTTCAAGCAGGGCTTTGAACATACGGTTGCAAAAGTGGGATGCTCCATCACTAATGATAATTTGGGGTGTCCCGAATCGTGAGAATATGTTCCTTTTCAAGAATGTTGTGACACTTCTACCTTCGTTATTAGGAAGCACAATTGCCTCCACCCACTTAGAAACATAGTCAACAGCTACCAAGATGTATTTCATCCCATACGAGCTCACAAAATGACCCATAAAATCAACTCCCCACACATCGAACAATTCAAGCTCAAGTATAGTTGTCATGGGAAGTTCGTGCCTACGTGAAATATTCCCTTGCCTTTGACATTGGCCACAAGCGCGAGCATAATCATGAGCATCTTTGTAAATACTGGGCCAGTAGTACCCACATTGCAAGATTTAATGGGTGGTCCGCGCACCTCCATGATGACCCCCAACTGGAGATGAGTGACATGCTTCCAAAATACTCATCATCTCGACCTCTGGGACACATCTTTGAATTATGACATCAGCACATACCCTGAACAGATACGGATCATCCCAGAAGAATTTTCTTACCTCATGCATGAATTTCTTTCTCTGTTGATATGTCATATCTTCTGGGACTAAATCACTTGCCAAGAAGTTGGCAAAATCAGTAAACCATGGGATTAAGTCTTGGGATGCTGCCAGTACTTGCTCATCTGGAAAAGTATCATCAATCTCAAGATCATCCTTCAATTTAAGCATGACTTCCTCCTCAAGGAGTGATAGATGGTCAGCCATTTGATTTTTGGTCCCCTTACGATCTTTGACTTCAAAGTCAAATTCTTGCAGCAGAAGTACCCACCGAATCAGTCTTCGCTTAGCATCCTTTTTCGACATAAGCTACTGAAGAGCTGCATGGTCTTTATGCACAATCACTTTCGTACCTATCAAGTAAGATTTGAGTATCTCAAAAGCGAATACTACGACCAAAAATTCCTGCTCAGTCACAGTGTAATTCTTTTGAGCTGGATTAAGCACTTTTCTAGCATAGTAAATCGAATGTAATATCTTCTCACGTCTTTGGCTAAGGACTGCACCAAAATTCACTCCACTAGCATCGCACATAACCTCAAAAGGCTTAGTCCAATTCGGTGACACAATAATAGGGGCTGAAACCAACTTCTCCTTAAGACACTCAAATGCTTTAAGACATGCTTCATCAAACACAAACTTCACCTCTTTTTCTAAAAGTTTGCGCAAGGTATGTGCAATCTTGGAGAAATCCTTGATGAATCTTCTATAAAAACCAGCATGACCTAAGAAACTTCGAATACCTTTTAAAGAGATAGGTGGGGGTAGCTTCTCAATTACTTCAATCTTCACCTTATCCACCTCAATGCCATTCTTTGAAATCTGATACCCCAATATGATACCCTCATTGACCATAAAGTGGCATTTTCCCAATTCAGCACTAGGTTGCACTTTTTGCATCTTTGTAGCACATTGGCAAGGTGTGCCAAACAACCATCAAACGAGTCTCCCACAATAGAAAAGTCATCCATAAAAACCTCGATATTGTCTTCCACCATGTCAGATAAAATAGACATCATGCAGCATTGCAAGGTGGCTGGTGCATTACACAACCGAAAGGCATCCTCTTGAATGCTAACGTCCCATATGGACAAGTGAAGGTGGTCTTCTCTTGGTCTTCGGGGGTAATAAAAATTTGATTGTACCCTAAATAGCCATCAAAAAAACAATACCATCCTCTACTAGCAAGACGGTCTAACATCTGGTCCATGAAGGGCATAGGAAAATGATCTTTCTCAGTCCAAGAATTTAGCTTTCGATAATCCATAAAAACTCTACATCCAGTCACCGGCCTCATTGAAATCAACTCTTTTTTGTCATTTGGAACCACAGTGATTCCTCCCTTTTTCGGCACACACTGAACTGGGCTCACCCACTTGCTATCAGCAATAGGGTAAACCACTCTTGTATCTAACCACTTGATGATCTCTTTATTCATAACCTCTTGCATATGTGGGTTCAGACGACGCTAGTGGTCAATGCTGGGTATGCACTTAGGAACAAGCTGGATCTTATGAGTGTAAATGCCGGGTGGAATACCTATGATATCAGCAATGGACCAACCAATGGCCCTTTTAAATCTTCTCAATATTGAAACCAAAGCCTCTACTTCCCAATCAACCAATTTAGCAGAAATAATCACTGGCAAGGTATTGTTGGCTCCCAAGAATATGTAGCAAAGGTGGGCCGGAAGAGCCTTAAGCTCTAAAATTGGAGACTACTCAATAGACGGACGAGGTGGTGGAGTTACCATATTCTTCAAATCGAGATCCAGTTTCTTTAGAGCATAAGTGTATACTCCTTGACCAGCGAGTGCACCTACCATCTCATCATAGTCTTCAATACCATTGACATCAAAATTCATGATCACGGGAGCCAGAGGTTCTACTCCCAACTTTTCTTCAAGACACACACAACAACCTTACTATCATCAACCGCATCTATCACTAAAATCACCCGCTTATCTTTTGGCTGCTTCATTGAACGACAGACATTGAAAGTAACATATTCATCATTCAATCTAAATTTCAGCTCCTTTGTCTGAAATGTCAGTCCTAATCTCCTTCAAGCAATTTTACTGACTTTCTGCTCCTTTGACCAGTTTATTAGGAAGTGCCTCCATCCTTGAATTTCCAGACTCCTCATCACGTCTTCCTGGTGGTACATAAAGGTCATTCTTCTCTCTATAATACTCTTTCCTCCTCCAATCACCGTCACGGTCTCATTCTCGATCTCTATATCCCAATTTGTTGTAGTTGTCTCCATAATAGTTCCAACCTTGATTCCCTTGCCTTGAGTTCCAAGAGTCTTGATTAGACCCTTGGCCCTTGGCTCGAAAACCCGCCACTTTGCAATCTAGGTACTTCGCCTCTTCATCAGACTCACTATCATCATGTCTAGCCGATTTACTTTGTGTACCTACAACCTGCACCTTTTCCGCATCTCTGGCCGCTATCTGCTTAGCCAGAAGACCAATTTCTGTGCTCAACTGAGCGACCTCTTGAGCCACAGATTCGTCTAAAGCCCTTTGAGTTGCCGAAGCTCCAATAGCATATGTGCCAGCCGGCGTATCTGTCTCCCGAGTATGCCATCCTCGGTTGGTCTTAGTGACATGATCTAATATCTCCAAAGCTTGGTCCCATCTCAGACTCATGAATGCTCCACCAGTGATAGTATCTGGTACCTTCTTTGTGTTGACATTCAAAGCCCTGTAGAAGATTTCAAGTAAATTCCTACCACTCATCCTGTGATTTGGCACATTCTGCAGCTTCTTTTAAACCTCAGCCATGTCTCATAGAGTGCTTCAGAATGAACCTGTCTGAAATTATAAATCTCATCTTTCAACTGCAATATCTTGGAAGGTGGGAAAAATCTTTCCAAAAATTGATTTCTCAATTCTTGCCAAGTAGTGATGGAACCTTATGGTAGCTCAGCTAACCACAAAGTGGCTTCTCCTGTAAGGGAGAATAGGAACAACCTCAACTGAATCGCCTCTTGTTTAACTCCAGGCAGATTGTACGACGTGCAGACCCCCACAAAATTCATTACGTGTATGTTTGGATCATCAGTAGGAAGACCCGCGAACACATCCTTCAAGTTTAGCAGATGGATCATGGCACTAGTAATGTCAAACTTAGTGTTCGGAGTTAAATCTAGTGTAATGATGGCACCAGTCTCGATTGGATCAAAATAGGCTACATCTTCTTCTTCAGGATCATCATAAACAGGCGCATGTGGTCTCGGTTGTTCTCTTAGTCGTCTTTGTCGCTCTTCAGCCTCAGCCATATGCTGTGCTGCTTCCTGCATAGCTCGATTATCTCTCTCTGCTTGTCTAAGAGCAGCTTGTCTAGCATGCTCTTCTCGTGTTAGTCAAGCAGTAGTTTGATTCGTTGTTTCCTGACCAACCCGATGAATTGGCTGGTTATGAATGTCTTCGGCAGCTGCGGGATTCTGAGCTCCTTCAGTATTCACCATTCTTTGATTAGCTCTCAGAGTCCTTTCGATTTCAAGATCAAGTGGAATCAGGGGATTGCCTTGACTCCTAGTGTTTGGCATACACCGGCGTATGCCCTCAAACGTATGTAAAAACACAACCAATCAATTTCAACCAGTAATAATCAACTCCATAACCGTATTCCCCGACAACGGAACCTAAATTTGATGTCGCCCAAAATATACCTTTGGAAAAGTATACTGCGGTTGCTGAATCAAATTAGAACCCAACTAGGTTGGGGTCGATCCCACAGGGAATAGTTTGAAGTGTGAGTAGAATACCGGATGGAACAACTGGAAAGTAAATAAAACTGGGGGTTTATGTGAATCTAAAGTGACAGTAATGATCGCTGGTTATATCAAGTTCGTAGACAATGAGAGAAATACACTAGGACTGTGATCCCCAATGGTTCCTTAACTCCACAGTTTACTTGTGCTAACAAGATTGTCCCGCTGCGTTGCATGCAAAATCTGACAAGTTAGGTTTATCTAACTGTCTCTCGACCTTCATTAGATAGATTTTACTCTTCCCCTCTCGGTCTCCAAGTTTTGCACTACTAACCCTTGTCCTGGATCTCAGATAACCATTCCCGCTAAGGCTCCGGTTATTAGATGAAGGTTGATAGCTTCAAATCTCTGTTGTTATCTCCTTTTCCAAATATCTACCTCTCTCTCGAGCAAGTCTAGAATACAGGCGAGTTTCTAACGTTTGCAACCATTAGAAGAAAAATCACAACGAAGGAAACAACAATACATGCATTCATAGCGGTACAAAATTGCTTTGCACTTAACCGTTTTCGTTAATTCCTCATGGTTCACACAACCCTAGTTGATGGGTTTAGATGCTCATAATCGTAAGAACACAAGAAGAATTCAGAGATGAAAACATAATTATGATTTCACAACAATGAAGAAAAACCAAAATCTCAATTATCAATAAAACTCAAATTAGGGTTTGTAACTACAAAACCAAGAATATGTTTGAAACAGTATGAAATAACTCTCAAAATAATGTAATGTCTAACTCTCGCACCTAGGACTATACAGGGGTATTTATGGATACAAAACTAGTCTTATGCAAAACAAAATAGGAGAATTGAGTCGGCAGCTTCCATGGTATCGTGACTTGGTATCGTGGAACCAAGTCACGCCACATAGGTTGGTGTTGTGGGAATCAGGCTCAATTAGACGTCTTCAGAAGTTGAGTCACGGCATACTTCCACGTCACGTGGGTGGTAGCTACGCCACGTGACTCCTGCCGTCGAAATCAGAAAATAATTTTAATCTCTGCAGTGGACCCACGCTATCCACTCATGTCACATGAGTGGCAGTCATGCCACGTGACTCGTGTCGTGGGTCCCTGTCTTATGCAGGTTCTTGTTCTTTCTTCTTCTGACACTTTGTTCTCGGGCTTGATTCTTCCTTTCTGATCATTTTGCCTTTAAAACCTTTTTTCCTGTAAAGTAGGATAGAAACCACATCATAGCAACAAAACATACCCAAGTTATTGCATATTTTCCTTGTTTAAGGCATCAAAAGTTCCATGTAACCATGACACATCACTCCTCAGTTAGGTAGGATATGTGGTCGGTCAGGTACCCAGTCTGGGGGCGGATGGGATCGTTTGTATGCTGTTCCTAGTAGACCAAAGGCCGAGTCTTCAGATACTGTTATTACAGGTATGATTGTTGTCAGCTAGCTACAATTTTACTTGATCCAGGATCCACTTATTCTTATGTGTCTGATTTTTTTCCTTCACAATTAGTGTTCTCTTGGGAGATTTTATCTGTACCATTGAATATATCTACTCCCCGTGGGTGAATTTTTATTAGCGGATAGGGTTTATAGATCATATATTGTGACAGTCCGTGAGTTTGATACTCAGGTTGATCTTATTGTGTTAGATATGGTGGATTTTGATGTGATTCTAGGCATGGACTGGTTGTCCCCTTATCATGCGGTCTTGGATTGTTTTGCCAAAACCATTACCTTGGCCATTCCTGGCATTCCCCCAGTTGTGTGACAGGGTTCCTTTAGCCGCATGCCGACTGGGATTATTTCTTATGTTTGGGCTAAGAGACTGATTTCGAGGGGTTGCCAGTCTTATCTCGCTTATATTCGTGATGTTAGCATGAAGAGTCCTTTGCTTGATTTTGTTCCTATAGTCTAAGACTTTTCTGATGTCTTTCCTACCGATCTACTTGGCCTTCCTCTTGAGCGTGATATTGAGTTTGTTATTAATCTTGAGTTGGGCGCTAAACTTATTTCTATGGAACCTTACTGTATGGCTCCTGCAGAACTTAAGGAGCTGAATTCTTAGCTTTAAGACTTTTGGGGAAGGGTTTTATTTGTCTGAGTGTATCATCTTGGGGTTCTCCTATCTTATTCATAAAGAAGAAGGATGGTTCTATGCATATGCGTATTGACTACAGGCAGCTGAATAAGGTGACAGTGAAGAATAAGTATGCTATGTCTCGTATTGATGATTTGTTTGGCCATCTTCAGTGAGCGGCAATGTTTTCTAAGATTGACTTGAGATCCAATTACCATCAATTGAGGATTCGGGCTGCAGACAGCCTTAAGGACTCGTTATGGCCATTTTGAGTTCCTGGTGATGTCTTTTGGGTTGACCAATGCCCCAGCAGTTTTCTTGGATTTGATGATTCTCATTTTTAGGCCTTATTTAGACTATTTTGTGATTATCTTCATTGATAGCATCCTTATGTTTTTGAGAAGTAGGAAAGAGCAGAAGCAGTATTTGAGGATTGTACTCCAGACTTTGAGAGACCAAGGCTTTTTGCCACATTCTCAAAGTGTAATTTTTGGCTCGATTTTGTTACCTTTCTAGAGTATGTGGTGTCTAAGTATGGGATTATGGTACACCCAGTGAAGATTAAGGCAATTCGCCATTAGGCCAGACCTACATCTCTAACCAAAGTTCATAGTTTTATTGGTTTGGCTGGTTACTACAGGCGGTTTGTTGAGGGTTTTCCTTCTATTCCGGTGCCTATGACTAGATTGACTAGGAAGGAGGTTCCTTTTTAGTGGTTTATTAAGTATGAATTGAGCTTTCAGAAGCTCAAGGACTTACTTACTTCAGCTCCTATATTGACCCTTCCTATTGAGTGCGAGGGGTTTATCGTATATTTTGATGTTTCTAGTATTGGTTTGGGTTGTGTTCTGATTCAGCATGGCCGAGTCATTATTTATGCATCAAGGAAGCTGAAGGTTCATGATTGCAACTACCCCACCCATGATTTAGAGTTTACAGTGGTTGTTTTTGCGCTTAAAATTTGGAGGCATTACTTGTATGGTGTTCGCTGTGAGATCTATACTGATCACCATAGTTTTCAGTACATTATGACTCAGAGAGAGCTTAATTCAACGCAGCACATATGGTTAGAGTTGTTGAAGGACTATGATATCTCTATTCTATATCATCCGGGCAAGGCGAATATGGTAGTGAACACTTTGAGCCGGATGTCGGTGAGTATGGGTAGCTTAGCTTTTCTTTCAGCTTCAGAGTGGCCGTTGGCTTTGGACATTCAGTTCTTAGCTAACTTGATGGTTCGCATTGATATTTTAGGCTCCAGGAGGATCCTTGCTAGTGTTGAGGCTAGACCAACCTTATTTGAGTAGATTCGGAGTCACCTATTTAAGGATAGTAGACTTTTGGCATTTGCGATCAAGTTCTAAGAGGTGAGTCCTGTTGGGCTTCCTCGAATTCAGAGGGTATTCAAATATTTGATGGTTGTGTTTTTGTTTTGAGGGTTGGAAACCTAATTCAGTTTATATTGCGGGTGGCTCATAGCTCCAGATATTCTATTCACCCTGGGATAGCTAAGATGTATAGAGATTTGAGGTAGCATTGCTGGTGGAGTGGTATGAAGAAGGATGTAGTGTACTTTAAGGCTTGTTAGCTATGTTATTAGTAGGTAAAGGCTGAGCATCAGAGATTGGGTAGATTGCTTCAGAGATTACCCATTCCTGAGCGAAAGTGAGAGCGGATTACTATGGATTTCATGAGTGATTTTCCACGTACCTCTCGTGGTTCAGATAGTGCTTGGGTCATAGTATATTGGTTGACCAAAGTGGCTCATTTCATCCTGATTCAAATTTTCTTCAATGCCGAGAGGTTAGCCCATATCTATGTTCGTTAGATAGTTCACCTTCATGAAGTACCCATGCCCATTATTTCAGACAGAGGCTCGGTGTTCACTTTTAGCTTCTGGAGGACATTTCAGGAGGAGTTGGGTACTCAGGTTGTTCTTAGCAACACTTTTCATCCTCAGACGGATGGTTAGTTGGAGCAAACTATTCAGGTTATGGAGGATATGCTCTACACCTGTGTGATGGACTTGGAGGTTAGTGGGAGCAACACTTAGCCTTAGTGGAGTTTGCTTATAATAATAGCTACCATTCGAGCATTGAGATGGCACCATTTGAGGCTTTATATGGTAGGAATTGTTGATCATCGATAGGATGGTTTGAGACCTCTGAGGTTAGGCCCCGTAGTACTAACTTGCTTCGTGAGTGGCTGGAGAGGGTGCAGGTGATTTAAGATAGGTTGAAGGCAGCTCTGAGTCAGAAGAAGAGTTATACTGATAGTAGACTTCGTACCTTGAAGCTTGGAGTTACTGATCGAGTTTTCCTTAGTGTATCACCCGTGAAGGGCGTGATGAGGTTCGGGAAAAGGGGCAAGCTCAACCCCAGGTATATTGGGCTATTTGAGATACTACGGATGGTTGGAGAGGTAGCTTAGGAATTGGCCTTTCCCACAGATTTTATAGCTATTAATCCAGTTTTCCATGATTCTATGTTGTGGCATTATATCCCGTATGAGTATCATAAGCTTCGATAGGGCTCAGTTTAGTTGAATGAGAGGTTGACCTTCGTGGAGGATCCAGTCCTCATATTAGCTAGGGCTGTCAGGCGGTTATACTCTAGGGAGATTCCCGTATTTAAGGTCCAGCGGATGCACCACCTAATCGAGGAGGCTACCTAGGAGATGGAGAGTGAGATATGGGCCCAGTATCCTCACCTATTCTAGTCCTCAGGTACATCTAGACCCTTTACTTTCGCGAATGAAAGTTCTTTTAGTAGTGGATATTGTAATGATCTTCCAAGTCATTTTCTACATTTTTGCACTATTTTGACATTTAGAGCTTTCCTATAGCTGCCCCAAGTCAATTATGACTTGTTGGAGCCAACAGTTCGGTTACCGGGCAGTTGGTTTGGTTCTTAGAGCCAATTTTCTATTTTAAAGTTCTTGCTGTTAAGGATTGGGTATTGGGCCTACACTTTAGGTAAATGGTCTTGTATACAAATTATGACAGTTTTGTTAGATCTGAAACATCGACTTTAGGCTAGAGGGACCATTGGTTTAGGTCCTGAGCCTTCCAGATTTCTTTTGGGCAATTGGGTGGATTTTAGTTAAAATGGTCATTGGGTGTGGGACCCTTATTTGATCAAAACTACCTCGCATAAAAATTTTGATAGTGTAGTTGAGTCCTAAATGTTGAATTTGGTAGGGTAGCACATTTTTTTTGAGTTTGTGGGATATCAAATGGATCCCGAGGGCCGGATAGAGACTTAGCAAATTTTATTAAGTGCTGGTTTAGGCATCAGCTGGTATGACCACTTAAGCGGCCATTTGGTCGCTAAAGCGACCAATGGACTGCTTTAGCAGAAGCCCAAGTGTCCCCAAATGTAGCTAAAGCGACCCAATTACGGCTTTAACAGTCATCTCTTAAGCGACGATTAAACATTTTAGCGGTAGGGTCCAGTCATGGGTGGACCGCTTTAGCAGTATTTTGCCGCTGCCGCTGCTATTAATGGGGTAAAACCAATTTTCTCTCTTATTCTTGTAAGTCCCAAGTCTATTAAGCCCTAGGAGACTTAGAAACTAGTGGAGCTTGATCATTGGGTGTCGGGAGTGTGTTGGAGACCTCATTTCAGTCATTCCCAGTAGTTTATTCCGTAAGTTTCCTTCAATTTCTTAGTTAATTCTCTGATTTAAACTTAAATGCCTAGATTCTTTGCCGACTGAATTTATGGTGTATTTCTGCTTGGATTTCACTTATTTTTTAGGGTAAATGATCCTTTAGCCTAGAGGGACGTGTTGACGGTTTCAAAGTTGTGAATTTGTAAGCGGGCTCCACATGAGATTTTTAGCTTGATTTTGAATCCGAAACATTTGTATGCAATATGGGTAATTTTTATTCTCGTATTAATATGTAGATCAATATTTTGATATTTTGATAGTGTGGCATCAAGAGGAGACTTCTCGAAAGGGAAAAGCTCAGATTTAGTGGACTTTCTTGGGAATTCATCGGCGACCAGGTAGGCTAGGCTTACCTTCCTCATTGATTGAGCTTTATTATGATATTAGTATAATATTATGCTAGATTTCTATTGGAATTTATGGCTTGGTCGCATGTTTAGTGGAATTTAGAATAATTAGACGATTAGAGAGTTGTTTTAAGGTAGTAATTGACCCATTTATCGTCTCCTCAAATTAAATTGTTGACCTAGGGTTTATTTGGACATAATTAACACCTTGCAAAGGATTCTTGAAGCCTTAGTCTAGTTTTGGGTAGAAATTACCTTAGTATAGACTTTCGAGGTTAGTATTGGGCCCCAGAGACCCTCTATTAGGTCAAATATCCTAATTAGCTCCTTGTAGACCTAGTAGGACTCCTTTCATAAACCTTACTTATATTCTTGAGCCTTAGGTTGATTTGTACATCCTTCTAGTCTGTGGTTAGATTTGATATCGTGTATTTACTCTAAAAACCGATTCGAGTCCGACATCTATGATATGGTTATGATGTTAAGAACTCCGTTCTAGTCCGGCATTTTATGGTTCACTTATGATATTGGGGATCCAGTCCAAGTCCAGTATTTCCTTGTAATACGGAGTTCTCGGATATGGCCTTGGAGGTCGGTTATCTTAGATTCATTTTCTTCATTGGTTCTTCTCTTATATGTGCCTACTATACTTCTGCATCTTTTCTGATGCAGATCAGAGTACAAGCGGCTGCCGCCGTTTTATCCAACTTGCTCTCAGGGCTAGGAAATAGGTTGAGCTTTCAGAGCTGGGTTGATTCTCTCTCCCTCCTTTACTTTTGGACAGTCTTTAGTTGCCGAGACTTTCTGCATATTGGCACTGTGCAATACTCTCTTTTGTATTTAGTCACTCTTTTACTGGCCTTACTAAGACGTGGGATATTCTTTTTCTCTCTCTCTCTTATTTGACATCTAGTACCATGATATTATATTCTCTTGATAACTATCTTGTTGTATGATTTATTTCTGGTATTATGTTACGTTCCGCCAATCAGCCCATTTCTTCTCATTCCGGGCTATGGTTTGGCTTACCTACTGGCGGGTGAAAGTATGTGCTATCATGAATCAGAAATTAGGTCATGACAAATCTACTACAATTTCCCGCAATTCGTGAATACTAGAATGAACTCTACTCTAGGACCTGTATTCTAGCAACATTGAGTCATTAAAAAGTAACTAAAAGTCACCCATGAACATTCTACACCAGATAATCAACCTAGGGTTAACCCTTAAATTCTACTATGAACATGATTCTAATAATCCTACCAAATAAAAGAAGTATTTATGCGTTAGAATAGAGGAGAAACCTTACCTCAAAGATGAAAATCTCCCCAAACTGAAGAAAATCACCTCTTTCTACCCTAGAACGTGTTTTGGATATTTTTGTTATGAAATAACGCTAAATCTCAAATATTCTGGGTATACTGCCTCGACTCCATTGCATCAGTCTCTTTATCGCTGCAGCGACACTACTGGAGCTGTACCTTTCACTACAGTGAGTCAATGGTTATTTGTCTTCCACTGCAGCGATGTGGATTTTGCTGCAGTGATACCACTGTATCAGGACTCCATGCCGTTGTAGCGGTACCCTAGGTACAAACTCGAGACCCATCCCAGCCTAGTCCATTTCACGACAAACTCTATAAACAGAATTCTATGAACTCGATTTTCGCACTGAAAGTTTCAATGAACTATTAAACTCTCGACTAATATAATATAATGTTTAGTCCACCAAATACTAATCCACAATTCACTAGATTTCTCTAGACCATACAACATTAAAAATATAATCAAAGCCAACCTAGCCTGAGATTTAAAAATTTGTGTCCGAGGGAAATTATACTCAGTTGTCTCATGCTAACCAATACCGTAACGACGGAACAGGTCGTTAAAATAAATTCCTGTACACCCAACATCTATAAAAGTAAATTCCTATATTTTACAAATAAATAAAGATTTAATAGTTATATCTTTAATTAATTTGAAAGTTTATAAGTATTAGGATTGTAATTAAACGATAATTATTTGAGAAAAATAGCACATGACAATTTATCTATTGTAGAGTAATTTAATGAATGACAAAAATTTCAATCAACATTCCTAAGAACCTTCGTTCTTTTAAAGTAATATATATAGATTTTACTTCTATAGACGCAATAACTTTGGAATTCCTTGCTATTACTATTGTTCTGTGGTGATTTAATTATCTTTGTTATTTTTCCAAGGAAAATTAGCAAGGTATTGAGGAGATCGACAACTTGAAATTTGCAAATAAAGAACTAAAAAGGTAGTATAATATTGGGTTTTGAACTCTAAAGGATTGGCTACCAAACGAAAAGGAAGACTCTAAAAGGAATTTTCAAATAAGGAGAGATTTAACAAACATAATTTTAGACAATTTTAATGTCTAAATATTAGGAGTTCCTACCTTGTACAAATAAGTAAAGATTTAGTAGTTATATCTTTAGTTGATTTGAAAGTTCTAAATATCATGATAATAATTAAATGATAATTATTTGAGAAAAATGGTAAATGAAATTTTTTGTCTATAATTTGAAAGTTCTAAATATTACGATAACAGTTATATGACAATTATTTTGAGAAAAATAGTAAAAGACAATTTGCTCTATAATGTGAAAGTTTTAAATATTAGGATAATAATTAAATGACAACTATTTTGAAAAAAAAGTAAATTATAATTTTTTCTATTATAGAATTTTTTTTTTTAACGAAGACCAAAAATTTCAATCAACATCAGTCATTTTAAAGCTATAGTATAAACTTAATTATTTAAAGAGTTATATATGCATTTAGTCAAAGTAAAGAAGGGCTAATTGATAAATAATATAGTTTTGAAAGATAAATTTAAAAACTCTTAAAGAGTGCAACGTTTTTTTCCTACTCTATAAAAGCTAATACTCTTTACTCCTTTATTCTTTCTTTTTTTGATTTCTCACCCGGTGTACGGTACTCACGTTGGAGCTCCGATTAATATGGATCGCACACTGCAGGGCCCATTTGGGGGTGGCGCTCCCAATAGAATATTTTCCATACCCAGGCCTCTAACCCGAGACACCTCTGGTTAAGGGTGAACACATGCACCACTGCACCACAACCTATGTTGGTTCACTCCTTTATTAATTACAACCCTATGTTTGACTTATCCACCACACTCCTAGACCTTTTTCTTGTATGTGTATGGCAATCATGAACCTATAGTATCTTCCACCATTTGATATTTTTATATGCAAGTCGCTTGCCAACTTTAAGTTGCAACACACACAAATATTACTTTGCATAATATTAGTATCTAGCCACTTGAAGATGGCTTCCAACATGCATGTAGTAAGACCAGACGCATTCATCAAGACAAAAATCTCTTTCGGGTAAGACCAGACGCATGCATTTAAATTAATTGGTCTGATTGTTTTTACTATTAGTTTTTCTGTAATCTACTAAATTGGTTGATTTTTCTGCTTTTCTATTACTGGGATAATTGTGTAATGACCCTCCAGGACATTTTCCTTGTTTGCATGTGGTTTCAGCACATATAGATTTCCTATAGCTACCCCAGATTATTTGTGACTTGCTGGGACTGACGGTTCAGTCATTAGGCAGATCGTTTAGATTTTAGAATCGTTTCCTTGTTTAGAAGTTTCTGGTAGTCGGATATAGGTATCGGGTCTAAACTCTAGTTATAAGGCCTTGGATGCCATTTCTGATAGTCTCAGCGGATTCAAAACATCAACTTTAGGGTAGATGGACCGGGTCTGGAAGCTCCCGGGCTTGTTTTGGGCTATAGGTCGGTCATTGGCTTTGCTATGTTAGCTCAGGGTGTAGGCCCCAGTTCTTGTCGGAATGACCTCTGAAGGAAATTACGACAATGCTATTGAGTTTGGAGCATCAAATTAGTAAGGTAACGTAGCTCATTTATGTACACGGGATCCCGAATTAATCCCGGGAACATAGACGGAAAGGCCCAAGACTTAGTCATCCATGTCATTGGCCATGCGCTTAAGCAGCAATGGGCAGACTTTAGCACCTAGCGCTTAAGTAGCCATTGGTGCGCTAAAGAGGTCATGCCATGGCATAGGTGGGTGCTAAGAGGCCAAGGGTTGACTTTAGCGCATGGGCGCATAAGCCTCCTAAGGCACGCTAAAGCGGCCACTCGGTGAGGCGGTGGGCAGCACTTAAATGGCCACTTATAGTGCTTTAGCGCTGGGTGCTTAAGCGGCCATTAGGGATTTTTAGCGCGACCTGTAGCCTATATATATATATGTTTTCCACTGTTCTCTCTCATTCCAAGCGGTGGACATAGCTATATACTTCATTTCTGGACATAAAAGCTTAACTTTGAGCTATTCTCTTGAGGTCCAAGCTTGGCGATTGGAATATTTGGATCCGTGGGCTAGTTCTTGTCATTTCTACGGTACTTTTTCTTGGTTTTATGCTTGTTTCATTTACTTTGGTGGTGGTGCTCCTGTTATTGATGTTAGAGCTATTATTTGTGCTCAGATTTGGGTATGGTAGTTGTGACTATCGGTCACAAGGTAATTTGGGACGTTGTAACAGTTTCAATTTCGCGATTCCACAAGTGGGCCCCATATTGATTGTTTGGTCATTTTCTGACCTAATGAAATATGGGTATCAATAGTCATGTTTTGACTTATAGTTTTCTATTGTGATAGTGTTGCAACGATTGGATACCTTTCAGAAGGAGAAAGCTCTTATGTAGCTGACTCGTTGATATGCTCTTGACGGCGTCCAGGTAGGCTTCGGTCTACTGTGTTCTATTAGACATTATTTGATATTGATTATGTACTAGGCAGGGGTGTGACCTTGGTTGCTTGACTTATGTTTTGGTCTATACTTTATGGTCTTCACTGCAGCATGATTATTATATGAACCTTAGCCTAGACTACCCGTCCTAGCTTCGGTATATCGATAGACCTGATTGTTTGTGTATTATATGTGACCTTAGATTGGTCTTGGAGATCCCTATTATGGGGGCTAGGGCAGTATTTTCCTGTTCTACTGCTATTTACCTAATTATTCTCCCCTGGTAGTATGATATGCATCCTTGATGACATACCCTGATAGTGTATACCTGGTTGTATGATATGCATCTGATTGGTCTCATGTCTGGGTTTTTGCTTATGGATATGCCTAGTGATCATGTCATATATTGTTCTATTGGGCTCGAGGCCTTAGTTACGAGACCATAGAGACCAGGTTAGTTCACCTACACCTTGCTGGGGAGTTGTGATTTGGTCTATGGATATATGGGTACTTACCTTGACTTGTGTGGATACTGGTGATGGCATGCATTGGTTACATAGTTCATGCATGTAGTAGCCAATTAGTGACCCTACTGTCAGAGGATAGGTTTGAATTACCATTTATTGATAGATAGCCGCTTTAGGGCTAGACTTGGTCCCTTATCAGCATTTTGGGTCAGGAGTGAGGCACCTTAGCCTCAGTTTGGGCAGGCTTTATCACTAGAGTGAGTTATAGGTCCCGGTAGGAGGCCCCGCTGCCTTTTTTCTAGGTAGATAACATTACAGGGACGTCTGTTGGATCTAGATGATACATGTATATAGGTAGGTGTTACCCCGAACTTGAGTATGCCTAGGCTGGTTAGAATGCCTAGTTAGCTTCATTACCCTCAAAGAGAGTTGTAGCTCAGCTTAATAGCTTGAGGCTGTAGTCATAGATATAGGGGTATATACATACTGGTTGGTTGTGGGTTTAGGACCCCTGGTTTATTACTAGTTATGTTACACCTAAGAGCTCCGACGGAGTCTAGCATTGACTTAGACTACGTTTGACCTTCGATAGGAATGCTAAATTATGGTCACATTGACTACGAGTTTTAGTTCGAGTCTGGCATTAGTTCACAGTTATGATTTATCAGTCCTTTCATTATTACCCTGTGAGCCCAGTTTGAATTTGAGAACTGATACTGACATTATCAGGCGTCTTGTTATCACCCTATGGTCCTATTCGAGTCCGGTGGTTATTATTATATGGTTATGAAACATTTGGTCTCTGAGATACTGATATGACATATAGCTCTAGACTATGATTATGGAAGTCTGTGTTCGGGACCAACCAGTGTATGCAGACTTCTCGAGTCCCCCTGTGGGCCTCTCTGTCCTAGAGCCATAGTACCGAAAGAGGTTGGTCGTCGTGGGTTCCACCTTTATGAGCTAGACGAGTTGGAGTGGGTGTGTACACTTGGTTTGCTTGGACTTGGTATTGGTTTACTCGACATCAGCACTCAGTTCTAGTTACGGTTTTGTTCCTTGCATGCATTACCTATCACTAGTTCTCACTTATGTGTCCCACCATGTTTTATGGGGGCCCAGTTGGGTGGTTTTGTATGCTTCAGTGTCCCTCTGGATTATGGGGTCCAGGTTGGGTTTTGTTTGCAGTATGTACCTTTCTGGCTTATCGGAGGAGGAATGATTTCTAATTAGGTGATGATGTACCCGGACTGGCATGTTAGATTCTGATTACTTGACTATGGCTTTTCACTGGTTACAGCTCTGGTGGGACCGACACTTGTCAGTTATAGTTGGACACCTGGGGACTCGAGTATCCCCAATTCTGTACTTACATTTAGGGTGAGCTTTAAGTATTTTGAGCCATAGAGGCAGACATACATACCCTATTTAGGGAACATTCTTATGTCAGGATTAGCTCCCCTAGTTGGTCACGATTCTCAATATATTGGGCCCGTTGCCTTTAGTTAGACCGGCCCAGTATAGTTATATTTACACTATATGACCAGCTGTCCCTGTGGTGGTGTGTGTGTATAAATATCCGTATCTATACACTTCTTCCTTCCTACTACTGCTACATATCATTTGTATACCCTTTTTTTATATATACATTGTTTATCCCATGTCTTCTTCTTCATTACATGACGGTACGGGGACTAGCCTTTTGTTGGTATAGCCTGGTCTCAAGATACCTGTAGGGTGATAGCTTATGTTAGCTACCCTTAGCTTGACTTACAGTACTAGCATTATGATATCTCATATTATAGATAGTTACCTGCACTGCTTACACCTGTTTTACATGTGATTCATAGTTGCATTGTCCTTGGAGCTCACTCGGTCGATGCCTACTAAGTACCTCATGTTGGTACTCATACTACACTTCTACACCCTGCAGTTTATAGTACGAGTTAGCACTGCTGATTTGTATATTGTGCGAAGCTGTCGTGGATCGGAGACCAGAGGTGAGCTTCAGACGTTCGGAGTGTACATGATATCCCACTTTCGCTGGACTGGTCTTTACATTGTATCTTAGATATGGTTCTGTATATAGTTATATTCATATCTTGTTCATCTTGTACTCTGGATTATTAGTGGCGCTTGTACTAGCCTCACCAGTCTTGGGGTATTCTATTATATTTCTTTGGGCACTCTTCTACTTGTACTTGATCTTATTTTCGGTTCTTCATATTAGTCCGCTACTATCCGTCCCAGACTATGGGTTGGATTGCCTACTGGCGGGTTAAAGTAAGCACCATCATGACCTAAGAAATTGGGCTGTGACAAATTGTGTTGGGTTCAAAATCATCAGGACATCATGTGGAAGCTAATATTTTGCAAATCATAGAGGCTATAATTTAGACGAAAAGAAAAACATACTAAAAAGCATATTATTAATATGGTTTGATCAAACGACCTACATATTATAAACTAATATTGAAAAAACATAAAAACTATTTGAGAGAAATCTCCCTCTAAACAAGACTCTTTAAATACTACATTGTAGATGTTATTGTGTTTTGATATGAGAAGAGGGGTCTTTTATTTATATAGTTGCAAAAATTTTCCTCCAAGCAAGAAATAAACCAAATATGGTAGAGTTTTATATTTATTTTTTTTAGGAAAAGTAACAGTATATATGGTATTTCTTTCATTTTCCTTCAAGAAAAGTAAAACTTATATTTGGAAAGAAAATCAGGGCAAAAACCCTAACAAATCTCTCCATTTTGGCTTGATTTTCTTGACAAAACTTGATCAGTCTTCTTCATGTTGCGTGCATAATTTTTGTTCTTCACATAATCTTCATCATTATTGCTTGGCATGTTTAAAAACGGTGCCCTTTCGGGTTAAAAGTATTGGAGCCCTTTCTGGTTAAAAGCATTGGAGCCCTTTTGGGTTAAAAATGAGTCCTTTGCAGGGTTAAAAGAGAGCCCCTTTTAAGGTTAAAAATGATCCCTTTGCAGGGTTAAAAATGATCCCTTTGTAGGTTTAAAAGTATTTTTATTTTAAAATATGTAGCAGCAGGATTGTTGAATATATGATTGAACGATATCCCAACATGTAGTACTTGAATTTTTTTTTTTATTGACAAAAAAAAATCTTCACTATCGCCAAGTTGGTTGCAACTTTGATCTTTTCATGTCTTCAATCTGAACCATATAGAACCATCGGCTTTGATACCACTTGTTGGGTTCGTAATCATTAGGGCGTCATACGGAAGCTAATAGTTTGCAAATCACAGAGGCGATAATTCTAACTAAAAGAAAAACATACTAAAAAGCATATTATTAATATTGTTTTATCAAATGAACTACATATTATAAACTAATATTGAAAAAGCGTAAAAACTATTTGAGATAAATCTCCCTCTAAACAAGACTCTTTAAGAACTACATTATGGATGCTATTGTAATTTAAGATGAGAAGAGGGCTCTTCGATTTATAGAGTTGTAAAATTTTTCCTCCAAGCAAGAAATAAACCAAATATGGTAGAGTTATATATTTTTATTTTAGGAAGAGTAAAAGTAATTATGGTAAGAAATTCAGAGCAAAAACCCTAACAAATTGGAAGAGGCAGATCAATAATTTGAACTCATAACATTTTTGAATTTATATATTCATATATATTGTTTAGTGTATTTTTAGTGATTTTAGAGATCTTCCCGTGTTAAATGTGATATCTTTCTATTAAATGCTAAAACATTTATTGGAGATCAATAATTAATTTTTTTTAATGCAATAGCTAGCCAGATATTTTGCATGATTGTTAGTTGCTTGATTTTTTATGTGAAATACTGGAGTATCAAAGAAGGTCAACGACAAAAGATATTTTAGGAAAACACTTTATGTTTCACACAAGACATTTTTGTTGGTCACATATAAACTAAGGTGTTAGGTATTTAGAAATATCATTTTAGAGCGAGGAGCAAAGTGGAAAAGAATACGTTACATGATATTTGGTGTTTCTGTAAAGGAGAAAAAGCCATGTTGTTGGATCCGAACATTCAAATTCATTATGTGATGCAAAGTTAAGGAAGCAGAGTTTCAAGTAAATGTTTAATAACTATAGTTGAATTTGAGAGTTTATCCAATCTTGAACTCTTCCCACCTTTTACTTGATTTACATAATAATATGTATCAGTATACCAGAAGATAACCTACTATTCTAGTGTCGCTTCATCCAAATCCTACTGCTATGACTTCAAATGTGTCTCTGATTAGTCATTTATATTTAATTTTCATACATAAAGGTTCTGGATGCACACGTCTAAAGAAAAAGGATTTTCGTGCCTTGTTCTGGTTTTTATCTTTAAATCTGAATGTTCTTGTATGATTTCCCTTTTAGGATGACATATGCTTGCTGTTTCATTGTGGTGAGTCAATAACACTTTATTTTTATTCTATGATGAACCTTGATAGAGATTTTCTCATTCAAGGTAGATCGTTTAAATTCCATGGAAATGAATTACCCGTATTTTAGCATGCAACCCATTTTAAGTTGTAGATTCTAGCAAAGAGTATTCACTCTTCTTGTTTCTGATCCCTCTTTTATGTTTACGTGATTTTTTTTCTGGGCTGCATGTAAGCAATATCATGTGCACCTTGAGGCACATCGTACTTCAACACAAGCCAAATGTGCAAAGATGACTCTAACTAATTTGAGGTGATGGGATGCAATCCTTCTATATTCCCACAAGGATAGAACAACCATCTCTAAATTGAAAAATGAATGGAATGTTGTCTTTGAAGAGGAAGGGAAAAACATTGTTTATTTTATTTTTGAATCGCAGCAGGGCATGTTGTTAGAGAATGCTGCTTGAACTCTTAAAAAATGTCTATAGATGCATGTCGACTCCTCCAAAAATAGTGCATTTTATGAGGATTTGACATGAGTCTGACAGCATTTATAAGAGTCCGAGTAAAAAAGCTTTTAGTTGAACCTGAAACACTACTTTCAAATGCTAGATATATAGGGGGTCACTGGAAAAACATATTATTGTCATGACCGAAACAAAGGTTATAATGGCACTTGTTGCGGCCCAGCATTGACGAGTAAGCCAACAACCAAAAAAGAAAGAAAAACCCAGCAAGTAATGAAAATAGCAAGACGAGACTTCTAGAACGAAGTCTGGCCAATACAAAATATAAATAAAGAAAAAGTCTGAAAGAAATGACATAAGCCACCAAAAATCTGGTGTCAAAATGTAAGAGCATCTAAGTACAATATTCGAAACTGAAATACAAAATCTATTTCTGATCCAAAATAAAGACAAGGTAAAAGATCGGATGAGATCTGTAATCCGCCCTGAACACTAGAATGATCCAGTACCTCGAATATGATCAACTCCGCCCGAAACCTCAACCTCCATGCATAATAGAATAGGAATCTGCACTGAAATAGCACAGTAGGGTGAGTACAGTCCAATTATAGTCAGTTGGAATTATAGGCTGCTTGAGCAAAGCAGAAAATAATATAAGTAAAGAAAACTATCAGCGCGTCACCTGCAAACAAAAAAGTTCCAAAAAAGTAGCTCGCACTATCTCCACTAACAGGTCTAATATGATACTGAAATGAAACAATACAAATATACACGGAAGGAATACGAAAACTAAAGATAAGTCAAGCAAAACTAAAAGAATCATGAAGGATGCATATGCAATGCAATGCAATTATGATAATAGGATGAATAGTGAAAGTCATCGCATGACTTTCTGTATACACCTACCAAGCTCGCAACTCCCAAGATAGGACCCATGAGGGGTTCTTAACCCATATACTATATCTCAAATCTCAAATCTCAACCCATTTTTTTCGGCTCGTGTTTACGGAGAAGGTTTTTATAAAGTGTCTTACTTTCATTCAAAAACATTGTTCCTTAATGATACCAATATCTCATGAATGTATATGTACGGAATGAGTATGTAATGCTCACAATCAAATCAGTATGAAGATATCCAATCCATTCAATATTTATATAAGTGAGCCCAGAAATCAACTCAATATATCCATAATTCATGATATCAACTCTAGTTCGGCACCATCGAAATAAATATGCATGTAAGATATCATTAATATCACATCAACCCCTAACTCGGGCATTTCTATCATAACTGCACTTTAAACAATTTAAGCCCCAGCACGAACATCATATCTAGAATAAAGATATTTAAATGCACAGATAAGGCCAATGATGTCAAATAAAGTCCCCCACTCAGGCAACACGCAATATGAATATCACAAGTCAACAACAATAGATTACAAGCCCCCACTCAAGCACAAAACAGTAATAATAAAATTGAAATATAAACCCCATAGTTATTTTCTGTCACACCTCAAATTCCATTGAGATGGACAGGCACCCGATTCCCTAAAAACTCGAGAGAACCAACTTATAATCTTATTGTCCAAGGAAATAACTATAATAGTAATAGGGCTTTGACAAATATATACAAGCTATAACAATGATAAAAGACTAACATAAAGATAGGCCCAAAACATATATACGTGACTTGGCCGTTGAGGCAACAACTGTTAAGGAACCAAACATAACTGCACTTTATACACTAGTATACAAAGCCTCTATAATATTGACAAACATGGTCTAGGTCGGGATAGGCCCTGCCTTACCCTTAACTATTATACAATACCAAAATATATACCAAAGACTCAGTAAAGCCCCGAATTAAATTGGAGCTTACCAACCATAGCTGAGTGTCCTGTGCTCCTACTGTGGAGTTCTATTAGCTGGAGTACTTGTACCTGCGGCATGAAACGTAGTTCCCCTATGAGGTCAGTGGCGGAGCCAGGATTTTCATTAAGGGGGTTTAAAGTGCGCATATGAACTAGCCGAAGGGGGTTCAACATCTACTATATATACACAAAAAATAATTTTCACCTTATATAAATAGTGTAATTTTTCGCCGAAGGGGGTTCGGATGAACCCCCTGGATATATGCTCGCTCCGCCCCTGTATGAGGTACGTCAGTACGAAAGAATGTACTGAGTATATATGGCATAAAGTGACCATAGGTAAGATAAGATCTTAATGAAATCAGATATGAATATATAACTGTATAGATAAGAATAAAAGACCACCTTTGCTTTTATTTATGGGATCATGTACATTACATCTTTTAATTTACTTTATCCTTCTTTGTATGATGATGTTTTAAGGCATATGATACAAATGACCAGCTGATCGGTAGTAAAAGAGGATGACTCATGATAGGTATTTTAACCCATGGGATACGGTCCTGATAAATACACAAATTGGGATAGACCCATGCTAGGTTTACCTTTCACCCCTGGGATAGCACCCGTGGGATCGACCCATGCTAGGTATTCCTTCCACCCCTGGGATACCACCCGAGAATATACAGATTCTCTTTACATCATTTCTTTAATCTTTGATATAGTTCTTTTGGTGGTCATAACATTATTGAGTTTTAAACTATGGACCAGTAGTGAGAGACATGTGTATACACATTTAAGGCGGTAACAGTGACATAGGGAGCAAATGTAACATCAATGTATTAGATTTCATGCCAAAGAACATAGAATTGAATAGCCTTACATACCTTGCTGTACAACTCCGATATTACCCCAAATTAACCTCATACCCTTAGGACTACTTATCTACAATAAATTTAGTGGTAAAACTAGTATTAGTAGCTAATCAACATATTTAATCCACTTAACCTCACCCAAATAATAGCCAGGCGGTAAGCCCGTAATTAATTTATTAAAGGGTGTTCTTTCAACCCTTAATCCTCCAATTACATCCACACACCGTACAAATCCTTATAAGTCCCCAGAAATAACTTTAGCCTCATTACACCCCCAAAACAGTATACAAAGTGGAGTGGGCAGTAAGCTTACACAATATTCAGTTTGGTTGTGTATCACCACATCCTCCGTCTATAATTCAATACAAGTTAGATACATCCTTTCCCAATATCAACCAAGATGTTCCCAACATATACACATAAAACAAGTCCTAAAACAGCCCCAATATCCTTTATCATAGCAACCAAATATTGAACTCATCATCCCTTGAGTTCTTGACAACAATATATACATGATTCTCCACCAAAACATGTATATAGGAAGGGGGGAAAAATGGGCAGTAGCCTTACCTTAATTTTATGATAGTTTATTCTCTTAATTTGTATTTCTTCAATATCTTGGTTCCTTCACACAAAAACCAAAGTAGATGAGAAAAATCTCTTAATAACCAAGAAAAATGGGACTGCAAAACTTATAGAGGGTTGTCTTATAATTTAAACACGAAGAACTTAATTTCCATAGTGTTCTTGAAATAAGCTCATGATTTGTTCACTTACCTTTATATTGGAAGGAAGTTAAATCCCAAGATCCCTAATGAAAACTTAGGGATGTTGTAGAAGCTAAGAGAGAGCAAGAAAGAAAACTCTAGAAAGCTGAATTTTTGTCCAAGTTAAAATGGGTCAAATGAGCTAGTTTCAATCCCTTTAATCAAAGATTATACTGGATGAATTTCTTGGCTAATTTTGGCCATATTTTATCAAGTATTTGGTGCACCTACTTGCCCATTATACATGGGCCTTTGTGGATCTGAAAATGTTGAGCCTTGGCTGCCCATTCTTCTCTTTTTCTCTCTTTTAGATTGGGCCAGAATTAATTCAAGTGTACTTGGCCCAATAAGCTATTCAAAGAAGTCTTATTAGGTGATGCACCTACTTGGTTATTATATTGGTCAATAAGTCAAAGTAGTTGATGCACCTACTTGTCACCTACTAGCTTAATTTAAGTCAAGCAAGCAGCTCACTTATTTTATTCCATATTCTAAGTCTTAACCCCTTATGTTAACTTAATACTTATATACACTTTAATCCTTGAGGTAGAATACAACCTTGCTATCTCGCATTTAAACACTTCAGTTTGGGTTAACTTGGCGTATACATGCTGAAATGATTGGGCCACGATAATATCCTTTAAATCCTCTTTAAACCACCACTAATCACTTAACAAACTTGGTCCATTAACTATAAAACAAGGTTACCTCAATTCCCATATCAATAGAATAAGTACACGCAAAATACCGGATGTTACAACCTCCCCTCCGTAGGAACATTCATCCTCGAATGCTAGTATAATTAGCCTGCTTAAACAAGTTCAAGCCCAAGTTTAATCTTCATGTTACCACATAACACTTACAAATTTATACTTACTTGGTAATGCTCCAATTCAACATCTTGGACTTTTACTTCATATTAGAATAAATAAGGGTATTTGGATTTCATTGCTTTCTCAGTTTCCCATGTGATTTTTTCTATTTGTTAGTTCCTCCAAAGTACTTTTACAGAAGATACTTATTTATTTCTTAACTTCTTGACTTGCCCATCTAAAATAGTGATGTCCACTTCTTCGTAAGTAAGTTCTTCTTTAATATGTACATTTTCAGCAGGAGTAATATGAGATGGATCTCCTATGCATTTTCAGAGCATTGAGACATGAAACACTTGATGTACTATTGAAAGATCTTAGGGAAGATCTAACTCATATTCAACTTGGCCAAATATTTGAAAAATCTTATAAGGACCTATAGAGCGTGGACTCAATTTTCCCTTTTTACCAAACCTCATTACCCCTTTCATTGGTGATACGTTCAAGTACACCCAATATTTTACAACAAACTCTAGCCCTCTTCTTGTAATATCTATATATGATTTATGTCGACTTTGAGTTGTTTTTAGCCGTTGTTGTATCACCTTAACTTTCTCCATAGCTTGATGAACAAGATCTGGCCCAAATAAGGCAGTTTCACCCGCTTACCATCCAATTGGTGATCTACACTTCCTCCCATATAAAGCTTCATAAGCTGTCATTTTGATACTTGAGTGATAGCTATTATTATATGCAAACTCAATAAGTGACAAATGATCATCCCAACTACCTTTGAAGTCTAATACACAAGCTTGCAACATATCATCATGTGTTCTGATCGTATGTTCTGCCTGACCATCCGTTTGAGGGGGAAAAGTTGTACTTAAACTCAGTTGCATTCCTAAACTCTTCTGAAATGACTTCCAAAAGTTTGCGGTAAATTGAGCTCCCCTATCGGATATAATAGAAATTGGGACTCCATATAGCAGAACTATCTCTTTAATATATAACCTTACATACTCTTTAGCTGTGTAAGTGGTCTTAACCGGTAGGAAATGTACTGATTTGGTAAGTCTATCAACTATTACCCATATGTAATCAAACTTTTGAGGAGAGAGAGGCAAACCAGTGATGAAATCTATGTTGATCATGTCACACTTCCAAATTGGGAGCTGCATACACTGCATATAACCTCTTGGCTTTTGATGCTCTACTTTAAATTGTTGACAATTTGGACATTGGGCTACAAATTCTGCAATGTTCTTGTTCATGTCTCCCCACCAATATACTTTTTTCAAGTCATGATACATTTTGGTTGACCCTGGATGGACAGAATATCTTGAATGGTGTTCCATAATCCTCTTCCTTAGTCTATCAATAGTAGGTACACGCAATCTGTTTTGGCACCGAAGTACTCCCTCTTGCATAAGCTCAAATGCCTTTGTCATACCTTATTGTACATTCTCATTAAGCTGTAATAGAATAGGATCCACATACTTCTTTTCTTTCACTTGAGTTATCAATGATGAGTCTGCCGCATTTTGCACAATAACTCCTTCATCTGGAGATTCAAGAAGGCGAACCACCAAGCTAGCTAGTTGGTGTAGATCTTTAGCTATCCCTTGGCTTTCCATGGACTACCCATAAGTGCTTTCCATTGTCTTATGACTTAAAGCATCAGCTACCACATTTGCTTTCCCCGGATGATACAAGATATCAACATCATAGTCCTTTAATAGCTCAAGCTATCTTTGTTGCCTTAGATTTAAGTCCTTGTGCTTAAATAAATATTGTAAACTCTTATGGTCAGTATATATATCATCATGGACCCATACAAGTAATGGTGTCCAATGTTTAAAGCAAATATAACCGCGGCTAGCTCAAGATCATGGGTTGGATAATTCTTCTCATATGGATGCAAATGTCGTGAGGTGTAGGCTATTACTTTACCATGCTGCATCAATCCACATACTAGACCCACTCCTAAAGCATCACAATACACTACATACCCGTCTGTACCTTCTGGAAGTACCAATATAAGTGTGGAAGTTAACTTATTATTCAGCTCTTGAAAGCTTCTTTCACAGGCATCATTCCATTGAAACTTGGCTTCTTTGTGTGTTAGCTTAGTTACTGGTGCAGAAATGGAAGAAAATCCCTTGATGAACCTTTTATAATAACTTGCCAAGCATATAAAACTATGAACCTTTGTAGGTTTTGTGGGTCTTGGCTAGTTCTTAACGGCTTCTATCTTTTGAGAATCAACTCTTATCCCTTCATCAGATACAATATGCCCCAAGAACGCTACTGATTTTAACCTAAACTTACACTTAGAGAACTTTGCATATAATTTACAATCACGAAGAATCTGTAACACCTGTCGTAAATGATTAGCATAGTCCTCTTTTGATCTTGAATACGCAAGAATATCATCTATAAATACTATCATAAACACATCCAAGAATGGCTTGAACACTCTATTCATCAGGTCCATGAAAGTTGCTGGTGCATTGGTTAGGCCGAATGACATAACTAAAAACACAAAATGACCATACCATATTCGTAAAGTTGTTTTGGGTATATCTTTCTCCTTCACTTTCACTTGGTGATAACCTAACCTCAAGTCGATTTTTGAGAAACACTTAGCACCTTGTAACTGAGCAAACAAATCATCAATTCTAGGAAGGGGATAGTTATTCTTAATTGTCACCTTATTCAGTTATCAATAGTCAATACACATTCTCAACGTGCCATCTTTCTTATATACAAATAACACGGGTGCGCCCCAAGGGGATATACTAGGCCTTATGAACCCTTTTTTCTAACAAGTCTCCTAATTGCTCCTTCAATTCACATAATTCTTTTGGGGCCATTCTATACGGAGGAATAGAAATAGGTTGAGCACCTAAGATCACATCAATACCAAAGTCTACTTCTCATTCTGGAGGTAAACCAGGAAGATCTTCAGGAAACACATCAGAAAATTCATTTACCACTGGAATGGATTGAAGAGTTGGTGGCTCCGCTTCTATATATCTCACCCTCACTAGATGACATATGTACCTTTTGGATATCATCTTCTTTGCCTTAACATAAGAAATAAACTTACCCCTTGGTGCCCCATTATCACCCCTCCATTTAAGGACTGCCTCCTTTGGAAAATGGAAATGCACCTTCTTAGCTCGACAATCTACTATGGCATAACAAGAAGCCAACCAATCCATGCCTACTATAACATCAAAGTCCACCATTTCTATCTCAACAAGGTCCGCCAATGTGTCATGATCACAAACAGTAACTACGCAATTACGATAAACTCTTCGACCTATAATAGATTCACCAACAGGTGTAGACACTTCAAATGGCTTAACCAGTGATTTCGGTGTTCTTTTGAACTTTCCAAAAATTAATGGAGTAACATATGATAGAGTAGATCCCAAATCAATTAATGCATATACATTATGTAAAAAGATAGACAATGTACCTGTAATTACATCATGAGAAGCCTCCAAATTTTGTTGACCCGCTAGAGCATATGTATGATTTTGGACACCGCTAGAACTAGCTACAACTCTACCACCTATACCACGACCAGCAGGCATCTATTGACCTCTACCTAAATGAGGCACCAATGATGATGATGCAATAGATGATCCAGTAGTTTGTGCCACACCACCTATTCCTCTTCGAGGGAAATTTTTCATCATATGGCCCGGTGTACCTCACCAATAACAAGCATCTGTCCCAAACCAGCATGTAACTAGATGATGTCTCCCACATTGTTTACAAGACTGTCTCGGTGGTTTTGATTAGGTCATGCTTCCATGCTCTTGGTTCTGTGCTACTGAACCTTGGCTATCACTTCCTTGCCCAAATTGATTGCCCCTAAATCCGTGAAACCATGGTGGAGCACTTGTTGTAAAGTAGGAAGATGGTGGCCTAGGCGATCTATTAGAAAATTGAGGCCTGAACTCACTTTGGGATGGCATAAACTGCCCCACAGCCCTAGCCCTCTTGGACTACCCTCTTTTTGGCTCTTGTGTCCTTCCTTTTTGTCTTTGATTTTCCATTTTTTTTGCAAAAGTTTGTATCCTTTCTATATCCATGTCTTTATTCAAGGTAGCAATAGTACAATCTCTAACCAGATACGGATCCATTCTATCAACATATCAATGAACTTTATCTTCTATAGTAGCAACTATATTTGGAGTATACATGGCCAAAGAGTTAAACTGAAGACTGTACTCCCTCTAGCGAAGATTCAAAAATTGATCTGCTCGGGCCTCTCAAATCTCAAATAGAATGTTATGATCAATAAATGCTGCTTTGAACACTTCCCAATTATTTGAAGGTGCACCTGTACCAATAGATCATTTCCAGTCTTCATACTCTAATACAGCCTCCCCTTTTAATCTATATGGTACTTGCTCAACCGTCTCTTTATTAGATACATGCATGACATCCAAAGCCCTTTGGGTTTGATCAATAAAGTCTTATGGGTCTTCGTTAAGATCTGACAAGGTGAATGTGGGAGTGTCTAATTTAAGGAAATCCTATGTCCGTAGACTGGCTGCTCTATCCACACCTCTAGTACCCATAGTCAGACCTGGTTGTCCTTGACCTTATAGAGGGTTGTTTTATAATTTAAACATGAAGAACATAATTTTCGTAGTCTTCTTGAGATAAGCTCATGATTTGTTCACTTAACTTTAGCTTGTAAGGAAGGTAAATCCCAAGAACCCTAATGGAAACATAGGGCTGCTGTAGAAACCAAGAGAGAGCAAGAGAGAAAACTCTAGAAAGCTGATTTTTTGTCTAAGTTAAAATGGGTCAAATGAGCTAGTTTCAATCCCTTTAAAGGGAGCTGAACTTGGCCGACTTTCTTGGCTAATTTGGGCCATATTTTATCATGTATTTGGTGCACCTACGTGCCCATTATACTTGGGCCTTTGTGGATCTGAAACTGTTGGGCCTTGGTTTCCCATTCTTCTCTTTTTCTCTCTTTTAGATTGGGCCAGAATTAATTCAAGTGTACTTGGCCCAATAAGCTAGTCAAAGAAGTCTTGGTATGTGATGCACCTACTTGGTTATTAGATTGGTCAATAAGTCAAATTAGGTGATGCACCTACTTGTCACCTACTAGTTTAATTTAAGTCAAGCAAGCAACTCACTTATTTTATTCCATATTCTGAGTCTTAACCCCTTATGTTAACTTATAACTTATATCCACTTGGAAACTTTAATACTTGAGGTAGAATACCACCGTATTATCTCGTATTTAAACAATTCCGTTTGGGTTAACTTGGCGTATACATCCTGAAATGTTTGGGCCACTATAATATCCTTTAAATCCTCTTTAAACCACTTCACTTAAGAAACTTGGTTCGTTACCTATAAAACAAGGTTACCTTAAGTCCCATATCAATAGAAAAAGTACACACCAAATATGGGATGTTACATTTCCCCTAACCCATAGCATGTTGTACCTATTTATTAACAACCCAACTCAATCTGAAAGAGCTTTAGCCATAACCTATCTCGAAACAACAAAATCCAAGCTTAAAGTCCTTCAACACGGTGCTTTTCCCTTTTGGACGGCCTCAAAATCAACTAAAACATACAAATATATCATCTACGCATTAAAAGGAAGATATCAACACCCATATCGACCATATTTAAAACTGTTCCAAAATGGACTCGAAAAAAGAGTTCGAAAATGAGGAGGGGTAGCACCAGAATTTTTCTTTACAAACACATTTCCCAAGGTTATAGGAGTCTACAGTTGAAAACCCACGCGAAAATGAGTTAAAAATAAGGTCTAAATCAAAGAAAAACCATTTTTAAGTTTTACCGGCAAAACCCCCCAAATTCCATTTTGAAATCATGATTTAAAGGTGTTTTCAAAGATATAATTGATAGAAAATAATGGAAAGATTATTTAGGAGCTTAACCAAGCAAGAATGGTGATAAAACCTTAAGAAATCGCTTCTTCCCGAAGCTTGGAGGTCCAAATATACTGGAAATCGCAAAAAATAGGGTTTATGTACTGTTCTGTGAATAATACCTCCTCACGATTTCGAGGGTCAACGTTGATTGGACCATTAAATTGGCCTTCGCATTTGCCGGTAAGGCTTTGCATTCGCGAAGGTCCACTACCCAGACCATCGCGTTCGTGACAACCTCATCACGTTCGTAAAGAAGGCGTAATCCGACCCAACCCTGAACGCCCTTTGTGATTGGGACCACGACCTCACAATCAAGATGAAGGAGAATTACTTTCTCCGCGTTCACATCCAGGGGCCCACATTCACAAAGAAGGATCTGGCATGCACCCGATATCAACAAATTTGCTGATTTTTATGTCTTCGAATTTTCTTAAAGGACACTCGGGATTCGTTCGGGACCCTACAGAAATAAACCATAGATGCTACAATGCTAATTTCGATATTCTGGACTCAATGACGATGTTGGATTTTTGAAAAAAATATTGTTTTCAATAAATTAACCCCAGGACCCCTTTTTTACTATTTTCCAAATAAAGGGTCGAAATGCAAAATAAAGGTTCTGAACTCAAACCAACCCCATTGCTAACCCAAATTCGACATTCCGGATCTAATGAAACTGTCCAAATCTCCATCCGGGATCCAAAACATCAAATGTTAATCGAAGTCAACTATATGAATCTTAAAGCCTCTAAAAACCTCAAACTCATCCAAATCACCCCCGATCGCATCGGGAACCATCCCCACACCCCAAAATCAACATGTAACAAATACAGGGAAGGAAAAATCGTCAAAATTCATAAAAGCAAAGTTTCACAAATAGGTTATTACAATATCTACCACTAAGACTCTAGTTCGTCCTCAAACTAAAAAGAAAAGAAATACCCGAGTCGGTGAAAAGTTGGGGGTAACTACTACACATATCAGACTTAACCTCCCAAGTAGCCTCCTCAACGGAATGGTGTATCCACTGAACCTTAACTATAGGAATATCTCTAGAATGCAATCATCTGACATCCCTTAGTAAAATGGAAACTGGCTTCTCAACAAAGGTCAACCTCTCATCCAACTGAACTAAATCCCAACAAAGCACATGAGACTCATCTAAAATATAGAGTCGCAGCATAAATATATGAAAAACTAGATGAACGGCTGAAAAATATTGAGGTAAAGCCAACTCATAAGCAACGTCCCCAACTCTCCAAAGAATCTCAAAAGGTTCGATGTACCTCGGGCTAAGCTTGCCCCTCTTCCCAAACCTTATCACGCCCTTCATGCGCGACACACGAAGGAAAACTCGATCTCCAATACAAAACTTCAAGGTACTAAGTCTGCGATAACCATAACTCTTTTTCCTACTCTGGGCAACTCAAAGTTTATCCTAAATCACCCAAACTCTATCCAAAGACTTGCGAAGCATGTTGATATCATTAGGTCCACCCTCAAAAGTCTCAAACCAACCAATCGGAGATCGATAATGCTTACCATACAACACCTCGAAAGGTGCTATCTGAATACTCAAATGGTAACTGTTATTAAAAGCACACTCCGTCGAGGGTAAATGTTGCCCCCACTGACCTTCAAAGTCCATGACACACGCGTGAAGCATATCCTCCAAAACCTGAATAGTCCGCTCCAACTGATCGTTCGTCTGGGGAGGAAAATTTATGCTAAGGTCAACCTGAGTACCCAACTCCTCCTGAAACATCCTCCAAAATCTAGAAGTGAGAACTGAATCTCTATCTAAAATAATTGACACAGGCACTCTACGAAGACGAACTACTTCTCGAAGATAGATACGAGCCAATCTCTCGGCACTGGATGAAATTTGAATAGGGATGAAATGGGACAATTTGGTCAATCGATCCATAATGAACCAAATACTATCAGAGACATAAGAAGTACAAGGTAATCCACTCACGAAATCCTTAGTGATCCACTCCCACTTCCACTTCGGAATGGGTAGTCTCTAATGGTCAGCCATTACTTGCTAACAACACAAGAAACGAGCTATAAAATTTGCTACATCCTTCCTCATACCACCCCACCAGTAAAGCTTTCTCAAATTGTGGTACATCTTGGTCCCTTTGGATGAATGGAATATCTGGAACAATATGCCTCCTCCAAAATAGTTCTCACCCATCCACCAATTCTCGGCACACAAAATCGGCCACCAATCCTCAAAACACCATCAGGATCAAAAAGTACCTCATTAGCCTCGCCACTCAACACCTTATCCCGAACCACTCTCAAACTATCATTATCAAAGTGGTGAGCTCAAATTTACTCCATTAAAGAAGATCTAGCATCAACAAAGGCTACAACATGTTCGAGTGTTGAAATGTCAAGTCTAGACATTTGGTTAGCGAAATACTGAACCTCTAAGGTTAAAGGCCACTCCTGAGTCATGAGATAAGCTAAACTCCCCTCCCCATACTAGTCAACTTTTAACTTAAGGCCGCAACCATGTTAGCCTTACCCGGAGGATACAGAAAGGTGAGACCATAATTATTAAGTAACTCATGCCAATGTCGTTGCCTCATATTAAGCTCTCGCTGGGTGAAGAAGTACTGAAGACTACGATGATTTGAGAAAATCTCACAATGGACTCCATACAAGTAGTGCCTCCACAACTTCAACACAAACATAATTGGGTCCAACTCCAAATCATGGGTAGGGTAATTCTTCTCATAAGCTTCAACTGAAGAGAAGCATAAGCAATAACCTCGTTGTTAAGCATCAACACTACACCCAATCAATACCGACATCATCACAAAACAAGGTAAAACCTATGCTTTCCTTGGCCAAAGTCACAATAGGATCCAAAGTCCACAACTCCTTCAGCTTTTGGAAGCTCTTCTCATACGCTTTCGACCACTGAAAGGTAATCTTTTTCTGAGTTAACTTTGTCAAAGGAGTAGCGATAGAAGAGAAAATCTCAACAAAATATTGATAATTACCCGCCAAGCCAACAAAACTTTGAATCTCGATAGGACTCGTGGGCCTAGCCTAATCATAAATCCCCGCAATCTTAGCCGAATAGACCATAATACCATCCTTGTTCACCACATGATCCAAGAAAGAGATAGAATCTAACTAAAACTCACACTTGGAGAACTTAGCATAGAACTTCTCATCACGCAATCTCAAGAGTATGATCCTCAAATGTCTCACATGATCGGCCTCATTCTTGGAATAAATCAATATATCATCTATAAATATAATCATAAAGGAGTTGAGATACGGTCTAAACACCCAGTTCATCAATTCCATGAATGTTGATGGGGCATTGGTCAACCCAAAAGACATGACCAAAAACTCATAATGATCGTATCGAATCTGACAAGCTATCTTTGGAACATCGAAAGCCCAAATCCTCAACTGGTGATACCCAGATCTCAAATCAATCTTAGAAAACACGGAAGCACCCTAAAGCTAATCAAATAAATCATCAATACGAGGAAAAGGATACTTGTTCTTAACTATCATCTTGTTCAACTGTCGGTAATCAATACACATGTGCATAGAACCATCTTTCTTCTATAGAAACAAGACAGGCGTACCCCAAGAAAATATACTAGGCCTAATGAAACCCTTACTCAACAAATCTTTTAATTGCTTCTTCAATTCCTTCAACTCAACCAGGGGCATCCTATAAGGGGAAATGGAAATGGGCTTAGTTCCTAGCTCCACATCAATAGTAAAATCAATATCACGATTCAGTAGTATACTAGACAAATCAGTAGAAAACATATCTATGTACTTACGAACAGCCCGAATAGAATCCATAGGAGGCGGTGAGGTAACACTACTATCACGAACATAAGCCAAATAATACAAACACCTCCTTTCCACCATGTGATGAGCTAGTAGAAAAGATATAAGTCCTTTCAAACCAGAATTAAGCATACCCTTCCAAGCTAACCATAGAATACCCGATGTAGTTAAGGTCACTGTCTTGGCATAACAATTCAAAATAGCACGATAAGGAGAAAACTAATCCATACCCAAGATGGCGTCAAAGTCAACCATATCTAGGAGGATTAACTCTACTCAAGTCTCATGCCTCGCAAAGGTAACCACACAAGATCGGTACACCCAATCTACCACTAAAAAATCTCCTACTAGGGTAGATACATGAAGAGGCATTTCAAGGGGCTCACATGCAGCATCAAAGAAGCAAAATATGTAGACACATAGGAGAATATACATCCAGGGTTAAATAGTACGGAAGGTGATTTGTAGAAAATCGGGACGATACCTGTAATGACTGCATCAGAAGCCTCTGCCTTGGGTCTCCTAGATATAGCATAACACTGTCCACGTCCATTCCTAGACCGAGTGACCCTGCGACAACTACTACGAGCTCCTCTACCCCTATCTCGAGCACCTCTAACAATACCCCTACCACTCTATGAACCACCTCTGACTATAGAAATACGAGTAGGGTAAATAAAGTTGAGATCCCTACTGAGTAGGTCCGAACACACGTCGAGAGCAATCCTTAGCCACATGGCCAAACTCATTACATACAAAACATCCCCTATGGTCTGACTCAATCGGAGGAGGTAATAATGAACTAGAACAACCACCTTCGCCCGAAGAACCTTACTTGGAACCTCCACTCGCATGACCTGATACCTGGCTACCAGAATTCACAGAACCTGAAGGTCTACCACCTGATCCCTAGAACGCAGCCTGAATTACCCTACCATGATAACCATAAAAGCCCCTACTAGAGAAATTTCTACCTCGAGAGGCATGTCTATTAAACTCGCCCTAATGACACATCTTCTTGGTGCCTCTCTGAGTAGCCTCGATAATAGACTCGGTCATCTTGGTGTGCTCAATAATTCTCTGTAAAAAGAGCCTAAAACTACCATCTGGGTTGTAGCTAATAGATATTAACCATCTAACCTCTTCACAAACTTCTGAATCCTTTTAGACTCGGTGGAGATGATAGTGGCTGAATATCTTGATAGAGCATGGAAATGTGCCTCATACTCGGTAATAGACATAGAGCCCTACTCCAAATGATCAAAATCATCCCTCATCTGATCTCTTAAGCTATACGGTACAAACCTCTCCAAGAAAGGCTCAAAAATTGAGTCCAAGTCATAGCTAGCGACCCAAAGGCCTACAACTGGTAAGTAACCTCCACCAATCCCTGGGCACATCCGTCAACTGATAGGTGTTATAAGCTACTCTATAAGACTCATGGGATCCAAGATTATGTAACTTCTCCGAGCAATCAATCATAAACTCATAGGAATCCTCGCTAATAGCACCACTGAACTGAGGCGGACCCAATAAAATAAACCTCTCAAACCTCTTTTGATTATCAGATGACATTACTGTACCCAAAGTAACCAGAGGAATAGTAAGTCTGGTAGGGAAAGAGTCCGTACATGAGGGTACCATAGATGATGGTTGTACCCCAGAAGCAGGAATACCATAAACAAATACCGGTACATATGTCGAAACACCACTCAAAATTTGAGGACACACAACACACTTAAAAGAACACCATCCAAGTGACACAAAAGGCGAACTAATAAATCTTGTGTCAACTGAATCGTATAGGACCCAAGCGGGACCTACATTCTCTATCTGATAATCATCTCTAGCATACTTAACCTCGGGCTCGGGAGAGGACTCCCTAGTATATTCTCTAACTGGGGCAGCTCCTTATGCCCGTCCTCTACCTCTGGGTTATTCATGACCCCTTCCTCATCCTCAAACCGGAGCTCCCATATCTGGTGCTGGCTCAGTATCCCTAGTATCTCTGGAACTAGTCCTTACCATCTGCGTAGAAAAGAATGGAATACAATTTTAGAACTTTGGGCGTGAACAACCCACATGATAAGGAATCAAATTAGAGATGTTTTTACTAAAGACATCTAATAGCCTCTCGAAGATAGATACGTATGTCTACGTACCGATCCGCGAGACTCTACTAGAAATCCTGCTCTTACACTTATGAGACCGATGAACTTGATGCTCTGATACCAATTTTTCACGAATCAAAAATGAGGTTATGATGGCACTTGTCATGACCTAGCCTTGACAAGTAAGGCAATCACCAAAGAGGAAAGAAAAACCCAACAAGTAATGAAAATAGAAAGAAGAGACGTCTAGAATGAAGTTGGGCTAGCACATAATATAAATAAATTGGAAGTCTGAAAGAAATAACATAAACCACCTAAAATCTAGTGTCACAATGTAAGATCATCTAAATACAATATCTGAAACTGAATTACAAAATGTATCTCTAATCCAAAATAAAGGCAAGTTAAAGATAGGATGAGATCTGGAATCCACCCTGAATACTAGAACAATACCATACATCAAATTTGATCAGCTCTACCCGAAACCTCAATTGCTACACATAGTACTCGAACTGGGATCTGTACCAAAAGGGCATACTAGGGGCGAGTACGGTCTACTTGTACTCAGTAGGAATCATAGGCCGACTGAGCAAAGTAGAAAATAATATAAGTACAGAAAACTATGAGCACGTCACCTACAAATAGAAATAAACCAAAATGGTAGCTCACACCGTCTCCACTAATAGTTATAATATATTACTGAAACGAAATAATACGAATATACATGAAAGGCATATGGAAACTAAACACAAGTAAAGAAAAACTAAAAGAATCATGAAGGATGCATATGCAATGCAATGCAAGGATGATAATGGGATGAATAGTGGAAGTCATCACATGACTTTCTGTATACACCTACCGAGCTTACAACTCCCAATATAGGACTCATGGGGGGTTCACAACCCATATACTATATCTCAAATCTCAAATATTAACCCACCTTTATGGCTCATGATCACGGGGGAGGGTTTTATAAAATGTCTTATTTTCTTTCAAAAATAGCATTCTTCAATGGTATCGATATCTCATGAATATATATGAATAGAATGAGGATGTAATGCATACAATCAAATCAGTATGAAAATATCTAATCCATTCAATACATATATAAGTGAGCCCAAAAATTAACTCAATGTATCCTTAATTCATGATATCAATTCTAGTTAGTCACCATTAGAACAAATATGCATGCAAGATATCATTAATATCATATCAACCCCTAACTTAGGCATTTCTATTATGATAAACCAATCAATGCTCATTAAGGAATATAATAATAATTTAAGTCCCCGCACGAGCATCATATCTAGAATAAAGGAATTTAAATACACATATAAGGACAATGATGTCAAATAAATCCCCCACTCGGGCAACACGCAATATCAAATATCACAAGTCAAAAACAATAGATTATAAGCCCCCACTAGGGGACACAATAGTAATAATAATCTCAAAATATAAATCCCATAGTTATTTTCCCCAACCCATAACATGTTTTACCTATTTATTAACTACCCAGCTCAATCTGAAATAAATTAAGCCATAACCTACCTCGAATTAACGAAATCTAAGCCTAAAGCCCTAGATCTAGAAAGGCTAGAGTTATAAAGTTGATTTCTAGAAAGACTAGAAATCAACATGATGCTTTCCCCTTTTGAACAGCCTTGAAATCAACTAAATTATAAAAATATAGCATCTACACGTTAAAAGGAAGCTATCGATACCCATATTTAAAATAGGTTCGAAATGGACTCAAAAAATAAGTTGAAAAACAAGGGGGGTAAAACTAGAATTTTTCTTTAAAAAAACATTATCCAAGGTTATAGGAGTTTACCATTGAAAATCCATGAGAAAATGAGTTAAAAATGAGGTCAAAATTGAAGAAAAACCATTTTCAAGCTTTACCAACAAAAACCCCGAAATTCCATTTTGAAATCATGATTTAAAGGTGTTTTTGAAGATATAATAGATAGGAAATAATGGAAAGATGATTTAGGAACTTACCCAAGCAAGAATGGAAATAAAACCCTAAAAAATTGCCTCTTCCCGAAGCTTGGAGGTTCAAAAATGGTGGAAATCACAAAAAATAGGGTTTATATACTATTGTATGAACAGTACCTCGTGGTTACGGACCCCACCTCACAATTGTGTGGTACAACGTTGACTGGACCATAAAATAGGCCTTTTTGTTAATGACCAAGGCTTTGCATTCATGAAGGTCCACTACCCAGACCGCTGCATTCGCTACAGCCTCATTGCATTCGCGAAGAAGGCGTAACCCGACCCAACCCCGAATGCCCTTTGCGAGGCACAACGTTGACTGGACCATTAAATAGGCCTTTTTGTTAATGACCGAGGATTTGCATTCATGAAGGTCCACTATCCAAACCGCTGCATTCGCGACAGCCTCATTGCATTCGTGAAGAAGGCGTAACCCGACCCATCCCCGAATGCCCTTTGCGAACGCGACCACCACCTCGCGATCATGATAAAGGGGAATTTACTTCTCTTTATTCATGTCCAGGGGCCCACATTCGAGAAGAGGGATCTGGCATACACCAGACATCAACAACTTTTCTGATTTTGCATGTCTTCGAATTCTCTAAACAGTCCCTTGGAATTCGTTCGAGGACCCCATAGAATTAAATCATATATGCTACTAGTCTAATCTCGATGCTATGGACTTAATGGCAATGTTGAATTTTTGAAAAAAAATTATTTTCAATAAGTTAATCCCCGGAACCCCCTTTCAACTATTTTTCAAATGAAGGGTCAAAATGTAAAATAAAGGTTACGAACCTGAACCAACCCCGCTACTAACCCAAATTCAAAATTCCAAATCTAATGGAACTATTTAAATCGCCATCCGGGAACCAAAGAATCAAATACTGATTGAAGTCAACTATATGTCTTTTAAAGCCTCTGAAAAACTCAAACTCGTTCAAATCACTCCCGGTCGCATCGAGAACCGTGCCAACAATCCCCACACCCCAAAATCAACATATAGCAACTAGGGAGGAGGGTAAAATGGTCAAAACTCATAAAAATTAATGTTTCACAAACCAGGTTATTACCATTACAGAGGTTAGACTCCAATTCTTTCACAGTGGCCATTGCATAAAATGATTAGGAGATAAAAGGGACCTTAGCAAGAATCCTACTTGACCTAAACTTTTTACAGGCAGTTGTCCAGCATTTACTACACATGTGTGGAGTAAAAATAGATTGCAATGAACATATCTTTCTACATCATGGGAGTTGGGACTTTCTATAGAATTTTTTGTCTGAAGCAGATGATGCCCAATTGTAAAAACGTCTCTACTGCTGCAGAGGGAAGTATTTTAAGAAACAAATTGAAGAGAATCTATAGGAAAGTACTAGTTAGCAATACAGTGTACAAGAGATTTTTTTAGGGAGGATTTAGTGATGTGAAACATTCATTAAGTTTTAAGTGTTTTGGTGTAACATTTCCATGTTGGTGCATTATACACACAATTCATACAAGATGGTATTACCTTTAATAAAACCATTGAATATTTGCATATTTACAGTCAATGATTTTATAGAAATCTTGGAATGAATTACCTGCAGAAATAATTTCCTTTTTAGGATAATCTACTAGGCTACTACGATTCTAATGAGGCAATCATGAACCTGATGGATCATGGATACTTATTTTCTTACTAATTGAACCTCATAAAAATTTCATTTATAAGAAAAAATAAATGTATTAGTTGCATAAAATTATTTTGAATTATAGTTAGTAATAAAAGCTAAGTGGTTCTACATCGATTTAACTGTTGTTATTACCTCAAAAAATTGCTATGCTAAAACAATGTGATAAAGATAATCCTCGAAATCATTTTAGAATTTTTCTTGAAAGTATAATACACTATCAATATTCAAAAAGCAACTGAGAAATATGTTCCTTGTGTGTATACCATTCGTATTAGTAGCTATAATCCACTTGTATGTTGATTGTGTTGAAGTGTAACAATTTTGTCTAAAATAAAGTTATTAGAGATAACATACTTTTGGTACCTAGTTATATTACTTATTTCAAACTAGGTACTAAAATTGTTACCTCTTCAAATTGAGGTATTGACATGTTCAATACAATTCCTATGAAAAATTGATATACTTATTACATTATATTTTATTTAGCGTAATTAAGCCTCAAAATTGCAACAAGTATAGATGGATTAAGTTGCTAAGACAAACTATGAAGGTTTGTGAAAGAGTGGTGGAGATGAGGTTGAAGAGGGACGTGTCCATTTTTGAGAATTAATTCAGCTTCATGCCGGGGTGTTACACTAAAGCAACCATCCATATGGTTAGGATAATGGTGAGTAGTATAGAGAGAGGAAGAGGGGACTTCACATGGTGTTCATCAACCTAGAGAAAGCGCAAGGCAAAGTTCTGAGAGAGGTTCAGTGGAGGTGCCTCTAAGCTAAAGGAATTCCTTTGTGTCACGAATCAAACTAACCGGATCGTGAGGGCACCTACTTTAATCCACCTAGTTAGGAGAACCCTTACCACCCATTTCAAATCATAGGCGGAATTTAATAAGAAATAAGTAAATACCTTATTTATTACAACTAGTTTACCAAACTTGAAATGCAAAAATGAATACTTTTTCCCAAGGACCAAGTATAAACAGGAATGAGAGCTACTAAGAAATGACCCAGCATGTACATATGATGCATCTTCCCCTGTAGGAATTGATAGAAGTTGTTGGAGATCCTTACGCATTAAGTATGAAACCTCTACTAATCCTACAATCAGACTATACCCCAGAAAAGGATATAACAAGAGTAGCATACATATAAACCACACGTACTGGTAAGCATTATAAGTTGAACCCAAATTAAATCACATAGACATCACATAAATCTCTAAAAATAAGCATGCAACTTAAGAGTTTTATTAGTTAAATACCTTCCATCATTTAACGCGTAACCCCTTTTTAACTCTTACTAACCTTACTAATCGTGAGTATACTGCCCTTACTAAACTTTGCCCTAGTTACAACCCTCGCATGGTGTCTTCAAGTCAAACCTTATCCCATAATTAAATATAATTCAACCATACTTGGCTCACCAGTTCTTACCCTTAACAACCGATCAATTCAAACCCTTACATAACACTTAAACTGGTTCCAACATTCTGGTTATGCATTAACACCTTAGTAATTAGAGATTCCTTTAGAGCTATGGGAAATTAACTAGCAAGACAACAACACCCCGCCTACCAAATCTCAATAATATCAACCAGCAGATCCACGACTATAACCTTCCCACAAGTATAACCGTTAAGACCTTTTAAGTAACTTATATTCATTAGGGACACTAAGCCTTTTTCAACACCATAGAATTCACCTAATACAAATCAAGATGGGCAATAACTTAAGTCAAGACCATGACAACCAATAAGACTCCAAGTCAACAACCATGACTCCACAACAATACATCGACCATGTCTTAAATATATAAGTAGGTAGACAATTAAGAGGTATGCCATGCATTTACAATTTTATCCAGACCCCTCAAGGATCTATTTCAACAATAACAATATTAATAATCATGAATTCCGATTTACTCAAGAGACCAAATATAGCAAGTCAACACATAATCCCCGTTTAATCAGGAAACCAAACATAACAAGTCAACACATAAGCCCCGTTTACTCAGGAAACAAAATATAATAAATATAACAAGTACACAAATAACCCAGTTCACTCAAGGAACCATCACTCTCACCAATACATGTACACACATTCTAAGGGTCTTATGGTCGCCCACTAGCCATGGCCTTCAGGGGATGAGTTCTTGTCCATATACCATATCCCAGACATCAAGTACCTTACAACTTTATACCAACCTATACCGTGAAGATGTCAAAATATCGGTACATGCCACAATAATAATAATAATAATAATAATAATAATAATAATAATAATAATAATAATAATAATAGCATAAATCTCATGAAGATGCCCAAAAACCGATACATCCCATAATAATCATAGATATCATAACAATCACAACCACAATGATAACAACAACAATACTTGTAAAACCAACAACCTTTTCAAATAAGTTCTTGCATGTGATTAACACTTATGATATCAAATAGTCATTCACTTTCCTTGAACATGCATTGTAACAAGTAATACGAAGGAAAAGTTATCAGGCACTCATAAAAGAAGTTGGATTTCAACTATATTAAACCATCACCTGCAATCCATCCTCTGTTAGGACTTGGTTAGGACTCGCAATATCTAAGGTATACATCCGCACCTATGGTCTGTACCATAATACACCCCAACCTTTCATCCGATCAATAACACCTTACATGACTACTACTCCGCTGGTTACTACGGTGATTCCTCAGAATCCACCAACACTAACCACCATAGATTCTTCAAAATCCACCAAAACTAACCACTATAGATTCCTCGAAATCCACCAACACAATCACCAACCGCCTCTAATTAGGTATTTATTACGTTCTAAACATATTTCTAGGTAAAACACCATTTTTAATCATATGAGGATGAACAACATCAATAGCAAAGCATATTAATTAATTGATAGATTTCAATATCATAAGTAAATGCAAATTCCCATCCAAACAATTGGATTTTACCCTTTTTATCCATCCTAACACCGTGTCTGCAGGATTAAGCTTGAAATTTCACATCAATCTATGTCATTCCAACACTTTCTAACCCAGGTTTAAACTACTCATATAAACCTAGCCTATGTGGACTCTAAAAAAGTGCTACATAGGCATGAATACAAGCTTTTAACTCCGTGCAAGTGATTTTTGATGTGAAGTCCATGAGAAGACCATGGGTTTACCCCATTTGAGCATAATTCCCCCTCTTCATTGCTCTATGGCCATGAGGCAAACCTAAGAGGATTTTTTTTGAAGCCTCTTTCAACCCTTTGCTTGTGAAGAGGAGAAAAAAATTAAAATACAACAGGGTATGGTTTTTGCCTTCAGCATCCCGCTATAGCGGTCAGTCGGCCTCTACCACGACTCCTCAATAGCTGGATGATGTCAGCCAGACCTAAAATTTTAAATTCCATAATTTTTAGCTGCGTTATCCCATAATAGTTCAAGATCGTATTTTCAAAAATCTCCATATACCGTGCCCATAAATGAGGTGCCTTTTAATAATGATGGAACAAGTCGTTATAATAAATATAAATATACCCCTTGTTCATCCCCATATGATCACGGTAAGAAGAGAATGGTATGAATCTAATTGGACCTTATTGCCCTCTCAACGATTATGTAATTACAACACTCAGGTGAAGAACTAAACTTTTATTTCCCTGGTGTACTAAATTTTTAAGCCATAATTTATCACTACTCTTCTCTGTCGAGGAACGTCTCTCACTTATGAGTCACACGAGGCTAATTAGTGTAAAACATTTTTTGAGTACCTAAGGTGTCCGGGGTATCACCAATATATTGGAAAAATAAAAACCTAAAAACATAACGGACAATTTTTTTTCCCGTACCTCGAGAGACTAGATACCTCTATAGCGTGAATATTCCCGCCATAGCGGTATTTTTATATCAAAAGAGCGCCGCTATAGATGGGGAAAATAGTTTAAAAGGGTGAGAAATGGGTTTCTCACCTATTTCTCCCTTTTTTCATACAAAAACTCCCCTTCCTTCCCCAATCACTTTGCTCCTGACATTGGAAATAAGGTAATTATCGCTATACGTCATCTCTTTACTTCATTACTCGCATTTTTGCATGATTTACACTTGAATTTGTAGAAAAGAATAGGTTTTTAGGGTCTATTTTTTTAATTCAAAATTGAGTTGATTTGGGCTAAATTGTCGAAGCATTGGTGCTTACCTTACATTTAAAATGCTTCCACAATGTTCTAGGGGTAAGGATTACGAGATTCATGGTAAAATAGGGCTTGAAATTGTAAGGAATGTAAAAGGTTGTTCTTGGTTTTGTTTTGATTATTTGGGCATGTTTTGGGAGTTATTATGTTCTAATTTTGCATAAAATGGTTCTAGGATACTTTATAAACACTAATCTGGGGTAAGAATGCCAAAAATGGAACTTTTCTCTAAGGGGCACCATGGACGCACCCCTTGAAGCTTGAGGATGATAAAGGCTGCTATAGAAACCTCATACAGCTATGGGAAAGTCGCTATAGCAGGAAAATTCCCACTATAGTAGTCCCATAGTAGTGAGATGTAGCTCGCTATAGCAGGAGGCCGCAGGTAGTAGCCTCCCAGCCCAAACTCAACTTGGCCTTTTTCTGAAAATTTTAATTTCTTTGATAATTCTTTGAGTTCTAACTTGCTTTCTTACAATGATTGGTAGATTTACTACCCCTATGGCTGGAAATCAAGACAATACCCCCGCCTTCATGAGATTCCTCAATGAAAACTATTAGGAGAGGTTACGGGTCTACTTGAAGACGAGATTCTATAATAAGCTGGGTTTCATAATAAAAGGGATAGAAGACAACATGCCTGAATTTTGAAATTTACTCCAGGAGCATGGTTGGATGCCACTCGCGGAGGCTCCTCTAACTAGGGTCTTGGGTTGCGTTAGGGAGTTTTATGTCATATTCCTTACTGTGCTTTGAAACGACCCTAACTTCACCATCTATATTAAAGGAGTGAATATCCCTATGGATGCTACTACCATAAATGAGGTGCTCAAGGAGTCGAACATCTCCAATATAGAGTATATGGCCAAAGCCCAGGAGATGGACATGAAGTGGTTGCGGGATATGCTAATTGTGGAGGAGGACAGGGACCAGATCTATTGGTCCACCACTGAGGGGGTTAGGAGCACTTATTTTACTGTTGATGCTCAGAGGTGGCTAAACCTGTTGTCTTGGAGGATTCCATCATCGGGAAAAACTCCTAACGGAACCTATCCTCGAGCCTTGGTGGTAGCCTACACCATATGGGGGATCAAGCTAAATAGTGATGGAATGGAAGGACTTCTATTGGGGAAGCAAGAATGGCCCTTACATTCCTAGACTGGTATCTGAGTTGTGCAAACGTGTTGGGGTGCCTAGGAAGGATGCTGACCGAGACATAGAGATGGACATACCATTCCATCCCCTACTGGTGAAGGTAGTCTTAGGGTCGATCGGAGGAGGCCTTACCTCTTAGATGACCCAAGCAAGTCATTAAGCTATTTGATGGATCCTTCTAACTATAGTTACTTAAGGTCGAGTAGTAGACGGGTGAGGCCCACAGTTCTAATAGGTTTTCACTTGAGCTTTCCGCAGCAAAGCAAGTCTACAAGCCACTGCAGTGAGGTACATCGTGAAGGTTTAAGTGAACGTCTTAAAACTTAGTAACACAAGACAATTCACTGAATGGTTGTTGGCTATACCAGAGGAGTCTGAAATCAACAACGTGTAACTGCTTGGGCATTGAGTCTTCCGCTGCTTGAGGAAGTATGCGAGAGGATCGATGTTGAGCAGAAGTGGGGTTAAAGCAGACAACAATGCATCCCCCTTTACTTAGTATAGTAGGGTTTGAAAGGCTGGACAATTTGTTTTCCTTTCCTGTCCAGTATTTTCAATCCCAGCCGAAATAGGAAAAGCCATATGAGCTTCAAATTCTGTGACTCATAAGCCCTCCGTATCTAAAGATAAATGGATAAAGGGCGGGTTCCGCAGTTAACTAAGAAGGCGATCGATTGGCTTGGAGAGGAAAGGAAACTGGGGACTGAAAACAAAAAGGATAGGAATGAATTGAATAAAGAAAGAATCTTTCTATCGGGAAAGCCTCGCTTATTCAAATGGCTTCTTATTTAGAACCCCTTTTTTTTGCTTAGTTGTAAGTAAGCGTGGGTAGGAGCGGCGGGATGATGATGAGTATATAAATCAATAAAGACCAAAAAAGAATAAATGGCAAGATAAATTAGATATCTATGGAAAAAATAACGATGTAGAGGGCGACTGAAAAAGAGGATCAAGAGTAAGAAGAAAAGAAAGGTTGGCGAGGTCGAGAGCAGCTGGGCCGTAGAGGAATACGGTGATGATGATATGGCCCCACCTACCCATCTAGAGGAATACATGGCTGCCTTGAGGAGATATATGGAGCATATCTACCTTCCTCCCCAGGGTACAACTCCTTCCAACTCTATAGCCTCACCTTCCACTGCCCAAGAATATGCAGAAATCCATGGAGAGCTTGATGAGGGGAAGAGGAAGAGGCTTTCCCAGGACTACATGCTCTCACAAATATGAAAGATAGTGAAAGTCATGTTTAAGTGCACAGCCCCTGAACAAGAGGTTCTCTAGCTAGAGCCGAAGGACGTACAAAAGTTCTTCTTTCTATGTGATATGGGGGAAGAAGGCCCCGCCCCAACAACCCATTATGATGATGGGGTGCCCAGCTAGGTTCCTGGTGCATGTCATCCCAGTCCCCTTCCCCCCTTTTTGTACCTTGACACTAATTTGAGTAGCCTCCGTTTGGGGTTTGTAAAAAAAATATATCCCCTTTCCTTTTATTTTATTGCACATGGATGATAGTTTTTAACAATTATTATTGAATGCATGCTCTTTACCTTGCTATATGCGATTTTTATTGAATAGGTTGAAGCTTGTAGCTTAAATTAATGAATAGTACATGCTGGGAATAAGAAAAAGGGGAAAAAGAGTAGGGATTCTGTCGCAGCCCATCCCATATAACAACTTGCACGCCACTACAATGACACTTATAGTGGAAAAATTCCTTGCTATAGCGGGCTCGCTGTAGTGGGCCAGTGCCACTATGACGGCCTAGTAGCAAAAACTCAAAAAATTGTAATTTTTCTGCAAACTTCCTCATTCCCATTCCCTATTTCCAGCAATTAAGTATGAAATCGCACTATGTTATTCATCTTAATCCCAAAATTGAACCCAGCAATTGATAAAACAACACCTTAGCATCACATTACTTTAAATTCGTTAGGAATCACAATTAAGAAACATCTTACATTATTTCCCGCTATCATGCATCAATAGCCCTTTGTCCATGGTACTTATTCACATAACAATTACTTGAAACAAGAGTTTCCACAATCATGAACCACTCTTATCCTTACCATTTCACTAATGATAAGATCCTCCCTAGTTTTAGCGTGCAGTTTCAAGTAAACTACATTGCAAACAATTGCTTAGCTATCAACACATATAAAAGTTATGACTCTTCACCATTCACGAAATCCACTTCGTTCAAACAATTACAATTTACATAAGTATCAATCCCATGTTCATTTATGTAACAAGGCCTTTCTTTATTATTCATTTATTCGACTTGTGGATAACTACTAGTCGGTTATCAAGAATTTACACCGCCTTTATGGCCAGATACCAATTTGAACCTTCCCAATTCCAACTTTTGTTGCTTGTGTCATTCCAAATAGATCCAAAAGCATTAATTTGCCTCGCTGAGATACCAATTAGAATAAGGAGATACCGATTGGACTCAACTCACACATGCAAGCATACAAACCGCAAGAAAAGAGAGAAAGAAGTGAAACAATTTCCTAGAATGCCTCGTAGCTCCCTAAAGATTAGATATGGATGTCACACACCAATGCACAGGACCCTACTTAATGTTTGTTGTTGTATTAGGAGAACGGTAACCTAGGAAACTGTCATGACCCAACTACCCGGATCCTGCGGGCACCTGCACTAATTCACCTAGATAGGAGAACCCTTAACACCTATTTAAAAATATATTCGCAAGTCAATATGAAACAAGTAAATACCTTATTTATTACAACCAGTTTACCAAACTTGAAATACAAAAATGAATACTTTTCCCAAGGACCTAGTCTAAACAGGTATGAGAGCTACTAAGAGAAGACCCAGCCTATACACATGACCCAGCTTTCACCGTAGGAATAATGACAGAAGATGCTGGAGACCCTTAAGTGTCAAGTATGAAACCTCTACTGATCCTGCAATCAGACTATACCCTAGAAAAGGGTATAAATAGGGTAGTATAAGTACAAATCACACATACTGGTAAGCATAATCGGTAAACCTAAATTAAATCACATAGACATCATATAAATATCCAAAATGAAACATGCAACTTAAGAGTTTTATTAGTTAAAGACCTTCAGTCCTTTAACCTTTAACCCCTTTTTAACTTTTACTAACCTTACTAATCATGAGTAAACTTCCCTTACTAAATTCAGCACTAGTCACCACCCTCGCACGGTGTCATTAAGTCAGACCTCATCCCGTAGTTGAATATAATTCAACCATACTTGGTTCCCCGACTCCTACCCTTAATAACCTATCAATTAAGACCATTACATAACACCTAACCTAGTTTTGACATTCTAGTTATGCATTACCACCTTAGTAATTAGAGATTCCTATAGAGCTATGGGAAATTAACTAGCAAGACAGCAACACCCCACCTACTCAATCTTAATAATATCAACTAGTAAATCCACGACCATAACATTCCCACAGGCAAAACCGTGAACACCTTTCAAATAACTTATATTCATGAAGGACACTTAGCCTTTTTCAACAATACCATAGAATTCAGTTAATACAAGTAAAGATGGACAACAACTCAAGTCAATACCATGACTACCAATAAGACTCCAAGTCAAAAACAATGACTCCACAACAATTCACTGACCATGTCTCTAATACATCGGTAGGTAGATGATTAAAAGGTATGCCTTTCATTTGCAATTTAACCCGGACCCCCCAAGGATCCATCTCAACAACAATAATATTAATAATCATGAATTCTAGTTTACTCAAGAAACTAAATATAACAAGTGAACGAATAAACCTGGTTTACTCAGGAAACCAAATACAACAAGTCAACATATAAGCCCGATTTACTTAGGAAACCAAATATAACAAATACACAAATAACTCAGTTCACTCAAGGAACCATCACTCTCACCGATACCTGTACAAAGATGCTAAGGGGCTTATGGTCGCCTACTAGCCATGGCCTTCAAGGGACAAGCTCTTGTCCATGTACCAAATACCAGACATTAAGTGTCTGCCAACCTTACACCAACCAATCCTGTGAAGATGTCCAAATATCGATATATCCCATAATAATAATAATAATAATAATAGTATAAATCTCGTGAAGATGCCCAAATACTGGTACATCCCATAATAATAACAGATATCACAACCACAATGATATCAACAATAATACTTATAAAACCCACAAGCTTTCCATATAAGTTCATTGCATATGATTAACACTTAGGATATCAAACAGGTATTCACTTTCCTTGAACATGCATTGTAACAAGCAATAAGAAGGAATAGTTACCATGCACACATAAAACAAGTTGGATTTCAACTATATTATACCATCACCTGTAATCCACCCTCAATTAGGACTTGGTTAGGACTTGCAAAGTCTAAGGTATACATCGGCACCAAGGTCCATTCCATAATACACTCCAACCTTCCATCCTAACATTTATATCTTACAAGACTACCATTCCTCTAGTTACTACCGTAGATTCCTCAAAATCTACCAACACTAACCAGCATAGATTCCTCAGAATCCACCAATACTAACCACTATAGATTTCTCGAAATCCACCAACACCAACCACTAACCATCTCTAATAAGGAATTCATTAGGTTCTGAACAAATTTCTAGGTACAGCACCATATTTAATCATATGAGGATGAACAACGTAAAGAGCAAAGCAAATTAATAAATTCATAGATTTCAATATCACAAGTGACAGAAAATTCCCATCCAAACAACTGGGTTTTACCATTTTTATCCATCCCAACACCATGCCCGCATTCTTAAGCATGAAATTTCCCATCAATCTAGGCCATACCTATGCTTTCTAATCCAGGTCTACTACTTAGTTAAACATAGCATACCTGAATACTAATTAGTTGCTATGGAAGCATGAATGCGAGCTTTTAACTCCGTGCAAGTGATTTCCAGCATGAACTCCGTGAGAAAACCATGGGTTTTACCCCATCCAAGTGTAATTCCCCCTTTCCATTTCTCATGGCCATGAGGCAAACCTAGGAGGGTTTTTAGAAGCCCTTTTTGTCCCTTTACAATTGAAAAGGGGAAAGAAATTAAAATATAATGGGGTCTGGTTTTTTCCTTTGGCATCCCACTTTAGCGGTCGATCGGCAGCTACCAGGCGTCGTTATAGAGGGAAAATTTCCCGTATGCCCATAAATGCCTTTTACTAATGACGGAATAGATTGTTACAGTCATGCTCACAACCAATCATTATGAAGATGATAATCAATTTAATACAAGTATAAATAAGCTCAGAATCAATTCAATATGTCAATAATTCATGATATAAGCCCTCACTCGGCACCACTAGAATAAATATCATATAAGACATCAATAATATCATTTCAAATCCCTCATTCGGGCATTAATATAATCATAGTGGTAAATAATGCTCAAATAAGGCCTATAATATCAATTCAAACCCCGCACGGGCATCACAACGATAATTATGGAACTTAAAGCACAAAGAAGGCCTATAATATCAAATAAAAACCCCACTCTGGCAACACAACAATTACATCTCTCAAGTAAATAATAATATGCAAATAAGCCCCGACACGGGCAACACAATAATAATTATAATCTTGAAATGCAATTCCCATGACTAGTTACACAACCCTTATCATGATTTATGTGAAAGGTTAACTACCCAGCCCATTCAAAAGAAAGTTAAGCCATAACCTACCTCAAAAAGCCGAAATCCAAGCCTAGACCCTTCACCTAGGAGCCTTTCCTTTACGAGCGGGTAAAAACATAATCTACATGTCAAAAGGGAACTAATGATACTCATATTGACTCTATTAAATCTAGTCCAAAAATAGTTCTAATCGAAAGGGGCACCTTTGGGATTTTATTTTCAAAACATGTTCCTCATATCAAGAGGAGTCTAAATCTGAAAACCTAAGTAAATATGAGGTTAAATCAACATTCAATTCAAAGAAAAACCAATATAAAGATTTTCAAGTAAAACCCCCAAAAATCCTATTTGAAATTAAGTTTCTAAAGCTATTTAGAATATAGAATCAACAGAAATTGATGAAAATAGGAGTTTAGAGATTATACAAGCAAGATTGATGAAGAATTCCCTTAGAAATCGTCTTTCCTAAAACTCCAAAGTCCAAAAATGGTGAAAAATTGTGAAAATAAAGTATATATACTGTTCAGGTGAAAAGTACCTCACGAACGCAGTCAACCCTTCTTGTTCGTAAGGGTCAACATTGATAAGCCATTAAATTGGTGTTCGCATTCGTGGTCAGCCCTTCTCGTTCATGGAGGCTGATGACCTAGACTACTAGCATTCACAAAGGTCAGGTCATGAAAACGATGAAGCGACCCAACCCGATCCTAAAGTTACCTTCACAAATGCAGTCCCTCTATTGCATTCGCGATGAAGGATATTTTCCTTTTATGCCTTTGCAACCAAAGGCTCGCGTTTACGAAGAAGGATTTGTTGCATCTAATATCAGTAACTTTTACTGAATTTGCATGTTTCCAAAACCTTTGAATGGACCTTCGAGATTTGTTCGGGACCCCACCGAAGTAAACCTAATATGCTACTAGACTCTTTTCAACGTTCCGGGCTCAATGACATTGTCAAATTTTTGATAAAAGATTGTTTACAACAATTTAGCCCCCAGGACCCCTTTAAGCTTATTTTAACTGGTTTTCATCAAAAGGGCCAAATTGCAAAATAAAGGCTCAGGACCCAAACTAACTATGGTACTAACCCAAAATCGACATATCTAATGGAAATGTCCAAATCATGATTCGATGCTTAAAACATGAAATGTTGACTGATGTCAAACCCATGGTTTTAAAAGCCTCTAAAAGTCTCAAACTCACCCAAATCACTCCCGAATGCATCGAGAACCATGACAACCAATCCCACAACTGACAAATAGCATATAACAACTATAGGGAAGGAAAAAATAGTCCAAACACATAAAAAGGTTAAATTAAAAATTATGGTCATTACATTATCCACCACTAAAACACAAGTTCGTCCTCGAACTAAAAAAGCAAATAAAGAACCTAAAGCAGTAAAAAGCCTGGGGTATCTACATCGCGCATCAAACTCAAACTCCCAAGTAGCCTCCTCAGTGGGGTTATGTCTCCACTAGACCTTCATTGAATCAATATGCTTAGACCTCAACTTCCTAGTCTGCTTGTCTAGGATAGCAGTGGGCTCCTCTTCGAAGGATAAATCATGGTCTAATATAACAGAATCCAAACGCATCACATGTGCATCATTTGGAGGTATCTCTTCAATATGGAAATATGGAATACTGGATGGACAACTGATAGATGTGGAGGGAAAGCTAGCCTATATGCCACATCGCTATATTTTTTAAAGATCTCGAAGCTTCCCTTTCTTCCTAGACCTCATCAAACCATTCATAGGTCAAACCTTCAATAGAACTTGATCTCCAATCATGAAGGCAATATTGCGGACTTCATGGTCGGCATAACTATTCTGCCTACTCTGGCTAGCCACTAGCCTCTGCGGAATCAGTCTCACTCTTTCCATCTAGTCTCTCAATAAATCTGTTCCCCAAGGCATCACCTCAAAAGACTCAAACTATCCTATAGGGGATCTACACCTCTGTCCATTCAAAGACTTAAAAGGCGCCATCTAAATGATCGAATGGTAACGGTTGTTCTATACGAACTCTGCTAAGGGTAAGAACTAGTTCAATGACCACCAAAATACATAACACACGCTCGAAGCATGTCTTCTAGCACCTGAATAGTCCTCTCAGACTGATCATCCATCCGAGGATAAAAATTTATCCTCAAATCAAGCTGAGTACCAACTCACTCTGTATAGTACTCCAAAAACTCGAGATGAACTGAGCACATATATCAGATTCAATGGATACAAGAACACCATGCAATCGAACAATCTCTCTAATGTAGATCTTTACCAACTACTCCATATTATATTTTGCCTTCACAGGTAAAAAATGCGCTGGTTTGGTCAATCTATCTACAATTACCCAAACAGAGTCAAACTTCTCCAAGGTTGGTGATAGTATAATAATGAAATCCATGGTGATCCACTCCTACTTCCACTTGGGAATGGGAATCCTTTACATCGTACCACCTGGTCGCTTATGCTCATACTTCACCTGCTGGAAATTCAAACACTTAGCCACAAATTCCACAATATTGTTCTTCATACCACCCTACCAATCATGTTGCTTTAAGTCATAATACATCTTTCCTGGGTGAATGGGATATCTAGAGTAATAAGCCTCCTTTGAGATGAATCTAAGTTATCCACCAACTCTCAGCATATAAACTCGGTCGCTAATCCTCAAATCCCCATCGAAATCAAGAGATGCCTTATTTGCCTCACCACTCAACACTCTATCATGAATCACCCTCAATCTATCATCATCAAACTAATGAGCTTAAATCTACTACATTTAGGAAGACCTAGCCTTAACAAAAGCCAAAACATGCTCAGGACCAAAATATCACGCCTAACCAACTGGATAGCTAAAGACTGAACCTCTAAGGCCAAAGGTCTCTATTGGGTCAAGAGATGAGCTAAACTCTCGATACGCATTGCCTTTCAGCTCAAGGCATCCAATACCACATTGGCCTTGCCTATATGATAAATAACAGTGAGATTTTAATCCTTGAGCAACTCATGTCATCGACAATATATCATATTAAGATCTCACTGAGCAAAGAAGTAATGAAGGCTATGATGATTGGAGAAAATCTCATAATAGATTACATACAAGTAATGTCGCCACAACTTCAACTCAAAAACAACAGCGGCCAACTCCAAATCAGAAGTAGGGTAATTTTTCATGAGGCTTTAACTATCGAGAAGAATAATCAATCACCGTACCCTCCTACATTAATACATCTCCCAATCTAACTCCAAAAGCATTACAAAACACGGTAAAACCCATGCCCTTCTTGGGCAAGGTCAAGATAGGAGCCAAAGTCAACAACTTCTTGAGCTTTTGAAAGCTCTCATTACAAATATCCTACCACTGAACTACAATCTTCTTCTGAGTCAACTTGGTCAAAAGAGATGCAATAGAAGAGAAACCTTGCACAAAGCACTGATAATATCCTTTTAACCCAATAAAACTCCAAATTTCAGTAGGAAAAGTGTGCCTAGCCTAATCACAAAGTGCAACTATCTTAGCCGAATTTACTACAATGCCATTCTTGGTCACTACATGACCCAAGAAGAAAATAGAATACAACCAAAACTCACACTTGGAGAACTTGGTATATAACTTCTTATGTCACAACTTTTAAAGTACAGTCCTCAAGTGTATCTCATGGTCAGCCTCATTCTTGGAATAAACCAAGATATCCTAGGTAAATACAATTATGAAGGAATCAAGATAAGGTCGAAATACTTAGTTCATCCACTCCATGAACGTTACTGGGGCATAGGTCAACCCAAAAGACATGAGAAACTCATAATGACCATACCGAGTGCTAAATGCCATTTTCGGATCATCTAAAGCTCTAAACCTCAACTGATGATAACTTGATCACAAGTCAATCTTAGAAAACATCGAAGCACCCTGAAGTTGGTCAAATCAATCATCTATGCATGGAAGAGGATACATGTTCTTGATTGACACCTTGCTTAATTGTCGATAGTCAATACACATGCGCATAGATCCATCCTTCTTCTTCACAAACAAGATAGAAGCACCCCAAGGAGATGCATTAGATCTATTGAAACCCATACCCAACATAACTTTGAAATGCTCTTTCAATTCCTTCAACTCAGCAGGGCCATCCTAAAAGGAGAAATGGAAATAAGCTTGGTGGCCGTTTCAACATCAATAGCAAAATCAATATCCTGGTTTGGAAGCATACCAAGTAAGCCCGTAGGAAACACATCCTGAAACTCTCTCACAACTCCAACGAAATCCAAAAGAGGTGGTGAAGCAATACTAGAATCGCGAACATAGGCCATATAAGACAAACACACCTTTTTTACCATGTGATAAGCACATAGAAAATATATAACACCTTTTTCACTCAGTGGAACACCCATCTAGGGAACTCCATCCAGATGACCCAACAGATGATCAACAAATCCTGCAACATTGGGGTAGCAACTAAACTCTGTGGGACATAAGCTGGTCCTGCATCTTCTGTTTGATACTCCTCCTCATCGTAATAACTCTGAGGTTTAGGAGAGGCTGCCTTAGCCCATCCTCTAGATAGAGAAGCTTCTCATTTTTGACCTTTACCTGTAGCTCAACTATGACCCCTGACTAGCCCGCTGAATAAAGTTCTAATAGCGTGTGCTGGATCAGTATCCTCAACATCACTTGATCTACTCCTCAGCATCTAGGAAGAAAAGAATGGAATACAAGTTTAGAATATTGGGCATGAGCAACTCGTACAATATAGAATCAATTTAGAGAAATTTTATCTAAATATGTCTTTAACCTCTCGAATATCGATATGAACGTCAACGTATCCATCCATGATAATCTACTAGACATCCTACTCTTACACTTATGTGACCGGTGAACCTAGTGCTTTGATACGAATTTGTCACAACCCAAAAGTTAAGGTCGTGATGGCACCTACCTTGACGCAGCCTTGGTAGGCAAGTAAAAAACCCACAAAAGAAAGGAAAATCAAAATATAGAATAAATAATGCAATACGAGACTTCTAGAATAAAGTCTGGCCATAATATGTAAATAACATAAATATCTGAACAAAATACATAAATCCTACCAAAACATAGTGTTATAAGTATGAAAAACATCTAATACTAGTATGAAAACTAAATAATACATAAGTCTATCTTTCAAAGTAAATAAAAAAAAATATGATAAGATGAGGTCCTGAAGCCTGCCACGAACACTAGAGCTCACCAGTACTTTGAAAATGTCAACCTCTCACTGCACCAATCAGCCATCGCGGATCACACTTGTATTGGGATCTACACTAAAAGGGCACAAATGTAAGAGTGATTATGATGCAATTTTACTCAGTAGGTATCATAGATCGATTGAGCAAAGCAGAAAACTAAACAAGTAAAGAATACTATGAGCACATTTCCATCTACATACAAAAAAATTCTCAAATGATAGCTCACACTATATCTCCTAACACTTTTTATAATATAATATCTGAAAATGAATAATTACACATGAAAATATAAGGAAAACTATGTACACGAGAATAAATCACATAAGGGAAATACAATGATGCAATTTAATGATGGTGGGATAATGATGAATGTAAGCCATTGCATGACTTCTTGTATACACCTTTTGAGCCTCAGTTCATCAAGACAGGACCAATGGGGTGTTAGCAACCTATATACTTTCTCAAATATCAATGTCATATCTCAATCACCTTAGCAACATAATTCACAGCCAAGGGTTTTATAAAGTGATTTATTTTATTTAAAAATCAGTGTTTCTCAGTGGTATCAATGTCTCACAAATATGTATTTATGAAATGAGAATGTTATTCTCACAACCAATCAGTATGAAGATGCTAATCAATTCAATACAAGTATAAATAAGCTGAAAATCAACTCAACATGTCAATAATTCATGATAAAAGCCCTCGCTCGGCACCACTAAAATAAAGAATCATGTAAGACATCAATAATATCACTTCAAACTCCTCACTCGGGCATCACTGTAATGATAGAGGTAAATAATGCTCAAATAAGGCCTATAATATCTATTCAAGCCCTCGCACGGGAATCACAACTATAATAATGACATTTAATGCACAAATAAACCCTATAATATAAAAAAAAAAAAAAAAAAAAAAAAAAAAACCTCACCTAGGTATCACAACAATTATATCTCTCAAGTCAACTACAATACGTATATAAGACCCCACATACGCAACACAATAACAATAATAATCTCAAAATACAATTCCCATGACTAGTTCCCCAACCCATAGCATGCTTTATGTGAATGGTTAACTATCCAGCCTAGTCTGAAGAAAGATAAGCCATAACCTACCTTGAAAATCCAAAATTCAAGCTTATACCCTTCATCGCAGAGCCTTTCCTTTACGAGCTATCTCGGAACAAACTAAATCTATCAAAAATACAATCTAAACGTAAAAGGGAACTAATGATACCCATATCGGCTCCAAAAATAGTTCAAAAAATAGGTTAGAAATTGAAAGAGGAAAATCTGGGATTTAGAAACATGTTTTTCATATTAAGAGGAGTCTAAATATGAAAACCCAAGTAAAAAAAAGGTGAAATCAACCTTCAATTCGAAGAAAAATCAATTTAAAGCTTACCAGGAAAAAACTCCAAAAATCCAATTTGAAATCAAGTTTTTAAAGATATTTAGAAGATAGAATCAATAGGAATTGATGAAAATAGGAGTTTAGATATTAACCAGGCAAGATTGATGAATAATTCCTTTAGACAAGATTGATGAATAATTCCTTTAGAAATTGTTTTTCCCGAAACTCCCAAGTCCCAAAATGGTGAAAAATTATGAAAATGAGGTATATATACTGTTCATGTGAACAGTACCTCACGAATGTAGTCAACCCTTTGGGTTCGTGAGGGTCAACACTGACAAGCCATTAAATTGGTCTTCACATCACTCGCATTCGTAATGGTCCGATTGCGATCACGATGAAGCGACCCAACCCGATCCCGAAGTTACCCTTTGTGAATGCGGTCCTTCCATCGCGTTCACAATGAAGGATATTTTATTTTTTCGATTCGCGGCCAAAGGGCCGCATTTGTGAAGAAGGATTTACTGCACCAAATATCAACAACTTTTGCCGAATTTGCATGTTTCCAAAAACTCTGAACGGACCTTTAGGATTCGTTCGGAAACCCGTCAAAGTAAACCAGATATGGTACTAGACTCTTTCTGATGTTCTGAACTCAATACACTGTGGAATTTTCAAAAAAAGTTCATTTACAACAATTTAGCCCCCGGAACATCTTTAAGCTTATTTTAACTAGTTTTCGTCAAAAGTGACAAAATGCAAAATAAAGGCTTGGGATCCGAACTAACTATACTACTAATCTAAAATTGACATATCAGATCTAATGGAACTTTCCTAATCACCATCCGACGCTCAAAACATGAAATGTTGACCGAAGTCAAACCCATGGCTTTAAAGCCTCGAAAAGCCTCAAACTCACCCAAATCACTCCCGAACACATCGGGGACTGTTCCAACCAATCCCACAACTCATAAATAGCATATAACAACTACCAAAAAAATCAAAATGGTCAATACACATAAAAAAGTGAATTTCACAATTATGGTCGTTACATTATGTGCTTTAAGGAAATTTTACATATATGCTTTGTATGTGTACTTTTCTATTATTGGACAAAACAACCAACATGTGTGTTGCTTTTTATGCCGACTGAAATAATGCTATATATGGGGCCATCATCTTTCCTATGTCATCCTTATACATCTGTAGACTCCATCCCTTTAACTTTGCATGATGATTTCATTTCTTTTTACTGTGTGTATTTTTATTTTTTTTGGACAACTTTTACTATGTGAATTTGCCTACAACTTTTTGTATAACTTAGTTCATTTTGTAGTGGATCATTTTGAAAATCTCCATTTTAATTTATTTGAAAAGTATCAAAAGGGATATTATAAATCAAAATAAGTAACAATTTAAAATATTTTAAAAACATATAAAAATTCAATTGACCCTTGAAATTCCATCTATACCACACACAAAAATTGGGACATAGATAGGAATATATATTATCTAAAAATTATTTAAAAGGTACTATAAATTATAATAATTAACAACTTATTTTTTTTTTAAATCATATAAAAATTTATTTGACTATCCAAATTTTATCTATGACACTTAAATTAGGATTAAAAAGTAACATGTATTGGACCGGTGCTGGCACAGGTACCAGTATCTAGTATATAATAGTTAATTAATAAGAATATATAATAGTTAATTATTTTATATTGAAATAAGCATTCTGTATTCCTCGAATACAGGTAAAGATTTGATGCAGTTTAGTTTTAACTATTTGAGAGAGTTGTTGTGATGAAGTTATTTTATGTTCAGTCACAAAGATGGTGGTGAGAAATTCAGACTTAAAATTTGCTGACTTTGAACACTTAATAAGACAAGAATAAATATATCATAAAATATTCATGAAACACTTAATTACTATGTAAAGATATTTAACTAATCAAAAAATAGTTTAAGTACCAAACTGACACTTAATGCTAAATTTAAAGAGCTATATATGTGTTTACTCAAAAGTAACGAAGGGTTAATTGACAAATATATAGTTCTGAGAGGTAAATTTTAAAAACTCTCAAAACGTGCAAGGTCTTTTTTGATTTATTAAAGCTCCACTATGCATCCTTTAACCCTTAGAATCCTACATTTTTACTTTGCCGCCATACTTCTTTTCTCTGGTATGTTAATGTCCTTCATGAGCCTGTGTATCTTGCATTTTTTTAGTTAAAGCTTTCACTTGTTAGGAATTTTTTTTTGGAGTAAAAGTAAACTTATATTCTTATGAAATTAACATTTAGGATATTATCAAAAAAAGTTTTTTTTAGGTGATGAATATTTTTAGGGATATACTTGAAGATGACTTGAAATTTGCATCATAGTAAGAATCTCTTTGGGGTAACATCTTGCATGTTAAAACTTTAGTGAAAATCATAGTTAAGTCTTTGTTTGGTCATTTATACAAGTTTATAATTTTATGTATTTGTTATATATATGTCTTTAGAGTTTTTTATTGTTAGTTTTTCTGTAATATACTAAATTGACTGATTTGATTGCTTCTTTTTTACTGTCGAGATAATTGGCAGAGGCAGATCCATATTTGAAAACAATGAGTTTAATTTTTACCGTTATTAGCATTAATTCATGATATTTTTAAATTTATGAATTTAATTTATTGTAATTTTAATGAATTTATAGATCTGTCCTATTTACTAGCGAGGAAACTTCCTATTAAATGCTTAAATATTTATTGTGTGAGCCAGATCTGGTTGTGATATTTATTTTTTTCTAAAGAGTTCCAAATTGTTTGCCTTAATAAAGAAAAGATTGGTAGATATTTATGGAATGGAGATTGTATGAGCTGTGAGAATATGTGTTATGCAAGACATGTATAACATGATTTCTTTATTTCAAAACATGGAGATTGTGTGTGTTGCCTTTTATGCAAGAATTGTGTGTTCTTATACACTCTCCATGATTTTGTTAAGATGTTTTATGGTCATATTCCAAGGGCTTACTTTTCTATGTAATTGTGTGTATTACTTTTCAATTATAAGATGCAAGAACATAAAATCCAAAAGATTAAAGTATTTTTGTAGAAGCTACACTAAAGGAGTAAAATTCCAAAATAGGTTTAGAGAAATTCATGTTTGTAATATTTTGCTTACTGAAGAAAATGCTTATTCATTTTGTGTTGCAAAATAAAAAAAGCATGGTTTCAAGTTATTGCTAAAATCCTATTGTAATATTTGAGCATGTCTTGTTAGAATTGTTGTTTTATTTGTGGTCCAATTAATGTAAAGTTCATAATTAATATTTAATAAAGAATAGATCTCATTCTTATATCAGTTAATTAATGAATATATCAGATTATCTCTTAATTAACCTCTATATATTTGTCACGATTCAATTTCTCGAGTCATGATGGCACCTACTTTTACCCACCAGTAGGTAAGCCAAATCATAACCCGAAACGACAAGCAATGGGCTAACCAGTGGAAGTCAAGGAAATAAAAGAAATAGGCAAGATATGAAGATACGGAACAACTAAGAACAGCCATAAATAAACATGCCCATACTATACAACAGAAGGAAGGGGACAAAATATACAAAATGAATTCCACCACGACCTGGTAAGGTAGGTACAAGAGCCACTAAACCAAGATAGAGTACCAGACGGTGTCAATATACAACATTGTCTCAGAATGTACAAAAAGACTATCAAAAATCAGTAAAAGGAGAAGGATCAGCTTCGGACTGTAAAAACTCACCCTATCTCCGAATCAACAGCAAGCTCAAGGATAACATTAGTGGAGGTGACTCGTACTCAGATCTACATCAGGGAAAAGATGAAGAAGTGTAGTATGAGTACCAAAACAATGGGTACTCAGTAGGCATTATAGGTCGACTAAGCTAAATTATAGTAAAAGCATAAATAAAGTGCTAGAATGTAAACTAAAGTTAGAAATAAAGGGCGGAAATGGAAAGAGTAGATCATGCCAAGTAGATGCGATAAATATATAAAACTAGTACTTAAAGCAAAAATAACATCTAACTATAACCTAACTGGGCCCCCATAAGCCCAGAAGGCACAGTGTCATGACTCTATTTCTCAAGTCATGATGGCACCTACTTTAACCTGCTAGTAGGTAAGCCAGGCCATAGCCCGGAACGACAAGTAATGGGCTAGATGGCAGAAGATAAAGAAATATAGAATGTAAACATGCAATAGGAATAACAAGCAGCAAAAATCATAAATACGATAGTGTTTGAAAGGAAGAAAAATACAAAAAAATACTTGTATATTTTATACTATTTAGTACTCTATTTTGAAATGTACAGGTAGTAGTATCAAATATACAGGTAGTCTCAGAAATGTAAAGACTGTCCAAAAATAAAAGAAGGAGAGAGAATCATCTCCGGCTCTAAAAGCTCACCCTATCTCTGAATCTCAAAAGCAAGCCCGAGTAAGCGTCAACGACGGTAACTTGTACTCGGATCTACATCAGAAAAACATGCGGAAGTGTAGTATGAGTACCAAAAACAACTGGTACTCAATAGACATCATCGGCTGACTAAGCTAAATCATAATAAAAGTATAATAAAATGCAAGAAAGTAAACTAAAGTCATGGATAAGGCTAAATCTAAAATAATACTCCAAACCAGGTTAAAGCAATAAATATACAAAAGTAGATAAATTAAGATAAATACAATCTAATTACGACCTAACTGAACCCCCATAAGCCTAGAAGGTACAAACACATAAGGAATAACCCAACCGAGCCTCCATAAGCCCGATGGATACAAACAAGGAGAAAATACCAATAATAAGAAGTAAGAATAAGCCCGCAAGTTATAACATACCTGGAACTCCCTTCATAGCATAAATACAATATTTGAACGAAAATTGAGAATAGTATCATCATAATAAAGTACCGTATATCGATCATGAATGACGGACTTGAACCGGAACTAACAATTATGTACCATGAGGAAAATATGTCATAAAAAAACTCAACATAGTGAACAATAAAAGAGCAGCTGTTTGTCGGATTTGAATCGGACCTTAATAAATAAGCCAAATATCCAACTATTCAAAGGTCATGACCATTTAATATCCAGACCCGCAAGTAATACAATCAAGTTAATAAGGGAAGGAATATTAACCATACAATCTAATTATATGGATCTAAAAGCCGAAATGATGCTTTATCCGGGGTATTAAGACTAACCTAAGTTCATGGGATGGTCTAAGTCATCCTAAGGCTCAAGGTTTAGTCTAAGGGGTTGCATAGGGAACTCTTAGTTCTTCAGGGAGCAAAACGGCTAACTTTAACCCATAAAATACAAAAATAGCAAGCAAGTCCTAAATACCTACCATCACTAGCATAATACTACACTAATACCATAATGAAGCTCAATCTATAAGGAAACTAATCCTAGCCTACCTGGATGCTGCTGAAAGCTCGAGAAAGTCCACTACTCCAGACCTTTTCCCTTTCTAGAAGCCTCAGTAGATGACACGCTATCGAAACAATAATCTACACATTACAACTAGAACAATGATAACCATATTGCATACAAACACTCTGGGTCAAAAATCAAACTAAAAACCCTACTCAAGCCTGCTTGCGGAATCACAAATTTAAAATCGTCAACACGTCCCTCTAAGCTCAAGGAGCATTTACACTAAAAAATGGGTGAAACCGAGCATATATGAACCCCTAAATCAGCCCCAATGTAAAACTAGGAATTTAAAGTAAACTACAGAATTTAAACTAGAACTTAGATGGGAACTTACGAAAGTAAAGGTGAGAAAATGACCAAGATAACCTCTCCGACTCACCCGCCACAACCAATGATTGACCTCTACTCATTCTAAGCTTTCTAGGGTTTTTATAAACTTGGGAGTTGAAATAAATAAGAGAAAATTGAGTCCCACAACCTTTAATACTGCCAAGGGTCCCTTCATCACGCTCACGAGGACCCTATTAAGAACTTGACCCTTGACAACCTTGACCTTCGCGAACGCAGCCGGTTTACCCCGAACGAGAAGGGGAAACTGAAATCGGTTGGCTGCCTGACCCTTCATGAATGTAAAGGCTGGCTCGTGCACGCAATGGTTAATAACTTTGGCCTTCACAAATGCGTTCTAGGCCTCATGAACACGAAGGTGATTTTTGTCTTGAACCAGCAAACTTGACAATTTGCCAAGTTTTTGATTGGACCCTCGGAATTTGTTCGAAATTGCATGAGCATAAATGAACTGTGCTAACACACTAAATTCGATATTTCAGACTCAAACGACCCTATTAAAATTTCCATCTGAGGTCGTTTGGATCGAATGTGGGTCCCACACCTTAAGGGCCATTTTAACCAACTTCCACCCAATAGCCCAAAACGAGTCAGGTAGTCTCTAGACCCGAACTAAGAGTAACCCTAGTCTAAAATCGATGTTTCAAAGCCAACAAAACTATCAAAATATGTATCCAGGACTCTTTGACTGAAGTTTACGTTTAATACCTGTTTTTTAACAACGAAAGCTGCAAAATAGGGAATTGGCTCTAAAAACCAAGCGAACTGCCCAGTGACTGAAATGTTAGTCCCAGCTAGTCATAAATGACTTGGCACAGCTGCAGGAATTCTATAAATATCAAAAAAGCACGAAAACATAGAAAATAACTAGAAGGGTCATTACAATATCCACTACTAAAAGGACTTTCATCTGCAAAAGTAAAAGATCAAGATGTACCTGAAGGCTCGAACAAGTAGAGATACTAGGCCTACATCTCACTCTCGATATCCCAGGTTGCCTCCTCGACTGGATAGCATCTCCACTGAACCTTAACCTCTGGAATCTCTCTAGAGTGCAAACGTCAAAGATCCCTTGCTAATATAAACACTGGCTCTTCAACAAAGGCCAACCTCTTATCCAACAGAACTAAGTCCCTATGAAGAACGTGAGACTCATCTGAAATGTAGCATTCCAGCATGGATACATGAAAGACTGGATGAACAGCTGAAAAGTCCAGGGGCAAGGCTAACTCATAAGACACCTCTCTAATAGTCCAAAATATCTCAAACGACCTGATATACTTGGGGTCGAACTTGCCCCTTTTCTCGATTCTTATCACGCCCTTCATGGGCGATACTCGAAGGAAAACCCAATCACCAACTCTATACTTCAAAGCTTGAAGCCTACGGTCACCATAACTACTCTGCCTACTCTGAGCTACCCATAGTCGATCCCAAATCATCCAAACTCTGTCCAAAGACTCACAAAGCAAGTCGGTACCATGAGGGCTTACCTAAGAAGTCTTGAACCAACCAATCAAAGATTGACAATGCCTACTATACAATGCCTAAAATGGTGCTATCTCAATATTCGAATGGTAGCTATTATTATAAGTAAACACCGCGAAGGGTAAATTCTTCTTCTACTGACCTCCAAAGTCCATAACACACGTACGGAGGATATCCTTCAAAACCTAAATAGTTTACTCAGACTGTCCATCGATCTGAGGGTGGAAGGCGGTGCTAAGATCAACCTGAGTACCCAACTCCTCCTGAAAACTCCTCCAAAAATTAGAAGTGAACACTAAACCTTTATCTGGGATGATGGACACGGGTACTCCATGAAGGCGAACTTTCTCACAAACATAGATATGGGCTAACCTCTCGACACTAAGAAAATCTGAATAGGGATAAAATGAGATGATTTGGTCAACCGATCTACAATGACCCAAATACTGTCGAAACCATGAGAAGTACGGGGCAAACCACTCATGAATTCCATAGTAATTTGCTCCCACTTTCACTTAGGAATGGGTAGCCTCTAAAGCAATCAACCCGATCTCTGATGCTCAGTCTTTACCTGCTGAAAACATAAACCCTGAGCTAGAAAGTTTGCTAAATCTTTCATCATGCCACTCCACCAGTAGTGCTATCTCAAATTTCTATACATCTTATCTGTCCCAGGGTGGATAGAATATCTAGAGTTATGAGCCTTCCGTAATATAAACTGAATCAAATCCCTAACCCTAAGAACACAAATATGGTCATTAAATCTCAAAATACCCTGCGAATCTAAGATAGCCCTCCTAGACACCCCTCAGTACCTGATCATGAATTCCATAAAGCCTACTATCCTCGAACTGACGACTCTGAATATGCTAAAACAAAGTAGAGCTAGCCTCAACACTGGCAAGAATCCTCCTAGCATCTGAAATGTCAAGTCTAACCATTAAGTTTGCTAAGGACTTAATGTACAAAGCCAACAACCGCTCTGAAACTTAAATGAAGGCAAGCTACCCATAATCACCGCCTTCCAGCTCAAGGCGTCCACTACCACATTCACCTTGCTCAGATGGTAAAGAATAGCGATATCATAGTCCTTCAGCAACTCAATCCACCTGCATTGTATTAAATTAAGCACGCGCTGGGTCATAATGTACTAAATACTATGATGGTCAATATATTTCTCGCAACGAACACCATACAAGTAATGCCTTTAAATCTTAAACACAAAAACTACCACCGCCAACTCAAAATCATGAGTGGGGTAGTTGCGCTTATGCACCTTCAGCTACCTCGATGCATAAGAAATGACTCAGTCCTGCTACATCAAAAACACAACCCAAACCGACACTAAAAGCATCACAATAAACTGTAAACCCCTCGCCCTTAACTGGAAGAGCAAAAATAGGAGCGGAAGTGAGCAAGTCCTTAAACTTCAGAAAGCTCGACTTGCACTCATTGGACAACTAAAAAGGAACCTTCATCCTAGTTAATTTGCGCATATATGTCATAATGGTAGCAAATCTCTCGATGAACTGCCAGTAATAGCCTGCCAAACCAATGAAACTATGAACCTCCGTCAAATATATAGGTATGCCCAATCACGAATAGCCTCAATCTTTATCAGATCCGCCATAATACCATCCTTAGATGCTACGTGTCCTAGGAATGCCACAGGCCCTAACTAGAACTCACGCTTTAAGAATTTGGCAAAAAGCCTATGATCTCTCAAAGTCTTAGGCACAATCCTCAAATGTTGCTCGTGCTCCTCCCTACTCCTTATATAAATAAGAATATCATCGATGAAAATGATCACGAAGCCTATGTAAGGACTGAAAATACGGTTTATCAAGTCCATGAATGTTGCGGGGGCATTAGTCAACCCAAAAGACATCCCCAGGAACTCGTAATGGCCATAGCGAGTCATGAAAGTTGTCTTTGGGATGTCCTCTTCCCGAATCCTCAACTGATGGTAACTAAATCTCAAGTCAATCTTAGAAAACACTACCGCACCTTGAAACTGGTCAAATAAGTCATTAATACGAGGCATATGATACCTATTCTTCACTGTCACCTAATTTAGCTGCTTATAGTTGATACACTTACACATAGAACCATCATTTTTCTTCACGAACAGAATAAGAGCACCCCAAGGCGATACACATGGCCTCATGAAACCTTTACCCAAAAGATCCTAAAGCTAAGAATTTAGCTTCTTAAGATTAATAGGAGCCATATTGTAAGTGCCAAGAAAATAGGTCGGGTGCCTAACTTAAGATCAATAGCAAACTCAATATCAAGCACAAGAGGATGGCCAGGTAGGTCGATAGGGTAAACATAAAAAAACTCACCAATAATAGAGATAAAATCAAGGGACGAACTATTCGCACTAATATCACAAACATAAGCAAGATAAGACTCATAAATCCTTAATACCAATCTCCTAGCCCAAACATAAGAAATAATCCCCATCAGTGCGCAGCTAAAAGAACCTTGCCATACAAACAAGGGTATGCCAGGCATGGCTAAGGTAACGGTCTTGGCAAAGCAATCCAAGACTGCATAATAGGGGCATAACAAGTCCATGCCCATAATAACATCAAATTCCACTATATCTAGAACAATACGGCTAACCCGAGTATCAAACTCTTGAACAGTCACAACACATAATCTACAAACCCAATCCACTACTAAAGAATCACCCACGAGAGTAGATATATGTAATGGCACAGATAAAGGCTCCCAAGACAACTCTAACTACGGTGCATAATAAGAAGAAACATACAAGTAAGTGGATCCCAGATCAAATAAAGTAATAACTAGTTGACGGCATACTAAAATCATACCTATAATAATAGCATCAAAAGACTTCACCTCCGTCATACCCGGTACAACATACAACTGACCCTATCTACCTATGGACTGGGTACCTGACCGACCACTTGTCCTATCTGCCTGAGGACCTCCTCTAGAACCCTGGGGACCACCCATAAGATCCTGCGCACTACCTCTAGCTGGAGGCGGCACTGATCTGATCAACTGAACACTCTATGCTATGGGAACAACCATCCCACATCGAGGACACTCTCTAGAGAAATGACCGATGACCCCACAATCATAGCATGACTCGGGCACTCTACTCTGTCCAAAAGATTCCGCTAACCCAAAATAGACACCTCGACCTATAGACCAAGACTGTACACCCCTCGAAGACTGGCAATTACCCTGGCTACTATAGTTACTATAACCGAGATGACCCCCATTAGTAATCTAAAGTGCTGCCTGAATAGACCTACTAGACTGACCCTGGTACTGATGAGACTAACACTGAGGGTACCTCCTCTGAAAACCTCTGTCTCTGAACGGTGAGCCGCTCTGGCTCCTACTGAAACTACCTTGCTGATGTGGCCTCTTATCGTTGCCATTTTGGGCCTCACAATGCATCTCCTCTATTGTATGGGTATAATAAGAAATATCCATAAAGGACCTAACACCACCCACTAATCTCTGAGTAGCCATGAAAAGAGAAAGTCTTAGTTTTTTGAGAAAACACTAAATCCCCTCGTACTTGATAGGTAAGATCATGGTAGAATGCCAGGCCAACTCATGAAATCTAGCCTTATACTCAAAAATCGTTTTAGAATCCTGCTCCAAACTGGTAAACTGATCTCTCTGATGCTCACACAGGATGCGACTTATGTACTTCTCCAAGAAAGCCTTAGAAAACTGAGTACATGTCATATGTGGAGATCCAGCTAGCCTGGAATCCATATAACCTTTCCCCCACTGTCTGGCTGTCCGATCAAAATGAAAAGTGGTGTAGTCCACACCATGCAACTCTACAGTCCCAAATTATGGAGCCTATCCTCGCAACTAGTCAAAAACTCAAATGCATCCTCACATGTGGCCCCAACAAACCTAGGTGGAGTCAATCTCAAGAATCAGCCCAACATCTTCTGCTCCTTAATGGTCATAACTGGCTCAGCATCTGCCATTCGTAGAACTACTGGTGTTGGAGGAATATCAACTCTGGGAACCAAAACTGCAAGCTGCACCCTTACATCAGTACCACTCTGGTCTACTGACTGAGCACCGTTAGATGGTGCACTACCTACAAACCCCAGTAACTGAATCAAGGCATCTCTAAGCACTAAAGAAGAAATAAATCCTAGTGGTTCCTTGTCTACCCCCTGGCCCACCAGCGGCTGGGGTGGCGGAACCTCTTGAGCTATCTTTAGTTTGGGAGAAATGACAGGATCTGGCGAAGGCTCCCTATCCTAACCCCTAGCCTCGACCTGTGGGTCGACCACAACCTCTAATGGGTACCCGAACTGCAGACTCAGGGTCCACGTCTCCAGTCATCGTAGCTCGCTTCCTAATAGTATATAAAAGAGTGAAACAATGAGAATTTTACAAATCAGAATAGACTCGATGCATGAACATGAATAAAGAAGATGAGGTTTTCCTAAGATTGTCCTGTAGCCTCACGAAGATAAGATACGGATATCTTAGTTCTGATCCATGGGACTCTACTAGACACTTGCTCTTGTACCAATAATACAAGTAAACCTAGGCTCTGATACCAATTTGTCACGACTCGATATCTCAAGTCAGGATGGCACCTACTTTAACTCGCCAGTAGGTAAGCCAAGCCATAGCCCAGAACGACAAGTAATGAGCTAGACAATGGAAGATAAAGAAATATAGAATATAAACATGCCATAGGAATAACAAGCAACAGAAAACATAAATATAATAGTGTTGGAAAGAAGGAAAAGTATAAAAGAGTATTCCATGACCTAGTAAGGTCGGTACAAGTTCCACTAGATTAAAATATAGTACTAAATGGTATCAAATACATAGGTAGTCTTGAAAATGTAAAGACTTTCCAAAAATAGTAGAAGGAGAGAGAATCAACTTGGTCTTTGAAAGCTCACCCTATCTTCGAATCTCTAAAGCAAGGCCAAGTAAGCGTCAACGGTGGTAACTCTTACTCAGATATACATCAGAAAAATATGCAAAAATGTAGTATGAGTACCAAAAAGAAAGGGTACTAAATATACATCATCAGTTGACTAAGCTAAATCATAATAAAAGTATACTAAAATGCAATAAAGTAAATTAAAGTCATGGATAAGGCTAAATCTGAAATAATACTCCAAACCAAGTTAACGCGATGAATATGCAAAAGTAGATAAATTCAAATAAACATAGTCTAATTACAACCTAACAAGACCCCTATAAGCCCAGAAGGTACAAATACCTAAGGAATAACCCAACTGAGTCCCCATAAGCTCAATGGATACAAATAAGGAGGAAACACTAATAATAAGAAGTAAGTATATACCAGAAAGTGATAACATACGTGGAACTCCCGTCGTACCATAAATACCAGACTTGAACCTAAATTAAGAATAGTATCATCATAATAAAGTACCTTATATAGATCATGAATGTCGAATTTGAACTGAAACTAATAATCATGTACCATGAGGTAACTATATTATAAATAAACTCAACATAGTGAACAATAAGAGAGCAGTTATTCACCTGAATTGAACAAAAGCTTAACAAATAAGCCAAGTGTCCAACTATTCCAAGGTCATGACTTTCCCTAACATCCATTTAATATCCAGACCCCTAATTCATACGGTCAACTTAATAAGGAAAGTAATATTAACCATACAATCTAATTATATGGGTCTAGAAGCCGAAACGAGGCTTTATCCGGGGTAGTAAGACTAACCTAAGTTCATGGGATGGTTTACGTCATCCTAAGGGTCAAGGTTTAGTCTTAGGGGATTCTTAGGGAATTCTTTGTTCTTCAAGGAGCTAATTTAGTCTTTTGACCTAAGGGAGGGTCGGCGGGGCACGCTAGTAGGCCTGAAAATCCCAATTAAGGTAGGCACCTACCCCAAAACTAGTCTTAAGGCACTAAAATCCCATTCCAATGTCTTGAATATCCCAACACTAGCCCTAAAGCAATATTCTAACCATTACTAGGGAAGACAAGGCCAATTTCTACCAAAACGGCCCCAAGACGGTTAACTTTAATCCAAAAAATACCAAATTAGCATCAAAGTTTTAAATACCTACCCATCGCTAGAATAGTACTAGACAAATACCATAATGAAGCTCAATCTATGAAAAAAGTAAGCCTAGCCTACCTGGACAACCCGAGTATCAAACTCTTGAACAGTTACAACAAATAATCTATAAACTCAATCCACTACTAAAGAATCACCCACGAGAGTAGATATATGTAAGGGCACAGATAAAGGCTCCCAAGACAACTCTAACTATGGTGCATATTAAGAAGAAACATATGAGTAAGTGGATCCCAAATCAAATAAAGTAATAGCTTGCTGACGGCATACTAAAATCATACCTATAATAATAGCATCCAAAGACTTCACCTCCGTCATACCCGGTACAACATACAACTGACCCTATCCACCTATGGACTGGGTACCTAACCGACCACTTGTCCTATCTGCCTGAGGACCTCCTCTAGAACCCTGGGAACCACCCCTAAGATCCTGCGCCCTACCTCTAGCTGGAGGCGGCACTAATCTGATCAGCTGAACACTCTATACTATGGGCACAACCATCCCACATCAAGGACACTCTCTAGAGAAATGACCGATGACCCCACAATCATAGCATGACCCGGGCACTCTACTCTGTCCAAAAGATTTGGCTAACCCAGAATAGCCACCTCGATCTGTAGACCAAGACTGTGCACCCCTCGAAGACTGGCCATTACCCTGGCTACTATAGTTACAATAATCGAGATGACGCCCATTAGTAATCTAAAGTGCTGCCTGAATAGACCTACTAGACTAACTCTGGTGCTGATAAGACTAATGCTGAGGGTACCTCCTCTGAAAACCTCTGTCTCTGAACGGTGAGCCGCTTTTGCTCCCACTGAAACTACCTTGCTGATATGGCCTCTTATCGTTTCCCCTTTGGGCCTCACAATGCATCTCCTCTATTGTATGGGTATAATCAGAAATATCCATAAAGGACCTAACACCACCAACTAAACTCTGAGTAGCCATGAAAAGAGAAAGTCTAAGTTTCCTGAGAAAACACTGAATCCCCTCGTACTTGATAGGTAAGATCATGGTAGCATGCCTGGCCAACTCATGAAATCTAGCCTCATACTCAAAAACCAGAACCCTGCTCCAAACTGGTAAACTGATCTCTCTGGTGCTCACACAGGATGCGACTTATGTACTTCTCCAAGAAAGCCTCAGAAAACTGAGTACATGTCATATGTGGAGATCCAGCTAGCCTGGAATTCATATAACCTTTCCCCCACTGTCTGGCTGTCCGATCAAAATGAAAAGTGGTGTAGTCCACACCATGCAACTCTACAGTCCCAAATTATGGAGCCTATCCTCGCAACTAGTCAGAAACTCAAATACATCCTCACATGTCGCCCCAACAAACCTAGGTGGAGTCAATCTCAAGAATCAGCCCAACATCTTCTGCTCCTTGATGGTCATAACTGGCTGAGCAACTTCCATTTGTGGAACTACTGGTGTTGGAGGAATCTCAACTCTGGGAACCAAAACTGCAAGTTGCACCCCTACATCAGTACGACTCTGGTCTACTGACTGAGCACCGTTAGATGGTGCACTACCTACAAACCCCAGTAACTGAATCAAGGCATCTCTAAGCACTAAAGAAGAAATAAATCCTAGTGGTTCCTTGTCTACCCCCTGGCCCACCAGCGGCTGGGGTGGCGGAACCTCTTGAGCTACCTTTAGTTTGGGAGAAATGACAGGATCTGGCGAAGGCTCCCTATCCTAACCCCTAGCCTCGACCTGTGGGTCGACCACAACCTCTAATGGGTACCCGAACTGCAGACTCAGGGTCCACGTCTCCAGTCATCGTAGCTCGCTTCCTAATAGTATATAAAAGAGTGAAACAATGAGAATTTTACAAATCAGAATAGACTCGATGCATGAACATGAATAAAGAAGATGAGGTTTTCCTAAGATTGTCCTGTAGCCTCACGAAGATAAGATACGGATATCTTAGTTCTGATCCATGGGACTCTACTAGACACTTGCTCTTGTACCAATAATACAAGTAAACCTAGGCTCTGATACCAATTTGTCACGACTCGATATCTCAAGTCAGGATGGCACCTACTTTAACTCGCCAGTAGGTAAGCCAAGCCATAGCCCAGAACGACAAGTAATGAGCTAGACAATGGAAGATAAAGAAATATAGAATATAAACATGCCATAGGAATAACAAGCAACAGAAAACATAAATATAATAGTGTTGGAAAGAAGGAAAAGTATAAAAGAGTATTCCATGACCTAGTAAGGTCGGTACAAGTTCCACTAGATTAAAATATAGTACTAAATGGTATCAAATACATAGGTAGTCTTGAAAATGTAAAGACTTTCCAAAAATAGTAGAAGGAGAGAGAATCAACTTGGTCTTTGAAAGCTCACCCTATCTTCGAATCTCTAAAGCAAGGCCAAGTAAGCGTCAACGGTGGTAACTCTTACTCAGATATACATCAGAAAAATATGCAAAAATGTAGTATGAGTACCAAAAAGAAAGGGTACTAAATATACATCATCGGTTGACTAAGCTAAATCATAATAAAAGTATACTAAAATGCAATAAAGTAAATTAAAGTCATGGATAAGGCTAAATCTGAAATAATACTCCAAACCAAGTTAACGCGATGAATATGCAAAAGTAGATAAATTCAAATAAACATAGTCTAACTACAACCTAACAAGACCCCTATAAGCCCAGAAGGTACAAATACCTAAGGAATAACCCAACTGAGTCCCCATAAGCTCAATGGATACAAATAAGGAGGAAACACTAATAATAAGAAGTAAGTATATACCAGAAAGTGATAACATACGTGGAACTCCCGTCGTACCATAAATACCAGACTTGAACCTAAATTAAGAATAGTATCATCATAATAAAGTACCTTATATAGATCATGAATGTCGAATTTGAACTGAAACTAATAATCATGTACCATGAGGTAAATATATTATAAATAAACTCAACATAGTGAACAATAAGAGAGCAGTTATTCACCTGAATTGAACAAAAGCTTAACAAATAAGCCAAGTGTCCAACTATTCCAAGGTCATGACTTTCCCTAACATCCATTTAATATCCAGACCCCTAATTCATACGGTCAACTTAATAAGGAAAGTAATATTAACCATACAATCTAATTATATGGGTCTAGAAGCCGAAACGAGGCTTTATCCGGGGTAGTAAGACTAACCTAAGTTCATGGGATGGTTTACGTCATCCTAAGGGTCAAGGTTTAGTCTTAGGGGATTCTTAGGGAATTCTTTGTTCTTCAAGGAGCTAATTTAGTCTTTTGACCTAAGGGAGTGTCGGCGGGGCACGCTAGTAGGCCTGAAAATCCCAATTAAGGTAGGCACCTACCCCAAAACTAGTCTTAAGGCACTAAAATCCCATTCCAATGTCTTGAATATCCCAACACTAGCCCTAAAGCAATATTCTAACCATTACTAGGGAAGACAAGGCCAATTTCTACCAAAACGGCCCCAAGACGGTTAACTTTAATCCAAAAAATACCAAATTAGCATCAAAGTTTTAAATACCTACCCATCGCTAGAATAGTACTAGACAAATACCATAATGAAGCTCAATCTATGAAAAAAGTAAGCCTAGCCTACCTGGACAACCCGAGTATCAAACTCTTGAACAGTTACAACAAATAATCTATAAACTCAATCCACTACTAAAGAATCACCCACGAGAGTAGATATATGTAAGGGCACAGATAAAGGCTCCCAAGACAACTCTAACTATGGTGCATATTAAGAAGAAACATATGAGTAAGTGGATCCCAAATCAAATAAAGTAATAGCTTGCTGACGGCATACTAAAATCATACCTATAATAATAGCATCCAAAGACTTCACCTCCGTCATACCCGGTACAACATACAACTGACCCTATCCACCTATGGACTGGGTACCTAACCGACCACTTGTCCTATCTGCCTGAGGACCTCCTCTAGAACCCTGGGAACCACCCCTAAGATCCTGCGCCCTACCTCTAGCTGGAGGCGGCACTAATCTGATCAGCTGAACACTCTATACTATGGGCACAACCATCCCACATCAAGGACACTCTCTAGAGAAATGACCGATGACCCCACAATCATAGCATGACCCGGGCACTCTACTCTGTCCAAAAGATTTGGCTAACCCAGAATAGCCACCTCGACCTGTAGACCAAGACTGTGCACCCCTCGAAGACTGGCCATTACCCTGGCTACTATAGTTACAATAATCGAGATGACGCCCATTAGTAATCTAAAGTGCTGCCTGAATAGACCTACTAGACTAACTCTGGTGCTGATAAGACTAATGCTGAGGGTACCTCCTCTGAAAACCTCTGTCTCTGAACGGTGAGCCGCTTTTGCTCCCACTGAAACTACCTTGCTGATATGGCCTCTTATCGTTTCCCCTTTGGGCCTCACAATGCATCTCCTCTATTGTATGGGTATAATCAGAAATATCCATAAAGGACCTAACACCACCAACTAAACTCTGAGTAGCCATGAAAAGAGAAAGTCTAAGTTTCCTGAGAAAACACTGAATCCCCTCGTACTTGATAGGTAAGATCATGGTAGCATGCCTGGCCAACTCATGAAATCTAGCCTCATACTCAAAAACCAGAACCCTGCTCCAAACTGGTAAACTGATCTCTCTGGTGCTCACACAGGATGCGACTTATGTACTTCTCCAAGAAAGCCTCAGAAAACTGAGTACATGTCATATGTGGAGATCCAGCTAGCCTGGAATTCATATAACCTTTCCCCCACTGTCTGGCTGTCCGATCAAAATGAAAAGTGGTGTAGTCCACACCATGCAACTCTACAGTCCCAAATTATGGAGCCTATCCTCGCAACTAGTCAGAAACTCAAATACATCCTCACATGTCGCCCCAACAAACCTAGGTGGAGTCAATCTCAAGAATCAGCCCAACATCTTCTGCTCCTTGATGGTCATAACTGGCTGAGCAACTTCCATTTGTGGAACTACTGGTGTTGGAGGAATCTCAACTCTGGGAACCAAAACTGCAAGCTGCACCCCTACATCAGTACGACTCTGGTCTACTGACTGAGCACCGTTAGATGGTGCACTACCTACAAACCCCAGTAACTGAATCAAGGCATCTCTAAGCACTAAAGAAGAAATAAATCCTAGTGGTTCCTTGTCTACCCCCTGGCCCACCAGCGGCTGGGGTGGCGGAACCTCTTGAGCTACCTTTAGTTTGGGAGAAATGACAGGATCTGGCGAAGGCTCCCTATCCTAACCCCTAGCTGGTTCTGCAGCTATAGCCTAGCCTCGACCTGTGGGTCGACCACAACCTCTAATGGGTACCCGAACTGCAGACTCAGGGTCCACGTCTCCAGTCATCGTAACTCGCTTCCTAATAGTATATAAAAGAGTGAAACAATGAGAATTTTAGAAATCAGAATAGACTCGATGCATGAACATGAATAAAGAAGATGAGGTTTTCCTAAGATTGTCCTGTAGCCTCACGAAGATAAGATACGGATATCTTAGTTCTGATCCATGGGACTCTACTAGACACTTGCTCTTGTACCAATAATACAAGTAAACCTAGGATCTGATACCAATTTGTCACGACTCGATATCTCAAGTCAGGATGGCACCTACTTTAACTCACCAGTAGGTAAGCCAAGCCATAGCCCAGAATGACAAGTAATGAGCTAGACAACGGAAGATAAAGAATATAGAATATAAACATGCCATAGGAATAACAAGCAACAGAAAACATAAATATAATAGTGTTGGAAAGGAGGAAAAGTATAAAAGAGTATTCCATGACCTAGTAAGGCCGGTACAAGTTCCACTAGATCAAAATAAAGTACTAAATGGTATCAAATACATAGGTAGTCTTGAAAATGTAAAGACTTTCCAAAAATAGCAGAAGGAGAGAGAATCAGCTCGGGCTTTGAAAGCTCACCCTGTCTTCGAATCTCTAAAGCAAGGCCAAGTACGCGTCAACGGTGGTAACTCTTAGTCAGATATACATCAGAAAAATATGCAAAAATGTAGTATGAGTACCAAAAAGAAAGGGTACTAAATATACATCATCGGTTGACTAAGCTAAATCATAATAAAAGTATACTAAAATGCAATAAAGTAAATTAAAGTCATGGATAAGGCTAAATCTGAAATTATACTCCAAACCAAGTTAACGCGATGAATATGCAAAAGTAGATAAATTCAGATAAACATAGTCTAACTACAACCTAACAAGACCCCCATAAGCCCAGAAGGTACAAATACCTAAGGAATAACCCAACTGAGTCCCCATAAGCTCGATCGATACAAATAAGGAGGAAACACTAATAATAAGAAGTAAGTATATACCAGAAAGTGATAACATACGTGGAACTCCCGTCGTACCATAAATACCAGACTTGAACCTAAATTGAGAATAGTATCATCATAATAAAGTACCTTATATAGATCATGAATGTCGAATTTGAACTGAAACTAATAATCATGTACCATGAGGTAAATATATTATAAATAAACTCAACATAGTGAACAATAAGAGAGCAGTTATTCACCTGAATTGAACAAAAGCTTAACAAATAAGCCAAGTGTCCAACCTAAGTTCATGGGATGGTTTACGTCATCCTAAGGGTCAAGGTTTAGTCTTAGGGGATTCTTAGGGAATTCTTTGTTCTTCAAGGAGCTAATTTAGTCTTTTGACCTAAGGGAGGGTTGGCGGGGCACGCTACTAGGCCTGGAAATCCTAATTAAGGTAGGCACCTACCCCCAAACTAGTCTTAAGGTACTAAAATCCCATCCCAAGGTCTTGAATATCCCAACACTAGCCCTAAAGCAATATTCTAACCATTACTAGGGAAGACAAGGCCAATTTCTACCAAAACGGCCACAAGACGGTCAACTTTAACCCAAAAAATACCAAATTAGAATCAAAGTTTTAAATACCTACCCATCGCTAGAATAGTACTAGACAAATACCATAATGAAGCTCAATCTATGAAAAAAGTAAGCCTAGCCTAGCTGGACGCTGCTGAAAGCTCGAGAAAGTCCATTACTCCAAAGCTTTTCACTTCTGAGAGGCCTCCGCACGCTGCCACGCTATCAACATAATCTTTGCATTACAATGAGAACAATGATACCCATATTACATATAAATGCTCCGAGTCAAAAATTGAATTAAAAATCTCTCATGGGGATCGCTTGTGGAATCATGAATTTAAAACCGTCAACACTTCCCTCTAAGCTAAGGGTGCATATATCCTCAAAAATGGGTGAAATCTGAGAACAAATGAACCCCCAAATCAGCCCCAATATAAATCAAGTGATTTAAAGTAAACCGAAGAATTTAAACTAGAACTTAGATGGGAACTTGCGGAAGTAAAGGCGAGAAAATGACCAAGATAACATCTCCAACTCACCCCTGACACCCAATAATGGACTTCCAATATCTCTAAGCTTTCTAGAATTTTTATGAACCTGGGACTTGAAATAAATGAGTGAAAATTGGGTTCCACAACATTTATTACTGCTCGGGGTCCCTTCATCGCGATCGAGGGGACACTGTCGCAGACGCGATGCTTGATCGCGGGGAGTCCATCACGGATGCTACCCTCGATCGCCTTGACCTTCACGAATGTGGCCAGTTCATCATGAATGGGGAAACTCAAACCGGTCGGCTGCATGACTCTTAGCAAATGCAAAGGTCGGTTCGCGAATGCTGCCAAGGCCTCGCAAATGCGATGTTTAATTTTGGGCCTGCAGAAGCAAACTTGGCGATTTGTTTGGAATATAATGCGTGCAAATGAACTATGCTACAATACCAAATTCGACATTTTGGACTCAAAGTAGCCATCAAAATTTTCATCCAAGGGCATTTGGATCGAATGTGGGTCCCACACCCTAAGGGTCCTTTTAACCAACTTCCACCAAATAGCCCAAAATGAGTCCGGAAGTCTTGGGACCCAAACTAAGTGCCCCCTAGCCTAAACACGATGTTTTAGAGCCAATGAATTGTCAGAATTGGCATCCGGGACTGTTTGACTGAAGTTTAGGTCCGATGCCTATTTTTTAACAATGAAAGCTCCAAAACAGGGAATTAGCTCTAAAAACCAAATGATTTGCCCAGTGACCAGACTATTAGTCCCAGCAAGTCATAAATGTCTTGGTGCAGCTGTGGGAATGCTCTAAATATCAGAAAAGCACAAAAACATAGAAAATGACCTGGAGGGTCATTACACACAAACAAGAAGAAAATAACCCAATGGAGCCTCCATAATCCTAGTGGATACAAACAAGAGTAAAACTAGTATAAAAATGGAATGACAACCATAATAAACAAAATACGAGCCAATAGGTGGTAAGCATACCTGAAACTCTTTTACGATCATAAATCCCAAGCCTTGTCGGTCTTTACAAGATTTCAAATCCCAAATGAATATCTGTATAAGTCATAAATTTTAGACTCTAACCATAACGAGAGATTAATATAATAATGGTAAAATGCCGAACTCAAACAAAAATTGATGAATAAGAATAAGGCCGCTAGATATTGGACTCAAACCTAAACTAATAAATATGCTAAAAAGTAACAATAACCCAGGAATATAACTCCAACTCAGTCCAACTAGTCATATTATAAAAGGTCAGGTAGTCAAGTCCGCATGGGCGATATGAGTCCAAATGCATCTCTATGTCAGGGGTGTGGTTACGGCCAAACACTACTCCACCGGGTCTAACAAGGACAAATAGGGGCCATTGAACGGGCTAAGTCATTCTAAACTCAAGAATAAGGCAAAGCTAATGAGTAACGGTCATTTAGGTAAACAAGGATCTATTCTAGGCTTTTTATCCAAAAAGAAGGCTAGTGGGGCCCACTACCAGTCCCAAAAACCCCATCTAATGCAAGCACCTACCAAACCTAGTATAAGGCATTTCAATCCCATCCCAAGAAACTGAATATGCTACATCCAGTACTAAGGCTAATCATAGGCTAATTTAAGGGAAGACGGGCAAAATTGTACAGAAAAGGGCCCCTGACTGGCTAAATAAGCCAATAAATGCTAAAATGACAATCGAGCCACAAGTACCCACTCATAGCTAGCACAATACTAACTAATACTATAATGAAGCATAGTCTAAGAGAAAAGTAAGCCTAGACTACCTGGACATCGCTGAACGCCCGAATAATCCTCTACTTTGGAGCTTTCCTCTTCCAAGAAGCCTCCGACCACTGCCATACGATCAAAATAATTTTCTACTCAACAAGAACAGAATATTGATACCCATATTGTGTATGAATACTCTAAGTCAAAAATTTGACTAAAAATCCCAAATAGGGCCCACTTGTGGAATCATGAAATTAAAACTATCACAGTGATCCTCTCAGCTCAAGGATCATTTTACTAGGAAAAAAAGGAGCTCAATTCAGTACCAAAATAGTTCCACAAGGTTTGAGAAAATAAGAACAAAATTGAAGAATTACACGGGAAATTAATCAGAAATTTATGGGATATCAACGATAAAATGCTCAAAATTACGGTCCCAAGCTAATCCCCAACTCAATCTATTTATCTCCTATAATTTTATAAGCTCTTACACTCTTCTAATGGTATCCAACACTTAGAATTTGTATTGGAAAAATGAAGAAGAAGATATAAATACTGCCAAATCCATAATAAAAGTGTATACCGGGCTTGCACCAGAACCAGTGAATAATAACAAGAGGCCAGACACGGGGCTTGAACTGTAAATAGTGGATAGTTACCAGAGGCCAAATGATTCATATACAATCGTTAGAACTCCTATACCAGAACTAAGTACAATTGTCAGAACTCCAGTAATAACCATAATCAATGTTAGAACACCCAAACCGTGGTCATAGACTGATGCCAGACTCAAACCTGAACTCATAAGTAGAAACATAACCATAATAGATGATTTTATAAAGGGCAAACCATAACAATAAGTTGATGCCAGACTCGCACAAGAATTTATAATAATAGCAATAGAGCATATGTCAGACTTGAACCGAAACTAAAATGTATATACATAAGCATGGAATAGCTAGCGGAAGTCCAGGAGCTTCAAGCCTATCACCCTCCATTTGTTCACTAAGTTAAATCTCAGGCTATCAAATCCACTAAGGCCTGACGGGTTCCCATTTCTAGGTCAAAGAGGAGCGGTCAAGGGTCAATTACTATTAATTGGGGAAATTGAGCTAAACAGGCAAGAAATTAAGTATAAGTCAACCCTAACCCAAGGTAATAGCCTAAGGTACCAGTCATGAGTCCAACTAATAAGGATAGAGCAAGACGAAACTTCTAGAATGAAGTTAGGCCATAAACATAGCTAAATGCGAAAGTATGAAAAAAATACATAACCATCCCAAAACCTGGTATCATAAGTACAAGAACATCTAAGAAACCATATCTGAATTTGAGATAATACATGAGTCTATCTCCAAAAGTAAATAAAGATATCAAGTATATAAGATGAGGCCTGGAACCAACTCTGAAAAGCATAAAGCGTGCCAGTACCTCAAAATCTCTAACTGATCAAGCACAAACTTTGCCACCACATGTCATACTCGTATTAGGATCTGCATCAAAAGGGCACAATAGGAGTATGGTCCACTTGTAGTCAGTAGGTATCATAGGCCGACTGAGCAAAGCAAAAAATAATATAAAGAAAGAAATACTATGAGCACGTCACCTGCAATCAGAAAAGTTCCCAAATGGTAGCTCACACCATCTCCACTAACAGTTCTACTTTAATTATGAAAAGTAAAAAGAGGGAAAATGTATATGCACTTGGAATACAATGATGATGATGATGTAATGATTCGAAAGTTATCACATAACTTTCTGTATACACCTATCGAGCCTCAATGCTCTGAAGATAGGACTCATGGGGGTTCGCAATCCATTTACTATATCTTAAAATTTCCATAAATTTAAATCTCATGTCTCAATCTACCCGACCGACACATCTCTCGGTCTAGGCATTTTTAAAAGTGTCTTATTTTCTTTTAAAATATGTGTTTCTCAATGATACGAATATCTCAATAATGTGTATGTATGGAATAAGGATGATATGCTCACAATCACATCAGTATAAAGATAATCAATCCATTCAGTAAATGTATAAGTGAGCTCAGGAATCAACTCATGTCAATACATCATGTTATCATTTATATTTTTGTACCATTGGAATAAATATGCATGTAAGAAATCATTAATATCATTCAACCCATAACTCAGACAATTTTATCATGATAAAGGCAAAAATCATTAACATCATTCAACCCATAACTCGAGTAATTTTATCATGATAAAGGCAAGTAATGCTCAATAAGCCCTATAATATCTAGTCAAGCTCCTGCACAGGCATCACATTAAGAATAAAGCATATAAATGCCCAAATAAGGCCAATGATTTCAAATAAAGCCCTCGCACGGGTAACATGCAATATATGATAATTCAAGTCAACAACAACAATATATAGGCCCACACATAGGCACACAATAATAATAATGATCATGAAATCACAATTTTGATAGTTATTTTCCCAACCCCATAGCATGCTTTATTTATTTATTAACTACCCAGCCGAGTCTGAAGAAAGTTAGGCCATAACCTACCTCGAAGCATCAAAATTCAAGCCTAAAGTCCTTCAACACGAAGCTTTCCCTTTTCAAACTATCTTTGAATTAACTAAAATATTAAAATATAGCATCTATGCATTAAAAGGAAACTAATGATGCCCATATCAACTATGTTTAAGACGGGTCCAAAATGGACTCGTAAAATAAATTTGAAAATAAAAGGGGTAAAATTAGAATTTTCTTTAGAAACACATTCTCCTAGGTTTTGGGAGTTTACAGTTGAAAACCCATGGTAAAAAGAGTTAAAAACGAGGTCCAAATCGAAGAAAAACCATTTTTAAGTTGTACCAGCAAAAACCTCAAAAATATATTTCAGAATCGAGAAAGGTGCTTTTGAAGACCTAATTAAAAGAAAATAGTGAAAAGATGAGTTTAGAGCATACCTAAGCTCAAATGGTAAAGAAATCCAAAAAATTGCCCAATATCCAAAGCTTTAAGGTCCAAAAATTGTGGAATTCACGAAAATGAGTTATTTATACTATTCTGTGAATAGTACCTTGCGATCGCAGACCCTATATCGCATTCATGAGGGTCAATGTTCACTTAGGCAAGAGTTTGGCCTTTGCATTCATGGCCAACGCTTCACGTTCACGAAGAATGACGGACCGACCCGGACGTAACTACCCTTCGGGATCGTAACCACCACCCTCGTGATCGGGATGAAGGAATAATTCCTTCTCCATGTTTGTAGCCGGTGACTCGCATTCACGAAGAAGGTTTCATCTACCAGACATCAGCTGTGCACCAACTGAATTTGTATGTTACAATGTCTCCAAACTAACCCTCGAGACTTGTTCGAGACCCCATAGAAATAACCATATATGCTACTAGGCAATTTTTTATCATGCGACTCAATGGCATTGTCGAATTTTTGAAAAAAGGATTGTTATCAACAAATTAGCTTTCGGGAACCCCTTTTGGCAAATTTCACTAGTTTTCAAACAAAGGGTCGAAATGCGAAATAAAGGTTCCAAACCCAAACCAACACCGCTATAACCTAAATTTGACATTCCGGATCTAATGGAACTGTCCAAAATGTCATCCGACAATTAGAACATCAAATGTTGACCGAAATCAACTATAGGACTTTTAAAGCTTCTAAAAATCTCAAACTCTCCCAAAACCTTCTCGAAGTTTTTAGGAACTGTGCCAACCATTCCCACGCCCCAAAACCAACATATAGCAACTACAAGTAAGGGTAAAATGTTTAAATCACATAAAAAGTAAAATTTCACAAATCAGGTCATCACACGAACTGTAAGTCCTAGCAATTCACAAATGACTTGGGGTGGCTATAGAAAAACTCTAAATACAGAAAAACCACGAAAATATGGAAAATAACCTTGAGGATCATTACAAGACCTCTGAAAATATGGTTGGTCCACTGCGATCATAAAGAAGAAGGCTAAACTGGCCTGGTCGAGCTTCTCTTTGTAAATGCAAAGGATGGCCTGCACCAGATGCATCAGCATTCGCAACTTTGCTAAGTTGCCATATTTTTGACTGAGTCCTCGGAATTCATTTGGAATCCCATGAACAAAAATGAAATATTCTACCCTACCAAATTCAGTATTCTGTACTCAACGACACCATGAAAACTTCCATACTAGGTTGTATCGATAAAAAGTAGGCCCCTCACTCAAGGGACCATTTCTATCAAAATCCACTCAATACCCAAAACAAGTCTGAAAGCCTAGGGACCCGATCCAAGTGTCCCCGTAGCCTAGTAAATCGACGTTTTGGAGCTAATGAGACTGTTAGAATTAGCATTCGAGGATATTTACTTGAAGTTTGGGCCAAAGACCCAATTCTTAAAAGTGAAAACTCCTAAATAGAAAAATGACTCTAAAATACAAACAAACTGCTCGGTGACTAAACTGTCAGCCCTAACAAGTCATAAATGACTTGGGCCAGCTGTACAAAATCTCTAAAAGTAGAAAAGGCATGAAGACACAGGAAATGACTTGGAGGGTCACTATAAAATTGCTCCACTCTCTGCCCATTAGGGTTATCATGTATTCTCTATACCTTTTCCATTGTTTTAACTATGGTCACATGAAGTTAGGGAAAGAGGTAAAAGTCAACGTCATAACTAAAGCTTCCTCTCTCCTCTGGGATAATGACTTCTACATTAGGTGTATTTTCTATAACATCTTTATGTAAGATTATCGTATTCAAGATCTTGGGAATGCATTTAAATTATGCATTAACTATACATGATGCATAAATTAAACACATGACAAAGATCTTGAATATAATTATCTTACAGAAAGATGTTATAAAAAACATACCTGGTGTGAAAGACATTATGGCAGAGAAGAGCAGAAACATTAGTTATAAAATTGATTTCAACCTTATTTTCCTAACTTTAGTTTACCATAACCATCAACAATGGAAAAGGTGTAGAGAATATGTGGTAGCCCTAGCAGACAGAGAGAGGATCAATTTATAGAGGTTAATAATGATAATCATGTATGTCCACCAAATAACCGATGTATGGTTGAGATAAAACATTATTTATTAATATTGAAAGACACATTTTTGTATTCATGTAAACATTCGATGTAAATTAATTTTATCATTTGAGAGAGTTGTTGTGATGGAGTTATTTTTTAAGCAATCATAAAGATGGTCGTGATAAATGCAGACTTGAAATTTGCTTACTTGGAACACTGAATAAGAAAACAATAAATACGCCATAAGATGTTCATGAGACACTTGTTTATCATGTAAACATATTTAAATAATCATTAAAAAATGTAAAAGTATCACACTGACATTTAATGCTAAATTTAAATGGCTAAATATGTGTTTCATCAAAAGTAAAGAAGGGTTAATTGACAAATATATAATTTTGAGACGTAAATTTAAAAATTCTTAAGATTTCAAAGTCTTTTCTATTCTATAAAAGCTCCACTCTTCTCCCTATAGCCTTTAGAACCCTACATTCACTTATCTGCCCCACTCATTTTCTCTGGTATGTGAATTACCTTCATGAGCCTCTAGTACCTTTCTCTTTTTAGTAAAAACTTTCACTTGTTAGGTTATCTTTTATGAAATTAAAGTAAATTTATATTCTTATGAAATTAACATGTAAGATCATACAAGAAATATATTTTTTTTGAGAGGATGAATATTTTTAAGGATGTATCTGAAATGACTTGCAATTTGTATCCTAGTAAGAATCTCTTTTGAGTAACATCTTCCATGTTTAGACAAACGAGTAACATCTTCCATGTTTTGATTGTCTATACAAGTGAATAATTTTATATCTTTGCTATTAATATATATCTGTGTTTAGAGTTTCTATTGTTGGTTTTTCTTTCATACTCTATATATATTGATTTGATTGTTTTTTTATTGCTGTGATAATTGGCAGAGGAAAATCCATAATTTAAACACTATGAGTTAAATTTCTACCGTTCTTAGCATTAATAATGATATCTTTAAAGTTATGAATTCAATTTATTATAATTTTAGTGAATTTATAGAACTTCCCTGTTTTGTGGAAATGAAACTTCCTATTAAATGCTTAAATATTTGTTGTGCTAGCCAACATTGGGTGTGACATTTTATTTTATTTTTCTAAAAAAATCCAAATATGTTGCGTTAATAAAGAAAATGATTGGTTGAAATTTATTGAATGGAGATTGTATAAGTTGTGAGAATATGTGTTATGCGAAACATGTAGAACATGCTTTCTGTGGAAGCAACACTAAAGGTGTAAAATGTCCAAAGTGCATTTAGAGAAAGACATGTTTGTAATCTATCACTTACTAAAGAAAATGTTTATTTATTTTGTGTTGCAAAATAAGGAAAGTATGTTTCATGTTACTGTTAAATACCTATAGTTATATTTGAGTATGTCTTGCAAGAATTATTATTTTATTTGCGGTCCAATTAATGTTAAAAGTTCATGATTAATATTTAATAAAGAATAGATCTCATTTGTATGCCCGTAATTTGATGGATAAACCAGATTAAGTCTTAATTAACCTCTCTATATTGGTCCTCTTTCTGTCCACTAGGGTTACCACCTATTCGCTATACATTTTCCATTTCTGACGGCTATAGTAACGTAAAGTTAGTGCAATGATGTAGAAATTAATTTTACAATTAATGCTTCCGCTCTCCTCTATGATAATGTCTTCCTCATCAGGTATATTCTCTATAACACCTCTATATAAGATTATCATATTCAAAATCTTGGGTATGTGTTTAATTTATGCATTGATTATACATGATACATAATTAAACACATGACTGAGATCTTGAATATTATAATATTATAGATAGAAGTTATAGAAAACATTCCTAATGCGAAATACATTATCACAGAGGCGAGCAGAAGCGTTAGTTGCAAAATTAATTTCTACCTCAACTTCAGGTGACCAAAACCACCAACGATGGAAAATATGTAGAGAATGTGTGGTAGCCCTTGCAGGCAGAGAGAGGATCAATTTATAAAGGTTTATTAAGGATAATCCAATATGTACATCAAATAACCAGTGTATGGATGAGATCTATCTTTAATTAAATATTAGTTATGAGATTTTACATTAATTGGGCACAAATCAAACATTAAGTCTTACGTGATCCCACTTGGCCCAATGATCACGTAACATTATGAGGAATTTTCAAAAATGACTATAGTTTGGGTTTAATTAGAAATCTATAGCTATAGTTTGGTTAATTATAATTCATAGCTACAAGTATGAAGGAGAGAGCCGAGTAAGATTAGGAGAGGGTGAGAGAGGAAAGAGGAGAGAGAGGATGAATTCAATTTTATTCTTTGTATCACAAATACAACTAATATAATTGATTTCTATCATCAAATACAATTGTATCAACAAATATAATTTGTATGTACGAAGATAACTATATCAAGTTGTTTTAGGTTGTAGCAACGAATACAATTGTATCAAGTTGTATCAGGTTGTATCAACGAATACAAGTGTATCAACAAATATAATTATATCAATCAATGTATCAAGTTGTATTAGCATATATCAATGAATAATTGTATCAATTGTATCTGCTCCTTATGGATTCACTCTATATCAGGTGTATCAACGAACATAATTGCATCAAGTATATCAAGGAATTTATATTAATGAATATAATTGTATCAAGTTGTATCACTGAATACAATTGTAATTTTTTATATAATTGAGAATCCTAAGGAGCTGTGTAAAATTCAAATAGTGTAATGGAAGAATTTTTTATTAAAATAAAAATTAGCCAAGCATATATGGGTTTTTTTTTTAAAAAAAGAAAAAACTAACCAAGTGAGAAAAAGAAAGAGAAAGAGAAAGAGAGAGAGGGGAGAGGGGGAGAGAGGCGAGTGAGATTGGGAGAGAGAGAGGAGAGAGATGCTAGAAAAAGTGAAGTTTAGTTATAAAACATAATTTTTTTAAAGTATAGCTATGTGTAGTACATACATTGCACATGTTTGCTAAACCATATAATTTTTCCTAACATTAATAGTTAATGACATAATTTTTAGTTGCACATTAAATAATATCTTCTATAATTTCCATCATACACTCCACAATAGGACAACTACTAATGTAAGTTATGGTAGTTATATATAATTTTTTGCTACATATTCCCTTCCATATACTACTACATCAACAAATTATCATACTAGGTTCAAAAGCTATAAAGCATATAATATTATGGTCTGCAATAATCTCTCATTGAGACTTATCCTATAATATTTCAAATATAATAATGTGTATAATAGAGAAAGAAGATAGTCATTAATGTATATTAGAAATAGATATTTGAGCTCAGAGTATCAAAGAATCATAAATTCATCAATCATATGTACAACTAAGACTCATTCTTTGAACATGTTCATTAACTGCTTTTGATTGTAAGTCCTTCATTAATAGATCTGCAATTATGAAATCAGTTCTAATATTATCATGACACAAAAGTTGAGGTCATGATAGCACCTACCTCAACCCAGTCTTGGTAGGTAAGTCGAATCACACAAAAGAAAGGAATAATCAAAATACAAAATAAATAATGCAATACGAGACTTCTAGAAAGAAGTCAAGCCATAATATACAAACAACATAATTATCCAAACGAAAACATAAATCCCTAAAACCTAGTGCCATAAGTGTGAAGATCATCTAATACAAATCCAAAACTGAATAATACATAAGTCTGTCTTTGAAAAAAATAAAGACAAATAAGATAGGATGAGGTCTGAAAGTCTGCCCCGAATGCTGGAGCTCACCAGTACCTCGAATAGTCAACCTCTCTCCGCACCAATCAGCCACCAAGGATCACACTCATACTGAGATTTGCACCAAAAGGGCACAAAAGTAGGAGTGAGTACAGTTCAATTGTACTTAGTAGGTATCATAGACCGGCTGAGCAAAGTAGAAAACTAAACAAGTAAAGTATACTATGAGTGCGCTTCCACCTGCAGACAAAAAAACTCCCAAACTGTAGCTCACATCCTATCTCAGAACAATTTCTATAATATAATATATGATTAAGAATAACTACAAATGAAAATATAAGAAAACTAAGTACACGACAACAAACACATAAGGGAAATACCATGATGTAATTCAATGCAATGATGGTGGGATAATGATGAATGTAAGTCATCACATGACTTTTCGTATACACCTTCCGAACCTCAGCGCTTCAAAATAGGACCCATGGGGGGTTCACAACCCTTGTAATTTCTCAAATCTCAATCTCAATCACCTTACCGGTACAATTCACGGTCAAGGGTTTAATAAAGTGTTTCATTTTCTTTCAAAATCAGTGTTTCCCAGTGGTAACAATATCTCAGGAATATGTATGTATGAGATGAAAAGCTAATGATCTCAACCAATCAGTAGGAAGATGGTAATCAATTCAATATAGGTATAAATGAGTTTAGAATATACTCAATATGTCAATAATTCATGATATAAAACCTTGCGGCACCACTAGAATAAATAGTAATGTAAGACATTAATAATGTCATTTCAAACCGCTCACTCAGGCATCACTATAATGATAAAGGCAAGTAATGCTAAAATAAGGAGTATAATAACTACTCAAGCCCCCGCACGGGCATCACAACAATAATAATGGCATTTAATGCACAAATAAGGCCTATAATATCAAATAAAATGTCATGACCCAATTTCTCAAGAAATAATGGCACCTACTATAACCCTCCAGTAGACAAGCTAAACCATAGCCCAGAACAGAAAGTAACGGGCTAAACGGTGGAAGAAAAGAAAATAAATAAAATAGGCAAGTAATGAAAATATGAAGTAACTAAAAGTAGCGACAAAGAAATAAGAACATACTATACAACAGAGGGAGGAGGACAAAATATACAAAATAAGTTTCCCCTACAACCTGATAAGGTCGATACAAGAACCACTAAACCAAAATAGAGTACAAGACGTTGCCAAATATACAAAATAATCTTAGAATATACAAAACGACTATCCACAAATAGCAGAAGGAGGAGGATCAGCTGTGGACTCTACAAGCTCACCCTCTCTCCGAACAACAGCATGGCCCGAGGATAACATCAGTGACGGTGACACATACTTAGATCTGAATTAGGGAAAAGATGCAGAAGTGTAATATGAGTACCAAAACAGTGGGTACTCAGTAGTTATCATAGGCCGACAGAGCTAAATTACAGTAAAAGCATAAATAAAGTGCGAGAATGTAAATTAAAGTAAGAAATAAAGGGAAAAAATGGAAATGATAGACCATGTCGAACATATGCAATACATATGAACTAAGCAACACGAAGCAAAAAATAAAGTCTAACTATAACCTAACTTGGCCCCATAAGCCCAAAAGGCACAAACAAGAAGGAAATAAGCCAACCGAGTCCCTATAAACTTGGTAGATGCAAGCAAGAATAACACTGATATAAAGATGTAATAACAACTATAATAAACGTAATACGAGCCAACGTGTAATAAATGTACCTCAAACTCATTTCTGTTCATAATCCCAAGTCTTACTGGTCTTTACCGAATTTCTAATCCAAAACCAATATCCGTATAAATCATAAATATCGGACTCGAACTAGAACTAGAGAATAATATTATAATTGTAAAATGGTAGACTCAAACAGGAACTGATAAGTTAGAATAAAGCTGCTAGATGTCGGACTCGAATCAAAGCTGATAAATAAGCTAAAAAGTAAAAATGATCCAAGAGTATAACTCCAATAGACCCACTAGTCATAATCGTTAAGGTTGGGCGGTCAAGTCTTTAAGGAGATATAGGTCCTAATCACTATGCCAAAGAGTGTGATTTATGGCCAAATACTACCCACCACCACCACCACCACCTTCGAGGTAAAAAATGTCAAATAGGAATCCAGAACACGACTAAGTCATTCTAGACTCAAGAATTAGCCTAAGGTAATGATAGAGTTAAATTAGGTCAATAAGGAGCTATTCTAGGCATTTTATCTAAAAGAAGCAACAGTGGGGCCTACTACCAGTCCCAAAAATCCAATCTAAGGCAAGAACCTACCTAAACTTAGTCTAATGCTTTTCAATCCCATCCAAAGGCACTAAGTATACTAAGACTAGTCCTAAGGGATAATTATAAATTATCATAAGGGAAGACGGGGTAGAATGCTACCAAAAATGGCCCCTAACCAGTTAATTTAGTAAATAAATGTTAAAACAATAATTGAGTCGTAAGTACCCACCCATAGCTAGCACAATACGACACCAATACTCTAATGAAGCACAGTATAAGAGAAAGGTAAGACTAGCCTACCTGGATGCTGCCGAAAGCTTATATAATCCTCTACTTTAGAGCTTTTCCCTTTTGAGAAGCCTCTGACCGCTGCCACACTATCAAAATAAGGTTCTACACGTCAAGACAAGAATATCGATACCATATTGCATATATACGCTCTGGTTTATAAATCAAACTAAAAATCCCACGTGGGACCACTTGCAGAATCACAAAATTAAAATCGTCACAACGTCCTTCTTAGCTCAAGGATTATTTGCCTCGAACAATGACCAAAATTTGAGTCCAATTCAGTCCAAAAATAGTCCCAACAGAATTTAGAGAAACAAGAATTTAAAATACTAATTTAAGCAGAAATTGAATCGAAAACTTGTGAGATAACGATGCTAAAATGCTCACAATAATATTCCCGAGCTAATACCAACTTGAATTATCAATTAGCACACTATTTTTGAGCTACCAACAGTCTACAATGATGTTTAACACTTGGAAAATGAATCTAGACATGAAGAGAAATATTTATCTACTGTCAGGGTCTTTCGCGATCGCGAGACCCCCTTAGCAAATGCAGGAATTGACCTGGACAGACCTTCACAAATGCAGTCGATCCACCGCGATCAAAAAGAAGAAGGCTCTCTGACCGGCTTGGCCATCCTCCTCTTTGCTAACACTAAGGCTGGCCTGTAAATCCAGAGGTCAAAATCCTTGACTCTCGTGATCATAGCCAAGGCCACGCGAACACGAAGGCCTTTTTTTGTCCTGCACCAGGTGCATCAGCAATAGCAACTTAGGTAAATGTCAAATATTCCGATTGGGCCGGGCCCTCAGGATTCGTTCAAAATCCCGTGAATGCAAACTAACTTTGCTACCCGACCAAATTTGGCATTCCATAATTAAATGAACCATCAAAATTTCCATCTGAGGTCATTTCAATGAAAAGTGGGCCCCATACCCAAGGATCCATTTTAGCCAAAATCCACCTAATAGCCAAAAATAAGTCTGAAAGCCTCGGGACTCCGACCAAGGTCCCCCTAGCCTAAAATTGACGTTTTGGAGCTAATAAAACTGTCAGAATTAGCATCTAAGGATTTTTACCTAAAATTTAGGTGCGAGACCCCTTGCTTAACAACTAAATCTCCAAAATAGAGAAATGACTCTAATAACCAAACGCACTGCCCAATAACCAAATTGTCAATCCCTACAAGTCATAAATGAATTGGGACTGCTATAGGAAACTCTAAACGTACAAAATGCATGAAAACATGGGAAATAACCCAGAGGGTCATTACATAAATCCCTCACTAAGCATCACAACAAATGTATATCTCTTAAGTCAATAACAATATGCAAATAAGCCCCCACATGGGCAACACGATAACAATAATAGTTTCAAAATACAACCCCCATGTCTAATTCCCCAACCATAGCATGCTTTATGAGAATATTTAACTATCCAGCCCAGTATGAAGAAAGTTAAGCCATACCCTACCTTGAAGAGCCAAAATCCAAGCCTAGAACCTTCATCGCAGTGCCTTTCCTTCAAAAGCAGCCTGAAAATGAATTAAAACTATCAAAAACATAATCTACATGTTAAAAGGGAACTAATGATACTTATATTGGCTATATTTAAATCGAATCCAAAAATAGTTTGAAAAATAGGTTTGAAACCAAAAGGGTTTAATCTAGAATTTTATTTTAGAAACATGTTCCTCGTATCAAGAGGAGTCTAAATCTGAAAACCCAAGTTAAAATAAGGTGAAATAGACCTTCAAATCAAAGAAAAACCAAATTAAATCTTATCGGGTAAAAATCCTAAAAACCCATTTTGAAATCAAGTTTTTAAAGCTACTTAAAAGATAGAACCAATGGGAAATTATGGAAATAGAAGTTTAAAGATTACCCAAGAACGAATGATGAATAAACCCCCTAGAAATTATCTTTCTTGAATCTCCCAAGTCCAAAAATAGTGAAAACGAGGTGTTTATACTGTTCAGGTGAACAGTACCTCATGATCACAGTTCCCACCTCTCTATCGAGGTCCCCATCTTGCAATCGCGAGGGTCAACATTGACCAGCATTAAGTTGATTATCGCGATCCCGCAGCTAGGCCTCACGACCCCAATGAGTTAACCTAACTCGATCCATCTCTTAACTCTTAGTGATCACGATGAGTAACTGAATCAAAGGTCATAATCACGACAAGTATCCACACGATCACGATGAAGCCACTGATACTGCACCAGCAATTTCAGACTCAAAAAAATAGTCCCGATTAGACCCTCGAGATTCCTTTAGGACCCCACAGGAAAAAAACTACTAGGCTATTTTCGATATTTCAAACTCAATCGAACCATTGAATTTATGAAAAAAGGTCGTTTACAATAATTTAGCCCCCGGTACCCCCTAAGCTTATTTTAGCTAGTTTTTGTCAAAAGGGTCAAATGAAAAAATAAAGGCTCTAAGCCCGTACTAACAATGCTACTAACCCAAAATTGACATTTTGAATCTAAGAAAACTATCCAGATTACCCTCGACGCTTGAAACATGAAATGTTGACCCAAGTCAAACCCATGACTTTAAAAGCCTCTAAAAGTCTCAAATTCACCCAAATCACTCCCGAACGCATCGAGGACCATGCCAGCCAACCACAACAATCAAAAATAATATATAGCAACTACAGAAAAGGGAAAATGGTCAAAATATATAAAAAGGTAAAATTCACAACCACGGATGTTACAAATATTATCAAGTAGCTCTCTTCATTTCTGAACTTCTTCTTTGATGGTAAAGTACTTTAATTCCATATGTTTGGCATCACCTATGGAGTACTTGTTATTCTTGGAGAAGAACTCTGCTGCAATTTCATCACAATAAATTTTTAGCAACTTGGTAATGGTGTCAACAACTTCAAGTCCATAAATAAAGTTCCACTACTATAATGCATGAATTATGGCTTCAAAACATGACACAAATTATGCTTCCATTGTGGATATAGCAATGAAATCTTGTTTAGTACTCTTCCACGATACTTCTCATTCAGCTAATAGGAACAAGTAACCAAATTTTGACTTTTAGTAGCAACACGTCCAACAAAATCTAAATCTGAATCTGAATATCCATTAACTTCCAAGAATACATGAACATGAAATCCTTCGTTCCTTTCAAGTACCTCAAAACATTCTTTGCAACTTTTCATTGATTAATTCAAGGGTTATTTGATATCTTCCTAGCATTCTGATCGTAAAACTAATAACCAGACTTGTTCAAGTTTGATCATATATCTAACTTCCAATTATAGAATAGTAAGCAATTAAATATATTCTTTTAGTTCTACATAAATCTTTGGACATTGCATGTGACTGACTTTGTCCCCTTTTTGAATTGGAACAACTCCTGTTGAATAGTTGTTCATGTGAAATATCTCTAGGACTCTTTTGCTATAGCCTTTCTAAGACAGTCCTAATAATTCTTGTGATCTATCATGATATATTTCTATTTCTATCACATAGAATATCTCAACCATATCTTTCATTTCAAAGTTCATAGAGAGAAAATCTTTCATCCCATGAAATATGCCTAAATCATTAGCAACTAGCAAAATGTTGTCAACATAAACCTGCTTTCATTATTTTTGAATATTTTGCATCGTTGTGGATTGTAGAGTGTTTTATTTGAAACACACAGATGAACAGTAGATGAGTATGTATTTACTATTTTGATGGAAGCAATACTCAACCGTCGACAATAACAATTGAAGAAAAGCCTTGTATTTCACAGAAAACCTTTTGTAATTTATAACCGTGTTAATTTCTGGACTAGATTTTGCTTGTCATCTGGTTTGTAAAATAAGAAATAAAGGTTTAGATGTTTCTTAATATTTGTAGTATATCCATGTATTGTTTCGATTAGCTACAATGGACCAAGCTTACACTTATATGTATCTTTTTATTTGTCCATTAGAATATCAAAGGAAAGTGGCAACATGCCTTCAGTCTGATACCTTTGATGCAAGAATTTTGTCCAGTCACATCCAAACTAAGGTATAAGTTATTGAATTTTTCCTATTTTATGTGGTTGTGGTTGTAGGATTTACATTAAACAAGGAGGAAAAGTGCAAAAGAATACATTCCACGTTACATAGGAGGGAGGATCTTTCTTCAGCTAGGAATTTTTACATACATCATAAATATTTGACTGAGAGGAACCTACAGGCAGTTGTGCATCGCGTATATAGCAGAATGAGAATGTTTTATTACATTCACTACTAGCTGCAGAAATTTTGAGCTGAAACGGCAACACGTAATTGCTAAAAGATCTCTGTTGCTGGGGAGGAAGGTATTTTAAGAAATGAAGTGAAGAGGATTTGTACCTATACAAGGTATTGGTAAGGGATTCATACACACTACCCTATTCATACCAAACTTGTGAGATTTCACTGGGTATGTTGTTGAATTTAACAGGATCTGGCGGACTGTACCAACCTGAGCTCCGCGGGTTTTGTGCAATGAAAGGTATTTGAGATTTATTAAGTGGGGAAGATCTAATGATATGCAACATTCATAAATCTTTATGTGTTCTTAGTATGTTATCTCTCTGGTGTAGCATTTATATGTTGGTGCATTGTACATAATTGATGTTTAAAATCGTTAACTTAGGCAATCCTATCCAACACAATTGGTGCATTCTTCAAATTTTCATTTATTCCATTAGTGGTTTACCTCTTTTTGTAACCTCATTCCTTACCAATTTAACAATCTACAGTTATTATCCATGATAAATTCTTTACTAACTTTGATACTAGGAAGTAACACAATTTACCTTGAATAATTCCAAAAACTTTTTAGGAAGCAAAAGTCTTACCTTGGAGAGTAGTGTAAAACCATATCTTATTTTCACTCAAAGCTCTAAAGAATTATCATAAAGTGATTTTTCTCTCTACTTGACGACCCTTACATTTGATGTTTTCCTCCTAGGTGCTTTGGCTATCAGTCTTCAATCCCCACCACTCTCTAGGACCAACTCTTTTGGCTCAGATGTTTTGGTAGGCGCCTGTGTTTATGATTTGTTTTTTTAATAGAACAACTTTTAGTAAAATAATCATGATATTTTGTAGGAATGTCAAAATAACGAATGGTTTGAAGTGTTGAAAACTAGACTTCAAAAGCTTTAATTTAATAAATAACTTATAGCTTAATTAACTACACACTGGAAAATATAAGTGTTTGAAAGTATAGTCATGTGTGTTTATGGTCGACTTCTTCATTTAAACATATCAAACTTGTTTCAAGCTACCTCTCCCCTCATATTAACCTCCATACACACTTCCAAACATAATTTAGTTATTAGATATATTCATAAATAATCGTATGCACAACTTAGGGTTTGAGATAGAACATTATACTTGGCAAAAAAATAATAATCCAAAGCATTACAAAATTAACCTCCCAAAATACAATTAACAGTAATCAATTTCATCTGGCTGATAATCATTTGCACAACTACTGAATTACCAAAATCAGAGGCTGAATTAATATTACCAACGTAGGGAGTCCAAATATACTCAAGTTGAGGTTTTAAAATCAAGTAGCAATATGCAAGTTGCTATGGGCTCTAATTCAACAGAAGGACAAACTATGAATTACTTGGATACACATTTACTATATAAAATGCAAAAATGCTCAAAATATGGATATTCCCAAACTGGATACTTGGATAATTAGAAAACTCTTATATGTGAGAAAGTAATGACAAGCTATGGAGATATCAACAACTTGATGATCAACCTTAAATTCCATTTAGTTGCGACTTACAAGAGACTAAGAGGCGAGATACCTAATGTTGCCAGGAGCAAACCACTTTGACAAAGTATAGCTGAACCAAAACACAGTTTTATTTTGTGGTTGAATCTAAATGAAAAATTGAGAACAAAAGTGTATTACTGAGGTGGGTCTCAATGTTGATGCAATATATGTACTCTACAATACTAAATCACAAAGTAAAGAGCATTTATACTTTGAATGTAGTTTGACTCTAGCTCTATGGCAGGAATAGCACTACCAGAAAAGTGCTATTTTCGTGGGAATTTTTCTAGGGATTTTAGTGCAAAATTTCCAAGTATATCACTTTCTTGCAGATTTTCATGCAACCAAAAATTTGAAGGTAGTAACCTCTTGGGTAATTATTACCTGGGATTTTTGCGTTCCAAGGTAGATTACTTGGGGATAATATTTTCACAGATATGGTACATGTGGATTTAAAAAGCATGGGTATATCACCTACGACTATATCCCCAAGAAATAAAAAATGCACAGAGAAATTTTAGTAAAAATTTGAAAATATAAGGAAATTTCTGTCACGCCTCAAATCCCATTGGGGTGGACTGGCACCCGAAGCCGTTAACGCTCGAGAGAACCAACCTATGATCGTGTACATTAATATGCATGTCCCTGAGTGAACAACATTCAGTCTTACAGATACAAGATGTTAAAGACGGAAGTCATGAAAAGACATTCAAATAGATGTGAAACTTGGCCGTTAAGGCCACTTCGTCAAAATGGTCATACCTTCCTTCGTTTGTCTTAAAACGTCTACAAAGCCTCTAAAAGATACATAACCATGCCTAAAGTCAGTACAAGTCCCTGATTTATACAACTGTTACACAGTACCAAAACAAGTGTACCATAAGTTGATGATTGCATCCAAGAAGGGTAGAGGGGCCTTGGAGGGTCAAAGAGAAGCAAAAACAAGCGAAACGAACTTATGGAAGGACCTGCGGAGCAACCTGTGCCCGCAGGTGATGAGGTACGGCCGCAGTACCCTCCTGTCCCTATCCAGAGCCACCTAGGACCACAGATGCCTCATCCGTGAGAGTGGATGCCCGGTTCGACTGCTATAGTTCACTTTTGGGTCCATCTTTGTGATAAATGGTCCATGGACATAAGTAAGCTTATATTTTCATATTTTGGGTTAAATTTGATGCAACCAAACAATTATGGTTTCAAAATGCACATGAACATCACAAAACTATATTCTTCTTTCAATACACCACCGGTTCCATGCACAATTTCATAACAACAATTCCACAAGTCATACACAAATAGAAATCAAGTTAGGGACATAAACGCATCCTAATATGTTGACATTTAATCCATCATATTCACCTCCTTCAAAACCTCAAGTCCCCTTTCAATTTTGAATCACATAGAAGGCAAGTCCTTTACCAATTAAGCAAAAGTGGATTGTTTTATATATAGTGGACTGCTCAACACTTCGTTAACATAACCAACATGATTTACACACCCTATTATGCATATAATATATTAAACCATAAGATTAAACACTTACCAAAGCTTGCAAGTGGAAGATCTTGTCCGAAGGGAGTGGTTGCTTAGGGTTTGAAAGAGGAGAGAAATATCTCTTGGAAAAATCTATAATTTGCAAGTTTGTTGTGGTGAATAAAATCTGATTTTTGACCTTATATAGTCCCTTCAAATCACCTCCCTTAATGCTCATCCTTATCCAAACTTTTGGTCAATAGATGAGGTATTTACTTGGTCAACTTTTGGAATGGATCATTTCCTTTTTGGGCCATGTCTTTCTTGCTTAATTTTGGGCCTCATTTGAGCCCATTAGCATGGGATTAATTCAGCCCAAGAATTTTAGTAGATGATTCACTTACTATTTCTAGTTTAAATACTTTCTTCACTGTTAAGGTAGTCGCATAAGTTCGGAAATACACGGGTTGTTACAATTTCCTAGGGATTTTCATGGGTATATTAGTGCAGGTAAATCCCCAATAAACACCCCAAGTAAATGTGCATGAAAATGTAGGCGCAAATTTAGTGGAAAAGGAAATTTTCTAATATTTTATTGGATATCTCATAGGAAATTTCCTATTAAATTCCCTTTGTAAATCAGTAGTAACAAATTTATGCATGAAAATCCTCATGAAATTTTGTATAAAATTCCCATTTAAATCCCCAAATATGAATCCGCATGTAGGATTATCAAGTATATTTTATGATTGTTGGTTTATACGAGTCCACCACAATAACAAGGACCTAATTTGATACCTAGTCCTTGTATGAGATAGACAAACAACAACAAGAACACAATATAAAAACAGCAAAGTAAATGACAATAGATGTTTACGTGGAAACCTCCTTGATCAAGGAAGTAAAAACACGACCTAACCTAGTAGGATTTTACCAACCACTTCACTAATCTCCAAGCGACAATTTTAGATTACAAACTCTTGCAACCTAGGAATTAAACTCTTAATCCCCCACCCTTAAAATAACTCTATTGTAAGCATTCACTACAATAACTCTATTGTAGACAACCAAGGCTACACCTCTGGCCCACACTATCTACTAACTCTAGCTGATGCAACCTCAGCTAACTCTAGCCCATACTTAAATCTTCAAGATAAGAGAAACCATAAAAGACCTACACAAGCCTCTCAAAAGAAGAGTAGGTTTGCAATTTTAAGAGCAAAAACAAAGACTAAACAACCTAGAACAAGAGGCATATTCAGTTGAAGCAAACTACTTCCTCAAATATTGGAGCTTGCCTTGAAGGAGTCACCTGGCAGCTTTGCAAAGAAGATGAGCAATTTTGTTTTGTGCAAAAGCTGGGTTTTCATCCCATATGATGATGTATATATATGGAGCGTGTGGGAGGGAAAAAATTGAGTGTTTCTTATTGGTTGAGAGGGAGGGACCGTAGTACTGCCAGCTATCACAGTTGGCAGCACCTTTATATCTATGAACAGCTATCAGAGTTGACTTGTACGGATCAGCCTGGTGCACATACAGGGTCCCTCATCTGGTACCTATGAAATAAAATATCTTTTAGAGATAGCTTCTCTTGAATGAGCATTCCCACTTGAATGATCATTTCAATCATGCACCTTGTTCCCACTGAGATCTTAATTTCCTTGTTCCCCCTGAGATTGACCTGGTGTGTTACCTAGTCCTTCATTTGGTCCCTCGGTGGGTTTTTCAAATCATCAAAAAATAGCAGAGTACTGTAGTAACCATGCATTATCAATTTCCCCCTTTTTGATAATGGAAAACATATGAAGCAAGCTCCTCCTAAGAAACACAGATTCTTATATAATTGTCTCGGAGAGATGGATTAAGTTCTTTAGGAAACATATCTGGTCCCTCAATAATTTTTTCAAATCATAAAAATAAGGCATAGTGTTGTAATGTCTATGCTTCATCAATTTTACCTTTTTGATAATGACAAAGACATAAATCAACTTTCCTTAAGGACCAGATTTCCTAAAAGAATATCCGCACACACTAGACTTAATGAACCAGTCCTAGTTCCATGATGAAGTGCTACTAAAAACTAATTGACCACATATTCATGCATTTTTAGTACCTGGTCCCCTTATGAGTTTGTCTATAACACCCTCCAAATTCTAAATTAAGACCCGTACCATTCTTTGAATGCGTATAGATCCAAACCCAAAGATTTCTAGTTGTACATAGATGTTAAGATCAATTTCTTTTTGTGAGAAGAACTTTGGTTATGAATTAAGGTCATAAGGAACCTCTAGCACAAAGTTAAATTGAAAGTTTCTTTACCAATTGAGTTTCCGTATAAGATTTTACTATGGTCAACTTCAAAGAGGCATAACTCCTAGCATATAAAGAATTTTGTATCTCAAGATCCACCAAATTAAAGGCCTTCGAGTCTTATTTTCAACGTCATTGACTAGTCAATAATCCAATAATGGAGTAAAACGTTATGCTCAGTTTAGTAGAAATTGTCTGTCTGCCAGAGTGTGACGGCTCGGTGTGACGAACTGTCACACTTGTGACTATCCATCAAGGAAAACTGTCAGACTTAACTAATAAGACCAAAACTTGATCATGTTTTGATGGTTCGGAGTGATGCTTCATCACCTGAATCATCGGACGGAAATTTTCTACACTTTTTATGAGTTTTCTAAGGGGTAGTTTAGTCCTTTCCTTACCCCAAAACCTCTTCCCATGTCTAAAAACACCCAATAAGGGTAACATTCTCAGAATAAACACCACTAACCCAAATCCCTTTCACCTTCAAAGAAACTCAAGAATAGATAGAAAAGGGGGCTTCCAAGTCCAAAGCTCCAAAGGTTTCAAATTCAAGATTTTCTCTCCACAAATCCGTCTAATCTTAGGGATGTAGGACTTTAATGAAGAATTCCTTTTGTTCTCAAATCCAAAACTCCTCAGTTTTTATGAATTTAATTCTATAGTTAGGGTTTATAAACATAATTTCAAATTCACTATTTTTATGATCCAATTGCATGATTTCTTGAAGTATTTTCTCATGATTATGGATTATTGACTATTTTATGTCCTTTTTAGGATTAGCAACGTTTTTGATTGTTAGTATTATTAGTTCTTGACATGATTTTGTATCTTATATTTTCAAACATAATTTTGAGAACCTTTATATTATTATGAAAGTTATTTTGAGAATTTGAAAGTTATGCATGTTTTAGTGAATTTTTCCCATGAAATAACCTATAAGCGTGATTTGAAAGATATGTTTTAGAAAGAGATTTTCAGCATATGATTTTAGAAAGAATGATTTGATCTTCGTCTCACAGATTTGATCATAGTCTCACAACAAGATATATTTTAGAAAGAGAATTTGAGAAACATTCATGATAAGCTTAATAGATATATTGTGAGCTATATAGATTGTATGTTTTGTGAGTATTATTTAGAACCAAACGAACATGCATTTTAGATAACATTTGTCCTAAAACTATGTGCCACCGTAAGATTATATTTTTCTACAATGTCAGATGATTTTAGCCTAATAGGCTCACTTAGTGGATTCACACATAGATAGATAGGTCTTATACCCTGGCAAGCTATGAGGCAGCTCTCTCCAACTGAGATTTTAAGTTGGTGCATCATGAGCTCACATGGTGTATATCAGTTATAAAAAACTCCCACTAAAACGATTTAACTCCATTTTTATATTTTCCTTCATATAATTATTATATGATTTCAGATAGCATGATTCCAAATATGCATTTTATTCAGAAATCCTTATTTATGGCCTTCAACTGCTTTTACTCTCAGTTTGATATATACATTTATGAAAGTCAAATTTTTGTCATAGAGTTCTTCAGCTATTCAGATTTAGTTTTAGTATTATTTCAATTTTCCTAAATTATTTAGCCATTGTCTTACATAGGCAGTACCTTTTCTGTACTGACACATACTTTCCTTATGCTACATTATTTTACATTGTAGCTTACAAATATGTAGGTACATAGTCAGGCTTCATCTATCAGCTTTGAGTGAACTCTTCCTTCCCAAAGACCTGTCAGTCATTTGTCCTAAAACTATGTGCCACCGTAAGATTATATTTTTCTACAATGTCAGATGATTTTAGCCTAATAGGCTCAATTAGTGGATTCACACATAGATAGATAGGTTTTATACCCTGGCAAGCTATGAGGCAGCTCTCTCCAACTGAGATTTTAAGTTGGTGCATCATGAGCTCACATGGTGTATATCAGTTATAAAAAACTCCCACTAAAACGATTTAACTCCATTTTTATATTTTCCTTCATATAATTATTATATGATTTCAGATAGCATGGTTCCAAATATGCATTTTATTCAGAAATCCTTATTTATGGCCTTCAACTGCTTTTACTCTCAGTTTGATACATACATTTATGAAAGTCAAATTTTTGTCATAGAGTTCTTCAGCTATTCAGATTTAGTTTTAGTATTATTTCAATTTTCCTAAATTATTTAGCCATTGTCTTACATAGGCAGTACCTTTTCTGTACTGACACATACTTTCCTTATGCTACATTATTTTACATTGTAGCTTACAAATATATAGGTACATAGTCAGGCTTCATCTATCAGCTTTGAGTGAACTCTTCCTTCCCAAAGACCTATCAGTCATTTGTCCTAAAACTATGTGCCACCGTAAGATTATATTTTTCTACAATGTCAGATGATTTTAGCCTAATAGGCTCACTTAGTGGATTCACACATAGATAGATAGGTCTTATACCCTGGCAAGCTATGAGGCAGCTCTCTCCAACTGAGATTTTAAGTTGGTGCATCATGAGCTCACATGGTGTATATCAGTTATAAAAAACTCCCACTAAAACGATTTAACTCCATTTTTATATTTTCCTTCATATAATTATTATATGATTTCAGATAGCATGATTCCAAATATGCATTTTATTCAGAAATCCTTATTTATGGCCTTCAACTGCTTTTACTCTCAGTTTGATACATACATTTATGAAAGTCAAATTTTTGTCATAGAGTTCTTCAGCTATTCAGATTTAGTTTTAGTATTATTTCAATTTTCCTAAATTATTTAGCCATTGTCTTACATAGGCAGTACCTTTTCTGTACTGACACATACTTTTCTTATGCTACATTATTTTACATTGTAGCTTACAAATATGTAGGTACATAGTCAGGCTTCATCTATCAGCTTTGAGTGAACTCTTCCTTCCCAAAGACCTGTCAGTAGTTCAGTTAGTCATTTGTTTTTCCTTTGTAGCAATAAAAATCAGTATGTAGTAGAGGCTTCATAGACATAGTCAAATCAAGTTAGTTGTAATCGGTTTAAAGCATTTTTAATATTTGAATTAAGAAAAATTCAACTATTTTATTTTATTTTGTTTTAAAAATTTTAGCTCGTGATTTTAGCTTCCACTTCAGTTTTCTTTATTATGCTTAGATATGTTATGCCAAGGGTTATTTTGAGATCACTTATGGTTATAAGAACCATGTACCGTCCAGGCTGTAGACTCGGGTGGTGAAAATCTTGGTATGAGAGCACAGAGTTCAAGTGTCCTAGGGAGTCTATAAAGTTATGTCAATAGGATCTTGTTTATGGTTTTGAGGGCCCCACTTATATAAATGAGGAACTACTGACATTTAAGTAAAGTTTTCCATTCTTTCATACTCTAGATCGTGCAATAGAACAGTCCCTTAAGAACGTTATGCAGATTCGTGCGTTGCTCAAATTCCTCCTACTATGCCTCATATTCCAGGTAATAGAAGCAATAAATATCCATTCCTATAGTATATGGTGCTCTCAGATAGAATTGTTGTATATTTCAGAAAATGCACAAAGGGATTGAGAGAAGCCTGTTAGTGTGTTTTAGTTATTCGATTCCCAAGCTTACGTCTTTATCTATATGAATCTTGTTGTTTAACCAAAATATGATATGTATTCAGATTCTTCTTTTATCTTGTGTTGCAAATAACACCCATGAGATGAGAAAGTATATACCTAGATTATTGGATAGAGTTGTCATTTGAGAGATAGTGTGATTTAGGGTGTTATGGGCTATAAGTACTACAATGACCCCAGAGTTGGGGACATCAGTTTCGAATGGTATTAGCCGAAAAGGTGGGGATAGTAATTTATGAAAGTATAGTATATATATATAGTTATCTATCCATTAAGTTAAAATTTAGGTAATATGTCTTTAAGCATTAACTAAGGGGTAGTAAGTGTGGTGTAGATTTCATGGTGGAAGGTAGAGAAGGAGCTATTAGTTAAGATAAATCAGGGTATACTTAAACTAGGAAAGGAGTTCATAATGGAGTGTCATTGTATTAGAAAAGTGTAGATCACTAATGAAAGTATAAAATGGTTAAGGATTGATAGATCTAGGCTGCATTTTGTGATTTTGAAAAGAAAACTGATTGATATTTATAGAGCTATGATTATAGTTTAGATGTATGGATGGATAAGTAGTAATGATATGTGAAAGGAGGATAAGCTAATGTATTGTAATTAGATAGACTGTAAGATTAAATCGACTATTGTATCAGGATGTTTTAGTGGACTAGTGTTTCTTGATTTCTATGTTGTATCTGTAAGCCAGTATAGTATATAAGAATATGTACGATTGTCCATGTTATGTCTTAGACCCTATGTTTGAACTATGAATTACCGTTGAGTTGGAAAGAGTGATAGTTTGGGGTTAGTGATGCTAGTTCTATAGAATTGATCTGGTAGTCTTGATATGAAATGTTAGAGAGCTTAAGTTGATAATTTATGAAAAATGGGAGTGTGAGTGCATGACATATTTGTGGACTAGATATGAAACAACAAATTGTCGCTAAGTCAGAAGACAAAGAAGAGCCTTAAGTTTTACAAAAATAAGGGAATTCCGAGGTAGTTGTGGTTGAACGAGATTCCATATTTGGAAGTTCTATGTGTACCTAGTTAGTACCCTTGAGTTTCTAAGTGTGGAGAATGCTAATTATGTAGTACATGTTGTTCTTAATAGCTAAATTAAGAGATTATAAATATACCATGTTGAGTCTATTAGTATAGTTTTAAATTCCTTTCAATTGGGTGGATATGAGGTTAGAGGTATGCCTTTAGTAGGCTAAGAAGGGTAGGTCAAATTGTTAAGTGTTAGAGGTATGCCTTTAACTCATTTTCTCTTGATTTTTCTACTATAGGCTCCTCTAAGCATGGGGAATGTGTTTTTAAAAATTAAATTTTGATTTTATCCCTTTGTTTTCAAAACCCATTTTCGGGTTCTATTTTGAACCCGTCTTAAATATGGTCAATATGGGTACCGTGAGCTTTCTTTTAATGCATAGATGATGTTTTTGATAATTTTAGCTCGATACGAGGAGGTTTGTAAGGAAAATGCTCTGTGTTGAAGGAATTTAGGCTCGAAATTTTTCGTTTTGAGGTAGGTTATGGCTTAACTACTTTCAGATTGAGCTGGATAGTTAATAAGTTGGTAAAACATACTATGGGTTGTGGAAAATAATTATGGATTTTATATTTTGAGATTAATATTTACTGATGTGTGCCAGAGTGGGGCTTATAAACTGTAGTTGTTAATTTTTGATATCTGATATTGCATGTTGTCGGAGTGGGGGCTTTATTTGACACCATTGGCCTTATATGTGCTTTTAAATGCCTTTATTCTATATATGATGTCCGTGTGGGGGCTTAAATTATTGTTATAGGCCCTATTGAGCATTGGTTGTCATGATAGAAATGCCTGAGTTAGGGGTTGATATGATATTAAGGACATCTTACATGCATATTTATTCCGATGGTGCCTAATTAGAGTTGATAATCATGAATTATGAACATATTGAGTTGATTTTGGGCTCACTTATATACGTATTGAATGGATTAGATATCTCCATACTGATTTGATTATAGGAATTACATCCTCATTCCATACATATACATTCATGATATATTGGGACCATTTAGGAACACTATTTTTGAAAGAAAATGAGACATTTTCATAAAAATCCTCTCCATGAACATGAGCCAGAGAGGTGGGTTGAGATTGGAGATATGAGATATCGTATACGGGTTGTGCACCCCCCATGGATCCTATTGCGGAGCTGCGAGCTCGTTAGGTGTATACATAAATTCATGCAATGACTTTCATTATTCATTCCATTATCATCATTGCATTGCATATGCATCTTTCATGATTCGTTCAGTTTTCCTTGACTTGTGTTTAGTTTTCATATACTTTTTGTGTTTAGCTGTGTTGTTTCAATTCAGTATTAAATTAGAATTGTTACTGGAGATGGTGTGAGCTACCGTTTGGGAACTCTTCTATTTGCAGTGACGTGCTCATAATTTTCTTTACTTATATTATTTTCTACTTTTCTCAATCGGCCTATGATTCCTACTGAGTACATGTGGTAAGTAATCACCCCTACAGTGCCCTTTAAGTGCATATCTTAGCACGAGTACAACACGCGAAGGTTGAGATCATGTTGTTGATTGGTGGTATTTGAGGTACATGTTGCTCTATGTCTTCAGAGTCGACCCCAGACCTCTTCTTATCTATCAAGATGTCTTTATTTTTAGTTTTAGAGATAGATTATGTACTTTAGATTCAGTTCATAGTATTAGATGCTTTACACTTATGACATCAGATTTTGGGATGATTTTGTATTTTGTTCGGTTTTCTGTCCTTTACTTATATATGCGTGACTTGACTTCGTTCTAGAAGTCTCGTTTTACTTTATTGCCTTATTTATTTAGTATTTATTTCCTTTGAGGTGATTGGCTTACTTATCAAGGCTGGGCTGCGATAAGTGTCATTGTGACCTTGTTATTTGGTCATGACATTTACACTGTTATTCTTACTCTTAATTTTAAAACACATTATTAGCACGAAGCTCTAACCAACTGAGCTACATGAACAGGTAATTAGTTAATGAAAAAAAAACCTTTACGTTCAACGAATTTTTTTCTCACATGTATTAAGTTTTAGTTTTACTTTTCTATTTATAATGTATTGGAGGCACTTATTTTTTATGCTACATTAACTTTTCTTCTCTATTGGTCTTTACGGTAAAGCAATTTTTCCTCAGTGTTATAAACTAATATAATAAAGAACAAGAAGAATAAGGGAGAGAAGAGAGGAGACTTCTTTATTTCTCTTGAGAGATGAGGGATGATTTTACAATGAAGAGAGCCCCTCTATTTATAGGGGAAATTCTTCCTAACTCTTCTCTAAAAGATAGACATATAGCTTGATAGATATTCACTAGATCTTTGATAGATACTCAATATATCTTGATAGATACTCTCTATATGCTTGATAGACATTCACTATATCTTGATAGACATTCACTATAATGTAAATACATTTATAACACTCCCCCTTGAATGTCTAATTGATAGATAATGTGTCTCATTAAAACCATACTAGAAAAAACCCAGTGGAAAAAAAATCTAGCAAAGAAAAAAGAGTACAAATCTCTAATAATACGCATTTCGGCTGCCTCATTAAAAACCTTACAAGGAAAACACAGTGGGACAAAACCTTATGAGGGAAAAAGAGTGCAATGCATATTAACTCCCCCTGATGAGAACATCAATGCATAACTTGAATCTTCACATTTCAATCTTGTGCATAATCTTCTCGAAAGTTGCATTAGGTAGATACTTTGTGAATGAATTAATCATATTAACACTCGAACGAATCTGTAACATGTTGATATCACCATTTTTTTGGAGTTGTGTAGAAAAGCTTTTGGTGAACTGTGCTTCATTCTATCTCTTTTTATGAATCCTCCCTTTAGTTGGGTCATGCATGATTTTCGACTTGCTTCATGAATAGCTATTATCTCAACATGATTAGACTATTATGTAAAATAGCATGGTATGACAGTAACCCTTCATGACAATAAATATTATGTCTATATGGAATCCTTGTATCGATCATTTAAATATCATGTTTATTCAAAACCTTAACAATATTCGTTATGATAAACACATCCATAGATGGGATTTCATTTGCAATATACAAGTCATCTTACTTCACTATCCCCATGTAGGAGTAAAACTATATCATGCTCATAGTTATAGCAAGATGTATAAATGCATCAATTACACAAGATATGGTACTTCATGACCAATCCAATTCTGCATGTTTCTCGTTTCAACTTCTTTCACCAGATAATTTATCGCTTTTGAAAACTCTCCAAGAGTTCCAATAATATTCAAATCATCAATTTACCCCTTAAGGATTATAAACAAGTTTCCCGAAAACATTTATATGCTTTAGGAATTTTGAATCCTTCAGGGATTTTCATATAAATTTTATCAAGTGACAATATTCAATGATTTTGTGTGTGACATCTTCTAGTGTCTGGATTGCAAATCAAATAAGTTTTATGCTTACCAAGATGAATTTTTCCATGTCACTTGATAAATATTTCTACATCAACATGCTTAAATAAACGTAGAATTCAGATCCTCATAATCTTTTACAATATTGCGTCATATTGTATTAAAGATATCGTCGACGATATATCATTTTATATTGATTCACAATGTGACATAACATTTTGAGATCTCATCACTTCATTATTTTCAGGTACCTGAACCTCTTATAAGGTTTCATGAAGTGTTATGTCAAAGACTCTTCAAGAGCACATTGTCTCCTTATTATGATCATTTGCTTCTTATCTTTTTCAAAAATTATTTCATTTTGAACCAATTAATCTACCATGCTTCATGCAATGGTAGACTTTGTGTTTCAGGGACATCCAATTGGAGCATTTACAGCTAAATATGAGATAAATTTTGGGTCAGCAAATGCTCATAGCATTTGAACTTGAATTATCTTTTGAATGAGGATCATATTGATGATAATTCACAACATATTTCTTAGCTGTTTATTATCTCCCCCTTATGTTAGGAAAACTAACATATATATTATCTATCTTTCTGAGTCCATCTTTGTGCATCATGGTATATATGCATTAATCATATACCGTACATCAAAAGTTTATTAGATGGAAGCTATTTGGTTTCTGACCCTGAACCAATTAAGGAGGAAAAAAAATACATCATAATTTATTGGTCTAATGCATACAAGTGATATTGTATGCAGTATTTCATATTTCAGACCAACACATGAAGCTTTGTTCTCATAAGCAATGGTTAAGCTATTTATAGAAGGCATTCAACGCCAAACCAATATTATCAAGATGAGTTGTCTTGATTAACAATCTGGAAATTATGCTCTTAACTTATTTTTTACTGAGCAAGCAACTTTATGAATGTCAAACTGCAGGTTGACAATAAACTCATATGTGATCATCTTATATCAATGTATCTTAATAGATCACATGACAAGTGAACGAGCCCATATTCACCTTCTATACTTTCCAAATTTTAAGGAATTCAATCCCAACATTAGTTGGTCCAACCAACTTATCATGAGAACAAGCAACATAAATGATTCTTGAAGAATCTTCTACTTCTTCATTACATGTCCGATACTCAATATGCACATCTTCGGAATGTCATAATCGTTCATGCCAACTTATGAACTTGTTTGTACTAGTAAACTCCAAGTTTACCATGACATGTTGTTTTTGCTTTAGTAAATTTCAGATTTACTATTACATGAATAAATTTTCATATTTAGTACTTTGGAGTAAATTTCAGAATATTTCTTCTCAATTATTCTACCTCTTATGGAGGTGTTACTCCTATCACATTCACCCCAGGGAATGGATTTATAGTTATAACAATCACAATTCTCATTTCCTGAGAATGGAACATAATCGTGTCTTAAGCATATCAAATTATGATAGCTTAAAATCTCTTTCAAGATATTGCTACTTTAGAAGCAAATTGATATACACATTCAATTATATGTCTTCTTATATTATGCACTGCTACCACATTTACTTTAGGGAATGGAGCATATTAAATGAGACAAAGTTCATAACTTTTCACCAAAAGCACATTGATTTTCTTAGTAATTATTATATCATCAATATGATTCATTGAGGTTCAAACTCAACGTCTTACCCATACAAAGGTGTTTTAGGTCATAAATCAGTGGGACTTGAACCCAACATCTTATCATCATGATGCATCGGGACTTTAACCCGATGTCTTACCCTTTTGGTGTGGTGTATATTCAATCCACCATGTTACCCTCAATTAGTGACATAATAGTCCAAAGTGTGATAGTGCTACAACTCAAGTATAAAGTGTTATGTTAGAAATAACTTAAACATGATGAAATATTTTGTATAGTACGTATGTACTAGTTTCCCATAAATTAGTGCAGAATAATTAACTTAGTATACTGTATAATCATAAATTAAAAATCCATTTCATATCAAAGATACCAATCATATTCAAAATAAATTGCTCGCTATCATCATCCTTTTTCAGTTTCCATGCAAACCCAAATACCTTCTGCAAAAGTACTATAAAGAAACTTGAAAATTGATTAGAACGGCTGCCAAGGTACTATAAACAAACTTTGAAAATTAACTAGAACCAACGTGATGGCAGCATATTGTTAGTATTTTATTCTTGTGAGTGTGTCATCCTTCTCACCATTTATTGATGTGCATCTTTATCTCAAGATGCATATTTTACCTTAATTTTGTGTTTTACCTCTTTGGAGCACATAGAGGATAGAAAGCATTCGACGGCTATTGATCAATTTCTCAATTGATTAGAGACTCGTGCTGATAACGTGTTATAAACTAATATAATAAAGAACAAGAAGAATAAGAGAGAAAAGAGAGGAGACTTCTTTATTTCTCTTGAGGGATGAGGGATGATTTTACAATAAAGAGAGCCCCCCTATTTTTAGGGACAATTCTTCCTAACTCTTCCCTAAAAGATAGACATATATCTTGATAGATATTCACTAGATCTTGTATAGATACTCAATATATCTTGATAGATACTCTCTATATTCTTGATAGATATTCACTATATTTTGATAGATATTCACTATAATTTAAATACATTTATAACACTCAATAGGTTTTTGTGATATTTTACAGTAAAGTGCCTTTTGTTTTATTGATAATTCATTGATATTAATTACAACTTTATTTTAAATATGGTAGATATCCTTTGGGACTTGAACGGTCATTTGCCAACAGATTTTTAGACCTTTAGACAGTAACATTTATTTATTGTTAGTGTTCTAATTGGAATTAGAAGCCTTATGAATATTTTAAAAGAATATTGCATGTCGTTTATGTTTTTGAATTTAATTTCTTAAACGAATTTTTGGGTAATATTTTTTTCCAAGAATGAATAAGGTTTATGTTTAATTTGCAGCCTTCTGCTATTATTTTAAACTTATGCTACTGAAAACTTTTTTGTATTGTGAAAGAAAGATTCCAAATTCACAATAACGTATTGTTGAGCAACTTCAACTCAAGTGTGTTTTGGCCTATTAATTCACTATGGGGGTAAGACGATGGATAAGTCTCATCGCACCAAAAGCCCAATAAGATGGGTTACAATGAAAGTATGTTGGGTTCAAGTCCCTTTGATTCATGGCCATAAGACGTTTTTATATGGATAAGACGTTGGGTTTAAGACTTAATGCACCATAGTGATAATATAATGATGACTTAAGCAAAATAATATGATTTCAATGAAAAGTCATGAAATTCGACACATTGATTTTCTCCATTCCTTGATATGAATGTGGTAGCAGTGCATATAATTCTAAAAGGAGACACGTGGTTAAAAATGTATGTGGCCGTGGAGGAACAAAATTATAATAGTCATCATTTTGATAATATTAAAAGGAAGAACACTATAGGTTCTCTAAATTGCACTTCAAAAGGTGAAGGTAAATTTTTTTTGTCCATCATTAATTTGGTATGAAAGGTATTGGGCAGACAGTTGTTGTGCGACCTAATCTTGATTGATTTTATAAATCCTCCATCAAAAGAAAAGAACAAAAAGTGAAGATGCATTGGCCTTTCACAGTGATTTTGATGTGTGTTATATAAATATATGATAAATGTCAAGGCATGACAATGAGCTTCGAATGAAAATTTGTGAAGTAAGTACATTTGATTATTGTCCATTCCTTGAAGAGAATGTGATTTGTAATAAGCATTGTAAATGCTCGGCCATTCTTTAAAATAAATGTGTCTGTATGTGTTAAAGATTATGAATAAGGATGTACTTATGTATGGTTGATAAATACCAACAACTCACCTTTACTGGAGGTTTCAGAGAAATAAAGAATTTTAATTTGGTATAAAAAGGTCATTGATGTTGTAGTAAGTCTCAAAAAAAACTTTGCAAGTTTCAAGAGAATTGAAAAAAATAGATTAAATGAGACTATAAATAATAAGAAGATTTAATATCTTCATATTATTACAATCGGAGAAGGTTAAAATATTACGTAAAAGGTTACCCGTCTTTTCCTCCTAATTGTAGTACACAATTATGGATATGGTGATGGAATCACATGCAATAGTAAACTCTAGTACTACTTAATATGAGAGTAGTCCTAATTCTTGATTCTTACCCAGTGTACTAATGTCCTTCTATGAGTCCTTCATGCCCATGCTTGTAACACCCCGTACATTTCCGACCCTAGATGAAATATTTTATATTGTGCTAGTAAATGTGATTAGACCCTTGTAGGGGGAGTTTGCGACTTTTTGGAGCATTTGTGGAGTGATAAGTGAGGTTTGGGGGACTTCCAAGCAAAGGATATTAAAGATAAGAGGAAAGCTAAAGATTTGGACTTGAAGGATCCAACCAAATCCGCAAAGAAAAGTCGAAATCAGAAATTTAGTGTGGGGCGCGCCCAAGGGCATGCCAGGCCACTTTCTGCCAAAATTTTTATGGCACAGGCAGCAAAGGGGAACACCCAGGGGCGTGCCAGGCTGCTCAGGCTCTCCTTTTCAGGAGCTGAAATTCAGCTAAGTCTCAGGGGCGCCCAGGGGCGTGCCGGGGTGCTTTTTGCCAAATTTATTCTTCGATTATTAGTCTATAAAGAGGACTCTTGGATTATGGTATCATTATTCCATCGTAGTAGTACTACTCTTGAGCAAGTTTGGCATCCAAGTTGGGGTTAATTCGTCGTTATAATTATTTTATCAAATTATGTTAAATTAAGCCAAGAGTAGCAGAAATTGCTTATTCTTGGGATTGAGGCTACGAACATGAATCTCGTGAGTGGAATATTGTCGTAAAATTTATGAAATTATTTAAACATGATATTGTTGGGGTATTATACATCAAATTTGGTGGGCTAAATTAATATGTGTTAATGGGCTCAATTTAAGACCCAAAATGGATTAAAAGACATGGCCGCCCAAAAGGGCAACTGACCCATTCTTTCATGTTGACCAAGTAAACATGGAATTTAATGCCAATAGATGTCTAAGGATGACTTGAGGTCCTATATAAAGTGGAAAATCAGATTTTATTCATGTAAACACAAATGCCATTTCTAGAATTTTCAAGATATTTCCTTTTGGCTCTCAAAACCCTAAGTCATCTCTTTGGACAAGATCATCATTTTTCAAGCTCGGGTAAGTGATTATTCTTGTGATTTAATATATTATATGCATGAGATATGGTGTAGATCATGATGGTTATGTCTAAAAGTGTGAGTAGTGCACTTTTGCTTTTTGCTAAAAGATGTGTCATCTATGGGATTTGAACTTGAAAGGAGACTTGAGGTTTTGATGGAAGTGCATGGTGTGGATGAAATATCAACATGTATGGTTTGGTTATGTCCTTAACTTGCTTTTTCTATGTATGTGTATAACTTGTGGGATTGTTGTGGGATTGTTGTTATGTAACATATTGAGATGAATTGATGGACTAATTGTGATGTTATATTGATGGAGAAGTGTAAAGTATGAACTTGGTGTGACATGCTATTGGTTTTTGATGTCTTTGTCAATGTATGGAATGTTGTAGTATTATTGGTATGATAATTTCATGAATGGTATTGTAAAGGGTGAAATGACTTTATAGGGCAATCATGTAACTCATTGTCGTCTTATGTGCGTGTAAGATAGTTAGTTATTAACGTGAGCTCCGCTATGTACTTGTGTTGTAGAGTGAAACGTAAGGACAAAGATGGATTATTGTATTCACATATAGGACTGTGTATTCATATTGGGAAAATAAGGTATGTAAGGTTACTCTTTTCGTATCCTTCTGCAGCACATAGTGTTCACATTGCAATTGTACTTGTTCCATTCCGAAATGTTCTAAGGTATCTCATTTCAGGTTGTCATCTATTGTTATTCACATGTTCCTTATTCATTGATCAATTGTTATTCATGTGTCACATAACTGTGGACATGGCTCTAAAGTTCCAATAATGTTACGTTCTAAAGTTCCAATAATGCTATGACTACCAACGTATCAATCTCATAGAAGTAAAGAAATGAAGGGATGTATTACTCTTATAATGAAAGAATGATGTAATGTATAATTGTCTGTATATTCTTGAATCACATCCCAGGGGTGACATAAAATCCTAGCATGTGTTAATCACATCCCAGGGGTTAAAATACCTAGCATGGGTTATCACAATCACATCCCAGGGGAGACATAAAAGCCTAGCATGGGTTAATCACATCCCAGGGGTTAGAATACCTAGCATGGGTTAATCTCATCCTAGGGGCGACAGAAAAGCCTAGCATGGGTAGAACGATAAATATGAATGAACGTAAAGGCAAAAAAATTATCGAATGTAAAGTACATGTTTCCACACATATAGAACGATGGTTTATCCACATTGACTATTCTCTTATATTTGGTTCCATTTATGTTCTTATCTATGATGCAGTTTCTTATAGCCTTACATACTCATACATTCTTCGTACAGACGTACCTTGGGGGACTTACCTTACTTGCTGCAGGCACAGGTGCTAGTAGACCTCCACAGTAGGTTGCGGATCATTTGTCGATCTTTGGTGAGCTCCAGTTGGTTCGGGGCTTTTCGAGTCACATGTGTACATTTGTTTTGGTATTGTAACATTGTATAAAGTGGGGACTTGTCCCAACTTTAGAATGTTTATGTATATGCATTTGTTAGAGGCTTTGTAGACGTATATGGGAATATGAATGTAAGGGATGGATTTCCATTTTGACTTGATGGCCCTAACAGCCAAGTTTCGTATATAGCACATGTTTCCATGACTTTCGCTATTAGCATCTTGTATCTATACGTGGTGGTGATGTTTCTTGAATGACATGCATATGAATGGACATGGATGAAAATTGGTTCTCTCGGGCCTTATTGGCTTCGGGCGCCAGTCCTCCCCATTGGAATTTGAGGCGTGACAATTCTAGTCCCTTGCACTCATAGCTAGTGCTTTCACATTTCTTAGTATTGATTGCTAGACCTTGTTGTTAATACAGTTCTGTCCATGCTAATATATGTAGCACAGATAGGCCAAAGATAGTTGAAGATTTACTCCATCTATATGTTAACTCTAGATTTGACCTTCATTCGAGGACGAATGATCCTAAGGGGGAAATATGGTAACACCCAAAAAAATTTGAACTAAGACCCGAACCATTCTTTGAATGTGTATAGATCCAAACTCGATGATTTCTAGTTGTACATAGATTTTAAGATCAATTTCTTAGTGTGAGAAGAGTTTTGGTTATGAATTAAGGTCATAAGAAACCTCTAGCATTGAAAGGTTCCTTAAAGATGAGTTTTCGTATAAGATTTTACTCATTTCAAAGAGGCATAACTCCTAGCATATAAAGAGTTTTATAGATCAAGCCCTACCAAATGAAAGGTCTTTGAGTGTTTTTTTCTAACGGCGCCAACTGTTTGTTAATTCAATACCAGAGTAAAACAGTATCCTCAGTTTACCAGAAAGAATATGCCTGCCAGAGTGTGACGGTTAGGTGTAACGGTCCGTGAAGGTAAACCGTCAGGATTAACTAGTAAGACCAAAATTTGGTCATGTTTTGATGGTTCAGAGTGATGGTTCGTCAAGGGTTTGATGGTTCGTCACCTGAACCGTCAGACGAAAATTTCTTGCACTTTGTAAGAGTTTTATAAGGGGGTAGTTTGGTCCTTTATTTACCCCAAAACCTCTTCCTACGTATTAAAACACCAAATAAGGGTTACATTCTCATAATAAAAATTGCTAATATTTCTCAAATCCCTTTTTTCTTTAAAGCACACAGATAGAAAAGGGGGCTTCCAAGTACAAAGCTCCAAAGGTTTAAAATTCAATATTTTCTCTCTACAAATCCGTCATCTTAGGTATGTAGGACTTCAATGAGGAATTTCTTTCATCCTCATGTCCAAAACTTCTCAGTTTTCATGAATTTAATTCTATAGTTAGGATTTACAAACCCACTTTCAAGTTCACCACTCTTATGATCCAATTGCATGATTTCTTGAAGTATTTACTCATGATTATGGATTATTGACTATTTTATGTCCTTTTAAGATTAGCAAGGTTTTCCATTGTTATTATTATTAGTTCTTGACATGATTTTGTAGTTGGCTCCTTGAAGCTTATATTTTCAAACATGATTTTTGGATCTTTATGTTATTATGGAGGTTATTTTGAGAATTTGAAAGTTATGCTTGTTTTGGTGAAGTTTTCCCATGAAATAACCTATAAGAGTGATTTGAAAGATATATTTAAGAAAGAGATTTTCAGCATATGATTTTAGAAAGAAATATTTGAGCTTCGTTTCATAGATTTGATCATGGTCTCACAATAAGATATATTTTAGAAATAGAATTTGAGCATCACTCATGATAATCTTCCAGATAAGCTTAATAGAATGTTATGAGCTATATAGATAGTATATTTTGGGAGTATTATTTAGCACCGAACAGATATGCATTCTAGATAACACTTGTCCTAGTACTACGTGCCACCGTAGGATTATATTTTTCCGCAATGTTAGATAATTTTAGCCTAAAAGGCTTACTTAGTAGATCCATACATAGATAGATAGGTCTTATACCCAGGCAAGGTATGAGGTAGCCCTCTCCAACTGGAATTGTAAGTTGGTGCATCATGAGCTCACATGATGTATATAGGTTATAAGAAACTCCCACTTAAAAGATTTAACTCCATTTTCGTATTTTACTTCATATAATTATTATATGATTTCAGATAGCATGATTTCAAATATCATGATTTCAAATATGCATTTTCTTCAGAAATCCGTCTTTATGGTCTTTAACTGCTTTTACTCTCAGATTGATACATACATTTATGAAAGTCAAATTTTAGTCATGGAGTTCTTCATCTATTCATATTTAGTTTTAGTATGTTTTTCAGTTTTCCTAAATTGTTTAGCCATTGTCTTACATACGCAGTACCTTACCTGTACTGATGTATACTTTCCTTACGCTACATTATTTTACAATGTAGATTACAGATATGCAGGTACATAGTCAGGTTTCATAAATCAATTTTGAGTGAGTCCTGATCTTTCTAGAGGACCCTATCAGTAGTTCAATTAGTCGTTTGTATTTCCTTTGTAGTAGTAAAAATCAGTACGTAGTAGGGGCTTCATAGACATAGTCAATTAAAGTCAGTTATAATCAGTTTTAAACATTTGTAATTTTTTTGTTAAGAAAAGTTCATACTATTTTATTACATTTTATTTTAAAAAATTTAGCCCATACTTTTAGCTTCCGCTTCAGTTTTCCATATTATGTTTAGATATGCTATGCCAAGGGTTAGCTTGGGATCACTTGTGGTTCTAAGCACCATATACCTTCCAGGGTATAGGCGCGGTTCATGACATTGTCAATCATCTAAACCACACATACATCAATTTCCCCTTTTTGATGATGACAAACACTTTCGGCATTTACCAAGAAAAGTCCCCTATCAAGTCAGCTCTAATTCCCCTATCACCAATGATCAGTTCCCCTAATCACATTATTCCCCTTGTCAGTAGTTCCCCCTATCACCAATGATCAGGTCCCCTTAACACATTATTCCCCCTGTCACTAGTTCCCCTCCCCAGTTCCCTTTATCACTATTATTTCCCCTTTTACTAAGATCTTCCCTCTTTTGACATCATTAAAAGAACAAACAGTTAACCAAGTAAAAGAGAGAATCAATACATGTTAACACATGGCCACTGGGCAATACTAACATGAGCAAAAAGAATAGAGAAGAAGCAGAGACATAGGCAACAAGACAAGCAAAATGTTCTATTAATGCCAGGTGTCATTAATCTAACCCATACACATCTAATCCCCAGGAAAATGTAAATGTATTGCACTCCTGTTTTGACACGTCCATCAAACTACCTGAAGTGGCCACAATTTGGAAGCACCTGGACATCTCCTAAATACGGAATCAATATCTGGAAAAGACATAGGAATAGCTGAGAACTGAAATTTATACGGGAACAGTGCTAGATTTATCATACAAAGAATGAATGTAAATACATTGGTTTACAGACAAATATTATGTTTTCACATATATGCCATTTGAATTAAAATTATGCATGAAACCCATTCTAGTTCCCACCTTGTTAACACTGTAGCTTGTGTACAATATTTCACTAACCTATCTGAAAGGGAGATGATTGAGGCCACTGAAAATCAAACAATGCTGCTCTTTCTTGCTAGAATAACATTTAGTAACTAATGTGTTGTCTACCTGGTTTGATTTAAAATTCATTCTCCCAGTTATTCTGGTGACAACAATTGAAACTGACATAGAGGTGCTTCACACAAGGAGCAGGATAACTATTTACACATTTCATAAAATAATAATTTGTTAAGATAATTGAATCTGTATTGAGTTATGGAGGTGACATTTTTACTCTTATATTATATCTCAACTAATCGTATGTACTTGTAAGATCAAAATTACATTATGTTAAAAAAAATGCAATTTGCAACTGCTAAATTTAAAAATAGGGAGCCGAATGACGTTATTTCGAAAATGATGTCTAAATCCTAACACACATAAAAATAATATCTATGTGATCGATAGATTTGTCTAATTACTTTGCTTTGACCCTCTCACTTATTTATATTGCACCATTAAATTATTACTCCCTCCATCCATATTAAGTGAATTGTTGAGTTATGGTACACCCTTTAAGAAAAAAATTTAAGGACATAAATTGTAGGCTACTTTTTACTATTACCCTTCTAATTATTCTTATTCTCCTAGAAAATATGTACTTAAAAACCTCATTAAATAAAAGAGTAAATATATAAAAAGTAGCCTACAATTTGGGTCACCCTTTGTACATAATTATGATGATTTAGTCCCGAGCATGATCTCGAGCAATGGATTTATGGATTTAGATCCTTTTAGCCATGGTTCGAGTTCATGCACTGATTGTATTTATATATATATCTCTGGCACTGGACAGACTAGATTGATTTGAATGTTATTGGAAGTCCTGGATTGGTACCAGGCAGTGTATATGGATTTTTCGGAATCCCCTAGGGGGGCCCTTCGTCCGATAGCCGTCGAACCAGAGAAGCTTGGTCGTCGTAGGTCCTACCTTTGCGAGCTAGGTGAGCTGGAGAAGGTATATACACTTGGTATGGAATGGTTTGAGATTATGGAATCGGTTCGAGTCCGGTGTCCCCGATATGCTTTGAGATTGTGGAACCGATTCGAGTCCGGTGCCCCCGACATGGTTACAGCATTTCAGTTTATGTTGCATTCATCCATTTATATGCATTGCCCATCTTAAGTATAGTTGTTTGGCGCCTATATCTATCGGTCTTATGGGGGGCTGTATAGGTACGGGGTATGGTTGCTGTTTGCTGAGTGTTTCTGTGAACCTTCCGGACTTATGGAGGTCTGGTTAGGTACTTGTTTTCCCGGACTAGCCGGTTACTTTATTATTGTTTGTTATGGTTAGTTCGTGGCAGGTTTGTTGTGGACTAGTACCTGAGATTAGAGGTACGTTTCAGATTCCTTTATCCTTTTGGTAGATTATATTATGGTTGGTTACCCCCGGATTTTGTCACCCTTTGGGTATAGGCTTGATGAGGCTAGTGATGGCTCCTTTACTTGGCTATGGACCTTGAGGTGTTAGGTTGACTCCCTCAGGTAGTTACCTTTGAGTTAGACTTATATGTCTACTTATATGTATGGTATCACCGTATATCCCTCTCTTTCCTTATCTATTTACATTGTATATGTATCCTTTGGCCATGAACTACTATTATATATCCTTCTTTCACTCTTCATTTGTATATTGGCCAGTGATATACGGTATTGCACTTTAGTTCCTGAATGATGTAAGGATAGGATAGTATTCCCTTTTGCCTCATTAGCATTGTTATGCCTAGTTTTGTGAATAGTTGCCTATAGCCACTTTCATGCCTTCATGTTATTTATGCTTACATTATTTTTGGAGCTCAGTCGGCCGTTACCTACTGAGTACCACGTGTTTGGTACTCATACTACACTTCTGCAGCCTACAGGTCATAGTGTGAGTTATCATCATTGATGTGTGTATGTCATGCGGAGCAGCTATGGATCGGAGATATGGGATGAGCTCCCGACGTTTTGGAGTATTCCTACTCTCCCTCTTATTGTTAGACTGTTCTCTATGTTGTGTCAGAGATGGCTTGTATACATACATTTTTCATGTATTTCACTTGTACTCCTAATGTATTAGAAGCTCTTCTACTGGTTCCACCAGGTTTTGGGTTTATATTGGCTTTGTTATTATATTTATTTCATTGTTTCCTTTATTTCTTTTGGTAGTCCGTTACTAGCTGTTTCAGAGTATGGGTTGGCTTACCTATTGGTGGGTTATAGTAGGTGCCATCATGACCTATGAAATTGGGTCATGACAAATTGGTATCAGAGCCTAGGTTTATCGATGTTGTTGGTACAAGAGCTAAGTGTTTAGTAGAGTCCTGCAGATCGGTGTGGAGACTTCTGTATCCTATCTTCGGGAGGCTACAGGGCATTCTTAGGAAATTTTATTCTTGACTCCTTGTCGTGTTTTCATACTTCTATGAACCTCTAAGTACTTCTTTTGACTCCATTCTCTATCAAAAGGATAGCGTGAGGTCATCGATAGATGCGGATGATATTTTGGTGCGTGTTACTAAGATTTCTTCCCAGCATTGGGCTAGAGAGTTAGAAACTGACATCAAAGATATTCATCCTCAACCAAAGGGTCTGGGGTCAACCTAAGTTTCAACAGAGTTTGTGACTGTCTCAGCTTTTCAAGATTAAGTGTTATGGGTTTCGAGTCTATTTCTGAATACTTCTCAGCTAGAGGAAATATTGGGTTTATCGAGTAGTTCTCAGACCAGAGTTGGATTTGTTGGTGTTCAGTAAGGTTCTCTGTTTGTTTCAGCATATGAAATATGGTTTCTTGAGTGGGCCAGACATACTCCTATGTTATTTCCCACAGAGCATGAGATGGTGCAGGGATTTATCAGAGGGTTGACTTTACCACTCCATTTGGCATCAGAGCATTTGATAATAGCTAGGTCTTCTTTCTCTGGGTTTTTGGTCACGCGAGGGCTACAAAGAGGGCTTGCTTTAAGGATTATGGAAATGGCAGTATGAGGCCATGTCAGCAGTTCGGTGTTGGGGGTATTCCGTTTGGAGGTCAAAATCCTCTCAATAAAAGTCAGCATAACTTGCTACCTATTAGGCCTGTACATATGGCACCTCAGCTTGTGGATAGCTCTCAGGTTGATCATGGCAGTATCAGTGGATCGAGTCCTGCTCAGACATCACAGAGTATTCGGTGTAGGTCTTTAGGCCATGGCGACCTTCTGATCAGCAGGTTCAATGCCTCAAAGTATCCCAGGAGCATGTTTTGGTTATGGTAAGTGTGGTCATTGGTATAAAGATTACCCAAGCGCGAGTTGGTCAGCCAGTTAGGGCCAGCTTATGTTTTCTACCATGTTAGAACTTCAGGGGTCTGCTATGACTGCAGAGAGACCAGTCACTGGTCCAGAGAGTGTCTCCGGCGTGGGATCATTAGTCATTCAGATCATCCAGATCAGTCTCACAGTGTGTTGGCACCTTCAGTTAAAGGTGGTGCACCTAGTGCCTCAGTTGATCATTCAGACGCTCAGTCCGAGTTCATACATGCTCAGATTCGTACTCCTTTGGGCACACCAGACTTATGATTTTGAATTTCCACTGTGTGAAATGCGCTTTTGATTCTATGCCTTTAGTTACTATTTGAGTTATGTTAGGGTTTTCATACCCATCGATGGTTATATGCCATGGTATTTCTATATTGGTTGTTGTATGCCGTGGTGTTTTCATAGTGAGTGATGTATGTCTTCGTGTTGGTTTAGGCATGTATGACTACCCCCACAGATAATTCTCTAGTAGTGGATCAGTGTAGTAGTGTCCTAGGGGTGTAGCAATTAGGTTAAAGTCCTATTTTTCCTTGGCATATTGGCCTTGTCATGGCTATAGAGTGGATTAATATCATGTTTTCCCTTGGGGTATGGCATTTGGGTTAAAGTCCCATTTTCTTGGCATTTCAGTCTTGTTGTGACCCTAGAATGGTACTTCTGTTTATTTTCATTTTAGAACCACCTGTTTCTTATGCGATTGATGTTATGGTCATTAGTTTGATATTGATTGATTTTCATTTGGTAGACGGCCAGACTAGCGTTATCTAGTTAGCGTTTTCCCTTCCTTGTGATTCTTAATTCCTTGTCATAGTTGGCTACCTCGGTTGGTTAGCCTTCCCTTTCTGTTAACAAGATCGGTTGTAGAGTGGATTGTGAGAATGAAGGTAAGCTTGACCTTCCATGGCTGTGTTATGACTATAACATTGATAGTCTTCTTCCATAGCCCATTTTTTTGTTGATGCATTTGGGAGTTATCCTTTAATTTTGGATAGGTCATCACCTGGTAGTGGTCTTGATCTTGAGGTTCACTTTGAGTTGGGGTTGGCAATTCAGTTCTATCACACATTTTTGAGACTTATTTTTGGATTTATGGATTCGTCTCCTGGTGAGCGTGTAGATCTTGGTTTTGGTGTGGAGTTGGATACTCCATTCTTCCTGTGCTAAGGTATATGGTTTAACCGAGTTAAAAGTTGATGGAATTGGGAGAATTTAGAAAATTCTCATTTCTGCACTTGTTCAGCCTTGCATGACTTCGCGGAGTGCTTCTGCTTGATGATATGTTCCTATGGGTATTCGTCGTCGTAGATTGAGTAGTGGTTTGACCAGATGCAGACTAAGGTTGTATTCCCTCCGAGTTACTCGAGTGTTTACTATCAGTAGCACTTGTTACAGCCTTGGTGAGTTCTTGGTTATGCCGTGATATGATCTGACCTTAGCGGATTGGGTCTTGATTGCTCGTATCTTCATCATATTATTTTTCCCCAGTTGGGATTACATTTTTCGGTGACATTTCAGTTTTAGGTCTTGCGGAGATTGTTGGGCTTGTGCTTGATTTTCTGGTTGCAAGGTTGATTGGGGCAATTTGCCTTTGTAAGGACTTGTTGGCTCCAGTTGTGATTTTGACCTTTTTGGATAACGGCTTGGGAGTCCTGATAGATTTTGGTTTATGGATGCCTACTTTTCAACATGATCAGTTTGGATAGTTGAGATCGAGTAGTTCAGCTTTAGTGTTGGAATTTTAGCTTGGGTTTGCATAACTTTGTTGCATCCCCGTTTCCAGATTTGCCTCGGTTGGGCATTCATTTTTAGGCTGGCTAAGCCTACTCCTTGCATACCGGTTCAGTATCCTTCAGTTTGGATAGACCGTGAATGATAGATGCTCGAAAGGCGATCCATCGGTATATGGTATTAGTTTCTTCTGCTTCGGACCTCGGTTCTCCATTTTGGTCAGAATAATGGATTATATTCTCAGCGGGAGAAGTGTGCTTAATATGGGATTAGCATGGCTTTATCCATAGTTCGTGGAACATCCTGGAGCCGATCGTTCATTTTTATGAGATTAGTGCTTCGAACATCTGACCGTCAGTTTCGAGGGTCATCCAAACTAGCAGTAGCTTTGGCCTAAGTGTGCAGACCTTGGTCACCTCTGTTTGTGAGTCTTAGTAGCACCTTATGGTCTTATTCTTGCACTTTCCATCATGGGTTTTTGTTAAGTCAGCTTCAACCTTTCAAGGACGGTGTGTTGTGATTGCTCGGACAGGACTTAGATGACATTTTGCATGATTCGGAATAGATAGCAGGTTTGGAAAGACAAAAAAAGGTTAAGTTTGGATGTTGGAGTTATAGCATGATTCTTGCTTTGGATTATCTTTAGCCTGGCTGAGTTTATTACCTGGTTAGACTTGTATTGGTGTGTTGTCAGCATGTTGTGGTCTGGATTTGCGTGCATCAGTTGCTCTCGATTCAGTTGGAGGCCAGTTGATTGTTGAGGTTGAGTTTTGGTTATTTGGAAAAGTGAAGTAAGGAAGTTAGTTGAAAAAGGGATACCTTTGGCAAAATCCCTTGGAAGAGTTGTCTTTTCTTTGAGGTTGTTTGGAGAGTCATGTTTGGAGAATGCGGGCCCAGTACCTTATCCTTTCGAACTTTCGAGCTCTTTCTATCCATTGACTTTAGTGGATGAAAGTCCTTTTAGTAGTGGATATTATAATGACCCTCTATGTTATTTCCTCGATTTTTGTGCATTTTGATATTTTGAGCCTCTCTGTAGCGGCGATATGTCATTTATGACTTACCGAAATTGTCGGTTCGATTATCGGATAGTCCGTTTGGGTTTTAGACCCATTTCCCTATTTTGGAACCTTCACTGTTAAGGATTTGGTCTCGGACCAAAACTCCTAGTAGGAGACCTCAGATAGAAATTCTGACAGAGTCATCAGCTCCGTAACGTTGATTTTCGGCTAAGGGGGACCCTTGGTTCAGGTCTCAAGGCTTTCAAACTCATTTTGAGCTATTGGTTGAAAATTGGTTAAAATGGAACTATAGGTGTGGGACCCATAATTAATCAAAATGATCTCGGGTGGAGATTTTGATAGTTTCGTTGAGTCCAGAATGTCGAATTTGGTATGGTAGCATAGTTCATTTACGCGCACGGGATTCCAAACGAATCTCGAGCACCCGATCGGAGTCCATTTTGGACTTAGCAAAATCTTGTAGCTGATATCTGGGTTGACCTCTTTAGCGACCATGAGCCGCTTTAACGGCCTTAGCTATTTGCCTGAGGAACGCTTTAGCGGACAAGGTCCACTTAAGCGGACGTCACTTTAGCGGCCAAGACCCGCTTAAGTGGCCTCCGCCTTTCCTTGCCCGACCGCTTTAGCGGTCATGTACCGCTTTAGAGGTAGGCGCTTAAGCGCCCAGGTGTCCGCTTTAGCGGCACCTGAGGGATGATAAATCCTCTTTTTCACCCGAGTTTCTCTCATTTTCTCAACTCTTTTCCCCCATTGTTGAGAGCATGAGGAGTGATAAAGAGTGGGGATTCACCATTGAAGCTAAGGTAAGTTTGCTTAGCACTCCTTGGTCATTATCCATAATTTTACCCGTTGATTTTCGTCCCATTTCATTGTAAATTCTTTGAAATTAGGTCTTTGAAATCCTAATCTTTAGGGACTGATTTGAGCCCCGATTTACGCTCCATTTGTGTTCAACTTTTGAGCACATATTCCTTATCGTTCGAGGGGCCTCATGACGGATTCAATTTTGAGATTCCATTAGTGGGCCCCAAGGGCCCATTTTTGACCCAATTTTGGGCCCGGAATTTTATATTACAATATGCGTATCATTTTACTCGTAATGACGTGTAGGTTACTATTTTGATAGTGTGACAATGATTCGGGATCGTGGAGCAAGGTTGACCCACTTATGGACACTTCAAGAATTGCGGTTCGGCATCAAGGTAGGCTTCAGTATACTTTTCTCTATGAGATTGTGTATAGTATAGACTACATGCTAGGTAGGGAATACAGGATATGATTATGTCTAGTATAGCATGACTTAGCCAATTTTAGGAACTTGGGGTAGAGATGTGACCCAAACCCTAGTATAAATACTTGGTATGTCCATAGAGCCTTATCTCCCTTGAATATAAGCATGTTAACCACAGCTTATGATTAAGGATCCTTCGGTATGAGACTTACCATTTGACTTAGTAATTCGGGAGGTTTTTCCCCGTTAGATCCTTGCGGTGGCTTTATGCCCTCGATTGATGTGGTTGCCCGGGTTATGAGACCTTGCTATATTGGTTATATGCTATTGGGACCGAGACCGTGATTATGAGGCTAGTTGGACTTTGGTGAGTATTCTGCCCTTAGCAAGGGTAAGATTATTATTTATAGACTCTTGGGTGCTTATGGTTATGTTGTGTGAATACTGGTGATGGCATGCATACTACCTGGTGCATTCATGCTCATTTAGTGGTACGATTCCGACCAAAACTTTGATTTTACTATTGTTTCCAAAAAAAGGATTTATTCCCACTTTTCATTTTTAAAAGGGTTATTTATAACGGGAATCGTACCACCTTATTTACTGGATTATGAGCTTTTGGAACTGAAAATGATGTTTTAGAACTCCCACCAAGGATGATTTCGGTCCATTATTTATCCACTAATTTTACCACTACTATTTACTTCGGTCGAGGGATATCCCGACCCTTTGTACATGATTATAATGATTTAGTCCCGAGCATGATCTTGGGCAATGGATTTACGGATTTATATCCTTTTAGCCACAGTTCGAGTCCGTGCACTAATTTTATATATATATATATATATATATATATATATATATATATATATGGCACTGGATGGAGTAGATGAATCATGATGGTTATTGAAAGTCCTAGATCGGGATCAGGCAGTGTATATGAATTTTTCCGAATCCCCTAGGGGGCCCCTTCGTCCGAGAGTCATCGAGCCGGAGAAGCCTAGTCTCCGTAGGTCCTACCTTTGCAAGCTAGGTGAGCTGGAGGAGGTATATACACTTGGTATGGTATGGTTTAAGATTGTGAAACCGGTTCGAGTTCGGTGTCCCCGGTATGCTTTGAGATTGTGGAACCGATTCGAGTCCGGTGCCCCCGACATGGTTACAGCATTTCAGTTTATGTTGCATTCATCCATTTATATGCATTGCCCATCTTAAGTATAGTTGTTTGGCGCCTATATCTATCGGTCTTATGGGGGGCTGTATAGGTACGGGGTATGGTTGCTGTTTGCTGAGTGTTTCTGTGAACCTTCCAGACTTATGGAGGTCTGGTTAGGTACTTGTTTTCCCGGACTAGCCGGTTACTTTATTATTGTTTGTTATGGTTAGTTCGTGGCAGGTTTGTTGTGGACTAGTACCTGAGATTAGAGGTACGTTTCAGATTCCTTTATCCTTTTGGTAGATTATATTATGGTTGGTTACCCCCGGATTTTGTCACCCTTTGGGTATAGGCTTGATGAGGCTAGTGATGGCTCCTTTACTTGGCTATGGACCTTGAGGTGTTAGGTTGACTCCCTCAGGTAGTTACCTTTTAGTTAGCCTTATATGTCTACTTATATGTATGGTATCACCGTATATCCCTCTCTTTCCTTATCTATTTACATTGTATATGTATCCTTTGGCCTTGTACTACTATTATTTATCCTTCTTTCACTCTTTATTTGTATATTGGCCAGTAATATACGGTATTGCACTTTAGTTCCTGAATGATGTCAGGATAGGATAGTTATCCCTATTGCCCCATAAGCATTGTTATGCCTAGTTTCGTGGATACTTGCCTGTAGTCACTTTCATGCCTTCATGTATTTATGCTTACATTATTTCTGGAGCTCAGTCGGTCGTTGCCTACTGAGTACCACGTGTTTGGTACTCATACTACACTTCTGCAGCCTGCAGGTTATCTTGTGAGTTATCGTTGTTGATGTGTGTATGTCGTGCGGAGCAGCTATGGATCGGAGATATGGGGTGAGCTCCCGACGTTTTGGAGTAATCCTACTCTCCCTCTTATTGTTAGACTGTTCTCTATGTGTGTCATAGACGACTTGTACACATATATTTTTGTTGTATTTCACTTGTACTCCTAATGTATTAGAAGCTCCTGTATTGGTTCCACCTGGTTTTGGGTTTATATTGGCTTTGTTATTATATTTATTCCGTTGTTTCCTCTATTTCTTTTGGTAGTCCGTTACTTGCTGTTTCGGACTACGGGTTGGCTTACCTACTGGTGGGTTATAGTAGGTGTCATCATGACCTATGAAATTGGGTCGTGACAATATTTCATGTCTTAACGTTCTTTCCTTCTTTTTAAAGAACAATAGCCTCCACTTTTGAACCGTTGCATACATAGCAAGACTTGATGCCGAAGGAGAGTAGTGTTTTGTAAAAGTTGTAGAGAAATTCGATCAACATATGCCTTCCTTAGGATGGCTAGTAGATCATTGTCAATTTCATGTTGAATACCAACAAAAAAAAAGTAATCATTTGCAATAGAAATAATAATTATTGAAATATTTAATTGATGCATATAAATCATAATTACATATATATGTACCTTTCATCCTCTTTGCCTGAATCAAAATTATAAATTTTGTGTAATGACCTTCCAGGTCATTTTTCACATTTTCATGCTTTTTCTGCATTTAGAGCCTTCTTATAGCTTCCCCAAGTTATTTATGACTTGCTGGGACTGATGGTCGATTTTCGGGCAGTTCATTTGAGAATTTTATTGATACCAAATGTGTTGTGGAATATTTAAATTAAATTAGAATTTGATAAAAGATATATTTTATGATCTTTCTAAATAATTTTAGATATTTATGAAAATTCTTTAGTTACGATATAATTATATTATTTTTAATAGTTTTATAATTTATTAATATTTTAAATGGAGATAGTGAGTCTAGTTATGTTGAAATTTTCTTATTATTTTATAGATGCTTTATTGAAAATAATTTTCTATTAATTGTGATATATTCAAAAATTTGTATTTATTTTACTATGAACCTATGCAGTTGTCACACCCTAAATCCCATCAGGACGGATTGGCACTCGTAGCCGATAAGGCCCGAGAGAACCAAGCTTTGTCTCTGTTCAATCATATGCATGCCATAAGAAATCCATAATCACATAATAGATATAGACACCAACAATGGAATTCATGGAACATGATATACATATACATATGCGAAACTTGGCCGTTGAGGCCACCAAGTCAAGAGCGACATATCCCTTTTACAGTTATACACCCACATCCGTCTACAAAAGCCTCTAACAAAAGCATTGACCAAAATGAGCTAAAAGTCGGTACAAGTTCCCGCTTTATACAACGTGTACAACACCAAAACATATGTACAACTGTGACTCGGAGTAGCCCCAAACTAACTGGAGCTCATCAAAGATCTGCAACAACTGGCAACCTACTGTGGAGGCCTACTAGTACCTGCGCCTGCAGCAAGTAAGGTTAATTCCCTAAGAGGGGTCAATACGAAGAATGTACTGAGTATGTAAGGCCATATGAAACTTGTAAGATATGAAGATATGTCAAGAACTCATGTTCGAATGCATAACCAATATAGATAAGTCACGATATATATGAGTCACTATTCTGTACTTTGGAAACCATGTATGTTGCTTTCATTACATTCTTTGTATCTTTACTTCCATGATTATTCATCTTTGCCTTTGACCTGTGATACCCGAGCCCCGACTGAACAGTGGGTTTTGAACATAACATAGCGTTATGTTGGGATCGGCTCGAGCTAGGCTTATGCCCCTAGAGCTGCCACCCTATGAATCAATGTATATATCGGGATCGGCTCGAGCTAGGTTAATACCTCTAGAGCTGCCACCCATACAACATTTCAGGTTTGGCTCGAGCTAGGTTATTACCCCTAGAGCTGCCCCCTGTCAAGATTGGTCCGAGCTAGGCTTACGCCCCCAGGACTGCCCCCTGATCCAACAACCTCGGGATCAGCTTGAGCTAGGCATTTTTGCCCCCAAAGCTGCCACCCATACTTGATCATTGACCACATATGCAGTACTTTGTTTATTACTTTGAGATTGCCACAATCATAGTCACAACTTGACTTGAAGCTTTGGATCATTAACCAATGAATGAGAAACACATGAATAAACATTGTTGTAAACATATCACCATTGGAACCATTAGACAATAATCAATGAACAAGATATATGAGTATAACCATTATTGGAACTTTGGAACATAACATTGTCGAGCTTTTGGAACATTATTCATGAATATGAAACATGAGATTCGCCAATGATCAATGAGTAGGAAATATATGACAATGACCATGGATAACCGGATATAGAATACCTTAGCACATCTCGGAATAGGACAAGCGTAAAGTCAATGTGAGTACTATTTGCCGCAGAATGATACGGACAGAGTAACCTTACATATCTTGTATTCGCAATACGAATATATAATCCTAGAGGTGCATACAATAGTATCGCTCTTTCTTTATGTGTCACTCTACAACACAAATATATAATGGGATTCACATTAACCATCAACTACTTTACAAATGCATATAACATCAATGAGTCACATGTTTGTCTTTAGACATGCCATTTCCCCTTGACAAAACCATGGATGAAATTATTATTCCAAAAATCCCCCAATATTCCATACATTGACCAATACATGATAATTAATACATTTCACCACAACACTTCTCCTTTACACTTTCTTATCCACACCACATCACAAATAATCCATCATATTACCTTAATACACCTCATAGCACATATCGGCCAAAATTCCACAATTTACACTTTTATAAAAACAACAAGTTTAACAAAAAAATCACACCATACATGTTCATATTTTATCCATACCATGCTCTTTCATTAAGACATCAAGTCTCTTTTCAAGTTCAAATCACCAAGATAGCACATCTTTCACCAAAAGCAAAAATACACTATTCACCACCTTGCCAACATAACTATCATAATATACATAATCTCCCATGCATATAATATGTTAATCCATGAGAATAAATACTTACCAAGACTTGGAATAGGATGATCTTTACCAAAGAGTCCAAAGGGAATATTTGCTTTAGGGTTTGGAACTAGAGAAATGTTTGAGAAAATATCTCAAAAGGCATGAGAATTTTGGATGAATAAAATCTGATTTTGGGGCCTTTATATAGACCCCAAGTCATGCTTAGCCATTCCTTGGCATTAAATGTGGTCAAAGTGGAAGAATGGGTCAATTGCCCCTTTGGGCCATGTCTTTTAATCCCATTTTGGGCCTACATTTGGGCCCAATAACACATATCCATTTAACCCATCAACTTCCATGTATAATTCACCATATATCTCATGTTTAATTAATTTCATAATGTCACGACAATATTCTCTTACGAGATTCTCATTCGTCGTCCCAATCACAAAAATAGGAATTCTAGTCGCCCATGGCTTCATTGGACTGGATAACTACTTATGTTTCATGATTTGATCATGTAGGAGTATGTAGGAGTGTATTGAAGTGTTTGAAGCTTTAACAATTCTCAAAGAACTTCAAAGAACCAAAATAAACCATCTAATAATTGCGTTACAAAAAGAGTCCGGAAGGGCACAATATTTGTGCCTTGCGCCACTGCTGCAAAGCAAGGCAGTGGCGCAAGAATTGCACCCCCTCTGAATCAGTGGCGCAAGTTTCAGCACCTTGCTGAATTTTTCAGCCATTTCTTCAATACTTGCATATCGTCCAATACCTTATCAAAACACTACAAAATACTTACTTAGTGATCTTAATCATCAAGTAAACATGATTCCAAGTCACCAAATGAGGTTAGAATGTGTACGGGGTATTACCTAAATGCTCCACGAAATCACAAAACACCTCCTACGAAGGTCTAATCGCACATATTAGGTCCGATATCAAATATTTCACCAATAACACTATAAAACACATACTCATGGCATCTCAACACCTAGGTAGATATGACCCCAAGGTACCAAGTGAGGTTAGAAAAGTATGGGGTGTTACATTCTTCCCCCCTTAGAAACATTCGTCCTCGAATGTTAACAACATCGTCTTATACACAACAAATGCATCTCTACTTTAACATACGTATACACATACACATAATGCTCTTAAATACTTACTTGTTATTGTTACACCTCCGTACTGTGAACTTTTTGGTCCATTTGAAATAGATGGGGATACTTGGATTTCATCATGCTCTCAGCTTCCCATGTGATCTCCTCTACTTGTTGGTTTCTCCAAAGGACTTTTACGGATGCGACATCTTTATTCCACAATCTCTTTACTTGTCGATCGAGAATAGCAATGGGTACCTCATCATAAGTAAGATCCTCCATAACTTGAACATCCTCTACGGGAACAATACGAGAAGGATCTCCTATGCATTTTTGCAGCATCGAAATATGAAATACCGGATGGACTGAGGAAAGTTCCTGGGGTAGTGCCAACTCATACGCAACTTGCCCAAATCTTCTAATGATCTCATATGGGCCTATGTAACATGGACTCAATTTCCCTTTCTTTCGAACCGCATTACCCCTTTCATTAGTGACACCTTTAAAAACACCCAATCACCTATGGCGAATTCAAGACCTCTTCTTCTAACATCGGCATATGACTTGTGAAGACGTTGAGCTGTTTGTAACCATTGTTGGATTACTTTAACTTTCTCCATAGCCTGATGAACAATATCTGGCCCAAGTAAAGCAGTTTCACCCGCCTCAAACCATCCGATTGGTGATCTACATTTCCTTCAGTACAAGGCCTCATAAGGTGCCATTTTAATACTTGAATGATAGCTATTGTTATATGCAAATTCAATAAGAGGCAAATGGTCATCCCAAATGCCTTGAAAATCTAACGTGCATGCTCGTAGCATATCTTCAAGTGTCTGAATAGTACGTTCTGCTTTCCATCAGTCTGAGGATGGAAAGCTGTACTCAAATTCACCTGTGTACCGAAACTCTACTGAAAAGATCTCCGAAAGTGTGCTGTGAACTGTGCTCCTCTGTCTGATATAATGGAAAGTGGAATACCATGCAATCGTACTATCTCTTTCACATACAACTTCGCATAATCCTCAGCTGTATAGGTAGTCTTAACTGGTAGAAAATGCGCTGATTTGGTAAACCTGTCCACTATGACCCATATAGAATCAAACTTCCGCAATGTACGAGGCAAACCTATAATGAAATCCATATTAATCATATCCCATTTCCAGACTGGAAGATTGATACATTGCATGTAACCTACTGGTTTACGATGTTCCACTTTCACTTGTTGACAATTCGGTCATTGCGCGACAAATTCTGCAATGTTCTTTTTCATATTTCCCCACCAATACACTTCTTTCAACTCATGGTACATTTTAGTAGCACCCGGATGAATAGAATAGCACGAATGATGCGCCTCTGTCATAATTCGTGTCCTCAACTCATCTACGTCCGGTACACATAATCTCCCTTGACATTGAGGTACCCCTTCTTGCGTAAGATCAAATGCCTTGGTCAAATTCTACTGTACATTCTCTTTTAGCTGTAATAAAATAGAATCCGCAAACTGCTTCTCTTTAACTTCAGCTATCAAGGAGGATTCTGCTGCATTTTGCACAATAACCCTTTCATCTGGAGATTCAATAAGTCGAACTCCCAAGATGTCTAGTTGATGTAGATCTTTGATTATCTCTTACTTTTCAGTCAACTGGCCGCTAGTGCTTTCTACTGCCTTGCGGTTCAATGTATCAGCTACTACATTTGCTTTGTTTGGATGATAAAGAATATCAATATCATAGTCTTTTAAGAGCTCTAACCACCATCGCTGCCTCAAATTGAGTTCCTTCTGCTTAAAGAGATATTCCAAACTTTTGTGATCCGTATAGATATCAACATGAACTCCAAATAAATAATGACGCCATATCTTTAAAGCAAAGACTACCGCTGCTAATTCAAGATCATGTGTGGGATAATTTTTCTCGTGTGGCTGCAACTGTCGTGAGGCATATGCTATGATATTACCGTGTTGCATCAATACACATTCGAGGCCAAACCCGAAAGTATCACAATACACTACATAACCTTCGGTACCTTTGGGAAGCACTAAAACTGGTGTGGAAGTTAATTTATCTTTCAACCTTTGGAAGCTTTTCTTGCACGTATCATTCCACTGAAATTTTACTGCCTTATGTGTAAGCTTTGTTAACGGTGCAGCAATGGAGGGAAAACCTTCCACAAATCTTCGGTAATAACCTGCCAGTCCAAGAAAACTATGAATCTCTGTAGGTGTCGTAGGTCTTGGCCAATTTTTCACCGCTTCAATCTTCTGTGTATCAACCTGTATACCTTCATCTGACACAATGTGGCCCAAGAATGCAACTGATTTTAACCAAAACTCACACTTAGAGAACTTTGCATACAACTTACACTCACGGAGAATCTGTAACACCTGTCGTAAGTGCTTAGCATGGTCCTCCGGTAATCTGGAATAAACTAGGATGTCATCTATAAACACCATGACGAGCACGTCCAGAAATGGCTTAAACACCCTATTCATCATATCCATGAACACAGCTGGAGCATTTATTAGTCCAAATGACATAACTAAAAATTCATAATGGCCATACCGTGTTCGAAAAGCTGTCTTGGGTACATCTTCTTCTCTAACTCTGACTTGATGGTAACCCAAACTCAAGTCGATCTTTGAAAAACACTTGGCACCCTGTAACTGATCAAACAAATCATCAATTCGAGGGAGGGGATATTTGTTCTTGATCGTTACCTTATTCAATTACCGATAGTTGATGCACATTCTCAATGTGCCATCTTTATTCCGTACAAATAATACCAGTGCACCCTACGGGGACATACTAGGCCTAATGAAGCCTTTGTCCAGTAAATCTTTCAATTGCTCCTTCAATTCACGTAATTTTGCTGGAGCCATTCTACATGGAGGAATAGAAATAGACTGAGTGCCTGGAATCACATCAATGCCGAATTCTACTTCTCGTTATGGGGGTAAGCCTGGAAGATCTTCTAGGAACACGTCTAGAAATTTATTGACCACTGGAACCAACTGCGGAGTTAGTGGTTCCACATCATTATCTTTCACCCGTACTAGATGGCATATATAACCCTTAGCAATCATTTTCCTGGCTTTCAAATAGGAAATAAATCTCCCTCGTGGTGCCCCTACATTACCCTGCCATTCAAGAATATTTTCTTGCGGAAAACAAAATTGCACCTTCTTGGCCCGGCAATCTACCGTGGCATAACAAGAGGCCAACCAATCCATCCCCATGATCATATCAAAATCCACCATGTCTAATTCAATGAGATCGGCCAATGTATCATGACCACACACAGTAACCACACAGTTACGATATACTCTCTTTGCAATAATATATTCACCAACCGGTGTAGACACTTCAATTGATTTAATTAATAATTCTGGAACCTTTACAAATTTTGCAGCAATCAATGGAGTAACATAGGAAAATGTAGAATCGGGGTCAATCAATGCATATACATTATATGAGAATATGGATAATGTACCTGTGACAACATCAGGGAAAGCCTCTGAATTCTGTTGGTCCACTAAAGCGTAAGTGCGATTCTGGACCCTACTAGTACTGGCTGCTCCTCTGGACCCTCTACCATGGCCAACAGGCTGCACACCTCAGCCCAGTGAAGGAACCGATGCTGATGATGCAACGGTCGATCCTGCCGGTCGTGCTATACCACTCATGCTCCTCTGGGGACACTCTCTCATCATGTGTCATGTCATGTCGCACCAGAAACAAGCATTTGTCCCCACTCTGCATGTACCTGTATGAGTACGCCCGCAGTGCTGACACTGCTGACGGGGAAAACCTGTTGCCTGTGATCCGTGACCTCCACCACTCTGCCCAGATGGCCCACCTCTCGATCCTCGAAACTGAGAATGAGCACCCGTTGTGGAATAGGAGAACGATGGCCTAGGTGGTCTAGGAAACATACTGGGACTAGATCCTCCTTGGGACATCATAGGTGGTCCCATCGGTCTAGCCCTTTTAGACTGTCCCCTATCAAATTTATGTACTCTTCGTCTCTGTCTTTGATCTTCCATTTTCTGGGCGAAGGCTTGTATTCGAGCAATGTCCATGTCCTTATTCAAGGCCGTAATAGTGCAATCCCTTACCAAATCTGGCTCTAGTCTGTCCACAGAGCGATGGACTCTATCCGTCATCGTAGCCACCACATTTGGCGCATATCGAGCCAAGGAATTAAATTGCAAGCTATATTCTTTGACACTCAAATTTTCTTGATGGAGATTTAGAAACTGATCCGCACGTTCCTCACAGATCTCATAGGGCAGGTAATGATCGAGGAAAGCCACTTTAAACTCTTCCCATGTAGGTGGATTTGCACCAATGTCACGGGATTTCTTCCAATCCTCATACCACAATGTTGCCTCTCCTTTCAACCTGTACGCAGCAAGTTCAACTGTTTCAACCCCCGTCACGTGCATAACTTCCAAAGCCCTCTGAATTTGATCCACGAAGTCCTGTGGATCTGCTTTTGGATCTGACCCAGTGAATATAGGAGGGTCCAATTTTAAGAAATCCTGTGTCCTGCGACTTGCCATTCTAGCCGCATCATCATCATGTGTCATTGGACCAGCTCGTCCTTGACTCTGGGCTGCCACTAACTGTGTTAACATATGAACTGCATTTCTAAGATCCTGGTCCGTAGTATTGACTGGTGGTTCTACAGGTACGCTTCTCCTACTCGACTCTTCTGGTACAGAGGGAGTGGAGGAAGCTCGTGACACAAATTCATGCTCAGTATCGCCCTGATTAACTTGATCAGGTGGTGGTATACTGGTTCCCTCACCAGCAATTCTATCTATTCTCTTACTTTTTCCTCGACCTCTTCTTGTCATCGGCATTTTCTATATCAAAGAGAAACATTTACCATGGTCAGATTTCAATTCAACGTACAACACTGGCTCTATTGCACGATCTAGAATTGAAAAAGAGAAACAACATCCTAAATGTCCCGTAGCCTCCTACTTATAAATATGGTGCACAACACATCGATAAGTAAGACTCTACTCAGACACGGCTTTGTAGACACCCTTAGGACGACCTGCTCTGATACCACTTTTGTCACGCCCCGAATCCCATCGGGACGGATTGGCACTCGTAGCCGACAAGGCCCGAGAGAACCAAGCTTTGTCTCTATTCAATCATATTCATGCCAAAAGAAATCCATAATCACATAATAGCTATAGACACCAACAATGGAATTCATGGAACATGATATACATATACATATGCGAAACTTGGCCGTTGAGGCCACCAAGTCAAGAGCGACATATCCCTTTTACAGTTATACACCCACATCCGTCTATAAAAGCCTCTAACAAAAGCATTGACCAAAATGAGCTAAAAGTCGGGACAAGTCCCCGCTTTATACAACGTGTACAACACCAAAACATATGTACAACTGTGACTCGGAGTAGACCCAAAATAACTGGAGCTCACCAAAGATCTGCAACAACTAGCAACCTACTGTGGAGGCCTACTAGTACCTGCTCCTGCAGCAAGTAAGGTAAATTCACCAAGAGGGGTCAGTACGAAGAATGTACTGAGTATGTAAGGCCATATGAAACTTGTAAGATATGAAGATATGTCAAGAACTCATGTTCGAATGCATAACCAATATAGATAAGTCACGATATATATGAGTCACTATTATGTACTTTGGAAACCATGTATGTTGCTTTCATTACATTCTTTGTATCTTTACTTCCATGATTATTCATCTTTGCCTTTGACCTGTGATACCCGGGCCCCGACTGAACAGTGGGTTTTAAACATAACATAGCGTTATGTTGGGATCGGCTCGAGCTAGGCTTATGCCCCTAGAGCTGCCACCCTATGAATCAATGTATATATCGGGATCGGCTCGAGCTAGGTTAATACCTCTAGAGCTGCCACCCATACAACATTTCAGGTTCGGCTCAAGCTAGGTTATTACCCCTAGAGCTGCCCCCTATCAGGATCGTTCCGAGCTAGGCTTACGCACCCAGGACTGCCCCCTGATCCAACAACCTCGGGATCGGCTTGAGCTAGGCATTTTTGCCCCCAAAGCTGCCACCCATACTTGATCATTGACCACATAAGCATTACTTTGTTTATTACTTTGAGATTGCCACAATGATAGTCACAACTTGACTTGAAGCTTTGGATCATTAACCAATGAATGAGAAACACATGAATAAACATTGTTGGAAGCATATCACCATTGGAACCATTAGACAATAATCAATGAACAAGATATATGAGTATAACCATTATTGGAACTTTGGAACATAACATTGTCGAGCTTTTGGAACATTATTCATGAATATGAAACATGAGATTCACCAATGATCAATGAGTAGGAAATATATGACAATGACCATGGATAACCGGATATAGAATACCTTAGCACATCTCGGAATAGGACAAGCGTAAAGTCAATGTGAGTACTATTTGCCGCAGAATGATACGGACAGAGTAACCTTACATACCTTGTATTCGCAATACAAATATATAATCCTAGAGGTGCATACAATAGTCCCGCTCCTTCTTTATGTGTCACTCTACAACACAAATATATAATGGGATTCACATTAACCATCAACTACTTTACAAATGCATATAACATCAATGAGTCACATGTTTGTCTTTAGACATGCCATTTCCCCTTGACAAAACCATGGATGAAATTATTATTCCAAAAATCTCCCAATATTCCATACATTGACCAATACATGATAATTAATACATTTCACCACAACACTTCTCCTTTATACTTTCTTATCCACACCACATCACAAATAATCCATCATATTACCTTAATACACCTCATAGCACATATCGGCCAAAATTCCACAATTTACACTTTTAGAAAAACAACAAGTTTAACAAAAAAATCACACCATACATGTTCATATTTTATCCATACCATGCTCTTTCATTAAGACATCAAGTCTCTTTTCAAGTTCAAATCTCCAAGATAGCATATCTTTCACCAAAAGCAAAAATACACTATTCACCACCTTGCCAACATAACTATCATAATATACATAATCTCCCATGCATATAATATGTTAATCCATGATAATAAATACTTACCAAGGCTTGGAATAGGATGTTCTTTACCAAAGAGTCCAAAGGGAATATTTGCTTTAAGGTTTGGAACTAGAGATATGTTTGAGAAAATATCTCAAAAGGCATGGGAATTTTGGATGAATAAAATCTGATTTTGGGGCCTTTATATAGACCCCAAGTCATGCTTAGCCATTCCTTGGCATTAAATGTGGTAAAAGTGGAAGAATGGGTCAATTGCCCCTTTGGACCATGTCTTTTAATCCCATTTTGGGCCTACATTTGGGCCCAATAACACATATCCATTTAACCCATCAACTTCCATGTATAATTCACCATATATCTCATGTTTAATTAATTCCATAATGTCACGACAATATTCTCTTACGAGATTCTCATTCGTCGTCTCAATCACAAAAATAGGAATTCTAGTCGCCCATGGCTTCATTGGACTGGATAACTACTTATGTTTCATGATTTGATCATGTAGGAGTATGTAGGAGTGTATTGAAGTGTTTGAAGCTTTAACAATGCTCAAAGAACTCCAACGAACCAAAAGAAACCATCTAAGAATCGCCATAGAATTGCATTACAAAACGAGTCCGGAAGGGCACAATATTTGTGCCTTGCGCCACTGCTGCAAAGCAAGGTAGTGGCGCAAGAATTGCACCCCCTCTGAATCAGTGGCGCAAGTTTCAGCACCTTGCTGAATTTTTCAGCCATTTCTTTAATACTTGCATATCGTCCAATACCTTATCAAAACACTACAAAATACTTACTTAGTGATCTTAATCATCAAGTAAACATGACTCCAAGTCACCAAATGAGGTTAGAATGTGTACGGGGTATTACCCAAATGCTCCACGAAATCATAAAACACCTCCTACGAAGGTCTAATCGCACATATTAGGTCCGATATCAAATGGTTCACCAATAACACTATAAAACACCTACTCATGGCATCTCAACACCTAGGTAGATATGACCCCAAGGTATAAAATGAGGTTAGAAAAGTATGGGGTGTTACAGCAGTACCTGAGTATATACGTAATGGGATTAAATTTATATATATACACGTGACATGAATATCCATTAATTGAAAGGAGTGGCCTTATTCTTGCTACATGTGTATAAAAGTGTCAATTAAAGTGGCGAAGTGTCAATTAAAGTGTTATTTCATCCATAGTGGATTAAGTAGTAGGTATTAATGAGCTTATCAGTCTAATTGTCAGCCAATACCGCCAAACGTTTATGACAAATAAATTTGATCCATTCTTTGCTTCTATTCGTTTTACTCTTACAAAACCATTATACACATGTTGTTATATATATATATATATATATATATATATATATATATATATTTGTACGTATATATTAGAGAGGGTTCTTGTGACAATATCCATTTGACGTTATATTTGGTCACCGAGAGAAAAAGCAAATTATCAATCTCAAGTGTTTAAGCTCGAATTCTAGTATTAAGCTCGAACCTAAGAGAATTTTTCTTAACTCTTGGAGTTTATTGATGCGGCGGTTTTCTGAGGTCGGTTAGAGGGGACGAGTAGTTCGTGGTCAGTTCGAGGTTGTTGTCTGGCCTCAAGGTAGGCTAGGCTTACCTTACTTTAGACTTTGCTTTGTTATAATATTGTCACGACTTAATTTTCTCAGTTCATGATGACAGCTACCATAATCCACCAGTGGGTAAGCCAACCCCTAGTCCGGAACAACTAGTAATGGTCTAATAAGAAAAATGGAAGCAAAACTAAATAAAACATAAGAAGAGATAAGAAGGAAGTGAATACAACCCCAAAATCTGGTGAAGTCAGTACAAGAGCTTCTAATACAACAAGAGTACAAAGTAGAATACAGAGTAAATATATACACATCCGTCTCTAAAATGCAAAAATAGAGATCAGTCTAACAGTAAGAGGGAGAGCAGGGACATCTCCGAAGGTTAGGAGCTCACCTCGAATCTCCGATCTATGGCTTCTCCGAACAATGCACACATCAATGGTGAGAACTCAAACTATGATCTGTAGGCTGCAGAAGTGTAGTATGAGTACCAAACATGAGGTAATCAATAGTCATCGACCGACTAAGCTCCAAAGATAATGCAGGTATAAATAACATGTAAAGAAGGATTATAACTACAGGCAACTACTCAGGCAACGAAACATAAAAATGCTAATGGAAAAGTAAAAGTACACTATCAGGTACTACCAGTAATCAGGGATGAAGCATGGTTCTGTGAGTAATTAGTCCATATATGATATTATAATGAAGAAAGAGATATACAATATACAATTGTAGTAGGAAAGAAAGGAATGATATACAAATAGTAGCCAAATAAGAATATAAATATAACCGTGCTATACAGACAACCAAATATGAAGATACTACTCTGAGGGAGCTCATCTAACATTATCGGGGTCATAAGCAATAAGGAGTCTAATACTAGCATAATCGGGATTTCTAACTGAAATGTGCATAGGCATGAGATAGTTTAACGATAATCAATTCTTGCCAAAATAAAGAATAAGGGAACTCAGAAGCGTACCTATAACCTCGGGTACCAATCCATAACCAACTTTCCATAAACTATACAATAATAACCAGTAAATATGTAACCGGCTAACTCGGATAAACAATAACCTAACCAAGCCCCGATATGCACGGAAGGTACAAGAAATCACTCAGCAAACATCAACCATAACCTATACCTATCCAGCCCCCCATAAGACTGATAGATACAGGTGCCAAATAATTATATTGCTGATAGGCGATGCATATGAATGAATGGCAGTCATGCAAAGAACCAGATGATGCAAGATAAACCAAGTACCATATCCAACATAAAAGTATACACCCCCTCCAGCTCAGCAGCTTGCAAAGCCAGGAACTACAACGACCATCCTTCTCCGATATTGTGGCTCATCAGAAGAAAGGGCCGATAGGGGACTTGAGATATATGTATACGCTACCTAGTCCTGAACCAGGACATCCATAATCCATAACTAATCTACTCCATCCAATACCGGAGAGAGATATAAAGTATAATAAGAAATGTCGGACTTGAACCAGATCTGAATAAGTGTATCACTGTAAATCCATTGCTCGAGATCGAATTTGGGACTAAAATAATATAGTACTATAGAAAGGGTTGGACTCTCCCTCGACCGAAGTGAATAAGTAGTGGTAAGAAGAGTGGATCAATAAAGGATCTAAATCAGCCTCGATTTAATTTTCAAAGTGAACTGTTTAGTTTAAACCTGTCATAATTCCATAATAAGCATGGTACGACTTCCATTTTTAAAAAAAAAATAATTTTAAAGTTATGAAAAGTGGGAATAAATTCCTTATTAGAAAACAGTACAAAAATAAAGGTTTTAGCCGGAGTCGTACCACTAAATAAGTATAAATGCGCCTAAATGTATGCATGCCATCACCAGTATCCAAATAATACAATCGTAAGCATCTACGCATCCATAACTATAACTGTGTCCATTCGAAGGATAAAGTACTAACCTGGTGTCCAACTGGTATCGTAGTCACAACCTTGGGCCTACCAATATATATAAATTAACCTATGCCAACACCATAAATCGAGATACTAAGGCTAACGGGGCATAAAGCTGCTAGGAGGATCTAATCAGGGAATATCGGTCAATTCGCTAAGTAATAAGGTAAGTCTTATGCTAAAGGATCCCTCATGTCAAGCTATACAATACACAATCACATAGAAAAAGTAGATCGAAGCATACCTGGAGTCCAAATGCTAAGCTCGTGAACACCGCATCAAAGCCTAGCCCTACGAAGAAGTCTCCAAATGATGTCCCACTAGGACCCGAGCTTGAATAACTTAATGTAGATAATAATTTTCTATTAATGATCAAGGGTGACCACAAAAATATCTTCTCCAAAATATTTCTTAAACGTGTATGAAAATAGGAGTAATGTTCGTCCAGTGAAAGGTTGAATTGAGGTTAATTAATTTTCTTAAACACGTACATGCTAATAGGGGTGTTCATGGTTTGGTTAAAAACCAAACCAAACCGCAAAACAAAACAAACCGACTAAAACAACTGATATTTGGTTTGGTTTGGCTTGGTTTGGTTTAATTTTGAATTTTAAAAATCGATAATATTTGGTTTGATTATGGTTCTACTAAAAAAATCGAAATAATAACCAAACCGAACCGATATATTATATACATAATTTATAATTATTTGAATATATAATATTAGTTTTTCATAAATAATTATAAATATTTTATATCTTTTAATCATTAATTTAGTTTTTATCTACTTATTTCATATGCACTACAATACTTTTAAATCTCATTTCTTAAAAAATATATCCAAACTCAACACTCTTAAGTCTAATTATATAATTATATATATGTGGTGTGGTGTGGTGTATTGCCAGTTTTTAATTTTTTTTACTAAGCCATCCATCTACTCTTCAACGGCTGACCCCTTTGATTATTTAAAGGTTGATCATTCTATTTAAAGATGTATATTGCTTCTATGAATATTAGATATGTGAAGTGAAAGAACCTCTACAGCTATGCAACGTAAATATGCTAAAACTTGAGAATATTGTTGAAAAATAATAGAAGATTCATATACATTAATCTTGTGATAGTAGAGAGAAATTTCTTGATTCCTAACGTTCATTTGAAATAGTTGTCTCATGTCCCTTTGTTTTACTATTATCGATTTATCACTAGCTAATCATAAATAGAAAAACCAAACCAAACCGAGAAGAACCAAACCGATGGTTTTTTATTTGATTTGATTTGGTTTGGTTTTAGAATTTTAAAAACCGACTTAATTGGTTTGGTTATGGTTTTAATCAAAAATTGACCCAAACCAAACCATAAACACCCCTACATACTATATTAGCCATAGGAAATAATTCCACAAATTCTTATCATAATATATATAGGCATATTATTTGTACATAGTAATTAATTACAATTAGGATAGGAGTCAATATAAGGCAATTGTGCAATTGATAAGTGGCAACTTTATATATTTGCTGCCAACATTCCCAAGTTCCATGTGGAAGTGGGTATGAATACCAAGATATTTTTGTCACATTACATATATATTCGGGTATTGCATAGGTTTCTAGAAAAATAAATATAACATTTTGAATATACCATAATTAATAGAAAATTATTTTGAACAAAGCCTCTATTATACAATAGGAATTTTTCAACATAACTAGACTCACTATCTCCATTTAAAATATTAATAAATTATAAAATTTATTATAAAATAATATAAATATATCATAACTAAAGAATTTTTCATAAATATCAAAAATATTTTAGAAAGGCAATAAAAATAAAAATTATAAATTTACTAAACTATATTTAAAGTAAAGATTTCAGAATAAACTAGGTATTAATGAAATTGTTAACTAAATTACCCAGAAACCGAACCACCTATCTTGGAAGGTCATAAATAATGGGTAGGAACTATCAGGAAGCTTAAAACACCGAAAACGCACAAAAATTGACAAATGACCTGGAGGGTCATTACAAGTATTGGTGTGGTATAGTGCTAATTTTGGTGGGTATTTATGGTTCGAATATTTGCTTAGACAATTCCTGATTATTTTACCCGATTAGGGGACTGCATAATAGATTTTGCCTTGAATTTCTTGAGGTTGGTAGTTACTTCTCCTTTAAAACTTGGTTTAGCTTACTCGGGGCCCTTGGGATTGAACTTAGAAGCCTTAGTCTAGGCTTGGGTAGTTTCTTGCCTTAGGTTGGATTTTAGGAACTTGAATTAGATTTATCGCCCTTTTTAAGGTAAAGTACCTTAGGATAGTGCCTTGTCATGTAGTAAATAGCATTAAAGCATCTAGGTGGGCTAGTTATCGGGACTAGAATGGTGTCACGACCCAATTTCTCAAGTTATGATGACATCTACTTTAACCCAGCAGTAGGTAAGAAAAAGCCATAGCCCAAAACGCCAAATAACGGGCTAACGGGCGGAAGGTAAACAGGAACAAGAATGAAATCAATAACAACAATAATATAAACCGAAGCAAAGAGATATACATATATATAACATGTTGTACAAGATAGGGAGAGGACAAAATATGAAAAATGAATCCCTCCCAAGATCTGGTAAGGCTGGTACAAGAGCCACTAGGACCAAAACAAGAGTACTAGAAAGAATCCAAAATATACATATATACACAGTAGTCTCGGAGATACAAAAGACTGTAACTGAAACAGATGGAGGAGGATCAGCTCTAGACTCTAGAAAGCTCACCCTATCTCTGAATCAGTACCAGGGCCTGAGGATAACGTCAACTCTGGTGGCTCGTACTCCAATCTACATCAGGGAAAAGATGCAGAAGTGCAGTATAAGTACCAAAGCAATGGGCACACAATAGACATCATCGACCGACTGAGCTCAAACATAGTAAAAAGCATAAATATAATGTGAGTGTGTAAGCTAAATTCAACAATAAAAATAGAAGGTGGGGTAAAATGTAAATATCAACTAAACTAGGCAAGTGCAATACAAAAAATAAATAACTCGAAAGTAACAACAAAGAACTAATCAACAACATAATTTGGGCTCCATAAGCCCAGAAGGCATGCACAAGAAGACAATTAATCCTATCGACCCTATATAAGCTAGTGGGTGTAGACAAGAAGAACAAAGGTAAGAAACATAAATAACCACTAACTACACAAGTCTCAGTAACCTTCCTACCCAAAATCCATAACCAAAGTGTATACATGTACAGGGCTTGAACCAAAACTAATGGATAATAACATGAGGCCAACCGCCGGGTTCGAACCAAAAATAGTGGATACTAACAAGAGGCCAAATGATCCAGGTACAATAGAATCCTGTACGATTGCCAAAACTCCCAGTAATAACCATAATCAACACCAGAACATCCCAGCTGTGATCACAGACAAATATTGGAAACGAACTGTAACTCACAGTAATCAAATCATAACCAGAAATATGTGATGCCATAAGAATCCAACCTCAACCATAAACTGAAGCAAAACCCATACCAAAAATCATAAATAGTAATCCATAACCATGAACTGATGCCAGTATCGTACCAGAACTCATAAAATAGAAATAGAGCATACATCGAACTTGAATCGGAGCTCAAATGCATATGTATATAAACATAACTAGTTAGCGGGAAAAAATTCAAAGGTTTTAGGCCTATCGTTAATTCCTAAAGACATTTAACTAATCTCAGGCGATTAAGTCCACTAAGAAGAGACAGGTCCCCATCTACTGGCACAATAGTATACTAATACCATAATCAAGCTCAATCAAATAGAAGGGTAAGCCTAGCCTACCTAGACGCCGCAGAAACCTCTAAATCATAGTTTTTCCCTTTTGAGAAGCCTCAGAGAGCTGCCACACTAGCAAAATAAAGATCTATGCATCAAGATGAGAAAATAATAGGATGTTTTGATGGCTCCCTAGCCTGATCTCGAGTTGGGGCTGCAACTCTAGGCTTCCCTCGACCTTGGGGTCGACCTCTGCCTCTTACTGGAGAACTAGCAGTAGGCTTGGGGTCCTGATCACCGACTGTCGTACCCCACGTCCTAACCATCTGTAAAAAAGTGAAACAAAAATAACAATTTGGAAACCATTAAAGACACAACGCACAAAAGTGAAATAAGAAAGATGAGATTTTTCTTAAAAATGTCCTGTAACCTCCCAAAGATAGGATACAGACGTCTCCATACTAATCCGCAGGACTCTACTAAACACTGGCTCCTATACCAACAATGCCAATGAACCTAGGCTCTAATACCAAGCTATCACGACCTAATTTCTCAGGTCATGATGGCACCTACTTTCACTAGTAGGTAAGCCAAGCCATAGTCCAAAAAGGAAAATAACGGGCTAATGGGCGGAAGGTAAAAAGAAACACGAATGAAATCACTAACATCAAGAATATAAGTGAAAGAAAAGAAATACATATATATATATATATATATATATAACATGCTGTAAAAGAGAGGGAAAGGACAAAATATATAAAATGAATCACTGGGTTCGACCTAGTAAGGCCGGTATAAGAGCCACTAGAACCAAAACAAAAGTATTAGACATAATCCAAAATAAACATATGTACATAGTAGTCTCGAAGATACAAAAGACTGTAACTGAAACAGATTGAGAAGGATCAGCTCTAGACTTTAGAAAGCTCACCCCGTCTCCGAATCAGTAGCAAGGCCTGAGGATAACGTCAAAGTCGGTGGATTATATTCGAATTTGTATTAGGGAAAAGATACAAAAGTGCAGTATGAGTACCAAAGAAATGGGTACTCAGTAGACATCATCGACTGATAGAGCTCAAATATTGTAAAAAGCATAAATAATAATACGAGTGCTTAAGCTAAAGTCAACAATGTTGGGAGGAAGGGGGGTAAAATATAATTATCAACTAAATAAGGCAAGTGCGATACAATAAATAAATAACCCTAAAGTAACAGGAAATAACTACTCAATAACCTAACTGGTCCCCTATAATCCCAGAAGGCACACCCAAGATGATAATTAACTCTACCGAGCCCCCATAAGCCGGTGGGTGCAGACAAGAAGAAGTAAGGTAGGAAACATAAATAAATACTAACTACACTAGTCTCAGTAACCTTATGACCCTAAATATATAATTAAAGTGTATACATATATCGGGCTTGAACTGGAACTAATGGATAGTAACGAGAGGCCAGTCGTTTGGTTCAAACCAAAAATAGTGGATAATAATAAGAGGCCAAATGATCAAGGTATAACAGAACCTTGTATAATTGCCAGAACTCCCAGTAACAACCATAATCAACACCAGAACATCCCAGCCGCGATCAAAGACAAATGTCGGACTCGAACAGGAACTCACAGTAACCAAATCTTAACTAGAATTAGGTGATCCCATAAGAAGCCAACCTCAATCGTAAGATGAAGACAAACCCATACTAGAACGCATAAATAATAATCCATAATCATGAATCGATGTCAGTCACGTACCAGAACTCATAAAATAACAATAGAGCATACGTCAAGCATGAACCTGAGCTGAAATATATATATATATATATATATATAAGCATAACTAGTTAGCGGGAAGAAATCCAAAGGTTTTAGGCCTATCACCAATACCTAAAGTCATATAACCAATCTCGGGCAGTTAAGTCCATTAAGGCGAGGTGGGTCCCTATTTACTAGGTCAAGGTGGTGCTGTCCATGGTCGGTTACTACTCTACCCGGGGAAAAGAAGCTAAATATGCCAAAATTCAAGAGTAAGAAAACCCCAACCCATGGACAGAGCCTAAGGTAGCATCAGAGAGACTAAATAAGTCTAAAAGAGCTTCATTGAAGACATTCTATCTAGAAGGGTAGTGAGGCCTACTGTTGGATCCCAACAACCCAACCTAAGGGAAGCACCTGCTCGAATCTAGTCTAAGGCTTCCCAATCCTTCCCCAAGGTACTATAAGCATTAATTCTAATCCTAAAGGATGATAATACACTACCCTAAGGGAGAACTGGTCCAAATTCTATCGAAAAGGGGCCCTAACCAGCTAAATAAGGCATAAACATGCTAAACAATAATTGGGCTTAAACAACCAGCCCAAAACTAGCACAATAGTATACAAATACCATAATCAAGCTCAATCTAAAGGAAGGATAAGCCTAGCCTACCTGGACACCGTCGAACGCTCGTTGAAACCTTTAAACCGAAGCTTTCCCCTTTCAATAAGCCTCCAAGAGCTGCCACACTTGCAAAATAATGATCTATGTATCAAGATAAAAACTTCGATACCCATATCGCATATAAACACTTTGGGTTTGAAATAGAACTAAAAATCCCATAGTAGGCCCACTTGCTAAATTATAAAATTGAGACCGTCATAGCATCCCACGCAACTCAAGGAATAATTGCTACATAAATTTGACTAAATCAGAGCTTAAACAGAAGCAAAATCATTGCCAATAAACATTGGAAACTAGAGAATCAATTCATAGAATTTCACTAAAAATTAGATGAAACTTACAATGATAACGACGGTCACGAGCCTACCAACACCACCCCACGCTAATCCTGTCCTTAAACAGTCAACTCCCATATAATTCCAGAGCTTAAGACGTCTTTACTGGTGATTTGTACTTTAAGAATTGACCTAAAAGTGAAGGAAGGGACTATTTATAACATAACAGTGATGGCCGCTTTAGTGGCTAAATGACCGCTAAAGCGGTCGCCGCTAAAGCACCCAATGGTCGCTTAAGAGACCAGGACTAGGCTGGTCGGGCTTCGCTAAAGCAATCCAGGATGGCTAAAGTGGCACCCAGTTTCTAAAATGGGTACCGCTAAACCGGTCCCATGGCCGCTTAAGTGGCTGCACCAAATACTTGGCACCAGCCAAGTTCAACTTGTCCCAACGGACTCCGACCAGGTGCTCAAGATTGGTTTGGAATCTCGTGCTCCCAAACAAACTATGCTACCCTACAAAATTCAACATTCTAGACTGAACGGTGAGATCAAAATTTCCATCTGGGGTCATTTTGATAAAAAAAAAATGGGTCCCATATCCCTAAGGGTTGTTTTAACCAAAATCTATCCAATAGCCCAAAAAGAGTCTGGAAGACTCAGGACCCGAACCAAGGGTCCCTTTAGCCTAAATTTAATATTATAGAGCTACTGAGACTATCACAAATGGTATCCGAGGATGTTTACCTATGGTTTTGGCCCGAGACCTATTTCATATCTTAAAAATCTCTATAACAGGAAAATAGATCTAAAAACCAAATGAACTGCCACCGAACTGTCACTCTAAGCAAGTCATAAATGACTTGGGATAGCTGTAGGAAAACTCTAAATGTAGAAAAATCAAGAAAACTTAAGAAATGACCTAGAGGGTCATTACAAATGGTTTGCTCGTTATATTGTGGTTGTTGACTTAGTATTCCTGGCGTCTATCCCTTTTGGCCTTAATTCATGACCTTTGACTTAATATTCAAAACCTTACCCTTGTTTAAATGAAATTGGCCTTCTAAAATAGAAACAGGTCTAGCTAGACTTGGAATTAATCAGACCTCTGGACTGTTGTTACTTATTTTCTTTTAGTTTCGGATCGAGTTCAACACCTTGGTTACTGTTTGTTACTTAATAGTTTTGGTTTAAGTCCGGCATCTAGTTATACTATTTATCATTTGTTAGTTGTGGTTTGAGTATGGTACCTGGTTATACTGGTTATTATTTGTTAGTTTCGGTTCGAGTCAGACATCTAATTGTACTACTTATTACCTGTTAGTTCTGGTTCAAGTCTGATATTCACTGTTATTAACTTGAAATTAAGAAATCTGGGTTGGGACTGGTATGTTCATGGTTGTGACTAGCGGAAGAATCTAGGGTACGACTACCACACTTCTTGGCTCGTTCTTCTTTTACTTACTATTGTAATTGCACTTATATTAGCATTATTCTTTGTTTGTGTCCACCATGCTTATGAGGGCTCGGTTGGGTTTATTTCTTCTTGTATGCAAATTTTGGGTTTATGGGGGACCTTTTAGGTTATAACAAGGTATTTATTTTTGCTTTTGAGTTACTTATATTTGATTTACCGCTTCTTCTTAGCATAGCCTATTATTTTATTTCTAACCCTCACTTATAGCCTTTAGTATGTATTCACACTTTATTTATGCTTTTACTATAATTGAGCTCAGTTGACCTATGATGCCTACTAAGTACCCCTTATTTTTGTACTCATACTATACTTCTGCATCTTTTTCCCTGATGCAGATCCTAGTACGAGTAACCTCCATTGACACTGACCCAGAGTTGTTTTGTTGACTGGAGTTTTGGGTGATCTTTCAGAGTCTGGAGAAGATCCTTCTACTTCTGAGACTACTTTGTATATTTTGGCACTATCTAGTACCTTTTTTTTCATATAGGGCTTTTGTACTGACCGTACCAGCACTTGGGGAATTTGTTTGTGTATTTAATCCTTTTCCTCTCTTGTACAACATGCTTATATATATATATATATATTCCTCTTCTAGTAGAATATAATTATTATCTTATTCCTATTTCTTTTTCTTCTGCTTATTAGCCCATTACTCGTCATTCGAGGCTATGATTTGGCTTACCTGTGGGTGGGTTGAAGTAGGTGCCATTAGGACTTGAGAAATTAGGTGGTGACAGTTTGGTATTAGAGCCTAGGGTCACCGACATCATCGGTACAATAGCAAGTGTCTAGTAAAGTCATGTGGATTAGTACGATGCTATCCGTTTCCTATCTTTAGGAGGCTACAAGGCATTTTTAGGAAAATCTCATCTTTTTGACCCATTTTTGTGTGTTGTATCTATATTGGTTTCTAGATTCTCATTTATTTCACTTTTTTCCAGATGGCTAGAATGCAGGCTACTATGGCAGGGGATGAAGCCCCTGAGCATGTAGCTAGGGCACCCATTAGAGGCAGAGGTCGACCCTGAGGTTGAGGTCAGGCTAGAGTTGCAACCCTAGCTCAATTCGGGCTAAGGATCCTTCACCAAATTTGGTTATTGATCCTGAGCTAGAGATTGCACCAAAGGATATTCCACCATAGTAGCTGGTGGGCCAGGCGGAAGCCCAGGTTCAACTTAGATTTATATCTTCATCTTTCCTTTATGATGCCTTGGTATAGTTATTGGGTATGGTTGGTGTCCAGCCGGCGTATGTGGCCTAGACATCCACGCAGGGGATAGCCCAGGGTGGACATAGCATAGAAGCACAGCCTGCAGATGTGGCTACAAGAGTAGAGGTTCTACCATCACCAATAGTTCCACAGCCTGCAGCAGCCCAGCCAGCCATGACTTCTAAGGAGCAGAAGATACTGGGCCGGTTTCTTAGATTTACTCTACCGAGGTTTGTAGGGGCCCTTGGAGAGGATGCACTTGAGTTCCTTACTAGCTGTAAGGAGAGTTTGCATGGTTTATGTCTGGCTCAGTCGCATGGTATAGATTACACCACTTTCCAGTTTGATAGAGCAATGAGGCAGTGGTAGAGAGGATATCTTAACTCCAAACTAGCTGGATCTCCTCTTATAACTTGGGCTCATTTCTCTGAGGCTTTCTTGGAGAAGTATATGCCATGCAGTATGCGTGAGAACATAAGGGATGAGTTCACAAGGTTTCAATATTTTTCTATTATAGTGGCAGAGTATGAGGCTAGATTTCACGAGTTAGCCAGATATGCCACCATGATTCTACCCACCGAGTATGAGAGGATACAGCGTTTTATTAGAGAACTGAGCCTTCGACTCTGTATGGACACTTAGATTCTGGTAGTGATGGGTAGATCTATTATTGACATTGCTAATTATGTTTACACTATAGAGGGTTTGCATCAAGTGGCCCTTGGGACAACGATAAGAGGACTCGTCAACAGAGCAACTACAGTGGGAGTTATAGTGGTGCCCATTTTAGGGGAATGGATTTTCAGGACCTATATCGTCAGTAGTAGCCATATTAGCAACAGGGTCAGCTTAGTAGACCAATCAGGAAACACTACAGATTTCAGATGGGGGTCAGCGGGGTTATAATGATTTCAGCGAGAAAAATAGTGGTCAGTCGTTGAGGGGCTTTCAATAAGGGTATTCAGAATGAGGTGTCCATTTTGGGTTATTTAAACCTTCTTATTAGGATTGAGTTCCTGGTCCATGCTATGATTGTAGGGTTGTTGGTCATTTTGCCCGAGAGTGTCCCTAGTGTGGGATGATTGGGCCTTCTGCACAGACTGTTCTACTGATTATATCAGTGCTTCCCTAAGCTAAAGATGGTGCCTAGGGTCACAGGAGTGGTCCTCAGGGTTCTCATAGAGGTACTCAGGCAAGTAGAGTAGGTGGTCGGGTATTCACCCAGTCCTGAGATGGGCAGGGTCATTTATATGTTGTTTTTGGTAGGCTAGAGGTTGAGGTTTTAGATGTTTTTATTACAGGTATGATTTCGATATGCCATCAGCCAGCTTCTGCTTTATTTGATCCAGGCTCTATGCATTCTTTATGTGTTTAGTTATTATGCATCTCAATTAGGGTTATCTTGTGAGCCATTATCTGTGCCTATGCATGTAGCTACTCCCGTGGGTGATTCTTTAGTAATGGAATGAGTATATAGATATTGTATTGTGACTTTTCGAGAGTATGACACTCGGGCTAATCTTATTGTTTTAGACATGGTTGATTTCAGGGTGTTGCTAGGTATGGACTGGTTATCCCCCTATTATGCAGTCTTGGGTTTATTTATCAAGACAGTTTCCTTAGCCATGCCTGGCACACCCCTGGTTGTGTTGCAAAGTACTTATAGTCGTACGCCGACAGAGATTATTTCTTATATTTGGTCTAGGAGACTAGTATCGAGGGGTTGTATGGCCTACCTTACATATGTTCATGATTTTAGTATTGAGAGTCCTTTGCTTAACTCGGTTCCTATAGTTCGTGAGTTCCCTGATGTTTTTTCTACCAACCTACCTGGACTTCCTTCTGAGCATAACATAGACTTTGCTATTGATCTTGAATCGAGCACCCGACCATCTCTATTGCACTTTATTGTATGGCTTCAGTCAAGAAAAAAGAGCTAAATATTCATCTTCAAAATCACCTGGGTAAGGGGTGTCATGCCCAATTTTTCTTGCGAAAATCGAGATTCGAAGTGACAACTCTTTTGGGATTGTTTAAAAATAGAAGAGTCGCCACCTAACGAATTAAGGTGTGTTAGGGTACCATTCTGAACTAATTACTATCGATTAACTCTGTTTTTAGTCTATGTCACCAGAAATTTGGGTAAGGGTTCAGGTTACCTCAAAAGAAAGGTTTTAGGCACCTTTCGAGGTACATAAATGTGGGTCCCGATCGAATTCACATATTATGCGGAGAGAATTTATGTGATAAACAAAAGGTCAGTTGATTTTTATTAACTTAATATTAACTAAGCGTTTAAACATGAAACTTCTATTTTATCATAACTAATAACTAAGTAAGTGATAAAGCCATTAAACACGTAAACAAAATATGAATCAGATAAGTGAGAAGATAGAATGGACACAATTATATAGCGACAAGTGATTCATTTAAATGATAAACCTAAACTACCCAAAACAAAAGGGACATGCAAAAATCATAAATAAGTGAAAGAGAACTTGGTTAAAAATAAACGAAGTTATGGATTTAGACAAGGGTTAATTTTTTGTCCTATTCGGGTCAGCGCCCAGTTATTAATGGGCGACAATGCCGCATATCGCATTGTAAGATTCTGCGCGGGGAAACTTCCATCATTTCCATCTATCTACCCACCTCACCTAGTTGGCTATTAAGCCAAAAAGCATTCTATAGAAAATGATAAAACTAACGCTCCCTAAAATGCCTACCCGTCCCAACTTAATGCCCAAGAGGCATTGCACTTACTATTTTTGGATTTGGGTCTAGACTAAAGAAATCTTAGGTTACCTAATTAGACTCGTGATTCGCGTCATGCAAAAACAAATAAGACTAGCAATTAGCATATAAAGGTTTCACGCAAGCCTCTTGGTTAATTAGAATTGATTAGGTGAACAACATGCTGAAAGTTGATTTAAACAAACCCTAATATCTAGAGAAAAAAAGATTTTAACATCTCTTATAGGCAGGATATCTATATGAACATGATGAAAAGCCTTAAACAAGTCCTTTAGTCATGAATTCTAGATGGAGCAATATTAATTATCATGCTGGAAATTATTGAATAAGCCTAGGAAGAATGCTAGAAATAAACCTAGAAACATGATGTCTAAGTAAGGAATTAACATGCTGAAAATTATTATTTACGTGTCCCTAGAACATGACATCTGAGCGAGAGGGAATAAGTTTGTATGCTGGAAATTATTAGTATCCCTATTGACATGATTTCTACGTGAAAAGATAGTAATACACATGTTGGAATTGACTAAATACTTCTCATGAATATGGTTTATAGGTGACAAATTAGTAAGCAAGCATGTCGTAAATATATAAATATAGTCCCGATTTTTATATAGAGTCGAGGCAACGTGCTAAAGAGGTTCTAACCCATGGGCATGGTTTCTATATGAATATCTTAAGTCTACTCGAGATAGTCAGAGATATGCTACTCAATAATATAGGCATACTATCATAACATGCTGCAAGTATAAGGCATAAACAGACAACTATACTTAGCACATAGAATCCCCTCCCTGGTAGTCCCCCAATCTTTTATTTTGTGGTGTGTTTATACAAAATTATTACAAACCAAATAAATAAGAAATGAACAGGAAAAGCTATATCTAGAGAAGTTTTAAAATAAGTGCTTCCTCAAACTTTCCCAATCCAGACACACTCTTCATGTCTTGAACTCATGCTCATGTCCCTGTCAACAGAAAGGAATACACACACACACGTACCTATAGAACATGACATGAAACACACACTTGATGGCCCTGTCAACGACCATAGGAACATAATAGTAGAACATGTGGTCTGATAAGGGATATAATATGGGAGTGTGAATAACATTCAAAAGGAATACATTCATACTAATTTTTCTAACTACAATATAAGATCAACATGCAGGGCAGACAAAACAAAGTGGTTTCATGTTATTAGAACACATAAAATAATTTTAAGACTAAACTTAGATCCAAATGAAATCCACACTACTTGATAGTTTAAATCAAGTGCACTAGACAACATATCTTATGCTTCCCTAGAATGTCAGTTAGTATCAAGAAAATAATAGCTTTCCCAGACTAGTACTTTGAGCAGCAACAACAGTGTTAATTTGTAAATGGAGCAGAGAGAAACGAGCAGAAAGTGTGTGATGATTCAAAGCAGAATAAAAATCTTCAATGTTTTTTAAGTGTAGAAGAGAACAATGCCTGAAAAACATATGATAGTGAGAGAGTAAAAATCTAAAGCCAACACTTCCAGAACACCAACAAGATGAGAATGCAAAGATATATTGTATATGACCAGCCCAAAGCAGAAAATAAACTTTAAAAATTTTAAGTGTAGGAGAGAGTAATCTTGGAAACATTTAAGAGTCTCTGTGAATGAGAGCCAAAGTCTTTAAGAGTAGGAGTCCAGCCTTCTCAATAATGAGAGAGGGGTGATGACTATATAGTGAATAAAAGCATGTCAATAAGGGAAGTGAATAAATCAAGAGTAGATCCGGGAAATTCTTTTTCCTTAATGAAGCTGACAGAATCAATTATGGATAGAGAATCAAGCCAAATTTACCTTAATTAATCAAGTAAAAATCTATCCAAACCGAATAAATATCGGAGAATAGGTAAGGAGATCATAACACCATGAAATTTATCAAAAATATACAAGCAATGAAGTTGTCACACAAATCAGTGGCCAAACATAACTCTAAATTAGACGTAAACAAATCAACACTTACCATAAATAAATTTAGTATCAAAGTTGTTGAATTCCATACTAAGGAACCGAATCAATTAGAGGAAACAAGGGAATGAGAATACGAACCATAACGATTTCCTCAACCAATCAGCACAGATTTAGCCAAAAGCTTATCAATTAGACAAGTTAGAGGTTTTCATAATTCAAAATTTCAAGAGAGCAAAGGAAATAAATTGATCAAGTTCCCATATAAAAAATGGACAAGTATTAAAATTATAGACCGGAGGCTGCTGAACATGCTATTCTCAAAGTTACATTGTCAAAGTACAATCGGAAACATATTCACTTAACGAGCAGAAAGTATCAAGATTTGAATAAATCAGTACCCTAGTCATGCTATTGGGGTTAATAAAAATTCAAGAAAATTTACGGCTTTTCACATATGATGGCCTAAACGAGTTAACAAACAAAAATCACGAAGGATAGAATCAAAATTCTCAATTAAGATGCACCATTTTTATATCTCAGAATCAGTCAAGAGAGAGATCACACAATGAAATATTAAAAGATAATATGGGGGATGGGTTCGTAACAAAAATCAAGCTTTGGAAAATCTTGAAATCGGCCGAACCGTTAGGTCATCATACAATAATCTTTTTGCCGAAGAAGAGAAGAATTGGGCTTTAATTTCTTGTAAAGAAACGGTGAGTATTGTTTGGTGTGGCTCATTGATGATATTTTCCAGTGTCTTTGCCGTCGATGCTGGCTGGAATGGAGAAACATAGGGAGGCAGGGATAGAGAGGAGTATAGGGGCAGCGACTATTTTTTGGTAGAGTTTGAGGAGATCGTATGGTGGCGGATATGGAGGGAAGGAGTATAGTGGAAGAGAAAAGGGTGAGGCGATATTTGATGGGGTTCTACCAGTGATGATGGTGCTGGTACTGGTGTGGCTGGTGTGAGGGAAAAATAAAAATTAGGGATTTGGGCTTTGGTATTGATTAAAAAGGAAAGAATTGGGATCATTAGATAAAAATTATAGACGAATGTGATTAAAAATTGGAAACAGATCGGGTTATGGGTCAATTCAATTGGGTCATGAAATTTGGTGTATTGAATTGGATTTGGAGATTTCCATTTGGAGTCAAATTAAAATCAATTTGGGTTAAAAACACAAAACTGAGTACAAAATAACAAGAATTTAAATAAATTAGGAAAATTGCATTGAATTAGGCTATTATTTAGCAAATAACAATGACAAAAATTCAACAATATAAGTAACGTATATAAAATATGTTATTTAAAATTGACAATAATAGTACTTTGAAATAAATTAGGCACTTGTAAATTATGAACATAAACTTTAAGAAACGCTATAATAGTATTAATAATAATAATAATAATAATAATAATAATAATAATTTAAAAAAAAAAAAACTACAGATGATGCCTTTGCAAATCACGAATATGGATTAAAAATACTTGCATAAATAATTTAGTAATACAATTATGTAATATAATATCTTTAAATTAATAAATTATACGTATACTATATGAAATTGACGATAATAAATAAATAAAATAAAAATACATTAAATATTCTAAAATTAGGAATGCAAAAAAAAGTCAAGATTTATTTTGTACTAAAATAATGAATAACGAAATATTAATATTTGAAACTAATTATTTTTGTAAAATAACAGTCTGGGAGAGATATCAGGAGGTCAAAATTGGGTGTCAACAGCTGTCCCTTTGTTTCTTGGGAATTATGAAAGAATTATCAAGCAATGAATATTGACATAGTAGCCAATTTTGTTTGACCGATAGGATGGTTCGCTGGAATCAAAAGTCAAGAGAGGTTTATTAAAATGGTATGGCTGAGACTTCTGTTTCAAGTCGCCTACATATCTCTGGCTTTATGAGAATTAGGCCATGTGTAGTTCTAAATTTAGGAACGAATTGTGTTCCTAAAGAAAAATTATAATGTGGAATTTGAATGAGGATAGCACGAGTCGACAAGATTAGAGTATGAGTAAAAATGATGCACGAATATGATTTAGGTCATATAGGGATAAAGAATTATGTTTCAAAAGTAGGAGATAGAGAATTATTTAGTTGTCTCTCGTTTGTTGAGAAACTCAGTAGTAGCTCATTTCAAGACCCGACGGGGAAACCAATAATGCTTATTTTAAGGTTTGGTGAGGAACCCATGCTTATTTTAAAGTTCGGTAAGGAACCCAATGTCGTTTTAAGGTCTGTTGAGGAACCCAATGCCGTTTTGAGGTCCGACGAGGAACCCAATATCGTTTTAAGGTTCGTTTGAGGAACCCAATGCCGTTTTAAGGTCCGTTTAAGGAACCCAATATAGTTTTAAGGTCTGGCGAGGAACCCAATGCCGTTTTAAGGTCTGTTTGAGGAACCCAATGTCATTTTAAGGTCCGTTTGAGGAACCCAATGCCATTTTAAGGTTCATTTGAGGAACCCAATGTCATTTTAAGGTCCATTTGAGGAACCCGATGCCATTTTAAAGTTCGTTTGAGGAACCCAATTCCATTTTAAGGTCCGTTTGAAGAACCCAATGCTAAGTTGATGCCAAACTGTTAATGCAATGTATTGTCGATTTTAATATCGTCAAAGCTAAGGAGATAGAGTAACTTAGCTTCTTTTCCTTATTAAAGATGTAGTTTGGGTCTCCTTTGATTATGATGCAAAGCAGTTGCTGCATTTTTGCCTGCTATCTGCACTCAAAGAAAAATTGTAAGTCGAAAAGTAAGGTTGACCCATACCTTTTCTTGGATTGAGTCCTCGTCATTGTTTTGATCTCAGGTATTGAGGCTTGTATTCTTTATGGTGAATTTTTTGAGAAATTATTCAAAAATTCTACCCCAGTTTAGAATAAAAGATGTCTTTCGCACGTCCTTGTGAATTGACATACTGCTTCCTTGTAGAATTTTTGAGGTTTCCTCAAAAAAGCTGCCCCAGTTTTCACTTTTGGAGTCTTATATTCCTGCTTCACTCAAAGAAAGATATTAGTTCAAAAGAAATGGTTTCCTTATATTTGAACATTGTGATCTCAATTCAAATCTGTCTTTATATGCTCAAGAGTTGGGGCCTATTAGCCTGATATTTCAGATTTGAATTTGAGTGAAGTATTTGAATTGGATATGTAGGGGAAAAAAAATATTTTGTTAGATTGAGATCGGGCCCAATAATAGGCTGCCTACGTATCCAAATGGAATTCAGGTCAAACGTAATTCATTAGCACAAAGGAAGGTAAAGAAAAAAATTATTGGCTGTAGGGAGGACGAATGGAGAGTGATGACGATCTTATCCCTATCACTTCATGTGACGTGCCTTGTAATTTTTTCGCGAACCTTTTGGAAATATTTTGTTCAGATCACCTTGAACAATGATTTCTCTTATAGTGATAGGGACATAAATGTTTCTTATTGGGCCTCGCTATACTTTTATCTCTCTCTTATGGATCTTGTACCTTAGTACTGAACATTCATCAATATCATGACCTTGAATATTTGAGTGATAAGCACAATTTTAGATGGGTTAAAGTTAGAAGATGGATACTTAGGAATCCATCCCCTTCTTGGTTGCACAATACCTTGGGCTTTCAATCTTTCAAATATGCTCGCCAATGGCACAGTCAAAGGAGTAAAGGTACGGCGCCTCATTCTTTTTGGTTGATGAAAATCACCTTGTACCGGATAAGATCGATGTTGAGAGTTGGATTGTGTATGATAAACCTCATCTTGAAAATCTTGCTGAAAAGAGTAGGGTTGAATCTGATAAGCCTCATGTTAAAAATCTTGTGAGTCATAAGGTTTGAGATGCTTACTACGGGAATCAAACACAACATAGACTTCTTCATTATTCTAATAGCATTGTTTTTGAGGTATGGAGGGTGATAAATCCTCTTACCTTTCCTTGGATGGACTCTCTGGTTCTTGAAAAGTGGTTTGGAATTGCAGGCACATCAATAATTCTCCCTGTTCGGATACCATATTCTAACTTTTTTTCAATTGAAATCAAACTCTCGAAACTGTGACTACTCAAGAAGCATAATTTTTGATAGTATATTCCATCTGGAGACCTGATGAAAGATTGGACTAACTCTTCTTCAGGCACAGAAGGATGTATCTTAGAAGCTTTGAATCTCCATCGTATTCCATATTCCTCAAAAGATTCTTGAGTCATTCTCTTTACTTTGAGTAAATCCCACATTGTCGGATCAACCTTGATGTTAAACTTATATTTTCCAACGAAGTCTTGAGCCATGTCTTTCCATGTATACCATTTTTCAAAGTCTTGTTTGGCGAACCAAGTGAGTGCTATCCCTGACAAAATTTGAATAAACAATCGCATTAGGAGAGCCTCAGTATGCCTTATGCTAGCTAATTTACAGCAATAGTCCTTTAGATGTGTGATTGGGCCTCCATGCCCATCAAATATATTGAACTTTGGGATTTTGTATCTTGGAGGTAACTCAACCCTTGGATGTAGACATAGTTTCTCATACCTCAGGTAATGAATGCCTTTGGAACGTAGACATTCATCCAACCTCTTTTCTAACTCATGAAACTTTTGTTATCGTGCATCTAAATTGACTCTCTCACTTCCAAGAGTGGTGTGTGCTGAAGGCGACTGTTGAGAGGGTTTATGAGTAAGGCAAGAATAAGGAGATACGGACCAAATAGCGGTTTGCATTGGGCGAGAAGAAAGAAGGCTAGAATTTTTTCGAATATTGAGCATATTTATCAGATTACAGATTATCGAGTCAATGTTCAAATGATAGACAACCTTAAAAAAATAATAAATCAAACAAAAAAAGCGTAGTGTACCCTATAAAAAAAGATGATATGAAAACATAAGTCATCTTGTCAAAGAGGACTTTAGGATGAATGGATGGGCTAGAACTTAAGCTTGAGAAGTGAATCGATGTCAAAAGGTAGAAGATAGGCTCTAAGCATGGTCTAACTACTAAGTTCATACTTAAAGCTGACGGGGTGAATAAACAAATAACGATAAGATATTTAAAAGATACGCAAAAAATATTTAAAGACTTTATTTTGAAAAATGAGGGAGCTGAAGATTTGAGAGGTTTTTAAAGAATTAGCTTAACCGAGACATTTAGTTTAAAACGTTTGAGAATTTAAAAGATTGTAAAAATCATTTGAATAACCTCAAAATGTTATAGTTTTCACCCTTATGACATTATGGAAAGGTGAAAGAAAGGGAGAATAAAAGATTTGACAGAAAAATTATTTGAAGAATAAAGATTGTTTCACATTTTTAAATACAAGGATATTTTGTAAGAATGAAATAAGGAAGACCGTATCCTTATATAGGATTGCCTACGTATCTTGTTAGACAAGAAACAGTTCTAACGTAGTTCGAAACTGACGACTTAAAGAAATTTGAATGGCAGTTGGAGACATAGTATGAGCCGAATGACAATTTAAATACGGATAATAAACACACATCACATAACGGTTAATAAATGCATGGCTTAGAATTTTCTAAGATTTGGATAGACATGGACTGAGAATAATCTATTTGAGGAGACACGTGGTCACACAGTAGCAAAACTATCCGCTCACCCCACGTCTATGCCAACTCTCTAAATTGGGTATTTGAAGAGAATTTGGAGAAGTGCAAAGGCACAACATCCAAGTATAGTGAATAGTGTGTGAAAGTGTGAAGTTCCCAAGTGGGTGAAAATATGAAAGATGCTAGACATAGAAATAAAGCAACAAATAAAGTAAAAGAGAAAAGGAATTAATAATAAAAAGAATAGACACAAAAAAAGCTTAAAATTCCACATAGCATACAAATTCATAATGGTTAGAACCTAAGTATTCCCCATTAGAGTTGTCATGCTGTCGTGCCCAATTTTTCTCTCGAAAATAAGGATTCGACGTGACAACTCTTTTTGGGATTGTTTAAAAAGAGAAGGGTCTCCACCTAACTAATTAAGGTGCATTAGGGAACCATTCTAAACTAATTACTATCTATTAACTCTGTTTTTAGTCTATGTCACCATAAATTCGGGTAAGAGTTCAGGTTACCTCAAAAGAAAGGTGTTAGGTACTTTTCGAGGTCCACAAATGTGGGTCCTGATCGAATTCATGTATTACGTGGAGAGATTTTACGTGATAAACAAAAGGTAAATTGATTTTTATTAACTTAATATTAACTAAGAATTTAAACATGAAACTTCCATTTTATCATAATTAATAACTAACTAAGTGATAAAGCCATTAAACACGTAAACAAAATATGAACCAGATAAGAGAGAAAATAGAATGGACACAATTATATAGTGACAAATGATTCATTTAAATGATAAACTTAAACTACCCCAGAACAAAAGAGACATGCAAAGATCATAAATAAGTGAAAGAGAACTTAGTTAAAAATAAATGAAGTTACGAATTTAGATAGGGGTTAATTTTTTATCCTATTTAAATTAGCGCTCGGCTTATTAACTATTGTCGCATATCGCATTGTCAGATTCTACTCGGGGCAACTTCCATCATTTTCGTCTATCTACCCACCCCACCTAGTTGGTTATTAATCCTAAAAGCGTTCTATGGAAAAAGATAAAACTAACGTTCCCTAAAATGCCTACACGTCCCAACTTTATGCCTAAGAGGCATTGGATTTACTATTTTTGGATTTGGGTCTAGACTAAAGAAAGCTTAGGTTACCTAATTAGACTCGTGATTCGCGTCATGCAAAAACAAACAAGACTAGCAATTAGAACATAAAGGTTTCATGCAAGCCTCTTGGTTAATTAGAATTGATTAGGTGAACAACATGTTGAAAGTTGATTTAAACAAGACCTATAGGTATGATATCTAGAGATAAAAAGATTTTAACATCTGTTAGAGGCAGGATATCTATATGGACATGATGAAAAGCCTTAAACAAGTCCTATAGTCATGAATTCTAGATGGAGCAATATTAATTATCATGATATGGAATAATTCTAGGAAGCATGCTGGAAATAAACCTAGAAACGTGATGTCTAAGTGAGTAATTAACATGCTGAAAATTATTATTTACGTGTCCCTAGAACATGACATCTGAGCGAGAGACAATTAGTCTGCATGCTAGAAATTATTAGTATCCCTATTGACATGATTTCTACGTGAAAAGATAGTAATACACATGTTGGAATTGCCTAAATACTTCTTATGAATATGATTTATAGGTGACAAATTAGTAATCAAGCATGCTGTAAATATAAGAATATAGTCCTGATTTCTATATATAGAGTCGAGGTAACGTGCTAAAGAGGTGCTAACCCATGGGCATGGTTTCTATATGAGTAACTTAAGTCTACTCTAGATAGCCAGAGATATGCTACTCAATAATATAGGCATACTATCATAACATGCTGCAAGTATAAGGCATAAACACACAACTATACTTAGCACATAAAATCCCCTCCCCGGCAGTCCCAAATCTTTTGTTTTGCGGCATGTTTGTACAAAATTATTACAAACCGAATAAATAAGAAATGAACAGGAAAAGATATATCTAGACAAGTTTTAAAAGATGTGCTTCCTCAGACTTTCCCAATGTAGACACGCTCTTCATGTCTTCAATTCATGCTCATATCCCTGTCAACAGAAAGGATTACACATACACGCGTACCTATAGAACATGACATGAAACACATACTTGATGGCCCTGTCAACGACCATAGGAACATAATAGTAGAACATATGGTCGGATAAGGGCTAGAATCTGGGAGTGTGAATAACATTCAAAAGGAATACATTCATACTAATTTTTCTAACTACAATATAAGATCAACATGCAGGGCAGACAAAACAAAGTGGTTTCATGTTCTTAGAACACATAAAATAATTTTAAGACTAAACTTAGCTCCAAATGAAATCCACACTACTTGATAGTTTAAATCAAGTGCACTAGACAACATATCTTATGCTTCCCTAGAATGCCAGTTAGTATCAAGAAAATAATAGCTTCCGCAGACTAGTACTTTGAGCAGCAACAGCAGTGTTAATTTGTAAATGGAGCAGAGAGCAACGAGCAGAAAGTGTGTGATGATTCAAAGCAGAATAAAAATCTTCAATGTTTTTTAAGTGTAGAAGAGAACAATGCCCGAAAAAAGTGTGATAGTGAGAGAGTAAAAATCTAAAGCCAACACTTCCAGAACACCAACAAGATGAGAATGCAAAGGTATGTTGTATATGACCAACCCAAAGCAGAAAATAAAGTTTAAAAATTTTAAGTGTAGGAGAGAGTAATCTTGGAAACTTTTAAGAGCCTCTATGAATGGGAGCCAAAGTCTGTAAGAGTAGGAGTCCAGCCTTCTCAATAATGAGAGAGGGGTGATGACTATATAGTGAATAAAAGTATGCCAATAAGGGAAGAGAACAAATCAAGAGTAGATCCGAGAAATTATTTTTCCTTAATGAAGCTGACAGAATCAATTACGGGTAGAGAATCAAGCCAAATTTACCTTAATTAATCAAGTAAAAATCTGTCCAAACCAAATAAATATCGGAGAATAGGTAAGGAGATCATAACACCATGAAATTTACCAAAAATATACAAGCAATGATGTTGTCACACAAATCAGCAGCCAAACATAGCTCTAAATTAGACCTAAAAAAATCAACACTTACCATAAATAAATTTAGTATCAAAGCTGTCCAATTCCAGAATAGGGAACCGAATCAATTAGAGAAACAAGTGAATGAGAATATGAACCATAATGATTTCCTCAACCAATCAACAGGGAATTAGCCAAAATCTTACCAAATAGACAAGTTAGAGGCTTTCATAATTCAAAATTTCAAGAGAGCAAAGGAAATAAATTGATCAAGTTCCCATATAAAAAATTGACAAGTATTAAAATTTTAGACCGGAGGCTGCTGTACATGCTATTCTCGAAGTTACAATGTCAAAGTACAATCGACAATGAATTCACTTAACGAGCAGAAAGTATCAAGATTTGAATAAATCAGTACCCTAGTCATGCTATTCGGGGTAATCAAAATTGAAGAAAATTTGGGGCTTTTCACATATGATGGCCTAAATGAGTTAACACACAAAAATCACGAAGGATAGAATCAAAATTCTCAATTAAGATGCACCAGTTTCAGATCGCAGAATCAGTCAAGAAAGAGATGACACAATGAAACATTAAAAAATAATACTGTGGATGGATTTGTAACAAAAATCAAGTTTCAGCAAATCTCAAAATTGGTCGAACCATTAGGCCATCATACAATAATCTTCTTGTCGAAGAAGAGACGAATTGGGCTTTAATTTCTTGTAAAAAGATAGAGTGCATTGTTTGGTGTGGCTCACTGATAATGCTAGTCAGTGGCTTTGTCTTCGACACTGGCCAGAATGGAGAAACAGAGGGAGGCATGGATAGAGAAGAGTATAGGGGTGGCGGCTATTTTTTGGTAGAGGTTGAGAAGATCGGAGGGAGAGAGTGGCGGCTGTGGCGAAAAGGTGTACAGTGGAAAAGAGAAGGGTGACGCGATGTTTGATGGGGTTCCACCGGTGGTGATGGTGTAGTGGCAGTGGAGGAGAGAAGTCGGAGGGTAAGATAGAGTGGAGGCGACTGGAGGTGGTGTGGTTGGTGTGAAGGAAAAATAAAAATTAGGGATTTGGGCTTTGGTTTTGATTAAAAAGGAAAGAATTGGGATTAAATAGGGATCGTTAGATTAAAATGATGGGTGGATGTGATTAAAAATTTGAAACTGATCGGGTTATGGGTCAATTGAATTGGGTCATGAAATTGGGTGTATTGAATTGAATTTTGGGATTTCAATTTGGAGTCAAATTAAAATCAATTTGGGTTAAAAACACAAAATTGAGTACAAAATAGCTAGAATTTAAATAAATTAGGAAAATTAAATTGAATTAGGCTGTTATTTAGCAAATAATAATGACAAAAATTAACCAATCATTGTTATGAATAAATTACGTATATAAAATATATTTTTTTAAAATTGATGATAATTGTAATGTAACACCCCATACATTCCCAACCCTACTTGATGACATTAAATGCTATGTACTTAGGTATCGAGAGCTATAAGTATGCATTTGGTAATGCTATTGGTGAGCTAAGTGAATTTTGCTCTTGTTATGTGGTTAAACTTGCATAGAAGGTGTTTTGAAATTTTCATTGCGCATTTGTGGGGTTCAAAATGAGGCTAAGAAGACCTCTAAACAAAGTATAATAAGGTTAAGAAGTGAGTTAAAGAATGGGACTTGAGTATCTAACCCAAACCCGCGAAGAGAAGTCGAAAAATGGAATTTTCAAAAATTTTGAAGAGGGGTGCGTTTGGGACCGTGCCACGCCGCTCTGGGCTAAAAATTTTAGCCCAGATGCAGTGGGTTGGCACGCCCAGGAGCGTGCCACCTTGGGTTTTCCACTTTTTCGAAAGTTGGAAATTTCTAAGTCCCAAGGGTATCCGGGGTCGTACCGAGCCAATTTTTGCTATGTTTCTTCTACAACCAAGAGTATATACATGAAATGAATGACATATTACATTGGTATGATAAAATTACTCGAGAACGAATTTGGGGCCAAAATGACGATTTTACCCCTATAGTCAAAATAAGCCAAACGTGGCTAGAATCACTTGGATTTTGGATTGAGGCTATGGATATGAATAGCATGAGTGGAAATATTATTGTCATACCTATGAGACGAATTAAACACGAGAAATTATTGATTTTATCGGGTTAAGTGAATTGGGCCCAAAAAGGGCCCAAAAATGAAATGAAAGCATGGCCCAAAATGGGTCAAATGACCCATTCTTGCCAAGACCTTCTAGAATGCCACATTAATGACTTAAGGATGGACTCAAGTCCTATATAAAGGGGAAAAATTCTGATTTTATTGAAGAGAAACACACATGCTTTTTCTATCTTTTTCTAGAAATTTCCCAAGAACATCTCTTTGGCTTTCAAAACCCTAAGGCACTTCTTGGAGCAAGATCATCATATTTCAAGCTTGGGTAAGTGAATATTATTGTACTTTAACATATTATAAGCATGAGAGAATATGTATATCATGTTTTTTATGGTTGAAATGTTGGACATGGCACTTTGTGCTTTTGTATAAGATTTGTGATCCATGGGATTTGAGCTTGAATTTGGACTTGTGCCTTTAATAAAAGATCATGGTATGGATAAAATATGAACGTCTATGGTGTTATTTTTGTTATTAAATTTGTTATTTTCTATAAGTGCAAATTGTGGGATTTTGGCCGATTTGTGCTATGAAGTGTATTAAGGTGAATTGATGGATTGTTTGTGATGTGGTGTGGATAAGAAAGTGTAAAGGGGACGTGTTGTGGTGGAATGTATTGATTATCATGTATTGGTCAATGTTGGGAATATTGGAGGATTTTTGGAATAATGATTTTATCAATGGTTTTGTTAAGAGGGAAAGGACATGTTAAAGCTAAACATGTGACTTATTGTTGTTGTATGCCATTATAGGGTAATTGGTGGTTAATGTTGGTTTCGTTATAAACTTGTGTTGTAGAGCGAAACATAAGGAAGGAGCAGTAATATTGTATGCACGTCTAAGATTGTGTATTCTTATAAGAATACAAGGTATGTGAGGTTCCTTTTTCCATATCCTTCTGCAACATGTTGTTCACATTGACATTGGACTTGTTTCAATTCCGAGAGGTTTGAAGTATCTCAAATTCAGGTTGACGTATATTGTTATTCATATGTGTCCTATTCTCAAATGCATGATGATTCTTTTGTCTCTTGTTCATTGAGTGAAGTTCCAAAAATGTCATAACGTTATCATTCCTAAATGAACGATCTCAAGAGAGTAATAACATAAGAGAACCTATCTATTCTTGAATAGTATTTTCCAATGATGACATGTTCCAAGTCCTCAATTATGATAATTATCTTTGTATCAATCTTTCACAAGTAAAAGTACCAATCTCATAAGATCTCATAAGAGTAACAAGAGAGGTGATGTGCAAGCTAATATATCTATTCCTCATAAGTGAAGATGTCAATCTCATGAAGCAAGAGTGAAGAAGTAATATATATATGTGTGATTCCTATTATGTCATGATCTTCAATATCTCAATCACTCTTAAGAATGGAAGTAAGAATAACAAGAGAAGTAAGAGGTGTATAATTAAGAAGTAAGCATGGGTGGTATCCCAGGGGTTAAATACCTAGCATAGGTCGATCCCGATACATCCCAGGGGCGATATAAAAGCCTAGCATGGGTTATGATGGTACATCCCAGGGGCAACACGAAAGCCTAGCATGGGTTAATATAACATCCCAGGGGCGATAAGCCTAGCATGGGTTAACGATATCCCAGGGGCGACACGAAAGCCTAGCATGGGTTCACATAACATCCTAGGGGTCAAAGCACCTAGCATGGGTTAATCTCATCCCAGGGGTGACAGAATATCCTAGCATGGGTAGAACAATAAAGATGAATAAAAGATGAAGACAAGAGGAGTAAAGAACGTAATATACATGGTTTCCCACATACGGAAAGAGAGTTTATTCACATTTCTGTTCCTTATATTGATTCCATTATTGTTGTTATTATGTATGATGAATTTCTTATGAGCCTTACATATTCAGTACATTCTTCGTACTGACCCCCTCGGGGGAATTACCTTACATGTTGCAGGTGCAGGCATTAGTAGACTTCCTCTGTAGACTGAGGATCCTTTGCAGCTATTTGGTGAGCTCCAGTTGGTTCGGAGCCCCCTGAGTCATAGGTGTATATTTGTTGTGATGTTATCTAAATTGTATAAAGCGGGGACTTGTCCCGACTGTAAGTTGGTCTTGTTGATGCATCTGTTAGAGGCTTTTGTAGACATATGTGGGTATATGGATGTAAGAGATGAGTATGTAGAAACGAATGTCTATTCTGACTTAATGGCCTTAACGGCCAAGTTTCCTAAATAAATATATGTATAGCATATGTTTCCATGTTCAAGTTTTCCGCATAGTTGCATAAGGTTTAATAAGGTTCATACGAAGATATGCATACGAATGAACATAGGCAAAGGTTGATTCTCTCGGGCCTTATCGGCTACGGGTGCCAATCATGTCTCGATGGGATTCGGGGCGTGACAAAAGTGGTATCAGAGCAGTTCGTTCTAAGGGTGTCTACAAAGCCGTGTCCGAGTAGAGTCTTGTTCATGGATGTGTTGTGCACCACATTTATGAGCAGGAGGCTACGGGGCATTTAGGATGTTGTTTGTTTTCTTCATGCTAGATCGTGCAATAGAGCCGGTGTTGTAAGTTGAATTGGACCTGATCATGGTGATTGTTTTTCTTTGGTATAGTTAAAATGCCAATCACGAGAGGAGGTAGAGGTAAAGGGAAGCAGGTGGATGTGCCTGCTGAAGAAGGAATGAGTAGATTACCACCTGACCAAGCGAGTCAAGGTGGAGCTGACGCCGAGATTGCATCGCAGTCTTCCTCTACTTTTCCAGCTCCAGAAGAGCCAAGAGGTAGAGAAGTACCTGCAGAACCGCCAATGAATACCACTGACCAGGATCTTAAAAATGTTGTACACATGTTGACACAGTTAGTGGCGGCACAAAGTCAGGGACGAGCTGGCACAATGACATATGATGATGATGCGGCTAGAATGGCAAGTCGCAGGACACAGGATTTCTTGAAACTGGACCCTCCTATATTCACTGGGTCAGACTTGAAAGCAGATCCACAGGACTTCGTGGATCAAATTCAGAGAGCTTTGGAGGTTATGCATGTGTCCGGGGTGGAAACGGTTGAGTTGGCAGCTTATAGACTGAAGGGTGAGGCGATATTGTGGTATGAAGATTGGAAGAAGTCTCGTGGTATTGGTGCAATGTCACCAAATTGGGAAGAATTTAAAACAGCATTTCTTGATCATTATCTTCCCTACGAGATTCGTGAGGCTCGTGCGGATCAGTTTTTAAATTTACGTCAAGGAAATATGAGTGTTAGAGAGTACAGTTTGCAGTTTAACTCCTTGGCACGATATGCTCCAAATGTGGTGGCCACGATGGAAGATAGAGTACATAGATATGTGGACAGATTAGAGCCTTATTTGGTACGGGACTGTACTATTGCTGCCCTAAATCGCGATATGGATATAGCGAGGATTCAGGCCTTCGCACAAAAGATGGAAGACCAAAGGCAAAGAAAGAGGATACAAAAATCTGAGGAAGGGCCAGCAAAAAGGGCGAGATTTATGGGGCAGTCTATGGTGTCCCCAGGAGAATCTGGATCTCGAATGTTACCGCCTAGACCCTCATTCTCTTATTCCACAGCGGGTGCCCACTCCCAATTTCGAGGGTCTAGAGGTGGTCCATCTGGACAGAATAGTGGAGTGCAAGGTTCACAGACAGTAGGATTTTCTCGTCCTCCATGTCAGCGTTGCGGAAGGTACCATTTAGGTGAATGTCGGTTGGGGACAAATGCTTGTTTTTGGTGTGGCATAGAGGGGCACATAATGAGAGAATGCCCACAAAGGGGTGCGAGTGGTATAGCACGACCTGCGGGATCAACCGCTGTATCATCAGCATCGGTTCCTTCCCCAGGCAGAGGCGTTCAGTCTATGGGTCCTGGTAGAGATATGAGAGGAGCAGCTAGTTCCAGTGGGGCCCAAAATCGTACCTATGCTCTAGTAGACCGACAGAACGAAGAGGCAACTCCTGATGACGATACCGGTAGTTAGGGATATTACTAAGTTTCATGATGTATATATAACTACTCTATCATATGTTACTCCATCAGTTACTATGAACCTAATGGAACACCGGAGTTATTAGTTAAGTCAATGGAATATTTCTATCAGAAAAGTTGGTCTATATCGAAATGGTATGGTCGATATTTGCATGCGTAGATGATTAAGTACTCTTCAAAGCGTTATTTATGAAAGGAAGAAGGAAAAATTGACCCTATACTACATGTCATGTGAAATTGTCGAAAGTGTATAAGAATTTCTTTTCATATTGTTCCCATTGGAAATAAATAAACAAAGTTTGGAGTACCTCACTAGGGAAAAATAGAGATGGTGAGTCTAAACCGACAAGTGTGAAGGTTAATAAAGAGCGACGTACTTTCTGTAAAAGTCCTTTGAAGAAATCAACAAGTAGAGGAGATCACATGGTAAGCTAGAAAAATGATGAAATCGACGACCCTTATTTGTTTCAAAGGGAAGAAAAAGTTCAAAGTGTGGAAGTACACCAATAACAAGTAGGTATCCATGAGCCTTACGTGTATGTATACTCATGTAGAGATGCATTTGTTGTAATTGAAACGACATTGTTAACATTCGAGGACGAATGTTCCTAAGGGGGGGAGAATGTAACACCCCGTACATTCCCAACCCTACTTGATGACATTAAATGCTATGTACTTAGGTATCGAGAGCTATAAGTATGCATTTGGTAATGCTATTGGTGAGCTAAGTGAATTTTGCTCTTGTTATGTGGTTAAACTTGCATAGAAGGTGTTTTGAAATTTTCATTGCACATTTGTGGGGTTCAAAATGAGTCTAAGAAGACCTCTAAACAAAGTATAATAAGGTTAAGAAGTGAGTTAAAGAATGGGACTTGAGTATCTAACCCAAACCCGCGAAGAGAAGTCGAAAAATGGAATTTTCGAAAATTTTGAAGAGGGGTGCGTTTGGGACCGTGCCACGCCGCTCTGGGCTAAAATTTTTAGCCCAGAGGCAGTGGGTTGGCACGCCCAGGAGCGTGCCACCTTGGGTGGGTTTTCCACTTTTTCGAAAGTTGGAAATTTCTAAGTCCCAAGGGTATCCGGGGTCGTACCGAGCCAATTTTTGCTATGTTTCTTCTACAACCAAGAGTATATACATGAAATGAATGAAATATTACATTGGTATGATAAAATTACTCGAGAACGAATTTGGAGCCAAAATGACGATTTTACCCCTATAGTCAAAATAAGCCAAACGTGGCTAGAATCACTTGGTTTTTGGATTGAGGCTATGGATATGAATAGCATGAGTGGAAATATTATTGTCATACCTATGAGACGACTTAAACAAGAGAAATTATTGATTTTATCGGGTTAAGTGAATTGGGCCCAAAAAGGGCCCAAAAATGAAATGAAAGCATGGCCCAAAATGGGTCAAATGACCCATTCTTGCCAAGACCTTCTAGAATGCCACATTAATGACTTAAGGATGGACTCAAGGCCTAAATAAAGGGGAAAAATGCTGATTTTATTGAAGAGAAACACACATGCTTTTTCTATCTTTTTCTAGAAATTTCCCAAGAACATCTCTTTGGCTTTCAAAACCCTAAGGCACTTCTTGGAGCAAGATCATCATCTTTCAAGCTTGGGTAAGTGAATATTATTGTACTTTAACATATTATAAGCATGAGAGAATATGTATATCATGTTTTTTATGGTTGAAATGTTGGACATGGCACTTTGTGCTTTTGTATAAGATTTGTGATCCATGGGATTTGAGCTTGAATTTGGACTTGTGCCTTTGATGAAAGATCATGGTATGGATAAAATATGAACGTCTATGGTGTTATTTTTGTTATTAAATTTGTTATTTTCTATAAGTGCAAATTGTGGGATTTTGGCCGATTTGTGCTATGAAGTGTATTAAGGTGAATTGATGGATTGTTTGTGATGTGGTGTGGATAAGAAAGTGTAAAGGGGACGTGTTGTGGTGGAATGTATTGATTATCATGTATTGGTCAATGTTGGGAATATTGGAGGATTTTTGGAATAATGATTTTATCAATGGTTTTGTTAAGAGGGAAAGGACATGTTAAAGCTAAACATGTGACTTATTGTTGTTGTATGCCATTATAGGGTAATTGGTGGTTAATGTTGGTTTCGTTATAAACTTGTGTTGTAGAGCGAAACATAAGGAAGGAGCAGTAATATTGTATGCACGTCTAAGATTGTGTATTCTTATAAGAATACAAGGTATGTGAGGTTCCTTTTTCCATATCCTTCTGCAACATGTTGTTCACATTGACATTGGACTTGTTTCAATTTCGAGAGGTTTGAAGTATCTCAAATTCAGGTTGACGTATATTGTTATTCATATGTGTCCTATTCTCAAATGCATGATGATTCTTTTGTCTCTTGTTCATTGAGTGAAGTTCCAAAAATGTCATAACGTTATCATTCCTAAATGAACGATCTCAAGAGAGTAATAACATAAGAGAACCTATCTATTCTTGAATAGTATTTTCCAATGATGACATGTTCCAAGTCCTCAATTATGATAATTATCTTTGTATCAATCTTTCACAAGTAAAAGTACCAATCTCATAAGATCTCATAAGAGTAACAAGAGAGGTGATGTGCAAGCTAATATATCTATTCCTCATAAGTGAAGATGTCAATCTCATGAAGCAAGAGTGAAGAAGTAATATACATATGTGTGATTCCTATTATGTCATGATCTTCAATATCTCAATCACTCTTAAGAATGGAAGTAAGAATAACAAGAGAAGTAAGAGGTGTATAATTAAGAAGTAAGCATGGGTGGTATCCCAGGGGTTAAATACCTAGCATGGGTCGATCCCGATACATCCCAGGGGCGATATAAAAGCCTAGCATGGGTTATGATGGTACATCCCAGAGGCGACACGAAAGCCTAGCATGGGTTAATATAACATCCCAGGGGCGATAAGCCTAGCATGGGTTAACGATATCCCAGGGGCGACACGAAAGCCTAGCATGGGTTCACATAACATCCTAGGGGTCAAAGCACCTAGCATGGGTTAATCTCATCCCAGGGGTGACAGAATATCCTAGCATGGGTAGAACAATAAAGATGAATAAAAGATGAAGACAAGAGGAGTAAAGAACGTAATATACATGGTTTTCCACATACGGAAAGAGAGTTATTCACATTTCTGTTCCTTATATTGATTCCATTATTGTTGTTATTATGTATGATGAATTTCTTATGAGCCTTACATATTCAGTACATTCTTCGTACTGACCCCCTCGGGGGAATTACCTTACATGTTGCAGGTGCAGGCATTAGTAGACTTCCTCTGTAGACTGAGGATCCTTTGCAGCTATTTGGTGAGCTCCAGTTGGTTCGGAGCCCCCTGAGTCATAGGTGTATATTTGTTGTGATGTTATCTAAATTGTATAAAGCGGGGACTTGTCCCGACTGTAAGTTGGTCTTGTTGATGCATCTGTTAGAGGCTTTTGTAGACATATGTGGGTATATGGATGTATGAGACGAGTATGTAGAAACGAATATCTATTCTGACTTAATGGCCTTAACGGCCAAGTTTCCTAAATAAATATATGTATAGCATATGTTTCCATGTTCAAGTTTTCCGCATAGTTGCATAAGGTTTAATAAGGTTCATACGAAGATATGCATACGAATGAACATAGGCAAAGGTTGGTTCTCTCGGGCCTTATCGGCTACGGGTGCCAATCATGTCTCGATGGGATTCGGGGCGTCACATGTAATTTGAAATAAATTAGGCACTTGTAAATTATGAACATAAATTTTAAGAAACGCTATAATAGTATTAATAATAATAATAAACTACAGATGATGCCTTTACAAATCACGAATATGGATTAAAAAATACTGGCATAAATAATTTAGTAATATGATTATGTAATATAATATCTTTAAATTAGTAAAATATATATATACTATATGAAATTGATGATATAAATAAATAAAATAAAAATACATTAAATATTTTAAAATTAGGAATGCAAAACAAATGTCAAAAGTTATTTAGTACTAGAATAATGACTAACGAAATATTAATATTCAAAAATAGTTTTTTTTATAAAATAACAGCATGGGAGGGATATTGGGAGGTCAAATTGGGTGTCAACAAGGGGTTTATTAGATCGAGCATCTCGCCTTGGGATGCTCCTACTCTGTTTGTGAAGAAAAAAGATGATTCTATGCATATGCGTATCAATTACCTGCAACTTAATAAGGTGATAGTGAAGAGTAAGTACCCTATGCCGCGTATCAATGATCTATTTGTCTAGCTACAGGGTTCAGCCATATTTTCTATAATTGATTTGAGATCTGGCTACCATCAGTTGAGGATACGGGCTATAGATATCCTTAAGACAACCTTCCGGACTCTCTACAGCCAATACGAGTTCCTGGTGATGTCCTTTGGGTTGACCAATGACCCAACAACGTTCATGGACTTGATGAACCAAGCTTTCAGGCCCTTATTTTTACATTTTTCCTATTTTTTATTTAATATTTTTAAATTTAAATATTTTTTATAGTTACATTATTCATACAAATACGTACCTAATTGTTGGTTTAAGGTCATTTCATATGTTGGGAATATTTTTTTAATGTTTCCATCTATTTGGACTCCTTCTTGATTGTGTTTATTGGTGACATCCTTATTTACTCGAGGAGGAGGGAGGAGTACGAGCAACATTTGAGGACTGTGCTCCACATTTTGAGAGATCAACGACTTTATGTCAAATTCTAAAAGTGCGAGTTCTAGCTTGAGTCAGTAGAATTCTTGGGGCACGTGGTGTCCAAGGATGGGATTATGGTTGACCCGACAAAGATTGAATAGTTCGTGATTGGGCCAAGCTTACATCTCCGACCAAGGTTTATAGCTTTATTGGGTTGGCAGGCTACTATAAATGGTTCATCAAGGGATTCTCTTCTATTGCAGCACCTATGACTAGATTGCTAGGCAATAGGTCCCATTTCAGTAGTGCAATGAGTGTGAGGCGAGCTTTTTGAAGCTTAAGGCCTTACTCACTTCATCTCTTATTCTGACTCTTCCAGTTGAGAGCTAGGGGTTTACAATATATTATGAAGCTTCAAGCATTGGTTTGGGTTGTGTTCTGATGCTGCATGGCCGAGTTATAGCATATGTTTCGAGACAACTGAAGGTTCACGAGTGTAACTACCCCACTCATGAATTGGAGTTGGCAGCAGTAGTTTTTATGCTTAAGATCTGGAGGCATTACCTTTATGCTGTTCGTTGTGACATATTCACCAATCACCATAATCTTCAGTACATTCTGACTCAGAAGGATCTTAATTTAAGACGGCATAGGTGGCTTGAGTTGCAGAAGGACTATGACTTCTCTATTCTGTACCATCCGGGCAAGGCAAATATGGTAGTGGATGCCTTGAGACGAAAGGCAGTGAGTATGGGGAGCTTGACCTTTTTTTCTATTTCAGAGCGACCGTTGGCCTCGGACATTCAGTTCTTAGCCAACAGGTTTATTCGGCTTGATATTTCAGACTACAAGAAGATTCTTGCTAGTGTTGAGGCTAGGTCTACTTTGTTGGAGCGGATTCAAGGTTGGTAATTTTAGGATAGTGGGTTGTGTGGTATCCAAGATTAGGTGAGAAGGGGTGAGTTCACGAGGGCTTCCCTAGATTCTGAGGGTATATTGAGATTCGACAATTGTATATGTGTTTCGAAGGTTGGAGGTTTAATTTAGTGGATGCTTCAGGAGGCTTATAGCTCCAGATATTCTATTTACCCTGGGATAGCTAAGATGTATAGAGATTTAAGGTAGCATTGCTAGTGGATTGGTATGTGGAGAGACATAGCAGAGTTCGTAGCTCAGTGTTTGTGTTGTCAGCAGGTAAAGGCCGAGAATTTAAGACTAGATGGTTTGCTTTAGAGGCTACCCATTCCTGAATGGATATGGGAGCGGGATACTATGGACTTCATAGTTGGTTTGCCTCATACTTCCCATGGTTTTGATAGCATTTAGGTCATTGTAGATCGATTGACCAAGTCTGCTCATTTCATCCCTATTCAAACTTCCTACAGTAGCGAGAGGTTGGCTCGAATCTATGTTTGAGAGGTAGTTCGCCTTCACGGGGTGCCCATATTTATTATTTTAGATAGAGGTTCTCATTTCACCTTTAGCTTCTAGAGGTCATTTCAGGAGGAGTTGGGTACCCGAGTCGACCTTAACACCGCTTTTCATCTACAAACTGACGGACAGTCAGAATGGACTATTCAAGTTTTGAAGGATATACTCCGAGCATATGTCTTGAACTTTGGAGGTTAGTGGGAGCATTTCTTAACTTTAGAAGAGTTTACCTACAATAATAGCTACCATTCGAGTATTCAAATGGCACCATTCAAGGAATTGTATGGTTGGCGGTGTCGATCTCCGGTTGGTTGGTTTGAGACTTTAGAGTTTAGGGCATGAGGTACTGATCTACTTCAAGATTCATTTGATAGAGTTTGGGTTATTCAAGATAGGCTACGGGCAACTCAGAGAAGGCAGAAGAGTTATGCTGATTGTAGGCTTCATGCTTTGAGATTTGGAGTTGGTGGTCGGGTTTTCCATCATGTGTCGCCCATGAAGGGCGTGATGAGGTTTGTGAAGAGTCATTCCTAGGTATATAGGGACATTCGAGATCCTTCAGATGGTTGGGGAGGTATCTTATGAGTTAGCCTTGCCTCCAGTCTATTCAGCTATTCACCCTATTTTTCATGTGTCGATGCTTCGACGCTGCATCCTAGATGAATTTCACGTGCTTCGGTAGGACTTGATTCAGTTGGATGAGAGATTGAACTTCATGGAGGATTCAGTTTCTATTCTAGCTAGAGATATCAGACGGTTGCATTCCAGAGAGATTTCTATGGTTAAGGTTCAGTAGAGACACCATCCAGTTGAGGAGACTACCTAGGAGATCGAGCATGATATACGAACTCAGTATCCTCACCTGTTCGAGCCTTCAGATATTTCTTATTTCTTTACTTTTGCAGATGAAAGTCCTTTTAGTAGAGGATGTTGTATTGACCCTTCGGGTCATTTTCCATATTTCCATGTTTTTTCTGCGTTTAGAGCCTTTCTATTGCTGCCCAAGTTACTTATGACTTGCTGGGACTGACAAGCGGTTTTCGGGCAGTTTGTTTGAGAATTTTATTCATAGCAAATGTGTTGTGAAATATTTGAATTAAATTAGAATTTGGTAAAAGATATATTTTATTACCTTTCTAAATTATTTTAGATATTTATGAAAATTCTTTAGTTATGATATAATTATATTATTTTATAATAGATTAATAATTTAATAATATTTTAAATGGAGATATTGAGTCTATTTATGTTGAAATTATCTTATTATTTGATAGAGTTTTTATTCAAAATAATTTTCTATTAATTATGATATGTTCAAAAATTTATATTTATTTTATCATGAATCTAAGTAGTGCCTGATACATACATGTGTGTGTGTGTGTGTGTGTGTATTGACAGACGTCACATGTATATCCATTAATTGAAAGGAGTGGCCTTTTCTTGTTACATGTATATACAAGTGTCAATTAAAGTATTATTTCATCCATAGTGGATTAAGCAGTAGGTATTAATGAGCTTGTCAATCTAATTGTCGGCCAATACCGCCTAACGTTTATGACATATATATATTTGATATATTCTTTGCTTTTATTCATTTTACTCTTAGAAAGCCATTATACACATGTTGTTATATATATTTGTATGTATATATTAGAGAGGGTTTTCGTGAGAATATCCATTTGACGTTATAGTTGGTCCCCTAGAGAAAAATCAAATTATCAATCTCAAGTGTTTAAGCTCAGATTCTTGTATTAAGGTCGGACCTACGAGGATTTTTCTCAACTCTTGGAGGTTATTGACGCGGCAGTTTGTTGAGGTCGATTAGAGGGGACGAGTAGCTCGTGGTCGATCCGAGGATGTTGTCCGGCCCTCAGGTAGGCTATGCTTACCTTTCTTTAGACTTTGCTCTGTTATTGCATTGGTGTGGTATTGTGCTACTTGTTGGTGGGTATTTATGGCTCGGATAGTTGCTTAGACAATTCCTGATTATTTTAGCCGTTTAGGGGATGGTAGGATAGATTTTGGCCTTGAATTTACTGAGGCTGGTAGTTAATTCTCCTTTATAACTTGGTTTAGCTTATTCGGGGCCCTTGGGATTGAACATAGAAGACTTAGTCTAGGCTTGGGTAGCTGCTTTCCTTAGGTTGGATTTTGGGGACTTGTAATTAGCTTTATCGCCCTTTTTTTAAGGTAAAGTACCTTAGGATAGTGCCTGGTCCTATATTTAATAGCATTAAAGCATCTAGGTGGGAAAGTTATCGGGACTAGAACGGTTTGCTCATTATATTGTCGTTGTTAACTTGGTATTCCTGGCATTTAGCCCTTTTGGCCCTAATTCGTGACCTTTGACTTGATAATAGTAACCTTGCCCTCATTTAAATGAAATTGGCCTTCTAAAATGGAAACATGACTGGATAGAATTGGAATAAATCAGACCTCTGGACTATTGTTACTTATCTTTTATTAGTTCTGGTTTGAGTATGGCACGTGGGTTACTGTTTGTTACTTGATAGTTCCAGTTATAGTATTTACCATTTGTTAGTTTTGGTTCGAGTCCGGCACCTAGTTATACTGGCTATTATATTTTAGTTCCAGTTCGTTTTCTGCATCCAATTGTACAACTTATTACCTGTTAGTTTCGATTCAAGTCCTACATTCACTTTTATTGACGTGAAATTGAGAAATCTGGGTTGGGATTGGTATGTTCACTTTGACTGGAGTTTTGGGGGAGACTACTTTGTATATTTTGGCACTATCTAGTTCTCTTTTTGATATAGTAACTATTATACTGACCTTAACAGGTCTTGGGGGATTCGTTTGTGTATTTTATCCTTTTCCTATCTTGTACAACATGCTTATATATATATATATATATATATATATATATATGTAATGACCCTCCAGGTCATTTTCTCGATTCTCATGCGTTCTGAAATTTTGAGCCTTCCCACAGTGGCTACATGTCATTTATGACTTGCAAGAACTGTCAGTTCGGTTATCTGACAGTCCATTTGGATTTTAGGCTCATTTCCCTGTTTGAAGCTTTGGTTGTTAAGAAATTGGTCTCAGATCAAAACTCCTGGTAAACGATCTCAGATGGAAATTCTGACAGTGCCATCAGCTCCGAAACGTTGATTTTAGGCTAGAGGGACCCTTGGTTCAGGTCCCAAGGCTTTCGGACTCATTTTGGACTATTGATTGGAAATTGGTTAACACGGAACTATAGGTGTGGGCCCCACATTTAGTCAAAATTACCTGGTATGGAAATTTTGATGATTCCATTGGATCCGGAACTTGTTTTATGATCAATTTGCACTATTGGTTCATGTTCATAGTGTTCCGGATGAGTCCGAGGGTCAAAAACAAGTTTTGGAAGTTGCTAGTGCTGGTGTGGCTGTTTTAGCGGCTGTTGGCCATTTGACCGACCGCTAAAGCCATCATTTGACCGCTTTAGCGATACTTTTACCCTCTGATCAGGCCGCTTTGCGGCCATCACTGAGTATAAGACCCAAACCAAACCCATTTCGTATTTTTAACATTCTGGGAGCTAGGAAGCTCTTAGGCGATTCTTGATGCGTTGGTCTCGTATGATCATTGTCTATGTGATTTTACCTTCACTTATCCCATTTTCCAAGAATATACATTTTGTTTTTCCTGATTTTCGACTAAAATTGCGATTCAAAAACCCTTTTTCCGCCATTGTTGGAGCTTGGATCGTGGGGAAGTGTGGGGAATCATTCTTGAGACTAAGGTAAGTTGTTTTAATATCCCTTGATCATTCTCATTATTTTCCTCATAGAATTCTGCTCTTTTCCTTGTTAATTCTTATAATTTAGGTCTTTGAAATCCTAATCTTTGGGGACTGATTTGAGCCTCAATTTACGCTACATTTGTGCTCAACTTTTGAGCACATATTCCTTATCATTCGAGGGACCTCGTGATGGATTCAATTTTGGAATTTCGTTAGCGGACCCCACGGGCCCACTATTGACCCAATTTTGGACCCGGAGTTTTATATTACAATATGGGTATCGTTTTACTCATAATGACGTATAGGTTACTATTTTGATAGTGTGGCATCAATTCGAGATCGTGGAACAGGGTCGAGCGATTTGTGGACACTTCAAGAATTGCGGTTCGACATCGAGATAGGCTTCAGTCTACTTTTCTCCATGATATTGTGTATAGTATAGACTACATGCTAGGTAGGGAATATAGGATATGATTGTGGCTAGTATATCATGACCTATTTCATGGAATTTGGGGTAGAGATATGACCCGAACCCTAGGATAAATACTTATTATGTCCATAGAGCCCTATTGCCCTTAAATATAAGCATGGTAACCATAACTGATGATTAAGGATCCCTTGTTATGAGACTCACCATTTGTCTTAGCGATTCGGGAGGTTTTTCCCCCGATTAGATCCTTGTGGTGGCTTTATGCCCTTGATTATTGTGGTTGCCCGGGTTATGAGACCTTGCTATATTGGTTATATACTTTTGGGCTCGAGACCGTGATTATGAGGCTAGTTGGACTTTGGTGAGTATTCTGCCCTTAGCAAGGGTAAGATTATTATTTATAGACTCTTGGGTGCTTATGGTTATGTTGTCTGGATACTGGTGATGGCATGCATACTACCTGGTGCAGTCATGCTCATTTAGTGGTACGATTCCGACCAAAACCTTGATTTTACTATTGTTTTCAAAAAAGGGATTTATTCCCACTTTTCACTTTTAAAAGGGTTATTTATAACGGGAATCATACCACCTTATTTACTGGATTATGAGCTTTTGGAACTGAAAATGATGTTTTAGAACTCCGACCGAGGATGATTCCGATCCATTATTTATCCACTCATTTTACCATTACTATTTACTTCGGTCGAGGTATATTCCGACCCTTTGTACATGATTTAGTCCCGAGCATGATCTCGAGCAATGGATTTACTGATTTATATCCTTTTAGCCACAGTTCGAGTCCGTGCACTAATTTTATATATATATATATATATATATATATATATATATATATATATATATATATATATATATGGCACTGGATGGAGTAGATGGATCATGATGGTTATTGAAAGTCCTGGATCGGGATCAGGCAGTGTCTATGGATTTTTTCGAATCCCCTAGGGGGCCCCTTCGTCCGAGAGTCGTCAAGCCGGAGAAGCCTGGTCTCCGTAGGTCCTACCTTTGCGAGCTAGGTGAGCTGGAGGAGGTATATACACTTGGTATGGTATGGTTTGAGATTGTGGAACCGGTTCGAGTCCGGTGTCCCCGGTATGCTTTGAGATTGTGGAACTGGTTCGAGTCCGGTGCCCCCGACATGGTTATAGCATTTCATTTTATGTTGTATTCATCCATTCATATGAATTTCCTATCACCAGTATAGTTGTTTGGCGCCTGTATCTATCGGTCTTATGGGGGGCTGTATAGGTACGGGTTATGTTTGCTGTTTGCAGAGTGTTTCTGTGAACCTTCCGGACTTATGGAGGTCTGGTTAGGTACTTGTTTGCCCGGACTAGCCGGTTACTTTATTATTGTTTGTTATGGTTAGTTCGTGGCAGGTTGGTTGTGGACTAGTACCTAAGATTAGAGGTACGTTTCTGATTCCTTTATCCTTTTGGTAGATTATATTATGGTTGGTTACCCCCGAGATTTGTCACCCTTTGGGTATAGGCTTGATGAGGCTAGTGATGGCTCCTTTACTTGGCTATGGACCTTGAGGTGTTAGGTTGACTCCCTCAGGTAGTTACCTTTGAGTTAGACTTATATGTCTACTTATATGTATGGTATCACCGGATATCCCTCTCTTTCCTTATCTATTTACATTATATATGTATCCTTTGGCCTTGTACTACTATTATATATCCTTCTTTCACTCTTCATTTGTATATTGGCTAGAGATATACGGTATTGCACTTTAGTTCCTGAATGATGTCAGGATAGGATAGTTATCCCTATTGCTCCATTAGCATTGTTATGCCTAGTTTCGTGGATAGTTGCTTGTAGTCACTTTCATGCCTTCATGTTATTTATGCTTACATTATTTCTGGAGCTCAGTCGGCCGTTGCCTACTGAGTACCACGTGTTTGGTACTAATACTACACTTCTGCAGCCTGCAGGTCATAGTGTGAGTTATCGCCGTTGATGTGTGTATGTTGTGCGGAGCAGCTATGGATTGGAGACATGGGGTGAGCTCCCGACGTTTTGGAGTATTCCTACTCTCCCTCTTATTGTTAGACTGTTCTCTATGTTGTTTCAGTGATGGCTTGTATACATACATTTTTCCTGTATTTCACTTGTACTCCTGATGTATTAGAAGCTCTTATACTGGCTCCACCAGGTTTTGGGTTTATATTAGCTTTGTTATTATATTTATTCCGTTGTTTCCTTTATTTGTTTTGGTACTCCGTTACTAGCCGTTTTGGACTATGGGTTGGCTTACCTACTGGTGGGTTATAGTAGGTGCCATCATGACCTATGAAATTGGGTCGTGACAATATATATATATATATATATTCCTCTTCTAGTTGCATATTGTTATTGTCTTATCCCTATTTCTTTATCTTTCGTGTTTTAGCTCATTACTCGCCGTTTCGAGCTATGGTTTGGCTAATCTACTGGTTTGTTGAATTAGGTGTCATCATGACCTGAGAAATTGGGTCGTGACATTTTGTCATCAGTAAATTGACAAAAATATTTGTTAAGTTGTATAAATATAATTATATTATAAAATATAACACAATCATCTGTGAGACATATATTCACAGTAAGATACTGTCGTACTTCATGAAAAATATGACACTCTATTATATCAAGAAAAATAATAAAAGTGCAATTCTAAAAGAAAACAATATAATTGTTACTAATTCACTACCGAACCAAAAGCCAAGTAGTGCAAAAAAAAAATGAGTTCATATAAAAAAAAGATAACCTTGAATTCGTATGTGTACATACTTACAGGGCAATTCAAAAACTAAATGAATTGCGTAAATGAAAATTTGAAATCATCAAATAAAAATTCAATAAGATAAAAGTATTTCCAATCGTTAAATAAAAAGGAAACAAGGAAGCATAAATATTGCTCATTTTACATAGGTTCAACTTCCACCATTTGCAGTGACGTACGCATAATTTTTTGTAAGCGGTGTCTACATTTTAAAAAATAAGCAAATAAATAATTGATACAATAACATTATATTAATTAAAAAACTACATAAGTGTATTAATAAATTAAAACATAAATCAAGTAAACTACTATAACTCCTTGATGAGTTTTCATATTTTAAAAGGTATTTATAATAGCCTCATTGTAGATAGTACCAAATACTACTTTTGTTTCTATATAATGCACCAACAACTAATTAAAAAATCATCATCCATTCGATTCCGTAAATTAGTCTTAATCAACTTCATCGACAAAAGTAAAGCGAATTTAACAAGCTGAAACACAAGACGATAAGTTCCATACTTCTTTGTCTCTACGAGTATATTGAAATTGCAAAGTGAAATGATTACTTTTCAATTTAGGTTTAGCTTTAAGCTTAATTACAAGTAATTTAATTCTTATAGCACTACATAAATCGAATCCCAGTTCAACTGGCTTATTTTATCTTAATTTGACTAGGAAATGGAGGTTGGAGGTTCAAAACTCCTTAACAACAAATTTTTAACACACAGAACACTAGTTAGAAAAAGGTGCTTGTAGAGGCTCGAACAACCATCAGGCCAAGGAAGACCATACGTTTCAGCTATGTTTTTTATATTATTTATAGTCATATTCTGTATTTTTCAGATTATTTATATATACAATATTAAAAAATTTCAACGAAGCAGTATCGTATGACATCCCTGGGCATAGGATGGGTCCGCCCTTGACCATTCGTATGATTAGACAACAAATCAACAAATAAAGGTTTTTTGAAACCAAAACATTTTCAACAAAATAAAAAAAGAGAATTATTACTCAACCGTACCTAAATTTAGCTTCTGCTGCCCATAAAATTAGATGCACAATGAATGTGAATATATGATTGATATATATATTGAAATAATTAGGAGAGGTGAAAAAATTTATAGTAATTGATTTGGATATAATATTTAATGAAAAGTTACGTCTTTTTGGGTTCTTCAATATAGCACAAAAATAAAAGAAATAAAAAGAAAATTAAAAAGTGTAAAGGTTGTAACTGATTTGACATTTTATAATGAAGAATAATGCCACTCTGATTTATTGACGTAATTGATAAGAATATGAGTCCAAACTGATGAATAGTGCATCTTATGAGTTGGCGTAAAACATAAATATATAGATACTGTCGTTCGTGATCAGAACTAACTTTTACAACTTCCAGGCAACGTTCCCTCTCGCTGCTTTAATATTCCTTTAATAGAGTATTTATGGCCTCTTCAATTTAGTTACGAAAGAAAAGATAAAAAATTAAATTTGTTACTTATTTAATATTTAATTAAATATTTATAATATATTAATTTAGCGTAGGGGTAAAATGGTAATCTAACTTTTAACTTTTTTGGTTCCCACTTTTAGTCGAACTAGTTTCTGGGAACGTGCGTTACACGTTTATTTCAAAATACTTGACACAAATTTTGTATTCCAATTGATAAGTTTTAAATTGAACATATATTAATGAACTTTCTCTATGCTATGAATTAAAAATCCTAACATAAAAAAAAGTGACAAATGGCTAATTTGAGCTCAAATCAAATAAAAAAATTACGACAATAAAAAATGTATAAAAAATTAAATATGAAAAAGTCTAATTGAGAGAAAACATAAAAATTAAACAGAGATTAAAACCTACAACATCTCATCCTTCTTAAACTTAAATCATAACAATATACATGGGGAGAAAAAAAAGAATCAATGCATAATCTATTCTTTGTTTCTTGTTTTCATCATTTATTAAGAAATATTTTTGAAGTGCTAAATTTACTCTATTCATGATATCCATAATATTGAAACTATTATCTTTATAAGTATACTCTGCATGAAAGGAAAAGAGGAATGAAAAGAAGACAAAACGTATTTGTCTCAATGACTAACTCAATGTAGTAGATGCTAAACTTATCATTTGCTTAAAAAAAGTGTTGAAATAATATGGAAAAAATACTAAATATATAAGCGCACTATAGATTATTTTTGATGAATAAGTGACCAGGTTATCAAAGTCTAGTTAATTTGTTACCTAATCAATCCTGATATTAACTATGATACATAACTGAAGAGAGAGTGATATGGACTGCGTACACTTTACCCCCCAAACCCCACCTGGTGGGAATACACTGGGTATGATGATGATGACATAACTGAAGAGAGAAAGAAATATCAAATTAGTGTTTGAGTGACTCATGTTTATATTTGTGCGTATGGATATATTAATTGAAAATTTTTTAAGCCGGAGAATTTATAAAATTGTGCAACAAAATAGTTGCTAGAAACCTATATGTATTGCAGCTTAAATAAAATTAAGGATAAACTTGGCCCCTTTGAAGAGATTTTTAGGGTAGCTTTTTGACATAATTACTATATATTTTATCTTGTTGTGGTCCGAATTATATATTATATTTTAACTATGGCTGCTTCATTCTTTTACGTATTTTTTTTTTCTAAAAAAAACATATACACGACCTTTGCTAACCAAAAGAATAAGAAAACGAATAAATGTTTTATCCAAACTCAGAAATATGTCGAAAAACCGGGAACAACTTCATTTCATAGCTAAGAAAACAAAAAATAAATTGATATTAACATTTAGCATGATGGGCTTTAGTAAACTAAGATAAAAAACAAGCATAAATACTTGAGTTGAAACTCTAAGAGTATAATACTGTTTAAATTCATCTGAAGAATCCTTTGAAACTGATACAACAAAAGCAAAAAAGTATGCTAGTAAGAATGTGAGATTTTGCTCTCCGCGCGGTAGCGATATTTCTTGTATTACTGATTTTTCCCCATCATATATTCTTAGGGCAATCTCATTACTTGTAAGAGAAAATATTCTTGAAGATGATTTTAATTAGAAAGAAGAAGAAAAAGAAAGTTTGAGTAGCCATCAATCATATATTTTCTCATTATATAGAGTTTAAAATGACTTTTCATATAACGTACCATCAATAATAAATAAGTGGTTACAAAGTATTCAACCACAAGAATATACATTTTTTTTCATGTACGTTCATATACATTGTATATGATGACAAGAACTTCAGTAGCTTCATAAATAGACTAAAATATAAATTTAATTTTTCACAAAATTATTTCAATCCTAAATGTTTGGAATTCTGAAACTTCTTTTTTAATGCATACAATGAAGACTGACGTTTCAAATGAATTGGGTATTAGTGAATTACTTTTGCAACTCTCAGATTATCCTGAAAGCATAATAATTTGTTAATAAGTGGTTGACTACTTTCTATTATAATTGTTTCATCTATCATTTATTGATAGGTAATGTACTATTTGATACAAAAATTTGTACATGAATAATGTTAAGATGAGGGGGTAAAAAGGTTGTTCAATATTTGATGAATATTTTGGTAAATCAACTTTTTCAACTTTTTTGCTCCCACTTTTAGAATAGTATAGATATGATATGATTAATTGAAACTTGACCAGTTGATTTCTACATTTGTAGTGAATAACATGGAACCTGACATTTTCTAAAGCAATAAACTGATGCACTGCACTCATTTTAAACTAAAACTTGGTTTCAAAGTAGATAGAAATCAAATATCCTTAACAAGATGGGGGTAAACATAAGCAACTGCATACTAGAGTCTGCTAAACAGTTGTACTGCCCCATCTTTTTTTTTTATAAAAAAAATCAACAGTGGCATCAAGAGCTTCATTGATCTTACGGTATCTGTGAGTTCTTCCAAAGAACTATCATATAATTTTTAACCCGTCAGGGCCATTTTCAACCATATCATTTAAAACCCATTTTCAACCATGACAAGTAGCAGTCTCTCTTTGAATGCCCCAAATATTTCCACTGGCGAAAACTATCAGATTTAGTGTAATGACCTTCCCGGTCATTTCCCTTGTTTTCGTGTGTTCTCAGCGTTTAGAGCTTTTCTATAACTGTCCCAAGTAATTTACGACTTGCTGGGACTGACAGTTCGATTCCCTGGCAGTTCGTTTGAGAATATTATTTAGATCGAGCACGTTGTAAAATATTAAATTAAATTAGAATTTGGTAAAATGACATAGTTAATTACCTTTCGAAAATATTTATGCTATTTATAAAACTCTTTAGTTAGGATATATCTATACTAATTTATAATAGTTTTATAACTTATTAATAAATAAACGGAGATAGTAAATCTAAATATATTAAAATAATATTTTTATTTTATAGAGGTTTTGTTAAAAATAATTTTCTATTAATTATGATATATTCAAAAAGTTGTATTTATTTTACCACGAGTCTATGCAATACCCGAATATATATATATAATGAGATAAGAATTTGATGGCCACCTCCACCTCCACTCCACGTGGGTATCAATAGTCATGTTTTGACATGTAGTTTATTATTTTGGTAGCGTGGCAGCAGTCTGAGGCCTCTCGGAAGGGAAAGGCTCCTATTTAACTGGCTTTAGCGAGCGTTCGGCGGCGTCCAGGTAGGCTAGGTTTACCTTCCTTTACACTTAGATTGGGCTAATGTATGATATATGTATGCTATTGTGCTGGTATTGTGGGCTGATATTATAAACTTGGTGGTGGTGGTTTGCTGTGATTTAGGCCTTCTAGGCCGGATAGGGCTATTCGGATACATTCTAGGCCCGTTATCCTCGAGGTACACCACAGATGACCTATTTGGGGCCGGATAGTATTGTTGTGTTAATTTCTGGTTGGGGAATGTTATTGTTGGACCTTAGTCCAGGCTTAGGCAGACTTAGCCCAGACTTAAACAGGTATATCTAGACTTGGTTTTTGGGACCCGTTAGTGGGCCCGTTACCCTTTTAGTCGACTTGTCAGAACTTTGACATCTTTGGGCTTAGTTAAGCCCTCTATGACCTGTTAGGGTTGTGACGGGATTGAGTCACCCCAATTATACGCGATTGGCCTCTTTAGCCTTGTCGGTCCCTGATAGCACCGTATTTGACCGGGATCGGCTAGTTTGATTTAGAATACGAACCTACCTTTCCATGACTTCTAATATACCCAGACTTATATTTACATATTGCTTATATTAGATATTTGACCTAGAAAGACCCCGAGATTTACTTGTAGCATGTTGTGGGGTTAGCTTCTGTACCTATATACTAGTATTGACTTGGGCCTAGGGCGTTCCCCGTTTATCTGATATGATATGACATTTGATTCTGTTCTGGTTACTGGCTATGATGAGTTCCGGTTTGAGTCCGGCTACTGATTCAGGTATGATGATTTTGGTTATTGACCATTGGGTGTTCCGGTTCAAGTTCGGCCCCGGATTGAGGTACACTATGAGCTCTGGTACTGGGTACCGTGATTATGATACCGTTTTTCTCTGAGTTCCGATTTGAGTCGGGCAGATATGATATATATATGGCCTATTATTATTACCCACTGCTTCCGGTTCGACTCCGGCGTCTGGCCTCTTGTTATTACCCGTTGGTGCCGGTTCAAGCCCGGTGCACTCTTGTTGGTTATTGTGGTTACTGGATACTGATACAGCTTCGAGACACTGGTGACTATGCATTTACTATTTTTGTGTGTCCTGCCGGTTTATGGGGGCCAAACTGGGTTATTGTTTTCTTTCGTGTGCCTATCGGGTTTATGGGGGCCCAGATAGTTTATGTTTGACTTGTGTGTTTACTTACACATTTATTTACTCAATTATTTGGTATCACATTTATTTATTTCCTAAGCATATCTACACGCCTCGGCAGTTGCTTATGTATTTATTACTTATACCCCGGACTTAGCATGCACCCTCGCATTTTAGCTTGCTTATATTATATTGAGCTCAGTTGGCCGATGATGCCTACTGAGTACCTGTTGACCCGGTACTCATACTGCACTTCTGCATCTTTTTCCCCGATGCAGATCCGGGCACTAGTCGGCGAGTTTGACGTGACTCTCTTTCCAGCACTGACTCCGGAGCAGGGTGAGCTTACTGACGTCCGAGGCAGATCCTACTCCATCTCTATTGTATAGTCTTTTGCTCTCGAGACTGTAGTACTTGTTGTATATATTTGGTTTTTGTCTTGTTTTTTTTGACATGTCTAGTAGTGGCTCTTGTACCGACTTCACCAGGTCTTGGGAGGGGTCTTGACTTTATACATATTGTCCTCTTCCTTCTCAGTCTCGGTATGGGTATATTTTGATTCTGTTTGTTTTTATATGTCTAGCATGCTTATTAGTACGGTTACTTCCATCTCATCTCTGTTATCTAAGATTCCGCCCGTTAGCCCATCGCTTGTCACTCCGGGCTAGGGTTTGGCTTGCCTATTGGTGGGTTACGGTAGGTGCCATCTTGACTCAAATATTGGGTCTCGACAGCTTGGTATTAGAGCCTAGGTTGTATAGGTAGTGTTGGTAAATGAGCCAATGTGTGGTAGAGTCCTGCGGATCGGTGCAGGGATGCCTGTATCCTATCCTCGGTAGGCTACAGAGCATTCTTAGGGGAGTCTCTCATTTTCTTGACTCATGTCCGTGCGTCGGGTCTATGTTGGCTTCTGATTTTGATTTGGTTCACTCTTTATGCAGATGGTTAGGATGCATGGTACGAGAACCGGGGGTCGGGACCCCGAGCCTGCAGCGAGGGCTCTAGTTAGGGGCCAAGGTCGACCTAGAGGTCGGAGGCAAGGCAGAGTAGCATCCCCAGGCCGAGATCATGCTAGGGATCAGTCACCCGATCCCGTTATAGCTCCAGATGTTCCGCCGCCACAGCAGCCGATGGGCCAGGGAGCAGCCCAGGCTCCACCTGGATTTATTGAGGCTTCAGTACTCTGAGACACTTTGGTGCAATTGCTGAGATTAGTTGGAGGTCCGTCAGCCGAGGGAGCCCAACCAGCAGTACAAGGAGTTGGTGTTGGGGCGCAGCCTGCAGCTGCAGCACCCAGAGTGGAGATTCCGCCAACGCTGGTAATTCCACAGCCCGTAGTAGCTCAGCCAGTTATGTCTGCCGAGGAGCAGAAAATGTTGAGTCATTTTTTTAGACTAGCTCCACCTAGATTTGCTGGTACTCCAGGAGAGGATGCATATGATTTCTTGTCCATCTGCGAGGATAGACTGAGGAATTTGGGATTAGTAAAGTCTCGTGGTGTTGATTTCATGGCATATCAGTTTGATACTGCAGCGAGGAGATGGTGGAGGGGATATCTTGATTCCAGACCAGTGGGATCTCCGCCGGTTACCTGGACCCAGTTCTCCGAGATTTTCTTAGGAAATTATGTGCCCCGTACTATGCGAGAGTGACTCAGGAATGAGTTCTCCAGATTGACTCAGGGTTTATTATCTGTCGCCGAGTATGAGGTGAGGTTTCATGATCTTTCTAGGCACGCTACTTCAATTTTGCCTGATAAGTATGAGAGAGTTAGATGTTTTGTCAGGGGACTGAGATTGCCACTCTGCGGGGCTACCCAGTGTTTAGTGACTTCAGGGAAGTCATTCGCAGAGATTACTGAGCATGTATACTCTATTGAGGAGATGGATTGCGAACCCCAAGGGGGCAGCGATAAGAGACCTCGTGTCCAGGATAGTTTCAGTGGGAGCCGTAGTGGTTCGTCGTTTAGAGGTCGTGGTTTCCAGTTTCAGGTAGGTAACCTCAGCAGCAACAACAGTCTTTTCAGCGACAGGGTCAGCCCAGTAGGCCCGTACAGTTAGCCTTGTAGATATCTGATAGGGGTCAGCCCGACTATAGTGGTTCTGTTAGTCAGCCTCAGGGACGTGGTCATCCAGTTCATCGGCTAGAGGTGGTCATATCGGATCTTCTAGGCCGAGCATGGAGCTAAGATCATGTTATACCTGTGGGGTTGTCGGTCATTTCATGCGTGAGTGTTCTCAGCGCAGGGCGATTGAGCCTTCAGTTTAGATTGAACAGCCTATCAGATCTATACCGCCAGTAGGCAGACGTGGTGCACAGGGTTATTGGGGTGGTCCCCAGGGTTCTCGAGGTAGAGCCCAGGGAGGTCGGACTGGTAGTCAGGTCGGTGCTCAGACTAGTGGTAGCCAGCGTCAGTTGTATGCCGTTCCGGCTAGGCTGGAGGCTGAGGCTTCGGATGCGGTGATTACAGGTACAATTTTCGTATGCCACCAGCCAGCTTCTGCATTATTTGATCCTGGATCCACTTTTTCTTATGTATCTACTTATTATGCACCACGTTTGGGTTTATGTTCTGAGTTCTTATATGTACCCTTACGTATATCTACCCTCGTTGGTGATTCCTTAGTAGTGGATCGGGTATATAGATCTTGTCTGGAAACTGTTCGGGAGTTTGATACTCGGGTTGATTTTATTGTATTGGCCATGGTAGACTTTGATGTGATTCTGGGCATGGACTGGTTGTCTTTCCATCATGCAGTCTTGGATTGATTTGCCAAGACCGTGACCTTAGCCATGCCTGGCGTACCCCCGATGGTGTGGCAGGGTTCTATTAGCCGCACACTGATAGGGATTATTTCATATGTTCGGGCTCATAGATTGATGTCGATGGGATGTGATTCATTTCTTTCTTATGTTCGGGATGCTAGTATTGAGAGTCTATCGCTTGACTCCGTCCCTGTTGTTCATGAGTTTCCTGATGTATTCCCGACTGACCTACCTGGCCTTCCTTCTGAGCTTGATATAGAGTTCATTATTGACCTCGAGCCGGGCACTCGACCTATTTCTATGGCTCCTTATCATATGGCTCCTGCTGAGTTGAGAGAGTTGAGTACTCAGCTTCAGGACCTTTTGGGAAAGGGTTTTATCAGGCCGAGTGTGTCACCGTGAGGTGCTCCAGTTCTATTTGTAAAGAAGAAGGATGGGTCTATGCGAATGTGTATCGATTACAGACAGCTAAATAGGGTGACAGTGAAGAATAAGTATCCTATGCCTCGTATGGATGATTTGTTTGATCAAATTCAGGGTGTAGCAGTATTCTTGAAGATAGATTTAAGATCTGGATATCATCAGTTGAGAGTTAGGGCTGAGGACATCCCAAAGACAGCCTTCAGGACTCGGTACGACCATTATGAGTTCCTGGTGATGTCTTTTGGGTTGACTAATGCCCCAGTAGCTTTCATGGACTTAATGAATCGTGTATTCAGGCCATACTTGGACTCCTTTGTGATTGTGTTTATTGACGATATCTTGGTTTATTCAAAGAGCAGTGAGGAGCATGAGCAATATTTGAGGATTGTGCTCCACACTTTGAGAGATCATCGGCTTTATGCCAAGTTCTCAAAGTGTGAGTTCCAGCTTGAGTCTATAGCTTTCTTAGGGCATGTTGTATCCATACACGGTATCATGATAGATCCAACAAAGATCGAGGCTATTCGAGGTTGGGCTAGGCCCACGTCACCTATTGAAGTTCGCAGTTTTGTTGGGTTGGCAGGGTACTACAGGCGATTTATTGAGGGCTTCTCATCTATTGTATCTCCTATGACCAGACTAACCAGGAAGGAGGTTCCATTTTAATGGTTTGAGGATTGTGAGGTGAGCTTTTTGAAGCTCAAGGATCGACTTACTTCTGCCTCTGTGTTGACTCTTCCAGTTGAGGGCGAGGGTTTCACCGTGTATTTTGATGCGTCTGGTATTGGTTTGGGATGTGTTCTGATGCATCGGGGTCGTTTTATTGCTTATGCATGGAGGCAGCTAAAGGTGCACGAGCATAACTATCCCACTCATGATTTGTAGTTAGCAGCAGTTGTGTTTGCACTGTAAATTTGGAGACATTATCTCTATGGTGTTCATTGTGAGATCTTTACAGACCACCGCAGTCTTTAGTATATTATGACTCAGAGGGATCTTAATTCGAGGCAGCGCAGGTGGATTGAGTTGCTAAAGGACTATGATATCTCTATTCTCTATCATCCGGGCAAGGCGAATATAGTAGCGGACGCCTTGAGTCGGAAGGCAGTGAGTATGGGTAGTTTAGCCTTCACTCCAGTCTATCAGCAGCCGTTGGCTTTGGACATTCAGTCCTTAGATAACTCGATGGTGCGTTTGGATATTTCTGACCCCGAGAGGGTTATCGCTTGTGTTGGTGTAAGATCTACTTTGCTGGAGCAGATCCAGAGTCTTCAGTTTGAGGATAACGGTCTCCGTAGCATTCTAAATCAGGTATGGAGGGGTGAGTCTGGGAGAGCTACCTTGGGTTCTAATGGTATTTTGAGATTTGACGGTCGTATTTGTGTTCCGAGGGTTGGAGATTTGATTCAGTTGATTTTACACGAGGCGCACAGCTCCAGGTATTCTATTCACTCTGGGACAACTAAGATGTATCGGGATCTGAGGCAGCACTCTTGGTAGAGTGGTATGCAAAGAGATATAGCAGGGTTTATAGCTCAATGCCTTTGTTGCCAGTAGGTAATGGCCGAGCACCAGAGACCTGGTAGATTGCTTCAGCAGTTGCCCATTCCCGAGTGGAAATAGAAGCGGGTCACTATGGATTTCATTTTGGATTACCTCGCACCTCTTGTGGTTGTGATAGTATTTGGGTCGTCGTGGATCAGTTGACTAAGTCTGCACACTTTATCCCTGTTCGAGTCTCCTATAGTGCTGAGAGGTTGGCTCGTGTATATATTCAGGAGGTGGTTCGCCTACATGGAGTGCCAATATCCATTATCTCAGACCAAGGGTCTCAGTTTACCTCCAATTTCTGGCAGACTTTCCAGGAAGAGTTGGGTAGTCAAGTGGACATTAGTACTGCATTTCACCCTCAAACCGACGGACAGTCAGAGCGGACCATTCAGGTATTGGAAGATATGCTCCGCGCTTGTGTGTTAGACTTTGGGGTTCAATGGGATCAGTTCTTGCCTTTAGTCGAGTTCGCGTATAATAATAGCTTCCACTCCAGCATTCAAATGGCTCCGTTTGAGGCTTTATATGGCAGACGGTGTCGATCTCCAGTTGACTGGTTTGAAACTTCAGAAGTCAGTCCTCGTGGCACAAATTTTCTTCGAGAATCTTTGGACCGAGTTTGAGTGATTCAAGACAGGCTACGGACAGCTTAGAGTAGACAGAGGAGTTATACTGACCATAGACGTCATCCGTTGAAATTCAGAGTGGGTGATAGGGTCTTCATATGAGTATCGTCCATGAAGGGTGTGATGCAGTTTGGTAGGAAGGGTAAGCTTAGCCCCAGATATATTGGGCCCTTTGAGATTTTGCGGACAGTTGGAGAGGTGGCTTACGTGCTAGCTTTACCTCCGGCATTTTTAGCTATCCACCCAGTGTTTCATGTTTCTATGCTGCGATAATACATATTGGATAAGTCGCATGTGCTTCAGTGGGACTCGATTCAATTAGACGATAAGTTAGCATTTGTGGAGGAGCCTGTATCCATTTTAGCCAGAGATGTCAGACGGTTACACTCTCAAGACATTTTAGTGGTTAAGGTACAATGGCGTCACCGTCCGGCTGAGGAGTCCACTTGGGAGCTTGAGCGTGATATGCGAGCCCAATATCCTTACTTGTTCACATCTTCAGGTATGCGCTTACTTTTGACTTTCGGGGACGAAAGTCTTTTGAGTAGTGGATGTTGTAATCACCTTCCCGTGTCATTTCCCTTGTTTTCGTGTGTTCTCAGCATTTAGAGCTTTTCTATAACTTCCCCAAGTTATTTATGACTTGCTGGGACAGACAGTTCTGTTCCTGGGCAGTTCGTTTGAGAATATTATTTAGACTGAGCACGTTGTAAAATATTAAATTAAATTAGAATTTGGTAAAATGACATAGTTAATTACCTTTAGAAAATATTTATGATATTTATTAAATTCTTTAGTTAGGATATATCTATACTACTTTATAATAGTTTTATAACTTATTAATAAATAAACGGAGATAGTAAATCTAAATATGTTAAAATAATATTTTTATTTTGTAGAGGTTTTGTTAGAAATAATTTTCTATTAATTATGATATATTCAAAAAGTTGTATTTATTTTACCACGATTCTATGCAATACCCGAATATATATATAATGAGATAAGAATTTGGTGGCATGGCCACCTCCACTCCACGTGGAGTTGAAGGGGCTGGACACCCTTCACTAACATAATGGAATGCTTCCACCACATACAATATGTGTAGTGTATAGGTAGGAAATGTGAAGTTATATATATATATATATTCGGTGGACAAAATGTAAAAATATTACATTTTGTCCACTTTTTCCAATTACCTCTCACCATTATTGATTATTTGAGCTAATCAATTAAGGTTTGAGCTTAAGGGTTTATATATTTGATTCCGTGGACTCGCTCTCGTCATTTCTACGGTACGTTTTCTTGTTTTTACGGTAATTTTCGTTTACAATGGTAGATTTTGGGATTGGTATTGATGTTTGAGCTACATTTTGAGCTCAAATTGAGTGGTGCTATTTGTTACTATTGATCACGGGGTGATTTTGGATGCTTTGACTATTTCGATTTTGCGATTCCGCAAGCGGGCCCCACGTGGGATTTTTGGACATTTTCCGAACCAATGCAATATGGGTATCAATTGTCATGTTTTGACATGTAGTTTATTATTTTGGTAGCGTGACAGCAGTCTGAGGCCTCTCGGAAGGGAAAGGCTCCTATTTAACTGGCTTTAGCAGGCGTTCAACGGCGTCCAGGTAGGCTAGGTTTACTTTCCTTTACACTTAGATTGGGCTTATGTGTGATATATGTATGCTATTGTGCTGGTATTGTGGGCTGGTATTATAAACTTGGTGGTGGTGGTTTGCTGTGATTTAGGCCTTCTAGGCCGGATAGGGCTATTCGGATACATTCCAGGCCCATTATCCTCGAGGTACACCACAGATGACCTATTTAGGGTCGGATAGTATTGTTGTGTTAATTTATGGTTGGGGAATGTTATTGTTGGACCTTAGTCCAGGCTTAGACAGACTTAGCCCAGATTTAGACAGGTATATCTAGACTTGGTTTTTGGGACCGTTAGTGGGCCACGTTACCCTTTTAGTCGACTTGTCAGAACTTTGACATCTTTGGGATTAGTTAAACCCTCTATGACCTTTTAGGGTTGTGATGGAATTGAGTTACCCCGATTATACTCGGTTGGCCTGTTTAGCCTTGTTGGTCCCTGATAGCACCGTATTTGACCGGGATCGGCTAGTTTGATTTAAAATACGTACCTACCTTTCCATGACTTCTAATGTATACCTAGACTTGTATTTACATATTGCTTGTAGTAGATATTTGACCTAGAAGGACCCTGAGATTGACTTGTAGCATGTTGTGGGGTTAGCTTCTTTACCTATATACTAGTATTGACTTGGGAATAGGGCGTTCCCCGTTTATCTGATATGATATGACATTTGATTCTGTTCTGGTTACTATCTATGATGAGTTTCGGTTCAAGTCTGGCTACTGATTCAGGTATGATAATTTTGGTTATTGACTATTGGGTGTTTCGGTTCGAGTCCGGCCCTGGATTAAGGTACACTATGAGCTCTGGTACTGGGTACCGTGATTATGATGCTGTTGTTCGCTGAGTTTCGATTTGAGTCGGGCAGATATGATATATATGTGGCCTATTGTTATTACCTACTGCGTCCGATTCGACTCCGGCGTCTGGCCTTTTGTTATTACCCATTGGTGATGGTTCAAGCCCGGTGCACTTTTGGTGGTTATTGTGGTTACTGGATACTGATACAGCTTCGAGACACTGGTGACTATGTATTTACTATTTTTGTGTGTCCCGCTTGTTTATGGGGGCCAGGCTGGGTTATTGTTTTCTTCCGTGTGCCTATAGGGTTTATGGGGGCCTAGATAGGTTATATTTGACTTGTGTGTTTACCTACGCATTTATTTACTCAATTATTTGGTATCACATTTATTTATTTCCTAAGCATATTTACACGCCTCGGCAGTTACTTATGTATTTATTACTTAAACCCCGGACTTAGCATGCACCATCACATTTTAGCTTGCTTATATTACATTGAGCTCAGTCGGCCGATGATGCCTACTGAGTACCCGTCGACCCGATACTCATACTATACTTCTGCATCTTTTTCCCCGATATAGATCCGGACACTAGTCGGCATTTGACGTGACTCTATTCTCAGCACTGACTCCGGAGCAGGGTGAGCTTACTGACATTCGAGGCAGATCCTACTCCATATCTACTGTATAGTCTTTTGCACTCAAGACTGTTGTACTTGTTATAGATATTTGGTTTCTGTCTTGTATTCTGGATATGTCTAGTAGTGGCTCTTGCACTGACCTCACCAGATCTTGGGAGGGGTCTTGACTTTATCCATATTGTCCCCTTCCTTCTCAGTCTCGGTATGGTTATATTTTGGTTCTGTTTGTTTTTATATGTCTAGCATGCTTATTAGTATGGTTACTTCCATCTCATCTCTGTTTTCTGAGATTTCGCCCGTTAGCCCGTCACTTGTCGCTCCCGGCTAGGGCTTGGCTTGCCTATTGGTGGGTTACGGTAGGCGCCATCATGACTCAAATATTGGGTCGTGACATTTAGTCAGTAAAAATGAAATCATATCTTCAGGCCTATGATCTGTGGGAAGTTGTAATGGAGGATTTATCCTTATAGCCAGTCCTTGCAAATCCTATCCTTACCCAAATTAAATTTCATTCGGATGAAAAAACCAAGAAATTCAAAGCAAAAACTATAATTTAAGATTCAGTTGCGGATTCAATTTTTTCTAAAATGATTGCTTGTGAGACAACAAAAGAAGCTTGGGAAAAACTAAAAAAAAGAATACCAAGGAAGTGACCGAGCCAAACAAATGCAAATTTTGAATTTGAAAAGGAATTTTGAATCTCTTAGGATGTAAGAGGATGAAACTATTGCCAAGTATTTTGACAAGATTTCTTTGATTGTTAATAAAATCAGGTTACTTGGTAGGGATTTCAAAGATGACCGAATAGTAGAAAAAAAAATCTAATGACAATTCCAAAAAGATTTAGGTCTAAAATCTCATCTCTAGAAGAGTCTAAAGATCTCTTCTCACGACCTAAAATAGAGTACGTGATGTCACCTTTCACACTTTCCGGTACAGGTAAGCCTAACCCAACCCAACTCGATGATTAAAGTAAATTAGAAGCCGAAGAAGAAGAATACAATAATCCCCAAAATATATAAAGATGAAATAATAATTTAAAGATACATTCCAGGTCTGGTTGTCACTAGTATAAGCCTTTAATACAAAATAATAATAGTAATCTAAAGTATCTTAAATGCGGATAAATCATAAGATAAAAATTTTTTGGGTAAGCTCTATAAAACGTCAGCCACAAACTCGATATCCGCAACATCAACACTGAAGGAATGCAATCTACGATCTACTACTCGAACCAATACCTGTACGGGATGCAGAAAACAAGAAAAAGAAAAGAAAAGCAAGGGTGAGTACGAAACACGTGTACTCAGCAAGCATCGTTGATAACCGATCCTAATCCAAAGTGATGGCAAGGACCCCCCCCCCCTAAATACCCAGGGCTCCTCACCAATCTATAACTAATAAATACACAACTTCATCCTATCAGGGTAACCCAACACAACAGTCTTAAGAATATCAATAAATATGATAGGCAAATTAGTCATGGTGAGTCAACATTATTCATTTTATGTTCAACAAGTAAAAGAAATTTATGATGGAGACTCACTAACACAGTATATCAGGCTTAATCAATCATACTAAAGCAATAATCTGGGATAAAATAGTGAGAGTGTATAATTATGTGTACATCATGCTACCAATAGGTGCAACACTATATGTCTCATTAATCTAGCCATATCCATACCCCACGTCTCATAAATATCACAACTCCCACATCAATTAAGAGGTAGTATTATATGATGTAATGTAGTGAAATGAATCCAGAATACACTATATCATAAACAAGGTTCAATCACGATAATTAAATTCAAAAGTAAATACTCAAACACTATATCAAACCACGCCAAGGAATGCATCAATGCAATGTAATGCGAATGATGCAATGCAATGTAGTAATGATGGTGGGATATTTCGTATACATCTTCTAAGCTTAGCGCTTCAGTACAGGGCCCATAGGGGGTTTCCAACCCATATACGTTATAATCTCAATCTCATATCTCAACCAACCTTATCGGTACATCCCTCGGTATATGCATTTTATAATCTGTCTCATTTTCTTACAAAATTAGTATTTATCAATCAACCTTACCGGCACATCCCTTGTTATAGACGTCTTATAAAATGTCTCATTTTCTGTCAAAATAAGTATTTTTCAGTTGTACCAGTCTCATGAATATATATAGATGAAATGATTATGTAATGTTCACAATCAATCAGTATGAATATAATAATCAATTCAATACAGGTATAAATAAGCTCAAAAATCAACTCAATATAATAATAATTCATGATATAAGCCCTTGCACGGCGCCACTAGAATGATTAGTCATGTAAGACATAAATACTATTATTTAAGTTCAAGCCCCTCACTCGGGCATCACTATAATGATAATGCAATTTAATGCTCAAGTAAGACCTATAACGTCGAGTCAAGCCCCCTCTCGGGCAACACAATAATAAATAAGGCAATTTAATGCACAAATAAGGCCAATAATATCAGGTCAAACTCCCACTCAGGCAACACAAAAGTAAATAATCTCTCAAGTCAATAATAATATTCAGATAAGGCCCCACATGGACACCAGGAAATTAGCAACAATCTAAATAACAATGTATCGGGAAACTTACCCAAACCTAACTTATTCCATACAATAAGTCTCATCCTTCCCAAAGATAAAATCATTAGCCTAAATAATTACAAGGAGAACTATGGTAGTTAACAATATGCCCTAAAGAGAGATACTAAACCCCGATAATCACATCAACTATTGACAGGTCTATATACGTATTTTTTAAACCTCAAACATCCCATCAAATAACAATAATAACATAATTATTTCCTAAAAAATCACTAAGCCCTGATCATCACAATAAAGTCTACTAAACACGATTCAAGCTACAAAATAGGTATCCACTATCAATTTATTCAAGGTCAATAAGCCATCTATCTACAATCTACTCTAAGCATGTTGCAAGACTAACTAAGGTAAACAATTATGTAAATACAATCCATCAAAAGACTTTGGTACCCGCGGAGATGCTCGCCATTTCACCTAAGCGGGACCCCCAAATTCTAAGCGATTCACAATACACAAGAAAACAAGCATACAACACATAAACACTTCAGAGAAAGTCAAGGTACATCTCAACTTGCGTTTAAAGAAGATCTGCAAGTCAAAACACAGTCCAAAGCATCAACCAAAAGCCCTACTCCCTCAAATCATTAACAAACATGTCCAATCTAATCAAATATGACATCTACAAGTGAAAAGGAGTTTATCGATACCCATATCAATATATATTGGTTTCGAATTAAAAATCACTTTGAAAATTGGTTCCAAAAATACATGGGTAAAATCAGAATTTTATTTAAGAATCATGTTCCCCATACTCTTAAGGTTCTAATTCTGAAAACCAAACCAAAATGAGTTGAAATCGAGCTTGAAATCGAATAAAAACTCATTTATACTTTACCTAGTAAAACACCCCAAAATCAAGTTTAAAATTAAAGATTTGAAGATGAAAACGTAAATTAATCAATGGAAAATAATTAAATAATAGTTTAGCAGCTCACATAAAGTTTCAAACTTGAAAACCAACTTTAAAACTCTCAATAACGAGCTTGGAAGCTTTGAAAATGGTGGAAATGGGATTTTGAATCTCAACTTTGGATAGAAATCAAGAAAATAGAATGGATATTCTTATAAAATGAGAAACATGAAGGTATAATCACATATCCAATTATCATACAAGAAAAATGCATCGAGAATCTCCTAAAATGGAGTTTCCTAGCTTTCGAAATATCAAAAATACTAAAACTTCATGATCTGGCTTTAATTAAACGCTGGAACCTTCATTGGCGCCCCTACATGGTCATGACTAAAGGGTCACAGTCGCGAAGGCCTTTTGTGGTGACTCATCACGGTCGCGATCGTGACCTCTGTTTTACCAGCACCAGCTGTCCGCGCTAAAATAAGCATATCTCCATCATACAGACATGAAATTCATCGATTCTTTTTGTGTTGGTTCCGAAATTTTAATACAAATTTAATGGTGTCATACACATGCACAAAATATCTCATTAACTTCAGGTTATAATATTAAAACTCAACAACGTAAAACTCCAAACTCCGAACAACTACCCAAAACTCATCCGAGACTTTCCAAACACAACCCAACCATGCTAATAGGATAAATTCAGCATTCCGGACTCAACAGAACCATCAAATTTACCAAGACAGATAGTTTATAACAAATTAACCCCTGGGACCCCTTTTAGGCTATATTAACTAATTTTCGTTTAAGAGGTCAAACTGCAAAATAAAGGATCGGGCCTAAACTAACTCTGCTACTAACCTAAAATTGACATTTCGGATCGAATGGTACTGACCAAATCACCATCCAATGCTCAGATTATAAAATGTTGACCGAAGTCAAACTATCCCCCTTTAAAGTCTTTAAAGACCTCAAACTTACTCAAATCACTCCTGAATGCTTCGGGGACCATGCAAACCATTCCCTCAACTCATAATTGATATAAAGCAATAATGGGGAAGAGTAAAATAGTCAAAACAAAAAATTCCAAAAATAACATCGAGGGTCATTACATCTCTCTACTATCTCTATTGAAGAACTGATAGGTGCTCTTAAAGCACAAGAGCAAAGCAGAGCTTTCAGACAAGACAATGTTACTGAGGGTGCCTTTTATGCACAAAAAAAGATAAAGAAAAGGTAATTATCCTCTTTGCAGACACTGCAAAAAGAAAACACACTTGGAAGATTTTTGTTGGTGGAGACCAGATGCAATATGTGGAAATTGCAAACAAGCAGTCCATGTTACAAAAGTGTGCAAGCTTAAAAACAATCCTTAAGCACAAGCAACACAAGAAGAAATCAAGGAGGAGCAACTCTTTTAAATTGCAGTAACTAAAGCAAAGGAGGAGTGTTGAAATTTGCTTTTAGTTACTGCAGTAGTTTTTAGCAAAATACGTTGTTTAATTTAGGATGAATTTGAATTTTGAATTTTAGATTAGGTTGTTTTATTTGTTGAGAATCTTTAGGCTTTTAAATTTTAAACTATGCAGATTTGTTGTTTCAAGTTGGCTATTTAAAGCCATCTTATGCTTAATAAAATTATTGAAAGCTATTTCATTCCATTGAGAGCTATTTTAATCCCTTTTTGCTGTCCCATCTTTTAAAAAAACCAACACTCATCAACAAAATCACGAAACTGGGCAGTACCATTTTTCCAAGTTTAAAACCTGCTCATCTATGATTCCAGTGGTCACGTGGGTGATTCTCGTACATTAGACTATGTGAGGTTTTCCCCTGCAGTGCCTTGACTCGGCATGTTTCAACACTTGGCAAAATTTTTGGATGTTTGGATTTTATCTCGAATTTAGGCAGCAACAACATAGGAAGATACTTGAAAGCTTTTAGGCAACAAATATGAAATAAAGCAAGATGAAACCAAAGAATACAAACCAGAATTTACAAGAAACCAAATTCCAACCTTGTATTATGATAGTGAATACAAGAACTCTCCAATTTCGTACCACCATTGGCACTAATATCACCTTGACCTTACTGAGAGATCTGAACCCAAAGATAATTCCCTAACACTCTAAGTTACACCACCTTCGTGTTGATAACACCTTGTTGCCAACTTATGCATTTACATATTCATTACGCCCATGTGTATGCGTTTGTGTATGTCAAGGACAACATATCCATAACCTTTCCACTGTCGGATTCTATCCTAGGTCATAGACTAAGGGGCTAACACTATACTTATCGTAGCAACTTAGGATGAAATAACCAAAAAAAAAAAATGCAAAGAAAAATTTGATGGCAATCATAGGGAGGCTTACTCGAGTGGATATTCTAAAGTGAAGGAATTCAAATGAAGTGAGTTAGAATATGCTACTGGAGGACTGAAAAACTATAAACAAATTTTATATTTAATCAAGCACTTAATAAATGTAAAACTAAAACATGAGACATACTTTAACTTAAGCTGCTTCACCATCTGTCTCTAGAGTAGAACAACAAAAGCTCTAACCTAGCATGAGTCAAATAATACCCTGCATTCATGGATTGAAACAAGAAAGACATCGTGTAGTTTCCTTGATAAGTCTAGAGTAACTCAGGTAGTATGATGAAGAATTACTTTATAAGAGTTTTTTAATCGATCTCCTGGCATTTTGTGTAGGCATCATTCTTCTATATGGTAAGAGAGACGGAGAGAACTAGAGTGCTAAGGATGAATTAGCAATGGGACAATGGAGAGATCGATAACTGATTATTAGATGTATTAGACTTTTAGCGAGCTTAAAGAATTCTACAATATGGATTAAAATACTAGGATTAGACAAAGGCTTCGAATGTGATACCATCCTTTACCACATTTTGATTCAATCAAAAAATTTGTAAACCACACCTTTGCTCAGTCTAACCTTACTGTAAGTGCAGCTCGTAGGATGGTAAAGCTATGTGGAAAACTCTACGTTCAATCTTATTAGAGGACGAAGGGATTGAAATGCTTGTACAAACATATGTCTACATATGTTCTTGTTAGTCCTATTTGCATATAAGAGGCAACAACTAGTAGCATGAGCCTAAGAAGGGAGACCTGAGGACCAGCATCAATCAGTGCATTAAAGTATCACTGAGAGATGTAAAACATGTGGAAAAAGAAAACTGAAATTTCTTTGATGTTCCTGACTGTTCTAGTAACTTGAACCGAATAAGTTCTTATAAACTTGAATCCAAGTATCAGATAACTTTAGTGGAAATAAATGAGATTCACTCTTACCCTACAAAACTAAGGCATCACATGTTTACAACCTAAGGTTGACCCTTCTGCTAGGAAAAACAATCTACTAAATGTCGAGAAAAAAAATGAACTTATTTTAAAGATATTAATCTGCATGACAATGTAGCTACTTCAGTCATTCAAGTTTGGATATGTAAGTCAGATAAAGGGAATTCATGAAAATCAAGTTGCATTATATATCGGTTCGAAATACAGAATTAGAACTTACATAAGCAATTTAAAGTTACCCAACTTTTATCTTTTTCCTTGCGATGAGTGCAAAAATAAAACTCTAAAAATGAAGGATATTTTCCTGTAGCTTCCTTCTATAACCAAAGGAAGATATATATATGATCAACATTTATATGATATTATTTAATAGAAAGAAAAAATTATAAGGAATTTATATATTACCATTCTCTTCCAAATCAGACGATGATGTATACAACCACCTGTATGAACCGAGGCACCTGCATTTACATCGCGATTCTTTTTATTTTGTTCTGATTTTTCCTCAAATTCAGGAGACTCCCAATGCTCCTTCATCTCCTTGAATACAGCATCCCCTATCCAATGTGGCTTCACAGGCAATTTTTTTCTTACATCTTGAAAAAGTTGTCATTTTCCCATTGCCCTTTCCTCAAAATTGCATCGTATAGCATCAGTATGGTGAAGGATCCATCTAATTTCTTTTGCAATAGTTTATGTTGTAGTTAATATATATATATAATACAACAACACGAACATACTCAGTGTAATTCCACAAGTGGGACCTATGAAAGGTAGAATGTATGCAGACCATTTTATTCCTACCTTTATGGGAGAAATACTTGAGGAGATTTAAAATAAGAGGAAAATTAAGGAAACAGAGGTAAAAAGGACAAACAATTAGCTTAATCTTTTTGAACTTTAAAAAGGAAGAGAGGAAGAAATATCAAACTTGAAATTATGAGCAAATCCTAGGTTGTCATTATCCCTCTTTTCGTGAATTTTTTGGATTTAGAGATTTTTTATAGCTTCCCCACGCCATTTATTACTTGTTGGAACTGACATTTTGGTTATCAGACAGTTCGTTTGGTTTTTATAGTTATCTCCCAATTTTGGAGCTTTTAAAGTTAAGGAATAGGTTTCAGGATAAAACCTCAGGTAAATGGCCTTGTATGCCATTTATAACAGTCTCACCAACTCTAAAATGTCAATTTTAGGCTAGGGAGACCCTTGGTCTGGGTCCCGAGGCTTCTGAACTCGTTTTAGGCTATTGGATGGATTTTGGCTAAAATGGCCCCTTGGATGTGGGACTCACTTTTTATTGAAACAACCTCGGATGGAAATTTTGATGGAACTATTAAGTGCAGGATGCTGAATTTTGTAGGGTAGCATAGTTTGTTTGCGTTCATGGGATTCCGAATTAATCCCGAGTGCCCGATCGGGATATTTTTCAACTTGGTGAAATTATTGGTAAATCAAAACCTAGTGTAGGACCAGGTCCTTCATCACTATTTTTATGAGGACCCCCATAATTGTGAGGGTCTATAACCTTGGTCATTTTAATCGCGAGGCTTGAGGGCTCGCGATTGCGATTAAGGGGGTTGTGGGACCGGGCTAGCTTACTCATTGCGACCTCGTGGCTCGGCCACCACGATCGCGATGTTACCGCTAGTGGGATGTCGCGACCACAACTAGGGGCCTTTCAACAACAATAAGGAGACCCCTGGAAGTATATAAGTATTTCCCCTTCATTTTTCAGCATAAGTTTAAGTCCCAAAATCACCATTAGAGCTTCTTGAGAGATCAAAAACTCATGGGAAAGCACTGTGTGAAGATGGGCTCGGGTAGGAAGCATATTGGTGATCATTTTGTCGTCGTGTTATCATAAATTCTAGGTTTAAAATTGGCTAAATTCTCTATTTTTGATTCTTGTTTATTCGAATGCATTGGGACTATTTTGGTACTGATTTGAGGCTGTTTGAGCTCAGATTTAGCTAATATTATGGGCACACAATCCTTGATCTAAGAAGGATGTTGTGATGGTTTTAATTCTGTGATTCCACAAGAGAGCCCCACATGGGATATTTAGTCCAATTTTTGACTCAGAGCATAAATACGTAATATGGGTATTGTTATTCTCGTTTTAATACATAAATTGTTGTTTTGATAGCATGACATCTCTCGGAGGCTTCTCAAAAGGGAAAAGCTCTGTTATAGAGTATTTTTCGAGCATTCGGGGGGGTCCAGGTAGGCTAGGCTTACCTTTTCTTTAAATTGTGCTGAATTACGATATTAGTTTAGTATCTTGCCAGCTTTGTTTAGGTAGTTATTTCCTGTTATTATTTTTGCTGTTTAAGCCTTATTTATCTAGTTAGGGACCCTTTTCGATAGATCTAGGCTCGTTCCCCCTTAGTATAGTGTATTATCATCCTTTAAGACTAGAATTAGTGCTTATAGTACCTTGGGATAGGATTGGGAAGCCTTAGACTAGATTTGGGTATGTTCTGCCTTAGGTTGGGTTATTGGGACCCTGTAGTGGGCCCCATTGCTCTTTTTATATAGAATGTTTGAAATAAAGCTCCTTTAGGCTTAGTTGGACTCATGACTGCTACCTTAGGCTATTGCGTTGGGTTGGGGTTGACTTAGACTTAATTACTCGCCTGTTTAGCTTTTTTTCTCTTGACTAGGATAGTAACTGACCCTTAATCGTACCTCCTTGACCTAACTAGAACCCGCCTGAATTTAATGGATTTAACTGCCCAAGAATGAAGTCATTTAATAAATAGATTGGAGATAGGCTTGAAACCCATTGACTTCTGCTAGCTAGTTTATGCTTATATATATATATATCAGTTTCGATTCAAGTTTGGCATATGCTCTATTACTGTTATTATGAGTTCTGGTATGAATTCTTCATTGGATTTTGGTTATGGTTTGCTCTTTATGAAATCATCTGTTATGATTACGGTTTGCTACGTATGAGTTCTTGTTTGAGTCCGACATCAGTCAACACTACAGTTTGGGTGTTCTGGCATTTATTATGGTTATTACTAGGAGTTCTGGCAGTTTTACTTGGTTTTTTATGGGAGTAGCAGTGCTTGTATATTAATCATTTGACCTCTTGTTACTATCTAGTATTTTCGGTTTGAGCCCGGTGTCTGGCCTTTTGTTACTATCCACTGGTTTCGGTTCAAGTCTGGTATATACTTTTATTATGGATTTGGGATTGAAAAGTTACTTGAGACTAGTACGGTGTATGGTTAAAGGTTATTCAGGCTTCTTACCTTAGATTTCCTTTTGTTTGCACCCATCGAGGCTTATGGGGGCTCCGTAGGGTTAATTGTATTCTGGTTTGTGACTTCTAGGCTTTTGGGGGTCCAGTTAGCTTGTAGTTAGGACTTTACTTTCATTCTCAAGTTACTTACTTCCTTTATCACATTTGCCTAGCATAGATTGATATTTATATTTTTACCCCTTTACTATCGACTTTAGCTTTCATTCTCACACTTTATTAATGCTTTTACTATATTTGATCTCAGTCAGCTGATGATACCTACTGAGTACCCATTGCTTTGGTACTCATACTGCACTTCTGCATCTTTCTCTTGAAGCAGATTCGAGTATGAGCCACCATCACTGACGTTATCCTCAGGCCTTACTATTAATCTGGAGACAAGGTGAGCTTTCTAGAGTCCGAAACTGATGCTCCTCCTTCTGCTTCAGTGATAGTCTTTTGTATTTCTTAGACTGCTGTATATATATGTTTATTTTGGGTACTGTTTTGTACTCTTTCTTTTGGTTATAATGGTTCTTATATCGGCCTTACCAGGTCTTGGGAGGGATTCATTTTCTATATTTTGTAGTATTCCCTCTCTTGTACACTCTGTTGTATAGGTATATCTCTTCTGCTTCCGCCTATATTATTGTTATTGTTTGTTTCATTCTCATTTTCTTTTATCTCAGACTGTTATCCCATTACTTGCCATTCTGGTCAATGGCTTGGCTTGCCTATTGGTTGGTTGAATTAGGTGCCATATTGACCTAAAAAATCAGGTTGTGACAGCTTGGTATCATAGCCTACTTTCACCAGTATAGTTGGTACAAGAGCTAGTATTTAGTAAAGTCTCATGAATCGATACAGAGACTTCTGTATCCTATCCTTAAGAGGCTACATGACATTCTTAGGAAAACCTTATCATTTTGGTTCATTTTCGTGTGTTGTGTCGGTATTGGTTTTTAGATTCTTATTTGTTTCACTCTTTAGCAGATGGTTATGATGCGAGGTAAGGTAACTGGGATCAAGACCCCGAGCCTACTACTAGAGCTCCTGTTAGAGGTAGAGGTCGACCCCGAGGTCAAGGGTAGGATAGAGCTTCAGCCCCAGCTCGAGATCAGGCTAAGAGTCTATTTCCCTACCCTATTGTTACTCCTGAGTCAGAGATAGCGCCAGAGATTCTACCGCCATAGCAGTAGGTGGGCGTAGCCCAAGCCCTACCTAGGTTTATATTTTCTTCAGTTCTTCGTGATGCATTGGTTTAGTTATTGGGGTTAGTTGATGGTCCATCAACTCACGGGGCTCATACAGTAGCCTAGGATGGTATTGATTTAGGGGCACAACCTTTAGCTGACATTAGCCCAGCCAGTTATGATTGCGGAGGAGCAGAAGATGCTGGGCCAATTTCTGAGATTGACTTTGCCCATGTTTACTAGGGCCCTAGAAAAGGATGCTTATGAGTTCTTTATTAGTTGTGAGGAGAGGCTATGTAATTTGGGGTTGATTGAGTCACGCAGAGTGGATTATACTAATTATCAGCTAGACAGAGTAGCGAAACAGTGGTGGAGAGGTTATCTCGATTCCAGGCCAGCTGTATATCCCCCTTTGACTTGGACTCAGTTCTCTGAGGCTTTCTTGGGGAAGTACATATCTTGTAGCATGTGTGAGCGCGTTAGGGATGATTTTTCTAGATTGAGGCAGGGTTCTACGACTGTGGCCGAGTATGAGGTGAGGTTTCACTAACTAGCCAGTCATGCCACTATGATTTTATCTACAGAGTTCAAGAGGATTCGGTATTTTGTTAGAGGGTTGAAACTATCGATTTGTAGGGTTACTCAAAATTTGGTGACTTTGGAGAAATCTTTTACTGATATTACTGATCACGCCTACATTATAGAGGAGATGGATTGCGAGGCCTAAAGAGGCAGTGATAAGAGGCCTCTTTATAAGGGTCATTATAGTAAGAGCCACAATGGCTCACAGTTCAGAGGCTGAGGGTTTTTGGATAGGTACCCCCAACATTAGTCTTATCAGTACCAAGGTCAGCCTAGTAGGCCTGTTCAGGCAACACTTCAAATTTCAGATAAGGGTCAGCCCATCTATGGTAGTTCTAGAAGTCAGAGCAGTAGTCATCCATCGAGGGGTGTTTAGTCAGGGTAATTAGGCAGAGATGGTCATTTCAGATCAGCTAGACTTTTTAGACAGAGCAAAGTGCCCGAGGCTTGTTATGAGTATGGTGTTGTGGTAGAAAGTGTCCCCGCCATGGGATTATTGAGCCTTCAGCATAGGCGGTTCAGCCAATTAGATTAGTACTGCCTCTATTTAGGGTTAGTGTACAGGGTCGCAGAGGGTGGTTTCTAGGGTAGGACAAGTTGTCTGGTAGGCATCCAGTCAGGTAGCGGACAGGGCCATTTGTATGTTGTTCCTGGTAGGTCAGAGGCTAAGGCTTTGGATGCTATGATCACATATATAATTTTAGTATGCCACCAACCATCTTCTGCTTTATTTGATCCAGGTTCCATATTTTAGTATATTTCTGCTTATTATGCACCGTGATTGGGGTTGTCTTGGGAGCCTTTATCTGTGTCATTATGTGTACCTACTTTAGTGGTTAATTCTTTAGTAGTGGATTAGGAATATAGATCGTGTTTAGTGATAGTTTGAGAGTATGACACTTAGGTTGTTCTTATTGTGTTAGATATGGTGGATTTTGATGTGATTATGGGCATGGACTGGTTATCCCCCTATCATGTGGTTTTGGATTGCTTTTCCAAGATCGTTACCTTAGTTATGCCTGTCATATCCCCAGTTGTGTGGAAGGGTTCTTTTACTTGTGCAACAATGGGGATTATTTCTTATATTCGGTCTAGGAGACTGATATCGAGGGGTTGTGAGTCATTTCTTGCTTATGTTTGGGATGTTAGTGTTAAGAGTCCTTTTCTTGAATCCATTCCTATTATTCATGATTATTCTGATATTTTTCCTACCGACCTACTTGGCTTTCCTTCTGAGTGTGATATAAAGTTTGCTATTGACCTCGAGCTGGGCACCAAACCTATTTCTATGGCCCCTTACCATATAGCTCCTGTCGAGCTAAAGGATATAAATATTTTACTTTGAGATCTTTTGGGTAAGGTTTTCATTAGACCGAGTGTATCGCCTTGGGGGTGCTCCAATCCTATTTTTGAGAAGAGGGATGGTTCTATGCATATGTGCATCAATTACAGGTAGCTGAATAAGGTAACAATGAAGAAAAAGTATCCTATGCCTCGTATCGATGATTTATTTGACAAACTTCAGGGTACGACAATATTTTCTAAGATTGATTTGAGGTCTGCTTACCATCAGTTGAGGATCAGGGATGAGTACATCCCTAAGACGGCCTCCAAGACTCTTTATAACGATTATAAATTTTTAGTGATTTTTTTGCATTGACCAATGCCACAACAAAATTTATGGACTTGATGAACCACATTTTCAGGCCTTATTTGGACTATTTCGTGATCATTTTTATTGATGATATTCTTGTATATTAGAGGAGTAGGGAGAAACACAAGCAGCATTTGAGGACTGTGCTCCACACATTGAGAGATCATTGGCTTTATGCTAAATTCTCAAAGTGCAAGTTCTGGCTTGAGTTTGTCACTTTCTTAGGGAACGTGGTATCCAATAATGGTATAATGGTAGACCCATCAAAGATTGAGGCTATTTGTAATTGGGCTAGGCCTACTTCTCCTATTGAGGTTCGTATTTTCATTGCATTAGCAGGCTACTACAGGCAGTTTGTCGAGAGATTTTACCATAGAAACCCCTATGACTAGATTGACTAGGAAAGAGGTTCCATTTCAGTGGTCCACGATTTGTGAGGTGAGCTTTTTGAAGCTCAAGGACTTGCTCACTTCAGCTCCTATTCTGACTCTTCCAGTTGAGGGCGAGGGGTTCACCATCTATTGTGATGCTTTTGGTATTGGTTTGGGGTATTTTCTGATGCAGCAATGTCATGTTATTGTATATGCATGGAGGCATCTGAAGGCGCATGAGCGTAATTACCTCACTCATGATTTGGAGTTGGCAGCTGTAGTTTTTGAGCTTAAGATTTGGAGGAATTACTTGTATGGTGTTTGTTGTGAGATCTTCACCGACCTCTATAGTCTTCAATACATTATAATCCATGGGGAGCTTAATTCAAGACAACATAGGTGGATTTAGTTACTGAAGGACTATGATATCTCTATTCTATACCATCTGGGAAAGGCGAATGTGGTAGCGGATGCCTTGAGCCGAAAGGTAGTGAGCATGGGTATCTTGACCTTCATTTCAGTTTCTCAGCATCCATTGGCCTTGGACATCCAGTACTTTTCAAAAATGACGGTTTGACTTGATATTTCTGACCCTAGGAGGATTGTTGCTAGTGTTGAGGCTAAATCCACCTTATTGGAGCAGATTTGGTGTCGTCAGTTTGAGGATAACATACTTTGTGGCATTTGAGATTAGGTTATAAGGGATGAGTCCAGAAAGGCTACCTTATATTCTAAGGGTATCACGAGATTTGACGATTATAGTTATGTTTCGAAGGTCGTAGATTTGATTTAGTTGATACTTTGAGAGGCTCATAGCTCTAGATATTTTATTCACCCTAGGACAGCTAAGATGTATAGGGATTTGAGGCAACATTACTAGTGGAGTAATATGCGGATAGATATAATAGAGTTTGTGGCTCAGTGTCTATGTTGTCAGTAGGTGAAGGCCGTGCATCTGAGACCTGGTGGATTGCTTCAGAGGATACCCATTCCTAAGTAGAAATGTGAGCTAGTCACTATAGAATTCATAGGTTGTTTGCCTCGCACTTCTCATGGTTTGGATAGCATTTGGGTCAACATGGATGGATTGACCAAGTCTTCCAATTGCATCCCTATTCAGACTTCATTCAGTGCCAAGAGTTTGGCACATATCTATATTTGGGAGGTGGTTCACCTTTATGGGGTACCCGTTTATATTATCTCAGATCGAGGCTCTCAATTCACTTCTAGCTTCTGGAGGACATTTCAGGAGGAGTTGGGTACCCAGGTTGACCTTAGCACCATTTTTCACCCTCAGATTGAAGGGCAGTTAGAGCGAACTATTCATGTTTTGGAGGATATGCTCCATGAATGTGTTTTGGACTTTAGAGGTCAGTGGGACCACTTTCTAGCTTTGGTGGAGTTTTCTTATAATAAAAACTTCCATTTGACTATTCATATGGCACCATTCAAGGCGTTGTAGGGTATGCATTATTGATCTTTGATTGGTTGGTTCGAGATTTTTGAGGTTAGGCCCCATGGTATAAATTTGCTTTTGGAGTCTTTGGACCAGGTTCGGGTTATTTAGAATAAGCTATGGATAGCTCAAAGCTGGCAAATGAGTTATGCTGACCATAGACTTTGTACCTTGAAGTTAAGAGTTGGTGATCGGGTCTTTCTGTGAGTATCTCCCATGGAGTCCGTGATGAGGTTCGGGAGGAGGGGAAGATCAACCCCAGATATATTGGGCCATTTGAGATCCTACGGACAGTTGGGGAGGTAGCATATGAGTTAGCTTTACCTCCAGCCTTTTCATCTATCCATGTTGTGACGTTATATTCTAGATTAGTCTCATGTATTATGATGGGACTCAGTTCAGTTAGATGAGAGATTGACCTTTGTAGAAAATCCTGTATCTATTTTAGCTAGAGATGTCAGGCAGTTGCGCTCTAGAGACATTCCTATGCTTAAGGTTTAGTGGAGACACCATCCAGTCAAGGAGGCTACGTAGGAGATCAAGCGTGATGTGCAAACCCAATATCCCTATCTGTTCGAGCCTTCAGGTACTTCTTAATCCTTTACTTTTGCGGACAAAAGTCCTTTTAGTAGTGGATGTTGTAATGACCCTCTAGGACATTATCCATGTTTTCATGCTTTTTCTGCATTTAGAGCTTCCCTATAGCTTCCCCAGGTCATTTATGACTTGCTGGGACTAACAGTTTGGTTTACAGGTAGTTTGTTTGGTATTTAAAGTCATTTCCCTGTTTTGTAGCTTTTGAAGTTAAGGAATGGGTATCAGGACAAAACATCAGATAAACGACCTCGGATGCCATTTCTGACAGTTTCATCAACTCCAAAATGTTGATTTTAGGCTAGAGGGACCCTTAGTACGGGTCCCGAGGCTTTCAGACTCATTTTGGGTTGTTAGGTGGATTTTGGCTAAAATGGCCCTGTGGGTGTGGGACCCACTTTTTATCAAAACAACCTCAGATGGAAATTTTGGTGGTGTCGTTGAGTTCAAAATGCCAAATTTGGTAGGTAGCATAGTTTTTTTGTGTTCACGAGATTCCGAATTAATCCCGAGGGCCCGATCGGGATATTTTTCAACTTGGAGAAATTATTGGCTCATCAGCACCTGGTGCAGGCCCAGGTCCTTCATTACTATTGCGATGAGGACCCTCACGATTACGAGGGTTATGACCTTGGTCATTGCAACCGCGAGGCTTGAGGGCCTACGATCGAGATGAAGGGGATCGTGGGATCGAGTCAGCTTACTCATCGCAACCGCATGGCTAAGCCACCACAATTGTGATGGTCCCATTAGTGGGATGTCGTGACTGCGACCAGGGGTCTTGCGACAACGATGAGGAGACCCCTGGCAGTACATAAGTATTTCCCCTTCGTTTTTCAGCATAAGTTTAAGTCCTCAAATCACTATTAGAGCTTCTAGAGAGATTAAAAAATCGTGGTAAAGAACTGTGTGAAGCTGGGCTCAGGTTAGAAGCGTATTGGTGATCATTTTGTCATCGTGTTCTTGTAAGTTCTCAGTTTAAAATCGGCTAAATTCTCTATTTTCAATTCTTGTATATTCGAATACTTTAGGACTGATTTGGGGGTTTTTTGAGTTCGGATTGGGCTAATATTATGGGGCAAACAATCCTTGAGCTAAGAGGGATGTTGTGACGATTTTAATTCTGTAATTCCACAAGCAGACCCTACATGGTATTTTTAGTTCGATTTCTGACCCAGAGTATAAATACGCAATATGGGTATCATGATTTTTGTCTTAATGCATAGATCATTATTTTGATAGTGTGGCAGCTCTCGGACGATTATCAAAAGGGAAAAGCTCCGGGATAGAGGATTTGGCGAGCATTCGGCAGCGCCTAGGTAGGCTAGGCTTACCCGTTCTCTATATTGTTCTTAATTATGGTATTAGTGTAGTATTGTGCCAGCTTTGGGTGGGTACTTATGGCTTGGTGATTGTTTTAGCTATTAACTCTTTATTTTGCCAGTTAGGGCCCCTTTTCGATAGAATCTAGGCCCGTTCCTCCTTACTATACTGTATTATCATCCTTTAGGACTAGAATTAGTGCTTATAGTACCTTGGGATGGGATTGGGAAGCCTTAGACTAGATTTGGGTAGGTTCTGCCTTACATTGGGTTATCGGGACCCTATTGTGGGCACCACTACCCCTTTTAGATAGAAAGTTTGAAATGAAGATCCTTTAGGCTTAGTTGGACTCATGACTACTACCTTAGGCTATTACCTTAGGTCGGGTTTGTCTTATACTTAATTACTCGCATGTTTAATTCTTTTCCCTCGGGTAGGATAGTAACTGACCCTTGACCACTCGTCATTGGCCTAGTAACTGGAACCCACCTGAATTTAGTAGATTCAACCATCCAAGATTAAACTTATTGAATAAATGGATTAGAGATAGGCTTGAAACCCCTTGACTTCCACTATCTATTTTATGCTTATATATATAATATATATATATATCAGTTTTGATTCAAGTTCGGCATATTCTCTATTACTGTTATTATGAGTTCTGGTATGAATCTGGCATCAACTTCTAGTTATGGTTTGCTCCTTATGAAATCACCTGTTACGATTATGGTATTCTATATATGAGTTTTGATTTGAGTCTGGCATCAGTCTACGACTATGGTTCGGGTATTCTGGGGTTGATTATGGTTTATACTGGGAGTTCTGGCAGTTGTACTTGGTTTTGGTATGGGAGTTCTAATAGTTGTATATGTATCATTTGGCCTCTTGTTACTATCCAGTATTTCTGGTTCAAGCTCGATGTCTGGCCTCTTGTTATTATCCACTTTCGGTTCAAGCCCGCTATATACTTATATTATTGATCTGGGATTGGAAAGTTATTTTAGACTAGTACAGTTAAAGGTTATTTAGGCTTTTTACCTTAGATTTCCTCTTGTATATGCCCATAGTGCTTGTACGGGCTCGGTAGGGTTAATTATCTTCTTGTGTGTGTCTTCTGGGCTTATGGTGGTCCAGTTAGGTTGTAGTTAGGCCTTTACTTTCATTATCGAGTTACTTACTTCCTTTATCGTATTTGCCTAGCATAGCTTGATATTTATATTTCTACCTCTTTACTGTCGACTTTAGCTTATTCTCGCACTTTATTTATGCTTTTACTATATTTGAGCACAATCGGCTGATGATGCCTACTGAGTACCCATTGCTTTAGTACTCATACTGCATTTCTACATCAATTTCCTGATGCAGATCAGAGTACGAGCCACCATCACTGACATTATCCTCTGGCCTTATTACTGATCCGAAGACTGGGTGAGCTTTCTAGAGTCCAGAGTTGATCCTATTCCTTCTGCTTCAGTGATAGTCTTTTTTATTTCTGAGACTACTTTATATATATGTTTATTTTGGATACTGTCTAGTACTCTTCTTTTGGTTGTAGTGTCTCTTGTACCGGCCTTACCAGGTCTTGAGAGGGATTCATTTTGTATGTTATATCCTTTTTCCTCTCTTGTACAATATGTTATATATGTATATATCTTTTGCTTTAGCCTATATTATTGTTATTGTTGGTTTTACTCTTGTTTCCTTTTATCTTCCACCCGTTATCCCATTACTTGCCATTTCGGGCTATGGCTTGGCTTGCCTACTGGTGGGTTGAAGTAGGTGCTATCATGACCTGAGAAATCGGGTCATGACAGTTGTGGAACTGATTATTTCTTTATTGTAAAGGGAACTGAATAATAGCTTTAGATGTGTTCTTGTTTCAACATCAACTCATACAACACCATATAGTGGACTTATTGCATTGTTGCAAATGATGAAAATAAAAACGGAAAAGAGCCAAAATTACCCTCAGACTATTTGATATGGACCACATATACCCTCCGTTATATTTTGATAGCAAAACTACCCTCACACGTTAGTCCAAGGGACCACAAATGCCCTCTTAACAATCATTTTTTTAATGACATTGCACCTACATGGTAATTCAACTAGGAAAGAGCCACTCACCTTGGAAAAATAAAACCACTAACCAACTGTTGAGGTCAAATGGAGAGGTAGTTTTGACCTTCTTTTTGTATCTGTGCTCTAACTTTTTCATGATTGTTTCTTTATTCTTGTCACTTTTAAGTATTTAATCTATCAAGCTTAAATAATAGTTCCACATTAGATCTAATTGAGGCATGGAATACAAAGAAGTACTATATTTTTAACCAAAAAAAAATGTACTATATTGGTATTACCATTCATCTGGAACTAAAATTTTGAATGTGATCTCGTGTTACTTTTGAAGTAAAACAATCTAAGTAATTCTTCATCCAAAATAAAAATACAAGTAAACTCTACAAAAGTAACAAATAGTGAGGAAAAAACTTGCATTAAATAAAAAATCCAGATAGTTAATAGAATATTCTAAAAGACATCTTCTCCTGAATCTAAAACTTAACTAAGTAAAATTTGTCTCTACTTTTACACCACACGTCTATCTATAATTGTGCTGCCGCAACTTCTTTATTGGTTAACCACCGAGTCCCTTCAAGTCCATGAGTTCGACCAGAAGGATTAATGACTAATAGAGTTGGTGGATTTGTGAATTTTTCAGTAAAAACATTATTACACCCGACTTTATTGTTGCAATAAAGGACATGCAAATCAAATAATGAGAAGAAAAGTACAAAATTTCTTGAATCAAGTATGCTTCACAAATAGATCTTTCAATTCTGGTTTTGTTTTTTGCAGTATTCTTAAGTTTGTTTAGGAACCTACATTAATTTGTAGAAGTAAATTATGTAACCAGAGGTAATATGAAAAATAATAAATTCTTAAAAGAAAATTTTACACCTTTCAAATGGATACATCAATCAATATTGAACTGGTCCACTACTCTTGTTTCGTAAGGCAAATGTATCAATAAGTGCTCCATTGACTCAAAGAATCCAGGAGGAAATATCTTCTCTAACTTACACTCGATCATAGGAATATTCTGTTCCATGTTTATTAAATGTTCCTTCCTCAACATTGTTGAGCACAAGTCTTTAAAGAATCGACTAAGTTCAGTCAAAGAATTCCAAATTGGTTTTGGAAGTGAACTAAAAGCAGTTGGAATAAGACACTGCATGAAAATATGGCAATAATGACTTTTTATCCCAAAGAGATTTAAGTCATTCATATCAACGCATCTATCCAAATTAGAAGCATAGCCATCAGGCATCTTTATTTCTTCAACCCATTTATACACATTTTTCTTTTGGTCCTTTGTTAATGCAAAATTTGCTTTTGGTTTAGTCCATTTCCCACTACAGTCACATTGAAAGTGTAGATCATTTCACTGACAACATTCCTTCAAATCCATTCGCGTGGTTGGATTATCTTTAGTTTTGTCTTTATTGTCCATGACAGGGTGAAAAATATTATCAAAGACGTTCTTCTCTATATGCATTACATCAAGATTGTGGCAGATCGTATTGTTCTTCACATATGGAAGATCCCAAAAGATACTTCTTTTAATCCAATATGGGATGTCCCGTATTCATAGAACTTGCGTGGACCAGATTCGGTTATCTTAGGAAATCCTTTGACTTTTTCCCACACTTGGTCCCTAGTTAATCTAAAAGGAGGTCTAGATTTTTCCACTCTTCCTTTGTAGAAAGCATTTGTGTTCCTTCTAAAAGCATGAGTAAGAGGTAAAAATTGACTATGACAATCAAACCAACTATTCTTTCTTCCATATTTTAAATGGAAAGCTTTAGACTGTTCCAATCAAATCGGGCATGCTAATTTACCTGATATACTCGATCTTGATAGTATTCCATAAGCAGAAAAATCATTAATTGTCTACATTAATGCTGCTCGCATTTGAAAATTTTGCTTATTAGACATATCATAATTAGTACACCATCAGTGGTCCACAATTGTTGAAACTCATCTATTAACAATTGAAGATACACATCAATGTTTGCCTTAGGATTATGAGGACCCAGAATGATAACAAGTATGGGACAGTCATACAAAGATCAGGATGAAGATTTTAGAGAGTAACAATCACTGGCCAACAAGTGTACGACAATGCTGACTGGTTATAAGGTGTAAAACCATCAGCACATAGACCAAATCTAACTTTTCTAGTGTCTACAAAAAAGTCTGGATATGTTCGATCGAAATGTTTCGATGCTTCTCCATCTGATGGGTGGCACAACCCACCTTTTTCCCTATGATATCTATAATGCCACATCATGTGCTCCACAGATATTGTGGAAGGATATAATCGTTGAAGCCTAGGAATAAGTGTCAAGTAATGCATTCTCTTCCTTGGAACCTTTTTTATTTTTCTTGCAAGGGTGTTGTCCTGTATAACGAGGTTCATTACAAAACTTACACTCTATCATGTCTGCATCAGCCTTATAATACAACATACATCTATTAACACAACAATTAATTTTTTGACTACTTAGACCAAGTCCTGACACTAGTTTCTTTGCGTGACAGTAATTAAGAGGTATCTTACTATCAGGGGGACTTCAATCCTTCATTAATTGTACCATTGGCTTAAAAAAACTTTGAGACATATTATGTTCTGATTTAATACTCATTATTCTAGTCGCTATAGACAACTCTGAATATTTACATCCGGGCCATAGTGGTTGTTGAGCTAAATTTAACATGTCATAAAACTTAGAAGCATCCATATTAGGAGGCTCTTCGGCATTGGGTTTTGTTTGATTCCCAACTTCTATGCCAGCAACATCTTAAATCATACCTTGATATCTATTTACATGTTCATGTTCATACTCTAAAAGGCTACTTTGACTGCTTGAAGGGATGTCAAATGTATGCCCTTGATGACTACTTGAAGCACCCAAATTGTTATGTTCATTTTCATTAATTGGAGGTGCTTCCTCTCCATGTGATGTCCTATACCAATAATTCAGTGTGAATCTGTTTCAGAAAACATGTTCATTAACTTGATATGTTAAAAGTGACCAAAAAAAATACTCGTTCAATTTGTTGGTCCTAACACTATCCTTTTTAGTCCGTTTCAAGAAAAATGTCGTCTCTTTCACTTATTAACAACTTTTTAATTTCAACTTTTCACATGGAATGATCAAGACCATAAGATCTTTATATCTTTAATTTAAAAACACGATATTCAAAATTTTTCTTTATGAAAACTTCCTTAGAATTGATTGATAAAACCTTTAAGAATTAACAATCTCGAAGTAATCGATATTTAATAGATACAAATGTAATCTCTAAGTAAAATCTCAAGAAACAATTTTAGGTAAGAAAAAGTCCTCATATAGCTATGCAGTTACAAAAATTTCAAGTAATTTCGGGTATGCTAAATGTAAGTCCCCAGAAAGTAGCTCTATAACATTCCATCTACAAAATTTCCAGATATATCCGCAGGTACTGTAAGAAAATTTTCAAGAAAAATCACACGTAACTCCGTAGCTATAATATTTTCAAGTATATCCCTAGGAAAATCCCCCAAAAAACATCCCCACAAATATCTACAACTATACTATTCCCAATCAAATACCCATGTATCTATTTAGTAGGAAGATCTCCAAGAAAATATCCCCATATATATCCGCAACTATATTGTTCCCAAGTAAATCAACACACACACACACACACACACACACACACACACATATATATATATATATATATATATTGGTAGGAAAATCCTCAGGACCATACCCTCACATAAATCCGCAGCTATATTATTCCCAAGTATATCAACATGTACATATATCAGTAGGAAAATCCCCAGGAGCATATCCCCACATAAATCTGCAGTTATATTGTTTCCCAGTAAATCCCAATGTATTTATATCGGTAGCAAAATCTTCATGTACATATCCCCATATAAATCCGCAGCTATATTGTTTTCAAGTAAATCCCCATGTATTTATATCGATTGAAAAATCCCCAAGTACATATCCCCATATAAATCCGCAGCTATATTGTTTCCAAGTAGATTCTCATGTATTTATATTGGTAGGAAAATCTCCAGGAACATATCCCCACATAAATCCACAGCTATAATGTTCCCAAGTAAATCCCCAGGTATTTATACCCCAAGGTAAATTCCCATGTATAAATTTCCAAGAATATCCCTATATCATATTTCCTATTGATTTTCCTTCGAATACTCAAAGGAATTTTTTCCCCCAATTTTATTTTCGTATACATAGGAATTTACATGCAGATATAACACTTGCAAAATTATTTCCTAGAAAATTTTGTGGGTAGTATTTTTCCGCTTAGTTCCGCCAAAATTACCTGCGGTATTTTCAGGGGAATTCGAATCCGCAAGTAAATATTCCATAACTCACGATTTTCAAAATTTTTGCATGAATATCCGCAGGAATCACCTGCAAAAAATATTCCCATATAAATGGAAAATTTCTAGTAGTGTGGTATGTCTACATATTATTGATCTTCTAAAATAATTTGATTTTCTTTTCTTACAAAACAAGGAGAAGCAAAAGAGAATAGGAGACGGGTATTCCTCTTACTCTATTGGTACTTTTTTGGCTGAGTTCTTTTTTTCTTTACTATTTGTGATGTAATATTAGGCTTGAAGAGTAGTAGTAGTCTTTCAACAACAACAACAACATACCCAGTGTATTCCTACAAAGTGGGGTCTGGGGAGGGTAAGATGTACGCAGTACATACCACTACCTCATATGAGGTAGAGAGGCTATTTTCGATAGACCCTCAACTCAGGATAAATAGGAGTAATATAAACAAAATAAAAAACAACAAACACAATGGGATAACACGTCAATAGATAAATAAAAGAAAACATACACCCACAAAGTAATACTATACACAATCTATCTGAAAATCATAAACATCACTAAAAACACCACGAACCAGAAACTACAAGACACACACCTACATTGTGACTACAAGCACAACTATAAACAAAGCACCCCTTGATACTAATAAGTACGTACTCTTACCCACTACCCCTCTACCCTAATTGGCATCCTCCACACCTTCCTATCTAGGGTCGTGTCCTCAGTAAGCTATAACTGCTCCATGTCCTATCTAATCACCTTTATCCAATATTTCTTAGACCTACCTCTACCCCGCCCGAAGCCATCCATATACAACCTCGCATACCTCCGTACTGGGGAATCCGTTCCCCTCCTCATCACATGCCCGAACCATTTCAACCTCACTTCCCACATCATGTCTTTCACTGAAGCCACTCCTACCATCTCTTGGATAAACTCATTTCTAACCCTATCACTCCTGGTAAGTCCACACATCTATCGCAACATTCTCATCTCCGCCACCTTCAACTTTTGGATATGAGAACACTTGACTGGCCAACATTCTACACCCGACAACATAGCTGGTCAGACTGCCAATCTGTAGAACTTGCCTTTAAGCTTAGGAGGCACGTTTTTATCACATAAGACCCCCAAAGAGAGCCTCCATTTCAACTACCCTACACCAATACGGTGTGTGACATCCTCATCAATCTCTCCATTACCCTAAATCATAAACCCAAGATACTTAAAACTATCTCTCTTTTGTATGGTCTGAGACTCCAACTTCACTTCCACATCAGCCTCATGCGTCAAATCACTAAATTTGCACTCCAAGTATTTCATCTTGGTCCTGCTCAATCTAAACCATTTAGACTCTAGGGTTTTTCTCCAAACCTCAAACTTATCATTAACTCCTCCCTGGATCTCATCAATAAGAACTACATCATAAGCAAATAACATACACTATGACACCTCTACTTGAATATGTTGTGTCAAAACATCCATCACCAAAGAGAATAAAAATGGACTAAGATTTGATCCCTAGTGTAACCCTGTCAAAATCAAAAAGTGCTCTGAATCTCCTCCCACCGTCCTCACACGAGTCTTCGCTCCATCGTACATATCCTGAATCGACCTAGTGTACGCTACAGGAAAACCTCTGGCCTTCAAGCACCTCCACAGAACCTCCCTAGGGACTTTATTATATGTCTTCTCAAGATCGATGAACACCATATGAAGGTCCTTTTTCCTCTCCCTATACTGCACTACTAATCTTATAATGAGATGTATGGCCTCAGTGGTCGAGAGACCGGGCATGAAACCAAACTGATTCTCAGAAATAGACATAATCCTCCCCAGCCTCAACTTTACCACTCTTTCCCAAACCTTCATAGTGTGACTCAACAACTTGATGCCCCTATAGTTATTGCAACTCTGAATGTCACCCTTGTTCTTATATAATTGGATCATCGTACTCCTTTTCCAAGCTTCGAGCATCTTCGCAGTCTTAAAAATTTTGTTAAACAAGTTTGTTAACCACTCCATACCTGATTCGCTAATGCTCTTCCCAAAGTCCTCCGAAATCTCGTCTAGCCCATTCGCCCTCCCCATACGCATCCTATGAATAGCACCCTTGACCTTCTCAACCTTAATACACCGACAATAACCATAATCAAAACACCTCATCGAGTGCTCCAGGTCCTCCAGCTCTAAACTTTTTTCCCCCTTATCGTTCAAAAGTCTATGAAAATAAGACTGTTACCTCTTCCTAATAAGGGCGTCCTACACCAATACTTTGCCATCCTCTCCCTTGATACACTTTACTTGGTCAAGGTCATGGGCCCTCCACTCCCTAACATTGGCTAGCCTATGCAACTTTTTATCCCCACCACTCTCTTCTTATGCCACATATAAGCTCTTGTAAGCTGATGTCTTAGCCATCGTAACTGCCAACTTGGCCTCTTCTCTAGCCAACTTATACTCCTCCTTATTCACCCGCTTCTACTCTTCATCCTTTTTCTCAACCAACTTAGCATAAGGCTCCTTCTTAGACACCACCTTCTTTTTAACTTCTTCATTCCACTACCAGTCCCCCTGGTGCTTGCCGAATCTACCTCTCAAGACACCCAACACCTCTATAGAAGTGTCTCTAATGCAATTGGTAGTCGTCTCCCACATCCTATCCATGTCCCCTCCGCTCTCCCAAGCCCCCATAGTCATAAACTTCTCCCTTATCTCCCGAGCACTGGCCAAAGTCAAGCTACCCCACTTAATGCTGGGCGAATCCTCCCCACCCCTCTTCTTTCTACCCTTATGGATTTCCAAGTCCATCACTAGAAGCTTATGTTGGGTCGATAGATTCTCACTAACTATGACATTACAGTCCTTACATAGCACTCTATCACCCTTCCAAAGGAGCAAGAAGTATATCTGTGTCTTGTCCACCGAACTACAAAAGGTAATAAGGTTTGCCTCCTTCTTTAGAAAGCTCGAATTCACTACCACCAACCCAAAGGACCTATCAAAATCTAAAAAAGAGGCTCCTCCTTCATTCCTTTCCCCAAAACCAGCCTCCATGCACTCCTCATAATCTCTCGCCAAAGACCTAATATGCCCATTGAAATCACCTACTATCAAAAGCTTCTCAGTGCTCGGCACGCCTCTCACCACCTCGTCCAAAATCTCCCAAAATCTCTGTTTTTCCTCCTCACCCAAGCCAGCTTCTATGTTTAATATTTGCAACCTTCTTTGAAAATTAAGATATGAAATTAATTCCTTAATTAAGTTACAACATTTGAGTTTCAATTAGCTCTTCTAAGATTAAACATTTATGCGCTTATGCCTATGAAAATTTTTAGTACGCACTCTATGCTATCTATGTATGTATGTTTATGGGCATGAATCTTCTCCAAACTGATTTATGGTTAAATGGGTCAAAGAATATTAAACATTGATCTCTACTTTCACTATATATTAGTCTAGTTTTAATATTTATTCAAATCTGTATATTCAGTGTGAATGAGTATGTTATCATATGCCATTACAGATTGTACAGTATATGCATGAAGGTTCACCTTTTTCACGCATTCGATTTCGATTATTGACCCTTTTGTTAGTTCTAACCAACCGACATGACGTGTCAACGCCAGTGCTCTTAATGTCGTTAAGTCTTGTGATGTGAGGCTAAAAACCACCTTATTTTACCATCCTTTACCTCATATTGTTCTATTTTTAGTGTCGTCTTGAGCTTAAATGAAGTGATTTACACTTGTGTTTCATGTCTTGTGTATGTAGGTATTTCTTGATGTGTTTGGAGCTTAAACAAGAAAGAAAAGAGCACCAAAGAATGAAAAGAAACCAAGGAAGAATTAACGTCGCAATGCGTCACAAAACGAGCGACAAATGGAAAATAGAGGGAGTCCTTGTGCCACTACTGCAAAGCAAGCAGTGGTGCGACATTTACTTGTTCTATGAAAATTGCAGCTTGCGCCACACCCCCTAAAGCAAGGAGTGGCGTAAGAAACACCACCAATCTGAATTTTCACCTGTTGCTTGCGCCACAGCTCTGCTTTTGGGTTGTGGCGCCAGTCGGGGTCAATCCTAACACAAATGGGATTGGTTTTAAACATTCTAAGGGTTCCTAAACTCTATATAAACCCCCCTCCCATGTTTTTAAACATATACAACTGAGTTGGGGAAGCCAAAAACTAGGGCAAAGCTCAAGAACAAGGTCAAGTTTATTTCTTTTATTTTATTTTCGATTTTTGCCTTGTTAATTCATGAAATCTTTTCTTCCAAAGAGATTCATGAGTAGATAAACCTCTTAATTTCTAGGTTTGTGGTTGAACATGAAAGTTGTGTCTTGAACATCATATTGTCTATTTTGATTTCCATTTATTGAGTTATTTACTTTTTTCTTGCTTTCAATTATTTGTTTGATTGATCACCTTGTGAATATTATATAGGGCTTGTTTGTTGGACTTGAAAAAGGGAACGACAAGTGTAAAAAGAGGAAATAGTGCTAGATTGTGAACCTTATAGGGAAAGGAAATCGATTCGTTACTGAGGATAGAAATATACCCTATGACCTAGCTTAGTTGATACAGACGATATCTTTAGGCACTTCACTATTAACCGACGATCATAGAAATATAGGCATTTGGGATAATCAAGTAGGTTTAGAGTTGTTGGAAAAACGCTCAATATAGCTATAATTAACTTGCAACTAGTAACTCCGGAAAGCAAATTAGACGAGTGATTGGATAGCGCAACTGGTTTGTCAAAACACCACAACCCTACATCTTTTCTCAAATCTGAATTACAAGACAACTAATCCACGACTTGTCTCCAATTGTTTTTATTTACATTTAAAACATATAAATCACTCTTAATTAATGGTTACCGACTGAATAACTCATATAAGAATTCAAACTAGGATTTTAATTCATCAAATCCCTGTGGGTACGATATGTGGACTTATATCCTTTATTACTTGTACGACCACGTACACTTGCGTGTGCGAAAGGACGCAAACAATTTTTGGCGCCGTTGCCAGGGATTTGATTTGAACTGATACTATCTTATGTTTTTATTGAAATATTCAGATTTCACTTTTGTTTGTTGTTTTGTTTCTTTCAGGGTACAGGTTAGTTCATACTAAATACCCTAAGTCAAGGCAATCCCTTGATTCCAATTGACCACGAGTTTGAATGTTCTCTTAGAGGGTTAAGAGCGATAGGTGATAACTTGAACAATCCAATTCTTCAAGACCCACTGAATGATGCGGAGGATAGAGTTGCAGCCAAGCTTCCTCCTACACCACATGTTTCGGTGTTGAATTTTGCAAGGCCGAATCAGTAAAATGCCTCTAGAGCTTTTGTGAAGCCGAATATCACTAAAAACTTTGCGCTTAAAAAGGGCACAATGTGACTAGTGCAGAACACTTGTCAATATGAGGGTAAACCACATGAAGACCCACATAAGCACCTACTAGAATTTACTGAGTTGAGTGACAACTTCCACTACCAAAATGTTTTATATGAATACGTGAAGTTGACACTATTCCCCTTCTTACTGATTCGGGAAGCGAAGTAATGGTTACAGAATAAACCTCCAGGATCTATCACGTCTTGGGATGCTTTTTCTAAAAAGTTTCTCAACAGGTTCTTGTCATCTAGAAGTACAAAAGAGCTCAGAGGTAGGATCTCCAGATTTGTTTAAAAAGTTTCTGAATCCCTTCCCCAAGCTTGGGAGAGATACAAGGGGTACTTGAGAAATTGCCCGCACCACCATCAGCCCAAGGAGATTATTGGGCATAATTTTATTAAAGGATTGAGGCTAGACTCTAAGTCTTTATTAGATGCTACATATCAAGGGAAAATTTTGTCCAAGAGATATGATGAAATAGAGGCACTGCTCAATCTTATGTCTGCAGGTCACCAAGACTATTCAGAGCCCAGCCGAGTGTTCACTTCTACATAATGTCGGGTAAGTTAGAGCTGGATGATGTGTCAACTATTTGGGATGATATTGGGCAATTGTTTGCCTTAATGAAGCAGAGTTTATTAGCTCCAAGTGCAAGTCAAGTTCAGCAGGTACAACAGGTTCAGGCGGCTGCATTATTTTATGAGAAGTGTGGTGAAAATCATGCCTACTCTGGATATCCTTCGAATCTAGAATCTATATATTATATGGAGCAGCAAAATTATAGAATCCACCCAAATTTTTCTTGGGGTGGAAATCAGCAGGTCCAAAGACAACAGTATACACCGCAAGCTCCACAAGTAAGTAATTTTTTGGAGGAGATAATGAAATATTTCATGGGACAACAAACTCAGATTGTAAATGAAATGCAGAAGTACATTCATGAACTTGAGTGTCAAGTGGACCAACTAGCTTCATCATAACATGTAAGACCTGCAGGTGCACTACCGAGTGATACAGAGAATAATACTAAGCAGGTAATAGTAGTCTTACTCAGGAATGGAAAAGAGTTGGTTGAAGCTCCTCCTAAACAGAGAAGTCAAGATACAAGTGTAGAGTTGCCGAATGTAGAGCCTCTAAAGAGAAGAGTAGTTAACTGGGATAACTACAAGCATCCACCTCCTTTCCCACAACGATTTATCCCAACACCAACTCTAGAGATAAAGTATGCGCAAGTAGAAATAAGAGAAAAAGAGGTTGTTGAGCAACCTGAGATTGTGGTTGACAGACCCCCACCGCCATTCCCACAAAGATTCCAGAAAAGCAAAAAGGATGCAAATTTTAAGAAGTTCTTGATATCTTCAAGAAAATTCACATAAATATTCCATTGATTGATGCTCTGAGGGACATGCCTAAGTATTTCAAATATCTTAGAGAAGTGGTGGCTGGAAAGAGAAATTATGTAAAGTTTAAGACAGTTGCACTCACTGAAGAGTGTAGTTTGAGGCTATTGAGCAAGCTTCCTAAAAAGCTCAAAGATCCTGGGAGTTTCACCCTCCCCATACAAATTGGTGAACATGTGGTTTGGGCATGCATTGTGTGATCTTGGGGCAAGTATAAACTTAATGCCCTTATCTGTGTTTCAGACACTTGGCTTGGGAGAGCCATGCCCAACTACTATCACTCTACAATTAGAAGACCGCTCTCGTGTGCAATCGGAAGGAGTAATTGAAGATGTGCTCATCAAGGTAGGTAGGTTTGTGATTCCTACCGACTTTATTATTTTAGGTTTTGAAGCAGATAAGCAGGTACCGGTTATTTTGAGAAGCCCATTTCTAGCCACTGGTAGAGCTTTAATTGATGTGTGAAAAGGGGAACTTAATATGAGGATACATGATGATGAGGATATATTTAAAGTTTATAAGTCACTCTATACTCCTTTACACTATAGATACTTGTGCATGATCACAGAGGTGGTAAATGATAAGTGTGGGGTGGAAGAGTGTGGGCCTAAAAAAGTGAAAGATCTGAAGACAACGAGAGTAAATTTTAATTGTGATCCTCCTAGAGTCAAAAAGAGGCAAAAGTTACATCATATAGGGAGGAAAAGACTGAGAAAATTTGATTAATCTATGACTTGCGTCGTGTCGCGATGTTAAATCAAGTGCTACTTGGGAGGCAACCCAAGTTGTAATAATGTAGTTTTATATTTATAGTGTCACTTTTTTTCTTTGTTTTTGTTTTTGGTTTATGCAGATTTGGGAAGTCTGAGTACCCGAACTTAGAAGCTAAGAGGCATGGATGAAGCATAAGTGTGGGGTCATTCACCCCTTTGATGAAATACTGAGAGAATACATGCTTCTAGTTAGGCCCTAGAGGGCCTCAGAAATATTTCTAACCACTGTTTTATTGTGTTTAATGCTTTGGGGACAAAGCATGACTTTAAGTGTGGGGTGAAATTCTTCCGATAGTGGTTAAGGGTGAAGTATGCTATAGGAGTTGCTTTATTTTTATTTACTTTCTTTCGTTGAAAAAAAAAAGTAGAAATCCAAAAACACAAAAAGAATTTTCTTTAGTTTTCAAGATTAGAATTGTTGGAGTTGGTTTTTAGCTTTTTAGTTCTTTAGTAAAGCATACTTCACCTACCAGTTTTTTTTTCGGTTCTTTTTCGAGGGGAGGCCCTTTGAACCGACTATCCTTTTTATTTTTAAAATATTTTTTGTTTTAGTTTTAGGAAGAGTTAGTCGTTAGGAGTTAGAGAGTCTTTAGGACCAATTGTGAGGTGCTCTTGTTAGGTGCTACATATGAACTTAATGATATAAGTTGGTTTTAAATTCGAGCATGCTATGAAGAAAAATGAATGACTTCTTTTAAGTCACCTAGGATCTTTTACTTGACTCGTAGGTGATTTTAGCTTAAATTTGAACTCTTGTTGTTTGCTTGATTGAGAGTCTTTATGGATCCTTCTTGAGTTGAACATGTGCCATGTGTGTTAGGTGTTTGTTGATATTCCATGCTTTCATATTGATGTCTAGAACTTGTCCGGTGTGTTTGCAAAGCGAAATGAGGAATGTTGACTTTAGGAGATGATATAGGCATTTCTTTGATTAGCCTATTTTACCCTTTGCTTCACCGACCTACAATGGATGATCCTTGTTAGCCTCGTTGAGCCTTTAGCCTATTATTTGGTAGCCACATATGAAGCTTAATCCTTTTCTTTCAGTAGACCTTTAATTTGATCCAAAACTCCTAAGAACTTTAATAATGAAATAAGAGTTAAAAGGAGTGAAAATTGAGAAGGGAAATAGTTGAGGTGGGAAGCCTATAGAAAAGACTAATGGTGCAAGTGAAAAAAAATAAAAAATAAAAATTCATATGCTATTGGTGGGAAGTAGAAAAAGAACAAAAGAAAAGTGAAAAAAAAAATGTTTGAGAATTGAGACCTCCTTACTAGTGGTATGTAAACTTGCTTAAAGAGATGGGAAAACAAAGAAATCGATGGGTGAGAAGAGTAGAAGAAAGATTTGGTTGATTGAAGAGTGTGTGAATGATGAAGAATTTGTGATGTATTAAAGTGCTTAGGAAATTAGTCACTATTTGATCCAAATTAGTTCCTACCCATCCCTTAGCCTGCGTTACAACCCAAAAAGTCCTACTTCATCTTAGATTTGATGTTATTATATTAGTGGAGTAGTAAACTAAGGGAAATCCTATGGTTCATCATATATTGCATGTGAAATTCTTTTTGAGAGTGAGCAAAATCTTATTCTTATACCTATTCTTGTGTTAATTTGTATACTTGTGAGTGAATATGGGTAAATCTCTTGTTGTGAGGGCACATAATTGACGAAAGATAGGTGAAGTATTAGATATATTGGTTAGGTGAATTGTATGAGTTTTCTAATATCATAGAGTCGGTTCTTGAGGCTAGGAGGTCTTGAGTAGTTGGTTAAATGTGTTGAATGATTGAAGCTTGCTTAATAAGAACTTGTCGTCTATTGTAGTCGTTGTAGTCTTACCTTGAGTAATCTTATTTCAATTGGTTTAGTTGTAGTAGAGTTTATGTCATGTGTGTGTAGATTACTCGAGGACGAGCAAGGGTTTAAGTGTGGGGTGTTGATGCGCAGCTAAAAACCACCTTATTTTACCGCCTTTCGCCTCACAGTTGTTCTATTTTTAGTGTCTTCTTGAGCTTAAATGATGTGATTTATACTTGCATTTCATGTCTTGTGTATGTAGGTTTTTCTTGATGTATTTGGAGCTTAAACAAGAAACAAAAGAGCACCAAAGAACCAAAAGGAACCAAGGAAGAATTAACGTTGCAATGCATCACAAAACAAGCAAAAAATGGCAAATGGAGGGAGTCCTTGCGCCACTGCTGAAAAGCAAGCAGTGGCACGACATTTACTTGTTCTATGGAAAATTTTAGCTTGCGCCACAACCCCTAGAGCAAGGAGTGGCGCAAGACACACTACCAATCTGAATTTTCACTTGTTCCTTGCACCACAGCTCCGCTTTTGTGCTGTGGCGCGAGTCGGGGTCAATTCTAACCCGAATGGGATTGGTTTTAAACATTCTAAGGGTTCCTAAACTCTATATAACCTCCCTCCCACGTTTCTAAACATATACACTAAGTTGGGGAAGCCAAAAACTAGGGCAAAGCTCAAGAACAAGGTCAGGTTTATTTCTTTTATTTTATTTTCGATTTTTGCCTTGTAAACTCATGAAATCTCTTCTTCCAAAGAGATTCATGAGTAGCTAAAAATCTTAATTTCCAGGGTTGTGGTTGAACATGAAAGTTGTGGCTTGAACATCATATTGTCTATTTTGATTTCCATTTATTGAGTTATTTATTTATTCTTACTTTCAATTATTCGTTTGATTGATCACCTTGCGAATAGGACTTGTTTGTTGGACTTGAAAAAGGGAACAACAAGTGTAAAAAGAGAAAATAGGGCTAGATTGTGAACCTTATAGGGAAAGGGAATCGATTCGTCACTTAGGATAGAAATATACCCTATGACCTAGCTTAGTTGATACAGACGATATCTTTATGCACTTCACTATTAACCGACGACCATAGAAATATAGGCATTAGGGATAGTCGAGTAGGCTTAGAGTTGTTGAAAAAATGCTCAATATGGCTACAATTAACTTGCAACTAGTAACTCAGGAAAGCAAACTAGACGAGTGATTGGATAGCGTAACTGGATTGTCAAAATACCGCAACCCTACATCATTTCTCAAATCTGAATTACAACACAACTAATACACGACTTGTATCCAATTGTTTTTATTTACATTCAAAACATACAAATCACTCTTAATTATTGATTACCGACTGAATAACTCATATAAGAATTCAAACTCGGATTTCAATTCATCAAATACCTGTGGGTACGATATCTGGACTTATATCCTTTATTACTTGTATGACCATGTATACTTGCGTGTGCGAAAGGACGCAATAGCTTATCTTGGCAACAAAATCAAATTCCAAATTATGCACTGAGTTGAAGAGGGCTTCTTGTAACTGCATATCATTATACCTCCATAACATATGACACTTGATCTTTTCTGTAGTCCCTTAGCCTGACAAACTTACCGCTTTAGATGCTCGTCGTGCAAGAGAAACATTCTGTGCCGGCTGTTTTAGGCTTATGGAAAATGCCAACTGGTTCATTCGTGAGGTATGTTCCTCTATTGCAATTTGACTATAACATTTTGGTCACTTTTGACTGAAGTAAGTGTTGAAACATGATATCTGCAGAGTTTTACCCTTCAAATACTGTGTGAAAATCAGTCCGGGGACATCATTACAGGAGTTGTGAGAGAAGTGAAGGAAGTAACTGGGTTATAAATCTGCAAGCAACATATTTCCTACTCCTAAACGAGCAACTTAAATCACTGTCCAGATTGTTACTAAATTTGTGGAGGTTATGGCTCTTAGGTAACAAAATTCTTCTTCTTCGAAGTCTCAAAGGACCATAAGTTTATCATGATAGACGGTGCTTATTTTATGCCTTTTTTATCGATTGGAAGAGCTATATTAGAAATCTTATAAGAACATGAAATGCTTATAACATGTAAAGCTATACTAGAAATCTATTGGAATTGCTATTTGCTAGACTTTATTGCCTTAGGATTAATTGTAATTAGCTCTAAGTTAATTCGAATACTTGGTAAATAATTACTCTTTGAAGTTCTTTATCCCTTATTCACTATGCTAAGTCATGTAGAATTTTTAAAATTTTCAGTTTGTAGTTGCTCGACCTTTTGTTGTTTAGCATCCGAATATAACTAAAGAGCCCATCACCAAAGTGAAGTCTCAGTAGTTTTTTTAAGCACAAAGTAATCCCATATTTAGCAACTTTAGCCTTTGCTTCTATATTTCTGCTACAGTGCACTGGGGAGGAGAAAAGTGTCCATCTCCAAAATGAAGTCTCAATAGTTCTTTTGTATAGAGCTCAATACTTTTAAGTATGCTGGTTCTAATAGGATTGGATAGTTTATTTTCTTTATATTATTATGGATAAATTATTTCCTTGATATGCATTCGATTTCATTTAGCTCTTCCTTAGAGTTTGCCATTTTCAGATAATATCCTCATATATAGTTATATCTTTCATGACATTCTAGAACCTCTGATGCTCGCTCTCTCCAAATCAAATATTGGTTTCATGACACTTATTGTCTGATGTGTGAATTTATTTTGTATATAGGAGGTAGCACCCATTCACCTAAGAGCCAAGTAGATCACAGATGGATCTACCAACATAGATCATGCAAGTATTTTGTTCTTGTTGAATGGAGGTAAACGCTACTCCTTGGTATTTTAATAATTTTATTATGTACTTTTGAAATGCTTATGCTTTCCATATATGATAAATGATTTGTTTCATTAATCTATATTATATGTTTGTCTCAATACTATCGTAGAGCAAATAAATAAGCTTTTAGCATTACACATGTGTAGAAATGGAATGCAATTATAAGAATGTAAAGATAGGACAAAAATTGATGCATTAAAATTTTGAGGTTAAAATTTCCATGGGCAAAGTCTGTAGGAGAATGGAAAAACGATGGACTTGGGAGAATGTTAGCAAAATGCTCTGAACTACAGGCCTAAAATCACAAGTAAATTGGTCCAATGGAACAACCTAGATCCTAGTTCAATTATTTTGAACACTCATGGAACTTGTTTATTAACGCCTTTTAAAGAAGAAGCGGGAGGGATTGCTAGAAATAGAAATGAAGAGTTGATAATGGCATTTGCTAAACCTATCCAATTCACAGCAAACAATTCCAGTGAACTTCATGCTTCCTTATTTGGTCTAACTTGGTTCTTCGTTAATAATTTCTCTAACTTTAAACTCCAACTTGACTCATTATTTTCTATACAGATGATCTTCAACAAAATGCAAAATACCTTGGAGTCTCTATAAACTAGTTGAAGACATCTAAGCCATTGTACTATAGAGGAATGTCCATTGCTATAGGGTAGCCAATACGGTCGCTGATGCTCTGCTAAACATGCTAACAAATCACGAAGCTATCTTTCTTCAGGGTAGAAATCTCCCTCATGAGGTGATTAGACCACTGCGTGTGGACCAATTAGGACTACCTTCATTCAGAATAAGAGCAGCAAAGCACTCACGATGGAATTTTGAACCACCTTAGATATCTCAAGTTCCGACACTCCTAAAATAGGTTGTCTCTGTTTCAAGGATGATCGGAACTTCATACATGTTGCAGCAGTGTAAGTCCACCAGGAGTCTGCTTCTAGTTAGTTTAGACTTTTGTATGCATGTCTTTTGCAAGCTTCCCTCCTCGTTGGTTGTATTGCCACCGGTTTTTCAAATAACAAGGTAGGGGTCAATGTCAAACCACAACACCTCATGAGACGAAAGCCTCATTGATTGGATTTGGAAAAAGAAAAACAAAAATATTAAGTTGATGCATTAAACACACATTATGGCAGTTTTGAACTTCCATTTAAGGCAATGTCAAAATATACAATTGCGGCGGCGATAACGGCTGTAATATAAAAACTATGAACCATTGTTTAATACAGATTACAATTATAGCAATTTTACCAAACCGCCACAATATCTTTGTGGGAAACATAATTACGACGCTTTTCCAAACCACCACTAATGCAGGTAATGGCTATTAAAACCACCGCAATACCCTGATAAAAACCATCGTTATTGCTCCGGTTTTTTGTAGTGATGTAGAAAAACATCAAATCTAATTGCTTACATAGTGAAGCATAGAAGTTGCTGGTCTATTCAGAAAGAATCTTAAATCATTTTTGATTGCTAATGAAGCATAAATAATTAGTAGATCTACTTGTTGAGAATAATAAATGTGACATTATTTACTCATTCTCTAATTTAAATTATTGAGTACTATCAAACAGGAGTCATTCCTTTTCTCCCAGAACTCCCTTTTTACATGGTAGTTCTCTCCACCTTCATGACTAGTGCAGCCTTGTTTCCTAATCTCATGTTCTCATTCAAACTATTTGTACTTTCATCACAATGTTTGTTAACGCGTGTAACTCGTAAAGTATGGAAAATAACTCGTGTATTACTCAAAGATTACAGTGATATAAATACATGAAGAGAATAATCTAACTATGGGTAATTAAATATTCAAATCTCTAAAAATCATCTATATTATCTACATACATCATTATCCTGATTCTGTAACACTCCCCCTCAAGCTGGAGAATAGATATTGATCATGCTCAGCTTGTTACAAAGATAATCAACTCGAGTTTCATTTAATGCTTTTGTGAACAAATCAGCTAGTTGCTCTCCTGTCTTCACGTAGCCAGTGGAAATCAAGTTTTCCTAAGTCTTCTCACGAATAAAATAACAATCAACCAAAATATGTTTAGTTCTTTCATGATACACCGGATTTAAGCAAATATGAAGAGCAACTTGATTATCACACCAAAGTTTTGCTGGTGTATGATGCTTCAACCCAATTTCAGTTAAAAGATGATGTATCCACATAATCTCACATGTAGACTGTGATGTAGCTCTATACTCAGATTCTGCACTAGATCGAGATACAATGCCTTGCTTTTTACTTCTCGATGATACTAGGTTCCCTCCAATAAAGACACTATAGCCTGTAGTGGATCTTCTATTAATTTTGGATCTAGCCCAATCAACATCTGTAAAACACTCCACACGATTATGGTCGTGATTGATATACAATATGCCAAGTCTAAGAGCTCCTTTCAAGTAACATAGGATCTTCTCCAAAGCTTCCTAATGTTTGATTGTAGGTGTGGACATGAATTAACTAACAACACTTACAGCAAAAGCAATATTCGTATGTGTCACGGTAAGGTAGTTTAACTTCCCAACCAACCTTTTATATCTCCCTGGTTCATCAAAAAGATCACCATCATCTTTCATAAGATACACATTCGGAACCATTAGAGTACTGCAAGGTTTGGCTGCAAACTTTCCAGTATCTGCAAGCAGCAGGTCAAGAATATACTTTATCTGAGACAAAAAAAATTCCCTTCTTACTTCTGTTTACTTCAGTTCCCAAAAAGTATTTCAGCTGGCCCAAGTCCTTTGTATGAAACCTAGTATGCAAGAAAGATTTTAGGGAAGAGATTCCTGCATAATTACTTCTTGTTATGACAATGTTGTCAACATACACAACAATGAGGATACTGCCAACTGTTGATTGTCGATAGAAGACTAAATGATCACATTTGCTCATTTTCATCCCAAAATCCTTAACAACCTCTCTGAACTTGCCAAACCAAGCTCAAGGACTTTATTTCAAGTCGTACAAGGACTTTTTCAAATGACAGCTTTCCCATACTCCCCCTGAGCAACACAACTAGTTGGTTTCTCTATATACACTTCTTCTCAAAAATCACTGTGAAGAAATGTATTCTTGATATCTAGATGATGTAAAGTCCAATTCTCAAAAGTAGCTAGAGAAATGAACAAATGGACATAATTGAGTTTGGCAACCGAGGAGAATGTGTCAGAATAATCTACCCATATGTCTGAGCAAACCCTTTAGCCACAAGTCTGGCCTTAAGTCTTGCTACAGACCCATTTGGATTAGCTTTAACTATGAAAACCCACTTACATCCCACAGATTTCTTTCCCTTGGGTAAATCCACCAAATACCATGTGTGATTTTCCCCTAAGGTATTTATTTCATCAAGCATTGCAGCAGACCATCCAGAATGGTTCAAAGCCTCCTCCACTGTTTTGGGTACAAAGATGGAGTCTAGAGAAGAAATCAAAGATCTAGATGTAGAGGATAACTGACCATATAAAACAAAATTAGCAATGGAATATGTGGATTTGCAACTACGTGTACTTTACAAAGAGCAATAGGGAGGTCAAGATTTTTTGAAGGATCAGACGGATGAGGATCTGATGATAAAGTGACTGGTGGGGGACATGTATCATTAGCCTCTCACCTTCTCAAATAAACTTGAATAATTGGTGGTCTTGCTACCGCAGATGAAGCCAAAACTGATAGTGCAATAGTCAATTGGTCCTCACTAGAAGAACTGGAAGAAAGAGGGACACCATTTGATTATTCTGTTGAAATATAGGTGATCTAATAGACTAACAACTCATCTTCTTCCCCCTGACTTGTAAAATAGGAAGTGCATAGAAGAATGGTGTAGTCTCTGAGAATACCACATCAATTGACACCAAATATTTTCCAAGTTTAGTATAATAACATGGATACCCCTTATGAAGGAGAGAATAACATAAAAATCCACACTTCAATGCATTGGGACAAATTTGGTAACAAATGGTTGAACATCTCGAACATAACATGTGCTTCCAAATACCTTTGGTTCCACCAAAATAGTCACTTGTTTGGAAAAATAACACTATAAGGCACATTACCATCAAGTACAGTAGATGGTATGCAATTAATTAGAAAACAAGTCGTAGAGACTGCATCTGCCCAAAATTGTTTAGGAACCTTCATTTGCAACAAAAGTGCTCTAGCTATCTCAAGTATATGTATATTCTTCCTCTCAAGAACTCTATTTTGAGAGGGAGTATCAACACATAAAGACAGATGGAGAATAACGTGTTGTCTCATATACGACTGAAACATTTCTGACATATATTCTTTGGCATTGTCGCTCCTCAGAATACATACTGAAGTATTGAACTGAGTTTAACTTCAGCACAAAAGGTACAAAAGTGAGTAAACACTTCTGAGCGACTCTTCATAAAATAAATCCAAGTCATTCGAGAGAAATCATCCATAAAAGTGACAAAATAATTATGTCCAGTTTTGGAAAAGATCAGACACGGTCCCCAAACATCAGAATGAACTAACTCAAAAGATGACTCAACCCGCTTGTTAACCCTTGAAATTAATGAGCTGCGATGGTGTTTTTCAAATCGACATGACTCACATTCCAATGAAGAAATATTCTGGAATTAAGGGTAGAGCTTCTTTAACAGATGTAGAGAAGGATGTCCCAGTTGACAATGTGCTTCAAACAGAGACACGACACTAGAGCAGGCAACAAATCAAGATTCCCATTCATCAAGGATGTACAAATTGCTAGATACATGTTCTTTACAAATAACCTAATTCGTCTTAGGATCATGAAATAAACAATGATCGAGAAAGAACGAAATATAGCAATTAAGGTCTCTGGTAATTTTGCTAACAGAAATCAAGTTAAAAACCAACTTTGGTAAACCTAATATAGATGACAACGTAATAAAGTAGGTTGGTTTAACCATCCCATATCCAACACTATTGCAAGTTGATCCATCAACTATGGTAACCAGAGAGGGTGTTCTGTATGTTTGAAAGCTAGAAAAAATATCAGGATTACCTGTCATGTGATTTGTGGTGCCTAAATCAATCGCCCATTTATTATTTAAAGAGATGATGAGACATATTTTATCCGACTTAGTAAACACATTAACTAAAGTGGATTCCCTCAATTTCTGATATTGAGAGAATTTAGCAAAATCCTCAGCCAAAACCAAAACCATTTTATCAGATAATGGAACAGAAGTAGTCATCTTCTCAACTTACAATATCAAAAATAAATTGATAGAGAATCTGCCACAAATTAGAATTATCCAAGCCAAATATTTGTTAGACAGAAATAGAACTCCAATCCAATAAACCACTTGAACAAATCAAAGGATCAAGTGAATCTGAACAGAGAGTCTCACTCAAAGACGTTTCTAACACAAGTAGCCTCATAATATTACTTCAGAATCACAGGAATAGAACCACCGATGCAGAATCACATAGATGGAACAACCAATACGAAAACCAAACCTGACCAAACAAAAAAGCGATAGAATATCAACGCGACCTGGGAGCACCACAAAGAATCCAAAAATATCAACACAACCTGGGAGTTGGGAGCTTCAAAATAGACCAAGGATGGTCCAGGCACGTGCTTTCATGCACCTTATAAAGTGGGTTGTCAGGGTTCAGTTCACCGACGAGTGAGACACACGCGCGTCTCCTCTAGTTACTGGAATCTGGGAAACGATAGATTAGACTAAGGTTGTTTTGCCCAAGTAGGTGGTGAGAATCCAATTCAGCGACCACCTCCAACAGTTAGGCAACTACCAGTGAAGTTGTCACTTTTTCGGTGGAGTTGCTGACCGGATATTGGTGAACCAAAAAGGGTCGGCTCTGATACCATGTAACTCATAAGGCATTGAAAATAACTCGTGTATTACTCAAAGATTATAGTGATATAAATACATGAGCATAATAATCTAACTATGGTAACTAAATATTCAAATCCCTAAAAATCATCTATATTGTCTATATACATTATTATCCTGATTATGTAACAGCGCAAAACTTAATCATTAATTCACAAAAGAAAAGATTGTCAAATAAAGATAAAATTAACAGAGTGACGCGATATATTAGTAATAAAAATTATTACTGGGTTGCATCTTTGTTTCCTAAATCTCGTGTTCTAATTAAAATTATGCCTTTTAAGACTCTATTCAAGACTACAATGAACATCCTCTAGCTTGAACTTTGAAAAACAATATACTACAACTTAGTAATAACTTATGTTTCATATATGGAGAAACGCTGATAAATCTCACACAGTACAAGCATATTGAAAATGACAACAATTTCATATCAGCATTACTTGTTTGATGATGTAATTTTATATCAGCATTACTCGTTTGTAAAAAGAAGAACCCAAAACTCTAAGGGAGTCCACCAGCATACTCCACCACTTGTGTTAAAAGTTTCATAAAATCTTCCTTTGGTGATTTTTCTCTAAAAGCATGCCTGCCCACTGAACAATTCAAGTGCTTCATCCTCAGATAATAATGAACTTCATACACATTATCCTCTACGTGACTGATTAATAGGTGCTTGTCTCTTGCTGATAAAATAATTCTGCTACCCCTACCAAACCACTCTTTCCCTCCAACTTAATATTCCAACTGTTCGTGATGGTTTAGATCATTGAGAATAAACAAAACTTTCTTCCAGCGAAGCATATTCTTTAAAATAATCATCCCTTCACGTTCAATAGTTAGGGTCATCTTTTCACCCAAGAGCTTGCAAATGACGACTTGTGCTAGCCATGTTATTCCATTTTTCTGATAAAGTGTTCCCATATCACCAAGAAAACAATCAACTTCAAATCAATGATGGTATCTTTGATATAGAGCACTTGCAATTTCTCTCTTGCTGATGCCACCCATGCCCCAAATTCCAATAGAGTGAACATCATTTGATTCCATATCTAATAATGAGGTTACTTTCTCAACCTGAGATTCCATACCCACTAAGCTTTCTGGGAAAGGTGAAATAACTTGAAGCGACTTAGAAATATGTCATCAGCTAACTTCGTGATGAACTCTGCCTCATCCCTGCATTACAGTGAAAAAAATCTCAGAGTAGATTAAATTGAAAATAAAAGAAAGAGTTGTCATAGACTAATCACTAATGTTTAATACAAACAAATAATAAAGTCACAAAGGAAATATTCTTTTTCCCCTATGTGACTATGATTATTATAAAATTTTCACATTGTTAAATGGTACCTATTGGGGAAGAGGGGATGGGTGAATGCATTTCCATGGGCTGTTGTACAGTGTGAGCAGGAAGCTCATAAGAATCATTTGAACTTTAAGTATTATCCTTTTGTTCAGTTGAACAAATTTCCCAAGATAGATTTTTATTTTGTACATTTTTCAAATGTGAAAAAAATATTTTCGAACGGGAACAAATTTTCTAAAAATAAGACGTCAGGAGATAATATATTTTGAAAGTTAAAGGATAAAAACATTGACGGCCGTAAAGTTTATTCGAAAATCCTAAATAAACACATGATGTTGAATGGGGCTCTAATTTATTTTTGGCATATGGTTTGAGCCATGGATAACACAAGCAACCAAATACTTTAATAGAGTCATACTTGGGCATAGTTTGAAATAGAATTTCATAGGGGATATTATGCTGAAGATTGGGGTATAGTTAGCTTGTTTATAAGACAAACAACTTGTTGACAAACAAAACTCCAAAAGTGTGAGGGTAAAGACGCTTGGTGCCACAAGGTTTTAGCAGTTTCAATAACATGCCAGTGTTGTCTTTCGACTAGAGCAACTTGTTGTGGAGTATATGGGGGTGACACTAAGTGTTCTATGCCATGTGTTTTGAGAAAGGACTATAGACTATGAAATTTGGCACCACCATCAGTGTAAAAAGATTGAATTTTGATGTTGAATCTGCGTTCAAGTAATGGATGCAAATTTTGAAAAACCTCCAGAGTTTCATTTTTTTATTTTAAAGTGAACAACCACATGTATTTCGAAAATTGATCAACAAATAACACATAATATCTTTTTTTATCAATTGACAAAACTGGAGATAGACCCCATAAATCACTATAAAGGATTTGAGGGGCTTATTAATTTGCAATGAATTTTCTGAGAAAGTCAACATGTGCATTTTATTTGAATATCAAGAATTACAGATGGAACTAGCTTTGGGATCTGAAATAGGAAGGGAAAAATTATTCAAGATAGTATATGAAACCTGGCGATTAGGATAGCCTAAACGCTGATGTCACAGGTGAATTGGAACAACCATATTGGATTGAGGAGAATAATGTGTATAGCCCGGTGGCCACTTATACAGCCTATCTTTATTCTTCCCGCGAATTAGAGATGCCCTCGTACTCAGATCCTTCACAAGGTAATGGAAAGGAAAAAATTCAATAAAGGAATGATTATCATGACAAAACATAGAAATAGAAATACGATTTTTTTATGAAAGGCGAGCATAAGTTATTGAGAAGTTTGAAATGGTGATTTGATGCACTTATGTTAGCATTACCGGTATGGGATATTGGAATGGTGTTACCATTGTCCATAGCTATCTCTTAGGTGTCGTGGTAGTCATGTACAGTGGCTATTGAGCATCAGATGCAATAGGATGAGTGGCTCTAATATCCACAATCCAAGGGGTCTGTTGAGAAGGAAAACGAACAACAAAGTTTGCCCGGGCTTTTAGATGGTTATGTGACTGCAATCTGTAGACTCTACAAGAATGACCTACACGATCATATGGTTGGCAGTGAAGGTTTTTGTTAAAGGGCTGATGGTTGTTCCTTCTTGGGCGTTATGCTAGCCATTGCTGATTGTTTGCAGGAGTGTTCACACCTAGACGGTGATTGCTGGAGTAATTTTTGTTACCCTGGTGAGAAGGATTTGAGCTTGTCTTTGTGCTACAGTAGTGGTAATAGGAGTTGATAGCGGCTTCTTGTCTTCCTCATGTTGTAGGAATAGCTCATAATCTAGAAGCTTTTCCTAAAGCACTTCATATGAAATAGTAGAGTCTCAAGCACGATTGGAAGAAGAGAGTTATCAAAATTCAGATCCGAGTCCACTGAGGATTTTCATAATAAGTTCTGGGTTTGATACTGTCTTACCAGCAATTGCAAGTTCATCACAAAGTGATCGAACTTGATGAAGATAATCTATCACTGGATGAGAATCTTTAGTGAGGCGAGCTAATCTGTCTCGCAAGATGAAAATTCTTGTTTAAGATTTGTTTACTTACAAATATTAAAAGCAACCCAAGCAGCTTTGGCGGAGACTGTAACAACAACAGTGGGGGCAAGTGTAGGATCTGATGGAAAACAGGCATATGCAGTGGAAGCAAATAAACAAGAACACTTACATGTAACATAGACAACACATAATCAAAGATTTTAAACAAACATAAAATCAATAATTATCTCTTGAAAGCGTGACTGGGATCCCGAATCAACCTTCAAGCGCGAGAAAAAACCTTCCACAAGATCATCTTCAGGATCCATTATCTTTTGTTGTGTGACCCGAATACTATTAGAATAAACGAAATTCATGTTGGCCAATTTCTTATGAAAGAACCTGGAAAAATCCTTAGCCTCCTTGATGGAATAAGACCACCTAATATAGACACAAATTTCAGGGTTTTTAAATCCTTTTCCAAACCTGCTAGGTATTTCTTTTCCACCAAAAATAAATTCCTATTTCTTTTCCACCAAGAAATAATTCTATTTAATTCCTAATTATTTAGTCACAACAGGGACCACAGATTTAATTAGCGAGGCTTCCAATTAAGGTATTAATTCACAAAATGAATGAATTAACCTACCATGATAAATTAAATATTATTCCACTAAAACTTCATAATTGCATTCATCGGTATAATGTCAAAATCATTCATTAAATCTTATTGAACTCCCCATGTTCAGATTACAGATGATACCAATCAATTGAATTAAATTTATGACTATTTAATTCATTGATTAATTTAATCCTTTATTCATATGCTTAACTTTTTTCATGTGACGGATACAAAATCCACCTTCAGGGTTTCACATGAAAACTTATAAGCTACCATAAAGGGGTATCATCTATATCAAGGCTGAGACATGGATTCTATCAACTAATCATTATTTCACAAATGTCATTTGTCATCATCCATCTTATTGGGAACATTTTAACCCATGAAAGAGTTTTACCATTTGATAGATCAAGACAACAAACAAATGACAATGGTCATAATAATTATATCAAGATTAACAGTATAGGTACATTCAATGATCTAGAGAAGTTTTTTATTAATACTCAGAGCACGAACATTATTTCTATTTGGTTCATTCAAAACACACAAAGTGTACTAGTACAAGAAGTTGGAATATGACCATTCCCATAATCAAGATAAAATTATATTTAATCTTGTGTTACAATCATCAAGATGTTTGTCCAGACTCATCTTTGATTGTGAACATAATATTTATACTTTTAAGAACCGATGATTTAATCTTCCGTGTATAAGATAAACACTATAAACAAACTCATCTACTATATAAGTAAGTGAATACATAGCTAAATATATGATCTATTTAATTCTTTATTAAAATTAAATATATTTTTCTATGATAAATACTATATCCAAATATATTGTTAATAGTGTATATCCCAACAGGATCAATAGAGACAAAAATAACATTTTGAATTAGCTGATCTTGGCGATAGCAAGGAACAAACTCAAGGTTACCAACATCTTGATTGTTTTTAGAGATGGTACGAATGGGGCATGGATGGAGCCATCGAGATGCCTATAAAGATTGTGACCACGCATAAGCATTGAAACTTGAGCTTTCCACAAGGAGAAATTATGGCTGTCTGTTACTTTTTATTGGCAGTTGGGTAACTGGATTGAATTGAATAATAGTGATGGCATTGTTGATTCCATCAGCATTGGTCACATAAATATTAGAGGCCACTTGGACGAGTAAGCAGGAAAAAAAAAGAGAGAGAGGATCAACTCGTGGGAGTTTAGATATGCTTTGATACCATAAAGAGACGAGAGTAGAACACGGGAAAATAATTGTGTTGTTATTAATCATATTACATCTATTTAAAGAATCTGTACAAGCCTTGTATCAACAAGGATAGACTTGAAAGTAACAACAAATTCTTAATATTTAGGACCTACAAAAATAGAATCTACAACAACAAGGTGTCTAGTAATCATCTGTTATTAATCAACATCTGGTGGAAAGATCTCCTTGTTCAACATGATAATGTTCAACGTATAACTAGATTGTCTTCTTTTTATTTCTATCCTTTACTTAAAGATCCTATTCTGAATTATTATCTTATGGATGCAGACAATGATAACCGTCAAGCCTCCACCTCCAACAACAAACTTTCTTGCATTTAGTCCAGATAACAACATTATCACTATTGGAATGGATTACTCTGCCATAGAGATATACAATGTCCGAGTGCAGTGGCAACAACAACTATAGTGAAATGCCTATATAGAGGATGTGGTTTTATTATGGTATCTACTGGCAGAACAAGCCCAAACTTTCCAGCCTTGTTACTTGCCGAATCTTCAGCCTGTTGCACCAAGTCCCTGAGAATAGAGCACCACCTTAAAATAACCCTACTATGGACGAAAAGAGAAGCATTTCCAAACTAGTTTCCTAAATCCCTGGTTTATCTGGTTTCACAACTAGCTAAATTGATCTGAAAAACTAGAAAATTTCTTTTCTTGTAGGTGCACATCTTCTCCTCATCATTAACTTCACCTGGGATGTGTGTCAGTGGAATCCTTTCACGATTGTCCGTACCTTATATCAACATGGTCTTTTGAAGTTTTGTTGGGTATATACTATTCGGTGGTATTTTGATGTGGCAATTGGAATGGATGAGCCACAGAGTGCCACGAAAGGATTAAAGTGAGCCATGATTTTGAAACACACCTGAATTGCAACAAGGATTTCACAGGAAGCTTCGAGAGTATCTCCATGATGATTTCTTGTGGAAGAGAAGGGATTTATTGGACTTGGTAGATGTGCAGATGGCACAAACCATATGAATTTGGCTGTTAGATTCGCTAGGGTTTTATATTTGAAACCATTATTGGAATGGTCACGTTTTCAGAGTTTTTAGTCAAAATTGTCCCTTATTTAGAAGATTAGATTTATTTTTGTCTTTTAAATATTATTCTAAGCATTTTTAGTCCCTAGTGGAGCACCTTTGATCAAACTAATAGAATGTACCTAAAACCAACAGTAAAAAAACACACAACAAAACTGATTTACTCAGTTGATTTGATCCAAAATAAGGAACTAAAGATGCTCAGGATGATATTTGAAGGGTCAAATAGATTAATTGGAAAATTTTGGCTAAAAACACTACTATCAGAGCTACCAATCAAAGTTTGATCACAAAAAGATGTATAATAAAAAAGTAGCCAATCCTTATTGTAAAACTTAAAAGTAATATTACTAGCACCGAGATTTTTATATTTCCCCACAAGGTTTATATCCTGTTTACACTAAAATCTAATAAGGTAATTAATTATTGTACAAGTAGAGAAATTTCACATCCTGGTATAGAAAATTATTAAAATTGAGGGAGTATATACAGATGAAAATTAACTATTATGAACGGATTAAGTTATGATCTATTGTTTAGTCTTGACCCAAGTAAAAAAACAGAGGCTATCACCCAATCTCATATCGATATGACTGGAAAGCTGATATTCAATTATCATTATTTTAATATTTCTGTTGTCAGTGATATTTGCATTATAGAATTAAAGGTGTAAAGTGAAATTTACTCCTGCACGCTAATTAATAGTAGTGGAGAACAAGCCATAGAAATTTCACACGACCATTTCTTTTTGTTTCTTACACTACCTCTTTCTTTAAAGTACTGTAGTTGTCTTGATAGAGAACAAACAATGGTTTAAGTGTGGGTGTTGATGGCAGTCTAGAAAAACTTATTTTTAGTTATATTTCACGTATTATTTGCTACACTTAAATGATGATGCTAAATAATAGAGACTGCTAAAAAAAGATATACAAACAAATCTACCTAGCATATTATTAGGCAGAAACAAAATCAAAGACATCAAGACTTCAACAAAATATAACACAATGCCATACTGATATAGAGAATATAATGGAGTGGCTGACTTTTTTTTTCTTTTTTCCTTTTTTTGCCAAACAAGCATCTTCATTTTGGCAAAATACCTTCTATTTTTCTTATCAATGATTACCTAGAGAAGTGAAGGGGATATGCCAATTCGACAAATGTCAACTTCCAAGTATAACAAGGAAATATGAAAAATAAAATTCATTATTGAATGTATATGTTGTATAGATTATATGGAAGGTGTGTAGTGTACCTTCCTTATCTTTTTTGGAGTGTATTTTACAATCCAGATTTCCTCGGAGGTCAGATCTATGTCACCCTCTTTCACTTGTATCTTACATTGAATGAATGGGCAAGACATGGGTCAAGCCAGACCTTAGCACCAAGGTGATAAACCTTTGGTGATGGCAATTCATTAAAGAAAAAAAAAGCTTGAATATGTGTGTTTTGTTGTGTAGGATCTGATTCCAAGCAAAGGAGCAGTTATGATGCTAAAACGAATACTTTGAAGCTTTGAAATCCTAGTAGAAGTCTAAGAAGTTTAACCGAGATTGAGTTCGGAGATCGAGGACCAAGTATGTATTAAAAAATTGAAGAAAAAATCCTAAGCTGAGAAAAATAATGAGGAGCTCGTAGCGGCAAGAAAACATGAAGTAGCCAAGTTTCTGTAAAATCGGCTTACCGCTATGCGAAGCCCATAGCGGCAGGTTTATTTCAGGCCGGTTTCATATTTCACCTTATTAAGAGTAGATTGGTCTAAAGTTATATCTAAATGGTATAATACATCAAAAACATGACTTTGAGGGGACTTTTGACCCCTTAGAAGACTGAAAGAATGGCTAAGGGATGAGGACACAGAGATTCATTGTGACTCAACACACAAGTTTGTGCTATAATGATTTCTAGTTTTCATTTTTTCCTTGACATGTGTTATTTACAGATATGGTTTAGATTTATTTCTGAAATTGACTTTGTTTGATAGCTCGAATATTTTAATTGGGTTTCAATTGAATTCCTTTCATAAAAGATTATGTTATACAAATAAGGTAAGACTAATTTTCTGCATATGTAAAAAAACTAATGAATCACTTCACATGAGCAAAGTTTTAAGGGTACAAAGGTGATAAAGGGTGCAAACCCACCACCCAACTATGTATGTTACACATCTAATGAGTTGAAGTATTACATACTAAAACTCCATAAAAAAATTAAACAAGTGTGTCACTTATAAGGTAATTAGAGGTAGTTGTGCTAAGTATTATAAGTGGCAATTTAGCATAAATGCTAACTAAAATGTCATAATAGATTAAACTACATTAATAGTGTAAACAATATTTACATTGTTAGTGTGTATAATTTAAACCGGTTTCAAAATCACCAAGAAAGCAAAGTGTGGAAGGACCTTTTCTGACTCCCGAGGAGAGTTGTTGGGGTGGCTAAATGTAGTTTATGAATCAAAAAGAGAGAATTCAAGAACAATATATAGTCAAGCTTAATACCACTATGATACAAAATACAACAGATACAATTAATGAGGAAAACACAACATTATTAGTCTCTAGGAAACAACAAACAAGAAATGGCAACTGCAATTAGCACCGGTAGAGATGTGAAGTCATGCTCCTGAACTTTATACAAAGCGCATTCATAAAACACCAAAACCAGATATGTCAAGCTTCATCGTTTCGATCCATGCAATCTGAGTTCAATTTTCCTGAAAGTTGAAGAATACCAAACAAGTTAAGAATGAATGTCCTGGCCTCTAATTAGCATGTAGCAAACATCAAACCTAATTGAATGGAAACTATATTCTATGGAGGTTTGCTGACATTGCAGGTCTATTCAGAAACAAGCTTAAATAATTTTTTATTGTTAAAGAAGCATAAACAATTAGAGCAAAGTAGATATAATTCTTGTTGAAATCACAAATATGAGATTATTTATTCATTCACTAATTCAAATTGATGAAACAGGGATCAGTCCAAGTCCTTTTCTACCCTGAACTTCCTTCTGACATAGTAGTTCTCTCCACCCTAAAGACGATTGCAGCTTTGTTTCCTAAATCTGGTGTTCTGGTTCAAATTGTTTGTGCTTTTATCACAATGTTTGTCAGAGTGAAACAACATTCGGCCATTAATTCACAAAAGAAATAAAAGAAAGAAAGAAATTGTCAGAAAGAGAAATTAACAGAGTGACATGATGTACTAGTAATAAAAGTTATAACTACGTTGCTGCTTTGTTTCCTAAATCGTGTGTTCTCATTACAATTATGCCTTTTAAGACTGTTCAAGACAACAATTTGCACTACAACCATAATAATAACTTTTGTTTCATGTAAATGGTGACAGAAGTAAAAGGAGGAATGCTTATAAGGCCACACATAGTACAAACACACTGAAAATAAGAACTATTTTATATTCATTATGTAACTCTTCATATCCAAAATCATATATTAAAAAAGGTATAGCAAATGAGCCTCGATATAACCACTGACAAAATCTTTCACTTCCCAATCGATGGGTTCCAAATACATAAATTAATTTCATACTATGTAATCCTAAAACCTAAAAAATTTTACAACAAAGGGAGTAATCCAACCATACGCGTATATCTTTTGGCTTCTATAGCAAAATATTATTATATAGAACATAAAACATACTCCCTCTGTCCCATTTTATGTGACCTACTTTCTTTTTTAGTCTGTCCCAAAAAGAATGTCACATTTCCTTATTTGGTAACTTTTTAAAAGCACAATTACTCTTTTATCCTTATTGGTCCCACTTATAAGGTCCCACTTGATTAAAAATAATAGTAATAGCACATTTTTAATAAAGGGCAATTTAGTAAACATTATCAAGTCTTCCCTTATTTATTAAACTCCGTGCCCGGTCAAAGTAGGTCACATAAAATGGGACGGAGGGAGTAGCATAATATGAAAAATTGGCTCCAAAGAACGTTTGGCCTTCATAGTGAAATGTTGATAGAGAGGATGACGGTTGTATCAGGGGACTGGTGATGCAGCGGATAGAACACCCGCCACACGATCACCAAAAACCCTTCCAGCAGATCCAGCTAATGCTACACTTAATCCACCTGTTCTACTCCATTGACCGCCAATTTCAGACAGCGGAAATGAACCAGATAGAGTCAATATGGCAAACAATCCCTACTAGAGGAGGAATTGGTCAGAAAAGCACTCAAAACTACAATTATGCAACAATAGACATTCCCAAAAGATCCATTAATACACAACCATGTAGAGAATAGCAAAAGAAATGTATAATTGAGGAAACCTTTTGCTAGCCTAAGATCGAAAGATTCGAGTAAGAAGAGGAAGCTATGGAAGGTGAAGCAAGATATTGGAAATGAGAACTTGGTTATGGAAGAAGACTACTTGAATTGGATTATTTTGGGTTGATTACAAATGAGTAAGATAACCCCAATATATATACTTGTGTGGGGATAATTTTAGAATCAAAGAGTTCTAGACAATTTTTCTAGCTACATGTACAAGAAGAATCTAGTAATTTTTTTCTTCTAGCAATACCTACAATATCTAGATAATTCTACAAGATGCTTATTCAAGATACTACACTAGAACATTCTAGAAGAATCCATGATATTTCAAAAAGTCAACTTTAATAGTTTTCACAATCCCCCTTAAAGTAATTTTTTGGAAGCTATCCCAAACTTGTTGTGGAAGAACCCATATGAAACTTTGAACCATAACTTGGTGAAATCTTAGTAGTCCTTTCCTGACTCCTCTTTATTCTTCATATGATGAAGATTTTTCATGATCGATTGGCCCTGAAAGGAAACAAGAATACATATTGAAAAAAATTTCATCTCTATAGTGAGCTAGCTTGACAATAGTCTTTTACTTTTGATAACCATGTGAATCATAACCTTTTCGAGTTTTATGATGTTGATTTCCCGAGCTCCTCCTTTTTGGAGCTGCTCGACAACTATATTATTTAGAGAAGCATTTTTGATGGGCAAGTTTGAAACTCTAGGGTTCAATTTTTAGAACCCTTTCCTTCTGATGCAACTCCATAATCCAAAAGTGATTCATCAATATCAACTTTCTCATTTGACTCGGTGATGATCTGACCATCAATTTCTTACGAAGCCTCAACACCATAATAGGATCCACCGCTAGATTCATTTTCTAGCTCTTCAATCATACTATATGTCTCTCCATCCGAAATTGAGACTTCAATTTCAACTTCTTCATCTATTTGATCTTTATCTTATTCATCAGCTTCCAATATTTGCTCTGAGTCGGTGATAAACCCCCTTTCTCTAAACTCCTCGGTAAGTATATTATTATTTAGAGAAGCATTTTTGATGGGCAAGTTTGAAACTGCAAGGTTCAATATTTTAGAACTCTTCCCTTTTGATGCGACTCCATAATCAAAAAATAATTCATCATATCAACTTTATCGTTTGAGTCGGGGATGATTTGACCATCGATTTCTTGCGAACCCTCGACACCATAATAGGATCCACCACTAGATTCTCTTTCTAGCTCTTCAATCATACTGTATGTCTCTCCATCTGAAATTGAGATTTTAATTTTAACTTCTTCATCTATTTGATCTTTAGCTTCTTCATCAGCTTCCAATATTTGCTCTGAGCCAGTGATTGAGCATCATAAGGTAGATGATTGACCAGGGACTTCAACTTCCATTACATCTCCCTCAAAGCTTTCCCTTGACACTACTTAAAAAAGGCAAAAAAACTTCGGACAAAAAAGCGCCAGACCGCGTCGCTCCAGAAAAGCAAAGAAAAAAGAGACGCTTTCCATCGCTTTTTTAATTTATTTTTAATTTTTATTAAAATCGACGGATATCATCTCCATGTCCGTCACTTTTTTTAGTAGATTATTGTGCCAAACAATTAATAAATAATTTATAATTTGTTTTTAATAAATGCGACAGATAGCTTTGATATTATTTAAAAAAAATTAATTTTAGAAAAGCGACACTGTTCGTCGCCTTTTTAATTTAATTTTAATTTTTATTTAGTTTTACTAAAATCGACGGACAATGTCGCTATTATTTTTTTTTAAAAAAAAAATAATTTTAGAAAAACGGCGTTGTCCGTTGCTTTTTTAATTTATTTTTAATTTTGCGTTATTTTTTACAAAAAGCGACGGACAGAGTCAATTTTGATAAAAATAAATCAAAAATAATTTTATAAAAATGACATTGTTCGTCGGTTTTTGACATTTTTAATTTACTAATAAATAAATAATTTTTATATTTTAAGAAATTAAATTATATATATAATTTTTTTAAAAAGCGACGGACAATGTCGATTTTTTCCATCGCTTTTTTAGTCAAATTTTTAGTCTAACAAGTTATTAGGGCAAGACGCCAACTTTCTCTCTTCTATTTCTCTTTTTCTTTCTCTCTTCTCCGCCTCCTCACGTCTCTCTCTCATTCTTTTCCTTTCTCCTCTCCTCTCTGTCTGCTGATGTCGCTACTCTCGCCGCTGCCTTCGCCGCCGCTGCCTGCTGGTAAGTAATTTTTTTTTTTGACTCTTGTCCTTTAATTTTTGTAATAAGCATGGTCTTTTTCTCTCTTTTTTATAAACATGTTGATGTTGCAGCCGCCGACCATCATCTGATTTTTCGATCTACTCTCAGTTCTTCGGTAACTCAAGATCTACTCTCTTATATTTCTATATTGTTTTTCCTATTGTAGTTTTTTTTGGGTGGGGGTTGAGCTTTGTGAAAATGGAAAACTGTGAGATGGGTATTTTTTTATTTCTTGGTAAAATTGGTAGATGGAAACTAGATTTTATTTCAAGATATATTGTTTCTCTCTAGTTTTCACATTGATGTGATATATTTCAACATTTTTTTTCTCCTGCCCTATTTGAAGTAATGAAGTTTTTGTTTGTTTTTCCCTTTTTTGTAATTTTTTTCTATTAATAACTTGACCATTCAACTTGTTGTCAACAATATTTTTTCTAGTATTATATTATTATAAGGTAATCATGATGAGATGCTACATCATTTGAGCCTAACTCATATAATGAATAAGTCAACTTTTCCCTTTTTCATCCTTTTAAATTCGTCAAAGTTGGCATACCGAATACAATTGTCTCTAAAAGAGCTAAAGTTTCGAAATTGGTTCAAGTAAGTAAAAATGGCTGAATCTTGGGTATTTTTTTAATTATAGAACTTGTGAAATGGGTAACTTTTATTCGAAGCTTTCCATCTACTCTTTACTCGCTGTCTCTTCTTTTGGTTTTTCACTGATTTTGATTTGTTACTAACATATACTAACATATGTATAGTGTTTTTATAATGAACATTTTAAATCTTTGACATCAATACCTTTATTGGCATACTTTGTATTAAAATTCCTAATTCTCGGACGTACTGTTTGCTGCAATCATTATTCTTACAGAATTGTTGAGACTTGTATATGTTTGATCTATAGTTTAACACTGGTGTAGATTGTTCTACAGATTTTTGGATAAATGAATTGGTGTTGAATTAGAACTTCGACTTCTCCTTCTCCATATCTTCAACTCCGGCCAAACAAAGGTAAGTTGATTTCCCTCAAGTTTGTTATATTTGACCATGAATTATAAATATACATTGTAGTATTGAAATTGTGTGAATCTCACTTGGGTGTGGTCTTGTTTGAAATATATGGTGAGAGAGGGAAATGTAACGTCCCTACTTACTTGATTGAATTGTTTGAGTTGTACTAGAAACGAATAATTGGAGTACTTGTTTGACTTGTGAATTAGTCAATAATTGAAATTATTGTTGTGATTATTTGGTGTGAGAGGGATATGCAACGCCTCTACTTATTTGATTGTTCGAATTATACTAGAATTTAATTAGTGAAGAAGTCATGACTTTGTATTGACTTGGAATTAGTGAAGTAGTGACTTAAAATTGTGAAGTGTTTAGTGAATTGAAATTGTGAACTATTGACTTGAAAATGTTAACTAGTGACTTAAAATTGTGGACTAGTGACTTAAAAAATATGAAGTGTTTAGTAAGTTAAAGTTGTGGATTAGTGACTTAGAACTATTAACTGATGAATTAAAATTGTGTCTTGAAATATTTAAGTAATGAATTGAGAATGTTAAGTAGTGACTTGAAATAGTAAAGTTTATAGTGAATTGAAGTTGATGACTAGTGATTGTTGAAGCTGTGAACTATTAACTTGGAAATATTAACTAATGACTTAAAATGTTAAGTTGTGGACTAATGACTTAAAATTGTGAAGTGTTTAGTGAATTGATATTATGAACTATTGACTTGAAAATATTAACTAGTTACTTGAAAATGTTAACTAGTGACTTGAACTATTTAAGTAATGATTTGAGAATGTTAAGTTGCGACTTGAAATAGTAAAGTGTATAGTAAATTGAAGTTGTGGACTAGTGATTGTTGAAGTTGTGAACTATTGACTTGGAAATGTTAACTAATGACTTAAAATTGTGAACTATTGACTTAGAAATGTTAACTAGTGACTTAAAAAATGTTAACTAGTGACTTAAAAATTATGAAGTAGCGACTTGAAAATATTAACTAGTGACTTGAAATATTTAAGTAATGAATTGAGAATGTTAAGTAGTGACTTAAAATAGTGAAGTGTATAGTGAATTGAAGTTATGGACTAGTGATTGTGGAAAATGATAAGTGTTTGGTGAATTGAAATTGTGAACTAGTGACTTAAGAAAAGATAAAGTGTTTAGTGAATTGAAATTGTTAACTAGTTACTTAAAAAATGTTAAGAAGTGACTTTGTATTGACTTGGAATTAGTGAAGTAGTGACTTAAAATTGTGAAGTGTTTAGTGAATTAAAATTGTTAACTATTGACTTGAAAATATTAACTAGCGACTTAAAAAATGCTAACTAGTGAGTTAATAAATATGAAGTGTTTAGTGAAATTAAAGTTGTGGACTAGTAACTTGGAAATATTAACTAGTGACTTAAATTTGTGAACTAGTGATTTAATATTTAGTGAATTGAAGTTATGAACTAGTGACTTGAAAATGTTAACCAGTGACTTGAAATATTTAAGTAATTATTTGAGAATGTTAAGTAGTGACTTGAAATAGCAAAGTGTATCGTGAATTGAAGTTGTGGACTAGTGATTGTTGAAGTTGTGAACTATTGACTTGGAAATGTTAACTAGTCACTTAAAAAATGTTAACTAGTAACTTAAAAATTGTGAAGTAGTGAATTGAAAATATTATCTAGTGACTTGAAATATTTAAGTAATGAATTGAGAATGTTAATTAGTGACTTAAAATAGTGAAGTGTATAGTCAATTGAAGTTGTGGACTAGTGATTGTGGAAAATGTTAAGTAGTGACTTGAAAATGTTAACTAGTGACTTAAAAAACATTAAGTATTTAGTGAATTGAAATTATGAACTAGTGACTTAGTGAATTGAAATTGTGAACTAGCAACTTAAAAAATGTTTAACTGTTTAGTGACTTGAAATAGTGAAGAAGTGACTTTGTATTGATTTGGAATTAGTGAAGTAGTGACTTAAAATATGAAGTGTTTAGTGAATTGAAATTGTGAACTATTGACTTGAAATTGTTAAATTGTGAAGTGCTTAATTGAATTGAAATTTTAGACATTCATGAACTTAACTTTTAACTTTTAAAAAACCTTTAGGATTATTTAAGTGTTTTGAATGTTGTTGGATTGATTGTTTAAGTGTAGTCGACTAGTATTATGTGTTATATGCATAATGTGTGTGCTTGGAGCTGTACATATTGAATTGCATTTTCATTTGGCAGGTGGGATGCAAGAAAAGCGACGGACAGTGTCGCTTTTGTCCGTCGCTTTTTTTCTTCATTTGTTCTTCATATGAAGAAGAAAAAGCGATGGACAGCGTCACATTTTCTGGAAAAACAAAATTCCAAAAAATTACGTTGTCCTTCGCTTTTTGTTCATAGTTGTTCTTCATATGAAGAACAAAAAGCGACGGACTACGTCGTATTTTCTAGAAAAAAAATAAAAAACATTTCAAAAAACGACGTTGTCCGTCATTTTTAAAAATTATCGAGCCTTTTTATGATACAAGTGACTGCATCACTTTTCCATAGATTTTGACCAAAAAAATGACGCGGTCCGTCGCTTTTGGACGTCGTTTTTTGGTCTTTTTTTAGTAGTGTGAATGGCCATCATAGGCATATGTAGCTTCAAACAATGTTAGCGCAGGCTATACTTCAGAATCCTTCACGTCCAAAATGTTATTACCAATTTCAGTAGCTTCTTCTTTGATTTCCTCAACAACAACTACAATGTCATCAGCCTGACCATTTTTCAGAATTTTCTTGCTTTTTGTTGATTGCATTAGTGCCTTCCTTTTCCAGGTAATGGACTATATTATATTTCAAATTCACGGTCCAGACACTTTCAAAGTTAATAGAAGCCAAGGCATCTATTGCTCGACTCTCTACTACTAAGAACCTAGAGGGTGATTACGGGAGTAATTATTGTTACTGTCATGACCCATTTTCGGAGTCATGATGGCACCTACCATAACCCACCAGTAGGTAAGCCAACCCGTAGCCAGAACTACAAGTAATGGGCTAAATGGCAGAAGACAAGATAAATACCGGGAAATTAGAATAAAATAAGATCGAAGGCAATATAAATATGTATACGATCCTAAATTACCAAACAAAATAGAGGAAGAACAAAAGAAATATCCCACGACCTAGTAAGGCCAGTACAAGAGCCACTAATCAAAAGAATAAGAGTACAAGTAGTATCAATATACAGCTAGTCTCGAATATAAAGACTGTCCCAAAATCAAGGAAGGAGAGGGGATCAACTCCGGCTCTGAAAGCTCACCCGATATTCGGATCCTATAAGCAAGCTGGAATGAATATCAACGACGGCAGCTAGTACTCGGATCTACACCAGAAAATTATGCAGAAGTGACTTAAAAAATGTTAAATTATTTAGTGAATTGAAATTGTGAACTAGTAACTTGAAATTTTTAACTTTTTAGTGACTTTGTATTGATTTGGAATTAGTGAAGTAGTGACTTAAAATTGTGAAGTGTTTAGTGAATTGAAACTGTGAACTATTGACTTGAAAATGTTAAATTGTAGTGTGTTTAATTGAATTGAAATTTTAGACATTTTTGAACCTAACTTTTAACTTTTGGAAAACCTTTAGGATTATTTAAGTGTTTTGGATGTTGTTGGATTGATTATTTAAGTGTAGTTGACTAGTATTATGTGTTATATGCGTAATGTGTATTGCTTGGAGCTATACATATTGAATTGTATATTCATTTGGCAGGTGGAATGCAGAAAAAGCGACGGACAATGTCACTTTTTTCCGTCACTTTTAAATTTCTTTTTTTAAAAAAATTAAAAATATCGATGCTGTCCGTCGCTTTTTTGCTTCATTTGTTCTTCATATGAAGAACAAAAAGCGACGAACAGCGTTACATTTTTTGAAAAAAAATAAAAATAAAATTTCCTAAAAACGACGCTATCCGTCGCTTTTTGTTCATATTTGCTCTTCATATAAAGAACAAAAAGCGACGGAGAGTGTTGCATTTTTTGGAAAAAAAAAATATATTTGAAAATCCAATGCTATCTGTCATTTTTAAAAATCATCAAGCCTTTTTACGATGCAAGTGACAGTGTCGCTTTTTCGTAGATTTTGACCAAAAAAATGACGCGGTCCGTCGCTTTTGGCCGTCGATTTTTTGGTCTTTTTTAGTAATGTGAATGACCGTCATAGGCATATGTAGCTTCAAACAATGTTAGCACAGGCTCTACTTCAGAATCTTTCACGTCCAAAATGCTATTACCAATTTCAGTATCTTCTTCTTTGATTTCCTCAACAACAGCTACAATGCCATCAGTCGCTTTTTGTTGATTTTATTATTGCATTCCTTATCCTGGTACTATATTATATTTCAAATTCACGGTCCAGAAACTTTTAAAGTTAATAGAAGCCAAGGCATCTATTGCTTGACTCTCTGTTACTAAGAACCTAGACGGTGATTGCTGGAGTAATTATTGTTACTGTCACGACCCGTTTTCGGAGTCATGATGACATATACTATAGCCCACTAGTATGTAATCTAAACCATAGCCCAGAACGACAAGTAATGGGCTAAATGCGGAAGATGAGATAAAACCAGGAAATTAGCATAAAATAAGATCGAAGGCGATATAAATATGAATATGATCCTAAAATACTGAACAAAAAAGAGAAAGATCAAAAGAAACATCCCACGACCTAGTAAGGCCAATACAAGAGCCACTAATCAAAAGAATAAGAGTACTAGTAGTATCAATATACAAGTAGTCTCGTATATAAAGACTGTCCCAAAATCAAGGAAGGAGAGGGGATCAACTCCGGCTCTGAAAGCTCACCCTATCTCCGGATCCTATAAGCAAGCTGGAAGGAATATCAGCGACGACAACTAGTACTCGAATCTGCACCAGAAAAGGATGCAGAAGTGTAGTCTAAGTAGCAAAACAATGGGTACGTATTAGGCATCACCCACCGACTGAGCTAAATCATAACAAAAGCATAAAAAAATACGAGAATGCAAGCTAAATCAAGGAGAAAGGGGCAAACCTGAGATCGTGCTCCAACACAAGAAAAATAATTAATAAACATGCAATACCGAAATTAAATTAAACTAATTATAACCTAACTAGGCACCCATATTCCTATAAGGTGCAAACAAGAGAAGACTAACCCAAACGAACCCCCATAAGCCCGATGGATATGATCAAGAGGAGATCTATAGACACTAAGCATGATATAACCAACCTATAATCCCATATCCGTGAAACCATTCATACTAGGCAATACCGGACTCTAATCAGATTCACAATATCATAGATGTACCATAAAGTGCAAGAATCGAACCAGTCTTTAACACCATATCTATATTATAGATGCCGGACTCGAACCAGTTTTTAACACCATAATCATATCATAGATGCCGAAATCGAACTGGTCCTTACCACCATAACCATATCATAGATGCCGGACTCAAACCGGTAAGGTAGTATCAATAGATAATAGTAAATGCCGGACTCGAACAATGGTACCATATATAAATAGTAGAAGGCTGGACTTGAACTGATGTAGTAAGGTAAAGTTATAATAACTAGCCTAGCCCCAAACTAGGTAAATGCTATATAGCCTAAGGTTCAAGATTTAACTATAATGATGCGAGCGAAGGCCTCCTAAGTCTACAAAGAACTAAAAGAGATTGCACAACCTAAAAGAAGACCGGCAAGGCCCGCTTCTAAACCCGAAAGGCCATACTAAGGCGATTATTACTCAAAAATGACAAAGTCTCCCAAATTCCACTACAAGTTATTACATAAGTCTAAATAAAGCCTAAAATCATTATTTGACTTAAAGGAAGGGTAAATGGGTCGATTCTCCCGTCGAAACGACTCAAAAATTGGCCAACTAAACCACACTTCACTAACTAAGCAACTGAACCATAATTTCCAACCCCAAAGCTAGAACAATATCATACTAATATCATAATAAAGCTCAATCAATAAGTAAGGTAATCCTAGCCTACCTGGACGCTGAAGAATGCTTGATAAAGTCTGCTAAATTAGGGCTTTTCCCTTTCGATAAGCCTCCGCACGATGCCATGCTATTAAAATAACAATCTACTCATTAATACGATAATAATGATACATGTATTGCATATAAATACTTTGGGTCTAAAATCGAGCTAAAAATCCCATGTAGGGCTCGCTTACGAAATCATAAATTCGAAAACGTCAAAACATCCCTCAAAGATCAAGGATAATTTACCCTCAAGAATGGGTAAATTCCAAGATCCAAAATATCCAAAATCAACCCATAAATGAATTAGGAATTTAAACCTAAAATGAAGAATTTATCGAGAAATTAGACGGAACGTACAAGGATTAAGACGAGAAAAAATGACTTAGACGAACTCTCCAACCTCCCTTGATCACCCAATAATCGTCTCCCCTCTCTCACTATCTCTCTAGGGCTTTAATGCTCTCAACACTTAGACAAAATGAGAGAAAAATGGGTGAAAAGGGGATTAAATGCACTGCAGGTGCCGCTTAAGTGCCCACTTGACCGCTAAAGCGGTCCATGGACGAGGACGACCTCAGCTAAAGCAGCATCCAATAAAACGGTAAGGTCTCCACTTAAGCTGTCCATCAGGGACCAGTGCTAGCCGCTAAAGCAACCTCTCCTTAAGCGACCAATTGCCCGCTTAAGTGGTTGCACCAACTATGACTTGGTTTTTTTACCAAGTCTCCGACATATTCTCGGGATTCGTTCAGAATCCGTGAATGAAAATGATCTATGATATCCTATCAAATTCAACATTCCAATCAAAATTTCCATCTGGGATCGTTTCGACGAAATATGTGTCCCACACCTAAATGGCTGTTTTCATCACTTTTCACCCAATAGTCCAAAACCAGTCCGGAAGCCTCGGGAATCAAACCAATGGTCCCCCTAGCTTAAAATGATTGTTCCGAAGCTGGTGGAACCATTAGAATTGGTGTACGAGTTTGTTTACCTAATGTTTAGGCCCGGTAGCCAAATTTGAACAACAAAGACTTCAAAATAAAGAATTGGCACTAAAAACCAAACTAACTGTCTGGTAACCGAACTGTCAACTTTAGCAAGTTATAAATTACTTGGGGCAGCTATGGGAAAGCTCTGAATGTCGAAATAATGTGGAAATGCAGAAAATGACCTGGAGGGTCATTATAATATCCACTACTAAAAGGACTTTCGATCGCAAAAGTAAAGGGTAAAGATGTACCTGAAGGCTTGAATAGGTGGGGATACTGGGTCTGCATCTTATTCTTGATCTCCCAGGTAGCCTCCTCAACTGGATGGTGCCTCCACTGAACCTTAACCACTGGAATCTCTCTAGAGCACAACCGTCTGGCATTACAGGCAAAAATAAGGATTGGCTCCTCCACTAAGGTCAACCTCTCGTCCAACTGAACCGTATCCCACCGAAGTACATGCGACTGATATGGGATGTAACGCTGTAGCATAGAGACATGGAAAACTGGATGAATAGCTGAGAAGCCTGGGGGCAAGGACAATTCATAAGCTACCTCCCCAACCGTCCTAAGTATTTCTAATGGACCAATATATCGAGGGCTAAGATTTCCCTTGCTCTCGAACCTCATCATGCCTTTCATGGGCGATACCTGGAGGAAGACTCAATCACCAACTCCAAATCTCAAGGCATGAAATATATGATCAGCATAACTCTTCTGCCTACTCTGAGCTGCTCTCAACCTATCCTAAAACACCCGCACCCTATCCAATGACTCACGAAGCAGGTCAGTACCACGGGGGCTTATCTCTGAAGTCTCAAACCAGCCAATCGGAGACCTACAATACCTACCATATAATGCCTCAAATGGTGCCATCTCAATACTTGAATGGTAGCTATTATTATAAGTGAACTCTGCTAAGGCTAAGTGTTGCTCCCACTGACCTCCAAAGTCCATCATGCAAGCACGGAGCATGTCCTCCAAGCCCTGAATAGTCTGCTCCGACTGTCCATCAGTTTAGGCATGAAATGCGGTGCTAAGATCAACCTGACTGCCCAACTCCTCCTGAAAAGTCCTCTAGAAGCTAGAAGTGAACATTGAGCCTCTGTCTGAAATAATGGACACTGGCAGTCCATGAAGGCGAACTATCTCCCGAATATAGATACGGGATGAAATGAGCCAATTTGGTGAACCAATTTACTATGACCCAAATAATATCGGAACCATGGGAAGTACGAGGCAAACCAATCACAAAGTCCATAGTAATGCGCTCCTATTTCCACTCAGGAATAGGTAGCCTCTAGAGTAATCCATCTGATCTCTGATGCTCGGCTTTTACCTGCTGACAATATAGGCAATAAGCTATAAAGTCTGCTATATCTCTCTTCATTCCACTCTACCAATAATGCTGTCTCAAGTCTCTATACATCTTGGTTGTCCCAAGGTGAATAGAATATCAGGAGCTATGAGCCTCCGGCAATATCAACTGAATCAAGCCTCTAACCCTCGAAACACAAATACGACCATCAAATCTTATAATGCCCTCTGAATCTAGGGTAGCCTACTGGACTCACCCCTCAAAATCTGATCGTAGAGGCCATAAAGTCTACTGTCCTCAAACTGGCGATTCCAAATCTGCTCAAGTAAGGTAGACCTAGCCTCCACGCTAGCAAGAATCCTCCTGAGGTTTGAAACATCAAGTCGAACCATCAAGTTAGCTAAGGACTGAATGTCCCAAGCCAATGGCTGCTCTGAAATTGAAATAGAGTCCAAACTACCCATACTCATTGCCTTTTAGCTCAAGGCGTCCACTACCACGTTCACCTTGCCTGGATGGTAAAGAATAGAGATGTCAGTCCTTCAACAACTCAATCCATCTGCACTGTATAGAATTTAGTTCTCTTTGAGTCATAAGGTGCTGAAAACTACGATGGTCAGTGTAGATCTTGCAATGAACACCATACATGTAATGCCTCCAAATCTTAAGTACGAAAACTACCGCCGCCAGCTCTATGTCATGGGTGGGGTAGTTGCTCTTATGAACCTTAAGTTGCCTCGACTTATAAGCAATAACTCGTCCCTACTGCATCAGAGTGCAACCCAAACCAACACCAAAATCATCACAATAAACCGTATACCTCTCGCCCTCAAGATGAAGAGTCAATATAAGAGCTGAAGTGAGCATCTCCTTGAGCTTATGAAAGCTCAACTCACACTCAATGGACCACTGAAAAGGAACGTCCTTCCTAGTCAACCTGGTCATAGGCACGACAATAGAAGAAAAATCCTCAACAAATCATTTGTAGTAACCTGCCAAACTAATTAAGCTACGAACCTCGGTCAGAGATGTAGGTCTGACCTAATCACGAATAGCCTCTATCTTTGCTGGATCCACCATAATCCCATCCTTAGACACCACATGTCCTAGGAATGTAACAAAATTGAGCCAAAACTCATACTTTGAGAATATGGCATAAAGCATGTGATCTCTCAAAGTCTGAAGCACAATCCTCAACTGCTACTCATGCTCCTCCTTACTCCTCGAATACACCAATATGTCATCAATGTAAACAATCACAAAGTAGTCTATATAGGGCCTGAAAACCCAATTCATCAAATTCATAAACGCTGCTGAGGCATTAGTCAACCCAAAAGACGTCACCACGAACTCATAATGGCCATATCGAGTCCTGAAGGTTGTCTTAGGGATGTTCTCATCCGAATCCTCAACTGATGGTAACCCAATCTTAAGTCAATCTTAGAGAAAACTACAGCACCATGAAGCTGGTCAAATAAATCATCAATGCAAGGCATAGGGTACTTATTCTTCACGGTCACCCTATTCAGCTGCCTATAGTCAATACACATACGCATAAAACCATCATTTTTCTTCAAGAACAAGATAGGAGCACCCCAAGATGATGCTGGGTCTAATAAAACCCTTACCCAGAAGGTCCTAAAGTAGAGAATTCAGCTCGTTAAGCTCAGTAAGAACCATATGATAAAGTGCTATAGAAATAGGTCGAGTGCTCGACTCAAGATCAATAAAGAATTTAATATCATGCACCAGGTTGCTCGGTAGGGAAAGTATCAGAAAAGTCACGGACTATAGGAATAGAATAAAGTGAAGGACTCTCTATGTGGACATCACAGATATAAGTAAGTTAAGATTCGCAACCCCTCGACACCAATATCTTAGCCTGAACATAAGAAATAATCCCCATCGAGGCGTGGCTAAAAGAACCCTGCCACACAACCGAGGGAATGCCAGGCATGGCTAAGGCAACAGTCTTGGCAAAACAATCCAATATCGCATGATAACGGAATAACCAGTCCATGCCCAGAATCATATCAAAGTCCATCATATCTAACAAGATAAGATCGGCCTAAGTATAAAATTCTCGAACGGTCACAACACATGATATATAAATATAATCCACTATTAAAGAATCACCCACGGGAGTGGATACACATAATAGAACAGATAAAGGCTCCCAAGATAACTCTAACTCAGTGCATAATAAGCAGAAACATATGAATAAGTGGATCACGGATCAAATAAGGCAATAGACAGCTGATGGTACACTAAAATTATACCTGTAATAACAATAACCGAGGACTCTTCCTTTAGCCTACCAGGCACAACATATAAATGACCTTGCCCGCCACCAAGCTAGGAATCTGATCGACCGCCTATCCTACCTGCCTGAGAACCTCCTCAAGAACCCTGGGGGCTATTACTACGACACTGAGCACCATCTCTAGCTGGAGGTAGCATAGATCTGATTGGTTGAACACTCTGAGCTGCAGGTTGAATCTTCCCACACTGGGACACTCTCTAGCAAAATGACCAATCACTCCACAAGTATAGCAAAGCCTAGATACACCAATCTATTCAGAAGGTCCGACTGACCCGGAATAGCCACCTCGGCTAGAAGATACAGAATATGCACCCCTCGAAGACTTACCACTACTCGGGCCAGGATAATCATTGAAGTTGGACTGACCACCGTCAGTAATTTGGAGTGTAGCCTGAACCGGCCTACTGGACTGACCCTGGGGCTGTAAATACTGATATAGAGGGTACCTACCCTGAGAACCTCTACCTCTAAACTGTAAGCCACTATGGCTCCCACTGAAACTGCCCTGACGACGTGGTTGCTTATTTTTTCCCCATTGGGCCTCGAGATGCATCTCCTCCATAGTCTGGGTATAATCAGAAATCTTAAAAAAAGACCACCCAGTAGCAACCAAACTCTGAGTAGCCATACGATGAGGAACTCTCAGTCCCCTAACATAACACTGAATCCTCTTATACTCGGTAGGAAAGGTCACAGTAGCATGTCTGGCCAACTCGTGAAATCGTGCCTCATACTCAACCACTGATATAGAACCTTGCTGTAAGCGGGTAAACTGATCTCTCAGGCATTTACGACGGCTGCGAGGCATATACTTCTCCAAGAAAGCCTCGAAGAACTGAGTCCATGTCATAGGGGGAGATCCAACTAGCCTGGAATCAAGAAAACTTCTCCACCAATGTCTAGTTGCCGAGTCCAACTGAAAATTCCCCACGAGCCTCAACGAGGCCTAAATTATGGAGCCTATCCTCGTAAGCAGTCAAGAACTCAAATGCATCCTCGCCTGCAGCCCCTGTAAACCTCGATGAAGTCAATCTCAGAAATCTACCATGCTCCTCAACAGACATAGCAGGCTAGGCGACTATCGGATGAGCAACTACCAGTGCTAGTGGGATCTCAACTCTGGGAACTGCAGCTATAGACTACACCCCTGCATCTATACCACTCTGATCTACAGACTGTGCAATATCAGATGGTGCACCACTAACTAATTCCTATAACTGTACAAAGGCATCTCTGAGAATTGAAGAAGAAATAAACCCCTGTGGCCCCTTGGCTACCCTTTGGCCCACCAATGGCTGGGGTGGCAGAATCTCTAGCTTGAAAGAAGTAGCAAGATCTAGTGATGGCTCCCTATCCTAATCCCTAGCTAGGGCTGCAACTCTAGCCTGGCCTTGACCTCTAGGTCGGCGACATCCTCTAGTGGGTACCCTAGTTGCAGGCTAGGGATCCTCATCGCCGGTCATAGTAGCACGCGTCTTGACTAACTGCGAAAGAGTGAAACAATGAGAACCTTAGAAACCAACACAGACTCAACGCATGAAACGACTAAAGAAAGTGAAGTCATACTAAGAATGTCCTATAGCCTCCCGTAGATAAGACATGAACATCATCACTCTGATCCGCAGGACTCTACTAGACACTTGCTCTTGTACCAAAAATACTAGTGAACCTAGGCTCTGATACCAACTTGTCACGACCCATTTTCAGAGTCATGATAGCACCTACCATAACCCACCAGTAGGTAAGCCAAACCGTAGCCTGGAACGATAAGTAATGGGTGAAATAGTGGAAGATGAGATAAATATCAGGAAATTAGCATAAAATAAGATCGAAGGCGATATAAATATGAATAAGATCCTAAAATACCAAACGAAAAAGAGGAAGAACAAAAGAAAAATCCCATGACCTAGTAAGGCCAGTACAAGAGCCATTATTCTAAAGAATAAGAGTACTAGTAGTATCAATATACAGGTAGTCTCGAATATAAAGACTAACCCAAAATCAAGAAAGGAGAGGGGATTAAATCTGGCTCTGAAAACTCACCCTATCTCCGGATCCTGTAAGCAAGCTTGAAGGAATATCAGTGGCGGCAGCTAGTACTTGAATCTGCACCAGAAAAGGATGCAGAACTGCAGTATGAGTACCAAAATAATGGGTACTCAGTAGGTATCATCGGACGACTGAGATAAATCATAAAAAAAGCATAATAAAATGTGAGAATGTAAGCTAAGTCAAGGAGAAAGGGGAAAACCTGAGATCATGCTCCAACACAAGAAAAATAATTTATTAAACTTGTGATACCAAAATTAAAGTAAACTAATTATAACCTAACTAGGCCCCCATAAGCCTAGAAGATGCAAACAAGAGAAGACTAACCCAAATGAGCCCCCATAAGCCCGATGGATACGATCAAGAGGAGATCTATAGACACTAAGCATGATATAACCAACCAATAATCCCATATCCATGAAACCATTCCTACTACGCAATATCAGACTCTAATTGGATTTGCAATATCATAGAGGAACCATAAAGTGCAAGACTCAAACCGGTCTTTAACTACATATCTTTATCATAGATGTCGGACTCGAACTGGTCTTTAACACCATAACCATATCATAGATGTCGGACTCGAAGAGATCTTTACTACCATAACCATATCATAGATGCCAGACTCAAACCGGTAAGATAGTATCAATAGATAATAGTAAATGCCAGACTCGAACAGGCATAATTGTACCATAAATAAAGAGTAGAAGACCGAACTTGAACCGATATAGTAAGGTAAAGTCACAACAACTAGCCTAGCCCCAAACTAGGTAAATGCTATATAGCCTAAGGTTCAAGATTTAATTATAATGATGCAAACTAGGGCCTCCTAAGTCTACAAGGAACTAAAAGAGATTGCACAACCTAAAAGAGGGTCGGCTCGGCTAATTTCTAAACTCGAAAGTCCATACTAAAGCGATTACTACTAGAAAATAAATAAGTCTCCAAAATTCCACTAAAAGTTATTACATAAGTCTAAATAAAGCCTAAAAGAATTATTTGACTTAAAGGAAGGGTAAATGGGTTGATTCTCCCTCCGAAACGGCTAACAAATCATCCAAATAAACCAAATTTCTCTAAATAAGCAACTGAACCGTAATTTCCAACCCCAAAAATAGCACAATATCATACTAATAAAATAATAAATCTCAATCTATAAGTAAGGTAAGCCTAGCCTACCTAGACGCCGAAGAATGCTCGATAAAGTCCACTAAATTACGGTTTATCCTTTTCGAGAAGTTGTCGCACGATGCCACGCTATCAAAATAACAATCTAATCATTAATACGATAATAATGATACCCCTATTACATATAAATGCTTTGGGTCTAAAATTAAGCTAAAAATCTCATGTAGGGCCCACTTATAGAATCAAAAATTCGACACTGTCAAAATGCCTCTCAAGGCTCAAGGATCATTTACCCTTAAGAATGGAAATTCCAAGCTCCAAAACATCAAAAATCAAACCATAAATGAATAAGGGATTTATACCTAAAATGAAGAATTTATCGAGAAATTAGACGAAACTTACAATGATTAAGACGAGGAAAAATGACTTAGATGAACTCTCCAACCTCCCTTGATTACCCAAGAATTGCCTCCCCTCTCTCACTATCTCTCTAGGGCTTTAATGCTCTCAACACTTAGAGAATATGAGAGAAAAATGGATGAAAAGGGGATTAAATGCACTGCAAGAGCTTCTTAAGCACCCACTTGACCGTTAAAGCAGTCGCTGCTAAAGCAGCACACTACCGCTATAGCGGTGCACGGACCAGGCTGACCTCTGCTAAAGTATACCAACGTCACTTAAGCAGCATCAGCTAAAGCGGTAAGGTCACTGCTTAAGCGGTCCATCCGGGACCAGTGCTAGCCGCTAAAGCGGTGCCCAGGCAGCTAAATCGACCTCCGCTTAAGCGGCCAAAGGCCCGCTTAAGAGGTTGCACTAGCTGAAGGCATGCACCATCTATGCTACCATATCAAATTCGATATTCCAAACTTAACGATGCAATCCAAATTTTCATACTAGATGAAATATGGGTCCCACACCAAAATGGCCATTTTCATCGCTTTTCACCCTATAGCCCAAAATGAGTCCAAAAGCCTCGGGACCCGGACTAAGGGTCCTCCTTGATCTAAGGCGTATTTATATGCCTTATTGCCAACTTTGAACCATGTTTACCTTAGTTTCGAGGGCAATAAGTATATATTTTTTATTGTTTAGATGGAATACTTGATATTATCCTAATAAATGTGATTAGACCCTTGTAGGTGAAATTTGTGACTATTTGGAGCATTTTTGGCATAGAAAGCAAGGCTTGGAGGAGCTACGAGTGAAGTATATTGAAGATAAGAGGCGAGCCAAAGATTTGAACTTGAAGAATCCAACCAAATCAGCAAAGAAAAGTCGAAGAAAGGAAGAAAAATGGAGTCTAAGAGTCAGGCGCGCCAGGCAGCGTGTCGGGCCGCTTTTGATAGAATTTTTAATGGTATGGACAGCAGAGGGACGCACCAGGTAGCATGTCGGTCCACTCATGCACCACCTTTCAAAGCCAGATTTTTGGCTAAGTCACAGGCCCGCCCAGGGGCGTGCCGGGTCGCTTTTTGACAATTTTTACCCTGAGTTTTTGTCTATAAATAGGGATTTTGGGTTATTGTATCAGAATTCCATCTTGGTTGGACAAACTTTGGGAAATTTTGGGCATACAAATTAGGTTTAATACTTATTCTTTTTAGTTTTGATTTAATTTTTATCAATTTTTATCAAAGTATGATGTTAAATCAAGTTATGAGTGGCTAAAATCCCTCATTCTTGGGGTTGAGGCTATGAACATGAATTTCTAGTGTTGAATATTATTGATTTTTGCGGAATTTTATCAATTAGTGGTTATTCTTATATTCTTGATTTTACTATTTTAATGTTTGATCACCATTGAAATAAATTTATTGTCTTGAGAGGAACTCGAGAGAGAAATTGAGAGATAGAACTTGGAATATAAGGAGCATGATCTTTACTCGAGGAAGAGATTCCAAGAGATTGAAATGTTGTTAGGATTGAGAGGTACCTAATGCGCCGCGCTTGTTCAAATATGGGAAGATAGCTTAGAGGCGTTAGAATTAGTTAAACCTATTCCCGCTCAACGATGTAGTTGGGTTTCCAATTTCTAATAGAAGGTTATAGTTTGGAGTTGAATATAATCAGATTATTAACCCCGTGATCAATAAACAAGATAAACAACTCAAATTGCTTAAACCAGTCGTATTTATGTGCTCGAGATGACGTTTAGGATGCCTTGACCCTGAAAATTTACTTTTTATTGACTTTTATATTATATTTGCGAAAATTGAAGTTACGGTAACGAATATAGTAGTTTATAATCCGCACTCATCTAATTTTTATTAACAAACCCCTTTTCCTTTTCGCAACACTAGTTTTTAATTATTATTTAACGTCTAAAATTGATTTCTATTGACGAAAGTCCCTTGAGTTCGATATCCGACTCTTTTAAAGGAGCTGTTATATTACTTGAACGATCACGTGCACTTGCGTGTATAGCTGGGTCGCAACACTCCTATCCTAAAATCGATGTTCAGGAGCTGATGGAACTATCTGAATTGGCATACAAGAATTTTACCTGAAGTTTAGGCCTGGTAGCCAAATTTGTACATCGAAGACTTCAAAACAGGGAATTGGCTCTACAAACCAAAATAACTACCTAGTAACTGAACTGTCAGCTCCAGCAAGTCATAAATGACTTGGGGCAACTATGTGAAAGCTCTTAACAACAAAATAATGTGGAAATATAGAAAATAACCTGGAGTGTCATTATATTTACCCTAGCGAGAAGGAGTTGAGCTTGTCTTTTGTTCTACAACAACAATAATAGGAGTTGATAGTGGCTTCTTGACTTCCTCATATTGTAGGAAAAACTCATAATCTAGAAGATTTTCATAAAGTTCTTCATATGAAATATTAGAATCTCGAGCACAAATGGCAGCAGAGAGTTCTTGAAATTTAGATCCGAGTCTAGTGAGGATTTTTACAATGAGTTTTGGGTTTGATACTAGTTCACCAAAAGTTGCAAGTTCATCAAAAGTGATCAATCTTGATGTAGATAAGTTGTCACTGGACTAGAGTCTTAAGTGAGGCAAGCCAATCGGTCTCGCAAGCTGAAAATTTATGTTTGAGATTTTTTTCTCATATGCAGTATGCAAAGCATCCCAGTTAGCTTTGGTAGAGTCTGCAACTGCAATAGTGGGGGCAAGAATAGGATCAACAGAGGCCAAGATAGCATTTTGAATTAGCTGATCTTGGTGATACCAAGGAACGAACTCAAGGTTATCAACATCTTGATTATTTGGAGAGATAGCGCGGGTGGGGCAGGGATGGAGCCATTGAGATGCCCATACAGATTGTAACCACGCATAAGTATTGAAACTTAATCTTTCCACAAGGAGAAATTATGACTGCCTGTTAATTTTATTGGCAGTTGGGTAACTGGATTGAATTGAACAATAGTGATGGCATTGTTGATTCCATTAGCATTGGTCACAGAAATATTAGAGGTCATTTGAAAGAATAAATAGGAAAAAAAAGAGAGAGATGATTAATTTATGGGAGTTTAGATATGCTCTGATACCATAAAGAGGCAAGAGTAGAACACGGGAAAATAATTGTGTTGTTATTAATCGCATTACAGCTATTTAAAGAATCTGTACAAGACATGTATCAACATGGATAGACTTGAAAGTTATAACAAATTCCTAATATTTAGGAACTACAATAATAGAACTCTACAATATCAAGGTGTCGAGTAATCATACATTATTAATCAGCATCTGGTGAAAAGATCTCCTTGTTCAAAATGATGACGTTCAACGTATAACTAGATTGTGTTCTTTTTATTTCTATCCTTACTCAAAGATCCTATTCTGAACTATTATCTTATGGATGCAGACAATGATAGTCTTCAACCCTCCACTTCTAGCAGCAAATTTTCTCGCATTTCATCCCGATAACAACATTATCTCTATTGGAATGGATGGCAATATCATAGAGATATACAATGTCCGAGTGCACCGGCAGCAGAAACTATAGTGAAATACTGATATAGAGTATGAGGTTGTATTATGGTATCTACTGGTAGAAAAAGCCGAAACTTTCCATCCTTTTTTCTTTCTGAATCTTCAGCATGTTGCACCAAGTCCCTGATAATAGAAAACCACCTTAAAATAACCCTACTATGGATGAAAAAAGAAAAATTTCCACCCCAAAAAAGCTTGGTCTCCTAAATCCCTGTTTTGTTTGGTTTAACAACTAGCTAAATTGATCCGAAAAACTAAAAAATTTCTTGTCTTGTAAGTGCACATCTTCTCCTCATCATCTTCTTCACCTGGGATGTACGTTAGTGGAATCCTTGTGCGATCATCTTTGACGTGCCTTATATCAACAAGGTCTTGTGAAGTCTTGTTGGGTATCTACTATTCGGTGGTGTTTTGATGTGGTAATTGGATTGGATGAGCCACAGAGTGCCACGAAAGGATTAAAGCGATCCATGATTTTAAAACGGACCTGAATTGCAACAACGATTTCACGAATCTTTGAGAGTATATCCATGATGATTTCTTGTGGAAGCGAAGGTATTTCTTGGACATGGTAGGTTTGCAGATGACACAAACTATATGAATTATGCTATTAGATGAAATAGGGTTTTATTTTTGAAACCATTACTGGGATGGACACTTTTTCAGAGTTTTTAGTTAAAATTGTCCCTTATTTATAAGAGTAGGTTTATTTTTGTCATCTACATATTATTCTAAGCATGTTTAGTCACTAGCGGATCACCTTTGATCAAACTAATAGAAAGGCACTAAAACCAACAGTGACAACAAAAACACTACACAACCAACCGACTAAGTTGATTTAATCCAAAATATAGAACCAAAGATGCTCGGGATGATATTTGAAGGGTCAAGTAGATTAATTGGACAATTTGGCTAAAAATTCTACTATTTGAACTACCAATCAAAGTTCGATCACCAAAAAAAGTATAATAAAAAGTAGCCAATCCTTAATGTAAAACTTAAAAGTAATATTTCTAGCACCGAGATTTTCTTATTTCCCTACAAAAGTTTATATCGTGTTTACACTAAAATCTTATAAGGTAATTAATTATTGAACAAGTAGAGAAATTTCACATCCTGATATAGAAAATTATTAAAATTGAGGAAGTATATACAGATGAAAATTAACTTTTTTGGACGGATTAAGTTATGATCTACTGTTTAGCCTTGACCCAAGTAAAAAAAAGAGGCTACTACCAACGTCATTTCGATATGACTGGGAAGATGATATTCAATTATTATTATTTTAATATTTTCGTTGTCAGTGATATCTGCATTATAGAATTAAAGGTGTAAAGTGAAATTTACTCCTGAACGCTAATTAATAGAAGTGGAGAACAAGCCATAGAAATTTCACACGACCATTTCTTTTTGTTTCTTACACTACCTCTTTCTTTAAATTACTGTAGTTATCTGGATCGAGAACAAACAATGGTTTAGGTAGTGGGTGTTGATGGTAGTCTAGGAACACTTATTTTTAGTTACATTTCACATATTATTTTCAACACTTAAATTATGATGCTATATGGATAGAGAATGCTTAAAAAGATATAAAATAAATCTACCAACATATTATTAAGCGGAAACAAAATCAAAGATATCAAGACTTCAACAAAATATAGCACAATGCCATACTGCTATCGAGAAGCTAATGGTGAGGTTGACTTTTTTTTTTTTTGCCAAACATGAATCTTCATGTGGGCATAAATACCTTCTATTTTTCTTATCAATGATTACCTAGAGAAGTGAAAGGGATATGCCAATTCGACAAATGTCAACTTCCAAGTATAAGAAGGAAATCTGAAAAGATTATTTTTTTATTAGTTGAATGTATATGTTGTATAGATTATATGGAAGGTGTGTAGTGTAGCTTCCAAATCTTTTGTGGAGTGTGTTTTACAATCCATATGTCCTTGCCGGTCAGGTCTATACCACCCTCTTTCACTTGTATCTTATACTGAATGAATGGGCAAGACGTGGGTCAAGCCAGACCCCTAATAACACCAAGGTGATAAACCTTTGGTGATGACAATTCACAAAAAAATAAAAACCTCGAATATGAGTATTTTATATTTATTATGTGTATTTTGTTGCGTGGGATCTGAGTCCAAGCAAAGGAGCAGTTTTGACGCTAAAATGAATAAATTGAAGCTTTGAAATCTGAGTAGAAGTCTAAGAAATTTAACCATGATTGAGTTCGGGGGTCGAGGACCAAGTATGTGTTGAAAAATTGAAGAAAAAAGTCTAAGGTGAGAAAAATCATGCGAAGCTCGTAGCAGCAGGAAAACATGAAGTAGCCAGGCTTTTGTAAAATAAGCCTATTGCTATGCGATGCCGATAGCAACAAGTTTATTTCAGGTCGGATTCCTATTTCACCTTATTAAGATTAGTTTGTTCCGAGGTTATTTTTAAACAATATAATACATCAAAAACATGATTTCGCGGGGACTTTTGACGTTTAGAAGACTGAGAGAGTGGCTAGGGGATGAGGACATGGAGATTCAGTGTGACTTAATACACAAGTTCATGTCGATAGTAGGTTGCAATGATGTCTAGTTTTCAATTTTTCTTGATATGTGTCATTAGTGAATTATGAATTATTTTTTCCTTGGGGTATTTACATATATGGTGGTTTTAGATTTATTCTTGAATTTGACTTTCTTTGATTGCTTGAATTTTTTGATAGGGTTTCAATTGAATTCATTTTGTAAAAATTTATGTTATACAAATAAGGTAAGAATAATTTTCTGTATATGTAAATAAACTAATGAATCCCTTCACATGAGCAATTCTTTTAGGTTACAAAAGTGACGAGGGATGCTAACCCGACCACCCAATCCTGTTACATATCTTAAAGAGTTTTTGTTAGGTTTTTAAACAGTGTGAATGGAAAATGAATACTTTTTTTTTTTTTGAAAAGACACCAAGAGAAAGGATGCAATTTGAATAGACATCTTTTGACTTTGGATGGTTCTGACCTTTAAAATGGGTTATGACTTTTTCGAAGAGTTGCACCTTTTCTGAAGAGTTGTACCTTTATGAATAGGTGCACCTTTCTGAACCATTGCTTCTCTTCTGAAGCAATACCTTGATGGCTATATATACCTATAGAATCCTCAGATTTTCCATACGAATTTTCTGAATTTTTACTCTTCTTCTTCTTGCACTTTTAAACTCTTCTTGTGTGATTTACTACCATTGAGTGAGTTCAAAGTTCAACTAATTTGAGGTACCGCTATTCTACAGAACTGAATCATTCTATCCTAGGAGGATATATTCCATTAACCTCGGGTACTTGAGGAGAATAACTTCCTTAAGGACACACCGTGAATTCGGTGGGCTTGATTCTTCTATATCCACTCTTTCTTTATTTGGTTACAATTTTTTTTGAAATAGTTTGGACTTCATTTTTGTTGTTCATAAGTTGGTTAGAACTTATTGTTGAAGTTCGTATTTGTGAATATAGAGTTAGAACTTCGTTTGGTTGTTCATAATTTAGTTTGAACTTATTGCTGAAGTTCACAATATTGAATATAGATTTTATTTAACGAAAATAACAATCTTAAGAAAATTATCAAGTACTTGTTTAATCTATATTATGTCTGAATTTGTGGAGACTAAAATATTATGATTTTCTACTCCCTTGGTTTAAAGAATATAAAAACTTTAACCTGAAATCAGATTGAGAATTCTTTTTGAAGAATATAAAAACTTCACCGATTCACTGAACTCTCTGTATTGGTTTCTGGAGATTAAAACCTTTTGGTTTTATACTCATTTAGAATTTGATTCTGATTTTAAGAACATAAAAACTTTATCCTGATTCAAAGTTCATTCACGATTTGAAGAATATAAAAACTTTATCATTGACTAGAAAAAAGTTGTTTAAAGATTAAATCTTTAATTTTAGTATTCTGAAATACTAAATTGTTTGTCAAATATTGACGGGAAAATGATGAATAAATTTGAACAACAAATTGATTCGGATGTGAATGGTGTTGTCCCAACGACAACCAATATTGCGTCATCAAGTCATTCAGACGTTGCTTCGGTAATAACATTGGTAGAAAAGCCTGATAAATTTTTCGATGTGAACTTCAAAGCTTGGCAGCAAATGATATTCTTTTGGTTGACCATACTTGAAATATAAAAGTTCTCAAATGGAGATCCTCATGTTCTTGAAGAAGGAATGCTGGAAAACCAATTTTCTGGTTTGGAAGATCTTGTGATTCATCTCAAGAAAGAAGAGGACAACAAGTTGCTTGAGAAATCAGCAATAATGGGTATAAATCTTGTTAAATATGATGCTACACATAATAAGAAGAGCTGGCCAAAAGACTAGGACGTCCCGTTCCTGCCCCAAGCTGTAGTTAGGCAGGCTTCTACCTTCGTCTCTTTATTTTAAAGGGTGAAAATCATTTATCCTCCTCAACTTTGGTTTAAAAATTAAACTCCCCCCTCAACTTTGAGCAATAGTCATTCTCCCCCCTTTATTCTATTAATCTTTTTTAAATGCCTACTTTACCCTTACTCTATTAATATTTATTTTTCTTTACTTCTTTAAAACCATGATTTTTTGATTTTTTAATCTATATAGTAAATTTTATTTAGAAAAAATAAATATTATTTTTCAGACAAAAAAAAGAAGAAAGAAAAGCATTAATCTAGCATATAAGCTAATGATGTTCTAAATAAAATAAATGAGCATAACGACAACAACAACAACATACCCAGTGTATTCCCACACAGTGAGGTCTGAGGAGGGTAGAGTGTACACAGTTCATACCACTACCTCCGAGGTGAGATAGAGAGGCTGTTTTCGATAGACGAGGGCTCAAAATAAAATACAGTCCAGAAAAAGATGTAAAAAGGGACAAAAGACATAAGGAGCAACACAATAATATATAGTAATAGATCAATACTGCCACAAGATAATACTACAAGCGATCTACCCGAAACAACATATATCAATAAGAATCCAAGAACAGAAAACTACAAGTATAGCACTACGACTACTAATAAGGACAACACTCCTATCTACTGGCATGAACTCATTCCGACCTCCTAACTTTCTACCCTACTTCGTGTTCATCACACCTTCCGGATAATCAAATGACAAATAATAATAACTTTATAAATATATTCTTATGCATGCAATATAAAAATAATTAATAAAAATGGAGATATATTTTATAACAAATTAATTCCTAAAATTTACTTATATTGTAAGTAAATTTTAATTTATAATTTAGAGTATCTCATTATAATTTATAATCTACTTATATCGTAAATTTTAATTTATAAAAATTATATTGTAAGTTTTGATTAACATTAATGAGATACTCTAAATTATAAATTAAAATTTAATTACAATATAAATATTAAATTTTAGGAATTAATTTTTTGTAAAATATATCTCCATTTTTATTAATTATTTTTATATTGCATGCATCAAAATATATTTATAAAGTTATTATTATCAGTCATTTGATTATCCGGAAGGTGTGACGAACACGAAGTAGGGTAGAAAGTTAGGAGGTCGGAGTGAGTTCATGCCAGTAGATAGGAGTGTTGTCCCTATTAGTAGTCGTAGTGCTATGCTTGTAGTTTTCTTTACTTGGATTCTTATTGATATATGTTGTTTCAGGTAGATCACTTGTAGTATTATCTAGTGGCAATGTTGATCTATTACTATATATTATTGTGTTGCTCCTTATGTCTTTTGTCCCTTTTTACATCTTTTTCTGGACTGTATTTTATCTTGAGCCCTCGTCTATCGAAAACAACCTCTCTATCTCACCTCGAAGGTAGTGGTACGGACTGTGTACACTCTACCCTACTCAGACCTCACTGTGTGAAATACACTAGGTATGTTGTTGTTGTTGTATTTATGCTCATTTATTTTATTTAGAACGTCATTAGCTTATATGCTAAATTAATGCCTTTCACTTTCTTTTTTTTGTCTGAAAAATACTATTTATTTTTTCTAAATAAAATTTACTATATAGATTAAAAAATAAAAAAAATCATGGTTTTAAAGAAGTAAAGAAAAATAAATATTAATAGAGTAAGGGTAAAGTAGGCATTTAAAAAAACTAATAGGATAAAGGGGGGAGAATGACTATTGTTCAAAGTTGAGGGGGTAGTTTGATTTTTAAATCAAAGTTGAGGAGGGTAAATGATTTTCACCCTTATTTTAAACCCTCAACTTGAAGCATTTATTATTTTTAATAAATATAGAGATTTATTTAGAATATAAAGGAATTCTCGAATATTTATTTAGCAAATAAAGTGATTTTACAGGTCGAGTATTATTAGGTCAACTAGGAGGTTTTTTGTTAAAAATGAGTTGGGATTAACCTTTTCTTTTGCTTAAAAATCAAGTGCTACAAAATTATTTTTAATAGCCGAATATATTACTTTCCATCTTAATTAACCTTTTGAATGAAATAACAAGAGATAAGTAACTTTTTTATACAAAAGAAAGAAATGTAATCTTTTCGGTGAAATAACAAATATTACGTGACTTTCTTAATTAAGAGCATGTTTAATTTTTGAGATATTTATGTTGTGTTTACGTGATTTAACTTGGGTCGACCGATGATGCTTACCAGTATGTGTGGTTGTACTGATACTACACTTGCTATATCCTTTTTTAGGGTATAGTCTTGATGCAGGATCTGTGGATGTTTCTTGCCTGATGCGGTAGAGATCTCCAGCAGGTTCTATCTTTTGTCTCTTATGTTGGAAGCTGAGTCATTTGTATTTCAGATTTTCTTCTGTCTAGACTAGATCTTTGGGGCAGAGCGATTCTTTTTGTTAATGAAGATTTGTAACTAGTTTTGTAAAAATTGAAGGGTTTAATGTTTTCTGTTATGACTTCCACACGTTTTCTAAATGGATGGTAAGGTTTCTCCTATCTAGGTGGATTAGAGTAGGTGTCCTTGCAATCCGGTTAATTTTATTTGTGACACAAAGGAACTCCTTTAGCTTAGAGGCACCTCCACATAACCTCTCTCAGAACTTTGCCATGTGCTTTTTTTAGGTTGATGATCACCATGTGAAGTCCCCTCTTCCTCTTTCTATACTTCTCATCTGTATCCTAGCCATATGTATGGCTGCTTTAGCGTAACGCCCCGACATGAAGATGAACTGATTCTCTGAAATAGACACGTTCCTCCTCATTTTCACCTCCACCACTCTTTCACAAACCTTCACATTTGGGCTTAGTAGCTTAATCCCCCTATAATTGTTGCAATTTTGAGTCTTAATTATGCTAAATAAAATATAATGTAATAAGTATAGCAATTTTTCATAGGAATTATATTGAACATGTCAATACCTCAATTTGAAGAGTAACAATTTTAGTACCTAGTTTGAAGTAAGTACTATAATTAAGTACCAAAAGTATGTTAGCTCTAATAACTTTATTTTAGACAAAATTGTTACACTTCAACACAATCAATATACAAGTGGATTATAGCTACTAATACGAATGGTATATACACAGGGAGCATATTTCTCTGTTGCTTTTTGAATATTGATAGTGTATTATACTTACAAGAAAAATTCTAAAATGGTTTCGAGGATTATCTTTATCACATTATTTTAGCATAGAAACTTTGTGTAGTAATAACAACAGTTAAGTAGATGTATAACCACTTAGATTCTATTACTAGCTATAATTCAAAATAATTTTCTGCAGCTAATTCATTTATTTTTACTTATAAATGAAATTCTTATGAGGTTCAGTTAGTGAGAAAATAAGTATCCATGATCCATCAGGTTCATGATTGCCTCATTAGAATGGTAGTAGCTTTGTAGATTGTCCTAAAAAGGAAATTACTTCTGCAGGTAATTCATTCCAAGATTGCTATAAAATCATTGAATGTAAATATGCAAATATTAAATGATTTCATTAAAGGTAATACCACCTTGTATCAATTGTGTGTATAATGCACCAACATGGAAATGTTACACCAAAACACTTAAAACTTAATGAATGTTGCACTTCACTAGATCTTCCCTAAAAAAATCTCTGGTACCCTGTAGGGCTAACCAGTACTTTCCTCTAGATTCTCTTCAATTCGTTTCTTAAAATACCTCCCTCCGCAGCAGTAGAGACCTTTTTGCAATTGGGCATCATCTGCTTCAGCCCAAAAATTCTACAGAAAGTCCCAAATCCCATGATGTAGAAAGATATGTTCATTGCGCTCTATTTTTACTCCACAATGCGTAGCACATACTACACAACTGCCTTTAAAAAGTTCAGGTCAAGTAGGCTCCTTGCTATGGGCCCTATTATCTCCTAATCATTTTATTCAATGGCCACTGTGAAAGAATTGGAGTCTAACCTCTGTAACATGATTTTCCAGTGACTCCCTCTATATCTAGCATTTGTAAGTAGTGTTTCAGGTTCATCTAAAACCTTTGTTACTCAGATTCTTATAAATGCTATTACACTCATGTCAAATCCTCATAATATGCATTATTTTTGGAGGATTCGACATAAATCTGTAGACTTTTTTAAGAGTCCAAGCAGCATTGTCTAACAGCATCCCTGCTGCAATACAAAAATAAAATAAGCAATGTTTTCCCCTTCCTCTTCAAAGACAACATTCCATTCATTTTTCAATTTAGAGATAGTTGTTTTATCTTTGTGGGAATAAAGAAGGATCGCATCTCATCACCTCAAAGTAGTTAGAATCATCTTTGCACATTTGGCTTGTGTTAAAGTATGACATGCCTCAAGCTGCACGCGATATTGCTTACATGCAGCGCCAGAAAAAAACATCACATAAACATAAAAGAGAGATCAGAAACAAGAAGAGTGAATACTTTTTGCTAGAATCTACAACTTAAAATGGGTTGCAAGCTAAAATGCAGGTAATTCATTTCCATGGAATTCAGATGATCTACCTTGAATGAGAAAATCTCCGTCAATTTAACCATAAAATAAAAATAAAATGTTATTGACTCACCACAGTGGAATAGCAAGCATATGTCATCCTAAAAGGGAAATCATACAAGAGCATTCAGAATTGAAGAAAAAAACTAGAACAAGGCACGCAAATCCTTTTTCTTTAGACGTGTGCATCCAGAACCTGTATGTTTGAAAATAAAATATAAATGAATAATCAGAGACACATTGGAAGTCATAGCAGTAGGATTTCGATGAAGCGACACTAGAATAGTAGGTTATCTTCTGGTATACTGATACATATTATTATGTAAATCAAGTAAAAGGTGGGAAGAGTTTAAGATTGGATAAATTCTCAAATTCAACTATAGGAATTAACATTAACTTGAAACTGTGCTTCCTTAACTTTTCAGCACACAATGATTATGAACATTTAGATCTAACAAAATGGTTTTTCCTCCTTTACAGAAACACCAAATATCATGTAACGTATTCTTTTCCAATTTGCCTCCTCACTCTAAAAGGATATTTCTAAATACCTAACACCTTAGTTTAGATGTGACCAACAAAAATGTCTTATGTGAAACATAAAGTGTTTTTCCTAAATATCTTTTGTCGTTGACCTTCTTTGATCCTCCAGTATTTCACATAAAAAGTCAAGCAACCAACAATCATGCAAAATATCTGGCTCACTATTGCATAAAAAAATTAATAATTGATCACCAATAAATGTTTTAGCATTTAATAGGAAGATATCACAGTTAACATGGGAAGATCTATAAAATCACTAAAAATACACTCAACAATATATCTAAATATATAACTTCAAAAATGTTATGAGTTCAAATTATTGATCTGCCTCTTCCAATTATTCCAGCAATAGAAAAGCAGACAAATCAACCAATTGAGTAGATTGCAGAAAAACTAACAGTAAAAACAATCAAATCAATTTATTCAAATGAATGTGTCTGGTCTTACCCGAAAGAGATTTTTGCTGTGATGAATGTGTCTGGTCTTATTACATGCAAGTTGCAAGCCATCTTCAAGTGGCTAGCTACTAATATTATGCAAAATAATATCTTTATGTGTTGCAACTAGAAGTTGGCAAGCGACATGGTGAAACATACTACAGGTTCATGAACGCCATACACATACAAGAGAAAAGTCTAGGAGTGTGGTGGCTAAGCTAAACATAAGGTTGTAATGAATAAAGGAGTGAACCAACATGGATTGTGGTGCAGTGGTGGAAGTGTTCACCCTTAATTAGAGGTCTTGGGTTCGAGCCCTGGGTATGAAAAAAATCTTGTTGGGAGCGCCATCCCTAAATGGGCCCTGCAGTGTGCGATCCAGATTAATCGGGGCTCCAACTCAGGTACCGAACAACGGATGGAAAACCAAAAAAATAAGAATAAAGGAGTGAAGTGTATTAGCTCTTATAGAGCAGGAAAAAACCTTGCACTCTTTAAGAGTTACTAAACTTATCTTTCATAACTATACTATTTATCAATTAGCCCTTCTTTGCTTTTGATTAAATACATATATAACTCTTTAAATCTACATGTTTATACTATAGCTTTAAAAACATTGATGATGATTGAACCTTTTGTCCTTCGTTAAAAAAATTCTATAATAGAAAAAAATTATAATTTATTGTGTTTCTCAAAATAGTTGTCATTTAATTATTATCCTAATATTTAAAACTTTCAAATTATATACCAAATTATCATTTACTATTTTTCTCAAAATAATTGTCACATAACTATAATCCTAATATTTAGAACTTTCAAATTATGGACAAAAAATTTCATTTAACATTTTTCTCAAATAATTGTCATTTAATTATTATCCTAATATATAGAACTTTCAAATTAATTAACGGTATAGCTATTATATTTTTATTATTCATTAAAGGTAAGAACTCCTAACATTTAGTACTTTGACTAAAATTATGTTTCTTAAATCTTTCGTTACTTGACAATTTCTTAAATAGACAAAATTGTCATTTACAAATTTTTAAAAAATAATTATCATTTGATTATTATCCTATTATATAGAACTTTCAAATCAATTAAAGGTATAACTACTAAATCTTTACTTATTTGTAGAAGGTAAGAACTAATATTTAGACTTTAAAATTGACTAAAATTATATTTCTTAAATCTCTCCTTATTTGAAAATTCCTTTTAAAATTTTCCTTTTTGTTTGTTAGCAAATTCTTTAACGTTCAAAGCCCAATATTAGACCACTTTTTTAGTTCTTTATTTGCAAATTTCAAGTTGTCGATCTCCTCAATACCATGCTAATTTTCCTTGGAAAAATAACAAAGGTATTTAAATCACTACAGAACAATAGTAATAGGAAGGAATTCCAAGGTTATTACGTATATAGAAGGAAAATCTATATATATTACTTTAAAGGAACGAAGGTTCTTAGAAATGTTGATTGAATATTTTGTTATTCATTAAATTACTCTACAATAAATAAAATTGTCATTTACTATTTTTCTCAAATAATTATCGTTTAATTGTTATCCTAATAGTTATAAACTTTCAAATTAATTAAAGATATAACTATTAAATATTTACTTATTTGGAAAATATAAGAATTTATTTTTATAGATGTTATGTACGCAGAAATTTATTGTAATGACTTGTTCCGTTGTTATGGTGTTGGTAAGCATGCGACTACAGAGTACAGTTTCCCTTGAACAAAAATTTTGAAATCTCAGGCTAGGCTGACTTTGATTGTATTTTTAGTATTGTGTGGTTTAGAGAAATCTAGTAAATTGTGGATTAATATTTGGTGGATTAAACATGATATTATATTAGTCGAAAGGTTTAATAGTTCATAGAAACTTTCAGTTCAGAAATTGAGTTCATAGAATTATATTTATAGAGTTTATAGTAAAAGAGTCATTCCATAATTTCAAAATCTGAGAAGTGTGCTGTGAAATAGACTAGACTGAAGAAGGGTCCCAAGTTTCTACCTAGGGTACCCCTACAACATCATGGGGGCCTGTTACAGTGGTATCACCGCAGCAGAAACCACATTGCTGCAGTGGAAGCCACATAACCATAGTCTCACCGTAGTGGAAGGTACAACTCCAACAGTGTCGCTACATTGTTAAGGAGACTGATGCAATGGCGTTCGGGCAGTTATACCAGAATATTTGAGACTTAGCGTTATTTCATCCCAAAAATATCCAAAACACGTTCTATGGTAGAAAGAGGTGATTTTCTTCAGTTTGGGGTGATTTTCATCTTTGAGGTAAGGTTTCTCCACCATTCTAACGTATAATTACTTTCTTTAATCAGTAGAATCATTAGAATCATGTTCATGATGGAATTTAAGGGTTAACTGATAAGTTGACATTTTACCTATTTGTTAACACATTTGAACTTGAATTATCTTGTATTTTACATTGCTTCGATATAATTCTCATGTTATGTAGCTTTTTTGTGTAGGTAGTGGATGAATACGAGCTCGAGCTAACCATACGAGTCAATGGGAATGCTAGAAGTGAAGAAAGGGAGCTCAAACTAATACATGGGAAGATTAGAGGCCACCTGCGCACGCATGTCATGGGTTGCACACGCAGGTGGCCTATGAAGCGGGAAGGCAGAACCACCTACGTTAGTTGCCTGCGCGCGCAGGTCTAGCACCTGCGCTAGTAGGTGACTAGTGTGGTGGCATTTTCATAATTTCCAAGAATGCAATTTTTGGGCTAGAAAAGGGATTTTTCAGATCTGAAAAGGCATCTTTGGCATTTTGGAAAGCTAGAAAAAAAAAGAGTGAAACCCTAAGAAGAAACTTGTTACATTCTTTTATTTTGAATCGATTTTGGATCAAATTCTTGTGAAAAACTTGGATTCAATGGAACATCGGGAAGAGAATTTTGGGTGATTTTCCTCTTTCTCCTTCTATGAGTAGCTAATTTCTTCGCTTGGGGTTATGCTTGAGTAAGATGTGATAAGTGTTGTTTATTTGACTTCTTATTTAAATATTTTCTATGGGTTTTCACCCCATTCCATGTTTTGATTTAAATTAGAGGTTGCAAATTCTAATTAACCATAGAACTCTCATCATCCTTGACAAAGGGGATGAGGGTGAGGAATGGGAGTGAACAATAACTTGATATGTATCATTTAATAGCATCTCTTAAACATAAGGATGCTAATTGAGGTATTGGATTGGTTATATAAGATGCACTTTTGAGGTGTTCGAAAGAACCTATTTGTGAGACCTTGGTGTTTTGTTGACAAATCAATGCCAAATACTTATAATCTAACCTGCCCATAATCCTTAGCTAAATTTAAGCAAATATTATATTACTCGTACATTTTTTCACTCTTATGATGGCATAACCCCAAGTCCATTATTACACTTGATTTCAACTCTATTTTTCTAGTCTCTAAATTGTGTGTCCCAAACTACAAGAGATTCAATAATTACAAATTGATAAATTATATTTCCCCATTTACTTTTGCGCATTAATTGTTTATAGCATCACGTGTTAACTTTAGTTACTTTTGACACTTAGAGGTGAAAGCTAGCGCATTCATTCCTCATGGATTCGACCTAGACTCAAAGTTGGGTAATTATATTGACAACGACCGCTTATACCCTTGAGGTATAATTTGAACGTTATCAAAAAAATAGCGCCGTTTCCGGGGAATGAAATGTAGCATTCATTCTTTTTAGTGTTTTAAGTTACTTGTGTCTACCGTGGTGTAAGTTTACTTTATTTGTTGTTTTTGTTCTCCCTAGGTGACAACCAAAGTCTTCACGATTCAATGAGTCAACATACTAGTCATGCCGCTTCATTTGATGGACCTTTAGAAGATGAAGACTATTTGGGAGATGCTGGGAGAGCTAGTACCATCCGCATCCCTCCCACGGATGGCAATGGAGTGTTTCACGTTACTAGTATGATGCTCCACCTCCTTCAAATAAAGGGGTTATATGGGGGTCAATCCCATGAAGACGCAAATCTTCACTTGACAAATTTCATTGATGTGTGCATCCCGTTTGATATCGCCCATATATCACAAGAGTCCATCCGATTGAGACTCTTCCCCTTTTTATTGACGGGTGAAGCCGCATTGTGGTTGAGGCAATTGCCCGCAGTTTCAACCATTACATGGGTGTAATTGACGAAAGCATTCTTGGATCGGTTCTTTCAACCATCCCGGATGTTACAATTGAGAGACAAAATTATTAACTTCCTCCAATTGAATGGTGAACCATTACACGAAGCTTGGCAAAGATTTAATAAGAAATTGATGCAATGTCTGACTCACGAGGTTCCGAATAAGATGCTCCTCCAAATATTTTATCGAGCATTAGATCAATTGAACAAAACGGTTGCGTACAATGCAGCCAGGGGATCTTTGGTGAAACAAACTTATGGTGTTGCATCGGCATGATTGGACCAAGTCACTAAACAAAGTTGAGGTTGGCATACAAGAGATTTTGAGGCGTCCGTGGGGGCTCCCTCCGCATCTTTTGTGAGCCAAGAGAAAAGAAAGAAAGATGAGGAGAGATATGAGAGTATGGCTAAAATGATGACACAACTAGATATACTCACCAAGCATGTAATGGCACCAAAGACGGTTAATGCCGTTGCTTCCAAGTGTGCTAAGCATTACGATGATGATGAAGCGGAGGCTCTTGATGAATAAATTCGATTTATGTCAAACCAAACGGGGGGTTCCTGCCCCACCTATCAAAGGAAAGGTGGGAATCAAGGTTGGATGGATAAAGACAGTGATTGGAAAAATCTTAGTGGAAGGATCGTGATAGAGATCGAGAGTGGAGGGATAAAGATAGAGACCGTGATTGGCGAGATACAAATTGGGACTATGATAGGTATGTTCCTCCACATGATAGGTCCAAGGGTAAAGAAACAACATCTATTAATTCGGAGAAGTATAAGAATAAAGATGTGCTTGCTCGTATCCTCTTGGGAGTTGAAGGAAGCAATAAGATGTTAAGAGAAATGAAAGAGGATTTGTCGCATCTCAAGCAAACCGTCAACTCACACTCTGCTTCGATAAAGCAACTTGAAACCCAAATGGGTCAACTCTCCTCCTAAATGAATGCAAGACAAAGAGGAGGATTCCCTAGTGATACGGTTGTGAATCCAAAAAATGACGCTCACGTCATGGCAATTGTTACTAGAATGGGAAAACTTTTGGAAATGATGTTGTAAATCTTGATGATGACCTTAGTAATAAGGGTATTGGAGGACAAATGAGCAAAAAGAGGAATCGGCTTGATAATTCAAAAGATGAAACTCCAATCTCATAAGAGCAAGGTGTTGACGGGTCGTAAAAAGTGGAAGAGAATGTTGAAAATGATGCAGACCCACAAGTGGTTGATTGTGGTAATTCAAAACCGAATGAAAACTCAGTTGTCTCTAAGCCACATATGAAAATCCCTCCTCCATTTCCACAAAGGCTTAAGAAGAAGGAAGATGATTCAAAGTTCAAGAAATTCCTTTCTAAATTTAGCAACCTTTCGGTAAACATACCATTGTTGGAAGCCTTACAAGAGATGACCAGGTATGCTAAGTTTATAAAAGATTTGGTAACAAAGAAACGAATCATGGACTTCGAGACAATTCAAGTTACACAAAATTGTAGTGCTATCATGTCTAGTACAATGGTTGTGAAGAAGGATGATCCGGGGGCATTCACTATCCCATGTACTATTGGAGTGTACCAATTTGGGAAAGCTTTATGTGATCTTAGGGCAAGTATTAATTTAATACCATTAGCCGTATTTCAAAATCTAGGCTTGGGAGATCCAAAGCCAACAACAATGCGGCTATTGATGGTCGACCTCTCTATAAAAAGACCCGTGAATGTGTTGTATGATGTACTTGTGAAGGTGGACCATTTTATCTTTTCAGTCGATTTTGTCATCTTGGATTGTGAAATTGACCATGAGGTCCCCATTATTCTTGGTAGGCCATTCTTAGCTACCGGTAGACCTTTAGTCGATGTTGAATGCGGTGAAATGAAATTCTGAGTAAACAATGAAGAGGTGTCATTCAACGTCTGCAAGTCCATGAAACAACCTATGGATTTGCAAGTTGTCTCTATAATCGATGTGATTGATGATGTAGTGGCTAATACTATGGAGAGTGAATTTGTTAATGAACCTTTGGTGGGGGTCTTGTGGAATCTTGAAAGAGAAGGGAATGAAAGATATGACGAAGAAGTTGCATCCTTGAAAGGCCTTGGGTCTTACCCAAAAAATCCTTGTAAGTTGGACCTTGACTTGAAAAATTGGGAAACTCCTCCCGCAAAGCCTTCATTGAAGATCCTCCACAAATTGAGCTCAAGCCATTGCCACCTCATCTCCGTTATGTGTTCTTGGGAGAAGGTGAGACTCTACCTATTATAATTGCAGGAGACTTGTCATCTTGGCAAATTGAGGTATTGAAATCGGTGGTGATTCGGTATATTAGGGCACTTGGATGGACCATAGCCGATATTATTGGAATTCCATCCGGCATATGTACCCACAAGATCAAGCTTGAGACCGAGTTTGTACCAAGTGTAGAACATCAAAGAAGGTAAATCTGCCGATGCAAGAAATTGTGAAGAAAGAAATCATCAAGTGGCTTGATGCAGGTGTAGTTTATCCTATCTCGGATAGCACTTGGGTAAGTCCAGTTCAATGTGTTCCTAAGAAAGGTGGTATTATAGTGGTCCCAAACAAAAATAATGAACTTATACCCGTTCGTCCTATTACGGGTTGGAGAGTGTGTATTGATTATAGAAAATTAAATTCATGGACCGAGAAGGATGATTTCCCCATGCCCTTTAGGGACCAAATGCTTGATAGGTTGGCGGGCAGGGGTTGGTATTGCTTCCTCGATGGATACTCGGGTTATAATAAAATCTCAATAGCTCCCGAAGATCAAGAAAAAACTACCTTCAGTTGCCCTTATAGAACTTTTGCCTTTAGGCACATGCCTTTTGGACTATGCAATGTACTGACTACCTTTCAACAATGTATGCTTTCTATATTTTCTGACATTGTGGAAAATTATATGGAGGTATTTATGGATGATTTCTCAGTGGTTGGTAATACATTTGAAGATTTCCTTGATCACTTGGAGAAGGTGCTAGAAAGATGTGTGGAAAACAATCTTGTTTTGAATTGGGAGAAGTGCCACTTTATGGTAAAGGAGGGGATTGTTCTTGGACACAAGATATCGGGCCAAGTAATCCAAGTCGATCAAGCTAAGGAGGAATTCATTGCTAAGCTACCACCTCCAATATCTATCAAGGGATTCCGGAGTTTCCTTGGCCATGTGGCTTTTTATAGGAGGTTCATTAAAAATTTCTCCAAAATTGCCCATCCAATGTGCAAACTCCTTGAGCAGGAGGTAAAGTTTGAATTCAATGGAGAGTGTTTGATGGCATTTAATTGCCTTCAGGAGAAGCTTGTCTCAGCCCCTATTATAGTGACCCCAAATTGGCCACAACCATTTTGAACTAATGTGTGAAGCTAGTGGGCTGTCATTGGGAGCTATGCTTGGACAATGAATGGAGAAACTTTTTCATCCCATGTACTATGCTAGCAAGTCATTGAATGATGCCCAAAGGAACTATACTGTTACAGAACAAGAATTACTAGCCATGGTTTATGGGTTTGAGAAATTTTGAGCTTACTTGTTAGGCACAAAGGTTATCGTGCACACCGATCATACTGAACTCCGATATTTGATGGAAAATAAAGAAGCGAAACCCCGACTAATAAGGTGGATTCTACTACTTCAGGAATTTGACTTTGAAGTGAAGGATCGAAAGGGTTGTGAAAACCAAGTAGTAGACCACCTATCACGTCTTGAGATGAATGAAGCAATTTCGGGGCGATTTTGAACTTGATGATACATTCCCTGATGAACTTTTCATGAGCTTGAAAGGTAGCATACCACCATGGTATGCTGATTTTGCAAACTATATAGTGAGTGGACTGCTTCCTGATGAGTTGAGTTACTATCAAAGAAAAAGATTCTTCCATGACGTGAAGAGGTACTTTTGGGATGAACCCTATCTTTTTAGGGAGTGTGCGTATGGAATTATAGGTTGATGTTTCATGGAAGAAGAGATGAAATCCATTCTTGAAGCTTGCCATTCTTCTCCATTTCATGGCCATCATGGTGGTGTAGAACCGCCGCTAAAGTTCTTCAGTGTGGGTATTATTGGCCTACCATCCATCGTGATGCTTATAAATTGGCAAAAACTTGCACACAATGTCAAAATCATGGTGGTATCTCAAGGAGGCATGAAATGCCTTTGAGGCCCAACCTTGAGGTGGAGCTATTCGATGTATGGGGTCTTGATTTTATGGGTCCTTTTGTGAGCTCATATGGTAATAAGTATATATTGGTGGCCGTTGATTACATGTCCAAATGGGTGGAGGCCATTGCATTTCCTACCAACGAAAGTAAAAGTGTTACATTCTTCTTAAAATATACATTTTCACTAGGTTTGGAACTCCCCGAGACATCATTAGTGACAGTGGCTCTCATTTTTGCAATCGGCTATTCGAAGCTTTGCTTGAAAGATACAGGGTGAGGCATAAGGTGGCTACCCCGTATCATCCTTAAACGAGTGGCCAGGTGGAGGTTTCCAATTGGGAGATAAAGTCGATCTTGGAGAAAATCGTAAATGCTGGGTGCACAAATTGGGCAAGACAACTTGATGATCCTCTTTAGGCATATAGGACCACATTCAAGACTCCTATTGGCATGTCTACCTATCAGCTGGTGTTTGGAAAGTCTTGTTATCTCCCGGTTGGATTAGAGCACAAAGCATTATGGGCCTTTCGTAAATTGAATATGAATTAGGTGGATGCCTCCAAATCAAGAATAGACCAAATTCATGAGTTAGAGGAGTTCCGAAGTAAGGCATATGAGAGCTCAGCGTTATACAAGGTGAAAATGAATAAATGGCATGATGCTAGGATCTTAAAAAGAGAGTTTCATGCAGGTGATAAAGTGCTACTCTTCAGTTAGAGGTTAAAACTCTTTACGTGTAAGCTAAAATCCAAGTGGTCGGGCCCTTTTGTAGTGGTTAATGTCTATCTGAGTGGTGCTATTGAGATGGAGGACCATGAGAAAAGGAGGTTCATGGTGAATGGTCAAAGGCTAAAACATTTTTATGAGGGTGGACTCGGAGCGGCTAAGGTCGAGTTGCTCAGTTTTAAGGATGCGTGGTGATGAGGAACAACGTCGAGCCATGAAGATAACCAAGGAGCTTCTTGGGAGGCAACCCAAGGTTAATTATTTTCATTTTCAAGTTATTTGATTGCTAACTCTTAGTTATTTTTGTGGATGCAGGTGAGAAATTCTAAGTGTGGGAGATGGGACACACTGTTTTGTCCTAAATTAGTCACCTGCTGGCGCACCCGCCCACATGCCCATGCATGTGGCCACCAGGGGAAATGCTACTCACTGGTTGGGATTTAATAGCCACCTTCAAGCGCATACCAGGCACCTGCATACGCAAGCTGGCCAACGCAAGTGGCTAGGCCTTTTCACTGCTAGCACAATCTTCACTCACCTGCGTGCACAGGTCTTCAACATGCGTGCACAGGCCGTCATCAATAGCTAATCCAATACCAACAGGGATGACTCCATAGAAATCAATGCCACGAGGTGCAAAGAAGGATCATATCAAAGACAAAGGCAAGGCCATATCTACTACTTCAAAGAAAAAGATTCCGACACAATAAGGAAATCCTAGCATCCCTGATGTCCAAAGTACACTTGATATTTCAAGGGGATTAGCTAAGGATGTCAACAAAATTATATTTGCAGTCGAGTAAATGGGTGAACTTTATGATGACTGGGTTTATAATCAAGGGTTTCAATCCCGAAAAAGTGTTTAGCTTGAAGGGTGTTCACGATCACTTCCCGGACATAATACGGCAAGTCAACAAGTATGGATGAGAAGTCTTCAAAGATATTAACCCAGAGTCTCCCCCCGAGGTTTATTATCTGGATCTTGTCAGGGAATTCTATGCCTCTTATGTCATCTGGCACAACCAACACATGTATAAACCACCGGTGGCGGATCAACCTTATCTACCCAGTGTACTTGTTCGAGGAGTGGAGGTGCCTTGCTCCGCTTCTGTGATAAACAAGCTATATTTTGGTTGTGAGGGTGTACATGGATTAAAAGAAAGAACCGGGTGCTAGGGGGGCATGCTCATTTTCCATGGCTATCTCAAATAATTGCAAAAGGTCTTCCGCTTTGGGCGAATAGAGTGGGAAAAATTAAACGAAGGGACCTTTCTATTCAAGCCAAGCATTGGCTTGGTTTTGTGGACAACCAGTTGCTTCCATCTACCAATGATCAAGGTGTTACCATCGAGAGAGCTATCATTATGGGGTGCATTATAGATGGATTGGATGTCAATCCGAGAGAGATTATTGCTGATATGATCAAACTCTGATCGAAACAAGGGGGCACTTTGCTACCTTTTCCTGTGCTTATCTCTGTGTTATGTGTTGTTCACAAGATTCCTCTTTTTCCCAAGATTGACAAGAAAATAAAATGTACAGGAGTTATTGATATTTGGACTAGTCAAGATGATAGCAATCCAGTGGGAATAAAAAGAAAGTTGGAGAGGTTTTCGGTTCATCCTTGAGAGAGGTACCCACTTCTAGTACCTCCCCTATGACTTCACATGCATCTGATGCTCTACCAAGTCATAGTGATACTACTTCAATTATTGATCTCCCTCAGGCACCGCCTTCTTCACAAACTACTTAGTCTACCGAGCCTTCACGATCTTCTACATTGACATTTGCTATGGTTGCAGCCATGACCTTTGCAAACGACAGTTCCATATCTCTCTTGGTGGCTGATATCCCCCATTTTATTCAGGTGGATATTGAGAGGCGTCTTGGGCCTCTACGTGCTCAAATGTTAGACTATAAGCGGAGATTATCCGCAGTTGAGTCCAGAGGGGATAGTGAAGCAGTTATTACATTGAGGACTGACCTTGATATTCTGCGTTTGGAGGTCCAGTCGATCTATCCATCCTTCACTTTAGATAATGCCCAGATCACCATTCCATCGACTGAGACTGGCCCTATCCTACCATTTGTTGACTTATTCAGGTACTCTCCTGTGGGAGAAGCTACAATAATCGATTTTAGCGCAGGGCTTTCTGAGGATCGACAGGTAGAGCTGGCCAAGCGGAAATCCATTGAGGAGCAACATGCTCGGATAGTTGGTGATGGTCCTAGCTCTCAGCCTCCTGAGGAGGTACATAGAGGAGCCCAGTCTGAGGAGGCTCCTACTATTACAACCACAACACAGTCACCGTCTTCACATGATATAGATCTGCGTGCCTAGTGTGCTTTGTGGAGTTTGGTTTTTCCCCTCCTCCTTTCTCATTCTATATTGTTGCATTGGGGAAAAAGTAATACTTTTTAGTTCGGGATGGGGGATTTTAATTTATGGTATGTAATATTATTTCATTTCATGTTATTATTCGGATAGTGCCCTTGCCAGGCCTTCTTTGTGATGTTGATTTGGATATTGCCCTTGCCGGGCCATCTTTATGATTTTTGATTTGGATATTGCCCTTGTCGGGCCGTCTTTATGACGTGATTTGGGCCAACTTTATGATTTTTGATTCTGATATTGCCCTTGCCAGGTCGTCTTTGTGATGTGATTCGGATATTGCCCTTGTCGGGCCCATATTGTACGCTTGTTGTTCACTGAGACCCAAATGTCATTATTCTGATACTAAATCTTGTTTGGGTGATGTCTATTTTAAACGTGAGTACCTTCTTTATCACCTTGTGTCTATACGTGTCAAATAAACTCCAAGGTTTTTCTTCGAAACTCGGTTCTTTCCCAAGGATCATTTTCTTTCTTTTTATTTTGTTTTTCTTGTAGAACCGAGTGGTACTCCCCCATGATAGATGGATCGGGCGACATTCTTAGGGGAAATACCCATTGTCTTAAATTAGAGTCAAGTGGTAGTTGAAAAAGTTCAAAAAGTCCCCTCCAAAAATTTGTCGTGGCAAACAGAATGATTTGTGAAAGGTAAAATAGTCTTTGAAAATGATTTTTGAAAAGAAAAGAGCAATGTGATTTCAAGTTTTCTCTTATGTTGTGACCTTCTAATTCAGTTTTTGGCTCCTTCCTCATAAAACAAAAGTCTTTGACTCAGAGTAGTTTGTCAAGTTCATTTGCTCCAATTGGTGGGAAGACTAACTTTGTATTTTAAGGAAAAAGTGCCTAGTATTGTGAGGTTTTTGATCAATTCTTGTGCACACATGATAGTCTAAAACTTTCCCCACGTGTATTCAAGGCAAAATCTGGGACCCAGCTTGGTCTGGAGAATGATCCGAGGCCATCTTGAACCATCATTTGACCTAAATCCCACCTTAACATTTGTCTGTAGTTAACCTACTAGAACCTTTTCCCACTTTCATTCTCTTCTTGGAGATAACCATACTATGACACCCTATTTTCGTCTTTATCAAACCACTTTTTTTCTCACTCAACCTCTGTAAACACATCTCGTGGTTCTGGTGTAAGCCAATGTAGGCAAATGACTAAGTTTGGAGAATCATGCTTGTGAGAATGATTGAGATGGACTCAAAACCTAAGTTGAGGGAAAAGGAGAGGTGTAAGATTTTAAAGAAAGGTGTATTCTTGGTTATCTCATTAAGTGGGTTATAAGACTAGAAGTATGCGTGTAATTGAAAGCATAAAGCCTAGCCCTGAGAATGAAAAAAATAAAAATAAAATAAAAATAATAATAATAATAATGAGAAATTTTACAAAAAGAAAAGAGGGGCACGAGTAGCTAAGGAGTAGAAAGTCTCTTGAAAGAACCGAAAAAGCAAATGAAGAGGGAAGATTCTTTTGGATGGTTCACAAAAGGAGGTTAGAAATCAAAATGTAGCAAAGGCAAAACAAGTGGGGGCGAATAATATGGAAAACTTGAACGAAGTAGGCCTAAAAGTGATAAAGCGATTGTGTTTAGGGAGATCTTCTAGTCACTTGATCCATAAATCCTTTCCCTCAACCTAACCTTCATCATTGCCCGCAAGTCCTTGGTGACTTTAAACCTCGTTGGTCCCCATTAGTGGCGAATAACAGAAAGGGAAAGCCTATGGTTTTACTTGTGGTACTTGAATTTCTTTGTGAGAGTGAGCGAAAGTTCTTTCTTTATGCTCTTAGTGAATTACATTATCTTGTGGGAGTGGAGAAAACTTTTGTAAGTGAGAGGCATTGATATCTTGAAGCGGAGAGTGATGTCTTACCTTCAATTAGGGAAAATGAACAAGACAAATTGAAAATTGAAGATGAGGAAATCTCTGAAAAATCTTGTGTCACACCTTAAGAAGCATCTCGACTTGAAAATTGTTTACTTGTCGATTTCTTATGCTCTTGTTTGATGAAGATTGACTCTTGAAAAGGAAAGCATGATTTACTTCTTTGCCATGACTTGTTGGAGGAATTGATTAAACTTTATAGTTGTAGTTGTTTAGGGAAGTCCCTTGTGGTTGTTACATGGTTAAGAGTACCCTTTTATTTTCACTTTAAACATTCTTGATTACTTGAGGACAAGCAATAGTTTAATTTTGGGGGAGTTGATAAGTTGACATTTTATCCATTTCTTAACACATTTGAGCTTGAATTAGTATTTTACATTGATTCGATATAATTCTCATGTTATATAGCTCTTTTATGTAGGTAGTGGGTGAATATGAGCTCGAGCTAACCATGCGAGTCAATGGGAATGCGAGAAGTGAAGAAAGGGAGCTTAAACTAATACATGGGTAGATTAGAGGCCACCTGCGCACGCAGCCCATGACATGCGTGCGCAGGTGGCCTATGAAGAGGGAAGGTAGAACCACCTGCGTTAGTTTCCTGTGCGCAAAGGTCTAGCACCTGCGCCAACAGGTGACTAGTGCGGTGGCATTTTCATAATTTTGAAGAACGCAATTTTTGGGCTATAAAAGGGATTTTTCAGATCTGAAAAGGCATCTTTGGCATTTTGGAAAGCTAGAAAAAAAAAAAGTGAAACCCTAAGAAGAAACTAGTTACATTCTTTTATTTTGTATCGATTTAGGATCAAATTCTTGAGAAAAACATGGATTCAATGGAACATTGGGAAGAGAATATGGGTTATTTTCCTCTTTCTCCTTCTATGAGTAGCTAATTTCTTCGCTTGGGGTTATGCTTGAGTATGATGTGATAATTGTATGGGTGTTGTTTATTTGACTTCTTATTTAATTGTTATGGGTTTTTACCCCATTCCATGTTTTGATTTAAATTAGAGGTTGCAATCTCTAATTACTGATAGAACTCTTATCATCCTTGACAAAAGGGATGAGGGTGAGGAATGGGAGTGAACAACAACTTGATATGTATCATTTAATAGTATCTCTTAGACATAAGGATGCTAATTGAGGTATTGGATTGGTTATATAAGATGCACTTTTGAGGTGTTCGAAAGAACCCATTTGTGAGACCTTGGTGTTTGGTTGACAAATTAACGCCAAGTACTTATAATCTAACCTACCCATAATCCTTAACTAAATTTAAGCAAATATTCAATTACTCATATATCTTTTCACTCTTATGATGGCTGTCACGACCCGAAATCCCATCCGGGCCGGACTGGTACGCGAAGCCGATATGGCCCGAGAAAACCAATCTTTGCTCCTATTCACTCGCAAGCATACTTTAGTATGAATCTTATTATACTTCATACAACTAGGCGGAAGCCATGGAAAATATATACAATATATGAAACTTGACCGTTAGGGCCGTCATGTCAAACAGAACACACATCTCTTACATTCAACTTCCCACATATGTCTATAAAGCGTCTAACCGATACATGAACACAACAACCTATAGTAAGGAAAAGTCCTCGCTTTATACAATAATTATAGTACCAAAACAATATACACATATGACTAGGAAAGCCCCGAACCAATTGGAGCTCACCAATGATCCGCGGATAACTCGTAGCCTATTGTGGAGGTCTACTAACACCTGTGCCTGCAGCAAATAAAGTAAGCCCCCCAAAGGGGTCAGTACGAAGAATGTACTCAGTATGCAAGGCTATAAGAAACTTCATGAAACTGAAAAAAAAAAACCAATGAACTTGATTGCAAGAGAATAATCAATGTGGATAAATCATCATCATTCAGTATGTGTGGAAATAGGTACTTTATGTTCATTAATCCATTTGCCTTTATGTCCGTTACCGTTAGTAGTTAGAACTGTCAATATGCAACCGTCAATAAATAAATAAAGCAGGTTCGGCCCTTAGGACTACCCCCTGTCAGGTTCGGCATCAAGTTAGGATTTTGCCCCACAGAGTTTCCCCCTTGCCATCACTCGGAAATCAGTGAAGCAGGTTCGGCATCAAGTTTGGCTCCTGCTTCACTGAGCTTTCCCCCTGATCCAACAATATCGGGATCATCTTGAGTTAGGCTTGCGCCCCCACAAAGCTATCACCCATACTCAATAAGTATAAAGAAAATATAAGTTAACCATAAGGAAAAATTAAAGTAACCATAAGGAAAATATAAAGTAACCATAAGGGAATATAAAGTAACCATAAGGGAATTACTTCTTCCATTACTTCATAGCATTACTTCTCTCTTTTACTTTTATGAGATTGGTGCATTGGGGAGCATAACCTTATTGGACATACATAAATGCATTACTTCATTCTTTTATGTTCATAAGATCGATACTTGGTAGTAATTATAACATTATGGAAGCTTTGGAATTTCGATCCATGATTAAGAGACATATGAGTCATGATTGGTCCATGATTAAGAAACATGAGAATAATAACATATGATAACCTGAAATGAGATACCTTTTAACATTTTGGAATGGAACAAGGACAATTACAACATTAATAATATGTGCTGCAGAAAGATACGGACAGAGTAACCTTACATACCTTATCGTCTCAATATGAACACTCAATTCTATACGTGAATACAATAGTCCCGCTCCTTCCTTATGTGTCACTCTACAACACAAATACATAACGGGATTTACATTAACCACCAACTACCTTACAAATGCACACAACGATAATGAGTTACACAATGGCCTCAAAATGTCATTTCCCCCTTGACAATACCATGTATGAAACTATCACACCAACAATACCACAATATTTCCAACATTGACCACAATATCATTTATGAATTATTATACCAATAATCCCAAAATATTCCATACATTGACCAATACATGATAACCAATAGCATGTCACACCTAGTTCATACCTTCCACTTTCCATCATCATAACATCACAATTATTCCATCAATTCACTTCAATACACCTCACAACAACAAATTGGCCAAAATCCCATAATTTACACTTATGGAAAAATAAAAAGTTTAGGACCATAATCACACCATACATATTGATATTTAATCCATACCATGCTCTTTCATCAAAACCACAAGTCATATTTCAAGTTTAAGTTCCATAGATGGCACATCTTTTACAAAAACACAAAGTGCCATATTAAACACTTACAAGAATAACCAACATGATTTACATAATATCCCATGCATATAATATATTAATCCATAAGAATAATCACTTACGTAAGCTTGGAAGATGATGATCTTGCTCCAAAGATGACTTAGGGTTTGAAGAGCAAAAGAGGTGTTTTCTTGAAAAGTCTAGATAAAGATAGAAAATCATGTGTGTTCTTGTGGGTTAAAAATATGATTTTTCCTCCCTTTTATAGACCCTTGAAGTCCTTGCTCAATGATTGATGAGTCAAAACAAGAATGGGTCATTAGACCCATGTTTGGCCCATGACTTTTTTCTTCATTTTGGGCTTTATTGAGCCCAAATCACTTAACCCAACCAAATAAATAATTTCTCATATTTAAATCATTTCATACGTGTTACAACGATATTCCCACTCACGGGATTCATATTCGTCGCCTCAATCCCAAAAACAAACGATTCTAGCCACGTATGGCTTATTTTGACCACAAGGGTAAAATCGCCATTTTGATGCCAAATTCATTCACGAGTAATTTTATCATACCAATATAATATTTCAATCATTCCATGTATATGCTCATGGTTTTATAAGAAATGTGGAAAAAATCGGCCCGGTACGTCCCCGGGCACCCTTGGGACTTAGAAAAATTCCAACTTTTGAAAAATGGGCAAAACCACCCTGGTACGCCCTTGGGCTCGCCATATTTATGCCTCTGGGCTAAAAAATTTATCCCAGATCGGCCTGGTACGCCCTCTGGCGCGCCCCATCCTTTATTTTTTGAAAATTCCATTTTTTGACTTTTCTTCGCGGGTTTGGTTAGATACTTCAAGTCCTATTCTTTAAATTACGTATTACCTTTAATATACTTTGTTTAGAGGTCCTCTTAGACTCACTTTGAACCCCACAAATGCTCCACGAAAATCCCAAAACACCTCCTACGAAGGTCTAACCATATGTACGAGGCCAAATTTCAATTTCCTCATCATTAAAATTACCAAATGCATACTTATAGCTCTCGACACCTAGGTAACCATTATTCAACGTCGTCACATAGGGTTTGGAAGGTACGGGGTGTTACATTCTCCCCCCCTTAGAAAAATTCTTCCTCGAATGTTAACGATGTTGCTTCAATTACAACAAAGGCATCTTTATATTAGCATATGTAGACATAGACACTTAATACTCATAGATACCTACTTGTTATTGTTCCACTTCCGCATGTTGAACTTTTTCATCCATTTGAACCAAATATGGGTACCTTGGTCTCATCATTTGTTTTCAGCTTCCCAGGTTATTTCTTCGACTTGTTGATTTCTCTAAAGAACTTTTTTGTTACGGAAGTTACGTCTTTACTTAACCTTTTCACATGTCTATCCAGAATGGCAATAGATATCTCCTCATAGGTAAAATAATCCTTAGCATATACATCGTCAATGGGAGCAATACAAGATGGATGTCATATGCACTTTCAACGCATCGAAACATGTGGAGAGTTCTTAGGGTCGTGATAGTTGATATGCGACTTACCCAACTCTTCGGGTAATCTTATATGATACATTATATGGGGCCAACTTTCCTTCCTTCCATACAAAGCTTCATAAGGTGTCATTTTAATACTTGAATGATGGGTATTATTGTAGGCAAACTCAATAAGCAATAAATGTTCATCCTAACTACCTTTAGAATACAATGTCCAACTCGTAGCATATCTTCAAATATTTATGTAGTACATTCTGCCTAAAGATACATTGTAAACTTGTGTGGTCAGTATATATCAACATGAACCTCATCCAAATAGTGGCGCCCTATATATATATAGTTGGTTTTCTCAAGTAACTCTCACATCTGCTAACTCCATATCATGCGTTGGCTAATTCCTCTCGGTGGTCACAACTATCTTGAGGCATAAGCTACTACGTTACCATGTTACATCAATTCATACCCAAGAATGGGTTGACGTCTCAAATATTTTTTCAAATCTTACGTGATGATATCCCGATCTCAAGTTAACCTGTGAGAAACATTTGACACCCTACCATTGTCAAAGAAATCATCAGTTTTGGGGAGGGACAATTTATCCTCAATTGTCACCGTACTCAGTTGCCTATAATCCATGCACACTCTAAACGTGCCATCTTTCTTCCATACACGTAAGTCTGGTGCATCCCAAGGGAAGATACTAGGTCTGATGACTCCCCTTGGATATCCTTTGCCTTATCTTAAGATAGGAAATAAATTTACCCCTTGCGGTACTCTAATATTACATCTTCTTTCAAGAACGGTTCATTTGTGGAAAATGAAAATGAACTTTCTTAGCTCGGCAATCCACTGTAGCATGCTCACAAACAGGTTCTATACAGTTACGATATAATTTCTTAACTATAGTAGGCTCATCAACAGGTGTAAATACTCCATGTGGTCTAACTAATAATTCTGACGTTCTTTCAATTTCGTAGTGGTCAATGGAGTAATATATGATACTGTAGAACCCAGATCAATCAATGCATATATAGATACATTATGAAAATAACAGATTATCTACCTGTAGCTACATCAGGATGGGCCTCCACATTCTGCTGACCTGCTAGAGCATAAGTATGGTCTTGTGTTCCACCAAAATTGGCTGCTCCTCTATTACCATTACCACGACCAACCGGCTGCACATCCTGGCCTAAGAAAGGAACCGAGGATGACGGTGCAACGGTTGATCCCGTAGGTCTCATAATAATGCCCGTGCCCCTTCTTGGGCAATCTCTCACCATGTGCCCGGACATACAGCACCAAAAGCAAATATTGGTTCAAAACCGACATTCCTTTAAATGAAGCTTTCCACAGTGTGGACACGGCTGGCGAGGAAATCCCGATTGGTTCATACTTCCTTGCTCTTGATACCCCACTGGTTGTGAACCTTGAATTCCACTACTTTGTCCACCGTGATTGCCTCTGAACCCTTGGAACTGGGGTTGAGTGCCTGGTGTGGGATAAGAAAGTGATGGTCTTGGCGGTGTACTAAAATCCCGAGGCCCAAATTCTCCTTGGGACACCATGAACTTTCCCATAAGTCTAGCTTTCTTTGATGGCCCCTCTTCTGCTTTGTGCATCTTTCTTCTCTTCCTCTGATCCTCCATCTTTTGTGCAAAAGCCTGTATTCTGGCTATATCCATATCTATGTTCAAAGCAACAATGGTACAGTCTCTGACCAATGATGGATCAAATCGATCCACGTACCGATGAACTCTATCAGCCATAGTGGCTACCATATGGGGAGTATATCTGGCCAAAGAATTAAATTGAAGACTATATTCCCGAACGCTCAACTTTCCTTGATGAAGATTTAGAAACTGGTCTGCGCATGCCTCCCGAATCTCATATGGAAGGTAGTAATCCAGGAATGCCATTTGAAATTCTTCCCAGCTAGCCGGGGGTACACCAACACCCTTAGTTTGTTTCCAATCCTCATAGTATAATATTGCCTCCCCTTTCAATCTATACGCCGCGAGTTCAACTGTTTCTACATCAAATATATGCATAACATCTAAAGCCCTTTTGATTTGATCAATAAAATCTTGCGGGTCCTCATTAAGATCCGATCCAGTGAATATAGGAGGGTCTAATTTCAGGAAATCCTGCGTCCTTCAACTAGCTGCCCTAGCCTCACTATCATTACTTGTCATTGGACCAGCTTGTCCTTGATTTTGTGCTGCAATTAGCTGAATCAACATATATACTGCATTTTTTTAAAATACTGGTCAGTGAAATTAACAGGTGGCTCAACAGGTTTTTCTCTCCTTCTCGGCTCTTCTGGAGCTGGAAAAGTAGAAGAAGCCTGCGATGCAAACTCACTTTCAGCTTCATCTTGCTCAACCCATTCAGGTGGTCAGTTACTAGTTCCTTCTCCGCCAATCCTGTCTAACTTCTTAGTCTTACCCTTGCCTCTTCTTGTAATCGACATTACTATACCAAAGAAAAACAATTCCCATGGTAAGATACAATTCAACTTACAACACTGGCTCTATTGCACGATCTAGAAGTGAAGAAAAGAAACAACATCCTAAATGTCTCGTAGCCTCCTACTTATAAATGTGGTGCACAACACATTGATAAGTAAGACTCTACTCAGAAACGGCTTTGTAGACACCCTCAGAACGACCTGCTCTGATACCACTTTTGTCACGACCAAAAATCCCATACGGGCCGGACTGGCACCCGAAGCCGATATGGCTCGAGAGAACCAATCTTTGCTCCTATTCACTCACAGGCATACTTTAGTATGAGTCTTATTATACTTCATACAACTAGGCGGAAGCTATGGAAAACATATACAATATATGAAACTTGGCCGTTAGGGCCTTCAAGTCAAATAGAGCACACATCTCTTACATTCAACTTCCCACATATGTCTACAAAGCCTCTAACCGATACATGAACACAACAACCTATAGTCGGGATAAGTCCCCGCTTTATACAATAATTACAGTACCAAAACAATATACACATATGACTAGGAAAGCCCCGAACCAATTGGAGCTCACCAATGATCCGCGGATAACTCGTAGCCTATTGTGGAGGTCTACTAACACCTGTGACTACAACAAAAAAAGTAAGCCCCCCCCCCCCCCAAAGGGGTCAGTACGAAGAATGTACTCAGTATGCAAGGCTATAAGAAACTTCATGAAACTGAAAAAAAAAACCCAATGAACTTGATTGCAAGAGAATAATCAATGTGGATAAATCATCATCATTCAGTATGTGTGGAAATAGGTACTTTATGTTCATTAATCCATTTTCCTTTATGTCCGTTACCGTTAGTAGTTAGAACTGTCAATATGCAACCGTCAATATGCAACCATCAATAAATAAATAAAGCAGGTTCGGCCCTTAGGGCTACCCCCTGTCAGGTTCGGCATCAAGTTAGCCTTTTGCCCCAGTGAGATTCCCCCCGCCATCACTCGGAAATCAGTGAAGCAGGTTCGGCATCAAGTTTGGCTTTTGCTTCACTGAGCTTTCCCCCTGATCCAACAATATCAGGATCGGCTTGAGTTAGGCTTGCGCCCCCACAAAGCTATCACCCGTACTCAATAAGTATAAAGAAAATATAAGTTAACCATAAGGAAAAATTAAAGTAACCATAAGGAAAATATAAAGTAACCATAAGGGAATATAAAGTAACCATAAGGGAATTACTTCTTCCATTAATTCATTGCATTACTTCTCTCTTTTACTTTTATGAGATTGGTGCATTGGGGAGCATAACCTTATTGGACATACATAGATGCATTACTTCATTCTTCTATGTTCATGAGATCGATACTTGGTAGTAATTATAACATTATGGAAGCTTTAGAATTTCAATCCATGATTAAGAGACATATGAGTCATGATTGCTCCATGATTAAGAAACATGAGAATAATAACATATGACAACCTGAAATGAGATACCTTTTCCTGAAATGAGATACCTTTTAACATTTCGGAATGGAACAAGGACAATGACAACATGAACAATATATGATGTAGAAAGATACGGACAGAGTAACCTTACATACCTTATCGTCTCAATATGAACACTCAATTCTATATGTGAATACATTAGTCCCGCTCCTTCCTTATGTGTCACTCTACAACACAAATACATAATGAGATTTACATTAACCACCAACTACCTTACAAATGCACACAACGATAATGAGTTACACAATGGCCTCAAAATGTCATTTCTCCCTTGACAATACCATGTATGAAACTATCACACCAACAATACCACAATATTTCCAACATTGACCACAATATCATATATGAATTATCATACCAATAATCCCACAATATTCCCAACATTGACAAAAATATCATAAACCATTAGCATGTCACACCAAGTTCATACTTTCAACTCCTTATCACCACAACATCACAATTATTCCATCAATTCCCTTCAATACACCTCACAACAACAAATCGGCCAAAATCCCATAATTTACACTTATGGAAAAATAAAAAGTTTAGGACCATAATCACACCATACATGTTTATATTTCATCCATACCATGCTCTTTCATCAAAACCACAAGTCATATTTCAAGTTTAAATTCCATAGATAGCACATCTTTTACAAAAACACAAAGTGCCATATTCAACACTTCCAAGCATAACCAACATGATTTACATAATATATCATGCATATAATATATTAATCCATAAGAATAATCACTTACCTAAGCTTGAAAGATGATGATCTTGCTCCAAAGATGACTTAGGGTTTGAAGAGCAAAAGAGGTGTTTTCTTGAAAAGTCTAGAAAAAGATAGAAAAGCATGTGTGTTCTTGTGGGTTAAAAATCTGATTTTTCCTCCATTTTATAGACACCTGAAGTCCTTGCTCAATGATTGATGATTCAAAAGAAGAATGGGTCATTAGACCCATGTTTGGCCCATGACTTTTTTCTTCATTTTGGGTTTTATTGAGCCCAAATCACTTAACCCAACCAAATCAATAATTTGTCATGTTTAAATCATTTCATATGTGTTACGACAATATTCCCACTCACGGGATTCATATTCGTAGTCTCGATCACAAAAACAAACTATTCTAGCCACGTATGGCTTATTTTGACCACAAGGGTAAAATCGTCATTTTGATGCCAAATTCATTCACGAGTAATTTTATCATACCAATATAATATTTCAATCATTCCATGTATATTCTCATGGTTGTAGAAGAAACGTGACAAAAATCGGCCCGGTAAGTCCCCGGGCACCCTTGGGACTTAGAAAAATTCCAACTTTTGAAAAATGGGCAAAACCACCCTGGCACGCCCTTGGGCGCGCCATATTGCTGCCTCTGGGATAAAAAATTTATCCCAGAGCGGCCTGGCATGCCCTCTGGCGCACCCCATCCTTTATTTTTTTGAAAATTCCATTTTTCGACTTTTCTTTGCGGGTTTGGTTAGATACTTCAAGTCCTATTCTTTAACTTACGTATTACCTTTAATATACTTTGCTTAGAGGTCCTCTTATCCTCATTTTGAACCCCATAAATTCTCCACGAAAATCCCAAAACACCTCCTACGAAGGGCTAACCACATGTACGAGGCCAAATTTCATTTTCCTCATCATTAACATTACCAAATGCATACTTATAGCTCTCGACACCTAGGTAACCATTATTCAACATCTTCACATAGGGTTTGGAAGGTACGGGGTGTTACAATGGCATAACCCCAAGTCCCGTATTACACTTGATTTCAACTCTATTTTTCTAGTCTCTAAATTGCGTGTCCCAAACTACAAGAGTTTTAATAATTACAAATTGATAAATTATACTCCCCCATTTACTTTTATGTATCAATTGTTTATAGCATCACGTGTTAAATCTAGTTACTTTGACTCTTAGAGGTGAAAGCTAGCGCATTCATTCCTCATGGATTCCACCTCGACTCTAAGTTGGGTAATTATATTGAAAACTACCGCTTATACCCTTGAGGTATAATTTGAGCGTTATCATTAACCCTAGGTTGATGATTTGGTGTAGAATGTTCATGGGTGACTTTTAATCAGTTGTTAATCACTCTAGGTTGCTAGAATACACTTCCTAGAGTAGAATTCATTCTAGTATTCATGAATTACAGGAAATTGGAGTAGATTAAAAGGTGGAAAATGCTAGAATTATGAATTAGGCTATAATCATGGGTTAGAATCAGTGGGTTTAAGTTATTAGTGCTTAGAATTCTAGAACGAATCGTGAATAGTTCCTTGTTTTTTATAGTTAAAGAACAAGCACAAATTCGAAAGAAGGGCAAAATTCAAGTGGAGTAATGCATTCTGGGGACCGCATTCGAGGTAGGTTTATGGTTTAATATAGTTCATCGACTTGATTTGATTTTCCATGCTCATTCATGAGTTAAGTAATTTTGATTGGCCTTTGGGCTTACTTGTGAGTTAGGAAGTGATTTAATAGTTGATTTTATACTTAAAATGGTAAACTTTGAGGTTGAATAATTTTTAGGTAACTGCATAAGCATACAAGTATGTCCTCTCATATTCTGGTAAATGTTGATGGAGATATTCATTTATTGGTATACTTGGTGGATCGGGTACCTCGCCGATACATATTTATTGTAGTTTTCATATTTGGAGCGGGTACCTCATTGGTACGATACATGGATGTGAGATTGTTCACTGCAGGTCATGACTAATGGGCATATGTAACAATCGTAGTTGTGAATTTCACCATTGTCACGCCCCGAATCACATTGAGGTGGACTGGCACCCGAAGCCGATGAGGCGAGAACCAATCTTTACTTATGTATATTCATATGCATGTCTCTGTATGAACATAATTCTATCTCATGCAATTATGTGGAAGTCATGGAAACATATGCTATATATATGAAACTTGGCCGTTAGAGCCATCAATTCAAAATGGGCATACACCTCTTACATTCATCTTCCCATATACGTCTACAAAGCCTCTAGCAGATACATGTACATAACCAACCTACAGTCGGGACAAGTCCCCGCTTTGTACAACATTTACAATACCAAAAAAAATGTACACGTGCGACTCGAAAAGCCCCAATCCAACTGGAGCTCACCAATGATCGGCAAAAGATCCGCAAACTACCGTGGAGGTCTACTAGCACCTGTGCCTGAAACATGTATGGTAAGTCCCCCAAGGGGGTCAGTACGAAGAATGTATTGAGTATGTAAGGCTATATGAAATTGTATGATACAAAAGTACTTCAATGGAATCAGAATATAAGAGAATAGTCAATATGGATACACCACCGGTCTATTTGTAGAACCTTGTTCATTGCTTTTGTTACTCTCATTATTCGATCACTCATTATCGTTCATATACCAACATTCATACATACTTTTATTTAAGTAATATAATTTCTTTACTTTTACGATCCTCATCCTAATTAGTCATCCACCTTATCGGTGGGTAGTCATCCACCTTATCGGTGCGTAGTCATCCACCTTATTGGTGGGTAGTCATCCACCTTATTGGTGGGTAGTCATCCACTTTGTTAGTGGGTAGTCATCCACATTATTGGTGGGTCAATATAAATAGTATTAGGGTCCGCTCGAGCTAGGCTTATGTGCCCCTTTGAGTCATCCCGGTTCTCAAACAATAAACCATATATGCATAACTTTATTCCTTTACTTTTGTGAGATTTATATATTTTCTTGTGAGAGATTGATACATTTTATTATGAGAGATTTATTCATTGGCGGCCATAGCATTATTGAAACTTTGGAACATAACATTATTGGACATGTTACTCAAGAATGAAAAGATTCTCCTGAAATCATCACTTCCCTTGAGATAGTTTCTTTTGGTAGTTACAACATTGTGAAAGCTTAAGAACTTCAGTCAATGGATAAGAGACATATGAATCACCATTGGTCTAAGAATAAGAAACATGTGAATAACAATATATATCAACCTGAGCTAGAAATACTTTAGAACACTTCGGAATGGAACAGGTACAATGTTACTACGAACACTATGTGTTGCAGAAGGGTACGAAAAGAGTAACCTTACACACCTTATCTTCCCTATATGAATAGAAAGTCCTATATGTGATTACGATAATCTAGCTCCTTCCTTACATTTTACTTTACATCACAAGAACATAACGAGGCTTACATTACCAACAAACTACATTCTAAGTGCATAAGGCGACAATGAGCTACATGACTGCCATATGACGTCATTTCGTCCATTACAATACAATTCACGAAATTACCATACCAAAAACATCATAATATTCCACACACTGACCAAGACATCATAAACCAATAGCATTTCACATCACTTTTACCCTTTACGCTTCCTCATTATCATTCCGTCATACTTACTCTATCAAATTGCCTCATAACAACATATGAACAACAATCCATAATTAATATAATTCAACATTAGTCCCTACGACCCCTTAAAGTCATTAAAAAGGTATCATAAGTTGATAATTACATCCAAAAAGGGTATAAGGGCCTTCGAGGATCTAAGAGAGACAAAACCATACAAAATGACTTTCTGGGGGTGACCTGCGAAGCCACCTGCACCCGCAGGTGGCTGACATACGTCCGTATGTGACCCTTGGCAGTGTCCAGGGGCACCTGCGTTGGCATCTGACCCCGCAGGTGCCTTCGTCTGCTGGGGCGGATGCCTAAATCGACCAAAAAGGGTCTCTTTTGGGTTCTTTTGTGAAATAAATGGTCCAAGGCCATAATTAAGCTTTTATTTACATATTTTTGGTCACTTAGATGCCAAAAAACACCCATGGTTTCACAACACACATGAACATCACCAAAACCACACTTTTCCCTCATTACACCACCAAGTCCATGCACAATTTTACAATAATAATTCCAAACATTATGTACAAGGATAAAACAATTTAAGGCTATAATAACATCTCACATGTCAATATTGAATTCATAAATTTCACTTCCTTCAAGACCACAAGTCCCTTTTCAAGTTTAAAAGGCAAAACCCTTCACCGATTAAGCAAAAGCACACTGTTTCACACATAGTGTACTGTCTAACACTTTGCCAACATAACCAACATAATGTACACACCATATTAAGCATATAATATACTAATTCATAAGCATAAACACTTACTAAAGCTTCCCAAGGAGTGATCTTGTCCAAAGAGAATGGTGGCTTAGGGTTTGAGAGAAGAGAGAAATATCTCTTTTGTGGAAAATTCTAGAAAATGGCATGTGGATTTTGTGGAATAAAAATCTGATTTTTTTTACCTTAAATACTCCCACTTCAATTCTATCCTTAGCCCCATTATTTGACCAAGAATGGGTCAATTCCCCTTTTGGGCCATGTCTTCTTGGTAATTTTTTGGCCTTAAATTGGGCCCAATTGCACATGTTAATTCATCCCAACTAATTAAATGTATAAATACCCAACAATCTCATGTTTACATAATTTTATAAATGTTAAGACAATCAATTAGGGCCGGAAAGGTACGGGGTGTTACATCCTTCCCCCCTTAGAAACATTCGTCCTCGAATGTTAGTAACATTATCCAATGTACATAGATAGATCATTTTTGATGTTATCATATAGATACATAATGCTCATAGATACTTAATATTGCTCTAATTCCGCACTTTGAACTTTTTCTTCCATTTGAAACAAATACGGATGCTTAGACTTTATCATTTCATCAATTCCCTATGTGATTTCTTCTACTTGTTGATTTCTCCAAAGTACCTTCACGGAAGTTACTTCTTTATTCCGTAATCTCTTCACTTGCCGATCCTAAATAGCAATAAGGGTCTCCTCATAGGTGAAATCCTCCATAACTTGTACATCGTCATTGGAAACAATATAAGATGGATCTTTTATGCACTTTTGAAGCATCGAAACATGAAATACTAAATGAACTGTGGAGAGTTCTTTGGGTAATGATAGTTTATATGCAACTTACCCAATTCTTCGAGTAATCTCCTATGGTACGTTATATAGGGCCAACTTTCCTTCCTTCCATACAAAGGTTCATAAGGGGTCATTTTGATACTTAAATGATAGCTAGTATTGTAGGAAAATTCAATAAGCGATAGATGTTTATCCCAACTACCTTTAAAATACAATGTACAAATCGTAGCATATCTTCAAATGTTTATATAGTACATTCTGCCTACCCATCCATCTGACTTGATAAGACTGTGATGAAATCTATGTTAATCATGTCCCATTTCTACTGGAAGATTTATACATTGCATAAAACCTCCAGGTTTCGGATGCTCTAGTTTTACTTATTGACAATTCGGATAATGAGTTACAAATTCTGCAATGTTTCTTTCATGCAACCTCACCAATACATCCCTTCCAAATCATGGTACATTTTGGTACCTCCCGAATGCATAGAATACCATAAATGATGTGCCTCTGTCATAATTCATTTCTTAATTCATTTATATCCAGTACACACAATCTACTTTGGCCCTAATTCACTCTCTCTTGCGTAAGATCAAATGCCTTTGTCAAATCTTGTGTGCATTCAATTTTAGCTGAAATACAATAAGATTCGCATATTGTTTTTTCTTCATTTCAGTTACAAATGAAGATTCTACCGCATTTTACACTATAATTCGTTCATCTGGAGTTTCGAGAAGACGAACTCCCAAGCTGGCTAATTGATGTAACTTCCTGACTATACTTTGCTTTTCGGTCAACTGGCTATTAGTGCTTCCTATTGTTTTGCGACTTAATGCATCGGCTATTACACTTGCTTTTCCCGGATGTAATGTCAATATCGTGGTCTTTATTTGTTCCAGTCACCTTTGCTGCTTCAAATTTAAGTTTTCTGCTAAAAAGATATTGCAAACCCCTTTTTGGTGATCCGTATATATGTCAACATGACCCTACGCAAATAATGGTGCCATATCTTTAAAGAAAATGTCACAATTGCTAGCTCAAGGTCATGTGTCGAATAGTTCCTCTCGTGGGGTCACAACTGTTTTGAGGCATAAGCTATTTCGTTATCATGCTGCATCAATACATATCCAAAAATGAATCGAACACCCTATTTATCATACCCATAACAAATGCGGGTGCATTTGTTAGCCCAAAAGACATAGCCAATAATTTCATAGTGACCCTACCGCATTCGAAAAACTATCTTAGGTATATCTGTTTCTCTGACCCTTACTTGATGATAGCCCGATCTCAGGTCAATTTTTGAAAAGCATTTGGCACCCTATAGTTGGTCAAACAAATCATCACTTCTGGGGGAGGGGATATCTATTCTTGACTGTCACTTTATTCAGTTACTGATAACCAATGCACATTGACTCCCCTTGGATTTCATTTCCTTAACTTAAGATAAGAAATAAATTTACCCTTTCGGTACTCTAATGTTACACCTTCATTCAAGGACAGTAGGAAATGGAAATGTACCTTATTAGCTTGACAATCCACCGTGGCATAACAAGAATCCAACCAATCCATACCCATTATAACATCAAAATCCACTATTTCCAGCTCAATAAAATCAACCAATGTATCATGACCACAAATAATTTCTATACAATTATGTTATCCTCTTTTAGCTATAATAGATTCACAACTAGTGTGGATACTTCAAATGGCTTAACTAGTGCATCTGGTATTCTTTCACATTTTTATTTTTTTTCCGCAATCAATGGAGTAACATATGATAATGTAGAACTCGAATCAATCAATGTGTAAACCTTATGCAAAAATATGAATACTGTACCTGCATCTACATTAGGAGAAGCCTCCAAATTCTGTCGATCCGCTAAGGCATAGGTACGGTCTTGGGTTTCATTAGCACCAACTGTACCTCTAGAACCTCTACCATACCCCAAAGGCTGCACTCCTGATGATGATAATGCAGCGCCTGATCCCGTAGGTCGCGCCGCACTACCTGTGCCATTTTTTAGACACTAGCTCATCAGATGCCCCGATATACCGTACCGAAAGCAAACATTCGGTCAATACCAGCATTCACCTGATTGAAACTTCCCGCAGTGCTGGTACAACTGATGAGAAAATTTTGCTTTCTGTGAACCTCAAACCACACTGCTTTTCCTGGCATGACTGCCTCTAGACCCTAGAAATTGAGGTGGAGTACTTGCTGTGGAATAAGAAAATAATGGTCTAGGCGGTCTAGAAAACATCCGAGGCCTAGATTGTCCTTGGGAAACCATAGACTGTCCCATAGGTCTAGCCCTTTTTGATGGCCCCCTCTCAGACTCCTGTTTCCTTCTTCTTTGCCTCTGGTCGTCAATTTTCTGTGCGAAAGCCTCAATTCTGGCTATATCCATAACTTTGTTCAAAGTAGCAATGGTACAGTCCCTCACTAAATATGGCTCTAGTCTGTCCACATATAGATGGGCTCTGTCTGTCATCGTGGCCACTATATTTGGAATATATCTAGCCAAGGAATTAAACTGCAGACTGTATTCTCTAACACTTATATTCCCTTGGCGAAGATTTAGAAACTGGTCTGCACGTGCCTACCAGATGTCTTATGGGAGGTAATGATCAAGAAATGCCATTTTAAATTCTTCCCAACCTGTTGGAGGTGCATCAATACCCCTCGATCTTTTCCAGTCTTCATACCACAATATCGTTTCTCCTTTTAATCTGTAGGCTTCCAGCTCAACTGTTTCAATACCAGTTATATGCATGACATCTAGAGCCCGTTTGATTTGGTCCACAAAATCCGATGGATTTGCTTTCGTATCTGACCCAGTGAATATGGGAGGGTCTAATTTCAGAAAATCCTGCGTCCTCCGACTAGCTGCTCTAGCCTCACTGCCATTGTCTAACATTAGACCAACGTGTCCTTGAGTTTGCGCAGCAACTAGCTGAGTCAACATATGCACTGCATTTCTTAAATCCTGGTCAGTGGTATTTACAGGAGGTTCTGCTGGTACTTCTCTACCCCTTAACTCTTCCGAAGCTAGAAAAGTAGAAGAGGACCACGATGCAATTTCAGCGTTAGACCCACCTTGACTAACTTGGTCAGGTGCTGATTTACTCATTCTTTCTTTGGTAGGCGTATCTACCTGCTTACCTTTGCCTCTACCTCATCTTGCAACCGACATTTAACTATAAACAAGAAAACCAATTCCAATGGTCAGATACGATTTCATAAACAACATTGGCTCTATTGCACGATCTAGAAATGAAGAAAAGAAATAACTCCTAAATGTACCGTAGCCTCAAACTTTTAAATGTGGTGCACGACACATCCATAAGCAAGACTCTACTCAGACACGGCTTTGTAGACACCCTTAGGACAACCTGCTCTGATACCACTTTTGTCACGCCCCGAATACCATTGAGGCCGACTGGAACGCGAAGCCGATGAGGCCCGAGAGAACCAATCTTTACTTATGTACATTCATATGCATGTATCTGTATAAACATCATTCTATCTCATGCAATTATGCGGAAGTCATGGAAACATATGCTATATATACGAAACTTGTCTGTTAGAGCCATCAATTCAAAATGGGCATACAACTCTTACATTCATCTTCCCACATACGTCTACAAAGCCTCTAGCATATACATGTATATAACCAACCTACATTTGGGACAAGTCCCCGCTAAATACAATATTTACAATACCAAAACAAATGTACACATGAGACTAGAAAAGCCCCAATCCCACTGGAGCTTACCAATGATTGGCATAAGATCCACAACCAACTGTGGAGGTCTACTAGCACCTGTGCCTGCAACATGTAAGGTAAGTCCCCCAAGGGGGTCAGTACGAAGAATGTACTGAGTATATAAGGCTATATGAAACTGTATGATACATAAGTACTTCAATGGAATCAGAATATAAGAGAATAGCCAATATGGATACACCACCGGTCTATTTGTAGAACCTTGTTCATTGCTTTCGTTACTCTCATTATTCGATCACTCATTATCGTTCATATACCAACATTCATATATACTTTTGTTTAAGTAATATACTTTATTTACATTTACGATCCTCATCCTTATTAGTCATCCACCTTATTGGTGGGTAGTGATCCCCCTTATTGGTTGGTATTCATCCACCTTATTGGTGGGTAGTCATCCACCTTATTAGTGGGTAGTCATCCACCTTATTGGTGGGTAGTAATCCACTTTATTATTGGGTAGTCATCCACTTTGTTAGTGGGTAGTCATCCACCTTATTGGTGGGTAGTCATCCACCTTATTAATGAGTAGTCATCCACCTTATTGGTGGGTAGTCATCCACTTTATTAGTGGGTAGTCATCCACTTTGTTAGTGGGTAGTCATCCTCTTTGTTAGTGGGTAGTCATCCACCTTATTGGTGGGTCAATATAAATAATATTAGGGTCCGCTCGAGCTAGGCTTATGTGCCCCTTTGAGTCGTCCCGGTTCTCAAACAATAAACCATATATGCATAACTTTATTCCTTTACTTTTGTGAGATTTATACATTTTCTTGTGAGAGATTGATACATTTTCTTATGATATATTGATTCATTGGCGTCCATATCATTATTGAAACTTTGGAACATAACATTATTGGACATGCTACTCAAGAATGAAAAGATTCTCCTTATATCATCACTTCCCTTGAGATAGTTTCTTTTGGTAGTTACAACATTGTGAAAGATTAGGAACTTCATTCAATGGATAAGAGACATATTAATCACCATTTGTATAAGAATAAGAAACATGTGAATAACAATATATGTCAACCTGAGCTAGAAATACTTTAGAACACTTCGGAATGGAACAGGTACAATGTTACTATGAACACTATGTGTTGTAGAAGGGTACGAAAAGAGTAACCGTACATACCTTATCTTCCCAATATGAATACACAGTCCTATATGTTATTACGATAATCCATCTCTTTCCTTACATTTTACTCTACATCACAAGTACATAACGAAGCTTACATTACCAACAAATAACATTCCAAGTGCATAAGACGACAATGAGCTACATGACTGCCATATGATGTCATTTCATCCTTTACAATACAATTCACTGCATTACCATACCAACCATATCATAACATTCCACATATTGACCAAGACATCATAAACCAATAGCATTTCACACCACTTTTACCCTTTACGCTTCCTCATTATCATTCCGTCACACTTACTCCATCAAATTGCCTCATAACAATATATGAATAACAATACATAATTAATATAATTCAACATGCCTCCCTACAACCCCTTAAAGTCATTTAAAAGGTATCATAAGATGTTAATTACATCCAAAAAGGGTATAGGGGCCTTCGGGGATTAAAGAGAGACAAAACCATACAAAATGACTTTCTGGGGTGACCTGCGAAGACACCTGCGCCAGAAGGTGGCTGAAATACGTCCGCAGGTGACCCTTGGCAGTGTTCAGGGGCACCTGTGTTGGCATGTGCGCCCGCAGGTGCCTTCGTCTGCTGGGGCGGATGCCCAAATCGGCCAAAAAGAGTCTCTTTTGGGTCCTTTTGTGAAATAAATGGTCCAAGTCCATAAGTAAGATTTTATTTACATATTTTTGGTAAATTGGATGCCAAAAAATACCCATGGTTTCACAACACACATGAACATCACCAAAACCACACTTTTCCTTCACTACACCACCAAGTCCATGCATAATTTTACAATAACAATTCCAAACATTATGTACAAGGATAAAAAAATTTAAGGCTATAATAACACCTCACATGTCAATATTGAATTCAAAATGTTCACTTTCTTCAAGACCACAAGTTCCTTTTCAAGTTTAAAAGACAAAACCCTTCACCGATTAAGCAAAAGCACACTGTTTCACACTTAGTGTACTGTCTAACACTTAGACAACATAACCAACATAATGTACACACAATCTTAAGCATATCATATACTAATTCATAAGCATAAACACTTACCAAATCTTCCCAAGGAGTGATCCTGTCCAAAGAGAATGGTGGCTTAGGGTTTAAGAGAAGAGAGAAATATCTCTTTTGTGGAAAATTCTAGAAAATGGCATGTGGCTTTTGTGGAATAAAAATCTAATTTTTGTCACCTTAAATACTCCCACTTCAATTCTATCCTTAGCCCCATTTTTTGACCAAGAATGGGTCACATTAGAATAGGTCAATTCCCCTTTTGGGCCATGTCTTCTTGGTAATTTTTGGGCCTTAAATTGGGCCCAATTGCATATGTTAATTCAGACCAACTAATTAAATGTATAATACCCCAAAAATCTCATGTTTACATAATTCCATAAATGTTAAGACAATCAATTAGGGTGGGAAAGGTACGGGGAGTTACATCATTCCCCCCTTAGAAACATTCGTCCTCAATTGTTAGTAACATTATCCAATGTACACATATGTATCATTCTTCATGTTATCATATAGATACATAATGCTCATAGATATTTAATATTGCTCTAATTCAGCACTTTGAACTTTTTCTTCCATTTGAAACAAATACGGATGCTTCGACTTTATCATTTCATCAATTCCCCATGTGATTTCTTCTACTTGTTTATCCCAACTACCTTTAAAATACAATGTACAAATAGTAGCATATCTTCAAATGTTTATATAGTACGTTCTGCCTACCCTTCCATCTGACTTGATAAGCCTGTGATGAAATCCATGTTAATCATGTCCCATTTCTACTGGAAGATTTATACATTGCATAAAACCTCCAGGTTTCGGATTCTCTACTTTTACTTATTGACAATTTGGATAATGAGTTACAAATTCTGCAATGTTTCTTTCATGCAACCTTACCAATACATCCCTTCAAAATCATGGTACATTTTGGTACCTCCCGAATGCATAGAATACCATAAATGATGTGCCTCTGTCATAATTCATTTCTTAATTCATTTATATCCAGTACACACAATCTACTTTGGCCCTAATTCACTCTATCTTGCGTAAGATCAAATGCCTTTGTCAAATCTTGTGTGCATTCAATTTCAGCTGAAATACAATAAGATTCGCATATTGCTTTTCCTTCACTTCAGTTACAAATGAATATTCTACCGCATTTTACACTATAATTTGTTCATCTCGAGTTTTGAGAAGATGAACTCCCAAGCTGGCTAATTGATGTAACTCCCTGACTATACTTTGCTTTTAGATCAACTGGCTACTAGTGCTTCCTATTGTTTTGCGACATAACGCATCAGCTATTACACTTGCTTTTCCCCAGTGTAATATCAATATCGTGGTCTTTAATAGTTCCAGTCACCTTTGTTGCTTCAAATTTAAGTTTTCTGCTAAAAAGATATTGCAAACCCCTTTTTGGTGATCTGTATATATGTCAACATGACCCTATTCAAATAATGGTGCCATATCTTTAAAGCAAATGTCACAACTGCTAGCTCAAGGTTATGTGTCGAATAGTTCCTCTCGTATGGTCACAACTGTTTTGAGGCATATGTTATTCCGTTACCATGCTGCATCAATACATATCCAAGAATGACTCGAACACCCTATTTATCATACCCATAACAACTGCGGGTGCATTTGTTAGCCCAAAAGACATAACAAATAATATCATAGTGACCCTACCGCGTTCGGAAAACTATCTTGGGTATATCTGTTTCTCTGACCCTTACCTGATGATAGCCCGATCTCAGGTCAATTTTTGAAAAGCATTTGGCACCCTATAGTTGGTCAAACAAATCATCACTTTTGGGGGAGGGGATATTTATTATTGACTGCCACTTTATTCAGTTGCCAATAACCAATGCACATTGACTCCCCTTGGATGTCATTTCCTTACCTTAAGATAGGAAATAAATTTACCCTTTCGGTACTCTAATGTTACACCTTCATTCAAGGACGGTCTTTTGTAGGAAATGAAAATGTACCTTATTAGCTTGACAATCCACCGTGGCATAACAAGAATCCAACCAATCCATACCCATTATAACATCAAAATCCACTATTTCCAGCTCAATAAAATCAACCAATGTATCATGACCACAAATAATTTCTATACAATTATGATATCCTCTTTTAGCTATAATAGATTCACAACTAGTGTGGATACTTCAAATGGCTTAACTAGTGCATCTGGTGTTCTTTCATATTTTTATTTTTTTTTCGCAATCAATGGAGTAACATATGATAATGTAGAACTCGAATCAATCAATTCATATACCTTATGTAAAAATATGAATACTGTACCTGCATCTACATTAGGAGAAGCCTCCAAATTCTGTCGATCCGCTAAGGCATAGGTACGATTTTGGGTTTCATTAGCACTAACTGTACCTCTAGAACCTCTGCCACGCCCCATAGGCTGCACTCCTAATGATGATAACGCAGCGCCTGATCCCGTAGGTCATGCCGCACTACCTGTGCCCCTTTTTAGACACTCGTTCATCAGATGCCCCGATATACCGCACCGAAAGCAAACATTCGGTCCATACTAGCATTCACCTGAATGAAACTTCCCGCAGTGCTGGCACAACTGACGAGAAAAGTTTACTGTCTGTGAACCTCGAACCACACTACTTTGCCAGGCATGACTACCTCTAGAACCTAGAAATTGAGGTGGAGTACCTGTTGTGGAATAAGAAAATGATGGTCTAGGAGGTCTAGAAAACATCCGAGGCCTAGATTCTTCTTGGGACACCATAGACTGTCCCATAGGTCTAGCCCTTTTTGATGGCCCCCTCTCAGACTCCAGTGTCCTTCTTCATTGCCTCTGGTCCTCCATTTTCTGTGCGAAAGCCTGAATTCTTACTATGTCCATATCTTTGTTCAAAGTAGCAATGGTACAGTCCCTCACTAAATATGGCTCTAATCTATCCACATATAGATGGGCTCAGTCTGTCATCGTGGCCACTACATTTGGAACATATCTAGCCAAGGAATTAAACTGCAGACTGTATTCTCTAACACTCATATTCCCTTGGCGAAGATTTAGAAACTGGTCTGCACGTGCCTCCCAGATCTCGTATGGGGGGTAATGATCAAGAAATACCATTTTAAATTCTTCCCAACCTGTTGGAGGTGCATCAATACCCCTCGATCTTTTCCAGTCTTCATACCACAATATCGCTTCTTCTTTTAATCTGTAGGCTGCCATCTCAACTGTTTCAACACCAGTTACGTGCATGACATCTAGAGCCATTTGGATTTGGTCCACGAAATCCTGTGGATCTGCTTTCGTATCTGACCCAGTGAATATGGGAGGGTCTAATTTTAGAAAATCCTGTGTCCTCCGACTAGCTGCTCTAGCCTCACTGTCATTGCCTATCATTGGACCAACATGTCCTTGAGTTTGTACAACAACTAGCTGAGTCAACAGATGCACTGCATTTCATAAATCCTGGTCAGTGGTATTTATAGGAGGTTCTGCCGGTATTTCTCTACCCCTCAACTCTTCCGGAGCTGGAAAAGTAGAAGAAGACCGCGATGCAATTTCAGCGTCAGCCCCACCTTGACTAGCTTGGTCAGGTAGTGATTTACTCATTCTTTCTTCGGCAGGCATATCTACCTACTTACCTTTGCCTCTACCTCGTCTTGTAACAGACATTTTACTATAAACAAGAAAACCAATTCCAATGGTCAGATACGTTTTCACTAATAACATAGGCTCTATTGGACGATCTAGAAATGAAGAAAAGAAACAACTCCTAAATGTCCCGTAGCCTCCTACTAATAAATGTGGTGCACGACACATCCATAAAAAAGACTCTACTTAAACACGGCTTTGTAGACACTCTTAGGACAACCTAATCTGATACCACTTTGTCACGCCCCGAATCCCATTGAGGAGGACTGGCACCCGAAGCCGATGAGGCCCGAGAGAACCAATCTTTACTTATGTACATTCATATGCATGTCTCTGTATGAACATCATTCTATCTCATGCAATTATGCGAAAGTCATGGAAACATATGCTATATATATGAAACTTGGTCGTTAGAGCCATTAATTCAAAATGAGCATACACCTCTTACATTCATCTTCCCACATACGTCTACAAAGCCTCTAGAAGATACATGTACATAACCAACCTACAGTCAGGAAAATTCCCCACTTTATACAATATTTACAATACCAAAACAAATGTACACATGAGACTCGAAAAGCCCCGATCCAACTGGAGTTCACTAATGATCGACAAAAGATTCGCAACCTACTGTGGAGGTCTACTAGAACCTGTACCTGCAACATGTAAGGTAAGTCCCCCAAGGGGGTCAGTACGAAGAATGTACTGAGTATGTAAGGCTATATGAAACTGTATGATACATAAGTACTTCAATGGAATTAGAATATAAGAGAATAGTCAATATGGATACACCACCGGTATATTTGTAAAACCTTGTTCATTGCTTTCGTTACTCTCGTTATTCGATCACTCATTATCGTTCATATACCAACATTCATATATACTTTTATTTAAGTAATATACTTTCTTTACTTTTACGATCCTCATCCTTATTAGTCATACACCTTATTGGTGGGTAGTCATCCACCTTATTGGTTGGTAGTCATCCACCTTAATGGTGGGTAGTCATCCATCTTATTGGTGGGTAGTCATCCACTTTATTAGTGGGTAGTCATCCACTTTGTTAGTGGGTAGTCATCCACCATATTGGAGGGTTAATATAAATAGTATTAGGGTCCGCTCGAGCTAGGCTTATGTGCCCCTTTGAGTCATCCCGGTTCTCAAAAAATGAACCATATATGCATAAATTTATTCCTTTACTTTTGTGAGATTTATACATTTTCTTTTGAGATATTGACACATTTTATTATGAGAGATTGATTCATTGGCGGCCATAACAATATTGAAACTTTGGAACATAACATTATTGGACATGCTACTCAAGAATGAAAAGATTCTCCTTACATCATCACTTACCTTGAGATAGTTTCTTTTGGTAGTTACAACGTTGTGAAAGCTTAGGAACTTCATTCAATGGATAAGAGACATATGAATCACCATTGGTCTAATAATAAGAAACATGTGATAAGAAACATGTGAATAACAATATATGTCAACCTGAGCTAGAAATACTTTAGAACACTTCGGAATGGAATAGGTACAATGTTACTATGAACACTATGTGCTGCAGAAGGGTACGAAAAGAGTAACCTTACATACCTTATCTTCCCAATATGAATACACAGTCCTATATGTAATTACGATAATGCATATCCTTCCTTACGTTTTACTCTACATCACAAGTACATAACAAAGCTTACATTACCAACAAACTACATTCCAAGTGCATAAGACGACAATGAGCTACATGACTACCATATGACATCATTTCATTCTTTACAATACAATTCACTACATTACCATACCAACAAAATCATAACATTCCACACATTGACCAAGACATCATAAACGAATAGCATTTCACACCACTTTTACCCTTTACGCTTCCTCATTATCATTTCGTCACACTTACTCCATCAAATTGCCTCATAACAACATATGAACAACAATACATAATTAATATAATTCAACATTAGTCCCTACGACCCCTTAAAGTCATTAAAAAGGTATCATAAGTTGATAATTACATCCAAAAAGGGTATAGGGGCCTTCGGGGATCAAAGAGAGACAAACCCATACAAAATGACTTTTTGGGGGTGACCTGCGAAGACACCTGCACCTGCAGGTGGATGAAATACGTCCGCAGGTGACCCTTGGCAGTGTCCAGGGGCACCTGTGTTGGCATCTGCGCCCGCAGGTGCCTTCGTCTGCGGGGGCGGATGCCCAAATCGGCCAAAAAGAGTCTCTTTTGGGTCCTTTTGTGAAATAAATGGTCCAAGTCCATAAGTAAGCTTTTATTTACATATTTTTGGTAAATTGGATGCCAAAAAATATCCATGGTTTCACAACACACATGAACATCACCAAAACCACACTTTTCCTTCACTACACCACCAAGTCCATGCACAATTTTACAATAACAATTCCAAACATTATGTACAAGGATAAAACAAGTTAAGGCTATAAAAACATCTCACATGTAAACATTGAATTCATCAAGTTCACTTCCTTCAAGACCAAAAGTCCCTTCTCATGTTTAAAAGGAAAAACCCTTCACCGATTAAGCAAAAGCACACTGTTTCACACATAGTGTACTGTCTAACACTAACCAACATAATGTACACACCATCTTAAGCATATCATATACTAAGTAATAAGCATAAACACTTACCAAAGCTTCCCAAGGAGTGATCTTGTCCAAAGAGAATGGTGACTTAGGGTTTGAGAGAAGAGAGAAATATCTCTTTTGTGGAAAATTCTAGAAAATGGCATGTGGATTTTGTGGAATAAAATTCTGATTTTTGTCACCTTAAATACTCCCACTTCAAGTCTATCCTTAGCCCCATTATTTGACCAAGAATGGGTCACATTAGAATGGGTTAATTCCCCTTTTGGGCCATGTCTTCTTGGTAATTTTTGGGCCTTAAATTGGGACCAATTGCATATGTTAATTCACACCAACTAATTAAATGTATAATACCCCAAAAATCTAATGTTTACATAATTTCATATATGTTAAGACAATCAAATAGGGTCGGAAAGGTACGGGGTGTTACAACCTTTTATGTGTTTTGACCATTTTGCACTTCCTCGTAGTTGTTATATACTATTTGTGAGTGATGGGATTAGTTTGCATGGTCTCCAATGGGTTCGAGAGTGATTTGGGTGAGTTTGAGGCTTTTAAAGTTATGAGTTTGTCTTCGGTCAATATTTCATATTTCGAGAATCGGATGGTGATTTGGATAGTTCCATTAGATCTGAAATATTTATTTTGAGCTAGTAGCATAGTTAGTTTAGGTCCTGAGCCTTTATTTTCCATTTTGACTCTTTTGACGAAAACTAGCTAAAATTAGCCTAGAGGGGTCCTGGGGGCTAAATTATTATAAACGATATATTTTCATAAATTCAATGGTTTCATTCAGTACAGAACATCAAAAATAGCCTAGTAGCATGTTCAGTTTATTTTTATGGGGTCCCAAAAAAATCTCGAGAATTCGTTCGGAGACATTTTAATACTTGAAATCTGCTGATTTTGTTGTTTTTGGTGCATGCCTTACCTTTTCTTTGCATTTGTTGCCCAACCGTCACATTTGAAGAAAAGGATTTCATGGGGCATTGCCATCGCAGTGGAGGGCTCCTGATCACAGTGTAAGGCTTGCGATCCCGAGGGTTTAGGATCGTTGTCATCGCAAAAGCAAGGAGCGTGACCGCATTTTTGAAGGTTCAATTTTGGTCGGATCGCGATCATGAAGATAAAATGGGACCTAGGAAGATTTAATTCCTTTTCTCGACCCGGACCCTAATTTCTCCATTTTTAGATTCTGAGAGCTCGGGTGGAGGCGATTTCAAGGACATTTTCATCAAAAACTCATGTGGGTAATTTCTAAACCTTTAATTTGTCAATTCCCATTGAATTTCCTATAAATCTACTTTCAAAATTATGATTTCATACTCGAATTTGGGGATTTTTCCCGATAAACTCTAAAATTGGTTTTTCTACAATTTGAGCTTCGTTTTTACATGGATTTTAAAATATACTCCTTTTGATGTGAGAACATGTTTCTACAATAAAATTTCAGATTTACCCCTCTTGATTTAGAACGTATTTTCTAAACAATTTCTGGACTTGATTTAAATATAGACAATATAGGTATCGTGAGTTCTTTTTTGACGTGTAGATTATATCTTTGATCGGTTTAGCTCATTCCAAAATCGCTCATGAAGGAAATGTTCTGCGTCAAAGGGTCTAGGATTGGATTTCGGCTCTTCGAGGTAGGTTATAGCTTAACTTTCTTCAGACTAGGTTGAGTAGTTAACCATTTTTGTAAAGCATGCTATGGGTTGGGGATTTACACATTGAAATTGTATTTTGATATTATTATTATTATATTACCCTTGTGGGGGATTATATGAATATTGTTTTGGACTTGAGAGATTATATTTAGTGTGATGCCTTTGTGGGGCTTTATTTGATATTTGTAGGCCTCATTTGTGCATTAAATGCCATTATTATTGTTGTGAAGCCTGTGGGAGGGGGGAGGGGTTGAATAGATATTATAAGCCTATTTGAGAACTATTTGTCTCTATCATTATAGTAATGCCCGAGTAAAGGGTTTTGACATAATATTATTGACGTCTACATGACTATTCATACTAGTGGTGCCGAGCAAGGGCTTATATTATGAATTATTAACATATTGAGTTGATTCTGAGCTTATTTATATCTGTATTGAATTGATTATCATGTTCATACTGATTGGTTGTGAGCAGTACATCCTCATTTCATACATACATATCAATGAGATACTGGTACAACTTAAAAACACTAATTTTTAAAGAAAATGAAACATTTTATAAAACCCTTAGTCATGATCATTGGCCGATAATATGATTGATACTTGATATTTGAGATCGTGGGAGTAGATGGTCCTATCCTAGAAGTGAGTAGGATTGAAAGGCGTATAGGATACTTAAGATCGATATTGTTAAGGTATATGGACCTATCCTAGAAGTGAGTAGGCGTAGAAGGAATAAACGATGACCCAGATCATTCATTATCCCATTATCATTGCATTACTTCTTTGTACTTTTACAAATATGTTTGTTGATGTGTACTTTGTTATCTCTATATACTTTGTATATAGCTTTCTCATTTTTGACTTTATACTATAGAACTGTTAGCGGAGATGGTGTGAGCTACCATTTGGGAACTTTTCTGTATGCAGGTGGAACGTGCTCATAGTATCTTTTACTTGTATAGTTTTCTACTTTGCTTAGTCAACTTATGATACCTACTGAGTATAAGTAGACCATACAAACTTCTGCTTCTGTGCACTTTTAGTACAGATCCCAGTATGAGTGCGACCCCCAATGGCTGATTCATGCTTTGTAAGAGCTATATTAGAGATCCGGTGAGCTCCGTGTCTAGAGCCTTGTTCCAACCTTCTTTTATCTTTATGTTTTTATATGCTATCATAGACATACTTATGTATTATTCAAATTTTTGACTTGTATTAGATTCACTTCACACTTATGATATTGGGTTTTGGGGATTTTTATGTATTTTATTCGGATATTATGTTATTTACATATTATGGCCTGACTTTGTTCTATAAGTCTCGTATTTACTTGTTTTTTTCATATATTGATTTTCCTTTCTCTTATGGGTTTCAGCTTACCTATTAAGGCTGGGTCAAGGTAGGTGACATCATGACCTCAACTTTTGGTTAGTAATAAATTGGTATCAGAGCACCAGGTTCACCAGTCTCATAAGTTTAAGATTAGGATGGCTAGTAGAATCTCACACATCGATACATTAATATCTGTATCTACCTTCGATAGGCTATAAGATATCTTTAGGAAAAACATCTCTAATTTGATTCCTTATAGTGCGGGTTGTTCATGTCCAATATTCTAAACTTGTACTTCATTCTTTTCTGTGTAGATGGTAAGGACTAGATCCAGAGATGTTGAGGATTCTGAGCCAGTAACCACTATTAGAGCCCCAGACAGAGGTTGTGGCCGAGCTAGAGGTAGAGGTTGGGCATGAAGAGCTGCTCCAAACAGGGGATAGACTAGGGCAGCCTCTCTCAAGCCTGATAGTTATTATGAGGATGATGAGTATTTGACGGAGGATACGTTACTGGCTCTAGTTCACAGAGTTCAGTCGCTACCCCAGTTTTACAGGATTTATTAATTCATCTATTGGGACATCTGGATTATGTTCCCCAGACTAATTTTCCATTAAATATGCTGGGTATTTCTCAGACTCTAGGAGGAATTCAGCTGCCAGGATAGGCTCCTCCATATGGTTTTTCGACTTCAGGGGTACAACCATTTATTGTGGTAACTCTTCATGTTGATTCCTTGCCTACTAGACTCACTGTTTCGCCTATTGCTTATGGTCTTGTGATGTCTTCTTATGATCAAAAGAGGTTTGAGATGTTCTTTCTCTTGGCTCCTCCTAAGTTTAGTGGTGCCATTGGAGAAGAAACATAAGAGGTTTTACTTGACACTCAGGAGAGGTTGCATAACCTCGGATCCCTTGAGTACCATAGGGTTGCTTATATGACTTATCAGTTAATTAACTTGGCCAGATCATGGTGGAGGTCTCTTACTAGTTGAAGACCATTGGGTTCGCCTTCTATGATATGGACTCTATGACTATTGCGGAGTATAAAGCGCATTTTCATGCACTATCCAGATATGTCACTGCCAGTATGTCCATCGAGTCAGAGAGGATTAGGTAGTTTGTCAAGGGTTTGGCAGGTTATTATTAATTGGCTACAACTCAAATAGTGGTGTCAGGGTATTCTTTCAAGAGTATTGTACAGTAAGCTATGTTGATTGAGCCGATTCGTTAGGGTACTCAGGGTGATGGTGATGCTAAGAGAATCCGTCAATAGGGTGAGTTCATTGGACATGGTTCCTGAGGTAGGGATTTCTCTGATAGAGATGCTCACGATTATCATGGTAGATAAGTTAAGGTAGTTTTTTAGGGTTTAATTAGTAGGTCTGTGGTTTCTGGGGCTTCAGGCAGTCAGTGGTCAGGTCATTCGGGTAGAGGCTCCAACTTTGGTTCATCGATTCCGGGATGGCTTTCTGGCTCTTTTGAACTGTCTTAACATGAATTCGGTAGTAGGGTGTGTTATGTATATGGAGAGCCTGGTCATTATGAACATGAGTATCCTCAACGATATTTAGTTCCATCCCAGACAGTTTCTCATATTTAGCTTTGTTCTACTCTTATTTTACAGTTAGAGGTGGTGCGCAGCATGACAGTGGTGGTTCTAGGAATGCTTGAGTCATATCCTAGGGATCTCATTGTAGGGTCCAAGAGGTTGCTTAGTCTCGGATCGGGCATCGTCAGTACTATGTTATACCTGGGAGTCTGAGGTAGAGGCCTATAATGCAATTATCACAAGTATCGTCTTGATTTGCCATTGTTCTACTTCTGTATTATTTGACCCTAGGTCTAAATTCTCCTATGTTTCTACAAACTTTGCTACTGGTTTTGATTTCGCATATGAGCCTCTTATTGCGTCTATTCGTTTTTCTACCCCAGCAGAGGATTCTTTTGTGGCGGATCGGGTGTACCGATCATGTGTAGGATTTGGGGATTTTTCCTGATAAACTCTAAAATTTGTTTTTCTTCAATTTGAGCTTTAGTTTCAACTCATTTTTACATCGGTTTTAAAATATAGACTCCTTTTGATGTGAGGAACATGTTTCTAAAAAAATTTCTAGATTTGCCCCTTTCGATTTCGAACATATTTTTTGAATAATTTCTATATTTGATTTAACTATAGCCAATATAGGTATCAATAGTTCCCTTTTTATGCATAGATTACATCTTTGATATATTTATATTATTCTGAAACCTTTCGTGAAAGAAAGGCTCCCTGTTGAAGGGTCTAGGCTTGGATTTCATCTCTTTGAGGTATGTTATGACTTAAATTTCTTAAGACTGGGTTAGGTAGTTAACCATTCTTGTAAAGCATGCCATGGATTGGGGATTTAGACATGGTAATAGTATTTTGAAATTATTATTATTATCGTGTTGCCCGTGTGGGGTCTTATATGCATATTGTTGTTGAATTGAGAAATTCTATTTAGTGTGATGCCCGTGTAGGCGCTTTGTTTGATATTTATAGGCCTCATTTGTGCATTAAATGCCATTATTATAGTTGTGATGCCCGTACGGGGTCTTGAATAGATATTATAGGACTATTTGAGCGTTACTTGCCTCTATCATTATAGTAATGGCCGAGTGAGAGGTTTTGAGACTATATTATCGATGTCTACATGACTATTCATACTAGTAGTACTGAGCAAGGGCTTATATCATAAATTATTGACATATTGAGTAATTCTGAGCTCATTTATACCTATATTAAATTGATTATCAACGACGTACTAATTGTTTGGGAGCATTACAACGTTATTTCATACATACACATCCATGAGATACTGGTACCACTGAGAAACACTGATTTTGAAAAAAAAATTGAAACATTTTGTAAAACCCTTAGTCGTGATCACTAGTCGTGATTGATACTTGAGATTTGAGACTATGGGAGTATACAGTCCTATCCTAGAAGTGAGTATGATCAAAAGGCATGTATGATGACCCACATCATTTTTTATCCCATCATCGTTGTATTGCATCAATTGTACTTCTACATATATATTTGTTAACGTGTACTTAGTTTTCTCTATATACTCTGTGTGTAGCTTTCACCTTTTTGACTTTATATTGTAGAAATGTTAGTGGAGACGGTGTGAACTATAGTTTGGAAACGTTTCAATATGCAGGTGGAATATGCTTATAGTATCTTTTACTTCTATATTTTTCTCTTTTGCTGAGTCGGCCTATGATACCTACTAAGTAAAATCGTACCATACTCACTCCTACATCTGTTCCCTTTAGGTGTAAATCCCAATACTAGTGCGACCCCCGATGGTTGATTCATGCATTGTGACAGCTATATCAAACATCTGGTGAGCTCCCTGTTCGAAGCCTTATTTTAGCCTCCTTCTATCCTTATGTCTTTATTTGCTATCAGAGAGAAACTTATGTAATATTTAGATTTTGGATTTGTATTAGATGCTATTCACACTTATGACATCAGGTCTTAGAGACTTTTATTTATTTTGTACAGATATTATGTTATTTATATATTATAGCCTGACTTTGTTCTAGATGTCTCATATTTACTTATTTTCTTTGTATTTCAATTTTTCATTCTCTTGTTGGTTTTGGCTTACTTACCAAGGCTGGGTCAAGGTAGGTGATATGATGACCTCAACTTTTGGATTGTAACATCATATAAAACCCTTAATTTATGTTTACACTTTCATGATCGGACTGATGGTTATGATGCATTGCTTCATATCATTCATTCATCAATTGCATAATTATAACAACTGTAGTTGTGAATTTTACCTTTTTATGTATTTTGACTATTTTACCCTTTCTCGTAGTTGCTATATGCTATTTTTTAGTTGTAGCATTAGTTGGCGCGGTCTTCAATGTATTTAGGAGTGCTTTGGGTGGGTTTTTGGTCCTTAGAGGTTTCTAAAGTGACTAGTTTGACTTTGGTCAGCATTTTGTGATCCACACGTCGAATGGTGATTTGGACAGTTCCATTAGATCTGGAATTTTTATTTTGGATTTGTAGCATAGTTAGTTTGGGCCCCAAACCTTTAAATTGCATTTTGACCCTTAGACGAATCTAGTTAAAAATAAGCTTAAAGGGGTCCCTGGGGCTAAATTGTTGTAAAAGACCTTTTTTAATTTATCCAATGGTTCCATTGAGTTTGGAACATCAAAAATATCCTGGCAGCATATTTGGTTTACTGTTGTAAGGTCCCAAATGAATCCCGATGGTTCAATTAGGATAATTTCTCTAAGTCCCAAAACTACTGGTGCAGTTTTCTGGTGCAATCAGGTCAATTAATTGCGATCACGTGGACATGTCTTGCGATTGGGGGACTCAATAATCTTATTCAGGTGATCTACCATTTGTGAACTATTTTGTATGTAGGTGGAAGCGTATTGTAATGACCCTCCAGGTCATTCCCAGTTTTTACAAATGTTTAAGATGTTTAGAGCTTTTCCACAATTGCCCAAGGTCATGTATGACTTACTGGGGCTGGTAGTACGGTTACCTGGCAATTCATTTGACTTTTAGAGTCACTTTTCTATGTTGAATTTTCTGGTAGTCAAGTATCGCTCCCATACCTAAACCCCTATTTAACGGCCTTGTATGCCATTTCTGACCGTCTCATTGGATCCAAAATGTCTACTTTAGGTTAGGTAGACCTTTGGTTGGGTGTTGAGGTTCCCAGACTTATTTTGGGTGATAGGCCAACTATTGTCTAATGTCGAGTCAGCCCTTGGGGCGTGGGCCCTAATTTTAGTTGGAACAACCTCTGATGGAAATTATGACATTGCTATTGAGTCTGGAGCATCGAAATTAGTTAGGTAGAATAGTTCATTTTCATGGACGGGACTCTGGATCGATCCCAGACACATAGTCGAATTTGCCTAGGACTTAGCCATTTTTGGCATTGGCCATACACTTAAGCGTCCATAGGCACGCCTTAGCGCTATACGCTTAAGAGGCCTTAGGCACGGTTTAGCGGCCAAGGTATGCTAAGCCAGTGCTTTAGTTTCCAAGGCCATGGCTAAAACGGCCATAGGATCTTAAGCGACTCTTGGCTCCACTTTAGCGGCTAAATGGGGGAAGCGGTGGAGCGCTTAAGCGGCCACTTATGGCGCTTTAGCATTAGGCACCATCTGCCTAGGCTATATATACATCTTTCATTCTCTCTGTCATGTTTAAACGTGCAAACACCATAGGTACACCATTTTCAGAGCTTCAAGCTCTTATATAGGCTTATATAGCAAGGTCCAAGCTTGGACATTTACATATTTGAGTTCGTGGCTTCGTTCTCAACATTTCTATGGTATGTTTTCCCTGTTTTACTGTTGTTTACATTTCCTTTGTATTTGTTGGTATTGTTATTGGTATTTGAGCTATGTATTGGGATCAGATGATAAGGTACATATGTGACTATTGTTCACGGTGAGATTTGGGATGCAGTGACAGTTCAAGTTCGGCGAATTCTGCAAGCGATCCCCACATGAGTTGTCCTATCATTTTTTGACCTAGTGATATATAGGTATCATTGGATATGCTTGGACATCTAGTTTAGCATTTCGATAGCGTGACAACAATTAAAGGCCTCTCGAATGGGGAAAGCTCCAACTTAGCGGGTTCTTAGGCAGGCTTAAGGCGGCGTCCAGGTAGGCTAGGTATCCTTTACCCTTATATTGGGCTTATATGTGATATATGTATGCTACTGTGCTGGTGTTATGGGCTGGTACTATAGGCTTGGTGGTGCTTTGCTGTGATTTAGGCCTTCTAGGCTAGATAGGTCTATTCGGATACATTACAGGCCCGTTATCCTCGTGGTACATCACAGATGACCTATTTAGGGTCAGATAGTATTGTTATTGTTGTTACTAGTTGGGGAATGTTATTGTTTGACCTTTGTCCAGTATTAAACAGACTTAGCCCAGACTTAGACAGGTATAACTAGACTTGGCTTTCGGGACCCGATAGTGGGCCCCATAACCCTTTTTGTAGACTTATTAGAACTTTGACATTTTTGGGCTTATCTAAGCCCTAGTATGACTTGTTAGTATTGTGACGAGATTAAGTCTCCCCGATTATACCTAATTGGCCTGTTTAGCCTTTTAGTCCCTGTTAGCACCACACTTGATCAGGATTACTCGTCCTTGCTTAGAGTTGGGACCTGCCATGCCAAAAGCTACCTGAGATACCCAGATTGACTTAGATATTGAATAATAGTAGACTATGGACCTAGGAGGATCCGGGGAATTACCTTGCAGCAGATGATTGGTTAGCTCCTTTACCTATATTTCGGCTTTAGCCTGGGACTAGCATGTTCCCTATTTACTGGTTATGATGTGACATTGGGATCTATTTTGGTTACTGGCTATGATGAGTTCTGATTCTAGTATGGCTACTAATTCAGGTATGATTATTTTTGTTATTAACTATTGGGTGTCCCAGTTCGAGTCCAGCCCCAAATTGTGGTGCACTATGAGTTCTGGTACTGGGTACCGTGATTATGATACTGTTGTTCTCTGAGTTCCAATTTTATTTTGGCAGATATGATATATATGTGGCCTTTTGTTATTACCCAATGTATCCAGTTTGATTTCTGTGTCTGGCCTCTTATTATTACCCATCGGTGCCGGTTAAAGCCTGGTGCACTCCATTGGTTTTTGTGATTTTTGGACACTGTTACAGCTTCGGGACATTGGTGACTATGAATTTACTATTTTTGTGTGTCCCACCAGTTTATGGTGGCCAGGCTGGGTATTGTATTCTTTCGTGTGCCCAGTGTGCTTATGGGTGCCCAGTTGGGTTATGTTTGACTTATTTGTTCAGTGCTCAGTTACTTACTTATTATTCAATATCGCATTTACTTATCAATTATACCCAGACTTAGCATGTACCCCCGTACTTTAGTTTGCTAAGTTACGCTGAGCTCAGTCGACCGATGATGCCTACTGAGTACCCGTTGCCTCGGTACTCATACTACACTTCTTCATCTTTTCCCGATGTAGATCCAGGCACTAGCCAGAAGGCATGATATGAATCTCTCCTCAACACTGATTTTGGAGAAGGGAAAGATTACTAACGTCTGAGGTAGATCTCACTCCATCTCTGATGTCTTGTCTTTTGGAATCAAGACTGTTGTACATATGTTGTTTATATTTGGTTTCTATCTTGTATTCTAGATATGTCTAGTAGTGGCTCATGTACTGAACTCACCAGGTCTTGGGAGGGGTTTTAGAGTTATATACAGTCCTCTTCCTTTTTGTCCCGATATGTATACTCACTTTGTCTTTACATTCATATCATGTTGATGGTAGTAGTTTTGCTCATCTCTTTTCTTATGAGATCCCGCCTATTGGCCCGTCGATTGTCGCCCCAGGCTAGGGTTTGGCTTTCCTATTGGTAGTTCTCTGTAGGTGCCATAATGACTAAGAAATTGGGTCTTGACAGCTTGGTATCAGAGCCTAGGTTTTATTGGTAGTGTCAGTATATAATCCGATGTGTTTTAGGGTTTTGCGGATCGGTACGGGGATGCCTGTATCCAATCTTTGAGAGACTATGGAGCATTTTTAGGGGATAGTTTCATTCCTTGATTCACGTCTGTGCGATAGAGTCAATGTTGGTTTTTGATCTTTGTTTTGTTCACTTTTTCTGCAGATGGCTAGGACTAGTGGCACTAGAGCTGGGGAGCAGGACCCCGAGCCCGCAGTGAGAGCTCCATTCAAGGGCTGAGGTTGACATAGAGGTTGGGGCATGATAAAGCAGCATCCTTAAGTCGAGATCAGACCAGGGATCCATTACTCGATCCCATTGTAGCCGTAGATATTCCACCGCAACAATAATCGATGAGCCATAGTATAATTTTTGGGATTAGTTGGAGGTCCTCCTATTATGGGAGTACAGTTAGCCTCACAGGGAGTTGGTGTTGGGGCACTCAGAGTTAAGGTTTCTCCTGTATCGATAGCAGTCCAGCCAGTTATGTTTGCCGAGGAGTAGAAGATGTTGAGTCATTTTTTGAGATTAACTCCACCTAGATTTACGGGTACTCCATGAGAGGATGCTTAAGAGTTCTTATCCAGCTGCGAGGAGATGTTGAGCAATTTGAGATTAGTGGAGTCGCGCGAGCTAGATTTGGTTGCTTATCATTTTGATACAGTCGCGAGGATATGGTGGAGAGGTTATCTTGACTCCAGGACAGCAGGATCTCCACCCGTTACTTAGGCACAGTTCTCCAAGGTGTTCTTGGGGAAGTATATGCCCCGCAACATGTTTGAGTGTCTTTAAGATGAGTTTTCCAGGTTGAGGCAGGGGTCTATGACAATAGCTGAGTTTGAGGATAGATTCCATGACTTGGCCAGGCATGCTACGATTAACCTACTTGACGAGTATGAATGGATCAGATGTTTTTTCAGGGGATTATGATTATTACTTCGCAGAGCTACACAGATTTTAGTGACTTTGAAAAAGTCATTTGCTGAGATACCTGAGCATGTGTATTCGATTGAGGAGATGGATCACGAGGCCCAAGGGGGTAGCTATAAGAGACCCCGATTCCAGGGTAGTTACAGTGGTAGTCACAACAACTCACAGTTCAGAGGCCATGAATTTTAGAGTAGGTAGCCTCAGCAGCAGCAACAACAGTCTTTTCAATGACTGGGTCAGCCAACTAGACCTGTACAGTCAGCCTTGCAGATTTTTGATATGGGTCTGCCCGCCTATAGCGGTTAAGGTAGTGAGCCTCAGGGACGTGGTCTGTCCAGTTCATCGACTAGAGGTGGTCATATCGGATCAGCTGTATCTTCTAGGTCGAGCAGGGAGCGAAACATGTTTTACTAATGGGGTTTTTGGTCATTTTGCACGTGAGTGTCCTCAGTGCATGGCGATTGAGCCTTCAGCTCAGATGGCATTTCCCATCAGATCTATATCGCCAGCAGGCATAGGTAGAGCATAGGGTCATCGGGGTGGTCCTCAGGCTTCTCGAGGTGGAGTACAGAGAGGTCAGACTGGTGGTCAGGTCGGTACTCAGGCTAGTGGTAGCCAGCGTCAATTGTATGTCGTACCGGCTAGGCCGGAGGCTGAGGCTTTGGATACTGTGAATACAAATATATTTTCGTATGCCATCAGCCAACTTCTGCATTATTTGATCCCAGATCCACGTTCTCTTATGTATCTACTTATTATGCACCACGGTTGGGTTTATGTTTTGAGGTTATTATCTGTACCTTTACATGTATCTACCCCCATTGGTTAGTTCTTAGTAGTGGATTGGGTATATAGATCTTGTCTGGTGACTGTTTGGGAGTTTGAGACTCAGGTTGATTTTATATTAGCCATAGTAGACTTTGATGTGATTCTGGGCATGGATTGGTTATCTTTTCATCATGCAGTCTTGGATTATTTTGCCAAGACCGTTACCTTAGCCATGTTTGGTGTACCCCCGATGGTGTGGCAGGGTTCTATTAGTTGCACATCGACGAGGATTATTTCATATATTTGGGCTTGTAGATTTATGTTGAAGGGATATGATTCATTCCCTACTTATGTTCAGGATGCTAGTATTGAGAGTTCGTCGCTTGACTCTGTCCCTATTGTTCGTGGGTTTCCTGATGTATTCCCAACTGACATACCTGGCCTTTCTCCTGAGTGTGATATAGAGTTTATTATTGACCTCGAGCCAGGCACCTGACCTATTTCTATGGCTCCTTACTGTATGGCTCATGCTGAGTTGAAAGAGTTTAGTAGTCATCTTGAAGATCTTCTAAATAAGGGTTTTATCAGGCTAAGTGTGTCACTGTGGGGTGCTCCAATTCTGTTTGTAAAGAATAAAGATGGGTCTATGCGTATGTGTATCAATTACAGGCAACTGAACAGGGTGACAGTGAAGAATAAGTATCCTATGCCTCGTATGGATGATTTGTTTGATTAGCTTCGAGGCTCAATAATGTTATCCAAAATAGATTTGAGATCTGGTTACCATCAATTAAGAGTTAGGGCTGCAGATATCCCTAAGACAGCCTTTAGGACCCATTTTAGCCATTATGAGTTCTTGGTGATGTCTTTTGGATTGACTAATGCCCCAGCAGCCTTTATGGATTTGATGAATCATGTATTCAGGCCGTACTTAGACTCTTTTCTGATTCTGTTTATTGACGACATTTTGGTTTATTCGAGAAGTAGTGAGGAGCATGAGCATCATTTGAGGATTGTCCTCCACAGTTTAAGAGATCATCATCTTTATGCCAAGTTCTCAAAGTATGAGTTTTGGCTTGAGTCTATACCTTTCTTGGAGCATGTTGTGTCTAAACACGGTATCATGATAGACCTAGCAAATACTGAGGCTATTCGAGGTTGGGATAGGCCTATGTCGCCTACTGCGGTTCACAGTTTTGTAGGGTTGGTAGGTTATTACAAATGATTTGTTGAGGCTTTCTTATCTATTACATCTCCTATGACCAGATTAACCAGGAAGGAGGTCCCATTTCAGTGGTCTAAGTATTGTGAGAAAGGCTTCCTAAAGCTCAAGGATCGACTTACTTCCGCTTCTGTGTTGACTCTTCCAGTTGAAGGTGGGGTTTTTAGTGTTTAATGTGATATTTCTGGTGTCGGCTTAGGTTGTCCTTTGATGTAGTGAGGTCACGTGATTGCTTATACATCGAGACATCTAAAGGTGAACGAGCATAATTACCCTACTCATGACTTGGATTTGGCAGCGGTAGTATTTGCACTTAAAATTTGAAGGCACTATTTGTATGGGTTTCATTATGAGATTTATACTGATCACCGCAGTCTTCAGCATCTTATGACTTAGAGGGATCTTAATTCAAGGCAGTGCCGATGGGTAGCATTGTTAAAGGACTATGACATCTTTATTCTCTATCATCCGAGAAAGACAGATGTAGTTGCGGATGCCTTGAGCCGAAAAGCAGTGAGTATGGGTAGCTTAACCTTTATTCCAGTCTCTCAGTAGTCATTGGCTTTGGAAATTCAGTCCTTAGATAATTCAATGGTGCGTTTAGATATCTCTGATTCTAGGAGGATTATTGCTTGTGTTGGGGCAAGGTCTACTTTGGTAGAGCAGATTCAGAGTCGACAGTTTAAGGATAGTGAACTTCATGATCTTCGGGAGAGAGTAGAGAGAGGTGAGCCCCAGAGGGATACCTTGGGTTTTGATGGTGTACTGAGATATGATGGTCGTGTGTGTGTTTCAAGGGTTGGAGACTTGATTCCTTTAATTTTGCGTGAGACACATAGTTCTAGATACTCTATTCACCTTGGGAAATCTAAGATTTACCGAGATCTAAGAAAGCAATACTGGTGGAGTGGTATGCACTGAGATATTTCTGAGTTGATGGTTCAATGCATGTGTTGTCAGCAGGTAAAGACGGAGCACCAGAGACCGGGTGGTTTGTTGCAGCAGTTGCCCATTCCTCAGTGGAAGTGGGAGCAAGTCACCATGGATTTCATTGGTGGATTACCTCGTATTTCCCATGATTTTGATAGTATTTGGGTCATTGTAGACCAGTTGACTAAGACGGTGCATTTTATCCCTGTTCGAGTTTTCTACAGTGCTGAAAGGTTGGTTCGGGTATATATTCAGGAGGTGGTTTGCCTACATAGAGTTCCAATATCTATTATTTTAGACCGAGGGTCTCCGTTTACCTCCAATTTTTTGGGGACTTTCGAGGAAGAGTTGGTAATCAAGTGGACCTTAGTATTGCATTTCATCCTCAAATCGATGGACAGTCAGAGCGGACTATTCAGGTATTAGAAGATATGCTCGAAGCTTGTGTGTTAGACTTTAGGGGTCAGTGGGATCAGTTCTTTCCTTTAGTAGAGTTCACGTATAATAATAGCTTCCACTCCAGCATTTAAATGGATCCATTTGAGGCTTTGTGTGGTAGACGGTGTCGGTCTCCAGTGGGTTGGTTTGAAACTTCGCAGATTAGTCCTTTTGGTACAAATTTTCTTCGTAAATCTTTGGACCGAGTTCGGATGATTTAGGATAGGCTACGGATAGCTCGGAGTAGACAAAAAGTTATACTGAGCGTAGAAGTCATCCGTTGAGATTCAGATTTGGTGATAGAGTCTTCTTATGAGTATTTCCCATGAATGGTGTGATGTGATTCGGTAGGAGGGGCAAGCTTAGCCCCAGATATATTGTACCCTTTGAGATTCTACGGACAGTTGGGGAGGTAGTATATGTGTTAGATTTGCCTTCAGAATTTTCAGCTATTCACCTAGTGTTTCATGTTTCTATGCTACGACAGTACATTCTGGATGAGTCGCATGTGCTACAGTGGAATTTGGTTCAGTTAGATGATAAGTTAGCATTTGTAGAGGAGCCTATGTCTTTTTGTCCAAAAACGTCAGACGATTGTGCTCCCAGGACATTCTAGTGGTTAAGGTATAGTGACATCACCTTCCGCTTAAGGAGGCCCCTTGGGAGCTTGAGCATGATATGCGAACGCAGTATCCCTACTTGTTCACGTATTTAGGTATACGCTTATTCTTGACTTTCGCGGATGAAAGTCCCTTTTAGTAGTGGATACTATAGTGACCCTCCAGGTTATTTCCAGTGTTTACGTGTTTTTACAATATTTAGAGCCTTTCTATGACTACCCCATGTCGTGTATGACTTGCTGGGCTGGTAGTATGGTTACTTGGTAGTTCGTTTGACTTATAGAGTCACTTTTCTATGTTGAATTTTCTGATAGTCAGGTATGGCTCTAGGGCATAAACCTCTCTTAACGGCCTCAGATGCCATTTCTAACCGGCTCATCAGATTTGGAATGTCTACTTTAGGTTAGGTAGACCTTTGGTTGGGTTTTGAGGTTAGGATTTATTTTGGGTGATAGGCCGTTTATTGGCTAAAGTCTAGATAGCCCTTGGGGCGTGGGCCCCAGTTTTAGTTGGAACAACCTGTGATGGAAATTCTGACAGAACCATTGAGTTTGGAGCATCAAAATTAGTTAGGTAGCATAGTTCATCAGCGTGCATGGACTCCGGATCGGTCCCGGACACATAGTTGAAATTGCCCGGGACATAGCCATTTTTTACATTGGCCATATGCTTAAATGGACATATGCACGCCTTAGCACTATTCCCTTAAGCTTCCCTAGGCATGCTTCAGCGGCCAAGGTAGGCTAGGTCAAGGTACTTTAGAGGCCAAGGGCATGGCTAAAGTCCATAGGTGCTTAAGCGACCCTTGGCTTCGCTTTAGTGGCCAAACGGTGGAAGCGGTGGAGCGCTTAAGCGGCCACTTATGGTGCTTCATGGCTAGGTGCTTAAGCGGATATAAGGGCGCTTTAGCACCCCCTGCCTAGGCTATATATATATTTATTTAAATATATTTTTCACTCTCTCTCTCATGTTTAAACGTGCAAACACCATAGATACACCATTTTCAGAGCTTCAAGCTCTTATATAGGCTAATATAGCAAGGTCCAAGCTTGGACACTTACATATTTGAGTTCGTGGCTTCGTTCTCGACACTTCTACGGTATGTTTTCCCAGTTTTACTGTCGTTTACATTTTCATTGGATTTGTTGTTATTGTTATTGGTATTTGAGTTATGTATTGGGATCAGATGATAAGGTACATGTTGTGACTATTGTTCACAGTGAGATTTGGGACGCTCTGATGGTTAAGGTTTGGTGGATTCTGTAAGTGGGCCTACATGAGTTGTCCTATCATTTTTCGACCTAGTGACATATATGTATTATAGGATATGCTTTGGCATCTAGTTTAGCATTTTTATAATGTAGCAGCAATTAGAGACCTCTCGGAAGGGGAAAGGTCCAGCTTAGTTGGTTCTTTGGCAGGCTTAAGGCGGCGTCCAGGTAGGCTAGGTTTCCTTTACCCTTAGATTGGGATTATATGTGATATATATATACTATTATGCTGGTTTTATGGGCTGGTATTATAGGCTTGTTGGTGGTTTGTTGTGATTTAGGCAGGATAGGGCTATTCAGATATGTTCCAGGTCCGTTTTCCTCGTGGTACACCACAGATGACCTATTTGGGGTCGGATAGTATTATTGTTGTTTTTACTGATTGGGGAATGTTATTGTTAGAGCTTAGTCCAGGCTTTGACAGACTTAGCTCAGACTTAGATAGGTATAACTAGACTTGGCTTTCGGGACTCGGTAGTGGGACCCATTACTTTTTTTGTAGACTTATTAGAACTTTGACATTTTTGGGATTAGTTAAGCTCTAGTATGTCCTGTTAGACTTGTGACACGATTGAATCATCCCAATTATATCTGGTTGGCCTGTTTAGCCATTTAGTCCTTGATAGCACCACACTTGATCGAAATTACTGGTCCTGGCTTAGAGTTGGGACCCTCCTTGCCATAAGCTACTCTAGATACCTAGACTGACTTAGATATGGCATGATAGTAGACTATGGACCTAGGAGGATCCGGGGACTTACCTTGTAGCAGATGATTGGTTTGCTCCTTTACCTATATTTCGGCTTCGGCATGGGACTAGCATGTTCCCCATTTACTGGTTATGATGTGACATTTGGTTGTGTTTTTGTTACTAGATATGATGAGTTTTGGTTCTAGTCTGGATACTGATTCAGATATGATGGTTTTGGTTATTGACTGTTGGGTGTCCTGGTTCCAGTTCGGCCCTAGATTGAGGTACATTATGAGTTCTAGTACTGGGTGCCGTGATTATGATACTGTTGTTCTCTGAGATTTGGTTCGAGTCCGCCAGATACAATATATATATATATGTGGCCTATTATTATTACCCACTGTATCCGGTTCGATTTCAGCGTCTGGCCTCTTGTTATTACCCATTGGTGCCGATTCAATTTATGTGCACTCCATTGGTTATTGTGATTTCTGGACACTAGTATAGCTTCGAGACACTGGTGACTATGCATTTACTATTCTTGTATGTCCCGCCGTTTTATGGGGCTAGGCTAGGTATTGTATTCTTTAGTTTGGCCAGCGGGCTTATGGGGCCCTGTTGGGTTATGTTTGACTTATATGTTCAGTGCGTAATTACTTAGTTATTATTTAGTATCGCATTTACTTGTCTGTTATACCCGAACTTAGCATGCACCCCAGTACTTTAGCTTGTTATGTTACATTGAGCTCAGTCGATCGATGATCCCTACTGAGTACCTATCGCCCCGGTACTCATACTGCACTTCTGCATCTTTTCCCGATGCAGATCAAGGCATGATCCGACAGCCGTGATGTGACTCTCTCCTCAGCACTGATTTTGGAGCAGGGAAAGCTTATTGTAGTCCAAGGCAGATCCCACTCCATCTCTGATGTATAGCCTTTTGGATATGAGACTGTTGTACATATATTGTTTATATTTGATTTTTGTTTTGTATTTTGGATATGTCTAGTAGTGGCTCGTGTACTGACCTCACCAGGTCTTTGGATGGGTTTTAGAGTTATATAATGTCCTCTTTCTTTTAGTCCCGATATGTATACTCCCTTTGTCTTTACCTTCATAGCATGTTGATGGTAGTAGTTTTGCTCATCCTCTTTCTTATGAGATCCTTCCTATTGGCCCGTCGCTTGTCACCTCGGGTTAGGGCTTGGCTTGCCTATTGGTGTTTCTTGGTAGGTACCATTATGACTCAAAAATCAGGTCGTGACACGTGCTCATAGTATTCTTTACTTGTTTAGCTTCATACTTTGCTCAGTCCGCCTATGATACCTACTGAGTACAAGTGGACCATACTCACTCCTACTTCTATGCCTTTTCGATGCAGATCCTAGTACAAGTTTGATCTGTAGTTGATGACTTGTGCGGAAAGATGTTGACATTTCAAGGTACTGGTGAGCTCTAGCTCCTATCATATTTTTATTTATTTACTTTCAAAGACAGACTTATGTATTATTCAGTTTTTGAATTTGTATTAGATACTCTTAACATTTATGACACTAGGTTTTGGGGTTTTAGGTTTTTTCTTTCGGATATTTACGTATTGGATATTATGGCCTGACTTCATTCTAGAAGTATCGTATTGCGTTATTATTTTATATTACATTTTCCCTCTCTTTTGTCGGTTTTGGCTTACCTAACAAGGCTAGGTCGAGGTAGGTTCTATCATGACCTCAATTTTCGGTTTGTGACAATAATAGTGTTCTGTAAGTGTTGTGTCAATTAGAAGTAGCTTAAGACTACTTGTGAAATGATTAGAGGAACGTAACTTTGTATGATACACTTAATGATAATTAAAGGGTTATAAGCTCTACCCATGTTGAGATTTAACTTAGATGGAGGTGATGACATGATTAGGTAATCAACTAATCATTATACTTATGTGTTGATACATTTCATAAGAAGATATTCTATGGATAGTAGTAAATTGTGGTGCATTTGCCTGTATGCCCTGAGTGCTAGTTATTTTTACTTGATTTATGCTTATGTATTGTTTTTCAGGTTTAAGTCGGCCAATGATACTTACCAGTACGTAGTGTTTGTACTGATATACCTGTGCTCTTCTTTTGTTGAATGAAGAAGGTGTTCTAGCAACTGAGGAAAGACCTCAGATCTAGTTCATGACCAGCAGGTTATCGATTCAAGTGTGAGTACAATCTTCAAGCTATCATTGGATCTTATCTTGATAATGTTCACTCTTCCGAACAATGATTTTTTTTTATTAGTTATTTTTGGGATGTTTATTCAGACTTCAGTTTTATGGTTTTTAGGCTGTACTTGTACGGTGACTGTCAGATCTTGAGAATTGTAATAGTTTTGGTTGCTTTTTAGCATATATTAATCATTAATCATTTCCTTTGTATTTTATATTTATTAAGTTGGAGCATGCCACGACCTGATTTCTCAGGTCATGATGGCACCTACCATAACCCGCCAGTAGGTAGGTCAACCCGTAGCCCGAAAAAGCTAGTAACATACTAATAAGAAGAGCGGAAACAAAACTAGATAAAAGAGAAAGAAGATAAGAAGAGAGTAAATACATCCCCAAAACCTGGAGAAGTCAGTACAAGAGTTTCTAATACCATAGGAGTACAAAGCAAAATAATAAATAAATATATACAAGCCGTCTCTGAAATACAAGATAGTGATCAATCCAACAATAAGAGGGAGAGTAGGAACACTCCGGAAGTCAGAAGATCACCCCAAATGTTCGATCCATGGCTAATACGTATGATGCACATGTCATCAGTGAAAACTCGTATTATGATCTGCACGCTGTAGAAGTGGAGTATGAGTACCAAAAACGTGGTACTCAGTAGGCATCGGCTGACTGAGATCCAAAAATAATGCAGGTATGAATAACATGTAAAGCAGGAATATAATTTAGAGACAACTATCTACAAAACTAAGCAGAATAATACTAATGAAGCGATAAGGACAACCTATCCTTAACTACCAGTAATCCAGGACAAAGCACAATACCATAAGTGGCTAGCCAATATATAGTAGTAAGTAAAGAAAGAGATATACCATAAACAATAATAGAATGAATAAATATATATACAATGTATAATAGTAGTAGGAAAGAAGGAAAAGATATAGAACTTATGGCTAGGAGAGAGCATATATATATATATATATATATATATATACATATATATATATAAATGCTATACCAATGACCAAACCGAAAATACTACTCTGGGGGAGCTAGTATAATATCTCAAGGATCATAAGTGATATAGGAGCTATCTCTAGCATAAGTAGGGTCCCTAGTCGTAATATGTATAATCAAAAAATGACCTAATAATGATAAATCCTTCCATAATAATAAGAAAAGGGGTTAGAAATGTACAGATAACCTCTGGTACCGATCCACAACCAACCTACCACGAGTTATGCATTGATAACCAGACGATAAGTAATCGGATAACCTGGGCAACCAATAACCCCAACCAAGACACCATAATCCCAGAGAGGCACCGACAAGTAATCAACAAACAACAACCATAACTCGTATCGATACAACCCCCCACAAGACTGATATATACCAGTGCCAAACAATTATACTATTGATAGGCAATGTATATGAATAAATAAATGTAATGTAAACCAATAGAACTATATCAACAGAGTGCCATAACGTACCAAGTATATATAAACCTCTTTCGGCTTACTAGCTCGCAAGACAGGACCTATGAATCTCACCTCTTTCGGCTCGTAGCTCAGACAGATGAACCCATAGGGCACTCAGGATGTCCGTATATAAACTGCCTGGTCCCGAACTAGGACTTCCAATAACCATCATATCCAATCTACTCTGTCTAGTACCGGAGAGATATATAAAGTGTAATAAGAAATGTCAGACTTGAACCAGAACTAAATAAGTGTATACCTGTAAATCCATTGACCGAGATCGAATCTGGGACTAAAATAGTATAGTAATGTAGAAAGGGGTTGGAATCTCCCTCGACTGAAGTGAATAAGTAGTGGTAAAAGAGAATGGATCAATAAAGGACCGAAATCAACCTCTGTCGAATTTCCAAAGTAAAATGTTTAGTTTAAATATCATAATCTAATAATAGGGGTAGTACGACTCCCATTTTAGAAGAATCATTTTTAGAGTTAAAAGTGGGGATAAATCCCTTTTTTAGAAAATAGTAGTAAAATCACGTTTTTAGTTAGAGTCGTACCACTAAATAAATATAACTGCACCTAAAATTTATACATGCCATCACCAGTATCCAAACTTTAGAACCGAGAGTGCCTAAGCATCTGTAATCTAGAATATCACGTCCTTTCAAGGAAGAATCCTAACCTGGTGTCCATCTGGTATCGTAACCACAACCTTGGGCTAAACAATATATAAATTAATAGGATATTAACACCATAAACCGGGAAACTATGGTAGACAAGGGTTTAATGTTATTAGAAGAAGCTCATTCGAGAAATACCATCCAATTCACTAAGTAATTTAGTAAGTTTGATACTAAGGAATCCTTCATGTCAATCTACGGCTAAACATGTCTATAATCAAGAGTAATAGGACCCTACAACCATAACAAGTATTCTAGACTAAGGTTCGGGTCATATTTCTATTCAAAATCCCCTAGATAGGTTAAGTCATGATATTTCTAGGTATAAAACTATACTATAATCCCTACCTAGCATGCAGTCTTACAATAGACAATCTCATAGAGAAAAGCAAATCGAAGCCTACCTAGATACCGAACTGCATCCTTGAATCATCCACGAGCTTCTCGTCCTCACACCATGATCCTGAAATGTCACCATGATATCAAAACCATCATCTAGATGTTAATACGAGTAAAAAAATAACCATAGTGCAATATAAAACTCTAGGCCTAAAATCGGATCAAAATTGGGCTCGTGGGGCCCACAAATGGGATTCCAAAATTGAATCCATCACGAGGTCCCTCAAAGGACAAGAAAGGTGTGCTCAAAATTTGAGCACAAATGCAGCATAAGTCAGGGCTCAAATCAGCCCCGAGAAAATATGAAAGTACGAGGAAAACAAGAATCAAACGGAGGATTTAGGCCAAAAACTTACGAAGAAATTATTGGGAAATGATCACCTCAATGTACAATGCACATTCTCAACTCCAATTGATCAATTCCCACACTCCCTTGAGATTCTAGGTCTAATAATGGAGGAATTAGGGTTTGAAAATGGTGGAAAATTGAGGATTTCACCAATATAGAGGACCATGGATTACCTATCACGATCGCGAAGGTCCTTGGTCGCTAACGCAAGAGCCTAGAGAAAAGTTCTTCATGAATGCCGGCAATGAACCACAAACACAAAGGCTTATAGGGTAAAGCATCGCGAATGTGACGCCTAGACTTGCAAACACGATGGTCAAAGTTCTGACCCTTCGCGAACACGGCCTACCCGTCATGAACGTAAAGGGTAAAATACCCCTGCACTAGCTGTTGTGAACCAACAAAAAGCTAAGTCCTTACGAACTTTAACCGATTGCTTGAGATTCATTTGGAACCTCGTGTGCGCAAAGGAACTATGTTACCATACAAAATTTGACATTCCAAACTCAACGGAACCATCAAAACTCTCAACGAAAGTCGTTTCGACAAAATATGGGCCCCATACCTATAGTTCCATTTCCACCAAATCTACCTCATAGCCCAAAATGAGTCTGAAAGCCTCGAGACCTGTACTAAGGATCCCCCTATCCTAAAATCAATACTTCGGAGTTAACTGCAGTGTAAAAATTCTCATCCGAGTCCGTTTACTAGGAGTTTTGGTCTGAAACAAATTCCTTAACAACAAAAGCTCCAAAATAGGGAAATGAGTCTAAAGCCCAAATGAACTGTCCGAAAACCAAACCAACAACTTTGCAAGTCATAAATGACCTGTATCCACTATGGGAAAGCTTAAAATGCTGAAAACATGCAAAAATTAAGAAAATGACTTGTAGGGTCATTACAATATCCACTAATAAAAAGACGTTCGTCCTTGAAAGTCAATGGATAGAAAGAGCCTAAAAGCTCAAAAGGATGAGGTGTTAGTACTGCATGCCCCGAACAAGACTTCCCAGATAACCTCTAAGGTACAACAACACTTTTAAGGGTTTTCACTAAAGGTATCTTTTTTTTTCCTTGTATCCTTACTTCACTTCCCAAACAAACAAAAACTCAACCACAACGACTAATTGGCCTCCAACTGAGCTGAACATGACTGAAGCACACAAACCCAAACTACTGCATACTGACATCACACTGATACAAGCACAACAACATAGATTTTAAACCAGGCTAAGGACAACCCAAAGAATGACTTATTTGACCGACTCCAATTTCCAAATCTTATATTCTCTTGTCCTTCAAAACTTGATGCCTACTTTGACCTACACAAAATCTCGTTAGCATCAACTAGGTCCTTTCCACTTAATCACATCACACTAACCTCGAAAGATAGAAGCTGACGCATAAAAAATCTATGTGGACTATCATTAAATAATGCCTAATAAGGTCTACCTAAATATCCAAGCAGTGATAACCAATGTCTGCGATCTCTACTAAGCCACTAGCTGGTCCGGATGGCCCTCGAAATCAACTGCCATAAGTCTGAAGCAAAATCTCTCCAAATTGAATGATTCGATCCAGGATGCCCCACCGACTGTGGGTGAAACCATTCTAAACCGAATTGGGGAACACATCTTCCATTGAGTAGATATGTAAAATTTCTGACAAAAAATGAGAATTAAGGCCAAAAGCAGTAGAAACCAATACCATGTGCCAACGAACTATGTTGTAAGTAGGCTAGGTTAACCTGTCAATGAATTCTCAATAGAATCAAAACCTCAAAATAGGGCTGCAACCCAGTTACGTAATCCATGTCCATTGTCTTGACACCAAAGATGAACTACTTGTCGTCGACTATGCAAACCAATTATGTTAATGAGTAACCATCCATACTCCAAAATCTACTGAAACCTTCAAGCCTCCATCCGAAAGCGTCAAAATCCAAAATTGGAGTCAAGAAGCCTTTACTAGGGTCAAATACCCAAATCAATCTTACTATAAGAAATCAAGCTTATATCCAACGGCTTTTGCAAAGGCTGAAACTGAAATGTTGGCACAGAACATACTCACAACTGAAGAGAACCACAGGTTAAAGATGTGAGTAATCAAATATACATCTACTGAGGGAATAACATATCATGGAATACCCAAGAACTCACCAAGGTATCAAATAGTACTAATGGTAGCCAAATCTCAAGCAACTCAGGAAAATACACTCTTAGCCTGAATCTAGACAAACTAATACTTAATCTATGGCAACGAATACTCGATCTCAAAAGACATCCATTTTGGTTATTCATAACTGATACACAAGCATATTTCACCAAGCAGAAGTATACCACGAGGTCATATTAGTCCATAGAAATACCGAAACAAAAAAAATTTAAATCCACCTCTGTAAACTAATCTTAACTCAACTGAACCATGAACCACATCGTAGAAGAATGGAGTACCAATCTCAACACTAACACCAAGATCGAGACTACTACAGATAGATGAGTTAGATAAATCAAAAGAGCAAATCTCAACTTTTCAACATTTAGAGCGGGCTATAGAAAAGATTGCCAAAGCTAGAATCACCGCCAAGAATGGAGATACTAACTAGATAATGCTCGTATAACCATCTATCAAGTAAGGACCAATTAAATTTATAACAACAATAGTAATCACATCAGCAAAAAGGGCAGGTGGCACCCAGAAATGAAAACAACAACCAATACCACTTTAGGATCATATCAAGGCAAAAATGCCAAAGAAAAGGGACTTTAACCCAAGTACTACACCCCAAGGAAATCACAACAGTGATCCGATCAATGCATCACTAATAGAAAATATTAGGGGTAGTCAAGTATGCATAAATGTACACAAAAGCATATGACAATCATTATGGTAATAATAAGGCATGTAACCACCGATGGGTATGAAAGCCCCAACAAAATTCAAATATAAACGAAAGATAGAAATCAAAAGCACACCTATACGATGAAATCTGATGTCATAGTCCCTGACATGCCTGAAAAAGTACAAATCTGAATGTGTCTGACATCAGACTGAGCATCTGAACGACTAATTGAAATACTAAGTGCACTACCTCTGCCCGAAGGTACCATATCTCTAAGGGATTGATCTGTCTACACTGACTGCTCAATAATTTAATGTTGGGGACACACTCTAGACCAATGGTTGGGGCTCTCTAGAGTCATAACAAACCCCTGAAGCTCTAACCTAGCAAGAAACACAAGTTGATCCCAACTGGATGACCAACTCATGCCTAGGGAACTCTCTAGAACAATGTACAATCTCACCACAATTAAAACATACCCATGGAACTCTCTGAAGCACTAAACCTACTGACCCAGAATGGCCGCCACAACCTAAAGACCTAGATTGAGAACCCTACAATGCCTGACTAGAATTCTATCCACTATAACAACCATGACATATTTGAGAGATACCTATAATCTGAGTTGCTACTTGTACGGACCTGATAGACTGAAAATGATGGTGACCTTTGCTTGAAGGATCTCGACCTCCAAACGGAATACCACTAAGACTGTACTGCTGACATAGCCTCTTACCGCCTCCTCTATATGTCTCAATACATTCCATATCTATAGCCCTTGCATGATTAAAAACTTGATTATTAGTAGACCCAACTGCTCTCAAATGCTCGGATGCCAAGTGGAGTGGTAAGGTTAATCCTCTGATAAATCCATGCACCATCTCATGTTCTGTAGGAAATAACATAGGAGTATGCCTGGCCCACTCAAAAAATCCAATCTCATACTCTGAAACTGATAAAGATGCCTACTGAACACTAACAAACCCAACTCTAGCATGAGGACAACTCGTTGAACCAAGCACCATCACTAGCTGCGAAGCATCCACAAAAAGACTCAAAATCCCTAACACAGAATCCTGAAAAGTTGAGAAGGTCACAAAATCTATTGGAGCCTAGGCTGGCCCTAATGTTGAAGATCCTCAATATCAATCTCTATCTTCCTGGCCTAACGCTGAGTTAAAACTCTGGTAACATGCACAGAAGTCTCATCCGCTTCTATCAACAAACTCGTTCTATCCAACTGGGAAAGAGTAGATTCAAAAAAAGTACTAGAGGTTCATAAAGGTATGGAAACACGAAAAGGAATCAAGGAATAGAATTTCCTAAGAATCCCCTGTAGTCTTCAAAACATAGGATGTGCACGTCTCTATACCGATCCACAAGACTCTACTAGGCACTTAGCTCTTGTACCAACATCACTAGTAAACCTATGCTCTGATACCAATTTGTCATGACCAAATTTCTCAGGCCATGATGGCACCTACCATAATCCACTAGTAGGTAAGCCAACCCGTAGTCCAAAACAACTAGTAACGGACTAATAAGATGTATAGAAACAAAACTAGATAAAAGATAAAGAAGATAAGAAGAGAGTAAATACATCCCCAAAAATTGGTGAAGTTACTACAAGTGCTTCTAATACCACAAGAGTACAAAGTAAAATACAGAATAAATAAATTTGTCTCTGAAATACAAGATACAGATCAATCCAATAATACGAGGGAGAGCAGGAACACTCTGAAAGTCAGGAGCTCACCCCAAATCTCTGATCCATGGCTTTTGCGCACGATGTACATATCTACGGCAAAAATATGTACTATGATCTATAGGTTACAAACATGTAATATGAGTACCAAACATTTGGTACTTAGTAGGCATCGTCCTACTGAGCACCAAAGATAATACAGGTATAAATAACATGTAAAGAAGAAATATAATTTAGCGATAGCTATCTACAAAACTAAGAATAATAATACTAATAAAGTGATAAGGGTAACCTATCTTGAACTACCAGTAATCTGGGACAACGCGCAATACGGTAAGTGTCTAGCCAATATACAATAGTAAGTAAAGAAAGAGATATACTATATAAAATAGTATATTGAAGGATTGTATATATATTGTACAATAGTAGTAGGAAAGAAGGAAAATATATACAAAGGGAAGAGCATATATATATATATAGATCAATGCTATACCAGCGACCAAGCCCAAAGATACTACTCTGAGAGAGCAAGTCTAATATCTCTAGGATCATAAGTGATATAGAAGCTATCTCTAGCATATTAAGGGTTTCTATTCGTAATATGTACAATCAAAAGATGACCTAACAATGATAAATCCTGCTATAATAATGAGAAAAGGGGTAAAAAAACGTACTGACAACCTCGGGTACTGATCCACAACCGACTTGCCACGAGTTATGCAATAATAACTAGATGATTAGTAACTGGATAGCTCAGGCAACCCAAAACCCCAACTGAGCCACCATAAGCCAGGAGAGGCACTAACATGCCATCAGAAAATAAAAGCCATAACTCATATCAATACAGTCCTCTATAAGACCGATATATACAAGTACCAAACAATTATACTGGTGATAGGCAATGCATATGAATAAATGAATGTAATGTTAACCAATAGAACCATATAAATAGAGTGTCATAACGTACCAAGTATATATACACCTCATTTGGCTTGCCGGCTCGCAAGGCAGGACCTGTGAATTTCACCTCTTCAGGCTTGTAGCTTAGACAAAGAAACCCATTAGGGACTCGGGATATCCATATATATGCTTCTTGGTCCCAAACCAGGACTTCCAATAACCATCATAACCAATCTCCTCCATCCAGTACCAAAGATATATATATAACCATGGTTTATGAATATTATAATAAACTCCTAATTATGAGATTTAACTTCACTTTTATGGTTTTTGTGATATGATCCTTATACATTTTGTATTATATGAATTTGAAATGATTTTCGATAGAATGATTTTAGATATTCACCCTTTCATATATGAATTTCAGAAAAATATGGTTTCACATATGCATTGTCCTTCAGAAGTACTCATTTATGGTCTTTAAATTATTTTACTTTCAGTTGATATGAATCCTTATGAGATGTATAGTTTTTCTGTCATTTTTATTAATACATATTTATGATATGTCTTTATGTCAAATTGGTTATTGCCTACATACTCAATATATTCAAACTTACTGATTTCATACATCTTTTGCCTACATTTTTCATGTGATGTAGATTTCGATGCTCACTTTACACACATGGCTAATTCTCTATCAGCTCAGACTCCAGTAGTGGTGAGTCCTCATTATTTAGGGACTTAGTTTATTTTCTATTTTTCAATTATTTTAGACATTATTTTAAGATTATCCGGGGGCCTTATCCCGACAGATTATGTTATTAAATTTAGAGGCTTTAAGACATTAGAGTATGGTTTGTGTTGGCCCTTCGAGCTCAGTATTTTGTTTCTTTGAACTTGTAGGTGTGTTTCAAACCTTAAAAGTTATGCATTCAGTTTTAGCTTCCACTTTATGTTATTTTATATGCTTAGATTTACTATGCCAAGGGTTATCTTTAGACCACTCGAGATTCTAAGCACCGTGTCTCAGTTGTGGGTAGACTCGGGTCGTGACAAACTTGGTATCAGAGAACTAGTTCAAGTTTCCTGGGATGTCTAAAATCTATGTTCAGTAGAGTATTTTTATGGGTATGAAGCGTACCACACTTATAACAAGGAGGCTACAAAGGTTTTAAAAAATACTTTCCCTTGTTTCATCCTTTAGGTTCGTGCGACAGAGTTTAACTCTTTAAGTTTTCCTAACTCTAATTTTTCATGTATTTCAAATTACGCCTCCTCACAGACCTTTCAGATGCCCACGATTGGTTAAGAATGAAAACTCTCAGTTGTCGCTAGTTCCACCTCAGGCTGATATCACCAACACTGAGTTTTGCAGTGCGGTCGAAATCCCATCTCAGGCTGTGACAACCTAACTTAATTCTCAGAAAGTAGTGCCTGCAATTCCTCATGGTGTTCCAAACACTATCAGGATTCTTGAGTTTCTCAGGATGAATCCACTGGAGTTCTTTGGGTCTAAGGTGGATGTGGATCTAAAGAATTTTGTTGAGGAGGTTCGGAGGATTCTTCGCTTGATGCATATGAATGAGGTTGAGAATGTCTATTTTGCTGCTTACCAACCCAAAAAGGTTGCTAGAACTTGGTTCAATCATTTGAAAAAAATAGGGTGAGGGTTTTGCACCTCCAGAATGGACCGTATTCGAGGAAGCTTTCTTAGGGCGGTTCTTTCCTTGAGAGCTGAGGGAGGCAAAGACCCGAGAATTTTGTAATTTAGAATAAGGTTCTATTAGCATAAGAGATTATGTCCTTAAGTTTATCCAGCAGTATCACTATTCCTAAGAAATGGTTGTTGATATGAGTAAGAGAATGAGTTTGTTTGTTCTTGGACTCGGCCACCTTTCAACTAAGGAAGGGAATGCAGTTATATTTATTCGAGATATGGATATTTCCAAGCTATGGCTCATGTCTAGCAGGTTGAGGAGGACAAGTTGAAGGATAGGGAGGATTCTTATAACAAAAAGGCCAGAACCTCAGGTAATGAGTTTAGTTAGTCTAAGACCAGTAATGAGAATTAGTCGTTCTTTCAGAAAAAGTCATCTAGGCCAACACCTTCTTCTGCTAGTACACCTTCACCCAGGCCCAGGAATGATCAGTAGGTTAAGATGTGGGGTTCTTATTCTCAAGATAGTATTTCACAGGGGTTTGCAGCTTATCCTACTTGTAAGACTTGCGGAAAAAATTATCATGATGAATGTTTGTGTGGGGGAGATGGTTGTTTAAGCTGTGGTAAGGCAGGCCACAAGCTCAGTAATTGTCCCTCTTCTAGGTAGGGAATTGGTGGTAACAAGCCCCATGATACTTCATCCTCAGCTCTAGCAGGCCAAAACTGTCAGAATGGCACCACTTCAGGTGCAAGCGGTAGTCAAAGCCATTTCTATGCCTTGTCTACCCGTAAGGATTAAGAGAACTCCCTCGATGTCATCACTAGTATGGTAAAAGATTTCTCTCTTAACGTGTATACCTTGTTAGATCCTAGAGCTTCATTGTTATTTTTCACTCCTTATGTTGCTAGAAACTTTGGAGTCAGTCCTAAAAAACTCCTAGACCCATTTATTGTCTCCACTGCGGTCGGAGAATCTATAGTAGCTAGAAAAGTCTACCAAAGTTGTCCTATCTCTATCCATCATATGTTCACCACAACCAATTTAGTAGAATTAGATATGATAGACTTTGATGTTATTTTGGGTATGGACTTGTTGTAGTCATGTTATGCTTTAGTTTATTGTATAACTAGAGTTGTTAAATTCCGATTCCCGAATCAACCAGGCCTAGAGTGGAAAGGTAGTCCTGGTGTACCTAAGGGTCGTTTCATATCATATCTCAAAGACAGAAAAGTGACTTCCATGGGATATATCTACCACTTAGTGAGGGTAAATGATTCTACTTCTGAAACCCCAACTCTTCAGTCAGTTTCTATAGTTCAGTGAGTTTCCAGACATCTTTCCCAAAGATCTTCTCGGAGTCCCTCTTGATAGGGAAATAGACTTTGGGATAGATGTACTTCCTGATACGCAACTGTTTTTACCCAATTTCTCAGGTCATAATAGCACCTACTTCAACCCACCAATAGGTAAGCCAAGCAATATCCTGAAACAACAAGTAATGGGCTAACAGACGAAAGATTAAAAAAAAATAAGAAGGAAAATAAACCACAACAATAATATAAGCGGAAGCGGAGAAATACACATGCATACTATACCGTAGAGGAAAAGGAAAAGGTAAAAATATACAAAACAATCCTTCCCAAATCCAGAAAAGGTCAATATAAGAGCCATTATAACTACAAGAAGAGTACTAGACATTATCCAAAATATAAATATACACAGTAGTCTCGGAATACAAAAGACTATAACTTTAATAGATGGAGGAGGATCAACCTTGAACTCTGTAAAGTTCACCTTGACTTCAGATCAGTAGTTGGCCCTGAGAATAATGTCAATGTCGGTGGTTTGTACTGGAATCTGCATCAGGGAAAAGATGCAGAAGTGCAGTATGAGTACCGAAACAAAAGGTACTCAGTAGACATCATCGGTCAATTGAGCTCAAATAGGGTAAAAGCAAAAATATAATGCTAGTGTGTAAGCTAAGTCAACACTAACACGGGTAAAATGTAAATATCTACTTAATGGGGCAAGTACGATAAAGGAATTAAATAAGGACAATATAGGAGATAAATAACTCAAAAATTAAAGAAATGCACTAGCTAAAACCTAACTGGGCCCTCATAATCCCAGAAGGCACACACAAGAAAGCAATTAACCCTACCAAGCCCTCATAAGCCGGTAGGTGCAAACATTAGGAAACTAAGATAGAAAAGATAAACAATTCAGTGCCTGAACCAATCCCAACTAACCTCCAAATCCCAATCCCTGACGGAATAGCCAGATATGTACCGGGCTTGAACTAGAATAAATGGATTATAACGAGAGTCAAGACACCGGATTTGAATCGGAAAGAGTGGATAATATCAAGCGGCCAGATGAATCATATCCAGCAAAAATTAGTACCACTACCAGAACTCTAGTAATGACCATAAACAATACCAGAATGTCCCAACCGTAATCATGAACCAATGTCGGACTCAGACCGAAACTCATATTAACCATACTGTAACCAGAACCAAGTGATCTTATAAGTAGTAAATCTCAACTGTAACTGATACAAAAACCATACCGGGGCTTATACATAGTAAACATATCCATAAATGTAATCGATACCAGCATCGTGCCAGAACTTATAATAACAATAGCTATAAAGCATATGCCAGACTCGAACTGGAACTGAAGCACATTTACATGGAATGAGCATATCTCCAGACCCTAAGTTCATAAATACCAATCTCTTGTGGATAAGTCCTCTAAGGCAAAGCGTGTTGCAGTACATGATTGATTACTATTCTATCCTTAAAAAAGTGATCAAGCAGGCCAGAAACTGAGTATAAATTAACCCATCCCAAGAAAATACCCTAAAATGGTAGTAAAGAGTCTAACAGATCCTAAAGGGATCTTCATGTCATAATTCGTTATTAAAAAGGACGATAGGGCCTACTACAGGGTCTCGATAATCGAACCTAGGTCAGAACCTACCTGAGTCTAGTCTAAAGCTTCCCATTCCCATCTCAAAGTACTAATAGCACTAAACATATCCCTAAAAAATAATAACATAGAAAACTAGGGGAGAACGGGCCTAAAAACTATTGAAGTAGGGCCATAACTGGCAAAATAAGGCATAAAAATGCCTAAACGATACTCGGGCTAAAACTATTTGCCCAAAACTAGCACAATAGTACACTAATATCGTAAGTAAGATCAATCTAAATGTAGGGTAAGCCTAGCCTACCTGGAAATCACTGAACGCTCGCCGAAATCTTTAAACTGAAGCTTTCCCCTTTCGAGAGGCCTTCAAGAGATGCTATGCTATCAAAATAATAATCTATGCTTCAAGATGAGTAAGATGATACCCATATTGTGTATAAATACTTCGAGTCAAAAATCAGACTAAAAATCCCACGGAGGGCCCATTACAAAGTCACAAATTTAAACCGTCACAGTGTTCCACGTAGCTCAAGGATCAAAAGCCACAAAAATATAGACAATTCTAAGATCAAAACAGTATACAAAATTAGTACCAACACCAAGCCAATATTAATAACAAGAATTGAGAATTATCGAGAAATTAGGTGAAAGCATATGGGAATTTGAAGAAACACGGCCAACAAATATGCTCCCAAGCTAATCCCAGCTTAACTATACGATTATCCCCTAAATTTAGAGCATAGTGTGCTAAGAATGGCATTTGGGATTGGAAAATAGGCTGGAAATATGAAGAAGAAAGTATATATACTGCGAAGGGCCCCTTCTTTATGAATCCAGGACCCCTGCCGCAATTGTGGGTGAAGGCCCAGTCAGACCTTTGCGAACACGGTCGGTCCACCACGAACATGAAGAAGAAGGCTGGACAGGCTTGGCGGGACCTCCTCTTTGCTAACGTGAAGGCTGGCTCGCGAATGCAGAGATCTAAAATCTTGGCCCTCGTGAAAGTGGCCAAGCCCTAGCTAACGCGAAGGCCATTTTTGTACTGCACCAGGTGCTGATGCACCAACAACTTTGGCAAGGTGCAATTATCCCGATTGGGCGCTCAAGATTCATTTGGAATCCCGTGAATGCAAACGAACTATGCTATCTTACCAAATTTGACATTTTGTATTCAACAACGCTATTCAAATTTCCATCTGGGGTCATTTCGATAAAATGTGGGTCCTACATCCCCAAGGGCCATTTTGATCAAATTCCACCCAATAGCCCAAAATGAGTCTGGAAGTCTCAGCACCTGGACCAAGGGTCCCCCTAGCATAAAATCAATGTTCCAGAGCTGATGAGACTGTCAAAAATTGTATCCGATACTGTTTACATGAGGTTTAGGCCTAAGATCCATTTCTCCACTATAGAATCTCCAAAATAAGGAAATGGTTCTAACGCTAGAACTTAGTTCAATCATTTGAAAAAATTTGGGTGAGGGTGTTGCACCTCCATATTGGACCGTATTCGAGGAAGATTTCTTAGGGCGGTTCTTTCCTTGAGAGCTGAGGGAGGCAAAGACCCGAGAATTTTGTAATTTAGAATAAGGTTCTGTTAGCATAAGAGATTATGTCCTTAAGTTTATCCAGCAGTCTCACTATTCCCAAGAGATGGTTGCTTATATGAGTAAGAGAATGAGTTTGTTTGTTCTTGGACTCGGCCACCTTTCAACTAAGGAAGGGAATGCAGTTATATTTATTCGAGATATGGATATTTCCAAGCTATGGCTCATGTCTAGCAGGTTGAGGAGGACAAGTTGAAGGATAGAGAGGATTCTTATAACAAAAAGGCCAGAACCTCAGGTAATGAGTTTAGTTAGTCTAAGACCAGTAATGAGAATTAGTCGTTCTTTCAGAAAAAGTCATCTTGGCCAACACCTTCTTCTGCTAGTACACCTTCACCCAGGCCCAGGTATGATCAGTAGGTTAAGATATGGGGTTCTCATTCTCAAGATAGTATTTCACAGGGGTTTGCAGCTTATCCTACTTGTAAGACTTGCGGAAAAAATTATCATGATGAATGTTTGTATGGGGGAGATGGTTGTTTAAGCTGTGGTCAGGTAGGCCACAAGCTCAAGGATTGTCCCTCTTCCAGGTAGGGAATTTGTGGTAACAAGCCCCATGATACTTCATCCTCAACTCTAGCAGGCCAAAACTGTCAGAATGGCACCACTTCAGGTGCAAGTGGTAGTCAAAGCCATTTCTATGCCTTGTCTACCCGTAAGGATTAAGAGAACTCCCTCGATGTCATCACTAGTATGGTAAAAGATTTCTCTCTTAACGTGTATACCTTGTTAGATCCTAGAGCTTCATTTTTATTTGTCACTCCTTATGTTGCAAGAAACATTGGAGTCAGTTCTGAAAAAATCCTAGACTCATTTATTGTCTCCACTGCGGTCGGAGAATCTGTAGTGTCTAGAAAAGTCTACCAAAGTTGTCCTATCTCTATCCATCATATGGTCACCACAACCGATTTAGTAGAATTATATATGATAGACTTCGATGTTATTTTGGGTATGGACTTGTTGTAGTCATGTTATGCTTTAGTTTATTGTATAACTAGAGTTGTTAAATTCCGATTCCCGAATCAACCAGGCCTAGAGTGGAAAGGTAGTCCTGGTGTACCTAAGGGTCGTTTCATATCATATCTCAAAGACAGAAAAGTGACTTCCATGGGATATATCTACCACTTAGTGAGGGTAAATGATTCTACTTCTGAAACCCCAACTCTTCAGTCAGTTTCTATAGTTCAGTGAGTTTCCAGACATCTTTTCCAAAGATCTTCTCGGAGTCCCTCTTGATAGGGAAATAGACTTTGGGATAGATGTACTTCCTGATACCCAACTATTTTGAACCCAATTTCTCAGGTCATAATGGCACCTACTTCAACCCACCAGTAAGTAAGCCAAGCAATATCCTGAAACAACAAGTAATGGGCTAACAGACGTAAGATTAAAAAAAAACAAGAAGGAAAATAAACCACAACAATAATATAAGCGGAAGCGGAGAAATACACATGCATACTATACCGTACAGGAAAAGGAAACAGGAAAAATATACAAAACAATCCTTCCCAAATCCAGAAAAGGTCAATATAAGAGCCACTATAACTACAATAAGAGTACTAGACAGTATCCAAAATATAAATATACACAGTAGTCTCTGAATGCAAAAGACTATAACTTTAATAGATGGAGGAGGATCAACCTTGAACTCTGGAAAGCTCACCTTGTATTCAGATCAGTAGCTGGCCCTGAAAATAATGTCAATGTCGGTGGTTTGTATTGAAATCTGCATCAGGGAAAAGATACAGAAGTGCAGTATGAGTACCAAAGAAAAAGGTACTCAGTAGACATCATCGGTCAATTGAGCTCAACTAGGGTAAAAGCAAAAATATAATGCGAGTGTGTAAGCTAAGTAAACACTAACACGGGTAAAATGTAAATATCTACTTAATGGGGCAAGTGAGATAAAGGAATTAAATAAGCACAATATAGGAGATAAATAAATCAAAAATTAAAGAAATGCACTAGCTAAAACCTAACTGGGCCCTCATAATCCCAGAAGGCACACACAGGAAAGCAATTAACCCTACCAAGCCCTCATAAGCCGGTAGGTGCAAACATTAGGAAACTAAGATAGAAAACATAAACAATTCAGTGCCTGAACCAATCCCAACTAACCTCCAAATCCCAATCCATGACGGAATCGCCAGATATGTACCGGGCTTGAGCTAGAATAAATGGATTATAACGAGAGTCAAGACACCGGATTCGAATCGGAAAGAGTGGATAATATCAAGCGGCCAGATGAATCATGTCCAACAGAACTCAGTACCACTACCAGAACTCCTAGTAATGACCATAAACAATACCAGAATGTCCCAACCGTAATCATGAACCAATGTCGGCCTCAAATCGAAACTCATAGTAACCATACTGTAACCAGAACCAAGTGATCTCATAAGTAGTCAATCTCAATTGTAACTGATACAAAAACCATACCGAGGCTTATACATAGTAACCATATCCATAAACGTAATCGATACCAGCATCGTGCCAGAACTTATAATAACAATAGCTATAAAGCATATGCCAGACTCGAACTGGAACTGAAGCACATTTACATGGAATGTGCATATCTAGCTAATAAAAAGAAAATCAAGGTTTCCAAGCCTATCTCCAGACCCTAAGGTCATAAATACCAATCTCTGGGGTATAAGTCCTCCAAGGCAAAGCGTGTCCCAAATACTAGGTTAAGAGGTGCGGTACATGATCGATTACTATTCTATCCTTAAAAAAGTGATCAAGCAGGCCAGAAACTGAGTCTAAATTAACCCATCCCAAGAAAATACCCTGAACTGGTAGTGAAGAGTCTAACAGATCCTAAAGGGATCTTCATGCCATAATACGTTATTAAAAAGGACGATAGGGCCTATTACAGGGTCTCGATAATCGAACCTAGGTTAGAACCTACCTAAGTCTAGTATAAGGCTTCCCATTCCCATCTCAAAGTACTAATAGCACTAAACATATCCCTAAAAAATAATAACATAGAAAACTAGGGGAGAACGGGCCTAAAAACTATTGAAGTAGGGCCATAACCGATAAAATACTGCGTAAAAATGCCTAAACGATACTCGGGCTAAAACTATTTGCCCAAAACTAGCACAATAGTTCACTAATATCGTAAGTAAGATCAATCTAAAAGTAGGGTAAGCCTAGCCTACCTGGAAATCACTGAACGCTCGCCGAAATCTTTAAACTGAAGCTTTCCCCTTTTGAGAGGCCTTCGAGAGCTGCTATGCTATCAAAATAATAATCTATGCGTCAAGATGAGTAAGATGATACCCATATTTTCTATAAATACTTTGGGTCAAAAATCAGACTAAAAATCCCACGGAGGGCCCATTACAAAATCACAAAATTTAAACCGTCACAATGTTCCACGTAGCTCAAGGATCAAAAGCCACAAAAATATTGCCAATTCTAAGATCAAAACAGTCTGCAAAATTAGTACCAACACCAAGCAAAAATTAATAACAGGAATGGAGAATTACCGAGAAATTAGGTGAAAGCATATGGGAATTTGAAGAAACAGGGCCAACAAATATGCTCCCAAGCTAATCCCAGCTTAACTGTACGATTATCCCCTAAATTTAGGGCATAGTGTGCTAAGAATGGCATTTGGGATTGGAAAATAGGCTGGAAATATGAAGAAGAAGGTATATATACTGCGAAGGGACCCTTCTTTATGAATGCAGGACCCACACCGCAAATGCGGGTGAAGGCCTAGTCAGACCTTTGCGAACACGGTTGGTCCACCGCGATCATGAAGAAGAAGGCTGGACAGGCTTGGCGGGACCTCCTCTTTGCTAACGTGAAGGCTGGCTCGCGAATGCAGAGATCTAAAATCTTGGCCCTCGCGAACCTGGCCAAGCCCTAGCTAACGCGAAGGTCATTTTTGGACTGCACCAGGTGCTGATGCACCAACAACTTTGGTAAGTTGTAATTATCCCGATTGGGCCCTCAAGATTCATTCAGAATCCCGTGAATGCAAACGAAATATGCTATCTTACCAAATTTGACATTTTGTATTCAACAACTCTACTCAAATTTCCATCTGGGGTCATTTCGATAAAATGTGGGTCCTACATCCCCAAGGGCCATTTTGATCAAATTCCACCCAATAGCCCAAAATAAGTCTGGAAGTCTCAGCACCTGGACCAAGGGTCCCCCTAGCATAAAATCAATGTTCCAAAGCTGATGAGACTGTCAAAAATGGTATCCGATACTGTTTACCTGAGGTTTAGGCCTAAGATCCATTTCTCCACTATAAAAGCTCCAAAATAAGGAAATGGCTCTAAAGACCAAATGAATTGCCCGGTGACCGAGCTGTCAGTCCCAGCAAGTCATAAATGAAATGGGCAGCTATAGGTAAGCTCTAAAAGTGGGAAAGTATAAAAATAAGGAAAATGACCTGGAGGGTCATTACAACATCCCCTACTAAAAGGACTTTCATCTGCGAAAGTAAAGGATCAAGATGTACCTAAAGGCTCAAACATATAGGGATACTGGGTCCGTATATCACGCTTGGTCTCCTATGTAGCCTCTTCAACTGGATGGTGACGCCACTGAACCTTAACTATAAGAATGTCCCTTGAGCACAACTACCTAGCATCTCTGGCCAAAATAGAAACAAGCTCCTATAAGAATGTCAACCTCTCATCCAACTGAACTGAATCCCACCGAAGCACGTGAGACTCATCTGGGATATACTGTCGCAACATAGACACATGAAACACCAGGTGGATAGCTGAAAAGGATAGAGGAAAAGCTAACTCATATGAAACCTCCCCAACTATTCGAAAGATCTCAAATGACCCAATAAACTTGGGACTGAGCTTGCCCCTCCCGAACCTCATCACGCCCTTCATGGGTGATACTTGCAGAAAGAACTGGTCACCAACTCTAAACCTGAAGGCATAAAGTCTACGGTTAGCATAACTTTTCTGCCTGCTCTGACCTTCCCAAAGCCTATCTTGAATCACCCAAAGTCGGTCCAATGACTCACGAAGTAAATCTGTACCATGGACCGGAGACCAACATTGCCTACCATACAATGCCTTGAATGAGGCCATCTGAATATACTTTAATGAAAGTTGTTATTATACGTAAACTCTGCCAATGCTAAAAACTTATCACACTGACCCCCAAAATCCAACACACAAGTGCAGAACATATCCTCTAAAACCTAAATAATCTGCTCAGACTGTCCACCCGTCTGGGGATGAAAGGCAGTGCTAAGGTTAACCTAGGTACCCAACTCCTCCTTAAATATCCTCCAAAAGCTAGAAGTGAACTTAGAACCCCGGTTTGAAATAATGGACACGGGTACCCTATGAAGATAAACCACCTCCCGAATATAGATACTAGCCAACCTCTTAGGGCCATAGAAAGTCTACATAGGGATTAAGTGGGCAGATTTGGTCAATCGATCCACGATGACCTAAATGCTATCATAACCATGAGAAGTGCGAGGTAAACCACCTATAAAATCTATAGTATCCCGATCCCATTTCTACTCAGGAATGGGCAGTCTCTGAAGTAATCAACAAGGTGTCTTATGCTCGATCTTTACCTACTGACAACAAAGGCACCGAGCCACAAACTCTACTATATCTCTCCATATACCACTCTCCTAGTAATGTTGCCTGAAATCTCTGTACATCTTAGATGTCTCGGGGTGAATAAAATACCTAAAGCTATAAGCTCCTCGAAGAATTAACTATATCAAATCTCCTACACTTGAAACACAGATATGACTGTTAAACCTCCGAAAACCCTCAAAATCTAGGGTATCCCTCCTGGACTCACCTCTCAGCACCTGATCTCAAAAGCTGCAAAGCTTGCCATCTTCAAACTGATGACCCCGAATCTTCTCCAATAAGGTAGATCTAGCCTTAACACTAGCTAGATTCCTCTTAGGGTCAGAAATATTAAGTCAAACCATCAAGTTAGCTAAGTACTGGATGTCCAAGCCTTTGGCCACTCTAAAACTAAAATGAAGGTCAAGCTACCCATACTCATTGCCCTCCGGCTCAACGAATCCGCTACCATATTTGCCTTGCCCGAATGGTTTAGAATAGTGATATCATAGTCCTTCACCAACTTAATCCATCTATACTGCCATGAATTAAGCTCCCTCCGGGTTATAATATGTTGAAGACTACTATGGTTAGTGAAAATCTTATAACAAATACCATACAGGTAATGCCTCCAAATCTTAAGCGTGAAAACTAATGTAGCCAACTCCAAACCATGTGTAGGGTAGTTGCACTCATGCATATTTAGTTACCTTGATGCATATATAATAACACGGCCTCGCTGCATCAAAACATACACCAAACTAATACTAGAAGCATCATAATAGACAGTGAACCCCTCGCCCTTAACTTGAAGAGTCAAAATAGGAGCTGAAGTGAGCAAGTCCTCGAGCTTAAGAAAGCTCACCTCACAACTCATGGACCACTAAAATAGAACCTCCTTCTTAGTCAATATAGTCATAGGGTCTACAATAGTATTAAACTTCTCTATGAACCACCTATAATAGCCTGTTAACCTAATAAAACTGCAAACTTTAATAAGAGATGTAGGCCTAGCCCAATCATGAATAGCCTCAATCTTCGCTAGGTCTACCATAATACTATTCTTAGACACCACATACCCCAGGAAAGCTATAGATTCAAGCTAGAACTAGCAATTTTAGAATTTGGTATAAAGTCTAAGAACTCTCAAAGTGTGGAGTACAGTTGTCAAATGTTGCTCGTGCTCCTCCCTACTCCTTGAATACACCAAGATGTCATCGATGAAAACTATCACGAAGGAGTCCAAATGCAGCCTAAAAACATAGTTCATCAAATCCATAAATGTTGCTAGGGCATTAGTCAACCCAAAATACATCACTAGAAACTCAAAATGGTCATAAAGAGTCTTGAAGACTATCTTAGGGATGTCCTCAGCCCTGATCATCATTTGATGGTAACCAGACCTTAAATTATTCTTAGAAACCACTGCTACACCCTGAAGCTGGTCAAACAAATCATCGATACGAGGCATAGGATACTTATTCTTCAGTGTCACCTTATTCAACTGCCTGTAGTCGATACACATATGCATAGAGCCATCATTTTTCTTCATTAGCATAATAGGAGCACTCCAAGGTAATACACTCGGTCTAATAAAATCCTTACCCAAAAGATCTTAAAGATGAATATTTAGATCCTTTAGCTCAGCAGGAGCCATAGAAATTGGTCAAGTGCCTGGCTCAAGGTCAGTACCAAACTCAATTTCTTTCTCAGTAGGAAGGCCGGTAGGTTTGTAGGAAAAGCATCAGGAAAATCATGAACAATAGGAATTGATTAAAGTGAGGACTCACAACCCCTCGATATCAGTATCCTAGCCCGCACAGAAGAAATAATCTCCATTGGTACATGCCTAAAAGAACCCTACCATACAACTGGGGGAATGCCAGGCTTGGTTAAGGTAACAATCTTGGTGAAGAAATCCAAGATCACATGGTAGGAGGATAACCAGTCCATACCCAGAATCACGTCAAAATCCACCTTAGCTAACACAATAAGACCAACTCGAGTATCATACTCTCAAACAATCACCAAACATGACCTATATACCTGATCCACTACTAAGGAATCACCCACGAGGGTAGCTACACACAATATCACAGATAAAGACTCTAAAGGCAAACCCAATCGCGATGCATAATAAGCAGAAACATATAAAAATATGGATCCTAGATCAAATAAAGCAGAAGCTAATTGATGGCATACAAAAATTGAACATGTGATCACAAAATTTGATGCCTCAGCCTTCAGCCTACCCGGTACAGCATATAAATATCTCTACCCACTACGAACTGGGTGCCTGCTCGAGCACCTATACTACCTCCATGAGGGCCACCTTTAGAACCCTGGGGAACACCTCTATTACCCTGCATACCACTCCTAACAAGAGGTGGCACTGATCTGATTGGTTGAGCACTCTGAAGTGAAGACTCAATAATCCCTCGCTAGGGACATTCTCAAGCGAAGTGACTAACAACCCCACAATCATAACATGTACCTAGCACTCTGCTCTACTTATAAGTTAGGTGTTGATTTGGAATAGCCACCTCAGCCCATCAACCTTGACTGAACACCTCTTTACGGCTGACTATTGCTTTAACCACTAGTATTACTATAACTAGGTTGACCCCCATCTGATATCTGAAGCACTGCCTGTACGGGCCAACTAGACTAACCTTAATATTAATAAGACTACTACTGGGGGTACATACCCTGAAATCCTCGACCTTTGAACTATGAGCCACTGTGGCTCCTACTGTAACTACCCTGATAACGGGGTCTCTTGTCATTGCCTGCTTGGGCCTCGCGATCCATCTCCTTAATAGAATAGATGTGCATTGTAATATCACAAAAGGACTCCCCCAGAGCCACCAAACTTTATGTAGACTTATGAAGCGGTAGTCTCGAACCCCTGATAAAGCATCAAATATGCTCATACTCTATAGGTATAATCATAATGGCATGTCTAGCTAGCACATGAAATCTTATCTCACACTTAGTGATAGATATAAAACCCTATCTCAAAGTGAAAAACATATCTCTCAGGCGCTAGCGCATGCTGTGAGCCTTATACTTCCCCAATAAAGCCTCAAAGAATTGAGTCCAAGTCACAAGTAGAGATCCAGCTGGCCTAGAATCAAGATAACCTCCCCACTTCTTCCTTCTTGCTATGTATTGCTGATAAGTAATAAAATTGACTCCATGCAACTCAACCAACCAAGAATTATGTTACCTCTCCTTAAAACTTGTAAGAAACTCGTAAGCATCCTATCCTGGGGTCATGGCAAACCTAGGTAGAGTTATTCTCAGAAATCATCCCAACATCTTCTACTTCTCAAAAAACACAACTGGCTAGGCCAATGCTAGTTGTAGAACTATCGGTGCTAGTGGAACCTCCACTCTGGGTGCCACAGATGTGAGCTGCGGCCTTAAACCAATAACACTATGTGATGTTGGCTGAGCTTCATCGATCGGTGGACCGCTAACTAAACCCAATAACTGAACCAATGCACCACAGAGAACTGAAAATGATATAAACTCGGATAGGGCCTGGGCTGCCCCTGGACTACCTGCTACTGTGGCGGCAGAATATCTAAAGCTATCTTAGGCTCGAGAGTTATAATAGGGTCTGGCGATGGCTCCCTAACCTGACTTCAAACTAAAGTTGCATCTCTAGCCTACCCTCGACCTCGGTATCGACCTCTACTTCTAGCTAGAGCTCTAGTAGCTAGCTCGAGGTCCTGATCCCCGGCTGTCGTACCCCACGTCCTTGCCATCTGTGAAAGAGTGAACCAAATAAGAATTTAGAAACCAATACAGACACATTGCACGAAAGTGAATCAAAAATATGAAACTTTCCTAAAAATGTCCCAAAGCCTCTCAAAAATAGGATACAAATATCTTTGTAACAATTCACAGGACTTTACTAAATATTGGGTCTTGTACCAATAATATCGATGAAACCTAGGCTCTAATACCAAGCTGTAATGACCCAATTTCTCAGTTCATGATGGCACCTACTTCAACCAACTAATTGGTAAGCCAAGCCATAGCTCGGAACAACAAGTAACCCGCTAACGGGTGGAAGATAAAAAACAAGAAGGAAAAACAACCACAACATACTATAAGCAGAAACGAAGAAATATACATACATATTATATCGTACAAGAGAAGAAAGAGGACAAAATATACAGAACAATCCCTCCCAAGACCTGGTAAGGTCGATACAAGAGCCACTATAATTAAAAGTAGAGTACTAGACAGTATCCAAAATATACATATACATAGTAGTCTAAGAATGCAAAAGACTATAACTGAAATAGATGGTAGAAGATCAGCCTCGGACTCTAGAAAGCTTACCCTATCTCTGTATTAGTAGCTGGGCTTGAGAATAGAGTTAACGTCGGTGGCTCATACTTGGATATACATCAGGAAAAAGATGCGGAAGTGCAGTATGAGTACCAATGAAATGGGTACTAAGTATACATCATCGACCGACAGAGCTCAACTATAGTAAAAGCATAAATATAATGTGAATGTGCAAGCTAAGTCAAAAGTAACACGGGTAAAATATAAATATCTAACTAGGCAAGTGTAATAAAGGAACTAAATAAGCATAGTACATGAAGTAAATAACTCAGAAATGACAGAAATGTACTAGCTGCAACCTAATTGGTCCCCTATAAGCCCAGAAGACACATACAAGAAAGTAATTAACCCTACCAAGCCCCCATAAGCAGGTGGGTGCAGACAATAGGAAACTGAGACAAAAAACATAAATAATCCAGTGCCTGAACCGATCCCAAGTAACCTCAAAATCCTAATCCATGACAAAATATCCAGATATGTATCGGGCTTAAAACGGAACCAATGGGTAAGAACAAGAGGATAGACACCAGATTCAAACAAAAAATAGTGGATAATAACAAGAGGCCACATGAATCATGTGCTACAAAACTCAGTACCACTACAACAACTCCAAGTAATCACCATGAATAAAACTAGAACATCCCAACCGTAATCATGAACCTATTTAGGACTCAAATCGAAACTCATAGTAAACATACCATAACCAGAACCAAGTGATATCATAAGTAGTTAATCAAATGCGTAACTGATACAAAAAAAATATTGGGGTTCGTACATAGTAACCATATCCATAATCGTAACTGATGTCAGTATAGTGCCAGAACTCATAATAAGAACAACAATATAGCATATGCCAGACTCAAACCAGAACTTAAGTACATTTACATAGGAATAAGCATATCTATCTAACAATAAGAAAATCATGGTTTCCAAGCCTATCTCCAGAACCTAAGGTTATAAATACTAATCTCAATCGAATAAGTCCACTAAGGCAAAGTGGGTCCTAAACACTAGGTTAAGATTGCGGTACAGGATTAGTTACTATTCAACCTAGGAAAAAGTAGTTAAAATAGCCAAAAATTGAGTCTAAGTCGAACCATCCTAAGTAAATAGCCTAAAGTGGTAGTCAAGAGTCTAACTGAGCCTTAAGGGGTCTTTATGTCATAATATATTATTTTAAAAGGGCGGTAGGCCCACTATGGGGTCCAATAATTGAACTTAGGTCAAAATCTACCTGAGTCTAGTCTAAGGATTCCTATTACCATTTCAAGGTACTAATAAAATTAATCGTAGTCCTAAAGGATGATGACAAAAAACACTAGGGGAGAACGAGCCCAAAATATATCGAAAAAGGGCCCTAATCAACTAAATAAGGTGTAAGATTGCCATAATGGTACTCGGGCTAAAACTACTTGCCAAAAACTAGCGCATAGTACATTAATACTATAATTAAGATCAATCTAAAATTAAGGTAAGTCTAGCCTACCTGCACGTCACCGAACGCTCGCTGAAATCTCTAAATCTAAGCTTTCCCCTTCCGAGAGGCCTCCAAGAGCCACCACACTATCAAAACAGTGATCTATACGTTAAGATGAGTAAAATTATACCCATATTTCATATAAATTCTTTGGGTCATAAATCATATTAAAAATCGCATATGAGGCCCCTTTGCGAAATCACAAAATTAAAACCATCACAGTGTTTCATGCAACTCAAGGATCAAAAACCACAAAAATGTAGGCAATTCTGAGCTCAAAACAGTCCTCAAAATTAGTCCCAACACCAAGAAAAAATCAATAACAAGAATGGAGACTTTACCGAGAAATTAGGTGAAAGTTTACGAAAATTTGAAGATACAAGGCCCACAAACACGATCCCAAGATAATTCCAACTTAACTATAAATTATACCCTAAATTCAAAGATTGGTGTGATAACAATGGCATTTGGTACTCAAAAAATAGGCTGGAAAAATTACGAAGAAGGTATATATACTGCCAGGGGTCCCTTCTTTGCAAACATGGGAACCCTATCGTGAACGCTGGTGCTGGCCCAGACAGACCTTCATGAACATAACTGATCCATGGTGATTTCCAAAAATAATACTGGACCGGCTTGGATGGCCTCTACTTTACGATCATAAAGGCTGGCTTGCGAATGCGGAGGTCCAAAATTTTGGCCCTCGCAAACGCAAAGGCCATTTTTGGCCTGTACTAAGGTCCCTCAAGATTCATTTGTAATCCCGTGAATGCAAATAAACTATTATACTCTACCAAATTTGACATTCCTGACTCAATAGAGCCATCAAAATTTCCATTCGAGGTCATTTCGATAAAAAGTTGGTCTCACACCCTCAAGGGTTATTTTAACCAAATTCCACGCAATAGCCCAAAAGGAGTTTGGAATCCTTGGGACCCTGACCAATGGTCCCCCTAGCCGAAAATTGATGTTTCACAGTTGATGAGACTGTCATAAATGGCATCAGAGGCTGTTTACCTGAGGTTTAGGCTTGAGACCCATTTCTCTACTTCAGAAGCTCCAAAATAGAAAAATTGCTCTAAAAAACAAACGAACTGCTCGGTGACCAAAATGTTAGTCCTAGTAAGTGTTAGGGAAGCTATAGGTAATATCCAAATGTGGAAAAGCATGAAAACAAGTAAAATGACATGCAGGGTCATTACAACAACCAATCTCAATTCCATCATACATAATAGCCCCAACTAAGTTGAAAGAGTTAAAAGAGTAGCTAAAGACTTTGTTAGATAAGGGTTTTCTAAGGCCTAGTGTTTCTCTGTGGGTTACTCTAGTCCTCTTTGTGCGTAAGATAAATGGTTCCCTTAGAATATGCATTGATTACCGCCAGTTGAACAAGGTCACAATAAAAAATTAGTATGCCATTATTAAGATTGATGACTTGTTTGACCATCTTCATTGTGCCACTTGTTTTTTCGTGATTGAACTTAGCTCAGTTTACTATCAGTTGAAAGTTAGAGATGTAACATCCGAAAAATAACTTTTTAAACTCTATAAATTTCTTGTCATGTCTTTTGGACTAACCAATGCTCCTACAGCTTTCATGGACTTTATGAATAGAGTGTTCAAATAGTATCTCGGCATGTTTGCCATTGTGTTTATATATGACCTCCTAATTTAATCTTGTAGTGAAAATGAACATGCCAACCATCTTAGAATTGTTCTTCAGACTCTCAGAAATAGAAAGTTGTATGCTAAGTTTTCTAAGTGTGAATTCAAGTTTAAGTTAGTCGCTTTCCTTAGTCATATTATTTCTGGTAAGAGAATACAGGTTGACTCTCATAATATTGAGGTAGTCAAACGTTGTCCTAGACCGATGAATTCATTAGACACTAGGACTTTTTTGGGTTTAACGGGTTATTACAGGATGTTTGCCGAGGATTTTTCTTCTATTTCAGCCCTACTGACTAGGCTAACTCGAAAGGAGGTGAAATTTTGGTGGTCCAAAAATTATGAGAAATGCTTTTAAGAGTTGAAGGAACATCTTACTACGGCTTCAGTTTTAACCCTGTCCGAGGGTACAAATAGTTTTGCACTATATTATGATGCATCGATAGTTAGACTTGGTTGTGTTTGATGCAAAATGGTAAGGTTATTACCTATGCCTCTAGAAAACTCAAACATCATGAGAAGAACTATCTAACTCATGATCTTGAGTTAGAGGCTGTTGTTATTGCTTGGAAGATTTGGTGGCATTATCTCTATGGTGTACAGGTTGATGAATTTACAGATCATAAGAGTTTGCAATACGTTTTCACTTAGAAGGAGTTGAATTTTTGATAGAGAAGATGGATTGAGCTCCTCAAAGATTATGATATGAGAGTACTATACCATCCAAGTAAGGCTGATAGAGTTGTTGATTCTCTTATCATGTTTTCTATAAAGAGTGTTGCCCATTTAGAGGAAAATAAGAAGGAACTTATAAAGGAAGTGCATAGACTTACACGATTGGGAGTTCGTCTCATAGATACTGATGAAGGTGGTGTTGTAGTACAGAGTGGTTCTGATTCCTCGTTAATGACTGAAGTGAAATACAAGCAAGATAATGACCCCATATTACTCCAGTTGAAAGATATTGTCTATAAGCAGAAAGTTGAAGTCTTATTGGATGGGGAGGATAGCATTCTTCAGTACCAAGGTAAGTTGTATTTACCTAGTGTAGATGGATTAAACACATAGATTCTGCCTGAGGCTCACAGTTCTAGATACTCTATACATCTAGGCTTCACTAAGATGTATCGGGACTTGAGGGATGTCTTTTAGTAGAGTCGTAAGAAGAAGGACATCGTAGACTTTGTAGCAAAGTGTCCAAATTGTAAATACGAGAAGGTAGAACATCAAAGTCCTAGTGTTAAGGCTCAAGATATTAGCATTCCTATATTGCAGTGTGAAATGTTAAAAATGGATTTCATTATGGGTTTACCTCATACGCGTAAGTAGCATGATTCTATTTGGATGATAGTAGGCATGATGACCAAATTTGCCCACCTCTTGCCTGTCAAAACCACAGATTCAGCAGAGGATTATGCCAAGTTGTATATTTGTGAGCTAGTTCATCTTTATGGAGTCCCTTTGTCTATCATCTCAGATAGGGGACCTTAATTTGAATCTCAATTTTGGAAGTCATTCCAGAAAGGGGTAGGATCTCGAATAGATCTTAGTACAACCTTTCACCCACAGACTTATCGGCAAGTAGAACACACCATTTAGACACTTCAAGATATGTTTAGGGTATATGTTATCAGCTTCAAAGGAAATTGGTATGATCACTTTCCTCTTATTGAATTTTCTTACAATGATAGTCATCATTCTAGCATTCAGATGGCCCCCTTTGAGGCACTTTATAAGCAGAGATGTAGGTCTCCTATTGGTTGGTTTGAGGTAAGTGATGCCTTGATTGGGCCAGACTTAGTTCATCAAGCCATCAAGCCATAGAGAAAGTGATGTTGATTAGAGAATGGTTGAAGACTGCTTAAAGTAGGCAAAAATCATATTCTGATGTGAGGGTAAAGATTTTGAGTTTCAAATTGATGATTGGGTCTTCTTAAAGGTTTCACCCCTGAAGGGGTGATGCCATTTGGAATGAAAGGGAAGCTCAGTCCTTGTTAATAGGTCCCTATAGAATTGTGAGTATGTTTGGGAAGGTAGCCTATGAGTTGGAGTTGCCTATCGAATTAGCAGCAGTGCACCCTTTGTTTCATGTATCTATGCTCAAGAAATGTATTGAAGATCCATCACTGGTAGTACCTTTAGAAAAGGTTGGGTTTAAGGACGACCTTTTGTATGGAGAGGTTCCGATTGATATTTAGGATTGTCAAGTTTGCAAATTGTGAATAAAAGAGGTTGCTTCAATCAAGGTGTTATGGAGAAATTGAGAAGTTGAGGAAACTACATGGGGGGATGAAAAAGTTATGATGTCTATGTATACGCACCTATTTTCTCTTTCCGATGATAACATTTCAGGTAATGGCCTTCTTCCTATAGAAATTCATAGCAACTCTCATGTCCAATGATGAATGATCTCAAGGGGAAGATATTGTAACACACCAAACTTCTAAACTAAGATCCGAACCATTATTCAAATGCATATAAACCCGAATTCGATGATTTCTAATTTTACATAGGTGTTAATACCAATTCCTTAGTCTAAGAAGAGATTTGGTTATGAACTAAGGTCATATGGAACTTTTAACTCAAAGTTGAGTTGAAAGTTTCTTTACCAAGTAAGTTTCCATATATGATTTTACTAGGGCAACTTCAAACGAGCATAACTCATAGAATATAAAGAGTTTAGTAGCTCAAGACCCACCAAATTAAAGGTCTTTGTGTCTTATTTCCAATGCCACTAACTATTTTTAATCCAATTCCGAAGTAGAAAGTTATGGCCGTTATACTAAAATATGTCAATGTTGAGGAATGTTTGGCGATGTGCAAAACTAGATCACCAAACTCGCCCAAAAACCTTCAGAAACTATTTATTTTGGCCATCTAAGGCTGTACTTTGGTGAACCGCTGGATAGTTTGGCGATATCATCTCTAAATTACCAAAATGGCAGACGAGATTCGTTAAAAGGTCAATTTTCTGACTTTTCCCACTTTCTTTCCATTTTCCATTAGCCCCAAGTTGGTATTTTCTCCTCTCCTCATACTCCAAACCTAAGGTAAGTTACTTCCATGCAATTCTAAACAATTTCTAGTATTTCAATTATTCTTTTTCCAGATAATTAATGAAATCCTACACCATAACCTAGGATTTTCAAAAAAGTTCAACAAAAATTCAGAGAACTCAATTCTTAGAGATTCTTCCCCAGATTAGGGGTCCTCCTTTCCTTCTTGGAAAGTAATTAATGTATGTAGGATTTCAATGGGGTTTTCCTTTCATCTCCTTATCTAAAACTTCTAATTTTTTCATGAATTCAAGAATAAGGTTAGGGTTTATAAACCCACTTTTAAACTCATCTTTGGTGAAGTATATTCCATGATTTCTTGATGCTTTTAAACATGTTTATGAATTCTTTAAACATTGCATTTATGTTGTTGAACTATAATTCTTGATATGATTCTTGAATATTGGTTTTCTTGAAATTTACATCTCAAGACTGATTTTAGAAGCCTTATGACAGTATGAATTTTTGAGAAGCTTTAATAAACCCAAATAAGGGGAAATTCCATGATAGTTTTGAAATACGAATCTTTTTGAAGATTCAAGCTTTATTTATGAATGCACATGATTTATGTACGTTCTGAGAATATATTATGAACTAGTTTTGGGAGTAGTATTTAGCATCGAGATAACAAGGGTTCACAATAAACCCAAGTTGCAAAAATACGTTCCACCGTAGGATAACGAGATTTCATTAGTTGAGGTTGACACCTTTGGCCCTTCTGAGGGGCATTTTCAGGATCCTTATGTTTATGATTCTAACTTTGGCATGTTAGAACAACTTTTTTCTTTATGGGTGTATGGCACTAGACTCCACGATGCTCACATGGTTTATGTAGGTTATAAGAAACTCCCAATTATGATATTTAACTTCACTTTTATGGTTTTCATGATATGATTCTTATACTTTCTGTATGATATGATATAGGATAGCATGATTTTAGATATGCACCCTTTCAGATATGATTTTCAAGAAAATATGGTTCACATATGCGTTGTCTTTCAGAAATACTCATTTATGGTTTTTAAACTATTTTAATTTCAGTTGATATGAATCCTTATGAAATCTATAGTTTTTCTGTCATTTTTATTAATGCACATTTATTCTATGTCTTAATGTCAAATTGGTTATTTACTACATACTCAGTAAATTCAAACGTACTGATCGCATACTTCTTTTGCCTACATTTTTCATGTGATATAGATTCTAATGCTAACTCTCACATACATGAATAAAAGTCCTCATTATTCAGGGACTTAGTTTAGTTGCTCCTTTACATTTACTTTTAGACATTATTTTAAGGTTAACCGGGGACCTTATCCCGGCAGATTATGTTATTTCGTTTAGAGGCTTTTAGACCTTAGAGTATGGTTTGTGTTGAACCTTTGGGATCAGTATTATGTTTCTTTGAACTTTTAGTTGTGTTACAAACCTTTTAAGTTATGCACTCATCCCCCAAGATTTCTTACCCTTAACAACCCGTAGTTTAAGACTCACACTTAATACTTAACCTTGTTCCACTAGTTCGGTTATGCACTAATACCCTAGAATCTTTAGATGCATTTAAGTCTATGTGAATTAATTAGCAAGATGGTAATCACGTTTTCCCCATCTCAACTGCATCAACCAATACACCACCGACCTTACACATACCACAATTAAGACAAGGACACTGATGTGTCATGGTTTCATGACACTTTTGATGCTTAAAACAAGGAAAATATGCAATAACTCTGGTGTGTTTGGTTGGTATGACTTGTTTTCTGTTCTATGTTGCAAAAAAATATGTTTTGGAGGCAAATTGATCAAAAAGGAAGAATCATTCTTGAGAACGAAGTATCTGAAGACGAAAGAGTCGAGTCCTGCACCAGATAAATGACTCACGACAGGACTCACGTTTCGTGAGTACACCCATGTGACGTGAGTGGGTGTCGTGAGTCACCTTCAGAGATGTTCAATGTTGCCTGATTTCCACAACACTGACCTACTTTGCGTGACTTGGTTCCATGATACCAAGTCACGATACCGTGGAAAGTTGTCGACTCTATTTTCCTGTTTTGATTTGGATAGGATTCGTCTTGTATCTATAAATACCCCTTTGTTGTCCTATGTTCAGGAGTTAGTCATTACATTGTTTTAAGATAGTTTTTCCTTATTTTGAGTTCATAAAAACATTTTTGGATTATGTAATCTTGGAACATCGATTTTATGGTTTTATTCATAATTGAGATTTCAGAGTTTCTTCTTTATTGTGAGTTTACAATTATGTTTTCATCCTCGAATTTTTATTGTGCTCTTGCAAACATGAGTAGCTAAACTCATCAAATAGGGATGTGTGAACCATGAGGAATTAACGCAATGGGTTAAGTACAGAGCAATTCTGAACCGGTGTGAATGCATGTATTGTTATTTCCTTCGTTGTGATTGATCTTCTAACGGTTGTAAAAGTTAGAAACTCTCTTATATTCTAGACTTACTCTAGAGAGAGGTAAAGATTGGAAAAAGGGAATAAAAATAGAGATTTTAAGCTATCAAGCTTCATTTAATAACTTGAGTCGTAGCAGGAATAGTTATCTGAGATCCAGGACAAGGGTTAGTAGTGCGACACTCGGAGACCGAGAGGAGAAGAGTGAAATTTGTCTAACCAAGGTCGAGAGACATTTAGATGAACATATCTTGTTATATTTTGCATGCAACGCAGTGGGACAGTTTTGTCAGCACAAGTAACCGGTGGAGTTAAGGAATCATCGGGAATCACAGTCCTAGTGTATTTCTCATAGTGTCTACAAATCCTAAAATCAGCTATCGTTATTGTTACCACTTATTCACAACCCCCCACCCGAAGTTTTACTTACTTGCCAATTAATCAGACTAGCAGTCTACATAACTTCGTGTCACGACCCAAAATCCCATTCGAGCCGGACTGGCACCCAAAGCCGATATGGCCCGAGAGAACCAATCCTTGCTTATGAACCTTCGTATATGTATTCTCGTATGAATCTTATTATACCTCATGCAACTATGCAGAAGACATGAATCATGGAAACATATGCCATATATATATAAATAAAACTTAACCGTTGGGGCCATTACGTCGAACTGGCCGTACGTATCTTACATCCGTATACCCACATATGTCTACAAAAGCCTCTAACAGATGCATTTACAAGACCAACTTAAAGTCGGGACAAGTCCCCTCTTTATACAATATTTACAATGCCAAAACAAATATACAACTATGACCCAGAAAGCTCCAAAACAAGTGGAGCTCACCAAAACTCTGCGAATAATCCATAGTCTACTGAAGAGGTCTACTAATGCCTGCTCCTGCAACATGTAAGGTAAGTCCCCCGATGGGGTTAATACGAAGAATGTACTGAGTATGTAAGGCTCACACTTATATACACATCCCACTTCACTACCTTACTTCATGAGATTGACATCTTCACTCATGTGGAATAATTATACTAACTTGCACATCACCTCTTTTATTCATCTTATGAGATTGGTACTTTTACTTATGAAAGATTGGTACAAGGGTAATCATTATACTATAGGACTTTGGAACAAGACATGATTGGAAAATGCCATCCAAGATTAAATATATTCTCTTATGTTATTACTCTCTTGAAATAGTTCTTCTCGAAATTTCAACGTTAGGACATCTTGGGAACTCCAATCAATGAACAAGAGATAAGTGTATCATAAGTCATCTAAGAATAGGACACATATGGCTAACAATATATGTCAACCTGAATTTATATACTTCAAGCCCCTCGGAATTGAAACAAGTCCAATGTCAATGTGAACAACATGTTGCAGGAGGATATGGAAAAAGGAACCTTACTTACCTTGTATTCTTAATACGAATACACAATCTTAGACGTGCATACAATAGTCCCGCTCCGTCCTTGTGTTTTGCTCTACAACACAAGTTCATAACGAAACCAACATTAACCACCAATTACTTTACAATGGCATACAATAACAATAAGTCACATGTTTAGCTTTAACATGTCATTTCCCCCTTGACAATACCATTTATGAAATCATTATACGAATAATCCCACAATATTCCATAAATTGACCAACACATGATAACCAATATCATGTCACACCAAGTTCATAATTTACACTTCTCCATCACCACCACATCACAATTATTCCATCAATTTACTTCAATACACCTCACAACAATAAATCGGCCAAACTCCCATAATTTACACTTATAGAAAAATAACCAGTTTGGTACCATAATAACACCATACATGTTGTTATTTTATCCATACCATGCTTTTTCATCAAGACCACAAGTCATAATTCAAGTTACAATCCCATGGATAACACATCTTTTTAACAAAACCAAAAGTGCCATGTCCAACACTTCCAAGCATAACCAACATGATATACATAATTTATCATGCTTATAATATGTTAAAGTACAAGAATAATCACTTACCCAAGCTTGGAAGATGATGATCTTATCCAAAATGCCTTAGGGTTTGAAGAACTTGAGAAAGGTCTTGTGGAAATGTTGTAGAAATGTCTAGAATAGCATGTGCCCCTTTGAGATTAAAAATCTGATTTTTGGCCACCTTTTATAGCCTCTTAAATTCATCCTTATCCATTAATTCCAACATTGACAAGTCAAGGCAAGAATGGGTCCTTTTGACCCATTGGGCCTTTCATGTTTTGTTTATTTTGGTCTCAAATTAGGCCCAATAGCCCATATCATATTAACTCACTAAAATCAATGTGTAATACATTATATACGTGTTACAACGATATTCCCACTCATGATATTTATATTTGTAGCCTCAATGCTAAAAGCAAGCAATTCTAGCCACGTATGGCCTATTTTGACCAAAAGGGTAAAATCATCATTTTGATGCCAAATTCGTTCTCGAGTAATTTTATCATACCAATATAATACTTTAATCATTTCATGTATATTCTCATGGTTGTATAAGAAGCGTAGAAAAAATCGGCTCGGTACGTCCCCGGGCACCCTTGGTACTTAAGAAAATTTCCAACTTTGAAAAAGTGGCAAAACCAGTGTGGAACACCCTTGGGCGCGCCATCTTGATGCCTATGGACTAAAAATTTTAGCCCATAGCGGTGTGGCACGCCCTCCAGCGCGCCCCAGACTTAACATTTTTGAAAATTTCATTTTTCGACTTTTCTTCGCGGGTTTAGTTAGATACTTCAAATCCTAGTCTTTAACTTACTTCTTAAACTTAATATCCTTTGTTTAGAGATCCTCTTATCCTATTTTTTAACCCCACAAACTCTCCACGAAAATCACAAAACACCTTCTACGAAGGGTTAATCACATGTACGAGACCAAATTTCAATTTTCTCATCATTAACATTATCAAATACATACTCATGGCATATCGACACCTAAGTAACCATTGTTCAACGTCATCACATAGGGTTGGGAAGGTACGGGGTGTTACATTCTCCACCCTTATAAACATTCGTCCTCGAATGTTAACGATGTCGCTTCAATTACAACACAAGCATCTCTATATTCATTTATACATATATAGACACGTGAGGCTCATGGCTACTTACTTATTATTGGTACACTTCCACCTTTTGAACCCTTTCTTCCATTTGAAACAAATATGGGTATCTCTTTGACTTATTGATTTCTTTAAAGAACTTTTATAGAAGTTACGTCTTTATTTATTAACCTTCACACTTGACTAGTGAGATCCCCCAAACTTCATTTCTTTCCCTTGGGAACAATATGAAAGGAAACTCTTATACACTTCCACCAATTTCACATGGCATATTGTATGGCATCAGTGGCACAAGCCACAACAATTTTGGTCATTCCGTGATCGTTTTGCAATTCATTGCAATGTAGATTCTTCCTTGATTCCTTTTGGTTCCTTGGTTCTCTTTTTCTTCTCTTTTAAGTTCCAAATACCTCAATACACTCATATATAAGCAAATCATGAAACGCAAGTGTAAATCACATCATTTAAGCTCTAGACAACATCAAAAAGAGAGCATATATGAGGCAAAAGACAGTAAAATTAGGTGGTTTTTAGCCTCGCATCATCCACCAACACTAATAACCTTAAATTCAGGCATTAAATAGGTTTAACCCAATTTTCGGGTACAAATCCATTTTTAATCATTCAAGGATTAACAATAATAAGGTAAATATATTAATCAATGGATAAATTCAATACCACAAAATTATAGCAAATTCCTACCTTACTAACCCGATTTTTATCTATTATATTCATCCCAACACCGTGCCCGAAGGCCTAAGCATGAAATCTCCTATCAATCTATGTCATGATTATGCTTTCAAACCTAGGCCTAAACTACTCACTTAAACCTAGCCTACCTAGATGCCAAACAGCTACTATGGAGGGATGAACGTAAGTTTTGACTCCTTATTAGTAAATTTTGACGTGAAATTCGTGATAAAACTATGGGTTTTACCCAAGTAGAGCAAAACTCCTCCTCTTCATTACTCCTAGGCCATGGGGTATCCCTAGGAGGGTTTTTAAAGCAAACCTTGTACTTTTTACAATTAAAGAGGAGAAAAGAGAAATATTAAAATCACACCTGAGTTTTGTGGTCCCGTCATCCCCCAATAGCGGCCTACAGGACACTATGGCGACACTACTATAGAGGAAAATTCCCACTATAGCGGGAAGACATCAACCTGACCAAAATTCCAAATTCTAAAATTTTTAGCTCTGTCATCCCATATTAATTTGAGACCGTATTTTAAAACAAATCTGCATAACCAGTACCCATAACGAGATGTCTTCTAATAACGATGGAATAGGTCATAACAATAAATACTAATTTACCCATTATTCATCCTTGAATGATCACGTTAATGAAAGAATGGTACGAATTTAAATTTGAACCTTAATGCCCTCCCAATTATAATACGCTTATATACTTAAGTGGAACACCAAATTTTTGTTTCCCTGACATACTAAATTTTCAAATAGTACTTTATTACTACTTTACTCCATCAAAATATCTTTCTTACTTATGAGTTACATGAGTCTATTCGAAGAAAAATATTTCCCAAGCGCTCAATATATCTTGGGCCTTGTCAATATATCAGAAAGAGAATAACTCAAAACATAATGAATGAAAAATTTCTGTATCTCGAGACTGGATACTGCTATAGCGCGAATATTCTCGCCATAGTGGCATTACAATAGCGGGAGAGGGCTGCTATAGCATGGGCGAGTAGTTTAAAGAGGTGATAAATGGGTTTCTTGCCCATTTCCCCCTCTTTCACTTGAAAAATTCCCCTCCCCTCCCTGATCACATTGCTCCCATCATCGAAAATAAGGTAATTGTCATTATACTTCATCTCTTTACTTTGTTACTCGCATTTCATCATGCTTTACACTTGAATTTGTAGAAATAGAATAGGTTTTGGGGTTGTTTTGTGAATTTTTACATTGGGATTGAATTGACTGAAATATTGAAGCATGGGCACTTCCCTTATGTTTACAAAGCTTCTATAGCATTCTGGGTATAAGAATTACGGAGTTCATAGCCAATTTATGTCCAAAATAGTAGGGAATATGAAGGGTTGTTCTTGGTTTGGTTTTGATGATTTGGGCATGTTTTAGGAGTTATCATGCCTAAATTTTTACATAAACTAGTGTTAGGGTACTCTATGAAACTGATCTGAAGTCGGAATGCCAAATATGGAACTTTTCGTTTGGAGGCACTATTGGTGCACCACTTGAACTTTTGGGATAATGAAGGTCATTATAGCAGTTGTAGCCCGCTATGGAGACCCCACTATAGCAGAAATATTTTGACTATGGAGACCCCACTATAGCGGAAATTTTTTAGCTATATGGACATCATCGTAGTGGGGTACAGCTTGCTATAGCAAGAGGTTGCAAGCAGTAGCCTCCCAGTCAGGCTAAGACTTGGCCTTTTTTTGAATTTTGAATCTTTGACACTTTTATGAGTTCTAATATGTTTCTTACATTGATTTTGCAGATAAATACCCCAATGGAGGAAAACCAATAGAATGCGGGCCTATGAGAGATTTCCCAATAAAAGTTATTGGGAGAGATTTCTAGAGTATTAGAGGACAGGATTCTGTTATGAGCGGGGTTTTGCGTTGAAGGGTTGGTGACCAAGGCCTGAGTTCTATAAGTAGATCTAGGAGTTTATCTAGATGGCACTAGTAGAGGCTCTTCCATCTTTGGTCTCGGTCTGGGTTAGGGAGTTCTATGACATACCCCCTACTATGCTTTGGGACGACTCCAACCCCACCATCTGTATTAGGAGACTGGATGTCCCTGTGGAAATTGCCACTATAAATGATGTGCTTAGTGTGATATACGTCTCCAATGCTGGGTAACTGACCAAAGACCGAGAGATGGATATGAAGTCACTGCAGAACACCCTGATTATGGAGAATGAGAGGTATCGGATCTACTAGCCCACTACTGAAGGGATAAGGACCATATATTTATAGTCGATACTAGGAGGTGGCTGAACCTAGTGTCCTAGAGGATTTATTGGTCGAGTAACACTTTAGACCTTACCTACCCTCAGGATATGGTAGTGGCAGTGTCCTACGCCATATATGGCATATCGATTAATGTGGGTCACGGATAGTGTTAGAGTGGATACACTTCTACCGGGGCAGCAAGAAGGGCCCTTACCTTCCCAGTCTGGTCTCTATACTTTGTAGGAGTGTCAGGATGCCCGAATAAGATGCTGACACAAAGATGGAAGAAGAAAAGAAAGATGGGTAATTTCGAGAGTAGCCGAGCTATAGAGGATGACAACGGTGATGATGATACTGATGACCCTCCCTCCCACCCCCAGCCTCAGATTCCCAGAAGCAGCCTTGAGGCAGACATGACTACGGTTAAGAGATACATGGAGCATACCCCTTCCAGCTTTATATCCCCACCTCCAGTTACCCCGGACTATGTAGAGCTTCACAGGGAGCTCGACAAGGTGAAAAGGAGGAGGTCCTCTTAGGAACGCATGCTCAGATGGATGTGGAAGATCGTGAAGTTCATGTTCAAGAGCGCCATCTCTGACCATGAACTTCCACAGCTGGAGTCCGAGGATATGCAAGAGTTCTCCTTCCTGAGTGATGTGGAGGGAGAAGGCCCTTCTCTGATAGCACGTAATGGTGACAGGGTATCCCACTAGGCCCCTTAGTGCATATCAGCCTCGTTCCACCTCCCTTTTTATACGTTGTTATTGCTTTTGGTTGACCTCATTTGGGGCGTGTAACAAACAATATTTCTCCCATATTTTTCCTTTTTATTTTACCGTACATGTATGCTAGTTTTTAACAATTTTTATACATTGAATACATGTTTTTACCTTTCTTTATAAGATTTCTACTATTCATGAAGTAGTTCGAAGATTAATTAAATGATTAATATAGTTCAGAAATGAAAAACAAAATAGAGAAAAATAGGGCATGGATTTTGCCCCGCCCATCCCACTATAGAGAGTTGCACGCTGCTATAGCGGAAAAATTTCCACTATAGCAGGCTCGTTGTAGCGGGTCAGTGTTCCTATGGCGATCCCAAAAGCTGCAGCCTAGAAATTTTTCTATTTTCTACAAATTCCCTCATTCCCTTTTCCTATTTCCTGCAATAAAGCATTAAATCGCCTTATGGTCTATAATATAATCCAAGATCGAACCCAGCAATGCGTAAAATAGCAACTTCGCATCACATTACTTTAAATCAGTTATGAATCACAACAAAAAAATTTTCATCCCAACAAATCCCGCTATTATGCAACAATAACTCTTTTTCCCATAGTCCTTGACCAAATACTGACGGTTTCAAATAAGAGTTTCCACAATCACAACCCATTTTTCCCCTTATCATTTCACAAATGATAAGTCCATTCGAAGCACTTAGCATACAATTTCTATTTAGACAACATAGCAAGTAATCCCCTTAGGTATCAATGCATTCACAAGTTATGACCTTTTTTACTAATCATAAATTCCACCGTAATTCAAAAATTTGCATTTCACAAATTCACAGTCATTCAAGAAATACTAGACCACATACGTATCAATCTCAAGGTTTAACCTATAAACAAGTTGTTTTTATTATCTTTTATTTTGCCTCGTGGATAACCATTAACCGATTATACATAAGTTTACATTGCCTTTATGGATAGATACCAATTGAAACCTTCCCAGTTCCAATTTTTTTCCGTTGCTTGTGTAATTCCAATGGATTCAAACAACATCCATTTACCTTATCTAGATACCAATTGGGATTAAGAGGGAAATAAGTTAAACAATTTCCTAGAATTCCTCATAGCTCCCCGAAGATTAGACGCGTATGTTAACAAACTAATCCGCAGGACTCTACTCTACATTTACTATTGTACTGGGAGACCGATAACCTAGGCTATAATACAAACCATCAAGACAAAACTAACCGAATCATGCGGGTACCTATTCTAATCCACCAAGATAGGAGAACCCTTACCACCCATTTTAACATACATGCGGGAGAAAATTAAGAGATAGAAAAACACCTTATTTATTACAACCTGTTTATACAACTTTTAAATACAACTGAAAATCTTTCCTAAGGATCTAGTCTAAATAGGTGCAAGAGCCACCAAGAGAAGATACAAACTGTACACATGATCTAGCATATATTGTAGGAATAATAACATAAGTTGTTGTAGATGTTTACCGTGTCAAGCATGAAACACCTACCGATCCTGCAACCATAGTATACCCAAGAAAGGGTATAGCAAGAGTAGTACTAGTACAAACAACACATACTAGTAAGCATCATCGGTCAACCCAAATTAAATCACTTAAACATCACATAGATATCCAAAAGGAAACATGCAACTTAAGAGTTAATTAGTCAAAGGTCTTTCATTATAAAAATTCCTTACTAGCCTTGCCAATGAGAACAACTTTCCCATAACCTATTCATCCCTAATCACCATTTATCCAATACGTTATCAAGTTAGACCTCATTATATAACTACCTGTGGGTTCAATGATACTTATCTACGAAGGTTTCTTACCCTTAAGAACCCGTTATTTAAGACTTTTACTTAATACTCAACCTTTTTCCACTAGTCTGATTATGCACTAACACCCTATCATCTTTAGATGCATTTAAGTATATGCTAAATAATTAGCAAGATAGTAACACCCCATATTCCCAGTCTCAACTATAATAACCAATAGACCATCGACCCTACAAATACCACAATTAATACATGGACACGTACTAGGTTGCCTTACTTCAAGTTTATGACACTTAACCTCATTCAAAAATACAGAAGAATTCAATCAATATAAGTTAACATACACAGCATACCGAGTCAAGACCATGACTACCATAAAGACTCCAAGTCAATGAACCATGACTAAAACAATTATATCACCACTGTCTCACTTACACAAGAAAGTAGATAATACATAATCATATCAACTTAACATTAAGCCCAGACAACACAAGGATCCATTCCAACAAAAATAATGTTAGAATAACAATAATTATGAATCCCAATATATCAAGAAACCAAATAAGCAAGTTAACACGTAAGCCGGTGTAACACCCCGTGCATTCCCTACCCTACTTGACAACATTGAAAAATGTATACTTAGGTGTTGAGATGCCATGAGTATGTGTTTTATAGTTTCATTGGTGAAACATTTGATATCAGACCTAATATGTGCGATTAGACCTTCGTAGGAGGTGTTTTGTGGGTTTGTGGAGCATTTGTGTAATACCCCGTACATATTCCAACCTCATTTGGTAACTTGGAGTCATTTTTACTTGATGATTAAGATCACTAAGTAAGTATTTTGTAGTGTTTTTATAGGGTATTGGATGATATGCAAGTGTTGGAAAAAGTGGCTGAAAAATTCAGCGAAGTACCAAGACTTGCGCCACTCCCTTTTTCAGGGGGTGTGGCGCAAGCCCCTGATTCAGAGGGCAGTGATTTCTTGCCCCACTGCCTTGCTTTGCAGCAGTGGCACAAGGCACAAAAAATGTGCCCTTCCGAGCTCGTTTCGTAACGCAATTCTACGTCGATTCTTATATGGTTTCTTTTGGTTCTTTGGAATTCTTTAAGCATTGCTAAAGCTTAAAATACTTTAATACACTTCCACATACTCCTACATGATCAAATCATGAAACACAAGTATTTATCAAATTAAGTTCAAGTGAAGCCATGGGCGACTGGAATTCCTATTTTTTTGATTGAGATTACGAATGAGGACCTTGTAAGAGAATATTGTCGTGACGTTATGGAATCGTTTAAAACTGAGATATTTGATGGATTATGCATGAGAAAGTTGGTGTATATACATGGCATGGGTTGTAGGAATTGGGCTCAATACAAATAAAGGCCCAAATGAGGCAAAAGACTTGGCCCAAATAGACTAAATGACCCATTCTTTCAAAGACCTTCTAGAAATAGCAATTAATGCTATAAATAATGGCTAAGGATGAATTGAGGGATTATATAAAGGGACAAAATCAGATTTTTAACACACAAAAGTCTCATGCCAAGTCTAGAAATTTCCCAAAATCATTTCTCTCAACTCCAAACCCTAAGTTTTCTCTTGGAGCAAGATCATCATTTTTCAAGCTTGGGTAAGTGTTTATTATTATGGTTTAACATATTATATGCATGGGAGATTATGTATATCATGTTGGTTATGCTTGGAAATGGTGGACATGGTACTTTGTGTTTTTATATAAGATTTCTGATCCATGAGATTCAAGCTTGAATTATGACTCATGACGTTGATGAAAGAGCATGGTATGGATAAAATATGAACATGTATGGTGTGATTTTGTTATTAAACTTGTTATTTTTCTATAAGAGTAAATTATGGGATTTTGGCCGATATGTGCTATGAAGTTTATTAAGGTGAATTGATGGATTATTTGTGATATAGTGTGGATAAGAAAGGGTAAAGTTGAAGTGTTGTGGTGAAATTTATTGATTATCATGTATTGGTCAATGTTGGTAATATTGTGGGATTTTTGGAATAATAATTTCATCAATAATTTTGTCAAGGGGAAATGGCATGTTTAAAGGCAAGCATGTAACTCATTGACGTGACATGCACTTGTTAGGTAGTTGGTGGTTAATGTGAATTTCGTTATGTATTTGTGTTGTAGAGTGATACATAAAGAAGGAGCGAGACTATTGTATACGCATCTAAGATTGTGTATTCGTATTAAGAATACAAGGTATGTAAGGTTACTCTTTCCGTATCATTCTACAACATATTGTTCCTATTGACATTGGGCTTCTTTCAATTTCGAGAGGCTTGAAGTATGTCAATTCAGGGTGACGTATATTGTTATTCATATGTGCCCTATTCTTAGATGAATTATGATTCACTTATCTCTTATTCATTGATTGAAGTTCCAAATATGTCATGACGTTGTAATTCCTAAAAGAACTATCTAAAGAGGGTAATAATGTAAGAGAATCTATTTATTCTTGAAAAGCATTTTCCAATCATGTCATGTTCCAAAGCCCTATAGTATGATGATTATCCTTGTACAAATCTTTCATAAGTAGAAGTACCAATCTCATAAGAGTAATAAGAGAGGTGATGTGTAAGGTAGTATAATTAGTCCTCATAAGTAAGGATGTCAAACTCATGAAGTAAAGGAGTGAAGTGAGATGTGTATATAAGTGTGTGCTTTAATGCCATGATCTTTAGCGTGTCATTCTCATAACTAAGTAGAGAGTATAAGATTGTAAAGTGGTAATGCGCATGGTTGCTATATGTTTCATTGAGTATGGATTACATTCTAGAGAGTATAAGTTCAATATGGAATAATCCCAATATTATGCTTTGTTATCTATTATTGATGCTAGCATGGAGGGCACACGTCCTTTCACACAGAGTCAAGCAAGGGAACTCCAAGGTCTACAAATGATGATTATGCAAAAGGGGACTTGGGAGAAGCCCGAAGATTGTCAATGGAGAATCTACAACGTGTGAAAGAATCAAAGGGGTGAAGCGGATGAAGAAAAGGGGGTCATTGGTGCAAGTGGCTAGATTTTAAATTCAAGAATTCACAACAAGATGACCCAAACAAGGCCCTTGTCTCATTAAGGGCATATTTGTAATAACTAGTTGTCTTTATTTCTTTAGTATAAATAGGGTAATTCCTTATTTGGCATGGTAGATTTTGATGAATATTGAACAATATTGTTAAATTTAGCCTTCTACTTAGCATATTCCCTTAAGGAATTAGTGGTTAATTAGTGAGTGTTTAGTTGGTGGAATCTTGAGATTGGTGTTGAACTTCTTTGTTTTTGAATTAATTTGAGGATTACCCATTTGTGGTATTTGGTTTCCTTTAATTTGTTCAAATTAGGGTTTGTGTTTGGGTGTTGGAATCAATTGGGAGGTGAGGGTATCAAGCCCCTTTTTGCCCATAATTTCAATACTTAGATATTAATCCACATATCCTTCTTTTGTTTTCTTTTATTCTTGATCTTCCCTCTTTGATTGTTATCATTTTGGTATCAAAGCCTAGGTTAAGGTTTGTTTTCACAAACCTTAATCTTGGGATTTTGATTTCTTCAAAAATCCAAAAAAAGAAAAAAAGAAAAAAAATCCAAAAATATTTTTGTTTTGTTTTGTTATTTTTGACACTAGATCTTGATTCTCTAGTGTTTTTTGAGTCTAAATCTCAAATTTCATTCAAATCGGAGTTGGAAAAGTGAAGTTGCCATTAAAGGGTTTTCAAGCTTTTGAAGTTTCAAAACTTGAAAAGTGGGTTTGTTGATTGAGGAGAAATTAAGGCTTAAAATTCATTGGGGTTTGTTCTCTAAGTTGTGGGGAAGCTACTCTTAAATTTTGAGTCAATTCCGAGTTGATTTGGGTGTGCTAGGGTTGGTGTATGTTTTTGGTGTTCTTGGTGTTCTTGAACACCTTCATATTGTTCTTGGAGAAGAAGGAAAAGAAGTACACTTTGATCCAAAATTCCAAGTCAAATTTGGTCAAAAGTGTTTGTGGGTCCACTTGTGGAAATTCAAAAAAAAATAAAAATATATTATTATTATTAAATTCTGAAAAAATAAAATAAAAAAATCCACGTGGGCCAACAGCAGCCTGCCATGTGGCAGCTGACGTCAGCAAATCAGCAACCAAAACCTGCAGGCGTGTGTAAGCCAGATTCAGAGAGCTGAATTTTCAACACTTTGGTTTTTTTTAAGGGTCCAAAGTTTTTTGGACCCAAAAATTTTTCTAAGTGTCCAAACTCAGTGATTCTTTTTCCTACGCTTTCTTCTTTTGATTTCTCAACTATTTAACAAGTAATTAACATCTTTAATCACTTTTTAACTAGTTTTAAAACATCAAATCATCTCCTTGATTCATCAAATTAAGCAACACAAGTAATTTTTCTACTTTTGTTACTTAGTTTTTTTTTGAGTCCGTTTTCTTTCGTGCTTCTTTTCTTCGACTTTTCTCATCTTAATTCGTTGATAAACTTCTTGATTCAAGTCGTTTTACCTTCAATCGAGTCGTCCTTCTTTCAAGAGTCACAAGAATCCACTCTACCACAAAGGATAGGTGATCTTGAATTGATCAAGCAAAGCTAGAGTTCACTACCAATTTTGAGACGACACTTTAGGAGGTGAGTTGAGAGTTTACATACAAGTGACGTGAGGCTTTTTCTACTAATATTGTTTGTTGAGTTTGGTAGGTACCATGTCGAATGCGAGTCCAAGTGGTGAAGCCTCAAACCTCATCATGGAGGCTCTCACCCACCTCACCAAACAAATTGCGAAAATGAGTGGAAGAATGGGAGGTATGGAGGAAAGGTTGGTGCGGGTTGAGAGAGGGAAATCACTTCCAATCGAAAATGAGAAGATGAGGAGGGCGTCGGTGCAATCCACCACTATTTCTCCGGGGAAAGCTCATGAATTATGTTACCTTCCACCGCATCAAACCCAAAACTTCCAACAACCCACCTTCCAAACGATCAACACTCCAAATTTTCCAAGACAACCTACACCATACCCCCATCCACAACCCTATCATCCTCCACAAGAGACCTGATTTCTTGTGGACGACCAAGTTTTGAACCAAACTCCAATCCGAAACACATCAAATGCATCCATACATGATTCCCACATATCACCTCCACAAAATGCACCACAAATGCCATACCAAGACTACCAATACCAAAACCCTCTCTATGATGAAATGAATGATGAGCTCAATAACGATGAATTTTGGGAGCATGGAGGAAGGGGTGGTTATGGAGTACCAAGGGAAGGGTTCCGTCCTCGGGAATTGAGGTAGGCCCAAGGCATGGGAGGTCAAGAATACGGGAATAGAGAAGATAGAATGGGAAATAGAGGAGATAGGATGGGATATAGAGGCGATAGGATGGGAGTTAGAGGAGATAGGTTTGGGGAGAAGAATGATCAAGATCGAGGCTTGAACACTATCAAGGTCACACTTCCAAGGTTCAAAGGAAGTAGTGACCCCGATGAGTTCTTGGAATGGAAAATTCAAAGTGAGCGGATCTTCCTTACAAATAATATTTCGGAAACTTTGAAGGCAAAGTATGCTCTCACGCAATTCGAAGGGTATACCTCAACTTGGTGGGAGTCCAAGAGGCGGGAAAGGGAGAGCCATCACAACCATGAGTTGCCTACGTGGCTCGAATTGATTACACTTATGGAGATGAGGTACTTGACTCCTAACTACTACCAAGAAGTGCTCAAGAAGGTGTATATGTTGAGGCAAGGTTCCAAAAGTGTGGAAGAGTATTATGATGAATTTGAAAACTTGAGAATGAAGTCTAAACTTGAAGAAAGCTTGGAATGTACGGTGATTCGATTCGTGGCCAATTTGAGGTATGATATTCTAAAGCCTTTGAAACTTAAACAATATGATACTCTTGAAGCGGCCTTTCATGATGCCTCAAAGGTCGAGATGGATTTGAAAGAAGAAAAGTCCTACAAGGCCAAGAATACTTCCACATCCACATGGGACAAGAGTAGAGATAATCGGAAGGCGACATCTTCTAAAGGGCAATTTAAGGGTGTTGTTCAAGATCCTCAAGTCAAGTTTGATTACAAGTCCAAGACAAATGAGAAGCCACAAGGAGGTAACTATGTCAAACCTACCTTTCCTCGACCTTCTACCATTCAATGCTTTAGATGCCAAGGAAGGGGACATGTTGCTAGTGAGTGCCCCAATAGAAGAACAATTGTTGCACTTCGGGATGGGTATAGAACCGAGGATGAGGAAGAGGGTGTTGAAAAGAGTGAGAAGGAGGGAGACAAAAGTGAGGAAGAAGGATATGCTTCGGGGGATGAAGAAGAAAGGTTGGATGAGAGGGTGAGTTTTGCTTGCTTCCTTGAAAAGAGAAGACCTTTACTTGATAGTGATGAAGAATTGAAGGTGAATATCAATCTTTCTTGCGTTGTGAGGCGCATCATGGGATCCCTTGCCAAAAAAAAACTTGATCAATGGGAGAATTTATTCCATGCTAGGTGCAAAATCCAAGACAAGGTGTGTTCTTTGATTATTGATAGTGGGAGTTGCACCAATGTAGTAAGTAGTTCTTTGGTGGAGCGTATGCAAATTCCAACAAGAAAACACTCCAACCCTTACAAGCTACAATGGCTCAATGAAAGTGGTGAGATGAAAGTCCTCAAACAAGAAAGTATCCGATTTAGTGTGGGAAAGTACAATGAGGAGTTGATTTGTGATGTTGTGCCTATGTTGGCTTATCATATATTGTTGGGACGGCCGTGGCAATTTGATAGAGATGTTGTGCACCACGGAAGATCCAACAAGTATGCTTTTGTGATTGAAGGTAAGAAGTATGTGCTAGCACCTCTCACTCCATACCAAGTGAGTGAGGACTATAGGGCTATGAAGGAACTTCGGGAGCGGATAAGGGTGGATGAGGCAAGGAGTGAGGGTGAAAGCTCCACCAATGTTCCAAGGGAAGGAAGTGACTTGGCTAAGAATAAGAAGAACATGTGTATAATAGCCAAGCCAAGCAAGTGTCTCAAAGGTGTGGATGAGGAACACTTTCTAGTGTGCCTTGTCAACACCAATCTTTTGTTGCATGCTAATCAAGATACTAGCACTTTGCCTAGTATTGTTTCTTCTCTTTTACAGGACTATAATGATCTATTTCCGGAGGAGATGCCTAAGGGATTACCACCCTTGAGGGGAATTGAGCACCAAATTAATTTTGTACCGGGTTCATAAATTCCAAATCGGCCAGCCTATAAAAGCAATCCGGAAGAAACCAAAGAACTACAAAGGCAAGTGGAAGAACTTCTTGAGAAGGGGTTGATCAAATAAAGCCTAAGTCCTTGTGCCATACCGGTAATCCTTGTTCCCAAAAAGGATGGCACTTGGAGGATGTGCATTGATTGTAGAGCCGTGAACAAGATTTCAATCAAGTATAGGCATCCAATTCCTAGACTTGATGACATGTTAGATGAATTGTGAGGCTCAAGTGTCTTCTCAAAGATTGATCTTCGAAGTGTCTATCATCAAATTCGCATGAAACCGGGTGATGAATGGAAAACGGTTTTCAAGACGAAGTTTGGGTTGTATGAATGGCTTGTCATGCCATTTGGGTTGACAAATGCTCCAAGCACTTTCATGAGGTTGATGAACCATGTTCTCAAACCTTTCATCAACAATTTTGTGGTGGTATATTTTGATGACATCCTTGTGTATAGTAAGACAATTGAAGAGCATGTGATCCATTTGAGACAAGTGTTTGATATTTTTCTACAAGAAAGGCTCTTTGCTAATCTCAAGAAGTGCTCATTTTGTGTTGAGAAAGTCGTCTTTTTAGGTTTTGTGGTTAGTGAAAATGGTATTGAAGTTGATGAAGAAAAGGTAGAATCCATCAAGTCATGGCCAACTCCAACTAATGCAACCGAGGTAAGAAGTTTTCATGGGTTGGCAAGCTTTTATCGGCGATTTGTAAAGGGTTTTAGTTCAATTGTTTCTCCTTTGACCGAATTGATCAAAAAAGATGTACCTTTTGTGTGGGGGGATGAGCAAGAGAAGTCCTTTCAAGCCTTGAAATTGATGTTGAGTTCCTCACCATTACTTCAACTACCCAACTTTGATAAAGTTTTTGAGATTGAATGTGATGTTTCGGGTGTTGGTATAGGTGGTGTATTGATGCAAGAAGGGAAACCATTATCTTACTTTAGCGAAAAACTAAAGGGGGCTTCTTTTAGGTACTCAACTTATGACAAGGAGTTGTATGCCCTTGTGCGGTGTTGGCTCATTGGCAACACTACTTGTGGCACAAAGAATTCATAATAAGGACCGATCATGAGTCCTTAAAACACCTTAAGGGGCAATCCAAGTTGAATAAGCGGCATGCTAAATGGGTTGAGTTTATTGAAACCTTCCCATATGTGATCAACTACAAGCAAGGAAAGGAGAATGTGGTGGTGGATGCTCTATCAAGAAGGTATGTTTTGGTCAATGGTTTAGCTTCTAAGATGATGGGATTTGAAAGCTTAAAGGGATTCTATGCTATGGATTTTGACTTCAAGGATACTTTTGAAAGTCTTCATCAAGGGAAGCGGGTTGATAGGTTTCAATTGATTGATGGGTTTTTGTTCAAGGATGGGCGGGTTTGTGTACCCATGAGTTCATGGAGAGAGTTGTTCGTCAAAGAAGCACATAGTGGTGGATTGATGGGGCACTTTGGGGTACCCAAGACACTTGACATTCTCATGGAGCAATTCTATTGGCCCAAGATGAAGCATGATGTGGAGCGGATTTGTGGACAATGTCTAGATTGCAAGCAAGCCAAATCCACAACTCGGTCTCAAGGTAAGTACACTCCTCTTCCTACTCCTAGTGGTCCATGGATGGACATTTCTATGGATTTTGTATTAGGACTTCCTAGGACTAAGAGAGGACATGATAGAATATTCGTGGTAGTGGATAGATTTTCTAAAATGACTCATTTTATTCCATGCCATAAGTGTGATGATGCATCTCATGTTGCCTCCTTGTTTGTCAGTCATGTACTTAAATTGCATGGAGTCCCTCAAACCATTGTGAGTGATAGGGATTCCAAATTTCTTAGCCATTTTTGGAAGAGTCTTTGGGGTACACTTGGTACCAAACTTATGTTTTCTACTTCTTGCCACCCCCAAATGGATGGGCAAATCAAGGTAGTCAACCGGACTCTTGGTAACATGCTTAGGTGTATGATTAAAGGAACCCCAACTACTTGGAAAGATCGTTTACCCTTGATTGAATTTGCATATAATTGGTCTTTCCATTCCTCTATTGGGATGTCTCCATTTGAAGCTTGTTTTGGTTTTAATCCTTTGTTTCCATTAATCATGACTCCTTTGTCTAGTCATGTTGTTGTAAGCCTAGATTCCAAACAAAGGGCAAGAGAGATAATGAACATTCATTCCAAGGTAAGAGAGGCCATCGAAAAGAACAATTCCAAAGTGGCCATGAGAAAGAATCGCGGGTGAAAGGAGGTGATCTTCAACCCAGATGATTGGGTATGGATCCATTTTCGAAAGGAAAGGTTCCCACAAGTTCGAAGAGGGAAGCTAAGTCCAAGGGGAGATGGCCCTTTTAAAGTGCTCAAGCGGATCAATGATAATGCCTACATGGTTGACTTACCGGGTGAATACAATGTTCATAATGTGTTTAATGTTAGTGATCTATTTCCTTGTGTTGTAGGTGAACCTTTGGATTCGAGAACGAATCCTTTTCAAGAAGGGGAGAATGATGCTAGCATGGAGGGCACACGTCCTTTCACACTAAGTCAAGCAAGGGAACTCCAAGGTCTACAAATGATGATTATACAAAAGGGGACTTGGGAGAAGCCCGAAGATTGTCAATGGAGAATCTACAACGTGTGGAAGAATCAAAGGGATGAAGCGGATGAAGAAAAGGGGGTCATTGGTGTAAGTGGCTAGATTTTAAATTCAAGAATTCACAACAAGATGACCCAAAAAAGGCCCTTGTCTCGTTAAGGGCATATTTGTAATAACTAGTTGTCTTTATTTCTTTAGTATAAATAGGGTAATTCCTTAGGTGGCATGGTAGATTTTGATGAATATTGAACAATATTGTTAAATTTAGCCTTCTACTTAGCATATTCCCTTAAGGAATTAGTGGTTAATTAGTGAGTTTTTAGTTGGTGGAATCTTGAGATTGGTGTTGAACTTCTTTGTTTTTGAATTAATTTGAGGATTACCCATTTGTGGTATTTGGTTTCCTTTAATTTGTTCAAATTAGGGTTTGTGTTTGGGTGTTGGAATCAATTGGGAGGTGAGGGTATCAAGCCCCTTGTTGCCCATAATTTCAATACCTAGATATTAATCCACATATCCTTCTTTTGTTTTCTTTTATTCTTGATCTTCCCTCTTTGATTGTTATCAATTATAGCCCACCAAAGGTGGAGGCCCAGTATCATATACCTACTTATATAAGATCTCATTAGAATAGTGAAGGAGGTAAAGTGCGAGATAATATATCTATCCCTCATAAGTTAAGGTGTTAATCTCATGAAGTATAAGAGTAAGGTAAAGCATATTTGTGTGTTTCAATTAGTGTCATGATCCTTAATGTATTAATCTCTTAAGTTGATATATCAATTTCCCCCACCATAGAGTGGATGTATGTTCTCCCACCATAGAGTGGATGTATGTTCTCCCACCATGAGAGTGAATGTAGGTTAAACCACCAATAGAGTGGATGTACGTTAATAGAGTGGATGTACGTTATCTTATTAATTCCCTACCGCACCACTAGAGTGGATGTATGTGGATGAATGTTATTCTTTTACAACATACTAACCAAGTAGATGAACAGTAGTGGTAATAAACATAGAAGCAAGAAAGAATCTCTTGGGTATAGAAGAATCTATTGGAGGCAAGTCTCTTGAGTGAAGGTAATTTCCCTTGAAGGAGAGTAGTTATAAAAAATATTATATAAAATGATGGTTTATACACATTGACTATTCTCTCATATTTTATTCTATTGACATTCTCATGTATGATGCTATTTCTTATGAGCCTTACATACTCAGTACATTCTTCGTACTGACCCCCTCGAGGGACTTACCTTACATGTTGCAGGTGCAGGCACTAGTAGATTTGTAAAAAGACAGTAAGTTTATTGTTAGTTACGGATCGTTGGTGAGCCCCAGTTGCTTTGGGACTTTTCACAGTTGTACATTTGTTTGATGTTGTAAAGATAAAGCGGGGACTTGTCCCGACTTTTAGATGGTCTTCTAATGCATCAGTTAGAGGCTTTTGTAGACGTGTATGGGTATATGAAAGAAAGAGATGTATGATCATTTTGACTTAATGGCCCTAACGGCCAAGTTTCGTATATAGATATGATATATGTTTCCATGTTCATGACTTTCGCTTAGTTGCATGAGGAATAATAAGATTTAATAAGATTTATACGAGGATATGTATATGGGTAGACATGAGCAAAGATTGGTTCTCTCGGGCCTTGTCGGATACGAGTGCCAATCACGTCTCAATGGGATTTGGGGCATGACAAAAGTGGTATCAGAGCAGGTCGTTCTAAGGGTGTCTACAAAGCCATGTCTGAGTAGAGTCTTACTTATCGATGTGTTGTGCACCACATTTATAAGTAGGAGGCTACGGGACATTTAGGATGTTGTTTCTGTTTTTCACTTCTAGATCGTGCAATAGAGCCAGTGTTGTAAGTTGAATTGTATCTGACCATGTTGATTGTTTTTCTTTGGTATATTAAACATGCCAATCACGAGAAAAAGTAGAGGTAAAGGGAAGCAGGTGGATGTGCCTACTGAAGAATGAATGAGTAGATTACCACCTGACCAAGTTAGTCAAGGTGGAGATGACGCTGAAATTGCATCACGGTCTTTTTCTACCTTTCTAGCTCCGGAAGAGCTATGAGGTAGAGAAGTACCCGCAGAACCACCAATGAATGCCACAAATCAAGATTTAAGAAATGCAGTACATATGTTTACACAGTTAGTGGCTGCACAAATCCAAGGACGAACTGGTCCAATGGTAAATGAAGATGACACGGCTAGAGCAGCTAGTCGGCGTACACAAGACTTTCTAAAATTAGACCCTCCCATATTCACAGGGTCCGATCCGAAAGCAGATCCATAGGATTTTGTGGACCAGGTTCAAAGAGCACTAGAGGTAATGCACGTAACAGGTGTAGAAATGGTTGAACTAGCAGCTTATAGACTGAAGGGTGAGGCTATTTTGTGGTATGAGGACTGGAAAAGATCAAGAGGTATTGATGCACTCCCAGCTGGTTGGGAAGAATTTAGAATGGCATTTCTTTATCATTACCTCCCGTATGAGATTCGAGAGGCACGTGCAGACCAATTTATGAATTTACGTCAGGGAAATATGAGTGTCAGAGAATACAGTTTAATTCCTTGGCTAGATATTCTCCAAATGTAGTAGCCACTATGGAAGATAGAGTCCATCGATATGTGGACAGATTGGAGCCTTATTTGGTACGAGACTGCACTATTGCTGCCTTAAATCGAGATATGGACATAGCTAGAATACAGGCCTTTGCATAGAAAATGGAGGACCAATGGCAAAGAAGAAGGACACAGAAATCTGAGGAAGGGCCATCAAAAAGGGCCAGACCTATGGGGCAGTCTATGTTGTCCCCAGGAGAATATGGATCTCGAATGTTACCGCCTTGACCCTCATCCTCTTATTTCAAAGCAGGTGCTCATTCTCAATCCCGAGGGTCTAGAGGTGGTCGATCTGAACAGAGTAGTGGGATTCATGGATCACAGGCGATGAGATCTTCTCGTCAGTTGTGCCTGCGCTAAGGGAGATTTCATGCAGGTGAATGCCGGTTTGATACAAATGTTTACTTTGTATGTAGTGGGCCAGGACACATGATGAGAGAATGCCCGCAGAGGCCCACGGGTAGTATGACATGGCCTGCCGGATCAGCCAATGTGGCATCGGCAGTTGGTGTACAGTCTGTTGGTCGCTATAGAGGTACCAGAGAAGCAGTCAGTTCCAGTGGAACTCAAAATCATACCTATTCTTTGGTGGACTGTCCGGATGCGGAGGCATCTCCTGATGGAGATACAGGTATATTATCCATATTTTTAAATGATACATATACCCTATCGTATAACTTCATTGATTACTATAAAAGCTAATGAGACACCGGGGTCATTAGTTAAGTCGATTGAACTATCTCCACCTGTTGGTAAATTTATTAGAGTTATAGACACATATCAAAATGGTATAGTAGATGTTGTGATCGTAGATGATTAACAACTCTTAAAAGCGTCACTAATGAAAGAGGTAATGGGATTTGGAAAGAAAGGGGAATTTGTCCTATACAACGTGTAATGTGAAATTGTTGAAAGTGTATAAGAATTTTGTGTCATATTGCTCCCATTGGAAATATACAAAATTCAGAGGATTTCACTAGGAAAAGATACCTATGGCTATTCTAGACCGACAAGTACCAAGGTTAGTAAATAGAGACGTAGCGTCCGTAAAAGTCTTTTGGACAAATCAACAAGTGAAGGAGATTACGTGGGAAGTTGAAAAAAACAATGATGAAATCCAAATACCCTCATTTGTTTCAAATGAACAAAAAATTTCACAGTGCGGAAGTGGACTAATAACAAATAAGTATCTAAGAGCATTATGTGTATATGTATACGTATGTTAATATAGAGATGCAACTGTTGTATATGAGACGATGTTGTTAACATTCGAGGATGAATGTTTCTATGGGGGGAAGAATGTAACACCCCTTACCTTCCCAACCCTACTTAACGACGTTGAAAAATGTATACTTAGGTGTTGAGATGCCATGAGTATGTGTTTTATAGTGTCATTGGTGAAATATTTGATATCGGACCTAATATGTGCGATTAGACCTTCGTAATAGGTGTTTTGTGGGTTTGTGGAGCATTTGTGTAATACCCCGTACATATTCCAACATCATTCGGTAACTTGGATTCATGTTTACTTGATGATTAAGATCACTAAGTAAGTATTTTATAGTGTTTTGATAGGGTATTGGATGAGATGCAAGTGTTGGAAAAAGTGGCCAAAAAATTCAGCAAAGTACCAAGACTTGCGTCACTCCCTGTTTTAGGGGGTGTGGCTCAATACCCTGATTTATAGGGTAGTGATTTCTTGTGCCACTTCCTTGCTTTGCAGCAGTGGTGCAAGGCACAAAAAATGTGCCCTTCCGAGCTCGTTTCGCAACGCAATTCTACGTCGATTCTTATATGGTTTATTTTGGTTCTTTGGAGTTCTTTAAGCATTGTTAAAGCTTCAAATACCTTAATACACTTCCACATACTCCTACATGATCAAATCATGAAACACAAGTATCTATCAAATTAAGTTCAAGTGAAGCCATGGGCGACTAGAATTCCTATTTTTGCGATTGAGATTACGAATGAGGACCTTGTAAGAGAATATTGTCGTGACGTTATAGAATCGTTTAAACATGAGATATATGATGAATTATGCATGAGAAATTTGGTGGATATACATGGCATGGGTTGTAGGAATTGGGCTCAATACAAATAAAGGCCCAAATGAGGCAAAAGACTTGGCCCAAATGGACTAAATGACCCATTCTTTCAAAGACCTTCTAGAAATAGCAATTAATGCTATAAATAATGGATAAGTATGAATTGAGGGATTATATAAAGGGCCAAAATCAGATTTTTAACACACAAAAGTCTCATGCCAAGTCTAGAAATTTTCCAAAATCATTTCTCTCAACTCCAAACCCTAAGTTTTCTCTTGGAGCAAGGTCATTATTTTTCAAGCTTGGGTAAGTGTTTATTATTATGGTTTAACATATTATATTCATGGGAGATTATGTATATCATGTTGGTTATGCTTGTAAATGGTGGACATGGTACTTTGTGTTTTTATATAAGATTTGTGATCCATGAGATTCAAGCTTGAATTATGACTCGTGACGTTGATGAAAGAGCATGGTATGGATAAAATATGAACATGTATGGTGTGATTTTGTTATTAAACTTGTTATTTTTCTATAAGAGTAAATTATGGGATTTTGGCCGATATGTGCTATGAAGTTTATTAAGGTGAATTGATGGATTATTTGTGATATGGTGTGGATAAGAAAGGGTAAAGGAGAAGTGTTGTGGTGAAATGTATTAATTATCATGTATTGGTCAATGTTGGGAATATTGTGGGATTTTTGGAATAATAATTTCATCAACGGTTTTGTCAAGGGGAAATGGCATGTTTAAAGGCAAGCATGTAACTCATTGACGTGACATGCACTTGTAAGGTAGTTGGTGGTTAATGTGAATTTCGTTATGTATTTGTGTTGTAGAGTGATACATAAAGAAGGAGCGGGACTATTGTATACCCGTCTAATATTGTGTATTCGTATTAAGAATACAAGGTATGTAAGGTTACTCTTTCCGTATCATTCTACAACATATTGTTCCTATTGACATTGGGCTTGTTTCAATTCCGAGAGGCTTGAAGTATATCAATTCAGGGTGACGTATATTGTTATTCATATGTGCCCTATTCTTAGATGAATTATGATTCACTTATCTCTTATTCATTGATTGAAGTTCCAAAAATTTCATGACGTTATAATTCCTAAAAGAACTATCTCAAGAGGGTAATAATGTAAGAGAATCTATTAATTCTTGAAAAGCATTTTCCAATCATGTCATGTTCCAAAGCCCTATAGTATGATGATTATACTTGTACAAATCTTTCATAAGTAGAAGTACCAATCTCATAAGAGTAATAAGAGAGGTGATGTGTAAGCTAGTATAATTAGGACTCATAAGTAAGGATGTCAAACTCATGAAGTAAAGGAGTGAAGTGAGATGTGTATATAAGTGTGTGCTTTAATGCCATGATCTTTAGCGTGTCATTCTCATAACTAAGTAGAGGGTATAAGATTGTAAAGTGGTAATGCGCATGGTTGCTATATGTTTCATTGAGTATGGATTACATTCTACAGAGTATAAGTTCAATATAGAATAATCCCAATATTATGCTTTGTTATCTATTATAGCCCACCAAAGGTGGAGGCCCGGTATCATATACCTACTTATATAAGATCTCATCAGAATAGTGAAGGAGGTAAAGTACGAGCTAATATATCTATCCCTCATAAGTTAAGGTGTTAATCTCATGAAGTATAAGAGTAAGGTAAAGCATATTTGTGTGTTTCAATTAGTGTCATGATCCTTAATGTATTAATCTCTCATAAGTTGATATATCAATTTCCCCCACCATAGAGTGGATGTATGTTCTCCCACCATAGAGTGGATGTATGTTCTCCCACCATAGAGTGGATGTAGGTTAAACCACCAATAGATTGGATGTACGTTAATAGAGTGGATGTACGTTATATTATTAATTCCCTACCCCACCACTAGAGTGGATGTATGTGGATGACTGTTATTCTTTTACAACATACTAACCAAGTAGATGAACAATAGTGGTAATGAACATAGAAGCAAGAAAGAATCTCTTGGGTATAGAAGAATCTATTGGAGGCAAGTCTCTTGAGTGAAGGTAATTTCCCTTGAAGGAGAGTAGTTATAAAAAATATTATATAAAATGATGGTTTATACACATTGACTATTCTCTCATATTTTATTCTATTGACATTCTCATGTATGATGCTATTTCTTATGAGCCTTACATACTCAGTACATTCTTCGTACTAACCCCGTCGGGGGACTTACCTTACATGTTGCAGGTGCAGGCACTAGTAGATTTGTAAAAAGACAGTAAGTTTATAGTTAGTTACGGATCTTTGGTGAGCCCAGTTGCTTTGGGACTTATCACAGTTGTACATTTGTTTGATGTTGTAAAGATAAAGCGGGGACTTGTCCTGACTTTTAGATGGTCCTGTAATGTATCAGTTAGAGGCTTTTGTAGACGTGTGTGGGTATATGATAGCAAGAGATGTATGATCATTTTGACTTAATGGCCCTAACGGCCAAGTTTCGTATATAGATATGATATATGTTTCCATGTTCATGACTTCCTCTTAGTTGCATGAGGAATAATAAGATTTAATAAGATTCATACGAGGATATGCATATGGGTAGACATGAGCAAAGATTGGTTCTCTCGGGCCTTGTCGGATACGAGTGCCAATCACGTCTCAATGGGATTTGGGGCATGACAAAAGTGGTATCAGAGCAGGTCGTTCTAAGGGTGTCTACAAAGCCGTGTCTGAGTAGAGTCTTACTTATCGATGTGTTGTGCACCACATTTATAAGTAGGAGGCTACGGGACATTTAGGATGTTGTTTCTGTTTTTCACTTCTAGATCGTGCAATAGAGCCAGTGTTGTAAGTTGAATTGTATCTGACCATGGTGATTGTTTTTCTTTGGTATAGTAAACATGCCAATCATGAGAAGAGGTAGAGGTAAAGGGAAGCAGGTGGATGGGCATGCTGAAGAAGGAATGAGTAGATTACCACCTGACCAAGTTAGTCAAGTTGGAGCTGACACTGAAATTGCATCGCGGTATTCTTCTACCTTTCCAGCTCCGGAAGATCTAAGAGGTAGAGAAGTACCTGCAGAACCACCAATGAATGCCACAGATCAAGATTTAAGAAATGCAGTACATATGTTGACACAGTTAGTGGCTGCAGAAACCCAGGGATGAACTGGTCCAATGGTAAATAAAGATGACGCGGCTAAAGCAGCTAGTCGGCGTACACAGGACTTTCTAAAATTAGACCCTCCCATATTCATAGGGTCAGATCCGAAAGCAGATCCACAGGATTTTGTGTACCAGGTTCAAAGAGCACTAGAGGTGATGCACGTAACAGGTGTAGAAACGGTTGAACTAGCAGCTTATAGACTGAAGGGTGAGGCTATTTTGTGGTATGAGGACTGGAAAAGATCAAGAGGTATTGATGCACTCCCAGCTGGTTGGGAAGAATTTAGAATGGCATTTCTTTATCATTACCTCCCGTATGAGATTCGAGAGGCACGTGCAGACCAATTTTTGAATTTACGTCAGGGAAATATGAGTGTTAGAGAATACAGTTTAAATTTTAATTCCTTGGCTAGATATGCTCCAAATGTAGTAGCCACCATAGAAGATAGAGTCCATCGATATGTGGACATATTGGAGCCTTATTTGGTATGAGACTGCACTATTGCTGCCTTAAATCGAGATATGGACATAGCTAGAATACAGGCCTTTGCACAGAAAATGGAGGACCAAAGGCAAAGAAAAAGGACGCAGAAATATGAGGAAGGGCCATCAAAAAGGTCCAGACCTATGGGGCAGTCTATGTTGTCCCCAGGAGAATATGGATCTCGAATGTTACCGCCTAGACCTTCATCCTCTTATTCCACAACAGGTGCTCATTCTCAATCCCGAGGGTCTAGAGGTGGTCGATCTGAATAGAGTAGTAGGATTCATGGATCACAGACAATGAGATCTTCTCGTCAGTTGTGCCCGCGCTATGGGAGATTTCATGCAGGTGAATGTTGGTTTGATACGAATGTTTGCTTTGTATGTAGTGGGCCAGGACACATGATGAGAGAATGCTCGCAGAGGCCCACGGGTAGTATGACACGACCTGCCGGATCAGCCAATGTGGCATCGGCAGCTGGTGTACAGTCTGCTAGTCGTAGTAGAGGTGCCAGAGGAGTAGCCAGTTCCAGTGGAACGCAGAATCGCACCTATGCTTTAGTGGACCGTCCGGATGCGGAGACATCTCCTGATGGAGATACAGGTATATTATCCATATTTTCAAATGATACATATACCCTATCGTATAACTTCATTGATTACTATAAAAGCTAATGAGACACCGGGGTCATTAGTTAAGTCGATTGAACTATCTCCACCTGTTGGTAAATTTATTAGAGTTATAGACACATATCAAAATGGTATAGTAGATGTTGTGATCGTAGATGATTAAGAACTCTTAAAAGCGTCACTAATGAAAGAGGTAATGGGATTTTGAAAGAAAGGGGAATTTGTCCTATACAACGTGCAATGTGAAATTGTTGAAAGTGTATAAGAATTTTGTGTCATATTGCTCCCATTGGAAATATACAAAATTCATAGGATTTCACTAGGACAAGATACCTATGGCTATTCTAGACCGACAAGTGCCAAGGTTAGTAAATAGAGACGTAGCGTCCGTGAAAGTCCTTTGGACAAATCAACAAGTGGAGGAGATTACGTTGGAAGTTGAAAAAAACAATGATGAAATCCAAATACCCTCATTTGTTTCAAATGAACAAAAAATTTCACAGTGCGGAAGTGGACTAATAACAAATAAGTATCTAAGAGCATTATGTATATATGTATACGTATGTTAATATAGAGATGCATTTGTTATACATGAGACGATGTTCTTAACATTTGAGGATGAATGTTTCTAAGGGGGGAAGAATGTAACACCCCATACCTTCCCAACCCTACTTGAAGACGTTGAAAAATGTATACTTAGGTGTTGAGATGCCATGAGTATGTGTTTTATAGTGTCATTGGTGAAACATTTGATATCGGACCTAATATGTACGATTAGACCTTCGTAATAGGTGTTTTGTGGGTTTGTGGAGCATTTGCGTAATACCCCGTACATATTCCAACCTCATTTGGTAACTTGGAGTCATGTTTACTTGATGATTAAGATCACTAAGTAAGTATTTTATAGTGTTTTGATAGGGTATTGGATGATATGCAAGTGTTGGAAAAAGTGGCCGAAAAATTCAGCAAAGTACCAATACTTGCGCCACTCCCTGTTTTAGGGGGTGTGGCACAATCCCCTGATTCATAGGGCAGTGATTTCTTGCGCCAGTACCTTGCTTTGCAGCAGTGGCGCAAGGCACAAAAAATGTGCCCTTCCGAGCTCGTTTCGCAACGCAATTCTACGTCGATTCTTCTATAGTTTCTTTTGGTTCTTTGGAGTTCTTTAAGCATTTTTAAAGCTTCAAATACCTTAATACCCTTCCACATACTCCTACATGATCAAATCATGAAACAAAATTATTTATCAAATTAATTTCAAGTGAAGCCATGGGCGACTAGAATTTCTATTTTTGCTATTGAGATTATGAATGAGGACCTTGTAAGAGAATATTGTCGTGACGTTATGGAATCGTTTAAACATGAGATATATGATGGATTATGCATGAGAAAGTTGGTGGATATACATGGCATGGGTTGTAGGAATTGGGCTCAATACAAATATGGGCCCAAATGAGGCAAAAGACTTGGCCCAAATGGACTAAATGACCCATTCTTTCAAAGACCTTCTAGAAATAGCAATTAATGATATAAATAATGGCTAAGGATGAATTTAGGGCTTATATAAAGGATCAAAATCAGATTTTTAACACACAAAAGTCTCATGCCAAGTCTAGAAATTTCCCAAAATCGTTTCTCTCAACTCCAAACCCTAAGTTTTCTCTTGGAGCAAGATCATCATTTTTCAAGCTTGGGTAAGTGTTTATTATTATCGTGTAACATATTATATGCATGGGAGATTATGTATATCATGTTGGTTATGCTTGGAAATGGTGGACATGGTACTTTGTGTTTTTATATAAGATTTGTGATCCATAAGATTCAAGCTTGAATTATGACTTGTGACGTTGATGAAAGAGCATGGTATGGATAAAATATGAACATGTATGGTGTGATTTTGTTATTAAACTTGTTATTTTTCTATAAGAGTAAATTATGGGATTTTGGCCGATATGTGCTATGAAGTGTGTTAAGGTGAATTGATGGATTATTTGTGATATGGTGTGGATAAGAAAGGGTAAAGGAGAATTGTTGTGTTCAGGGTGACGCATATTGTTATTCATATGTACCCTATTCTTAGATGAATTATGATTCACTTATCTCTTATTCATTGATTGAAGTTCCAAAGATGTCATAACGTTGTAATTCCTAAAAGAACTATCTCAAGAGGGTAATAATGGAAGAGAATCTATTTATTCCTGAAAAGCATTTTCCAATCATGTCATGTTCCAAAGCCCTATAGTATGATGATTATCCTTGTACCAATCTTTCATAAGTAGAAGTACCAATCTCATAAGAGTAATAAGAGAGGTGATGTGTAAGCTAGTATAATTAGGACTCATAAGTAAGGATGTCAAACTTATGAAGTAAAGGAGTGAAGTGAGATGTGTATATAAGTGTGTGCTTTAATGCCCTGATCTTTAGTGTGTCATTCTCAAAACTAAGTAGAGGGTATAAGATTGTAAAGAGGTAATGCGCATGGTTGCTATATGTTTCATTGAGTATGGATCACATTCTAGAGAGTATAAGTTCAATATGGAATAATCCCAATATTATGCTTTGTTATCTATTATAGCCCACCAAAGGTGGAGGCCCGGTATCATATACCTACTTATATAAGATCTCATAAGAATAGTGAAGGAGGTAAAGTGCGAGCTAATATATCTATCCCTCATAAGTTAAGGTGTTAATCTCATGAAGTATAAGAGTAAGGTAAAGCATATTTGTGTGTTTCAATTAGTGTCATGATCCTTAATGTATTAATCTCTCATAAGTTGATATATCAATTTCCCCCACCATAGAGTGGATGTATGTTCTCCCACCATAGAGTGGATGTATGTTCTACCACCATAGAGTGGATGTATGTTCTCCCACCATTGAGTGGATGTATGTTCTCCCACCATGAGAGTGGATGTAGGTTAAACCACCAATAGAGTGGATGTACGCTAATAGAGTGGATGTACGTTAATAGAGTGGATGTACGTTATATTATTAATTCCCTACCCCACCACTAGAGTGGATGTACGTTATATTATTAATTCCCTACCCCACCACTAGAGTGGATGTATGTGGATGAATGTTATTCTTTTACAACCTACTAACCACGTAGATGAACAATAGTGGTATTGAACATAGAAGCAAGAAAGAATCTCGTGGGTATAGAAGAATCTATTGAAGGCAAGTCTCTTGAGTGAAGGTAATTTTTCTTGAAGGAGAGTAGTTATAAAAGATATTATATAAAATGATGGTTTATACACATTGACTATTCTCTCATATTTTATTCTATTGACATTCTCATGTATGATGCTATTTCTTATGAGCCTTACATTCTCAGAAATTCTTCGTACTGACCCCCTCGGGGGACTTACCTTACATGTTGCAGGTGCAGGCACTAGTAGATTTGTAAAAAGATAGTAAGTTGACAGTTAGTTGCGGATCTTTGGTGATCCCCAGTTGCTTCAGGACTTATCACAGTCGTACATTTGTTTGATGTTGTAAAGATAAAGCGGGGACTTGTCCCGACTTTTAGATGGTCTTGTAATGCATCAGTTAGAGGCTTTTGTAGACGTGTGTGGGTATATGAAAGCAAGAGATGTATGATCATTTTGACTTAATGGCCCTAACGGCCAAGTTTTGTATATAGATATGATATATGTTTCCATGTTCATGACTTTCGCTTAGTTGCATAAGGAATAATAAGATTTAATAAGATTCATACGAGGATATGCATATGGGTAGACATGAGCAAAGATTGGTTCTCTCGGGCCTTGTCGGCTATGAGTGCCAATCACGTCTCAATGGAATTTGGGGCGTGACAGCCGGGTTCACTAAAGAAACCCATACAACAAGCCAACACTTAATCCTTGGTTCATACAAGGAATATAGCAAGTAACACATAAATCTCGACTCACTCAAGGAACCAACATACACAACATATACATAACAAGTAAGCAAATAATTCCTGATTCACTCAAGAAACCATCACACTGTAATGACCCTTATATTAAAATTTAGAAATTTCTGTATTTTTACCATTTTTCCCTTCCCCATAGTTGTTTTATCTCATTTATGAGCTGCGTGAATAATTGACATGGTCCTTGATGCATTTGTAAGTGTTTTATATGAGATTTTGAGGTTGAACATCCTTAAAGGGATTAGTTTGACTTTGATCAATATTTCATGATCCGATGATCGAAAGGTGATTCTTATAGTTTCCTGTGATCCAGAATGTCAAATTTGGGTTTGTGGTGGGATTGGTTTGGGTTTGGAACCTTTATTTTGCATTTTGACCCTCCATTTGAAAATTAGTTAAAATAGCCTAAAACGGGCCTCAGGGTTTAATTTATTGTAAATGATCTTTTTTCTTCAATAAAATTATTTCATTGGATCCAGAACGTGTTTTATGATAAATTTGCACTATTTGCTCACGTTTATAGGGTTTCTGATGAGTTTCGAGGGTCAAAAACAAGTTTTTCAAATTGCTGGTGCTTGTGTAGCCTCTAAAGCGGCTGGTTGACTGCTTTCACGACCATTGACTATTACGACCCATCTATACACGCAAGTGTACGTGATCGTTCAAGAAATAAAGTGGCCCTTTCAAGCCGGATGTCGAACCCACAGGGACTTGTCGTTTAACTATTCACTAGACTAAACTAGTTCTTGATTATTTATTTAAGTGGTGGAATATAGATATATGATGGTTATAAAGTATAAAATAACTATGAACTAAGCTAACTTGATTAACTTGGGGTATAAACAATAGCAAGTTGAATTCCCAGGGTCAAGGCATCCTGAACGTCATCTCAAGCGCATGAATACTAATGGTTTAAGCAAATTGAGTTGTCTATCGTGGTTATTCATCACAAGGTTGATAATATGATTATATTTTTCTCCAAACTATAACCTTCTATTAGAAATTGGAAACCTAACTACATAGTTGAGCGGGGATAGATTTAACCAATTCTATCGCCTTTAAGCTATCTTCCCGTATTTTAACAAGAGCGGCGAATGAGGTACCTCTCGGTTCTAACCGCATATCAATCTCTTGGAATTGCTTCCTCGAGTAAAGATCACGGTTCTTATATTCCACATTCTATCTCTTAGTTTCTCTCTCGAGCTCACCTCAAGACAATGGATTTATTTCAATGGTAATTAAGCATTAAAATAGTAAAATCAAGAATATAAGAATAACCAATAATTGATAAACTTCAGCAAAAACAAATAATGTTCAACTCATGAGATTCATGTTCGTAGCCTCAACCCCAAGAATAAGCGATTTTAGTCACTCATGGATTGATTTAACATAAATTGATAAAAAATTATAAAAAAGAAATAAATATAAAAAGGAAGAAGAATTAACCCTAATTTGGATGCTAAAATCACCCAAGAGTAGTCCTACCAAGATGGAATTTTGATACAATAACCAAAGAGCCCTATTTATAGGCTGGAAATCGGGGTAGAAATTTGCCAAAAAGTGGCCCGGCACGCTGCCTGGCACGCCCCTCTGCTGTCCATGCCATCAAAATTTCTGTCAAAAGCGGCCTGGCGCGCCCCTCACTTAAAATCTGATTTTCTTCTTTTCTTCGACTTTTCTTCATGGATTTGGTTGGATTCTTCAAGTTCAACTCTTTGGCTTGCCTCTTATCTTCAATATCCTTCGCTCGTAGCTCCTCTAAGCCTCGCTTTCTATGCCAAAAAAGACTCCAAATAGTCGTAAATTTCACCGACAAGGGTCTAATCACTTTTATTAGCACAATATCAAATATTCCATCAAAATAATACAAAATACATACTTATTGCTCTCAAAACTAAGGTAAACATGGGTCAAAGTCGGTACTAAGGCATATAAATACGCCTTAGATCACCACCCCACACTTAAACCTTTGTTCGTCCTCGAACAACAACCACAATCAACTCAAGGCGACTCTATAAATACTACTACAACTAAGATACTCAAGCTAGCACTACAACGACCACATGAATAGCAAGCTCTACATTCGGCATGTTATATTACAACTTGAAACACATGAATAATACTTTAAAACTTCCTAGACTCAAGAATTGACTCTACTAAGTTTTCAAACTCATGCACATTACTCAACAAAGAGATCATATAAGTCACCTATCTATCATTAAACATGTGCCCTCACCACAAGAGAGTCACCCACATTCACTCATAGATATGCAATTTATCACAATAATGGGTATAAGAATCAAATTGCGCTCACTCTCACAAAGAATTCACATGTCATATAAGATGAAACATAAGATTGCCCTTAGTGTAGTACTCCACTAGTATCAGAATGTCAACTCTCAAGATCAAGTAGCACTTTAAGGGTTATAATGTAGGCTAAGGGATGGGTAGGAACTATTTGGTCAAGAATAGTGAATATCTTCCCTAAGCGCTTTAATACACTACAATTTATAGTAAGATCACCTCCAACAAACCGATTTTACACCATTCTTGTCTTCCCAACTCTCTTTTGTTTAGCCCCATCTCTTTAAGCTAGCTTACACATATTAGGCAAGGAGTATTTGCTATCAGCACACAATTTTGGTTAATTTCTTTTCTTTTCATTACATTACTCCCTACCAACAACACATAAACTTTTTCATACACCAAAAGCTATTTACTTAGGGCTTCAAATTCACTTTTTCCTTCTTCAATTTTTACACTCCTTAACATCTTAATTTCTCAATTAAAGCGTTTATGAGTTTTGGATCAAATTAAGGTTAATTGAAAGAAAAGGATTAAGCTACATATAAGGCTACCAAAGAATAGGCTACAGGATCAACGGGGCTAACTAAGATCATGCAAAAAGGTAGATAAAGTATGTATAAGACATGGCTAACAAAGAAATGACTATATCATATCCTAAGCTCAACACCCTTTATTTCGCTTTGCAAACACACCGGGCAAGTTCTACACATCAATATGCACATGGAATAGCACAAAAACCTCACTCACACATGGAACATGTCTAAATCAAGATGGATCCCTATAGACTCTCAACCAAGCAATAAAAATAATTCAACATTAAGCCAACATCACAAAAGAGTCAAACAAATGAGCCTAGGTGTCTCAACAATAGTCATTCAATTCACTACACATGCTTCAATATTCAAAAGCAACTTGCATCATGTAATCATGCGTAGCGTCTAATTAGAACATATCTAAGATTTTAAAATTACTCCTAAAAATAAAAAGGATACTGGGTTCAAAGGGCTTCCCCTCGGAAAAGAACCGAAAAGAAAAACTGAGGGGTGGATGAAGTGTGCTTCTAAATAAAACTAAAAATTACTAAAATAAAATCTTTTTGTATTTTTCAAATTTTCAGCAACATAAGCAAAAAACAAATAACCAAAAGACTCCTATAGCACACTCCACCCTAACCAAATCGGAAGATTTCCCACCCCACACTTAAAATCATACTTTGTCCCCAAAGTATAACTCAAAGAATAAAGAAAGAGAAATACTCCCTGAGGCCTCTAGGCCTAGCTAGTAGCATCTTATCCATCAAAGGGGTCCAGAGGACCCCATACTTAGTTTTTGCAATGCTCCTTAGCTTAGATTTTTGGGTAGTCAGACTTCCCCTAATCTGCAAAACAAAACAAACCAAAACAAAAACAAAGGTAACACTAAAAAAAATAAAAATAAAAATAAACTACTTACTAAACGTTGGGGTGCCTCCCACAAGCTCCTAATTTAACGTCGTGGCACGACCCATCAACTTTTTGCTCCATCTTGAGGATATAAATTTCACCCCCAGCATTGCATCCATCTTTTTGCTTTGGTCATAGGGTGGTGGTGCACATATGAATGGACCAAGTGATGGATGGTGCATGTTAAATCTCTTATCCCTGAGGTGAGGCATGTTGTTTTGTTGCTTGTCTCATGCAAATTTAAGAATGTAGGATTCTTGTTCCTCATCTACACAATCCTCCACTAGTTCAGATGACTTAAAATACATGTCATCATCTAAACATAATGTAGCAAAATGCTTTGAATGAGATCCAATATGTTCCACTTTCCTGCTTGCACTAGCTGCAATATGCTCACATTTATACTCCCTCTCAACGTCAGCCTCAATCAAAGAATGATAGTCGAATTGTTGATATTCTTGTTCTTTCTCTACAGAATGGCTAGTCTCTGCAACAATTGGTGATTGGACATCAGACATCTCAATCTTTTTCATCAACTGAACATTCAAGTCATAGATATCTAAGACAAATTGAGCTATCTCTGAAATAAGCTCATCTCCCCCCCCCCACTTTAATTGGGTTGCCATGGTTGTGATAACATCCCGGAGACACTCATGAATTTTTAATTGTTGTGCTTGATCCATTAGCCATTCCTGGCTCACTACATCTTCTTCATCACAACTTTTTTCTACTAGTGCATCCCTTTCTTCATCAATTTGGGGTTCCTCTTGAGTATTGGATAAGACTGTAACTTGTTGATCAACACAAGTTTCAGCCCTAGCCTGTAACTTTGTGACTTGGACTGCATCTTGTCTGTGGCTTCCCTCATTCTTTGTATGTCTTCCCTTTGTTGTGTCTGCAGCTCTATTACTCGCTTCAGCATATCCATAAGGTGAGCCTCATGTTCTGCCTCATTAGCTCCATTAGCCCTGCCAACATCACAAACAACAGACAGATCATAATAGGAGCTCAGAGGAGGGGAATAATAGTTTGGACAGTCACTCCAATGGCTATCCTGACCACCACACATTTGACATCTATTCAATTCAAAAGATTGGGTAGGTGCGCACAACCCTCTCTATTGAACATCCTGACAATTACCATACAAGTATAGTCCTCCACAAAAACAACACGAATTGTCATCATTCAATGACCATCTATCCCAGGCTGACATATCAACAAGAGTGGTAGAAAAGTAAAACAAAACTTTGTACAAAAATAAATTATATACAACTTAAACAAATAAAAAGAAAAAGTACAATCTAGATAAACAATTAAAACCCAAGTCCCCAGAAATGGCGCCAAAAACTTGTTGCGACCCATCTACATGCAAGTGTACGTGATCGTTCAATTAATAAAGCGGCCCTTTAGAGCCAGATGTCGAACCCACAGGGACTTGTCATTTAACTATTCACTAGACTAAACTAGTTCTTGATTATTTATTTAAGCGGTGGAATATAGATATATGATGGTTATAAAGTATAAAATAACTATGAACTAAGCTAACATAATTAACTTGGGGTATAAACAATAGCAAGTTGAATGCCCAGGGTCAAGGCATCCTGAACGTCATCTCGAGCGCATGAATACTAATGGTTTAAGCAAATTGAGTTGTCTATTGTGGTTATTTATCACGAGGTTGATAATGTGATTATATTTGTCTCCGAACTATAACCTTCTATTAGAAATTGGAAACCTAACAACATCGTTGAGCGGGGATAGATTTAACCAGTTCTAACGCCTTTAAGCTCTCTTCCCGTATTTGAAAAACCGCGGAGAATTAGGTACCTCTCGGTCCTAACCACATATCAATCTCTTGGAATCGCTTCCTCGAGCAAATATCACGCTCCTTATATTCCACATTCTATCTCTTAGTTTCTCTCTCGAGCTCACCTCAAGACAATGGATTTATTTCAATGGTAATTAAGCATTAAAATAGTAAAATCAAGAATATAAGAATAACCAATAATTGATAAAGTTCAGCAAAAAAAATAATATTCAACTCACGAGATTCATGTTCGTAGCCTCAACCCCAAGAATAAGCGATTTTAGTCACTCATGGCTTGATTTAACATAAATTGATAAAAAATTATAAAAAAGAAATAAAAATAAAAAGGAAGAAGAATTAACCCTAATTTGAATGCCAAAATCGCCCAAGAGTATTCCTACCAAGATGGAATTTTGATACAATAACCCAAGAGACCTATTTATAGGCTGGAAATCGGGGCAGAAATTTGCCAAAAAGTGGCCTGGTACGCCCTTGGGCGCGCCTGGGACTTAGGAAAATTTCTGCCTCTGAAAAGGTGTGCCTGAACAGCCCGGCACGCTGCCTGGAGCGCCCCTCTGCTATCCATGCCATCAAAATTTCTGTCAAAAGCGGCCCGGCATGCTGCCTGGCGCCCCTCACTTAAAATCCAATTTTCTTCTTTTCTTCGACTTTTCTTCATGGATTTGGTTGGATTCATCAAGTTCAACTCTTTGTCTTGCCTCTTATCTTCAATATCCTTCGCTCGTAGCTCCTCCAAGCCTCGCTTTCCACGCCAAAAACGCTCCAACTAGTCGTAAATTTCACCTACAAGGGTCTAATCACATTTATTAGCACAATATAAAATATTCCATCAAAATAATACAAAATACATACTTATTGCTCTCAAAACTAAGGTAAACATGGGTCAATGTTGGTAATAAGGCATATAAATACGCCTTAGATCATTGACCATTTAACCGAGCCTGTAAAGCAACCATTTGACCACTTTAGCTGTATTTTTATCCTTTGACCAGGCATCTTAAGAAAACAAAGTGCCAATTAAGCGACCATCACTGAGTTTAAGACCAAACCGAATCCATTTCGTATTTTCACCTTTTTAGGAGCTAGGAAACTCTGAGTTAGCCGATTCTCGATGCATTTTTATCATATAATCATTGGATGTATGATTATAACTTCATATTTCTCATTTTTCAAGAATATCCATTCTATTTTTTAAGATTTAAAAATCTCATTCCACCATTTTCAAAGCTTTCAAGCTCGTTTTTTGAGAGCTTTAATGTGGGTTTTCAAGATTTGAACTTTAGGTGAGCTTTTAAACTAGTATTTCATTATTTTCTATTGATTAATTCATGTTTTCATCTTCAATTCTTTGATTTAAAACTTGAGTTTAGGGTTTTTACCCGGTAAAGTATAAAATTGGGTTTTCTTCGATTTCAAGTCTGATTTTCACTTATTTTCACGTGGGTTTTCAACTATAGACTCCTATAATTTTTGAGAATATTATTCTAAAATAAAATTCCAATTTCACCCTTACATTTTTGGAAATGATTTTTGAAGCAAATTTTGGACTCGGAACAAATATAGTTGATATGGGTTTCGTTGGACTCCTTTTGACTTGTAGATGTCATATTTGATTAGATTGTTTATTAGAAGGAGTAGAGCTTCTGGTTGATGCTTTGGGCTTTGTTTTTGCTTGCGTATCTTCTTCTAAGGTAAGTTGAGATGTACCTTGACTTTCTCTGTAATGTTTATGTGTCGTATGTTTGTTTACTTGTAATTTGTAAATCACTTATGTTTAGAGGTCCTGCTTAGGTGAAATGGCGAGCATCTCTGCAGGTACCAGAGTCTTTTTGTGGATTATGGTTAGAGAGAGGCTTTCCTTAATTAGTATTTCTACTTGTAAATATCCTTAGAGTAGAATGTAGATAGATAACTTAGTGATCTTAAATAATTGCTATTGGGTGCCTATTTTAGAGCTTAAATATATTTTAGTGGACTTTATTGTTATACTTAGTGACCTTTAGGGGATAATTATGTTATTATAGTTAGTGATGGAATAAATGAGTTTTAGAGAATACTTAGAGTATAAATGGGCTTGTAATAGTGGATGAGACTTATCTTATGGAACAAGCTAGGTTTGGGTAATTACAAGACATATTGTTATTGGGATTGTTGTTAGTTTCGTGTTGCCCGTGTTGGGTCTTATGTGAACATTATTTTTGACTTGAGAAATTATTTATTATCATGTACCCGAGTGGGGGCTTATGTGTGTATTATTACATAGTTTGAGAGTATATATCGTGGTGATTCCTGGGTGGGAGCTTGAGTTGATATTGTTGGCTATGATTGTCCATTTAATTGCCATATTTATTATTATGTCGTCGAGTAAGGACTTGACTTGTTATCATAGACCATGTTAGTGCATTAAATTGCCTTTATCATATAGACGATACTCAAATAAGGGATTTTAAATGATATTATTGATATCATGCATAACTATTTATACCTGTGGTGCCCTATGATGGATTACATCATGGAACATTGTCATATGGGTTGATTTTGAGCTCACTTATACTTGTATTTAATTGATTCATAACTTCATATTGATTTGGTTGTGAGCATGATATCCTCATATCATTCATATATGTTCATGAGATTGATACCACTGCGGTTTTCCCCATCCAAAAGAAAATGATATTTTTATAAAAACCCTTGGCTGATGTCTCTTGTCGGCACGGTTGATTGAGACCATTTATGAGATACTATGGTAATTGTGATCCATGAGCATTAGCCAGAGAGGTTGATTGAGATTGTCGAAAGTCTATGGTTTGCGAACCCCTCCATGGGTCCTACTTTGGGAGAAATTAGACTCGGTGTATACAGAAAGTTATGTGATACCTTTCAAACATTTATCATCATTTGCATTGCATTGGCATCCCTTGGTAGGTTTGATGTTGTGTTAGTATTTACTCTTGTATTATATTACCGTGATAGAACCTTGTTTGTGATATTGTGTTTGAGCATTCATTTCACTTCATTACATTATCTTATATCATCTTATATCGATTGGGAGGTTTAGGTATTCTCATAAGGGTGTGGCGATGGCTTGATCGAAGGGATAGTTGTGTAGTACCTTCTTGGGTACTATCTTATATTATTTTAAATATGTACAGTTTCCCTATCTTATCCTATATTATTGGTTGATTATATTTGATTAAGACTGTTATATCATATAAGTGAGTATTCTTGTAAATGAATTCCCTTATTTGATGATTATGAAAGGAGTAGTGTTGACTCACTTAAGTTGATGTGCCTACCTTGTTTTTGATAAATCTATCTACTTTTGTGTTGGGTTACCCTGAGAGGATAAAATATTGTATTTGCGGGTTATAGAACACTTAGGAAAGTCAAGGTAGTTGGGGTGGTGGTTCTCTATATCTCTTTGGATTAGGGTCGGTTATCGATGATGTTTGCTGAGTACATATGGATTCATACTCACCCTTGCTTTTCTTTACTTTTGCTTTTTTTTTCTGCAACCCGTGCAGGTATTGGTTCAAGTTGTAGATTGTAGATCGCTCTTCTTCTTATTGGCGTTGTGGAGATCAAGGTAGTGGCTGACAGACCTTAAGGACTTCTAAGAATCTTTGTACTTTTATATTATGAATTTATCGCATTTAAGATACATTAGACAATTACTTGTACTCTTAATATGTTGGAGACCTGAGTCTAGTTTATATAAATTGGGATTAATATACTTTTTCTGCTTTCGCTTCTTTTTTCTTAAATTGTTTTTTATGCGATGGGTTAGGCTTACTTGTCCAGAGGGTGTGACAAGTGTCATCACGTGCCTATTTTGGGTCGTGAAATCACACTCACCTGTACCTTGTACATAGATGCTAAGGATCTTATGGTCTCCCACTATCCATGACCTGTAGGGGGACGAGCTCTTGTCCATGTATAAAATCCCAAACATCAAGTGTCTGCCAACTTTATACCAATCAATCCCCGTGAAGATTTCCAAATACTGGTACATCCCATAATATAAATAGATAAGCCCATGAAGATGTCCAAATACCGGTACATCCCCTAAATAATCAAGATATCACCATAATCACAACGACAATTAGTATTCAACAATTACACTTGTACAACCAACAAGCTTTTCATATCAATTCATTGTATGCGATTAACACTTAGGATATCAAACATTCATTCACTTTCCTTGAACATGCATTGTAAAAAGCAATAATAAGAAACAGTTAGCAAGCACATAAAACTCAAGTTGGATTTAAACAACGTAAAACCATTACCTACAGTTGTACTTATGACCCATGCCATAATACACCCCAACCGTTCATCCTAATATTGATACCTTACCAATTCCCATTCCTCTGGTTATCACCATAGATTCTACGGAATTCATCAACACTAACCACCTCTAATTCAGGCATTAAGTAGGTTTAACCCAATTTCTTGATACAACACCATTTTTAATCATACAAGAATTTACAACAATAAGATAAACACATTAATCAATGGACAAATTCAATAACACAAAATCACAACAAATTTCCACCCAATTAACCCGGTTTAAATCCATTTTATCCATCCCAACACCATGTCCGAAGGCCTAAGCCTTTTCTATATATATGATGGAAATCATATTTTTATTCATTTGTAACACCCATGCCTTTTCTAGAATTCTCTACAACATTTTCTTATTTCCCACAAACCCTAGACCTTCATCCTTTGGACCAAGATCATTATCTTGAAAGACTTGGTAAGTGTATATGATTATGTTTTAATATATTTTATGCATTGAATATGGTTTATATCATGTTGGTTATGTTGGTAAAGTGTGAGAAGTTCACTATGTGTAAAACAATTTGTGTTTGCTAAATCGGAGGATGGTTTTGTCTTGTAAACTTGAACATGGACTTGTGATCTTGAAGGAAATGAACTTGATGGATTCAATATTTACATGTGATATGTGAATATATTCTTACCTTGTTTTACCCTTATATATAATGTTTGGAATTGTTGTTGTAAATTTGGTTACGCATTTGGTGGCGTATTGAAAGGAAAGTGAGGTTTTGGTGATGTTTTTGTGTGTTGTGAGACCATGGCTGGTTTTTGGCATGTAATATGATCAAAAATATGTTAAAATAAGTTTAGTTATGATCATTTACCATTCATTGCATAAAAATACCCAAAAGAGACCAACTTGGCCGAAAATGGCACCCGCCCTCGCAGGTGAGGCACCTGCGGGCGCAGGTGCAAACGCAGATGCCCTTGGCTACTGCCAAAGGGCACCTGCTGATGCAGTTCAGCCACCTTTGGGTGCATGTGGCTTCGCAAGTCACTTCCAGAACCCCGTTTTGCATGTTTTTGTCCCCCTTTGATGCCCGAAGGCCCCTATACCCTTTATGGATATAATTAGCAACTTGTGATGCCGTTTTAATGACTATAAAGTTTCGTATGGAGGCATGTTGGAATTTATTAAGTATTGATTGTTGTTCATATGTTGTTATGAGGCAAGTTGATAGGAGAAATTGTGACGGAATGCTAATGAGAAAGCATAAGGGTAAGTGTGATGTGAAATGCTATTGATGTGCGATATTTTGGTCAATGTGTGGAATGTTATGGTGTTGTTGGTATGATAATTCAATGGAATGTACTGTGAAGGAAGAAATGATGCTATGTAGCAGTCACGTAACTCATTGTGACATTTATACGTTTGTAAGGGAGTTGGTTGTTAACATGAACTTTGTTATGCATTTGTATTGTAGAGTAAGACGTAAGGAAGAAGCTGGACTGTTGTGTTAATATATAGACTCGTGTACTCATACTGGGAAGTGAAGGTATGTAAGGTTACTTTGTCCGTATCTTTCTACAGCATATGGTGTTCACGTTGTCATAGTACTCATTCGATTCCGAAATGCTCTAAGGTATTCCGTATCCGGTAGTTGACTAGTGTTACTCATAAGTTACTTGCTCATTGGTCAATGGTGAATCATATGACTCATGTCCAGTGGTTGACTCATGTTCATTAGCTAATATGGATCATTATCCTAAGGTTCCAAAAGTTGTAAGCTCCATGAGGGTTCAATAGAATTCCAACTACGATTGACATATCTTGCTATACACATGTGTCCTACTCTTAGATGAATGATGATTCACTTATCTCTTATTTATTGACTGAAGTTCCTAAGTTGTCATGATGTGGTAAATTCTAAGAGAACTATACAGAAAGAGATTAATGATGTAAAGAGAATCTATTTATTTTGAATAGCATTGTTCCAATCATGTCATGTTCCAAAGTCCTATAGTATGATGATTATCTTTGTACCAATCTCCCACAAGTAAAAGTACCAATCTCATCAAAGTAATATGGGAAGCAATGTGCAAGCTAATATATCTATCCCTAACAAGTAAAGGTATCAATCTTACAAGAGTAAAGACATGAAGTAATGTATGTATGTGTTCCAAGTCACAAGGTATCGCTAAGCAATGAGAGTAAGAATAACAAGAGAAAGAAGTAATGTATAAATAATGAGTATTCATGGGTGGTATCCCAGGGGTTAAAATACCTAGCATGGGTCGATCCCAATAACACGGGTGGTATACCAGGGGCGACAGAAAAGCCTAGCATGGGTCGATCCCTATTCATCCCAGGGGCGATATAAAAGCCTAGCATGGGTTATCATAAGTACATCCCAGGGGCGACACGAAAGCCTAGCATGGGTTATCACAGTATATCCCAGGGTCACAGTACCTAGCATAGGTTAATGACATCCCAGGGGCGACATGAAAGCCTAGCATGGGTTCACATAACATCCCAGGGGTCAAAGTACCTAGCATGGGTTAATCTCATCGCAGGGGCGACAGAACAGCCTAGCATGGGTAGAACAATAAAGATGAACATATGAAAAGACAAGAGAATTAAAGAACTTAATGTACATGGTTTCCCCAAATACAGAAGAGAGTTCATTCACTGTTACCATTTCTCTTATATTGATTCCATTATTGTTGTTATTATGTATGATGTAATTCTTATGGCCTTACATACTCAGTACATTATTCGTACTGACCCGTCTTGGGGGGATTTACTTTAAATGTTGCAGGCGCAGGTACTAGTAAATGTTGCTTGCGCCGGTACTAGTAGACGTCCTCAGTAGGCTGCGGACCATATACAGATCTTTGGTGAGCTCCAGTTGCTTCGGGGCTTCCAACGTCACATGTGTACCTTAGGTTTTGGTATTATGTAAATATGGTATAGACATGGTCATGTATCTGTAGAGGCTTTGTAGATGGTTGTGGGAAGACAAATGTAAGAGGTGTATGTCCATGATGACTTGATGGCCCTGTCGGCCAAGTTTCACATATCTATATATTTATCACATGTTTCATGAATTCCGTTATTAGCATGATAAGTTCTTATGTGGTAATAGTATTTCTTATGGCATGCATATAAATGAACATAAGCAAAGATTGGTTCTCTCGGGCCTTATCGGCTTCGGGTGCCAATCACGCCTCGTTGGAAGTCGGGGCGTGACAAGGTATATGCTTACTCTTGACTTTCGCGGACGAAAGTCCTTCTAGTAATGGATGTTGTAATGACCCTTTCGGTCATTTCCCTCGTTTTCGTGCATTCTCGGAGTTTAGAGCTTTTCTATAGCTGTCCCAAGTTATTTATGACTTGCTGGGACTGATAGTTCGATTTTCGGGCAGTTTGTTTAAGAATTTTACTTAGACCGAGCACGTTGTAAAATATTTAAATTAAATTAGAATTTGTTAAAAAGATATAGTTAATTACCTTTCGAAAACGTCTTTGAAATTTATAAAATTCTTTAGTTATGATATATCTATACTACTTTATAATAGTTTTATAATTTATTAATAATTTAAGTGGAAATAGAGAATTTAGATATGTTAAAATAATTTTTTTATTTTATAGAGGTTTTATTCGAAATAATTTTCTGTTAATTATGATATATTTAAAATATTGTATCTATTTTATCACGAGCCTATATAATACCCGAATATATATATAATGGGATAAAAATTACATTGGGTGTCACCTCCACCACCACGTGGAAGGTGAGGAGGTGCACCCCATAAGCAATAATTAAAAGGTGGCTGCCACTTGCCAATTGAGCAATTAGACATTAGTGGTGGTATGTTTTGCATGATGTATATATATAGAATAAATGCATTATGCACTATGCATTACGTACCTCCACTGCTTCCATATCTTTTCCTTCGCCATTTTGATCATTTAAGCTCAAATATTGAGCTAATCCATTGAGGTTTGAGCTTAGGAGTTTATATATTTGAGTTTGTGGACTCGTTCTCGTTGTTTCTACAGCACATTTTCTTATTTTTACGATAATTTTCGTTTACGGTGATACTGTTGGGATAGGTATTGATGTTTGAGCTATATTTTGAGCTCAAATTGAGAAGTGTTAGTTGTGACTATTGGTCACTGGGTGATTTGGGATGCTGTGACGGTTTCGGTTTGCGGTTCTGCAAGCGGGTCCCACGTGGGATTTTTGGACATGTTCCGAACTAATGCAATATGGGTATCAATAGTCATATTTTGAAATATAGTTTATTATTTTGGCAGCTTGGCAGCAGTCAGAGTCCTCTCGGAAGGGGAAGACTCCTGTATAGCTGGTTCTTTTGGCAGGCTTGCAGGGCGTCCAGGTAGGCTAGGCTTACCTTCCTTTACACTTAGATTCGGTTTATGTGTGATATATGTATGCTATTGTGCTGGTGTTATGGGCTGATAATATAGACTTGGTGGTGGTTTGCTGTGATTTAGGCATTCTAGGCCGGATAGAGCTTTTTGAACATGTTCCAGGCCCGTTATCCTCGTGGTACACCATAGACGACCTATTTGGGGTCGGATAGTATTGTTGTTGTTGTTTCTGGCTTGGGAATGTTATTGTTGGACCTTACTCCAGGCTTAGACAGACTTAGCTCAGTCTTAGACAGGTATAACTAGACTTGATTTTTGGGACCCGGTAAAGGGCCCTGTTACCCTTTTTGTCGACTTGTCAGAACTTCGACATCTTTGGGCTTAATTAAGTCCTAGTATGACCTGATAGGCTTATGACGGGATTGAGTCACCCCGATTATACTCGATTGGTATGTTTAGTCTTTTAGTCTCTGATAGCACCGCACTTGATTGGGATTGCTGGCCTTGTCTTAGAATTAGGACCCGCCTTGACATGAACTACTCTAGATACCCGGACTGACTTAGATATTGCATAATAGTAAACTATGGACCTAGGAGGACCCGTGGACTTACTTGTGGAAAATGATGGGTTAGCTCCTTTACCTATACTTTGGCTTCGTCAAGGGACTAGCATGTTCCCCGTTTATTGTTATGATGTGACATTTGACTCTGTTCTGGTTACTGGACATGATGGGTTTTGATTCGAGTTCGGCTACTGATTCAGGTATGATGATTTTGGTTATTGACTATTAGGTGTTCCGATTCGAGTCCGGCCCCGAATTATAGTACATTATGACTTCTGGTACTGGGTACCGTGATTATGATACTATTTTTTGCTGAGTTTCGGTTCGAGTCTGGCAGATACGATATATATGTGGCCTATTGTTATTACCCACTGTGTCCGGTTTGATTTTGGCGTCTGGCCTCTTGCTATTACCCATTGGTGCCGGTTAATGCCTGGTGCACCCTTGTTGGTTATTGTGGTTACTGGATACTTATACAGCTTTGGGACACTGGTGACTACGCATTTACTATTCTTGTGTGTCCCGTCGGTTTATAGGGGCTAGGATGGGCTATTGTTTTCTTTTGTGTGCCTATCGGGTTTATGGGGGCCCAGATAGGTTATGTTTGACTTGTATGTTTACTTACACATTTATTTACTCGTTATTCGGTATCATATTTATTTATCTCTTAAGTATATTTATACGCCTCGGCAGTTACTTATGTATTTATACCCCGGACCTAGCATGCACCCTCGCATTTTAGCTTACTTATATTACATTGAGCTCAGTCGGACGATGATGCCTACTGAGTACCCGTTACCTTGGCACTAATACTGTACTTTTGCATCTTTTTCCCTGATGCAGATCCTGGTACTAGCCAACGGCTTTGACGTGACTCTCTTCTCAACACTGACTCCAAAGAAGGGTGAGCTTACTGACGTCCGAGGATGATTCTTGTAACACCCCGTACCTTCCTAACCCTATGTGATGACGTTGAATAATGGTTATTTAGGTGTCGAGGTGCCATGAGTATGTGTTTTGTAATGTTAGTGATGAGAAAATTGAAATTTTGCTTCGCACATGAGATTAGTCCTTCATAAGAGTTGTTTTGTGATTTTCGTGGAACATTCGTGGGGTTCAAAATGAGGCTAAGAGGACCTCTAAACAAAGGATATTAAGGTTAAGAAGTAAGTTAAAGAATAGGACTTGAAGTATCTACTCAAACCCGCGAAGAAAAGTCGAAAAATGAAATTTTTAAAAAGTTTAAGTGTGGGGCACGCTAGAGAGCGTGCCAGGCCGCTCTGGGATAAAATTTTTAGCCCATAGGCAGCAAGTTGGCGCGCCCCAGGGCGTGCCAGGGTGGTTTTTCTACTTTTTCGAAATTTGGAAATTTTCTAAGTCCCAAGGGTGCCCGGGGACGTACCGAGCCAGTTTTTGCTACGTTTCTTCTACAATCATGGGAATATACATGAAATTAGTAAAGTATTATATTGGTATGATAAAATTACTCGAGAACAAATTTGGCATCAAAATGACGATTTTACCCTTGTAGACAAAATAAGCCATACGTGGCTAGAATTGCTTGTTTTGGGAATTAAGGCTACGAGTATGAATTGCATGAGTGGGAATATTGTCGTAACTCATATGAAAATGAATTAAACATGAGAAATTATGTATTTTAGTGGGTTAAGTGAATTGGGCTCAAAATAGGGCCCAAAATGAGAAGAAAACATGGGTCAAATGACCCATTCTTCCATTGACTAATGCAACACATTACATTAAATGTCAAGAGTGGCTAATGATGAAAATTAAGGGCCTATATAAAGGGCAAAAGTCTGATTTTATTCAAGAGAAATACACATGCTTTTTCTATCTTTTTCTACAGAATTCTCAAGAAAGCTTCTTTGCCTCCCAAAACCCTAAGGCACTTCTTGGAGCAAGATAATCATCTTTCAAGCTTAGGTAAGTAATTATTCTTATGGATTAACATATTATAAGCATGATATATTATGTATATCATGTTGGTTATGGTTGGAAGTATTGGACATGACACTTTTGGTTTTGTGAAAAAGATGAGTTATCCATGGGATTGTAACTTGAATTATGACTTGTGACTTTGATGAAAGAGCATGGTATGGATAAAATATGAACATGTACAGTGTTATTTTGTTATTAAACTTGTTCTTTTCATATAAATTTAAATTATGGGATTTTGGCCAATTTGTTATGGTGAAGTGTATTGAAGTGAAATGATGGTATAATTATGATGTTGTGATGATGGAGAGTGGAAAGTATGAACTTGGTGTGACATACTAGTGGTTTATGATACTTTTGTCAATGTTGGGTATGTTGTGGTATTATTGATATGACCATGCCATAAATGGTATTGTAGAGATAGAAATAACATGTTAAAGCCAAACATGTGACTTATTGTTATTGTATGCCATTGTAAGGTAATTGGTGGTTAATGTTGGTTCCGTTATGTAATTGTGTTGTAGAGTGAAACATAAGGACGAAGCGGGACTATTGTAGGCACACTTAAGATTGTAGAATCGTATTGAGACGACAAGGTATGTAAGGTTACTCTTCTATATTCTTCTGCAGCATATGGTGTCCACATTTTCATAGTACTCATTTGATTCCGAAATGCTCTAAGGTATTCCGAATCTTGTAGTCGACTAGTGTTACTCATATTTCTCCTATTCATTGAGCGGTTGTGAATCACATGTCTCATATTCATTGGCAATGTTCCGAAAGTCCAATAAGGTTGTGTTTCAAAGTTTCAATAGTGGTTAGACTCATGTATCTTGTTCAATAATCATTGTCTAGTGGTTCCAATAGTTTTATGTTTCCACGAAGGCTATGTTTCCAATAATGTTTATTTGCATGTTTCTCACTCATTGATTATTGATCCAACGCTTCAAATAAAGTTGTGACTATCATTGTATCGATCTTTCATAAGCAAAAGTATCAATCTCTCACAAGTAAAGGTATCAATTTCAAAAGTAAAGAAATGAAGTAAGAATAAAGTAATGCATATTGATTGTGTTCATTTATCCATGGGGTGCAAACACCCGCAAGATGATGTTCATTTATCCATGGGGTGCAAGAACACCCGCATGATGATATGATCTTATCCATGAGGTGAAAAGAATACCTGCATGATGATGATATTTTATCCGTGGGGTGAAAAGAACACCTGCATGATGAGGGCCCAGACAATATATGAGTGATGTAAAAGTAAAGTAAAGTAAAGGCAAGAGAAAGAAAGAACGTAATGTACATGGTTCCCTACATATACAGAATGGTGACCTATTCACATTGATTATTCGCTTACATTTGTTTCCATCGCAGTATTTTTATCTCATGTAGTTTTATATGAGCCTTGCATACTCAGTACTTTCGTCGTACTGACCCCTCTTGGGGAATTTACCTTACTTGCTGCAGGTATAGGTACTAGTAGGCCGCCACAGTAAATTGCCAGTTGTTCGCTGTTCATTGGTGAGCTCCAGCTAGTTCGGGGCTTTTTCGAGTCACTGTTGTACATGTGTTTTGATTTTGTATATGTTGTATAAAGCGGGAACTTGTCCCGTCTTTCAGTTGGTGTTGGTAGTTACATCTGCTAGAGGCTTTTGTAGACATACGTGGGTACATGAATGTAAGAGGTGTATATAATGTACATGTTTTCCATGACTTCCGCCAATGGCATTTTATATTTCATCAGTTACATGAGATAGTATGTTATTCATAAAGAGACATGCATGTGAACGAACGTGAGCAAAGATTGGTTCTCTCAGGCCATATCGGCTTCGGATGCCAATCATGCCTCGTTGGGATTTGGGGCGTGACAATTCTACCCCATCTCTACTGTATAGTCTTTTTCTCTTGAGACTATAGTACTTTTTGTATATATTTGGTTTTTGTTTTGTATTTTTGATATGTCTAGTAGTGGCTCTTGTACCGACCTCACCAGGTCTTGGGAGGGATTCTTGACTTTGTGTACTATCCTCTTCCTTCTCAGTTTTGGTATGTATATATATATATATATATATATATATATATATGTATGTATATTGGTTCTATTTTTACATTTCTAGCATGTTTATCAGTATGGTTACTTCCACTTCATCTCTATTCTTTTGAGATTCCGCCCGTTAGCCCGCCGCTTGTCGCTACAGGCTATGGTTTGGCTTGCCTATTGATGGGTTACGTTAGGCGTCATCATGACTAAAAAATTGGGTCGTGACAACACTTTAACAAAATCAATATACAGTCATTAGTACGAATGATATACACGTTGTAGTAGATCCTTCAAAAATGTACTACTTTTAGAGGATCGAACATGTTTGAAGAGTCAGAACAACATAGTTTAAAAGTGCCCTGTCCCAATTCAAAAATGAAATGAACAATGTTTTCCACTTCCTCGCCAAAGCAGTAGCTGTTATAGATCCTACAGTCCATTCATTTTTCAATCTAGGTATGGTTGTTTTATCTATGTAATTAGATAAAAACTTCTCACTTAGTTTCTACTACGTTATGGAAACAAAGAAAGATCTCATCTCACCTCAAGTAGTTTGAATCATCTTTGCACAATTGCCTTGTGCTAAACTATGGCATACCTCAAGCTGCACACGATATTGCTTATATGTAGCCCAGAAAAAAAAATCATGTAAATATAAAAGAGAGATGAGGAACATGAAAAGTTAATACTTTTTGCTAGAATCTACTACCTAAAAATAGGTTGAAGGCAAAATTCAGTGAATTCATTTCCTTGAAATTCAAATGAGAAACCATGAATGGAAAAATTTCCGTCCAGTTTCATCATAATGTTATTGACTCAATGCAGTAGAAAAGATCAAATATTCTTGTTAAGATTGGATAACTATAATTGATGTGATGAGACATGCTCGAATAAAACTATAGAAATTTAGCAATAACTTGCAACCCTGCTTTCCTAAAGGGAAAAATAACAAGTGTAAGCTCGACATATTGTAGCTAATAAAAACAATGATGCAAATAGTAAGGAACTTTTCGTGGGTACTTAATGCTACAAGAGGATTCCTCACCAATTATCAAGCCAATGATATCTGATTTGGCAAATTAACAAAAATATCGAGTACAACGACCTAATATTAATAGCAAATAACTCCAAAAAGATATTTTAAAGACAATTAAGGAAAACATAAGGATACCCCCAAGGACAAGTTATTTTGACAATAAACAACTTCACTAGAATAGTTGGTTATCTTCTGCAATATTGATAGATATTATGATCAAAACCGCTCATTTATAAATTACTAGTTACATTGGCAATTCAGCTGTTAAGGAATCATTGTTGGTAAAGTGTGATGGGAGCTACGACACAAGATATTGCAGAGAAAATAGCAAAAACATATAGAACCACAATCTTATGTAAATTTAGTAATTAGTAGTTGGGGTCACTTGCAAAAAGAAAAGGAAGAAATAAATCAAGTAAAAGGTATAAAAAGTTTATGATTAGATAACTATAATGGATGTGAAAGACATGGTCAAATTTAACTATGCACATTTAGCAGTAACTTGAAACCATGTTCTTCCCTTATCTTGCAAAACACAATGAATATGACAATTTGGATTTCAAAATGAGATGTAAGACACAAAAAGCATTTTCTTCAGCAAGTAAAAAATTACAAACATGGCTATCTCTAAAACCACTTTGAACATTTTACTCCTTCGGTGTAGCACCTTATCTTTTGTAGTTTGCTTCCTTGTCTCATATGAATATTTCAACCACAACCATACAAAATAATATAAAAATAATGAAAGCATAAGCTCATTTTAAAAAATTTACTTTTAACTACCTAATACCTTTGGATGTGAGCGCACAACATTCTTGCACCAAAGGCATCAGACAAAAGGCATGTTGTCACTACTATAATATTCTAATCGACAAATAACTAGATGTGACCTCACCACTAAGTGTGGGCATGGTACACTGTAGTTAATCCAAACAATTCATGGCTATAATCAAACAATACCACAAATATTAAGAAACATCTAAAATCATGCTTTCTTATTTTACAACACTTTAAGGACAAGAAAAATCTAGCCCTGAAATAAACATGATTATGGATTGCAGAAGGCTTCGTGTGAAACACAAGGCTTTTCTTCCACATTTCTGGTCAACCTTTGGGTAATGCTTTCACCAAAAGAGAAAGTATCTTCTTCTATTATTCGCATATCTGTTTCACATAAAACCCTCTACAACCCACAACCATGCAAAATGTTGAAAAATAAAGAAAGAAGGTTTCAGATATTTTACATAATGCATATAATTTAGTCCATACACGCTTACACAATATTCTACATCAATTGGAACAAAGACTTCCACTTTTATAAAAAGAGAAAGTATACTACAGTATGGGGTGTTTGGTTGGGAAACAAGTTAACGCGGGATTAGCTATCAGTTCATTTTGGCTTAAATTTTGCATAGAAATATTTATATATGACCGCGCACTATATGACCTGGCAAGGTACCTGCTGTTGGTGGAAGGTGGCAAGTATCCCGTGAAATTAGTCGAGGTGCGCTAAAGCTAGCCCGGACACTACGGTCATCAAATATATATATATATATATATATATATATATATATATATATATATATATATATATGAACGCACACTAATATTTGTGTATCCTGAACAGGATTGGAAGAGGATTCCTCACCAATAATAACAATGCATATAAGGAAATGACATCTAGCAATTTAACAAAAACACGAAGAATAGCTACAGAAACATTAGCAGTAAGAACTCTAAACAACAAAATATTATAACCAGAAAGTAAATACACTCAATAACATAAAAAAGCAAAAACTTGGCATATTAGCTCTACATAATGAAAACCATAAACTGTCTCAACAAAATAAAGTGTATAAGAGCACACAATTCTTGCATCAAACGCGACACACATATGACTTGTTGTAACATATCTTTGATATTTTGTCATTTGTGCATGGCCAAAAGCCTAACCACAAAAACAATAAAAAGACGCAACTTCAACAACACTCCACCTATTCTGCAAATATCAAACAAACATCTAAAGTCTTGCTTTATTACTTACAAGACTTGGGATCGGAAAATTCAAGTCACCAAACAATAACAATAATAACATATCCAGTGTAATTCCACAAGTGGAGTCCTGGTAAGATAGATTGTACGCAGATCTTAACTCTATTTTGGGAGGTAGAGGGATTGTTTCCGAAAGACCCTCGGCTCTCTATTGCATGGAAAAATAAAAAATTGATCACACAAATAAATGTTTAAGCATTTAATAGGGCTATAATAAGAAGATTCAACAACATATTAATAAACAACTTACATGTAAATATTACAAGTTAATGCAAAAACTAAAAATTTTAACTCATAGATCTGTCTGTCAATTAACTCTACATAATGAAAACCATAAAATGTACAAAATTAAGTGTAGGGGTGGAAAAATCAAACCCAATCCGCCGAACTCATTCAAGTTTAGGTTGGCTATTGACCCGCCCATTTACTAGCTCAATTCATTTCAACCCAACATGTTTAAACCCATTAAAAATTGGGTTGATATGTAACCCAAAAAATAATTTCATTCGATACTAAAAATTTATAAAAGAAAAAAATGAAGTAATTAAAACTTAGTAAAAATTGGGCGGGTTGGAGTATAACCCGTTATCTAACCCGTTTTGACCCAATTTATTTTGATAGAACAAATTTGGGTCGGGTTGGGTCTTGATCCATTTGTTATCTTGACCCGCCTAAATTTGACCCAACCAGCCCAATTGCCACACCTAATTAAGTGTATAAGACCACACTTATGGCATGTTGTAACATGTCTTCGTATTTTGTCATTTTTCCATGACCAAAAGCCTAACCACAAAACAATGAAAAGAACTAAAGTCACCAACAAGACTCAAGCTATGCTGCAAAAATCAAACAAACATCTAAGGTCTTTCTTTCTTACTCTACAAGTCTAGGGATATGAAAATTCAGTACAGAAGTAGTAGCAAGCCCAATCGCTACTCCCACAATTACAGGAGCAGCAACGAGCACAACCGCTGCTTGCACAACTACAGGAGCAGCTGCAAGCATCAATTGTGCTCGATGCTCCTGTAATTGTGCAAAAAGTGGTTGTACTCGCTGCTGCTATTGTAATTGTGCAAGTAGAAGCTGTGCTCAAAAAATTGAACTCATAAATCTGTCTGTCAATTAACTCAGCAATAGAAAACCAAAATCAATCATTTTGGTAATACGAAAAGCGAAAAATATTAATAACCAAAGGAAGTGAAAGCTTTAACAGCCATAGAAATACCATAGAAAATGAGGGCAACAATTATAAGTTAAATGTAGGATTTTGAGGGCTTAGAGGAAGAAGAGCGGTCTTTTTTATAGAGCACAAAAGACATTCACTTTTTCAGGTTTTACCTCAAACAATTATATATTTGTCAATTAGTCCTTCTTTACTATTGACTAAACACATATATAATAACCCTTTAAATTTACTATCGAGTGTAATTTGACATTTTTAACTTTTTCAATTGAACTACTTCATTCATTTTCTTTTAGTTATCATGTATGCTAAAGATAGTTATTCTTAAATATTTGTTAATTTAAAAAATAAGAGAAATTTATTTTTTCTTCTATTTTTTTCTCTAGCATTAGCTATTCTAGAATTAAGAAACATGTAAATAGACAAAAATTAAAGAGTTAATAAAGAATATATCTGTCAATTATACTCCTAATAATTTTTTTCTCAAGGATTGTGCAATTACACTGGGATGTTGTTGTTTTTGTGCAATTTGGTCAACTAAAAAGGAACGTAGGGAGTAGTATAGTACTTGCACAATGTGCAGACTTTTTATTAAATTAAAATGCATTTAATTCTAAAAACTTTCCGTCTAATGAGTTGTTCCGTAACTTCTTTTTTTTACCCTAAAATGAGCTGACCTTTAATTTTTGCCCTTAGCAATTGAATTTATGTCTAGCGAGACATATGTGATTTGTAAGGGAGCGCAACATAACTTATGGGATATTATGAGGCAAAATTACTTATGCCTTGCAAAAAAGTTATTTGACCTGCTACCCATACCACTGGTGGGAGATTACGTATTAACATTGTTGCCTATTAAAACAAATTGAATCAAGAGCTTTATTCATAAGTAATGGGAGGAGTGAAAGCCACTTGACATACAAAGAGAAGAATTTTATGAAACCCTCATACCTTCTTGGGAGACGGAGATCTTACTACTACTTTCGAGTCTACAATCTGGTCTTCTAAGGTTTAAGCTTTTAGGATCTTTTTTCTCTATGATCTTTCATGCGAGGAGAGAATGCACATATCACTTTTCTCTAGTATTTATCTGCCAAGAAATGACATAAATAGTAGATAGTCAAGTGCCTACAATCAGTTACTGTAATTAATTGAGGAAAGAATGTTAGTTTAACTATTGGTACGAATATCCTAGTAGATAGAGGATCTTCCGATCCTAGAATAAGAAAGAAGTTATTGTACTGGATGCTTCATTAAATGTTTTAATCTACATTTTATAAGAGGAGTTGATTTGCATCCTTATTACGAATGACAAACGAAGCAGGGCGGGATGACGCGAACCCACATAAACCTGCAAAGATTTTAACTCGCGCTGCATAAAAAAAAATAATAATAATAATAATTTGAACTACTTAGTTAGTTCAAATCATTATTTATTGACAAAGAACTATATTAATAAGTAGTAATCACTCGAACTACACAATGACCAAAAATTTTAACAAATTGAACTATGTGGCATGCTTATAGAATCATTATTATTAACTTTGAACTTTATGTAATAATTTTAAAAAAAAAAAAAGAACATGAAAATCAAGGCTTAGCTGGGTATTCCAAGTCTTGGATAAGGTTGCTGAGACGAAGAGGCTGTAAGTTTAATTTTCATCAACTTATTGTGATTTTGTGTCCTTCTATATGTCTTTATATTCTTTACTACTAGCATGTGCTTTTGTGATAATTTGCATTATTTTGGGATTTAACAATGATATTGCAGCTGATTAATCTAGAAGAATCTCAAGAATAGCTGTAACACATGCATCTCAGTTCCAAAACTCAAGAAATGTGGCTTCAAAACTTGACAAAACTTCTCATAGCCAACTGGACCAACCTGTAACCTGGCCGGTCCACATTATATTTTCAAGAAAACTGTTTCGTGCCACCCTGCCCTACACTCGCACCACCGCATTGTCATTCCTAATCTTTACCTGGAAGATAGTTGTCTTTCTACTTAAGGTTAAGGGCCCAAAAGAAACACATTTTCTACTGATGGTAGGGGAAGGTAGGGTGGTACTGCTTTACGTCAATTATTTATTTCCTTTATTTTAAATTTGTCATTAATAAATATTTGGAACATACGGTGGAGCCAATTTTATCCTTTATGTCTTTCTCTCGCGAATTAGATCTACAGACTCTAGAGTGAACTATTTTGATGACTCCAAGGAAGAACAACAACATTCCAAGCAACAATATTTATTTTGTTGTGTCTATCGAAGGTGATTGCATCAGCCCGCTGACACGCAAAAACCTTAGATCTAGTGGAATCAACAAAATTAAAGATCAACACAAAATAATTTAATTCAAAAGTTAAATTATATTATTTTGTAATTAATTTGCTTATAAGAATTAAAAAAATAAAAAATAACACCTTTCATTTTATAAAACCATTGTAAATTTCCTGATCTCGATAAAACAACTCTCTTATATATATTTTTTTAAAGTAACATATACCACTAAACAACGAGTTTAGCAATATATTTTTAATAACAAAATCCATTATAAAAAGAAAGTAACTACGCTTTGATAGAAAGTGAAAAAGCTATAATCAATTTAAGAGTATCTCCACTCTTAAGTTATTTTTACAAAAATATGATCCTATAAATCAATGAAATAATAAATAAAATTTCTAACAAAAAATTGGTTCCAGTAGCGTTGACATCAATACAACTTCTAGTGTCTCCAACGCTCTCACCAGACCTGAGAAAATATACATGTCAAGAATAAAATAAAGTTCTTCCTTCCTTCATTGCATTAATCATCAAGTAATTTTACTATTTCACAAAGCTTAGCACTTTATGGAACTACTTCAATCATGTATATGTAATGTTACAAAAGCTTCAATACCAAACTAGAAGTGTCAATTTTGTTTAAAAATTGCATGTCGCAACAAAATTTCAGTTGAACACCAAATTGTAAATAAAAATTGGTGGAGAAAGTTGTACTTTTTCTAAACGTTTTGTAGTGGAGTTTTAGCACACTTTCACCACAAATCACCTACACATATCGGTGGACTGTACTTCATTAAAATATTGCAGATTCTTCACACCTCAGGACTCTTAAACTTCACCTAAAAAACAGTGAAGTTTTTCATATTTTGTGCACATTAAACACTCCTCACATTTCAGCACTCTAAATTCACGAAAAAAAAGTTCTGGTGCACTCAGTTAAGGCAACAACAGTTAGTACAGATCCCCAAGTCCTTGACAGTAGACTAAAGTTCAAAGCATGGCCATTTTTAAGAAATTGAGCAATAATTAATAAAAATAGGCTAAATGTTCAAACTTTAATCAATCGTTTAATGCAAAAACAAATAGCATCAATTCTTGACTCTCAAGTTGTAACAACCGTATTTGTGAATTTCATCTTTTTATGTGTTTTTACCATTTTTTCCTTTCCTGTAGCTGCTATATGCTATTTATAAGTGGTGGGGTTGGTCAGCATGGTTCTCGATGCATTCGGGAGTGATTTGGATGAGTTTGAGACTCTTAGAGGCTTTTAAAGCAATGAGTTGACTTAGGTCAACATTTCATGTTTCGAGCATCGGATGGTGATTGGGACAGTTCCATTAAATCCAAAATATCAATTTTTGGTTAGTAGTGTGGTTAGTTCAGGCTCGGAGCCTTTATTTTTAATTTTGACCCATTTGACGAAAATTAGCTAAAATAAGCTTAAAGGGGTCCCCGGGGGTTAAAATGTGGTAAGCTGTCACGACCCAATATTTGAGTCATGATGGCGCCTACTGTAACCCACCAATAGGCAAGCCAAACCCTAGCCCGGAGCGACAAGCAACAGGCTAACGGGCGGAATCTCAACAACTAGAGATGAAGTGGAAGTAATCATACTCATAAACATACTAGAAAAATAAAGACAAATAGAACAAAAATAAACCCATACCGAGACTGAGAAGGAAGAGGACAATATATATATAGTCAAGAACCCCTCCCAAGACCTGGTGAGGTCAGTATAAGAGCCACTACTAGACGTGTCCAGAATACAAAACAGAAACCAAATATATATAACAAGTACAACAGTCTCGAGAGCAAAAGACTATACAGTAGAAGATGGAGTAGGATCTGCCTCGGACGTCAGTAAGCCCACTCTTCTCCGGAATTAGTGCTAAGAAGAGCGTCACGTCAAAACCGTCGGCTAGTGCCCGGATCTGCATCAGGGAAAAAGATGCAGAAGTGCATTATGAGTACCGGGAAAACGGGTACTCAGTAGGCATCATCGGCCGACTGAGCTCAAAGTAATATAAGCAAGCTAAAATGTGAGGGTGCATGCTAAGTCCAGGGTGTAAGTAATAAATACATAAGTAGCTGCCGAGGCGTAAGGATATGCTCAGGAGGTAAATAAATGTGATACCGAATAATTAGTAAGTAAATGCGTAAGTAAACACACAAGTCAAGCATAACCTATCTGGGCTCCCATAAACCCGATAGGCACACGAAAGAAAACAACAACCCAGCCTGGCCCCCATAAACCGGAAGGACACACAAGAATAGTAAATGCATAGTCACTAGTGTCTCGAAGCTGTATCAGTATCCAGTAACCATAATAACCAACAAGAGTGCACCGGGCTTGAACCGGCACCAATGGGTAATAACAAGAGGCCAGACACCGGAGTTGAACCGAAAGTAGTGGGTAATAACAATAGGCCACATATATATCATATCTGCAAGACTCGAATCGAAACTCAGAGAACAATAGTACCATAATCACGGTACCCAGTAGCAGAGCTCATAGTGTACCTCAATCCGGGGCTGGACTCGAACCGAAACACCCAATAGTCAATAACCAAAATCATCATACCTGAATTGGTAACCGGACTCAAACCGAAACTCATCATAGACAGTAACCAGAACAGAATGAAATGTCATATCATATCAGATAATCGGGGAACGCTCTAGTCCCAAGTCAATACTAGTATATAAGTACAGAAGCTAACCCACAACATGCTACAAGTCAATCTCAGGGTCCTTCTAGGTCAACTGTCTACTATAAACAATATGTATATACAAGTATGGGTATACATTATAAGTCATAGAAAGGCGGGTCAACGTTCTAAGTCAAGCTAACCGATCCCGATCAAATACGGTGCTATCAGGGATGACCAAAGCTAAATGGGTCAACTGGGTATAATTGGGGTGACTCAATTCCATTACAACCCTAACAGTCATATAGGGCTTATCTAAGCCCAAAGATGTCAAAGTTCTGACAAGTTGACAAAAAGCGTAATGGGGCCCACTAACGGGTCCCGAAAACCAAGTCTAGAGATACCTGTCTAAGTCTGGACTAAGTCTGCCTAAGCCTGGAATAAGGTCAACAATAATATTCCCCAACTATAAATTAGCACAACAGTACTATCCGACCCCAAATAGGGCATCAGTGGTGTACCTCGAGGATAACGGGCCTGATATGTATCCGAATAGCCCTATCCGGCCTGGAAGGCCTAAATCACAGCAAACCACCACCACCAAGTTTATAATACCATCCCATAACACCATTACAATAGCATACATATATCACACATAAGCTCAATCTAAGTGTAAAGGAAGGTAAACCTAGCCTACCTGGACGTCGCCGAACGCCTGCTAAATAGGAGCCTTCCCCTTTCGAGAGGCCTCTGACTGCTGCCAATCTACCAAAATAATAAAATAAATGTCAAAACATGAATATTGATACCCATATTGCATTAGTTCGAAAAATGTCCGAACAGTCCACGTGGGGCACACTTGCGGTATCACAAAATCGAAACCGACACAGCGTCCCAAATTACCCCATGACCAATAGTCATAACTATCACCGCTCTATTTGAGCTCAAAATATAGCTCAAACATCAACACCAATCCCAAAATATACCATCGTAAACGAAAATTACCGTAAAAATAAGAAAACGTACCGTAGAAATGACGAGAACGAGTCCACGGACTCAAATATATAAACCCCTAGCCTCAAACCTCAATGGATTGACTCAATATTGAGCTTAAATAATCAATAATGGTGATAGGTAATAGGAAAAAGTGGACAAAATGTAAGAATATTACATTTTGTCCATCCACCGAATACACCTATATATATATCAACGTTGTAACTTTTCACTTGCCAAATGGCAGGTGACCATGATGATGTGCACCTCCTCACCTTCCACGTGGTGGTGGAGGTGGCACATCATGTAATTTTTTCATTCCATTATATATGTATTCGGGTATTGCATAGGTTCGTAGTAAAATAAATACAACTTTTTGCATGTACCATAATTAATAGAAAATTATTTCTAACAAAACCTCTATAAAATAAAAATATTATTTTAACATATTTAAATTCACTATCTCTGCTTAAATTATTAATAAATTATAAAACTATTATAAAATAGTATAGATATATCATAACTAAAGAATTTTTTATAAATTTTAAAAACATTTTCGAAAGATAATTAACTATGTCATTTTACCAAATTCAAATTTAATTTAATTTTTTACAACGTGCTTGGTCTAAATAATATTCTCAAATGAACTGCCCGAGAACCAAACTGTCAGTCCCATCAAGTCATAAATAACTTGGGGCAGTTATAGAAAAGCTCTAAACGCTGAGAACACACGAAAACGAGGGAAATAATCAAGAAGGTAATTACAATATCCACTACTAAAAGGACTTTCATCCTCGAAAGTCAAGAAGAAGCACATACCTGAAGACGTGAACAAGTAGGGATACTGGGCTAGCATGTCACGTTCAACCTCCCAAGTAGCCTCCTCAACCGGACGATGACGCCACTGTACCTTAATCACTGGAATGTCCCGGGAGCGTAACTGTCTGACATCTCTGGCTAAAATGGACACAGGCACCTCCACAAATGTTAACTTATCGTCTAACTGAGTGAGTCCCACCGAAGCATATGCGACTCATCCGAAATGTATTGTCGCAGCATAGAAAAATGAAACACTGGGTGGATAGCTGAAAATGCCGGAGTTATAGCTAGCACATAAGCCACCTCTCCAACTGTCTGCAAAATCTCAAAGGGTCCAATATATCTGGGGCTAAGCTTACCTGTCACGCCCCGAGTTCCAACAAGAAGGACTGGCACCCGAAGACGATGAGGCCCGAGAGAACCAATCTTTGCTCATGTCTAGTCATATGCATGTCACCCAATAAGAAGCACCATCATATGGAGATATAAAATGTCAATAGCGGAAGTCAGGGAAACATGTGTTATATACATATAAGAAACTAGGTCGATGGGGCCATCAAGTCAACATGGACATACATTCTTTTATTCATCTCACCACATCTGTCTATAAAGCCTATAACAGATGCATATACACAACCATCCTAAAGTCGGGATAAGTCCCCGCTCTATACGACATTACAATACCAAAACAAATGTACATATGAGACCCGAAAAGCCCCGAACCAACTGGAGCTCACCAAAGATCGGAAAAAGATCCGCAACCTACTGTGGAGGTCTACTAGCACCTGTGCCTGCAGAAAGTAAGGTAAGTCCCCCAAGGGACGTTAGTACGAAGAATGTACTGAGTATGTAGTGCTCATATGAAACTGAATATTACATAAATACTGCAATGAACTTAAATACAAATGAATAACCAATATGGACAAGTCACCATTCTGTACTTTGGAAACCATGTGTATTGCTTTCATTATTTGCTTTGCTTCTTTATTTTATGCTTGTTCATCGTCACTTGTGTCACTATGTACCCGGGCCCCGACTGATCAGTGGGTATTTACATAACATAACGTTATGTTGGGATTGGCTCGAGCTAGGTTATTACCTCTAGAGCTACCCTCTGTCACGATCGGTCTGAGCAAGGCTTATACCTCTAGGACTGCCCCCTGATCCAATAATCTCGGGATCGGCTTGAGCTAGGTATTTCGCCCCCAAAGCTACCACCCATACTCAATCATTAACCACATATATGCATTACTTCATTCTTTACCTTTGAGATTTGTACAATGATAGTCATAATATGACTGGAAACATAACATTATTGGAACCATTGGAACAATAATCAATGAATAAGAGACATATGTATAAATACTTTTGGAAAACAACATTATTGGGCCTTTGGGACATTAGTCAATTACCATGAGACATGTGAATCACAATTGATCAATGAGTAGGAAATATGTGATAATAACAATTGGTAACCGTATATAGGATACCTTAGGATATTTCGGAATGAACTAGTACAACATCAATGTGAATACTAGGAGCTGCAGAAGGATACGGAAAGGGTAACCTTACATACCTTGTATTCTCAATTGAATATACAATCTTAAATGTGCATACAATAGTCCCGCTCCTTCCTTATGTTTCACTCTACATCACAAGTACATAACGGAGTTTACATTAGCCACCAACTACCTTACAAATGCATATGACGACAATGAGTTACATGTTTGCCTTTAAAATGTCATTTCCTTCTTTACAATACCATTTACGGCATTGTTATACCAACATTACCCCAATCATGCCACACATTGACCACAACATCACATACCAATAGCATTTCACAACAAACTTTCTCCTTTACACTTTCTCATGAACATCATATCACAATTAATCCATCAAGTCACCTCAATACACCTCCTAACAACATATCGGCCAAAATCCTATAATTTACATTTATAGAAAAATATCAAGTTTAGAAACATAATCACGCCATACATGTTGATATTTCCTCCATGCTATGCACTTTTATCAAAACCACAAGTCACCTTTCAAGTTTAAATCCCATGGATAACACATCTTTTAGCAAAAAGCAAAAATGTATTATTTACACTTTTAGACATAACCACCATGATCTACATACTCTCCCATGCATATAATATATTAATCCATAAGAATAATCACTTACCCAAACTTGAAAATGAGTGATCTTGTCCCAAGAAGTGCCTTAGGGTTTGAGAAAATTTTTTGAGAAAATATCTAAGAGGCATGAGAGTTCCAATGAATTAAAAATATGATTTTGGGGCCTTTATATAGTGCTCAAGTCATCCTTAGCCATTTCCTTGCATTAAATGCAATATTGGCTTGGTCAAAGTGGAAGAATGGGTCATTTACCCCATTGGGCCTTGCATTTTGGTCTCTCTTTGGGCTTTAAATTGAGCCCAATAACCCATGTCATCTTAACCCACCAAATGTAATGTATAATCCACCATATATCTCATGTTCAAATAATTCTATAAATTTCTCGATAATATTCCTTTACGAGATTTCCGTTCATAGCCTCAAACGCAAAACTAGAAATTCTAGTCGCTCATGGCTTACTTGAACATAATTTGTTAAAACACTTGTGACAAAGAATTAACCCCAACTCGGATGCTAAACGTGCTTAATAATAATCCTACTATGATGGAGTAATGATACCATGACTTAAAAGTCTTATTTACATCATAATAGTCGAAGAAAATTTTTGGTAAAAACCACCCCGGTACGCCGCTTGGCGCACCCCTTTGCTGCCTGTGGCACAAAAAAAAAAGCCCAGAGTAGCCTGGAATGCTACCTGGCACACCCCCAGGGCTGCCTGTGCTAAAAACATTTCTGCCAGAAGCGGCCGGCACGCCCCTGGGAGCGTCCCACACCCAAAATGTGATTTTTTTCCATTCTTCAACCTTTCTTTGCGGATTTGGTTAGATCCTTCAAGTTCAAGTCTTTTTATTACCTCCTAACCTTAATATCCATTGCTTGGAAGTCTTCCAAGCCTCATTTTTCACCCCACAATGCTCCACGAAGTCACAAACACCTCCGACAAAGGGCTAATCATATGTACTAGACCCAATATCAAATTTTTCCTCAATGAAACTACAAAATTCATACTTATGGATCTCGACAACTAAGTAAACATTGTTTAAAGTCATCAAGTAGGGTTGGAAAGGTACGGGGTGTTACATTACCCTTCCTACCAAACCGCATCACGCCCTTCATGGGCGATACTCGTAAGAAGACCCTATCACCCACCCTAAATTTCAACTCACGACGTCTACGGTCAACATAACTCCTCTGTCTGCTCTGAGTTGTACGCAACCTATCTTGAATCACTCAAACTCGGTCCAAAGATTCTCGGACCAAATCTGTGCCACGAGGACTGACTTGTAAAGTTTGGAACCAGCCAACTGGAGATCGACACCGTCTGCCATATAAAGCCTCAAACGGAGCCATTTGAATTCTAGAATGAAAGCTATTAATATACGCGAACTCTGCTAAAGGCAAAAACTGATCCCACTGACCCCCAAAGTCTAACACACAAGCGCAGAGCATATCCTCTAATACCTGAATCATTCGCTCTGACTGTCCGTCGGTTTGAGGATGAAATGCAGTGCTGAGGTATACCTGGGTACCCAACTCTTCCTAGAAAGTCTGCCAGAAACTGGAGGTAAATTGAGACCCTCGATCTGAGATAATAGATATTGGCACTCCATGTAGGCGAACTACCTCCTGAATATATACACGAGCTAATCTTTCAGCACTATAGGAGGCTCGAACAGGGATAAAGTGCGCGGACTTAGTCAACCGATCCACGATGAACCAAATACTATTAAAACAACGGGAGATGCGAGGTAATCCCACAATGAAATCCATAGTGACTCACTTCCATTTCCATTCGGGAATGGGCAACTGCTGAAGTAATCCACTAGGTCTCTGGTGCTCGGCTTTTACCTGCTGACAACAGAGGCATCGAGCTACAAACCCTACTATATCTCTCCGCATACTGCTCTACCAATAGTGCTGCATCATATCTCGATACATCTTAGCTATCCTAGGGTGAATAGAATACCTGGAGTTGTGCGCCTCGTGCAAAATCAACTTGAGATCCCTTGAGACCCATGATGTTGCTTATACGACTTATCATTTGACTGGCGTGGCTAAGTAGTGGTGGCGGTTTCTTACTAGTTTTATACCATTGGGTTCGCCTGCTATGTCTTAGACCCAATTTTCTGAAGCTTTTCTAGAGAGGTTCGTGCCTTACAATTTAAGGGATCAAATGAGAGATGGGTTTGATCACCTGGAGTAGGGCTCCACGACTATTAGTGAGTATGATGCATATTTTCCTGCACTTTCTAGTTATGCACTTTTAGTATCTCCACTAAGTAAGAGAGGATTAGGAAGCTTGTCAAGGGTTTGGAAAACTTTTACCAATTAGCTACAACTCAGATGGTTATGTAAGGGGCTTCTTTCCAGAGTATATTTGAGCATACCAATATACTTGAGTCGATTCGTCCGGTTACCCAGGGTGGTAGCGGTATTAAAAAGATCCGTCGACACAGTGAGTTCAGTGGACATGCATCCTAAGGTAGGGATTTCTCCAGTAGAGGTGCTCATAGTTATCATGGTAGACCAATTCAGGAAGCCTTACAGAGTTCGGGTAGTAGGTCTTTAATTTTTGTGGCTCCAGGTAGCCAGGGGTTAGGTTATGCCGGTAGAGGCTCCAGTTTTAGTTCTTCAAGGTAGGGAGGTCATTCTGGCTCTTATAGGCCTTCTTAGTATGAGGCGAGTAGCAGAGGATGTTATGTTTGTAATAAGCTTGGTCATATTGTGAGGGGCTATTCTCAATGTGCATTGGGTCCTGCCCAGTAGGGTTCTCAGCTTCATCTTTGCCCTACTACTATATCAACAGTTAGATGTGGTTTACAGAATGGCAGGAGTCGTACTAGAGGTGCTCGAGGTGTAGCTCAGGGAGATCGTGGTGGTGGATGTGTGATTGATCAGTCTGGGAGTAGACACGATTAGTGTTATGCTATACTTAGGAGACTTAAGGAAGAGGCCTCTAAAGCAGTTATCACAGGTATTATCCCAGTTTGGCATTTTTCTGCTTCTGTATATATTTGATCCTGGGTCTATATTCTCCTATGTGTCTACATATTTTGCTACTTTTTTTGATGCTACATGTGAGTCTCTTGCTGTGTCTATTTGTGTTTCAACATTTGTAGGAGATTTTTTAGTGGTGGATCGGGTGTACCGATATTGTGTAGTGACCTTTGTAGGACGTGAGACCTGAGTAGATTTGATTATCCTAGATATGGTTGATTTTGATGTTATCTTTGGTAAGGATTGATTATCTCTTTATTATGTGATTTTCGATTGTTTTGCCAAAACCATGATGTTAGCTACTTTGAGTGTGCCAAGGTTATCATGGAAGGGTATGTCTAATTCAGGTCTGAAGGAATTTATATCTTTTGTACTTGCTCATCGCATTGCAGAAAATGGGTGTCTTTCTTATTTGGCCTATGTTTGTGGTACTAGTGTTGCTTTACCGCCTCCTTTGGATTTTGTTCAGGTTGTTAGCAAGTTCAAGGATGTGTTCCCTACGAATTTGCCTGGTATGGCTCCAGAAAAAGATATTTATTTAGCTATTGATGTTGAGTTGGGCACCAAGTCCATTTCAATTCCTTCTTATAGGATTGCCCCGGCTAAGTTAAAGAAATTGAAGAAGCAATTGCAAGATATATTGGCTAAGTTGAAGGATGGATCTATGCGCATGTGTATTGACTATCAGTAATTGAATAAGGTGATGGTCAAGAACAAGTATCCTCTTCCTCTTATTAATGATCTATTTGACCAGCTTCAGGGTGCTTCGGTGTTTTCTAAGATTGACGTGAGATTTGGATACCATCAGTTGAGTATTAGAGCTTTGGATGTTTTGAAGATAGCTTTTCAGACTCAATATGGTCATTATGAGTTTTTAGTCTTGTCTTTTGGGCTGACCAATACCCCTGCAACATTCACGGAGTTGATGAATCGAGTATTTTGACCATATCTTTATTTTTTTTATGATTGTATTTATAGATGATATATTGTTTTATTCCACAAATTAGGCAGATCATGTGAGACACTTGAGGGTTGTACTTTAGTGATTGCGAGATGAGAAGTTATATGCCAAGTTCTCCAAGTACGAGTTTCTGTTGGACTCTATTTCTTTCTTGGGTCATGTAGTGACCAAGGATGGCATTATGGTCGATCCAGCCAAGGTAGCAACAGTTCATGATTGGCCTAGACCTATTTGTCCCACCAAGATTTGGAGTTTTATTAGGCTAGCAGGGTATTATAGATGCTTTGTGTAAGGTTTTTCTTCTATACTTTTTTGACTAAGTTGATTCCAAAAAAGATTGTATTTCAAAGGTCGGATGCTTGTGAGGAGAGCTTTCAAAACCTCAAGGAGTTTTTTGACTTAGGCCTCTATCTTGACCTTGCCCAAGGAGGGTGTAGGTTTTACCACATTTTGTGATGCTTCTAGAGTTGGTTTGGGCGGTGTATTGATGCAGAAGGGTAAGGTAATTTCTTATACTTCTCGATAGTTGAAGCCTCATGAGAAAAATTGGCCTACCCATGGTTTGGAGTTATTCGATATTGACTTTTTGTTGAAGTTGTAGTGATATTACTTGTATGGGGTCCATTGTGACATTTTCTACGATCATCATAGCGTTCAGTACTTCTTCACTCAGCAAAATCTTAATATGATACAACGACATTGGCTGGATTTGGTTAAGGACTACCATCTCACTATTTTTTATTACCCAGGCAAGGCTAATGTGGTTGCGGATGCCTTGAGCTGGAAGGTGGTGAGTATAGGGAGTTTAGCTCATCGTTTGAACAAGGAACAACCTTTGGCCTTAGAGGTTCAGTCTTTAGCTAACCAGTTTGTTAGGCTTGATATTTTGACACATTGGCATGCATTAGCCTTTATTGAGGCTAGGTCTTCTTTGATGGAGCAAATTCAAGTTCATCAATTTGATGATGATAGATTGAGGGTGATTCATGATAGGGTGTTGAGTGGTGAGGCAAGGTGGTATCTCTTGATTTAGATGGTGTTTTGAGGATTAGTGACTGAGTTTGTAGATGGGTTAGACTTATCCTGGAGGAGGCTCATTATTTTGGATATTCCATTCACCAAGGAGCAACTAAGATATATTATGACCTAAAGCAGCATTATTAATGGAGTGGTATGAAGAAGGATATTGTAGAATTTGTGGCTAAGTGTTTTAATTTCTAATAGGTGAAGTATGATCATCAGCGACCGAGTGGTACGATGTAGAAGATGCCCATTCCCGAAAAGAAGTAGGAGTGGATCACCATGGATTTCATAGCTGGCCTACCCCCAAGCATGGGGAAGTTTGACTCTGTTTGGGTGATTGTGGATTGCTTCACCAAATCAGCACATTTTATACCTGTGAAGGTAAATTATAATGTGGATAAGTTGGCCAAGATCAACATTAGAGAGATTGTTTGTTTTCATGGTGTCCCTACATCCATTGTTTCTGATAGAGGTACTCAGTTTACATCGGGTTTTTGGAGTACTATATAGAGTAAGTTGGGTACTCAGCTTAATTTGAGCACAACCTTTCATCCTCAGACCAATGATCAGTCTAAGAGGACCATTCAGGTATTGGAGGACAAGGTCTGAGCTTGTGTCATGGACTTTTGTGGCCTTTGGGACTTGTACTTGTCCTTAGCAGAGTTCGTCTACAAAAATAGTTACCATTCCAATATTCAGATGGCGCCTTTTGTAGCTTTGTATGGGCAGAGGTATAGATCCCATGTGAGATAGTTTAACTTATTTGAGGCAAGGTCTTGGGTCACATATTTGTTGAGGGACTCGATGGATAGAGTGAGACTAATTTAGTAGAGACTGGTGGCTGCCCTGAGTAGGCAGAAGAGTTATATATATATATATATATATATATATATATTTCATGTGTAGTTGTTACTTTTGACTATATATTGTAGAATTTTTAGTGGAGGCGGTGTGAGCTATCGTTTGGGAACTTTTCTGTTTGCAGGTGGAACGTGCCTATAGTATCTTTTACTTGTTTAGTTTCCTAATTTGCTCAGTCGGCCTATGATACCTACTGAGTACAAGTGGACCATACTCACTCCTACTTCTGTGGCCTTTCGGTGCAGATCCCAGTTCGTTTGTGACCTACAGTGGCTAATCTTGTGTCGAGGTAGCTGGATTTTAGAGGTACTGGTGTGTTCCAGAGTTCGGGGCTGATTTTTGACCTCCTCTTATTTTATCATGTCTTCAATTATGTTTGAAGATAGACTCTAGTATTAAATGCTCTTTCCACTTATGACACCAGATTTTGGGGATTGATGCATTTCTTTTGGATATTTTTGTTATTTGCTTATTATGATTTAACTTCATTCTAGAAGTCTTGTATTTATTTCATTTCTATCTTATTTTAATTTTTTCTTCCTTTCGTGGGGTTTTCAGCTTACCTACCAAGACTGGGTCGAGGTTGGTGCCACCATGACCTCAAATTTTGGGTCGTGACATTAGTGCATAAAATCATCGATGAACTCTCGAAAATGGTCATGTAAACATAGTCAAGCTTTAAAAATAGTTCGACGGTATTTAATGCCCTCTCCTCTTGTCCGATCCTCGTTGCTATTCTGCATCTTTAGTACCCATAAATATGAATGATAGATTGAGAACAAATAAAAAAATAAAGATGCTTTTTCAAAAGAAATGTCTCCCATGTAATCAAGTTATGTCTCACTTGTTTCACCTAGAAATGATGTCTCCCATATAAAAGAGAACTTTGTTTGGTAGCCTCAAAGGAGTTTGTATTAGATATTCGGGTAACAACAAAATTATCACACGGATGACATTCCTTCAATTTAGCAGTGTTTACTTGCCATCAAACTAAATGAATAAGCATTTTCTTCGGTAAGCAAAAGATTACAAACATGGCATTCTCAAAAATAACTTTGGACATTTTACTCCTTTAGTGTAGCACATTATATTCTTTTGCACTTTACCTCCTTGAACCTTATAACTCAAAAGTAATACGCTCAACCACACACAAAAAAAACAAGCAAACACTTGGCATATGGCCATAAAATGACAAAATAAAAATTAAGAAAAGTGTATTAGAGCACATAGTTTTTGCATCAAAAAAACAAACAAACCGCCCAACAATCAACAACCATGTAAACTGTTTGAAATAAAGAAAGCATGTTTCACATGTTTTGTATAACACATGTTCTCACAGCTCATACAATCTCCATTCTATAAATTTCGATCAATCCTTTTCTTTATTTAGTTAACTTCTTTAAAATTCTTTAGAAAAGAAAAAAAATTCACAATCACATCTGGTTCACACAATAAATATTTAAGCATTTAATAGGAAGTTTCATCACCCGCTAAAAAGTCAGATCTATAAATTCACTTAAATTACAATAAAACTATTCATAACTTTAAAAATATTATGAATTAATACTAAGAGCGGTAAAAACTGAACTGATAGAGTTCAAATTATGGATCAACCACTGCCAATTATGGATTTGGCTCTACCAATTATCTCGGTAATAGAAAAGCAATCAAATCAATCAATTTTAGTATATTACAAAAAAACTAATAGTAAAATTTTTAAATACAGATATATAATAACAACAAAGATGTACAAATTATTTACATGTATAGAAAACCAAATAAAGACTTAACTAGGATTTACAGTAAGATTTTAACATGGAAGATGTTACCCCAAAGAGATTCTTACTATGATGCATATTGTAAGTCATATTCAAGTACATCCTTAAAAATATTCATCACCTCAAAGAATTTTTTTAGGTTAACATCCTCCATGTTAATTTCATAAGAATATAACTTTACTTTAATTCTATAAAAAAAATTAACCTACAAGTAAAGCTTTAACAAAAAAGTGACGATACTAGATCGAGGCTCATGAAGGCCATTAATATACCAAATAAAAGGAATATGGTGGCTAAGTGAAATATACGGTTCTGAGGGATAAAAGGATGGAGAGTGGAACTTTTATAGACAAGAAAAGACCTTGCATTTTTTAAGAATTTTTAAATTTACCTCTCAAAACTATATATTTGTTAGTTAACCCTTCTTCACTTTTGACTAAAATCATATATATCTTTAAGTTTAGCATTAAGTGTTAGTTTGGTACTTCAACTTATTAATGATTATTTAAATATCTTTACCTAATAAATAAGTGTCTCATTACATTTTATAGTGTATTTATTATCATCTTATTAAGTGTTATAATTCAGTAATCTTCAAGTTTAAATTTCTCACCATCATTTTTGTGACTAATCAGAAAATAACTTCATTTTAACAACTCTCTCAAACGATAAAAACTAATATGTATCAAATATTTGCATGTATCCAATGAATATAGAGTGTGTCTTTCAGTATAACTTAGTAAATTTTACATATTCCTACTTAAATTTTAGTTATCTTAAATTAAAAGATAGGTATTTTGATACATCGCTACTAACCTCCTTAGAGCCCCAAGATTATTTTTTTTGCTACCACAAAAAAAATCTTCACTTAAGGAACAACTCACCAAAAAAAAAAAAACTAATTAGGAGTAGAGGATAGATGGAAATAATTTTTGCTTATTTTCCTATTTGGGGGATAAATATCAAGACACATTATAAACAGACGTAACTAAATTACAAATGGACTATTACAATTAAGGTTGGCCAGTAGGCTGGGACGTCCTGTTCGTACCCCAACCCATAGTTGGGTGGGCTTCTACCTCCATCCCTTTATTTTAAACCATATATACTTGAAGAATTTAATATTTTTTGATAAATATATATATTTGTTTAGTAGAGAAAGGAATTCTCAATTATTTGTGTAGTAGATAAAAGAGGTTTTACTGGTTAGGTACTAGGTCAAATAGGTGGATTTTGGTTAAAAACTAGTTATGTTTAACCTTTTTTTTAAGCTTAAAATCAAGTGCTATGCCATTAATAATATTCGAATATATTACTTTCCATCTTTGTAACTTTTTGAATGAAATAATAAGAAATAATTAATTTTTTTAATTCAAAAAAAAGAAAAGTAATCTTTTGAGTGAAATAGCAATCATTAGTTGACTTTCCTAAAATAAAAGGAAAAAAAGATATTATTTTGTTATCAAGCATGCTATAAGATTTATTACTAATATTATCATATTTTTTAAGAAGTCAAAATGCTTGTAATCTTATCGGTCTTTGAACAATGGTCAACTAATCTAAGAATTTGTATTGCTTAAGTTTCTTCAGATTGGGCTGAGAAGTTAACCATTCATGTAAAACATGCTATGGGTTAGAGAATGCGACGTGGAAATTATATGTCGTGATTATTATAATTATTGTGTTGCCCATGTGGGAGCTTATATGCATATTGTTTTTGACTTGAGAGATTATATTTAGCGTGATTCCTGTGTGGGGGTTTTATTTGATATTATAGGCTTTATTTGTGCATTAAATACCACAATTATTATTATGATGCCCGTGGCGGGGGGGGGGGGGGGCTTGAATAGATATTATAGGGCTTATTTGAGCATATGTTCCTCTATCATTATAGTGATGCCCGAGTGAGGGGTTTGAAATGATATTATTGATGTCTTACAAAACTATTTATTCCAGTAGTACCATGCGAGGGCTTATATCATGAATTATTGACATATTGAGTTGATTCTGAGCACATTTATACCTGTATTGAATTGATTATTATCTTCATACTGATTGGTTGTGAGCATTACATCCTCATTTCACCCATACATATTCATGAGATATTGGTACCACTGAGAAATACTGATTTTTGAAAGAAAATAAAACTCTGTATAAAACCCTTGATCGAGGAATGTGTCGGTAAAGTGATTGAGATTTGTGAAAGTATATGGGTTGTGAACCCTTCATGGGTTCTATCTTGAAGTGCTGAGGCTGGGAAGGTGTATACGAAAAGTTATGTGATGGCTTAGATCATCATTATTCCACCATCATTGCATTGCATTGCATCATTGTATTTCCTTATGTGTTTGTTGCAATGTACTTAGTTTTCCTTATAATTTTGTGTGTAGTTATTCTTATTCAGATATTATATATATTGTAGAAATTGTTAGCAGATATCTTGTGAGCTGCCGTTTGGGAACTTTTCTGTATGCAGGTGGAAGCATTCTTATAGAATTCTTTACTTGTTTATTTTTCTACTTTGCTCAGTCTGCCTATGATACCTACTGAGTACAAGTGGAACATACTCATTCCAACTTCTGTATCCTTTCAAAGAAGATCCCAGTATGAGTGTGATCTCCGGTGTCTGACTGGTTCAGTGAGAGGTTTAAATTTCATGGTACTTGTGAGCTCCAGCCTTTGGGGCAGATTTTTGGACATTATCCTTTCCTACTTGTCTTTATTTACTTTCATGGACAAGCTTATGTATCATTCAGTTTTTGAATTTTTATTAGATGCTCTTCACATTTGTGACACCACGTTTTGGTGTTTTATGTATTTTCTTTTGGATATTTATGTTTTGCATATTATGTCCTGACTTCTTTCTAGTAGTCTTGTATTGCATTATTATTCTATATTACGATTTTACGTTTCTTTGGTCGGTTTCAGCTTACCTACCAAGATTGGGCCGAGGTAGGTACCATCATGACCTCCACTTTTAGGTAGTGACAATAATAGTATTGTTTAAGTGTTGTGTCAGTTAGAAGTAGCTTAAGACTACTTATGAAATGATTAGATAAACGTAACTTGGTATGATACACTTGATGATAATTAGAGGGTTATAAGCCTACCCGTGTTGAGATTTAACTTAGCTAGAGGTGATTATTGTCACGACCCGATATCTCAAGTCATGATGACACTTACTTTAGCCCACCAATAGGTAAGTCAAATCATAACTCGGAACGTCAAGTAATGGGCCAAACGGTGGAAGATAAAAGAATACAGATTATAAACATCAGTAGAAGTACTAAGCAGATAGATATGATCGTACAGAACAATATAGGAATAGGAGTAAAAGTACAAAAGAGTATCCCCATGACCTAGTAAAGTCGGTAAAAGATCCAAAAGTATCAAATATACATGTACTCTCGAAATATACAAAAGACTATCAAAAAACAATAGTAGTAGAAAGGATCAACTCCGAGCTCTTAAAGATCACCCTATCTCAAAAGCAGCAGCAAGCTTGAGGATAACGTCAACGGCTGTGGTTCATACTCGAATCTACATCAGGGAAAAGATACAGAAGTGTAGTAGGAGTACCAAAATCAATGGGTACTCAGTAAGCATCATAGACCGATCGAGCTAAATTACAATAAAAGTATAATAAAATGCGAGAATGTAAGCTTAAGTCAGAAGTAAGGGCATGACAAAAATATTACTCTAAACTGGCCGAAATACGATACATATGCAGAATAAGTAACTCGAAAGTAAATATAGTCTAACTACAACCTAACTAGGCTCCCATAATCCCAGAAGATACAAACAAGGAAGGAATAACCCATTCGAGCACCCATAAGCCCGGCGGATACAAACAAAGAGTATTCTAATACAAAGATAAAATTACCAACAATAACAAGTTTAAGTGAGCCAACGAGTAAAACGTACCTGAAATTGCTCCCATATCAAAATTCTGAATCATACTGGCCATTACCGAAATTCCAAGTCCTAATAAGTATCCAAATATATCATAAATGTTGGCCTTGAATCGAGACTAGAGAATAGTGACATAATAGCCAATATACCACGTATGAATCATAATTGCCGGATTTGAACCAAAACTAGCAAATATGTTAAAAGTAGTGACATTCCAAGGTTATAATTCCCCTCAAATCCAATTAGTTCCAACTTCCCAATTTGAGTGGTCCAATCTAAAAACGATGTGGATTTAGTTACTAAATTTAGGGTCAAAGTTTTAAAGGTCAAACATAGTTCTACCAGAAGTATCAAAGCTTACCAAAGCTCAATAAATCGGCTAAGTCATTCAAATTCTTAAGTTAAGTCTAAGGTGATGAATAAAGTTCTATTAGGTTTACAAGGAGCTAACTTATGCAATTGACCTAAAAGAGGGGCTGGTGGGGCCCGCTTCTAGTCCCGAACACCAATACTAAGGCAAGCCCCTGCCCAAACCTAGTCTAAGGCTTTTCAATTCCAATCCATGGCACTAATTTTAACTAAGACTAGTTCTAAGGTGTCAACATAACCCAAAGTGAGGGAGGGTGGGACCGAAGTCTACCAAAAAGGCCCCTAATCAGGTAACTTAATCAATAAAGGTTAAATCATCAACAAAATAGTAAATACCCACCCAACTAGAATAATGTTTCACCAATACCATAATAAAGCTCAGTCTAAAATTAAAGTAAGCCTAGCCTACCTGTATGCTGCTGAAAGCTGGCCAAGTCCTCTACCCCGGAGCCTTTCCCTTCCGATAATCCTACGAACGCTGCTATGCTATCAAAATAAGAATATATGAATTAAGATGAGAACATCGATACCCACATTGCGTATAAATGCTTTGGGTAAAAAATTGAACTAAAAATCCCTTATGGGGCTCGCTAATGGAATCCCAAAATCGAAACTGTCAACATGTATCTAAAAGCTCAAGGATCATTTACCCTTAAAATTTGGATGAAAACAGAGCACAAATAAGACTCAAATCAGCCCCAACAGTATTCTAGGGATTTAAAGTTGACCAGAAAATTAAGGTAGGAATTAAATGGAAACTTACAGAATTAAAGACAAGGAAATGACCACAATAATGTCTCCAACTCGCACCCAACACCCAAAAATCAATCTCCCATGAATTCCAAAGCTCCCTGGGGTTTTAAGATATTTGGACTTGTAATAAATAGAACAAAATAGGTGAAACAACATTAAATATACCTAGGGCTCCTTCTTTGTGAACGCGGGACCCCTACCGTCAACACGAACCTCGACTCTAACTGGCCTTCGTGAACGCAGCCAGTCCATTCAAACATGAAGAAGAAGCTCGGACCGATAGGCTAATTGACCCTTCGTGAATACAAAGGATGGCTCATAAATTATTAGGCCAGGAATCCTTGACCCTCGTGAATGTGGCCAAGCCTCGCGGACGTGAAGTCTATTTTAGACCTGCACTAGATGCTTCAGCACCAGCAAACTTGGCTAAGTGCCAAGTTTTCAATTGGACCCTTGGGATTTGTTCAGAATCTGGTAAATGCAAATGAACTATGCTACTTTTCCAAATTCAGCATTTCAAACTCAATGGCGCCATCAAAATTTCTATTCGAGGTTATTACGATCAAAAGTGGGTCCCACACCCAAAGGGTCATTTTAACCAAAATCCACCCAATAGCCCAAAATGAGTTCGGAAGTCTCAGGACCTAAACTAAGGGTCCCCCTAACCTAAAATCGACATTTTGGAGCTAATAAAACTGTAAGAATTCACATCCAAGGACGTTTACCTTAAGTTTAGGCCCGATACCCTTTTCTTAACAACAAAAGCTCCAAAACAAGGATTTGACTCTAAAAATAAAATGAGCTGCTCGGTGACTGAATTGTCACTCCAAGCAAGTCATAAATGACTTGGGGCAGCTATGGGAAAGCTCTAAATGTCGAAAAGGAACGGAAATGCAGGAAATGACTTGAGGGTCATTACAATATCCTTTACTAAAAGTACTTTCATTCGTGAAAGTAAAGGATCAATAAGTACCTGAAGGCTCAAACAAGTGGGGATACTAAACCCGCATCTCAGTCTCGATCTCCCATGTAACCTTATCAATTGGATAGTGCCTCCATTGAACCATAACCTCAGTAATATCTTTGGAACACAACCTTCTAACATATCAAGCTAATATAGAAACTAGCTCTTCTACAAAGGTCAACCTCTCATCCAACTAAACTGAGTCTCAATGAAGCACGTGCGACTCATCCAGAATATAGCTCCACCACATAGATACATGGAAAACTAGATGGACGGCTGAAAAGTCTGCGGTCAAGGCCAACTCATAAGCCACCTCTCCAACTGTCCAAAGTATATCAAATGGTCTGATATACCTTGGGCTGAGCTTTTCGCTCTTCCCGAACCTCGTCATGCCCTTCAAGGCGATACTCGAAGGAAAACTCAGTCACCAACTCCAAACTTTAATGCATGAAGCCTACGGTCATCATAACTCTTTTGCATGCTCTGAGCTGCCCATAGCCTATCCTAAATCACCTGGAATCTGTCCAAAGACTCATGAAGCAAGTCGATACCACGGGGTCTAACCTTAAAAGTATCAAACAAAATAATTAAAGATTGACAACGCCTACCATACAATACATCAAATGGTGTCATCTCAATTCTCGAATGGTAGCTATTATTAGAAACAAACTCTGGCATATAGTACCCCTGAAGGCAAACTATCTCTCATACATAGATACGAGCTAACCTTTCGACACAAAAGGAAATCTAAATAGGGATGAAATGAGATGATTTGGTCAACCAATCCACCATGACCCAAATATTGTCAGAACCACGAGAAGTGTAAGGCAAACCACTCACAAAGTCCATAGTAATACACTCCTAGTTCCACTCAGGAATGGGTAGTCTCTGAAGCAAAACACCAAGTCTCAGATTTTCAGCCTTTACCTACAGGCAACATAAATAATGAGCTACAAAGTCTGCTACATCATTTTTCAGACCACTCCACCCGTAGTCCTGTCTCAAATCTCTATACATTTTAGTTGTCCTAGGGTGTAGACTATCTGGAGCTATGAGCCTCCCGTAGTATCAACTACATCAAGTCTTGAACCCTTTAAACACAAATGCAATAGTCAAATCTCAAGATACCCTCAAAATCCAAGGTATCCCACCTAGACTCACCCCTCAGCAGCTGATCATAAATGCCACAAAGTGTACTATTCGCAAGCTGTCGGCCGTGAATCTACTCTATCAAGGTAGACCTAGCCTCAACACTAACAAGAATCAGCCTGGGGTCTGAAATATCTAGTCGAATCATCAAGTTGGCCAAGGATTGAATGTCCAAAGCCAACGGTCTCTCCTAAATTGAGATAAAGTCTAAGCTACCCATACTCACTGCCTTCTGGGTCAAGGCATCTGCTACCACATTCTCCTTGCCTAGATGGTATAGAATAGAGGTATCATACTGAAGACTATAATGATCAGTGAATATCTCACAGCGAACACCGTACAACTAATGCCTCCAAATCTTAAGTATGAAAACTACCACTGCCAACTCTAAGATTATGAATGGGGTAGTTGTACTCGTTCACCATCAATGGCCTTGATATATATGCAATAATTCAGTCATGCTGCATCAGAACACACCCAAAACCAATATCAAAAGCATCACATCAAACACTAAGTCCCTCACACTCAATTGGAAGAGTTAATATAAGAGCTGAAGTGAGCAAGTCCTTGAGCTTCAGAAAGCTTGACTTACAGTTAACGAAAAACTAAAATGGAACCTCCTTCTTAGTTAATCTAGCCATAGAAGCTGCAATAGTAGCAAATCTTTCCACGAATTGCCTGTAGTAGCCTGCCAAAGTAGCAAAACTGTGAACCCCAGTCGGAGATATAGGTTTATCCCAATCACAAATAGCATCAATCTTCACTTGATCCACTATAATTCCATCCTTAGACACTACGTGTCCAAGGAATACCATGAACTGTAACTAGAACTCACACTTTAAGAATGGCAAAAAGACTACGATTTCTCATAGTGGGTAACATAGTGCTCAAATATTGCTCGTGATCCTCCCATAGACAAGAATTCATCAGTGAAAATAATCACTAAGAAGTCCAAATAAGACCTAAAAATAAAATTCATTAATTCCATGAACGTTGATGGGGCATTGGTTAACTCAAAAAACATCACCAGGAACTCGCAATAACCATAGCGAGTCCTAAAAGATGTCTTAGGGATGCCCTCTTCTTGAATCCTTAACTGATGGTAAGCAGATCACAAATCAATCATAGAAAACACTACCGCACCCTGAAGCTTGTCAAATAAATCATTGATGCGAGGCATAATATACGTTTTCTTCATTATCACCTTATTTAGCTGCCTGTAGTCCATACACTACGCATAGAACCATTTTTTTTCTTCATAAACAGGACACGAGCACCCCAAGGCAGTACACTTGGCCTAATGAAACCCTTACTCAAAAGATCCTGAAGCTGAGAATTTAGTTCCTTAAGCTCGTCAGGATCCACACAATAAAGTTCCATAAAAATAGGTAGGGTGCCCGACTTTAGGTCAATAGCAAACTCAATATTACACTCAAGAGGAACGCTAGGTAGATCGGTATGGGAAACATATGTAAACTCATGAATAATATGAATAGAATCATGCAAAAGACTCTCCACACTAGCATCACGGACATAAGCAAGAAAAGATACACAACCCCTGGATACCAGTCTCCTAGACCAAACATAAGAAATGATCCTCATCGATATGTGGTTGAAAGAGCCTTTCCACACAACTGGGGGTATGCCTGGCAAAGCTAAGTTAACAGTCTTTGCAAAATAATCGATCGTATAATAGGGGGATAACCAGTCCATCCCTAGAATCACATCAAAATCCACCATATCTAGCACAATAAAGTTAGCCTGAGTATCATGCTCTCAAAGGGTCAGAACACATAATTTATAAACCTGATCCACTACTAAAGAATCACCCACGAGAGTAGCTACACGTAATGGCACAGATAAAGGCTCCCAAGAAAACTTTAATTGCGGTGCATAATAAGCATAAACATATGAATAGGTGTACCATAGATCAAATAAAGTAGTAGTTGGTTGATGGCACACTAAAATTATACCTGTAATAAAAACATAAGAACACTCTGTCTCTGGATTATCAGGTACAATATACAAATGAACCCATCCGCCTCCAGACTGGGTACCTAACCAACCACTTGTCCTACCTACTAGTGGATCTCCTCTATAACCCTAGATACCACCTCTGCGGCCTTGAGCACCACCCCTAGCTAGAGTCAACACTGATCTGATCGGCTGAATACTCTGTGTTGTACGCTCAATCATCCCACGTTAGGGACATTCTCTGGAGAAATGACCAATGACACTACAATCATTACGTGTTTTGGAACTTCACTCTTTGTAGAATATTTGGCTGACCCAGAATGGCCACCTCGGCCTGAAGACCCTGACTATGTACCCCTCGAAGACTACCACTTCTCTAGCCACTATAATTACTATAATCGGGTTGACCTCCATCAATAATATAAAGTGCTACTTGAATGGGTCTAGTAGCCTAACCATGGTGTTGACAAGACTGATGTTGAGGGTACCTACCCTGAAAACCTCTACCTCTAAATTGTGAGCCATTGTGGTTCCCACTATAACTGTCCTACTATCACTGCCTCTTATTTATGGCCCCTTAGGCCTCACAATGCATCTCCTCCATAGTCTAGGAATAATCCTAAATATCTACGAAAGACATGCCCTCAGTAACTAAACTTTGAGCAGCCATGCAAAGATAAAGTCTTAGTCCTCTAACAAAGCACCGAAATTTCTCATACTAGGTTGGTAGGATCATAGTAGCATACCTGTCCAACTAATGAAACCTTGCCTCAAACTCAACAATCTACATTGAACCCTACTCTAACCCTATAAATTGACCTTTTAGACGGTCGCGTAAGTTGTGAGGCATATACTTTTCCAAGAAAGCCTCAGAGAATTAAATCTATATCATAGGTAGAGATCTAGCTGAATTAGAATCAAAATAATCTCTCTACCACGTCTGGTTTCCCAATCAAATTGGAAGGTGGAATAATCCACACCATGCGTCTCAACTAGGCCCAAATTACAGAGCCTCTCCTTACAACAAGTCATAAACTCGAAAGCATACTTTTTAGAGCCCCTGCAAACTTAGGTAGAGTCAATCTCAGAAATTGACCCAACATATTCTACTCCTCAGCAGTCATAACTCACTTAGCTACTATAGTGTAATGACCCTCCAGGTTATTTTCCTTATTTTCATATGTCCTCAGCGTTTAGATCTTTCCTAGAACTGCCCCAAGTTATTTATGACTTGCTGGGACTGACAGTTCGATTTACAGGTAGTTTGTTTGAGATTTTATTAATACTGAGCGTATTGTGAAATATTTAAATTAAATTAGAATTTGGTAAAAAGATATAGTTAATTACCTTTTAAAAATGTTTTTATATTTATAAAATTCTTTAGTTATGATATATCTATATTACTCTACAATATCTTTGTAATCTATTAATGTTTTAAGCGGAGATAGTGAATCTAGATATGTTAAAATATTATTATTATTATATAATAGAGGTTCTATTCAAAATAATTTTCTATTAGTTATGATATATTCAAAAATTTATATTATTTTAATATGAACCTACACAATAACCGAGTTTATACATGGCATATACCCATAAAGGTGAGTCGATAGCAATTGGTGTGGTAATGAAACAACACCTCCACGTGGGAGTGTGTCAACAAGGCTGCCACATTCATTTAAATAGGTGTAACCACCCAATTCAAGTTAGTGGTTAATTTGATATATTTTATTCAATTGTAAGGAATCCATTAATAATAGTTGGCCCATATAATGTCTCTTATATTTACATAAACAATGATATCATTTTGTTGTTTCTCATAAAATGGTCAAAGTTATATTGCTTCTATAGAACATGTATAGCCATAAATGTTCATGTTATGTAAAAGGGAGTTTGCAAGTGTTTCAGTTGGTGTGGAACTTGACTACTGAACTCAAAATATATTATCTACATCAAGTTATTCAAGCTTGAGGATCGCATGGTTGATAGTATAGCGTCTTTATATCATAAGTTTTTCAGTCAATTTTATTTTAATGTCACATATTTGAATTTTTATTTGGCAGGGCTAATGTTGGTTCTGTTTTAGAGCTATTTTGATCTTGGACTTAGGTATATCTCTTGTGACTATTAGTCATTGAGCTATTTGGGACGCCGTGACAATTTTGGTTTTACAATTTCGTTAGCGTGCCCTATGCAGGATTTTTTGTCGTTTTTCGACCTGAGTATTATGGGTATCAATAGCCTTATTTTGATGTATAGTTTACTTTTTTGATAGAGTAGCAGCAATCTAAGGCCTCTCAGAAGGGGAAAACTTCTGTTTAGTGGCCTTCGGCAGGCATTAGGAGGCGTCTAGGTAGGCTAGGCTTACCTTATGTATAGACTGAGTTTATTTATAGTATTTGCATGCTATTATGCTATTGTTTAGGCTGGTAGTTGTAGATTGGCATTGGCTAGCTATGATTAGGCCTTTTGGGCAGGTTAGGGAACTATTTGGGTATGTTCTGGGCTCGTTATCCTCGTGGTGTGCCAAAGATGATATTTATAGGGTGGGTTAATATTGTACTACTATTAGTAGGGGGTTGGGGAGCCTTAGTATAAACTCAGATAGGTTTAGCCCAGACTTGATTTTGGGACATCATAATGGGCCTTGCTGCTCTTCACAGTCGGCATTGTTAACCTTAGATATTATTGGGCTTAGTTAAGCCCTGAGATACTTTTTAAGGATAACCTTTGGGTTAGTTTACCCTAGTTATGATCCTTTAACCTGTTTGGCCCTATCGACCCTAGATAACATAACACTTGACCTAGTATTTGGACCCTTCTTGCCATGATACACTTGAAACACCCGATTTGGTATGTATGTCGCCTAGTAGTAGGCGGTGGGTTAGATAATTTATTTATACCTCAGTTTTAGTCTGGGGACCACACGTCCTTTTTTACTTGTATTTGTGTGGATTCTGGCACTACGATGATTACTAGCTATTATGAGTTTCGGTTCAAGTCCGGCCACCGATACAGATATCACAGTTCTGGTTACTAATTTCTATGAGTTCTAGTTTAAGTCCGACCACTGATTCAGATATGATGGTTCTGGTTACTGATTATTATGAGTTTTGGTTCAATTTTGGCCACTAATTATTTTACTATCTGTGAGTTCTAGTATTGGTTACCATGGTTCTGATATTGTGGTTCCCAGAGTTTCTGTTCTAGTCTAGCATCGGGTTATGAGTACTGAGATATATCACATATGTGGCCTCTCATTATTGCCTACTGTGATAGGTTTGAATTCAGTGTCTGACCTCTTAATATTACGTATTAGTGCTGGTTCAAGCTCGATACACCCTCGGATGGTTACTATGGTTCCTGGATACTGGATAAGCTATAGGTTACTAAGGGTTCTGCATTTACTTTTCTTTTGTGTCCCACTGGCTTATGGGGGTACGATTGGGTTATTATTTTATTTAGTGTGCCTTCTGGTCTTATGGGGGCACAGTTAGGTTATGTTTGACTCGTCTATTTATTTCTACAATTACTTATTATTTCATTTCACCACTACTTATTTCCTTATCATAGTTGCACAACTTGGTAACTATTTATTTTCTGTCATTCTTACCCCGGACTTACTATGCACCCTTGCATTTTAGTTATGTTTACGCAATATTGAGCTCTGTCGGCCAATGATGCCTATTGAGTACCCGTTGCTCAGTTCTCATACTGCACATCTATATCTTTTTCCTTGACGCAGACCCGAACACCAGTCGATGGTAGTGATGTGACCCTCCTCCCTCAACACTGATCCAGAGTAGGGTGAGCTTGTTGTAGTCTGAGGCTGATCCTGCTTCATCTACTCCTTTATAGTCTTTTGTACTCAATACTGTTGTATATGTTATATAGATTGGGTTTCTATTTAGTACTTTGGTTGTGTTAGTTGTGGCTCTAGTATCGACCTTACCAGGTCTTGGGAGGGGTTTATTTATATACATTATCCTCTTCCTCTTCTATCTCAGCATGTATATATTGTACATTAGTTCTTGTGCATTCTATTTTCATCGATTATTATTGTTATACCTTCTTCATCTTACTTTCTTCTGGTTTCTGTCTCTTAACCCATTGCTTGTTACTCAGGGCTATGGCTTGTCTTGCCTATTGGTGGGTTACGGTAGGTGCCATCATGACTCTAAAAATCATGTAGTGACAACTTTGTATCAGATCCTAAGTTCACCGGTATTGTTGTTACAAGAGCCAAGTTTTAGTAGAGTCTCACAGATTGGTACAAAGACATCTGTATCCTATCTTTGGGAGGCTATAGTACATTTTTTAGGAAAAATATCATATTTTTGATTTATCTCTGTCCGTTGGGTCTGAGTTCGGTCTCTAAACTTTATTTGGGTCACTCTTTATCAGATGGCTAGGATGCGAGGAGCGATAGCCGGGGATCAGGACCCTGAGCCAGCTATTAGAACTCCAGCTAGGGGCATGTTATGAGTGTGTTGTTAGTCACTTCACTCGTGAGTTTTCCAGACTTGGGATGATTAAGCCTTCAATTCATACTGCACAACCGATCAGATCAGTACCGCCACCAGTTGAGGGTGTTACTCTGGATCATAGGGGTGGTCCCCAGGGTTTGAGAGGTGGTCCTTAGGGATGTAGGATAGGTTGTCAGGTAGGTACCCAGACCGGTAGCGGATAGGGCAATTCATATATTATATCGGGTAGGCCGGAGGCTGAGGCTTCAGATGTTGTGATCACAGGTACGATTTTCGTATGCCATCATCCAACTTCTTCTTTGATTGAAACTAGTTTCATATTTTCATATGTTTCTGCTTATTATACAACATGGTTGGGTTTGTGTTCGGAGTCCTTATATGTTCCATTACGTGTAGCTACCCCCGTGGATAGTTCTTTAGTAGTGGATCGGGTATATAGATCTTGTTTGGTAACTATTAAGAACTTTGATACTCAAGTTGATCTCATTGTGCTAGACATTGTAGATTTTTATTTGACTCTAGGCTTGGACTAGTTTTTTTCATATCATGTTCTTGGATTGCTTTTCCATGACTATTACCTTAGCCATGCCTAGCATACCCCCGATTGTGTGGCAGGGTTCTATTAGCCGCGCACCAACAGGGATTAGTTCTTACATTTGGGCTAGAAGACTAATATCGAAGGGGTTGTGAGACATTCATTGTTTATGTTCGAGATGTTAGTGCTGAGAGTCCTTCGCTTGACTTCGGTCATTTTGTTTGTGAGTTCCCGATTTGTTTCCCAACTGACCTACCTATCCTTCCTCCTGAGCGTGATATACAGTTTGTTGTTAACCTCGAGCTGGGCACCAGACCTAATTCTATGGCTCCTTATAGCATGGCTCTTGCCGAGCTGAAGTAGCTAAATAGTCAGCTTCAGGATCTTCTAGGTAAGGGTTCTATCAGACCAAACGTGATATGCAGACCCAATATCCCTAACAATTCGAGTCCCCAGGTACTTTCTTAGCCTTTACTTTCATGGATTAAAGTCCTTTTAGTAGTGGATGTTATAATGACCCTCCTGGTCATTTACCTCATTTTCATACCACCTCGGCGATTTGAGCTTTTCTATAATCACCCCAAGTTATTTATGACTTATTGGGGCTGACAATTCAATTTTCGGGTAGTTTGTTTGAAATTTTATTAATACCGATCATATTGTGAAATATTTAAATTAAATTAGAATTTAGTTAAAAGATATAGTTAATTACCTTTCAAAAATATTTTTGATATTTAAAAAATTCGTTAGTTATGATATATCTATATTACTTTTTAATAGCTTTCGTAATCTATTAATGTTTTAAGAGGAGATAGTGAATCTAGATAAAAAAAAGGGCAGCCCAGTGCACTAAAGCTCCCTTTATGCACAGGGTCCGGGGAAGAGGCCTACCACAAGGTTGTATTGTACGCAGCCTAACCTTACATTTCTGCTAAAGGCTGTTTCCAAGGCTTGAACCCGTGACCTCATGGTCACATGACAACAACTTTACCAGTTACTCCAAGGCTCCCTTCGAGAAAATGAATCTAGATATGTTAAAATATAATTATTATTATACAATAAAGGATTTATTCAAAATAATTTTTTATTAGTTATGATATATTCAAAAAGTTATATTTATTTTACCACAAACCTACCCAATAACCGATTGTATACATGGCATATACCCATAAGGTGAGTCAATAGCAATTTGTGTGGTAGTGACACAACACCTCCACATGGAAGTGTGTCAATAAGGCTGCCACATTCATTTAAATAGGTGTAACCAACCAATTCAAGTTAGTGGTTAATTTGATATATTTTCTTCAATTGTAAAGAATCCATTAATAATTGTTGGTCCATATAATGTCTCTTATATTTACATAAACAGTTATATCATTTTGATGTTTCTCATAAAATAGTCAAATTTATATTGCTTCTATAGCACACATATAGCCATAAATGTTCATGTTATGTAAAAGGGAGTTTGCAAGTGTTTCAGTTGGTGTGGAACTTGACTACTGAAATGAAAATAAATTATCCACATCAAGTTATTCAAGCTTGAGGAACGCGTGGTTGATAGTATAGCATCTTTATATCATAAGTTTTTTGGTAAATTTTAGCTTAAAGTCTCGTATTTGAATTGTTATTTGGTGGGGTTGATGTTGGTGTTGTTTTAGAGATATTTTAAGCTTGGACTTGGGTATATCTCTTGTGACTATTGGTCATTGAGCTATTTGGGATGCTGTGATGGTTTTGATTTTACGATTCAGTAAGTGGACCCCACTTGGGATTTTTTGTCATTTTTCGACTTGAGCAATGTGCGTATTAATAGCCTTTTTTGATGTATAGTTTACTATTTTGATAGTATGGCAGCAGTCTGAGGACTTTCGAAAGGGGAAGACTCCTGTTTAATAGGCTTCGATAGGCAATCGGTGGCGTCCAGGTAGGCTAGGCTTACCTTATACCTAGACTGAATTTATTTATAGTATTTGCATGTTATTGTGCTAGTGTTTGGGCTAGTAGTTATAGATTGGGGCTGGTTTGCTATGATTAGGCCTTTTGGGTCGGTTAGGGCCCTTTTCAAGTATTTGTTCCAGGCCCATTATTCTCATAGTGTGCTAAGGATGACCTTTATAGTGTTGGTTAATGTTGTACTACTATTTGTAGGGGGTTGGGGAACTTTATTCTAGACTCAGATGGGTTTAGCCCAGACTTATTTTCAGGACCCCATAGTGGGCCCCGTTGCTATTCACAGTTGGCATAGTTAACCTCAATTATTGGGCTTAGTTAAGACCTGAGATACTCTTTTAGAATAACCATTGGGTTGGTTTACCCTGGTTATGATCCCTTAACCCATTTGGCCCTATCGACCCCAAATAGTATAACACTTGATCAAGATTATTTGCCTTGACCTACTATTAGGACCCACCTTGCCATGATACATTTGAGACAATCGATTTGGTAGGTATGTCACCCAGTAGTAGGCTGTTAACCGTAGAGGACACAGGGATTGGCCTTGTAGTACATTATGGGTCATCTCATTTATTTATACCTCGGTTCCAGTCTGGGGCCAACACATCCCTGCTTACTTATGTGTGTGTGGATTCTGGCACTGTGGTGATTACTGGCTATTATGAGTTTCGATCAGAGTGAGACCAGTGATTCTGATATAACATTTCTGGTTACTGATTATTATGAGTTTTGATTCGAGTTCGGCCACTGATTCAGATATGATGGTTCTGGTTACTAATTATTATGAGTTTGACTCGAGTTTGGCCACTAATTATGGTATGATCTGAGAGTTATGGTATTGGGTACCATGGTTCTGATATTATGGTTCCCAGAATTTTGATTCGAGTCCAGCATTGGGTCATGAGTACTGAGATATATCGCATATGTGGCCTCTCGTTATTCCCCACCGTGATCGATTCAAATCCAATGCCTGGCCTCTTGTTATTACCTATTGGTGCCAGTTCAAGCCTGGTATACGCCTGGATGGTTACTATGGTTCCTGGATATTGGTTAAGCCACAAGTTACTGACGGTTCTACATTTACTTTTCTTATGTGTCCCACCGACTTATAGGGACACAATTGGTTTATAGTTTTCTTCAGTATGCCTTCTGGGCTTATGGGGCCTCAGTTAGGTTATGTTTGACTTGTTTGCTTATTTTTGCATTTAATTATTGTTTCGTATTGCCTCTACTTATTTCCTTATTGCATTTGCACATCTCGGTAGCTATTTATCTTCTGTCATTCTTACCCCAGACATAGCATGCACCCTCGCATTTTAGTTATGTTTATGCTATATTGAGCTCAGTTGTCTGATAATGCCTACTATGTACCCGTTGTCCGATACTCATACTTCACTTTGGCATATTTTTCCCTGATGCAGATCCGGGCACCAGTCGATAACAGTGACGTGACCCTCCTCCCTCAGCACTGATTCGGAGCAGGGTGAGCTTGTTGCCGTCCGAGGCTGATCCTGCTTCATTTACTCCTGTATAGTCTTTTGTACTCGAGACTATTGTATATGTTGTGCAAATTTGGTTTCTGTCTAGTACTCTGGCTGTGTTAGTTGTGTATCTAGTACCGAACTTACCAGGTCTGGGGAGGGGTTTATCTATATACATTGTCCTCTTTCTCTTCCGTCTCAGTATGTATATATTGTTCGTTAATTCTTGTGGGTTCTATTTTCATCTATTATTGTTGTTATGCCTCTTTCATCTCACTTACTTCTGGTTTTTGCCTCTAAGCCAATTACTTGCCGCTTCGGGCTATGGCTTGTCTTTCCTATTGGTGGGTTACGATAGGCGCCATCATGAATAAAAAAATCAGGTCGTGACATACCGGTTGTGGAACCACTGGTGCTGGGGAACTTCTACTCCTAGAGCCGTAGTTGCAGGCTGCACTCCTAAATTGGTACCACTCTTGTCTGCTGACTAATCCCCATATGACGATGCATCACCTACTAACCCTAATAACTAAATCAAAGCAGCTCTGAGCACTGAGGAAGAAATAAATCTCGGTGGGACCTGAGCTTTCCCCTGGCCCACTAGTGGTTAGGGTGGCTGAACCTTTGGAGCTACCTCTAGCTAGGGAGCAATAATAGGGTCTGATGAAGGCTCCCTAGCCTGACCTCTAGCTGGTGCTGCAGCTCTAACCTAGACCCAACCTCTGGGTCGACCTCGTCCTCTTACGGGTGCCCTAGCTGCAGGCTCGAGGTATCCGTCCCCAGCCATTGTAGCTTGTGTCCTAGCCATCTGCAAAAGAGTGAAAATATGAGAATTTAGAAACCAGTATAGACTCAATGCATGAAAATAAGCAAAGAAGGTGAGATTTTCCTAAAAATATCCTATAGCCTCCCGAAGATAGGATATGGACGTCATCATACCGATTTGCGGGACTCTACTTGAAACTTTTTATCGTACCACCAATACCAGTGAACCCAAGTTCTGATACCAATTTGTCATGACCCTATTTCTAAAGTTATGATGGCACCTACTTTAACCCAGCAGTAGGTAAGCAAAACCATAGCACGGAACGTCAAGTATGGGTCAAACAATAGAAGATAAAAGAATAAGGAATATCGACATGCAATAGATGTACTAAGTAGCGATATATATATATATATATGATCGTATTGAACATTAAATAAATAGGAGTAAAAGTACAAAAGAGTATCCCCATGACTTAGTAAAGTCGGTACAAAAGCCACTAAATTACAATAATACAGTACTAGACAGTGTCAAATATATATGTAGACTCATAATATACAAAAGATTATCCAAAAATAGAAGAAGGAGAGAGGATCAACTCTGGGCTCTGAAAGCTCACCCTATCTCTAAAGCAGCAACAAGCCTGAGGATAACCTCAACGGTGGTGTATCGTACCCGAATATGCATCAGTGAAAAGATGCAGAAGTGTAGTATGAGTACCAAAAACAACGGGTACTCAGTAATTATCATAGGCCGACCGAGATAAAATAAAATAAAAATATAATAAAATGCGAGAATGTAAGCTAAAGTCAGAAGTAATGGCATGACGAAAATATTACCACAAATCAGGTGAAATATGATATATATGCAGAATATGTAAATCAAAAGTAAATATTGTCTAAATGGGCCTCCATAAGCCTAGATGGAAAAAACAAGAAAGGAATAACCCATCCGACACCCCATAACCCCAACGGATACAAATAAAGAGAATTCTAACACAAAGATGAAATTACCAACAATAACAAGCTTAAGTTAGTCAGTGAGTAAAACTTACCTGAAACTTCTCCCATATCATAATTTCGAATCATACAGATCATTACCAAAATTTTTAGTCCCAATACATGACTTGAACCGAGACTAGAAAATAATGACATAATAGCCAATATACCACGGATGAATAATAATTACTGGACTTGAACCGGAACTAGCAAATAAGTTAAGAGTAGTGACAATCCAAGGTTATAATTCCCCTCAAATCCAATTAGTACCAACTTTTTGTCACGACCCGATTTCTCGAGTCATGATAGCCCCTACCTTATCCTATCAGTAGGCAAGCCAAGTCATAGCCCAGAGCGGCAAGCAACGGGCAGGAACCAAAAATGACAAGATCAAACGGTAGTACTAACAAAAATAGGAAGCAGAAGCAAAAATATAACATAATAAAGTACACCAGAATGGGAGAAAGAAAAGGACAACATACTCAAATGAATCCCTCCCAAGACCTTGTAAGATCGGTACTAGATCTTCTACTAAGACATAACAAGAGTACTAGACAGAACCCAACTATACATTATATATACAAGTAGTCTCGAAATCAAAAGACTAAACTAGAACAGATGGAACAGGATCAGGCTCGGACGCTAGCAAGCTCACCCGGCTCTGGATCAGTACTATAATAGAGAAATACGTCAACGCCGGTTGCTAGTACTCAGATCTGCTGCAGGGAAATGCAGAAGTGTAGTATGAGTAAAAAAACAATGGGTACTCAATAGGAATCATCGGCCGACTGAGCTCAAATATAACATAAGTATAACTAAAATGCGAGGGTGCAATCTACGTCAGTGGTAAAAAGGGATAGAAAGGTCAACTGTTACAGAGTTATGTAAATTCCATAAAGGAATAAGTAAAAGAGATACAGAAAGATCAATAATGCAGTAATAAGAAAGCAAACAAAAATAACCTTACTGGACCCCCATAAGTCCACCAGGCATACTGAAGAAGACAGTTAACCCAACCGTGCCCCTATAAGACAGTGGGACACACAAGAAAAGTAAAAGAAAGCATAAATAATGCACAACTGATCTAGTACCAAGTAACCATCCAGGTGTACACCGGGCATGAACCGGCACCAATGGGTAGTAACAAGAGGCCAGGCGCTGGGTTCGAACCGGTAATAACAGATAATAACAAGAGGCCATCCGTCAGATTCAAAATGGACATAGTGGGTAATAACGTGAGTCCTCATATATAAAATATACAACATATCTCATAGCTAGATGCCAAACTCGAGCCGAAACTCAGGGAATCATAATATTATAACCATGGTACCCAGTACAAGAACTCCCAAATCATATCATAATTAGATGTTGGACTCGAATCGAAACTTATAATAATAACAACATCATATCCGAATCAGTGGCATAAATCGAACCGAAACTTATAGTAGTCAGTAACCATCATATCCAAGTGCCATAATAGTGACAGAATCCATAAAAATACAGGTAACGGGGACATATCTGTCCCAGACCAAACTCGAAACATAAATAAAAGAACTAACCCATAATGTACTACAAGGCCAATCCCTGGGTCCTCCGAGGGCAACAACATACTACTAGGCAACATAAATAACAAATCGGCTATATAGAGTGTACCATGGCAAGGCTAGTCCCAACACTAGGTCAAGGCTAACAATTCCGGTCAGGTGCTATTCTATCTGAGGTTAGCAGGGCCAAATGGGTTAAAAGGGTCATAACTGGGGTAAACCAACCCAAATGCTATCCTAAAAGAGTATTTCAGGGCTTAACTAAGCCCAATAATGTCTAAGGTTAACTATGTCGACTGTGAAGAGTAGCGGGGCCCACTACGGGTTCTCGAAACCAAGTCTGGGCAAAGCCTATCCGAGTCTGAACTAAGGTTCCCCAACCCCATACTAATAGTAGTTCAATATTAGCCAACCCTATAAAGGTAAGCTTTCGCACATCACGAGGATAACGGGCCCGGATGTACCCAAATAGGCCCCTAACCGGCCCAAAAGCCCTAATCATAGCAATCCAACGTCAATTTACAACAACCAACCTAAAAACTAGCATAATAGCATGCAAATACTATAAATAAATTCAGTCTAGGTACAAGTTAATCCTAGCCTACCTAGACACAATCGAACGCCTGCCATGTCCCGTTAAATTGGAGCCTTCCCCATTCGAGAGGCCTTCGACTGCTGCCACGCTACTAAAATAATAAACTATACATCAAAACACGATGATTGATACCAATATTACCCGGATCAAAAATCGACCAAAAATACTACATGGGACCCGCTTGCGGAATCGCGAAACCAAAACCGACATAGCGTCTCAAATAGCTCAGCGACCAATAGTCACAAGAGAACTAACTAAATTCGAGCTCAATTTTGGTCTAAAATTGCACCAACATCAACACCACCAATAATATACGAAAATAACCTGAAATATAACGAAACATACAGAGAGAACGACGATTACACATCCATTCACACTCTCCTACGCAATCCCCTCCCTCACACACAAGCGCCACACTATTTTAAGAGCTTAATGTGATAAAAAATGGCGAAGTTCAAGTAGTAAAGGCTGGTATATACTTGTATGGTCTTGGAAGTGAAAATTAAGGTCCTTGGTAGGTATTTAAGCCACTTACCAAATATAGTGGCTGCACAATGTCACAACTTCACATGTGGCAGCCCACATGTAGTGGAAAAACAAGTTGTCCCTTCCTTCCACTTCTACATGGAAATGGAGGTGGCAACCCCTCTTTTTATCTCACTCTGTTTTTGTATATACTCAGTTATTACGTAGGTTCATGGTAAAATAAATATAACTTCTTGAATATATCACAACTAATAGAAAATTATTTCGAACAAAACCTCTATTATATAATAATAATATTTTAACATATCTAGATTCACTACCTACGCTTAAAAGATTAATATGTTATAAAATACTATAAGTTTATTATAACTAAAAGTTTTTCATGGACATCTAAAATATTTTAGAAAGGCAATAAAATATATTTCTACCAAATTCTAATTTAATTTAAATGTCCCACAACACGCTCGGTATTAATAAAATTCTCAAACGAACTGCCTAGATACCAAACTGTCAGTCCCAGTAAGTCGTATATAACTTGAAGCAGTTATAGGAAAGATCTAAATGTCGAGGACACACGAGAACGAGGGAAATGAACGGGAGGGTAATTACAGCATCCACTACTAAAAGGACTTTAGTCTACGAAAGTAAAGGATAAGAAAGTACCTGAAGGCCCGAACATATGGGGATACTGGGACTGCATATCACTCTCGATCAGATAAAACCCTTACCTAGAAGATCCTGAAGCTGACTATTTAGCTCTTTTGGCTAGGCAGGAGCCATAAAAATAGGTCGGGTGCCCGACTCGAGGTCAATAACAAAATCTATATCACACTCAGGAGGATGGCCAGGTAGGTCAGTTGGAAAAAATTCGAAAAATCATGAACGACAGGAATAGAGTCAATAAAAGGACTCTCGACACTAACATTCCGAACATAAGCAAGAAATGACTCACAATCCATCCATATTAGTCTCTTAGCCCAAATATAAGAACTAATCCCCGTCGACGCGCGGCTAAAAGAACCCTGCCACACAACTGAGGGTATGCCAAGCATGGCTAAGGTAATGGCCTTAGCAAAGAAATCCAAGACCGTATGCTAAGGGTATAACCAATCAATACCCAAAATCACATCGAATTCTACTATATCTAACATAATAAGATCAACCCGAGTATCAAACCCCTGAACGGTAACTAAACAAAATATATATATCTGATCCACTACTAAAGAATCACTCACGGGGGTAGCTACATGCAATGGCACACATAAAGACTCAGAACACAGACCTAAACGCAGCAAAATAAGAAGAAATATAAGAAAATGTGGATCCGAGATCAAACAAAGCAGAAGCTGGCTGATGCCATAGGGAAATCGTACCTTTGATCACAACATCTGAAGCCTCAGCCTTCGCTCTACTCGGTACCGTATAAAACTGACCCTGTTCACTACCAGACTGGGTACTTGCCCGATCATCTGTCCTACCTCCCTGCGGACCACCTCTAGAACCCTGGGGACCACCCCTACGACCCTGTGAACCAACCCTAGCTGGAAGAGGCACTGCTCTAATTGGTTATGCATTCTGAACTGAAGGCTCAATCATCCCATGTTGGGGATACTCATTGGCGAAGTGAATAACAACCCTTCACTAATAACATGCCCCTAACTGGAGCTCTAGCAGCGGGCTCGGGGTCTTGATCCCAGGCTGCCACTCCTCGCATCCTGGCTATCTGGGAAATAGTGATCCAAATAACGTTTAGAGTCCAACTCAAACGTAATGCACGGAGATGAATCAAAAAGATGAGATTTTTCCTAAAATGTTTTGTAGCCTCCCGAATATAGGATACAGACGTTGTCGTAAAGATCCGTGGGACTCTACTAAATTTGGCTTTAGTACCACCAATATCGGTGAAACCTAGCTCTGATACCAAGATGTCACGACCCAATTTCTCGAGTCATAATGGCACCTTACTTATCCCACCAATAGGCAAGCCATGTCATATCCTAGAGCGGTAACAAACGGGCCAATGGGTGGGAACCAGAAACGACAAGATGAAATGGTAGTACTAATAATAGTAGGAAGCAGAAGCAAAAATATAACATAATAAAGTATACCAGAATGGGAGAAAGAAGAGGACATCATACTCAAATGAATCCCTCCCAAGACCTAGTAAGGTCGGTACTAGAGCTACTACTGACATAACAAGAGTACTAGACAGAACCCAATTGTACATTATATATACATGCAGTCTCAATAGCAAGAGACTAAACTGGAACAAATGGAACAGGATTAGCCTCAGACTCTAGCAAGCTCACCCGACTTTGGATCAAAACTGGAATAGAGAAATACATAAACGCCGGTTGCTAGTACTCAGATCTGCAGCAGGGAAAAGATGCAGAAGTGTAGTATGAGTACCAAAAAAATGGGTACTCAATAGGCATCATCAGACGACTGAGCTCAAATATAGCATAAGTATAAGTAAAATGCGAGGGTACAATCTAAGTCAGTGGTAAAAAGGGATAGAAAGGTAAGCTGCTACAGAGTTATGCAAATGCCATAAAGGAATAAGTAAAAGTGATATAGAAAGATCAATAATGAATTAATAAGAAGGCAAACAAACATAACCTTACTAGGCCTTGATAAGCCCGCCAGGCATACTTAAGAAGACAATTAATCCAACTGTACCCCTATAAGCTAGCGGGACACACAAGAAAAGTAAAAGAAAGCATAAATAATCCATAACTGATCCAGTACCAAGTAACCATAGTAACCATCTAGGTGTGCACCGAGCTTGAACCAACACTAATGGGTAGTAACGAGAGGCCAGATGCCGAGTTCGAACAAATAATAATGGATAATAACAAGAGGCCATCCATCAGATTCAAATCGGATATAATGGTTAGTAAAAAGAGGCCACATATATAATATACAACAGATCTCATAGACAGATGTCGGACTAGAACCGAAATTCAGTGAATCACAATATCAGAACCACGGTACCTAGTACCAGAACTCTTAAATCATATCATAATCAGATGCCGAAATCGAATGGGAACACAGGTAACCACATTATCAGAACCACAGTACCCATTACCAGAACTCTCAGATCATATCATAATTAATGGCTGCACACGAACCAGAATTCAAAATAATAGAATCATCATATCTGACTCGAATTGAAACTCATAGTAGTCAGTAACCATTATATCCAAGTGCCATAATAGTGACAGAATCCATAAAAATAGAGGTAACACGGACATACTGGTCCCAAACCAAACCCGAAACATAAATAAAGGAACTAACCCATAAGGTACTACAAGGACAATCCCTGGGTCCTACGAGGGCAACAATACACTACTAGGAGACATAAATACCAAATCGAGTATCTAGAGTGTAATATGGCAAGGCGAGTCCCAACACTACATCAAGGCTAACAATCCCGGTCAGGTGCTATGCTATCTGAGGTTAACAGGGCCAAACAGGTTAAAAGGGTCATAACTGGGGTAAACCAACCCAAATGCTATCCTAAAAGAGTATCTCAGGGCTTAACTAAGCCCAATAATGTCAAAGGTTAACTATGCCGACTGTAAAGAGTAGCGGGGCACAAAGTCTATGCGAGTCTGGACTAAGGTTCCCCAACACCCTACTAATAGTAGTATAATATTAACCAACCCTATAAAGGTATTCTTTGCACACCACGAGGATAATAGTCTCGGATGTACCCGAACAGGGTGCTAACCGACCCAAAAGCCCTAATCATAGCAATCCAAAGCCAATCTACAACTACCAACTCAAACACTAGGACAATAGCATGCAAATACTATAGATAAACTCAGCCTAGGTATAAGGTAATCCTAGCCAACCTGGACGACGCTGAATGCCTGGCAAGTTCAGTTAAATAGGAGCCTTCCCCTTCCAAGAGGCCTTCAACTGCTGCCATGTTACCAAAAAAATAAACTATACATCAAAACTCGACTACTGATACCAATATTACCCAGGTCAAAAATCGGCCAAAAATCTCGCGTGGGGCCTGCTTGTGGAATAGCAAAATCAAAACTGTCACAGTGTCCCAAATAGTTCAGTGACCAATAGTCACAAGATAACTAACAAAATTCGAGCTCAATTTAGCTCTAAAATAGCACCAACATTAACACCACCAACAATATACGAAAATAACCCAACATATAACGAAACTTACGGAAAGAACGACGATTACACATCCACCCACACTCTCCTATGCAATCCCCACTATCACACACAAGTTCCACAGTGTTTGAAGAGGTTAATATGATAAAAATGGTAAAGTTCAAGTAGTAAAGGTTGGTATATACTTGTATGGTCTTGACAGTGAAAACTAAGGTCCTTGATAGGCATTTAAGCCACTTACCAAATATAGTAGCTGCACAATGTCACAACTTGACATGTGGCAGCCCACATGTAGTGGAAATACATATTGGCAACCCCCCCCCCCTCTTATCTCACTCCATTTTTATATATACTCGGTTATTGCTTAGGTTCGTAGTAAAATTAATATAACTTTTTGAATATATCACAAGTAATAGAAAATTATTTCAAATAAAATCTCTATTATATAATAATAATATTTTAACATATCTAGATTCACTACCTCCGCTTAAAAGATTAATAAGTTATAAACTACTATAAGTGTATTGTAACTAAAAGTTTTTCATGGACATCTAAAATATTTTTGAAAGGTAATAAAAATATATTTCTACAAAATTCTAATTTAATTTAAATGTCCCACAACACGCTCGGTATTAATAAAATTCTCAAACGAATTGTCCGAAAACCAAACTGTCAGTCTTAGCAAGTCGTAAATAACTTCGAGCAGTTATAAGAAAGCTCTTAATGCCGAGGACACATGAGAATGAGGGAAATGACCGAGAGGGTCATTACACTTTCTAATTTGGGCGGTCCAATCTAAAAATGATGCGGATTTAGTTACTAATTTTAGGGTCAAGGTTTTAAAGGTCAAACATAATTCTACCCCAAGTATCGAAGCTAAACGAAGCTCATTAAATCGGCTAAATAATTCTAAGGCTAAAGTTAAGTCTAAGGTGATGAATAAAGTCCTATTAAGCCTATAAGGAGCGAACTTATGCAATTGACCTAAAAGAGGGGACAATGTGGCCCGCTTCTAGTCCCAAAAGCTCATACTAAGGCAAACGCCTTTCCAAACCTAGTTTAAGGCTTTTTAATTCCAACCCAAGGAACTAATTTTAACTAAGACTAGTTCTTATGTGTCAACATAACCCAAAGTTAGGGAAGGTGGGGCCGAAGTCTACCAATAAGGCCCCTTATCGGCTAACTTAAACAATAAAGGTTAAATCATCAACCAAGTTATAAATACCCACCCATAGCAAGTATAATATAACACTAATACTATAATAAAGCTCAGTCTAAAAGAAAAGTAAGCCTAGCCTACCTGGACGCCGCTGAAAGTTTGCCAAGTCCTCTACTCTGGAGCCTTTCCCTTCTGAGAAGTCTCTAAACGCTACCATGATATCAAAATAATAATCTATGGATTAAGGTGAGAACATTGATACCCACATTGAGTATAAATGCTTCGAGTCAAAAATTAAACTAAAAATCCCCTATGGGGCCCGCTTGTGGAATCACAAATCAAAACAATCAGTGCGACCCACTAAGCTCAATGATAATTTAACCCAAAATTTGGGTGAAATCCGAGCACAAATAAGCCTCAAATCAGCCCCAACAATATTTTAGGGATTTAAAGTTAACTAAAGAATTAAGCTAGGAATTAAACAGAATCTTACGAAATCAAAGAAGAGGAAATGACCACAATAATGTCTCCAAATCGCCACCAACACCCAATAATCAATCTCCCATTAATTCCTAAGCTCCCTCGGTTTTTATGATATTTGGACTTGTGATAAATGAAAGAAAATGGGTGAAACAATATTAAATATTCCTAGAGGTCCTTCTTCATGAATACAGGACCCCTTCTATAAATATGAAACTTGACCCGGACAGGTCTTCGAGAATGCGGCCGGTCTACTGTGGATGCAAAGATCAAGCACGGACCGATCACCCAGCTGACCCTTTGAGAGCACGAAGGATGGATCGTGAACGCAGAGGCCAAGAATCCTTGACCCTTGCTAACACAGTCAAGTTTTGCAAACATGAAGGCCTTTTTAGGCCTGCACCAGATGCTTCAGTACCCACAAACTTGGCTAGGTGCCATGTTTTCGATTAGACCCTTGGAATTCGTTTGAAATGTCATGAACACAAATGAACTATGCTACCCTACCAAATTAGGAATTTTGGACTCAATGACACAATTAAAATTTTCATCTGAGGTCATTTCGATAAAAAGTGGGGGTCCCACACTCAAAGAGCTATTTTACTCAAAATCCACCCAACAACCTAAAACGTGTTTGGAAGCCTCAGGACCCGTACCAAGGGTTCCCATGCCTAAATTAGATATTCTGGACTAAAAAACTATCAGAAATGGCATTCGAGGCTATTTTTATAAAGTTTAGGCCCGATACCCTTTTCTTAATAGTGAAAGCTCCAAAATAGAAAATTGGCTCTAAAAACCAAATGAACTGCTCGGTGATCGAACTGTCAATCCTAGTAAGTCATAAATGACTTGCGGTAGCTATGGGAAAGCTCTAAATATCGGAATGGCACATAAATATAGGAAATGACCTGGAGAGTCATTACAATAACTTGATAAGGTAATCAACTAATCATTATACTAATGCGTTGACATATTTTGTAAGAGGTTATTCTATGGATAGTCGCAAATTGTGGTGCATTAGCTCGTATGTCCTGGGTGCTAGTTATTTTTACTTGATTTATGCTTATATATGATTTTTCAAGTTTATTTCAGCCAATGATACCTATCAGTACATAGTGTTTGTACTGATATACCTGCGCTCTTCTTTTGTTGAGTGCATAAGGTGTTCCAGCGATTGAGGCAAGACCTCAGATCTAGTTCATGACCAACAACTTATCAATTCAAGGGTGAGCACTATTTTCAGGTTGTCATTAGATCGTCTCTTGATCATATTCACTCTTACGAACAATGATATTCTTTTATTAGTTATTTTTTGGACGTTTATTCAGACTTTAGTTTTATGGTTTTTAGATTGTACTTGTAAGGTGACTTTTGAATCTTGAGAGTTGTAATAGTATTGGTTGATTTTTTGCATTTATTAGTCATTTTGTAACACCCCGTACCTTCCCAACCCTACTTTATGATGTTGAATAATGTTTGCTTGGGTGTTGAGAGATATAAGTATGTATTTGGTAATGCTAATGACGAGAAAAATTGAAATTTGGCCACGTACATATGATTAGACCTTCGTAGGAAGTGTTTTGTGAGTTCGTGGGGAATTTGTGTAATACCCCGTACATATTCCAACCTTATTTGGTGACTTGGAGTCATGTTTACTTGATGATTAAGATCACTAAGTAAGTATTTTGTAGTGGTTTGATAGGGTATTGGATGATATGTAAGTATTGGAAAAAGTGGTGTAAAAATTCAGCAAAGTACCAAGACTTGCGCCACTCCCTGTTTCAGGGGGTGTGGCGCAAGCCTCTGATTCAGAGGGGTGTCATTTCCTGCGCCACAAGCTTGCTTTGCAGCTAGTGGCGCAAGGCACAAAGATTGTGCCCTTCCGTGCCCGTTTCGCAACGCAATGCTACGTCGATTCTTTTATGGTTTCTTTTGGTTCCTTGGAGTTATTTAAGCATTTTTAAAGCTTCAAATACCTCAATACACTCCTACATACTTCTACATGATCAAACCATAAAACACAAGTAGTTATCAAAAATGTTCAAGGAAGCCATGGACGACTAGAATTTCTATTTTTGCGATTGAGACGACGATGAGAATATCGTAAGAGAATATTGTCGTGACATTATGGAATTACTTAAACATGAGATATGTGGTGAATTATACATGAAAATGTTATTGGGCCCAATTTAAAGCCCAAAATGAGCCAAAAATAAGAGGCCCAAAAGGGTCAAATGACCCATTCTTGTATTGACAAGTAAAAACAACCTTTTTGACTAATTGGATGGATAGAGATGGGCATTAGGGCCTATATAAATCCACCACAAATCAGATTTTTATTTCTTAAAACACACATGCCTTTTTGGAGATATTTCCAACATATTTCTCTCAAACTCTCAAACCCTAAATCCTCTTCTTGAGCAAGAGAATCATCCTACAAGTATTGGTAAGTGTTTATTATTGTGATTTAATATATTATTTACATGAGAGGTTATGTATATCATGGTGGTTATGTTGGCAAGGTGTTGAATAGTGAACTTTTGCTTTTGCTCAAGATGTGCCATTTTTGTGAATTGAACTTGAAAAGTGACTTGTGGTTTTGGTGAAAATGCATGGTATGGGTGAAATATCAACATGTATGGTGTGCTTATGTTCCTAAACTTGTTATTTTCACATAAGTATAAATTATGGGATTTTGGCCGATTTGTTGTTGTGAGGTGTATTGAAGTAATTTGATGGCATAATTGTGATGTTGTGGTGATGGAGAAGTGTAACGTATGAATTTGGTGTGACATGGTCTTGGTTCTCATGTATTGGTCAATGTATAGAATATTGTGGGATTATTGGGATAATAAATTCATAAATGATATTTTGGTCAATGTTGGGCTTGTTGTGGTATTATTGGTATGACCATGCCGAAAATGGTATTGTAGCGAAAGACATGAAATTTTTAAAGACAAACATGTGACTCATTGTTATATGTAAGGTAATTGGTGGTTAATGTTGGTTTCGTACGTACTTGTGTTGTAGAGTAAAACATAAGGACGGAGCGGGACTATTGTATGCACTTAAGATTGTAGAATCATATTGAGAATACAAGGTATGTAAGGTTACTCTGTCCATATCTTTCTGCAGCAAATAGTATTCACATTGACATTACGTTTGTCCCATCCCGAAATGTGCTAAGGTATTTTATTTTCGGTTACCAATGGTCAATATCATATGTTTTCTACTCATTGATCAATTGTGAATCACAGGCCTCATATTCATTGATAATGTTCCTAAAGCCCAATAAGGTAGTGTTTCAAATTTCCAATAGTGTTTAGTTACATGTCTCTTGCTCATTGGTTATTTCCCTAAGCTTCCAACAATGTTATGGCTACAAAAGTATCAATCTCTCATAAGCAAAGGGTATCCTATTTTCGGGTACCAATTATGGTTCATCATATGTTCTTTATACATTGATCAATTGTCATTCACATGTCTCCTATGCATTGGCTAATGTTCCAAAGATTCCATGGTTCCAATAAGGTTATGTTTCCAACAAAGTTATGTTCCAAAGTTCAAAGTGATGTTATGACTATCAAAGTATCAATCTCTTATAAGTAAAGAAAAGGAATGTGAAGTAAAGGACAAAGTAATGCACATATATGGTTAATGATTGAGTACGGGTGGCAGCTCTAGAGGCATAAGCCTAGCTTAAGCCGATCCTGAGATTTTTGTATCAGAAGGCAGCCCTAAAGGCCTAAGCCTAGCTCGGGCCGAACCTGACAGGGGGCAGCTCTAAAGGTAATAACCTAGCTCGAGCCGAACCTGCTATATTGATTCATGGGTGGAAGCTCTAGAGGCATATACCTAGCTCGATTCGATCCCAGGGTGGCATCTCTAGAGGCATAAGCCTAGCTCGAGCCGATCCCAATATAACAATATGTTATGGAAAGACCCACTGATCAGTTGGGGCCCGGGTACAGTATAGCACAGACAAAGATGATTCAGCACTGAAGTAAAGAAGCAAAGGAAGTAATGAATGCAATGGACACAATGAATGCAATATTCTTTTTTCAAATGCATTGGTTTATTTACATTGACTACTCACTTGTGTTTAACTCCAATGAAGTCTTTATGTCATCTACAGTTTTATTTGAGCCTTACATACTCATTATATTCTTCGTACTGACCCCGCTTGGGGAATTTACCTTACTTGCTGTAGGCGCAGGTACTAGTAGGCCTCCACAGTAGGTTGCCAGTTGTTACAGATCATTGGTGAGCTCCAGTTAGTTCGGGGCTTCTCTGAGTCACAGTTGTTCATATGTTTTGGTATTGTACATAATGTATAAAGTGGGGACTTGTCCCGACTTTTAGTTCGTTTTGGTCAATGCATCTGTTAGAGGCTTTTGTAGACGTACGTGGGTGCATGAATGTAAGAGGGTACATGTCTTTTTTGACTTGATGGCCTCAACGGCCAAGTTTCAGATACGTATATATATCATGTTCCATGAATTCCATTGTTGGTATCTAAAGCCATTATGTGATTATGGGTTTCTTGTGGCATGCATACGATTGAATAGAGTCAAAGCATGGTTCTCTCGGGCCTTATCAGTTATGAGTGCCAATCACGCCTCATTGGGATTCGGGACGTGACAAAAGTGGTATCAGAGCAGGTCATTCTACGGGTGTATACAAAGCCGGGTCTTAGTAGAGTCTTACTTATCGATATGTTACGTGCCACATTGATAAGAATGAGGCTACGGGACATTTAGGAGTTGTTTCTTTCCTTCACTTCTAGATCGTGCAATATTGCCAAGGTTGTAAGTGGAATCATATGTGCTCAATGATAGTGGTTTTCCTTTATAGAGAGGTTGTACGCGGAATCATAACTGACCAGGGGAATTGTTTTCTTGTGTGTTTGATTAGAAATGCCAATGGCAAGAGAAGGTTGGGTAAACAGAAAGGAGATAGACAGGATTGCCGGAGAAGGAACAAGTAGAGAACCACCTGAGCAAGTTGATCAAGGTGGGGCTGGAAATAAGTTGGTATCATGGGTTTCTCCTACTCTTTCAATTCCAGAGGAATTGTCCAAAACTGTTATTGTGCAAGATTTAATGAGTGCGGTGCACATACTGACCCGTGTAGTTGCTGCACAAACTCAAAGATGAGTATTGGAGCAGCAAATGGTGGAACAAAGGCAAAAGAGAAGGACACGAGACTTTGACGAAGGGTCGTCAAAAAGGGCTAGACTCGAGAGGCAGTTCATAGCCTCCCAAGAAGGATTTGAGCCTCGGATGTTGCACGAACCATCACGACCATTATTTTATCTGCTTACAGCAAATGTTCCCCCTCTATTCCAAGGGTTTAGAGGCAACCAGTTTGGGCAAAGAAGTAAGAGTCAGGATTCACGATTAGTGGGGTATCGAGGACAAGAAAGTAGGAGTCAATTAAGGCCTGTTCGTCAGCTGTGCGAGTGCTGCGGGAAGTTTCATGCAGGTGAATGCTGGTTCGGAACAAATGTTTCCTATTGGTGTGGTATGCCGGGACATGTGAGGAAAAGGTGTCCACAGAGGAGTACGAGTGGTACGACATGACTTATGAGACCAACTGTCGCATTGCCATTATCGATGCCTCCTCTAGGTAGAGGTGTACAGCCTACGGGGCACGATAGAGGTTCGAGAGGAGTATCTATTTCCAGTGGAACCCAAGACCACACCTATGCCTCAGCAGATCAACAGAATTTGGAGTCTTCTCCTGATGCAGATACAGGTACATTATTAGTATTTTTCCATGAGGTAAATGCATTGATTGACCCAGGTTCCATATTGTCATATGTCCCTCCATTAATTGTTGCAAATGTTTATCTGAAAGGACATCAGAAGTATTAGTTAACCTATTGGAGGTATCTACACCAAACGGTGAATTTAGTAGAGCTGAAGGAGTTATTTGTGGTCATGATACGCTGGTTGATCTTATTAAAGTGGAAATAGTGGATTTTGATGTTACAAAGAGATTGTGCTATAATTGATTGCCGAGCTACGAAATTACATTTTACATTTCCCCCAAAAGAGTGTTCTTGAATGGCAAGGGTAATGTGGGGGCACCAAGAGGACAATTTTATTTTCCTTATCTTATAACGCAAGGAAAATGATACCCAAGAGGGTATATATGTCACTTGGTGATAGCGAAGGATACTAATGTGGAACCACCAACTCTTCAATCGATTTTGGTGGTACATGACTTCCTCGATATAGGAATGAGTAGATAATGATATGACGACAAGCACTTAGCTAAGTTGTCTTCCTTCATATGGCATGGCTCCGGTAGAGATAAGGAGATTAAGGGAGAAATTTAAAGACGTGATGAACACGGAAGTCCTACGACCTAGTACATTCCCTCGGGGTGCATCAGTGTTCATTGTACAAAAATAAAAAGACTGTGTATATACTAGTGGAAAAGGCATAGGGTGGCAAGTAAGAATCACTAGCTTCTTCCCAGGAGTGATGATTTATTTTGATCGGTCTTCCTAACGATTACCCTAAGAGTGGGTAAGCATCAAGTAAGGGGTAGAGAAACCAAATATACTCAAGATAGCCTTCCACACAAAGTATGGTCGGTATGAATTCGTAGTTATGACATTTGAGCTGACAAATGCTCCAGTTGTGTTTATGGGTTTACTGAATAAGGTGTTCAAGACACTTTTTAATGGGTGTGTGACCATGTGTGGGGATGGTATTCAAAATCACAAGAGGACTATGGGAATCATATTGCAGCAAGTGTTATAGAATGTTCTAAATATGAATTTTTGTTACAATCCATGTAGTTCTTGAGTCACATTGTATAGGATGAAGAAATGAAAGTTGCTACGTGAAAGATAGAAATGGTGAACAATTGGCTAAGGCCTATGATGCATACAGAGATCCATCGTTTTCTTAGGTTGGTTGACAATTATAGGAGAATTGTTGAAGGATTTTATTCTATCCCTACACCCTTAACAAAACTTATACAAGGTAATCAAGTTCCAGTAGAATGATGCATGTGAGAAAATGTCCCAAGGGTTGAAAGATAAAGTAACTTCCACACCAATGTTAAGTGCTTCCCGAAGGCATAAGAATGTTATGCAATGTATGGTAATGCTTTTGGTGGTGGCCTCGGATGTGTATTGATGTGGAATGATAAGGTAATAGCATATGCCTCAAGACAGTTGCGGCCACATGAGAAAACAAATCATTATCAAACACATGACCCTGAACTACCGGCGGCGATGTTTGCTTTAAAGTTACGGTGTCATTATTTGTAAGGGATTCATGTTGACATATATACTGGTCATAAGAAAATATAATATATTTTTAAGCCGAAGGACTTAAATCTGAGGTAGCGAAGGTGGCTTGAACTATTACAAGATTAGGACATTGGTATCTTGTATCATTCGGGAAAAGCAAATGGGGTAGTTGATACATTAAGCTACAAGGCAGTAGGAAGTATTAACGGCCAGCTCACAGAAAAGAAAGGTATAGTCAAGACATCTATATCAATAAGGCAATATGGGGTTTTTTTTCCTGAAACTCCAGATGAAAGTGTCAAATGTGGTAGAATTTTTATTGATATCCTGGATAAAGGAAAAAACAATAAGTAAATCCTTTTTTTAGTTCAATTGAAATGAATGTACAACAAAGTTCGACAAAGGTATTTGAGCGAACACAAGGGGGAGTACTTTAACGCCAATGTAGATTGTGTTACTGGGTATAGACGAGTCAAGGAAAAGAATTTTGACAGAAGGACATCATTCACGGTATTTTATTCATTCGGAAGCAACCAAAATATACCATGGTTTCACAGAGATGTCTTAGTAAGGTTACATGAAAAGCACATTGTAGAACTTGTAGCTCAATGTCCAAGCGGTCACTGATTAACAGTATGGCATTGGGAGTCTGTATGTTTTATGCAATGTATTACCCTTCCAGTTTGGAAGTGGAACATGAATAACATGGATTTAATCACAGGGTTACCTCGTACACTGCGACGGTTGATTCCATATAGGTAATAGTTGACAGGCTCACCGAGCCAGCGTATTCCCTACTAGTTAGGACCACCGATACAGCTGAACATCATACAAAGTTGTATGTTACAGAGATAGTACGATTACATGGGGTTCCACTCACTATTATATCAAACAAGAGAGCTCACGTTATTGCACAGTGTGGGAAGTCCCTTCAGTAAAGCATGGGTACACAGGTAGATGTAAGTACGGCTTGTCATCCTCAGATGGATGGACAAATAGAACACATTATACGAACATTGTACATTGGACTTGAAAGGTATTTAGGATGAACATCTATTGTTTATTGAAATTGCTTACAATAAAAGTATCAAAAGGCACCTTACGAAGCTTTATGGGAACGACAATATAGATCATCAATTGGATGGGTTACAGTTGACGGAATTTGCTTTGCTCGGATCGGATTTTGTTCATCAAGCTATAGAGAAAGTGAAGGTTATACAACAGTAGCTACAAATGTCCCAAAGTCAATACAAATCATATACTGATATTAGAAGAAGGGAATTAAAGGGTTCCATAGGTGATTAGGCATTTTGACAGTGTGACCAATGAAAAGGAAAGGAATAATGAGAATCGAAAAGAAAGGAAAGTGTCCAAAGATTTGGGAAAATTGCGTATCTGTTAGCACTAGCCCCAAAAAAAAAAAAACTCTTCACAGGTCATTCAGTATCTTATATTCGATGCTTTGATAGTGTATAGGAGGTTATCTCGTATTGCTCCCAGTAGAGATATACAAATTATGAAAGACCTCACATGTGAAGAGGTACTGCTTACTATTCTAGATCGATTAGCGAAAGCAATAAGAAATAAAGGAGTAGCTTCCGTAAAGGCAACATTGGAGAAATTAGCACGTAGAAGAAATTATGAGGGAATCCAAAGAAAGAATGGAATCTAAAGTACTTGTAATTGTTGTACATGAAAGGAAAGTTCAAGCTACAGAATTGGAGTCATAATAAGTAAGTCTTTGCAAGTGTTATTTGTGTATACGATAATGTGAAGGATTCACCTCGACTTAAGTTGTTACATTGAGACAATGTTACTAACATTCGAGGACGAATGTTTCTAGGGGGGGAAGAATGTAACACCCCGTACCTTCCCAACCCTACTTGATGATGTTGAATAATGTTTTCTTGGGTGTCGAGAGATATAAGTATGTATTTGGTAATGCTAATGACGAGAAAAATTTAAATTTGGCCACGTACATGCGATTAGACTTTCGTAGGAGGTGTTTTGTGAGTTCGTGGGGAATTTGTGTAATACCCCGTACATATTACAACCTCATTTGGTGACTTGGAGTCATGTTTACTTGATGATTAAGATCACTAAGTAAGTATTTTGTACTGGTTTGATAGGGTATTGATGATATGCAAGTGTTGGAAAAAGTGGCCAAAAAATTCAGCAATGTACCAAGACTTGCGCCACTCCCTGTTTTAGGGGGTGTGGCGCAAGCCTATGATTCATAGGGGTGTCATTTCCTGCGCCACAAGCTTGCTTTCCAGCTAGTGGCGCAAGGCACAAAGATTGTGCCTTTCCGTGCCCGTTTCGCAACGCAATGCTACGTCAATTCTTTTATGGTTTCTTTTGGTTCCTTGGAGTTATTTAAGCATTGTTAAAGCTTCAAATACCTCAATACACTCCTACATACTTCTACATGATCAAACCATGAAACAAAAGTAGTTATCAAAAAATGTTCAAGGAAGCCATGGACGACTAGAATTTTTATTTTTGCGATTGAGACGACGAATGAGAATCTCGTAAGAGAATATTGTCGTGACATTATGGAATTATTTAAACATGAGATATGTGGTGAATTATACATGAAATTTGGTGGGCTAAGTTGAGATATGTTATTGGGCCCAATTTAAAGCCCAAAATGAGCCAAAAATAAGAGGCCCAAAAAGGTCAAATGACCCATTCTTGTGTTTGACAAGTAAACACAACCTTTTTGACTAATTGGATGGATAGAGATGAGAATTAGGGCCTATATAAATCCACCACAAATCAGATTTTTGTTTCTTAAAAAACACATGCCTTTTTGGAGATATTTCCAACATATTTCTCTCAAACTCTCAAACCCTAAATCCTCTTCTTGGGCAAGAGCATCATCCTACAAGTATTGGTAAGTGTTTATTATTGTGATTTAATATATTATGTACATGAGAGGTTATGTATATCATGGTGGTTATGTTGGCAAGGTGTTGAATAGTGAACTTTTGCTTTTGCTCAAGATGTGCCATTTTTGTGAATTGAACTTGAAAAGTGACTTGTGGTTTTGGTGAAAATGCATGGCATGGGTGAAATATCAACATGTATGGTGTGCTTATGTTCCTAAACTTGTTATTTTCACATAAGTATAAATTATGGGATTTTGGGCGATTTGTTGTTGTGAGGTGTATTGAAGTAATTTGATGGCATAATTGTGATGTTGTGGTGATGGAGAAGTGTAACGTATGAATTTGGTGTGACATGATCTTGGTTCTCATGTATTGGTCAATGTATGGAATATTGTGGTATTATTGGGATAATAAATTCATAAATGATATTTTGGTCAATGTTGGGCATGTTGTGGTATTATTGATATGACCATGCCGAAAATGGTATTGTAGCGAAAGACATGACATTTTTAAAGCCAAACATGTGACTCATTGTTATATGTAAGGTAATTGGTGGTTATTGTTGGTTTCGTATGTACTTGTGTTGTAGAGTGAAACATAAGGACGGAGCGGGACTATTGTATGCACTTAAGATTGTAGAATCGTATTGAGAATACAAGGTATGTAAGGTTACTCTGTCCATATCTTTTTGCGGCAAATAGTATTCACATTGATATTACGTTTGCCCCATCACGAAATGTGCTAAGGTATTCTATTTCCGGTTACCAATGGTCAATGTCATATGTTTTCTACTCATTGATCAATTGTGAATCACAGGCCTCATATTCATTGATAATGTTCCTAAAGCCCAATAAGGTAGTGTTTCAAATTTCCAATAGTGTTTAGTTACATGTCTCTTGCTCATTGGTTATTTGCCTAAGCTTCCAACAATGTTATGGCTACAAAAGTATCAATCTCTCATAAGCAAAGGGTATCCTATTTCCGGGTACCAATTATGGTTCATCACATGTTCATTATACATTGATCAATTGTCATTCACATGTCTCATATGCATTGGCTAATGTTCCAAAGATTCCATGGTTCCAATAAGGTTATGTTTCCAACAAAGTTATGTTCCAAAGTTCAAAGTGATGTTATGACTATCAAAGTATCAATCTCTTATAAGTAAAGAAAAGGAATGTGAAGTAAAGGACAAAGTAATGCACATATGTGGTTAATGATTGAGTACGGGTGGCAGCTCTAGAGGCATAAGCCTAGCTCAAGCCGATCCTGAGATTTTTGTATCAGGAGGCAGCCCTAGAGGCCTAAGCCTAGCTCGGGCCGAACCTGACAGGGGGCAGCTCTAATGGTAATAACCTAGCTCGAGCCGAACCTGCTATATTGATTCATGGACGCAATGAACGCAATGAATGAAATATACTTTTTTCAAATGCATTGGTTTATTTACATTGACTACTCACTTGTGTTTAACTCCAATGAAGTCGTTATGTTATCTACAGTTTTATTTGAGCCTTACATACTCAGTACATTCTTCGTACTGACCCCACTTGGGGAATTTACCTTACTTGCTGCAGGTGTAGGTATTAGTAGGCCTCCACACTAGGTTGCCAGTTGTTGCAGATCATTGGTGAGCTCCATTTAGTTCGGGGATTCTCCAAGTCACAGTTGTTCATATGTTTTTGAGTTGTACATAATGTATAAAGCGGGGACTTGTCCCGACTTTTAGTTCGTTTTGGTCGATGCATCTGTTAGAGGCTTTTGTAGATGTACGTGGGTGCATGAATGTAAGAGGGTACATGTCATTTTTTACTTGATGGCCTCAACGGCCAAGTTTCAGATACTTATATATATCATGTTCCATGAATTCCATTGTTGGTATCTAAAGCCATTATGTGATTATGGGTTTCTTGTGGCATGCATACGATTGAATAGAGACAAAGCTTGGTTCTCTCGGGCCTTATCGGTTACGAGTGCCAATCACGCCTCGTTGGGATTCGGGGCGTGACACATTTACTTTGTATTTTATATTTATTAAGATGGAGAGCTTAATATTGTTTAAAAATGGATAAAAGGTTGGTTTAATGACTGGATTGGATGGTTCTCCCATCTGAGGGTTAGTGAGGGTGCCACTCACGATCATTTGGGTTGTGAAATTTATTTTTATAGATGTTGGGTACAAGGGAATTTATTTTTATAGATGTTTGGTACCCTATCGATGGTACTTAGCAGGTGTTATTCTGCTACGTGATATGATAGATGCTAAGGACATTGCTGATGAGGTATGTGGCCACGGCATACTTTTTGGATCTAGTATGTAAGCTTTGTTGACTTTATCCAACGGTAGCTAGACTTCATTTCATGTATTTTTAAATTTCATTTTCTTAGGGGAATCATGATTGATGGTAGATTATTTATGGAAAAACCTTTTAAACAACAAATATCTATGCAATAAATAAGGCGTTATAGCTAAAGTTTGCTTAATTACATGATGTAGCTACAGTTTAGTAGCTAAATATATAAATTAAAGATTGTATATACAAATACAAGTTCTTTTAGAGATTTGTATATAAACCCTCAAAAATTCACTTTGTATACAAATACAAACCTTTAGAGATTTGTATATGAACCCCAAAATTTACTTTGTGAACAAATACAAACGTATGAGACAAAAAATTAGAGATCCCCCCCCTCCAAATATTGATTTGTATATGAGCCCCTAAATATACAAAAAAAGGAAATGTAGACTTAACTATTTAATATAAACCTTAGTTGCAAATGATAATTATTTTAAAAATTAATTATGTCTGGTAATTATGAGTTCCTGTTTTCAACTCAACGTAATTTTTTCATTATTTATTACATTAAGGGCCGTTTCATAAAATGTATTCGATAATCTAATACATGGATAAACATGATTAAAGAAAGAATTATCTTTAATAGACCAAATCAAACAATTGATAAGAACTAGTCCCAGTATTACTAATCTTATCATTAGTCATTACTAATACACCTTATACTAAGATAAATGATCCCCAAGGATGTTACTCTATCTTCATACATGGTTAAATAATTACTTTCATAATATTTCATTAAAAGCTAAGTTCATACGTAACTTTTGTTATAAAATATTGTATTAGTTAATATGGATGTCCACTAATCTTCTCCATAATGTATAGTAAATCATCCACTACACTCACTATTATGGATGTAACTCTTACACCCTTTAACCTCCCCCATAATCATCAAGGTTAATGTCATGTTTTGACAACCTTTTATATACCTCTATGTAACAATATAAATAGAGGCATAAGGATTTGTATTGTATACACTTGAACAATTTGAAGAATAGAAAACTCTCTTCTCTTAAGATTTCATTTCTTATCTACTTTATTACTTACATTGTTCTCTTTTAGCTTAATTTTAAAATGTTATCAGCATGAAGCTTACGGAATGAAGAAGGTAAGCTTCTAACTACAAAAGGTGAGTTTAAATATTTTATGTAGAATTTCGGAAACTCTATTTCGAAAGTTGTCGGCCAAGCATTTGATTTGCTTAAATGCTACTGTTTATGGCATTTAGTTGTCCCATTTTATTATCATTGCCAAGAGTCCAAATTAAAAAAAAATTATACTCAAAAACTTGTAAAGCAAAGCAAAGGCAGTATATGATTTCTACTCTATCTACTTGCCTCTATTGAAATAACATACTTTTAATGTATTGATTCAATTTTTCTTTTTGACGAGAAGAGAATTGAAGGTGATGTTTTCATGCTTTATACTATTAAATTTACTTGTACTAATTATATTTTTGTGGTGGTAAAGGAAATTCTATGAATGCAAATAATACTCAATTGGCATTGTTAAAGTATATATAAGAGCTTGAGGAGGAGTTTTAATCTCTTTTGACATGTTATGTCATTGATTGAGGGTAAAATGGTGAATTTAAGTTTCATCGCATCATAAGGGTAAGAAATCGGGTTAGAAGTTCCGATGCACCACGATGATAAGGTAGCGGGTTTGAGTTCCATCGAATTATGGCCTAAAAACGTCTTTATATTGGTAAGACCTTGGATTTAAGTCCCAATACACTATATTGATCATGACATAAGGATCACTAAAGTAAAATGATATGTTTAAAAGTCATGAAACCTGCCACATTAATTTGCTCCATTCTTTGATGTAAATGTGGTAGCAATGCATATAAGTCTGAAAAAGACAAGTGGTTAATTTATGGAGGAACAAAATTACAATTATAGTAATTTTGATAATAATAAAACAAAGAACACTATGGGTTCTCCAAATAGTCCTTCAAAAAGGTGAAGGTAATTTTGCCATCAATTTGATTTGAAAGGTATTGGGCACGCGGTTATCATGCGACCTAATGTGATAAGTTTTACAAAACCTCCATCAAAATAAAGTGATGTTGAGGTGAGTCATATAAATATGCTAAATGACAATGCATGACAATGGGCTTATAATAAAAACACATACAATGAATTCGTCCATTTCTTGAAGAGAATGTGACTTGTCATGAATATCATGGATGCCCGACCATTCTTGAAAGTGAATGTGTCAAAGATGTAATAAAATTCATGGATAAATACGTGCTTATGTATGGTTGAATAAACACCAAAACTCACCTCTACGAGAGGTTTGAGAGAAATAAAGAATTTTAATTTGGTATAAAAAGGTTATTGATGTATTATATGATTTTTTTCCTTTTTATAATTTCTTCCTTTTTATATGATCAACTAAAAGGTAAAAGCAAGAAATTATTCTTGCCTATAAAAATTTTGGCCATGACCAAATTTGGTATTATGGTGTGATTGAATGAATTTGTTATTTATCGCGTAAATATGGTACGCCAAAAAGGACTTTGTCAAATGTTATAAAAATAACTTATTGAAGGCAAAAATAAAGCAAGAAAGAGGTCTTGCATATAATGATTTTGACCATAATGAAAATAATTTTCTCCTTAAAAGGAGATGATAACCATACAAATGGTGTTTTCGAATATGAGGTAATAAGTATTTGATAGCTTCGAAAACGCTAATGTGTTACTATACGGAGGAATGAAATTGTTCATGATATTGAGATTGTAGTAAGTCTCCAAAAGAAACTTAAAATTGACAAGAAAAAAAAATTATTGTTATTTTGAGATTATAAATTATGGTAAGATTTTTATATCTTCATATTACTACAATCGAAACGGGTTATAAATATGAAAGGTTACCCGTTTTTGTCCTATTTGTTCATATAAATATGGGCATGGTGATGGAATCACATGTGATAGTAAAATAAAAGTTTACAGAAAATATATAAGTTGGCGTGATCGGTTGACTATCTTGGTTCAACTGTGATGCAAAAATAATTGAGAATTCATGTGATTATACATTGAAGAAATAAAAGATTCTTCAAGAATTTTCCTATGTTTCTTGTTCTCACGATAAAATATTATATCGGCTAAGGTTGGGATTGTATCCCTAAATTTTTGGAACGTAGTCAATATGGGCCCGTTCACCTTCCATGTGGACCGTTGACTATGAAATAAGATGCATCTATGGTTTTTCACATGCGCTTTGTTATCAACGTGCAATTTGATTTTTGCAAGGTTGTTTGCTCAAATTGTTAAATTAAGAGTATGGTTCCAAACTATAAAAGTTGATAATGTTGATTGGTTTAACAAAAAGTGTGTGCCTCCAATCATAGTGACCCATTGGATATGGCAACAAATCTTCAATTAAAAAAAAATTGGTGTGAGACGAGTTTATTTAAATGTAGTAACATTTGTATACATCAAGCCATTCCCCTATATTGTTGGGTCAGGATCAGGAACTAAATAAATCCATCTAAAAAATTCGAATATGCAACATTCACCACGTACAAAGATGGATCCCCAAAATAAGGTTGGGGTGAATGTTAGATTTTCTAACATTAGGGGGAGATATGATTAATAGCTGACATGTATGGAATGAATTATCTAGATCCTCGTAAAAAAAAGTGAACTTGAAGTTCAAGAGATAATTCATGATTTGCAAAATGTTACAAGTTCATTGCCATACTATCCTATGTTATAATTCAGCTGTAAATGCTCTAATGAAAAGTCCTTGAAGGGCAGAGTCTATGGCATGCCTGAAACATGATAGACCAGTCAGTTCCAAATGTATAACTCCTTAAAGAAGAAGAAGAGCAAATGATCAAGATGGTCTTGATAATGAGGAAAGTGCTTTAAAGGAGCACATGACATAATACTTCATAAAACCTTGGAAAAGGTTTAGGTATCTGAAAATGATGAAATGAAGAGATCTCGATAAGTTATGTCGTATTGGAACTGATACCAAATAACCGTCGATGGTATTTTTGATATAATGTAGCGCTCACTATTATAAATGGTAACGAGGATCTTGAATTCAAATCTGTCAAATAGTGTGGACATAGAAATAATTGGCTAGGTAAAATACGCAATTCAAGTATATTTTATTTCACTTGAAAAGTGATGGTATGGAATTAGTCTATAGACTAAGGTATAATGCCAGTGGGGTACAAATGAATTATTGTGCGAAATATAAAATCTTAAGATATAAAGTACATATTGTGCCTTGAAACACAAAGGTTATGCCCTTTGGATTAAAAAATGCTCCTTTTAAATTCCAGAAAATTATAAATGATATCTTCATACCTTACAGTAATTTTATAATTTTTTATATTGATGATGTACTGGTTTATTTAAAAATGGTAGAAATTCATTTTAAACACTTGGATTTATTTAAGAAAATTATCATACAAAATGTCGTAGTAATATCCAAGCCAAAAATGTTTCTTTTCCAAACAAAAGTCTATTTTTTTGGGACATTATGTTGAAAAGGCAAATATTATCCCTATTCATATGAGCATTGAGTTTGCTTCAAAATTCTTTGGCATTATTATAGATAAAATTCAGCTCCAAAGATTTTTGGGAAGTTTAAATTATATATCTCCTTTTATAAAGGATTTAGCAGGTGACATTGTCATTTTATATGAAAGGCTTAAGAAAAATCCTAAAGCCTGGACTGATGATCATACTCAGGTGGTCAAAAATATTACAGCAAAGGTTAATAACCTACCATGCCTTACTTTAGCCAATCCGAATTGGACAAAAATAGTCCAGACTTATGCTTCGGATGTAGGCTATGGGAGAATCTTAATACAACATTTCCCAGGAGATATACAAGAATATCTTGTTCAATTTTACTCTGATAAATGGACTAATAGTCAGAAAAATTATGCTACTGTAGCAAAGAAAATCCTTGCTATAGTAAAGAGTGTCATGAAGTTCCAGGGTGATTTATATAATCAAAAGTTCTTTATAAGTACAGAATTTCAAGCAGCCAAATTTATCTTTAATAAAGATACTAAACATGATGTCTCCAAACAGATGTTTGCAAGGTAGAAGGCTTTATTAGCCCCATTTGATTTTGAGATTCAATATCTTAAAGGATCGGCTAATAGTCTTCCTGATTTTCTCACTAGAGAACATTTGAGTTAATAATCTCTTTTCTTTGTCACAGGATGATACCTGGGGTAAGACCCACTTATTCATATCCCTCTAATAGAGGAAGAGGACGTGGACAAGGAAGGGGTAGAGGTAATATCCTAGCCCAGATAAAAAATCATAAGATGATAGCTTCAAACATTGCATGAAAATCAGATCTTAATACAAATCATCCAATGTTCAAGGATTTCTTGGATTTCATACAATCCAAAAAACAAGGGGAGGATAATAATTCTCCAACATATTCCTCAGTTTTGGCTGATGACAGTAATGAAAATATTGAGGTATATGAATTGAAAGAAAAAGTGAAGTTATACTTCTCCTGGAACATGCGGATCTAAAATGGAAAGATGATCCTTGGCGGATAATGACCATGTATTTTAATACAACATTATATGTTGCTCCAACATATAAATACAGGATGCATTATGAGATAATACTCTTGGCAAATGAATCTGTTGAATTCTAGCATTTTTACCCTACTAATATTAGGACAATTTATAATTTCTCAATAATCATTATAAAAAAGATTTTGGCTCCAAAAGATTGGGGGCACAATCCTTCCTAGGAATGTGATTATACTCACCCAATTGACAAAGTCTTAGTAAAGTATAATTAATGTGATTATTCAGACAATTTTTATAAGAGTCTTCTTTATGAAAATAATAGGCGAAAACATTCATGGTTTATAAAAATTTGTAGTCATATTTTCACACAAAATGTCCTAGTATGGTTTTGCAAATGGTGGACTTCATACAGTCCTACTATAAATATATTTTCTGGGTTAGACAAAAAATTATATGCTGAATAGATTGATGTTTCTCCTAAATTAATAGATTTACAAAAAGAAAATATTTTCTTTGAAGGCATGTCAGCCATATATTTTTTCATAGAATTTTATATTCCATGGATTATGAAGTGGTCAGTCGAAGTGGATACATCTAGGGAATTCCCTTGCTTGGAAAGAACTTTTTATACTAACTTCCGGAACAAATTAACCCAAAAAGACAAAGATGAGAAGATTCATGAACAACAAACTTTACATAGCATTCAAATCGCTATCAATAATTATACAATGATTCAAGAAACAACAATCAAATAGGATGATATATGTCCTTTTAAATGTATTTCTAGAAGGCTTCAAATAAAAAAGGGAGCAATGACCAAGTAAGAAATTTTAGCCTCATATATGGAGGATGTTAAGAAGGATCTCCTTAAAAATCTAGATATAGAAATACCTGATGATATTTCCATGGCATCTATCAATCATACTGAGTAAGAAGATGAATTAGTGGGAGAATCTCAAAGTGTTGATAGCACTGGAGAAATTGATATGGACAATTTGGACAAACTTTTACAATAATTCAAAAGGAGGACGAAAGAATATTCCACTAAATCCAATAAAGGAAAATAAAAAGTATAAGAAGAAGGCCTCATGTCATGAATTATTGGGGTAATATGACAAAAAACTTTAATAAAGTAGTAGGACCAGATGGTCACGTTTTTCTACTACTTTTATCTTGTAGGCCATATAGAGACCTTTTCTTTTATTAGATCGGCCACGATTGGGCCTACTTACTTTTTAGTTTTTGTTTTCTAGCTTCAATGATCCATTATATAAGGATCAATCTAATGTATGAAGAGGCAGGTTTTGAGAACCGCCTCTCTCTCTCTCTCTATCTTTCTCTTAGTATGTAAATCTTCTTCGAATAAAATAGAAAAAAAGTTTGCTAGTATTCTCCTTTCTCTCTGGTGACAATCTTACTCAATTAAGGTGATTTAAATTATTGTAATTTTTATTTTATTTTTTCTTTCTAAATCAGTTAGCCTTAAAAGGCTAATTTTCCTAAGTGTTTAACTATGACGTACTAGCCTATTATAGAGGAAGCTCATGAAATGAATAAATGAATCTTGAGCATTTATGTTGATTGGGTGAGGCTTTAAAAGCTCAGTTGGATGTTACAGTGTTATTATGAAAATCATAGCAATATTGTTGTTGTGCGCGCTCAAGCTGAGGATGGCGTTAAGGGCTGTGTTGGGACTGTGGTTTACTGTATCACCTTGATCGGGATTTTATATGCCTGTAAACTTTCCTAAATTACCACTTTGACAAAAGATCTGTTTGTTTCGACAGGTATTTTAAAACAACATTATATGCTGCTCCAACATATTAATACAAGATGCGTTATGAGATAACACTCTCGGCAACTGAATCTGCTAAATTTCAGAATTTTTTAATCCAAATGGCATAACATTCCATTTGAATTGCCCTACTGGAACATTAAAAGCAGTTTTCTATCTATCGTTTTCATCAATATGGATCCGCCAGTATCCTGACATCAAATCAAAATTTTAAAATATAATAGCATCATGAAGTCTATCCAATAAATCTTTTTCATTAGGAATTGGATAACAAAACCATTTTAAAACTTTTAAGAGGTTTATAATTGATGACAAGCATGGAAACTCCACGTTCTTGTTATGCTTGTTTATTAACATAAAAAGCAGTACAGGACCATGGAGATTTTGATGGCCTTATAAGGCCTTTATGAAGAAGAGATTGTATTTCATTTTTACAAAGTTGTAAATAATCAGTATTGATTTGGCAAGGTCTAGCCTTGGTAGGGATATTACCCACTAAGAAATCTTCTTCATATGAAAGGCTGACCACATGTTTTTTCCTTTCCCAAAAGATATTTGGATGGTCACGGTATATTTGTAAAGTAAATTGATTTTGTAAAATATCAATTTTCTCCTTTAATGTAGGAGTCTGTAAAGTACCTTCTACAGAAAGGCCATCAAAATTTCCCTATTTGCAAAGTTCAAGTTGTCGATCTCCCCAGTACCATGCAAATTTCCCTATGGAAAATAAAAAAGATAATTAAATTACTACGGAAGAATAGCAATAGTGAATTCCAAAATACACATCCAGGTGGTGCTAGATTTGTAAAGTATGAATACAACTCTAAAACTCAATATCTTGGAAAGATAACAAAACAACATAAAGTGAAATGATATAGGAGATCCAAAAAGGTTGCGTATCATCCAAGCATTCCACCTCCATCAAACAGTTAGAGTTCCAAATGGGGCGGATATTCCCGGCATCGGCACTGCAATTTGATATGCCCAAATTACACCTCCCTAAGAAGTATAAGTGGTCGATGTCAAATATAGAACCCAACGAAGGTGACTTTTAGGCTATGATTTCCATAAAAATAGGGGTTTGTAGAAAATGTTTTGAAATCAATATCCAACTTGTTTTAAGTAACAATCGTCAAATTTTGGAAAATATGAATCAGTAGAGAATGCGAACTAGGCTTGTGTTCAACATGGATTTATAACACTTAAAGGATAATAATGATAATGCATTCTCTTAATATAAAATATTGCAAAGATATCAATTTCTAACATGCATCAAAATGTTTTTCATCCTAATTGGATGACTATCACTTTCATTCTTTCAAACATAGAGAGATGATAATATGAAACTTGATTTTAGTCTCAAGTTGGTCCAATCTAATATTGATGCGGATTTAGTTACTAATTTTAGGGTCAAGGTTTTAAAGGTCAAACATAATTCTACCCCAAGTATCAAAGCTAACCGAAGCTCATTAAATCGGCTAAGTCATTCTAAGGCTAAAGTTAAGTCTAAGGTGATGAATAAAGTCCTATTATGTCTATAAGGAGCGAACTTATGCAATTGACCTAAAAGAGGGGACGATGTGGCCCGCTTCTAGTCCCAAAAACTCATACAAAGGCAAGTCCATTTCCAAACCTAGTTTAAGGCTTTTTAATTCCAGCCCAAGGCACTAATTTTAACTAAGACTAGTTCTAAGGTGTCAACATAACCCAAAGTTAGGGAAGGTGGGGCCGAAGTCTACCAAGAAGGCCCCTAATCGGCTAAGTTAAACAATAAAGGTTAAATCATCAACCAAGTTATAAATACCCACCCATAGAAAGTATGATATAACACAAATACTATAATAAAGCTCAGTCTAAAAGAAAAGTAAGCCTAGCCTACCTGGACGCCGCTGAAAGTTTGCTAAGTCCTCTACTCCAGAGGTATAGGTAATAAATACATAAGTAATAGCCGAGACGTATAGATATACTCAGGAGCTAAATAAATGTGATACATAGTAATGAGTAAATAAGTGCCTAAGTAAACACACAAGTCAAACATAACCTATCTGGGGCCCCATAAACCCGATAGGCACACGGAAGAAAACAATAACCCAGTCAGGCTCCCATAAACCAGCGGGACACACAACAAAAGTAAATGCATAGTCACCAGTGTCTTGAAGCTGTATCAGTATCCTATAACCAGGTACCCAGAACCAAAACTCTCCAATCATATCATAACCAGATGCCGAACTCAAATCGGAACTCATAATAATTAGTGGTCGGACTCGAATCGAAACTCATAATAATTAGTGGCCAGACTCAAACCGGAACTCATAATAATCAGTTCCCATCATATCTGAATCAGTGGCCAGACTCGAACCGGAACTCATCATTGCCAGTAACTATAATAGAATCAAATGTCTTATCATATCAAATAAACGGGAAACGCCCTAGTCCCAAGTCAATACTAGTATATAAATATAGACGCTAATTCCACAACATGCTACAAGTCAATCTCGGGGTCCTTCTAGGTTACTACCTACTATAAATAATATGTATATACAAGTATGGGTATACATTATAATTAATAAAAAGGCGGTCCAGTGCTCTAAGTCAAACTAGACGACCCCGGTCAAATACGGTGCTATCAAGGACTAACAAGGCTAAGCAGGCCAATCCTAGTATAATTGGGGTGTCTCAATCCCGTCACAACCCTAGCAGGTCATATAGGGCTTAACTAAGTCCAAAGATGTAAAAGTTCTGACAGATCGACAAGAAGGGTAACGGGTCCCGCTACCGGGTCCCGAAAACCAGGTCTGGTTATACTTGTCTAAGTCTGGGCTAAGTTTGTCAAATCCTAGACTAGGGTCCAACAATAACATTCCTAAACTGGAAAAAACAACAACAATACTATCTGACCCCAAATAGGTCATCTGTGGTGTACCACGAGGATAACGGGCCTGGAATATATCCGAATAGCCCTATCCGAACTAGAAGGCCTAAATCACAGCAAACCACCACCACCAATTTTATAATACCAGACCACAACACCAGCCCAATAGCATACATATATCACACATAAACTCAATCTAAGTGTAAAGGAAGGTAAACCTAGCCTACCTGGACGCCTGCCGCAAGCCTACCAAGAAAACCAGCTAAATAGGAGGCTTTCCCTTTTGAGAGGCCTCCGACTGTTGCCAAGCTACCAAAATAATAAACTACATGTCAAAATATGACTATTGATACCCATATTGCATTAGTTTGGAAAATGTCCAAACAGTCCATGTGGGGTCCGCTTGTGGAATCGCAAAACTGAAACCATCACAGTGTCTCAAATAACTCTGTGACTAATAGTCACAACAGATGCTATCCAATCCGAGATCATATTAAGCTCTAAATAAGCATAAACAACAATACCACGAAATAATAGTTCAAATACGCTACTTTAAGCTAAAATTGACCAGAGAACTTACGATAGAAGGACGCTATACTATCAACCACGCGATCCCCTAGCTTGAATAACTTGATGTAGATAATTGATTTTCTTTGGAGATCAAATATACTGCCAAAGTATTTTATGTATCCTAATTACAGTCTAAAAAAAGTGAAGAGATGATGCAATAATTACCATTTTGATTTGAAAGGAAACATAACTGTAAACAAATAGTATTCTATGTCCATCTATATATATACACACACACGTACACTTACTAAAATTAGTGTAATGCTTATTCAATTCTTTAACATTACATTACTAAGAGTACAAGTTGCTGCCACCTTTCTTTAAATACCTTGATAACCTTCTCTTCCACTTCCACGTGGAAGTGGAGGTGTCTTCACCACCATTCTTTCTTATCCAAATATATATATATACACTCGGATATTGCGTAGGTTCGTGGTAAAATAAATACAACATTTTGAATATACCATAATTAATAGAAAATTATTTCAAATAAAATCTCTATAAAATAATAATATTATTTTAACATATTTAGATTCGCTATCTCCGCTTAAAATATTAATAGATTATAAAACTATTATAACGTAGTATAAATATATCATAACTAAAGAATTTTATAAATTTCAAAAACATTTTCGAAAGGTAATTAACTATGTCATTTTACCAAATTCAAATTTAATTTCATATTTTACAACGTGCTCGGTCTAAATAATATTCTCAAACAAACTGCCCGGGAACCGAACTGTCAGTCCTAGCAAGTCATAAATAACTTGGGACAGTTATAGAAAAGCTCTAAATACTGATAACACATGAAAACGAGGGAAATGACCGGGAAGGTCATTACACCAACACCCAATAATCAATCTCCCATTAATTCCTAAGCTACCTCGGGTTTTATGATATTTGGACTTGTTATAAATGGAAGAAAATGGGTGAAACCATATTAAATATGCCCAGAGGTCCTTCTTCATGAATGCAGGACCCCTTCTGCAAATATGAAGCTTGACCCGGACAGGCCTTCGAGAATGCGGTCAGTCCATTGTGGATGGGAAGATCAAGCACGAACTGATCGCCCAACTAACCCTTTGAGAGCACGAAGGATGGATCGAGAACGCAGAGGACAAGAATCCTTGACCTTTGCTAATAAAGTCAAGATTTGCAAACATGAAGGCCTTTTTAGGCCTGCACCAGATGCTTCATCACCCGCAAACTTGGCTAAGTGCCATGTTTTCGATCAGACCCTTGGAATTTATTTGAAATCTCATGAACACAAATGAACTATGTTACCCTACCAAATTAGGCATTTTGGACTCAATGACGCAATCAAAATTTCCATCTGAGGTCATTCCGATAAAAAGTGGGGGGTCCCACACTCAAAGGGCTATTTTAATCAAAATCTACCCAACAACCTAAAACGTGTCTGGAAGCCTCAAGACCCGGACCAAGGGTTCCCATGCCTAAATTAGATATTTTGGAGCTAACAAAACTATCAGAAATGGCATCCTAGGTTGTTTACCTAAAGTTTAGGCCCGATACCCTTTTCTTAACAGTGAAAGCTCCAAAATAGGAAATTGGCTCTAAAAACCAAACGAACTGCTCGGTGATCGAACTGTCAATCCCAGTAAGTCATAAATGACTTACGGTAGCTATGGGAAAGCTCTAAATATAGGAATGGCACATAAATGTAGAAAATGACCTAGAGAGTCATTACAATAACTTGATGAGGTAATCAACTAATCATTATACTAATGCGTTGATATATTTTGTAAGAGGTTATTCTATGGATAGTAGTAAATTGTGGTACATTAGCTTATATGTCCTGGGTGCTAGTTATTTTTACTTGATTTATGCTTATATATGATTTTTCAAGTTTATGTCAGCTAATGATACCGATGAGTACATAGTGTTTGTACTGATATACCTGCACTCTTCTTTTGTTGAGTGCAGAAGGTGTTCCAGCGATTGAGGCAAGACCTGAGATCTTGTTCATGACCAACAACTTATCAATTCAAGGGTGAGCACTATATTAAGGTTGTCATTGGATCTTCTCTTGATCATGTTCACTCTTCCGAACAATGATATTCTTTTATTAGTTATTTTGGATATCTAATTGTAGATATCGACTTGACGGTGATGTTTTAATAATTTACCAAGTAAGGGCATAGTAATACTATGTCACGACCCAATTTCTCTCATCATGATGACACCTACTTTAACCCACCAATAGGTAAGCAAAACCATAGCAAGGAACAACAAGTAATGGGTTAACCGGTAGAAGATAAGAAAATAAGGTTCAATTGAAGTAATAAAACACGAGAATAGATATATACTTATCCAAAAGCATGCTATACACGAGGAAAAAAAGACAAAAACATTAAAATGAGTTCCCCCACGACCTGGTAAGTTCAGTACAAGAGTCACTAACATAAAAAGAGTACTAGACACTGTCCGAATATATGGGACCCCTACTGCGAACGCAGGTGCTGATTCAGAAAGGCCTTTGTTAACACCCCGGCCTGGCGAGATCCCAATGAAGAAGATCAGATTGGCCAGGCTAGCCAGACTATCCACCTTTTTTCAAATGCGAGGGTTGGCCCATTACTAAAAAGACTTTTGTTCATGAAAATAATGGATTAGGAAGTACCTAAAGGCTCGAACAGGTGAAGATATTGAGTCAGTATATCACGCTCGGTCTCCCAGGTAGCCTTCTCGACCAGATGGTTTCTCTACTAAACCATAACCATAGAAATATCCCTAGAATACAACTGTATGACATCTCTGGTTAGGATAGAAACTGGCTCCTAATAAAGGGTCAACCTCTCATCCAACTAAATTGAGTCCCACCAAAGCACGTATGACTCATCTAGAATATAATTCCCTCAACATTGATACATAGAACATGGGATGGATGGCTAAAAAGGCTGGAGGCAAAGAAAACTCATATGCTACCTCTCCAACTGTCTAAAGGATCTCAAATGGCCCGATATACTTGGGGTTGAGCTTGCCCCTCTTCCTGAACCTCATTACGCCCTTCATGGGCGATACTTTTAGGAATACCCGGTCACTAACTCTAAATCTCAAGGCTCTAAGCCTACAATTAGTATAACTCTTCTGCTTTCTCTGAGCTGCCCGTAGCCTATCCTGAATCACCCGAACTTAGTCCAAAGACTCATAAAGCAAATCGGTACAATAGGGCCTAACCTCTGAAGTTCCAAACCAACCAACTAGAGATCGACAACGCTTACCATCCAATGCCTCAAATGGTGCTATTTGAATACTCGAATGGTAGCTGTTATTATGGGTAAACTCCGCTAAGTCTAAAAATTGCTTCAACTGACCTCCAAAGTCCACAACACATGTGCGGAGTATATCCTCCAAAATCTGAATTATCCTCTCCATCTATCCATTAATCTGGGAATGAAACGCAATGCTAAGATCAACCTGGGTACCCAACTCCTCTTGAAATGACCTCTAGATGTTAAAATTGAACTGAGAGCCTAGATCTAAAATAATAGACACGGGCACCCTTTTAAGGCGAGCCACCTCTCGAATATAGATATGAGCCAACCTCTCAGCATGAAGGAAGTCTGAATAGGAATATAATAGGCAAACTTGGTCAATTAGTCTACAATGACCCACGTAATATCAGAACCATGAGAAGTACGAGGCAAACCAGAAACAAAATCCATAATAATCCACTCCCATTTCCACTCAAGAATAGGTAGCCTCTGATGCAATCTATAAGATCTTAAATGCTCGACCTGTACCTACTGACAACACAGACACCAAGCAATGAAGTCTTCTACATCTATCCTCATGCCTCTCCACCAGGAGTGCTGCCTCAAATCTCTATACATCTTAGTTGTCTCAGGGTGAATAGAATACCTAGAGCTATGAACCTCATGGAGTATCAACTTAATCAAACCTCCCACCCTCAGAATACAAATGTGACTAGCGAATCTCAGAATGTGCTCAAAATCTAAGGTAGCCCTCTTAGACTCACCTCTCAACAGTTGACCTCGAATGCCAAGAAACCCACCAACCTTGAACTAATGACTCTGAATTTGCCTCAACATAGTAGATCGAGCCTCAGAACTAGCAAGAATCCTCCTGGGTCTAAAATATCAAGCCAAATCATCATGTTGGCTAAGACTAGATTACCAAGACTAACAGTCACTCCGAAAATGAAATAAAGGCCAAGCTACCCATACTTATCGCCTTCCAGCTCAAGGAATCCGCTACCATATTCACCTTGCCAAGATGGTATAGAATAGAGAGATCATAGTCCTTCAATAACTCAATCCACCTATGTTGTCTCAAATTAATCTCCCTCTGAGTCATAATGTACTGAATACTATGATGGTCAGTGAAAATTTCATTGGAAATACCATACAAGTAAGGCCTTTAAATCTCAAGCATGAAAACTACTATCGCCAACTCCAAGTCATAAGTGGGGTAGTTGCGCTCATGTTCCTTCAGTTATCTAGAAGAATATGCAATAACTCAGACCTGCATCATCAAAACACACACCAAATTAAAACCAGAAGCATCACAATACACAGTAAACCCATCGCTCTTAATCGGAAGAGTCAAAATAAAAGCTGAAGTGAGCAAGTTCTTGATCATCAAAAAGCATGCCTCACAGCTATTGAATCATTGAAATGGATCCTCCTTCCTAGTCAATTTGGTCATCGATGCCGTAATAGTAGAAAATCTCTTGATGAACTGTCTATAGTATCCTACCAAACCAATAAAACTATGACCTTAGTCGAAGATATCGACCTAGCCCAATAATGAATGGCTTTAATCTTTGATGGGTCCACCATAATCCCATTCTTGGACACAACGTGCCCCAACAAAGCTACAAACTCAAGCCAAACCTCGCACTTTTTGAATTTTTCATAAAGCCCATGATCTCTCAAAGTGTGAAGCATAGTCCTCAAATGTTGCTCGTGCTCCTCCCTACTCCTCAAATAGACAAGGATGTCATCAATAAAAACTATCATGAAAAAGTCCAAGTAAGGCCTGAAAACGTGCTTCATCAAGTCCATGAATGCTTCTAGGGAATTGGTCAACCCAAAAGACATCGACAGGAACTCATATTGGTCATAGAGAGTTCTAAAGGCTGTCTTAGGGATGTCCTCTGCCTGAATCCTCAACTGATGGTAGCCAGACCTCAAATCAATCTTATAAAACATTGTTGTACACTGAAGCTGGTCAAATAGATCATCGATATTATACATAGGATACTTATTCTTCACTGTCACCTTATTCAGCTGCCAACAATTGATACACATACATATAAACCATCCTTCTTCATCACAAACAAAATAAAAACACCCCAAGGTGATACAAGTAGCCTAATGAAACCCTTACCTAGAAGATCCTAAAGATGAATATTTAGCTCCTTTAGCTCGGCAGGAGCGATATGATAAAGTGACATAGAAATAGGTTGGGTGCCTAGCTCAAGGTTAATAGCAAACTCTATATCACACTCAGGAGAAAGGCCAGGTAGGTCGATAGAAAATACATCAGGGAACTCACAGACTATATGAACGAATTCAAGTGAAGGACTCTCATCATTAATATAACGAACATAAGCAAGATATGACATACAACCCCTTGATATTAGTCTCCTAGCTTGAATATAAGAAATAATCCCCATCGACACACGGCTAAAGGATCCCTACCATACAACTAGGGGTATTCCAGGTATGGCTAAGGTAACAATCTTGGCAAAGCAATCGAAGACCATATTATAGGGGGATAACCAGTCCATGCCCAGAATCACTTCAAAATCCGCCATGTCTAGCATAATAAGGTTAGCTTAAGTGTCATACTCTCGAATGGTCACAATACATGATCTACAAACTCGATCCACTACTAAAAAATACCCACAGGAGTAGCTACATGCAAAGGCACAGATAAAGGCTCACAAGACAACCCCAACATCGATGTATAATATGTAGAAACATATGACTATGTAGAGACCAGAATAAATAAAGAAGAAGCTAGCTGATGGCATATTGAAATCATTCTTATGATGACAGCATCTGAAGCCTCAACCTCCGGCCTACCAGGAATAACATACAAATGACCTCATCTGCCATAGAACTGGGGGCCTGCCTGACCACCTATTCTACCTATATGAGGACCTCCTCTAGAATTCCGGGGACTACTCTTACGACTAGCTAGAGGCATCACTGATCTAATTGGTTGAACTTTGTACTGCTGACTCAATCATCCCGCTTTAGGGACACTCTCTGGCAATATAGCCAACAACACCATAATTATAACATAACCCAGGAACTCTATTTCACACCCCGTGTTCCAACGAGGCGGACTGGCACCCGAAGCCGATAAGGCCTGAGAGAACCAATCTTTTCTTATGTCCGTTCATATGCATGTCTCTTTTATAAATAGCATACTATCTCATGTAACTTATAAAATATAAAATGCCAATGACGGAAGTCATGGAAACATATACTATATATGAAACTTGGCCGTTAGGGCCATCAAGTCAAAATGGACATACTTCTCCTTCATTCATATACCCAAATACGTCTACAAAAGCCTCTAACAGATGCATCTACAAGACCAATATAAATTTGGGATAAGTCCCCGCTTTACACAATATTTACAACATCAAAACAAATGTACAACTGTGACTCGAAAAGCCCTGAACCAACTGGAGCTCACCAAATATCAGCAAATGGTCCGTAGCCTACTGAGGAGGTCTACTAGCACCTGCGCCTGCAGCAAGTAAAGTAAGTACCGCAAGGTGGTCAGTACAAAGAATGTACTGAGCATGTAAGGCCATAAGAACTGCACCATACATAATAACAACAATGGAGTCAATATAAGGGAAATAGTTAATGTGAATAAACCTTCTTTCTGTATGTGAGGAATCATGTATGTTATATTTATTACATGCTTTGCCTTTACGTTCGTTCATATACCCATGCTAGGCTTTTTCTGCCCCTGGGATGAGATTTATCTACCCATGCTAGGATTTTCTGTCGCCCCTGGTATGAGATTAACCCATGCTAGGTATTTTAACCCCTGGGATGTAAGTAAACCATGCTAGGATTTTCTGTCGCCCCTGGGATGTACTGTGATAACCCATGTTAGGCTTTTGCATCGCCTCTGGGATGTATCGGGATCGAACCATTCTAGGTATTTTAACCCCTAGGATACCACCCATGATATTGAGATTGACCCATGCTAGGTCTTGCTTCCACCCCTGGGATACCACCCAAGAATACTCATCAATTATACATTACTTATTTCTTTCATTATTCTTTCTTTCATTCTAAGAGTGATACATTGGTGATTGTACATTGTTAGAACTTTTGGAACATCACATTATTAGAACTTTGGAGCCATGTCCATAGTTATGTAACATATGAATAAAAAATGATCAATGAATGAGGAACTTGTGACTAACAATAGATGACAACCTGAAATGAGATACCTTTGGATATTTTGGAATGGAACAAGTACAATGTCAATGTGAACACTATGTGTTGCAGAAGGACATGGAAAGGGTAGCCTTACATACCTTGTCTTCTCAATATGAATACACAATCCTATACGTGAACACAATAGTCCAGTTCCTTCCTTACGTTTCACTCCAAACTTGCAAAATGATGATCTTGCCCAAAGAAGTGCCTTAGTGTTATTAGGGTTTGAGAGAAAATATCTTGTAATTATCTAGAAAGGCATGAGAGTTAGAATGAATTAAAAATCTGATTTTTGGCTTTTATATAGTACTCAAGTCATCTTTAGCCAATCCTTTGGCATTAAATGGCATATTTTCTTGGTCAAATGGAAGAATGGTTCATTTACCCTTTTGGGCCATGCCTTTTATTCTATTTTGGGCCTTAAATTGAGCCCAATTGCACATGTTAACTTAACCCACAAAATTCAATGTATAATCCACCATATATCTCATGTTAAAATAATTCCATAAATGTCTCGATAATATTCACACACGAATTGCATGTTCATAGCCTCAATTTCAAAAAGAAGAAATTCTAGCCACCCATGGCTTAATCACACATAATTGATAAAATACTTACGACGAAGAATTAACCCCAACTAGGATGCCAAAATTTCTCGAGAATAGTCCTACTATGATGTAATAATGTTACCATAACCCAAGAGTCCTCTTTATAGACTTATAATCTTAGAAGAAATCGGGCAAAAAGCACCCAGGCACGCTCCCGGGCGTCCTAGACACTTAGAAAAATTTCAGCTTTTGAAAGGTGGCCAGGAGCGGCCTGGCATGCCCCCTTTCTACCTGTGCCAACAAAAATTTAGGCCAAAGCGGCCTGGCACGCCACCTGCAATGCCCCATGCAAAATTTTTGATTTCGACTTTTCTTTGCGGATTTGGTTGGATCTTTCAAGTCCCAACCTTTTTCTTACCTCTTATCTTTAAGATCCTTTGCTTGAATGTTCCTTAAACCTTACTTTTCACCCAACAAATGCTCCACAAAGTCATAAACACCACCTACTACAAAAGTCTAATCACATGTACTAGCACACTATCAAATATTTCCATCAATAACAATACAACATACGTACTTATTGCTCTCGAACCTAGGGTAAACATGGTTCAAGGTTGTCAAGTTGGGTTGGGAAGGTACGGGGTGTTACATTCTTCCCCCCTTAGGAACATTCGTCCTCGAATGTTAACAACATCTTCTTAATTACAACAAATGCATTTCTATATTAGCATATCTATACATATACTCTCATAGATACTTACTTATTCTTTCTCCACTTCCGTACTTTGAACTTTTACTTCCGTTTGAAACAAATATGGGTACTTTGATTTCATCATTTCTTCAGCTTCCCAGGTGATCTCTTCGATTTGTTGATTTCTCCAAAGAACTTTTACGTAAGTTACTTTCTTATTTCTTAACCTCTTCATTTATCGATCTAGAATAGCAATAGGTAGCTCTTCCTAGTGGGATCCTCCGTAATTTGTACATTTTCAATGGGAGCAATATGAAATGGAACTCTTATACACTTCCGACAATTTCACATGGCATGCTGTATAGAGCAAATTTTCCTTTCTTTCCAAATCCCATCACCTCTTTCGTTAGTAACACTTTTAAGTGTACTTAATCATCTATGATCACAAACATCTACTATACCCTTACGATATGTTCTTTTAACTATAATACATTCACCGATAGGTGGAGATATTTCAATGGACTTAACTAATAACTCCGGTGTCCCATTAAATTTCACAGTAATCAATGGAGTAACATACGATTAGGTAGAGCCGGGATCAATCAATGCATATGCATCATTTAAAAATATGGATAGTATACCTGTAACTTCATCAGGAGATGCATCCATATTCTGCCGGTCCACTAAAGCATAGGTGCGATTTGGGCTCCACTGGAACTAGCTGCCCCTCTAATATCTCCACCCCCATCAGTAGGCTGAACACCTCTGCCTAGGGAAGGAACCGATGATAATGATGCAACGGTTAATCCCGTAGGTCATGCTATACCACTCGCGCCCCTTTGTGGGTATTCTCTCATTATATGCCCCGTTGTGCCACACCAAAAACAAGTATTTGTCCCCAATCAGCATTCACCTAAATGATACCTTCCGCAACGCTGGCATGGAGGACGAGAAAATTCTACTGCCTATGAACCTTGCACTCCACTACTCTGTCCAAATTGACTACCCCTAAACCCTCAGAATTGGGGTTGAGTGCTTGCTGTGGAATAAAAGAATGAGGGTTTAGGCGGTAACATTCGAGGTCTAGATTCTCCTGGGGACACCATAGAATGCCCCATAGGTCTGGCCCTTCCTCAGACCCAGTGAATATAGGAGGGTCTAGTTTCAGAAAATCCTGTGTCCTGCGACTCGCTACCCTAGCCACATCGTCCTTATTTATCGTTGGACCATCGCATCAATGAATTTGTGCCGCAAATAACTGAGTCAACATACGCACTGCATTCTTTAGATCCTGGTCAGTGGCATTCATAGGCGGTTCTGCAGGTACTTCTCTACCCCTTGGCTCTTCCGAAGCTGGAAAAGTAGAATTAAAGAGGATATAAACCTGGTGAGGTATTGGTTACCCCCTGGCCCACCTATTATTGTGGTGGCTGACCCCTCTGGTGCTATCTCTAGGTTGGGAGCAATTATAGGATTTGGTGAAGGCTCCCTAGCCTGGTCTCAAGTTGGGACTGTAGCTCAAGCCTGACCTTGACCTCTAGGTCAACGCCGGTCTCTAACTGGTGCCCTAACTATGTTCTCGAGGTCCCCATCCCTGGTCGCCATAGCCCGCATCATAGCCAGAGTGAAATAAATGAGAATCTAAAACCAATATAGACTAAACACATGAAAAATGAACAAAAAAGGTGAGACTTTCCTAAGAATGTTCTGTAGCCTCCCGAATATAGGATACGGGCATCATCATACTGATCCACGAGACTCTACTGGACACTTGACCATGTACCAATAATATTGGTGAACCTAAGCTTTGATACCAAACTATCAAGACCTAAATTCTTGAGTCATAATGGCACCTACATTAACCTACCAGTAGGTAAGCCAAACCATAGAACGGAACAACAAGTAACAAGCTAATTGGCGGAAGATAAGAAAATAAAGGTTTAAATAAGGTAATAAAACATGAGAATACATATACACATATGTAAAAGCATGCTATACACAAGGGAAAGAGGACAAAAACATCAAAATGGGTTCCCTTACGAGCTGGTAAGATCAGGACAAGAGCCACTAATAAAAAAAATGTACTAGACACTGTCAGAATATACAACATAGTATCCCAATATGCAAACAAGACTATAAAAAATAAAAGAGGCGGGTGGATCAGATCTGGACTCTAAAAGCTCTCACTATCTTCGAGAAGCAGCACAGCCCCAGGATATTATCAATGGTGGTGACTCGTACTCGAATCTGCATAAAGGAAAAAGATACAGAAATATAGTATAAATACCAAAACAATAGATACTTAGTAGGCATCATAGGTCGAATGAGCTAAATTACTCTAAAGTATAAATAAAGTGCAAGAATGTAAACCTAAGTCATTAAATAAGGGCAAAAATGGAAATAATAGCCTATATCAGGTGGATGAGATGTATATAACATAAACAACTCGAAAGAAGAAATAAAAGACTAATAATAACCTAACTGGGCCCCTATAAGCCCAGAAGTCACACACAAATAAGAATAAACCCAATATAGCCCCCATAAGCATGATGAGTACAAATAAAGGATAAAGCTAAAGTAAGGATAAGATATAGCAGTAATGAATGTAAAATGATCTAGACTATGCACCAAGCGTATGTTATTCTCCTCTTTCCCATTCATAACCTCCATTATATTTGTAATCAACAGTTTCCCATCCTCGAATTAGTAATAAAAATGATAATAAATGTCACACTCGAACCAAAATTGATAGGTAATAATAATATAAAAATTGTCGAACTCAAACCGTAACTAGTAAGCATGAAACCAATAGTGACAGACTAAGGTTTTAACCTATCTCAAGTCCATTTAATAAGTATAAACCAATTTTAGGTGGTTAAATCATTTAAGTCAAAGTGGATTCTAATTACTAAGGCTGAAAGATGCGGTCTAAGGTCAAATATTGCACTACCCAAGGAAATGGATAAATAAGTGAAAAACAATACCTAAATCCCAAATCTTGGTAATGGCATAAGGAAATGGGTATGTGATTATTAAGGTAAAAAAAGAGGTTAACATTCTATCTTAAAAATGGTGGTGAGGTCCACTACCAATCCCGAAAACCCTAACCTAAGGCAAGCACCTACTCGAACCTAGGATAAGGCTTCTTAATCCTGACCCAAGGTACTAAAAGAACTAATCCTAATCCTAAAGATAATGTTATACTAGTGTAAGAGAAAATGGGCCCGAATTCTACCAAAGAGGGCCCCTAACCGGTTAAAATAGGTAATAAATGCTAAAATAAACACCGAGACATATTTACCTACCCGTGGCTAACACAATATCACACTGATACCATCATAATGTACGGTCTTTGATAAAGGTAAGCCTAGCATACCTGGATGATGTTGAAAGCATGAATAATCCTCGACACCGGAGCTTTTCCCTTGTGAGAAATCTCCGACCGTTGCCACACTATCAAAATAATATGCTATATGTATAGATGAGAAAATCGATACTCATATTGCATATTAATGCTCTGGGTTAGAAATCAGACTAAAAATGCCCCATGGGGATCGCTTCTGGAATCACGAAATCAAAATCATCACAACATCCCTCTCAGCTCAAGGACCATATGCCCTAAAATTAGGTATAATTCAAGCCCCTAAATAGGCAACATGATAATAATAAATTTGAAATATAATTCCCATATCTAATTCCCCAACCCATAGCATAATTTACAAGAATAGTTTACTACCTAACCTAGTCTGAAGAAAGTTAAGTCATAACCTATCTCGAAGAGCCGAGATCCAAACCTAGACCCTTCAATAGGGAATCTTTCATTTACAAGCAATCTCAAAATGAACTAATTCTATCAAAGATGTAATCTATGTGTCAAAAGGGAACTAATGATACCCATATTGACAATATTTAAATAGGGTCTAAAAATTGTTCGAAAAATAGGTTCCAAATCTAGTGGGGCAAATGTGGAATTTTATCTTAGAAACATGTTCCTCATACTAGAAGGAGTTTAAATCTGAAAGCCCAAATAAAAACAAAGTTAAATTAACCTTCAAATCAAGAAAAACTAATTTTAAGCTTACCGGGTAAAACCCCCCAAAAATACAATTTGAAATCAAGTTTTTAAAGCTTTTTAGAAGATAGAATCAATAGGAATTGATGAAAATAGGAGTTTAGTTATTACCCCAGTGAGATTGATGAAGAAACCCCTTTGAAATCATCTTTCCCTAAGCTCCAAGTCCAAAAATGGTGAAAAATTATGAAAGTAAGCTATATATATTTTTTAGGTGAACAGTACCTTACATTGTAGTCCCCACCTCACGATCGCGAGGATAAACATTGACCAGACATTAAAATTGGTCTTTGTATTCGTGGAGGTTGTTGACCTGGACCACTCGCATTTGTGATGGTCCAGCCGCAATAGCGATAAAGTGACCCGACCCAATCCCCAAAGTTAACCTTCGCGATCACAAGTCCACCACCACAAACGCGATGTACAAAAAATCCTTCTCAGCGATCGCGAGGGTTGGCCCGTGAATGCGAAGAAGGCACAATGGATGCATTGGAAATCAACAACTTAACTGATTTTACATCATTCCAAAACCTCAGGATGGACCCTCGAGATTTGTTCGGGACCCACAGAAGTAAACTAAATATTCTACTAGGCTATTTTTGATATTGATGTCTCCCAAATTACACCTCTGATAAAAGTATAAGGTGATCATTGATCAAATATAGAACCCAACTAGGTTGGGGTCGATCCCATGAGGAATAAGTTGAAATTCTATCAACTGTTTATATAAGAAATCAATAAATAATTCCAGTAAAAGGAGTTTTTTGAGAACTTAAAATAGTAACAAGTGGTTGATTTAGTTAGATTTGTAATCAATGTGAGAGAGGCACTAGGAAAGTGTTCCCCATAACTTCATAACTCTATAGGTTAGTTGTACTAGTGATCTCTCATGGCGCTTTGCATATAGAATCAATAGGTTATTTTCATCTAAACAACTTTACGACCCTATTAGACGATTATCCCCAATCATGAATTAACATCTCATGAGTTTTGCATTACTAACCCTTGTCATTGATCCCATATTAACTATCCTGTTTACAGGCTCTAGTTACTTAAAGAGAGGTTGATAGCTCCAAGCCTCGTTGTTAATTTCCTTTCCCATCTGTTACACCTTCTTTTATTACGAGTAAGGATAAGTCAAGTCCTATCATTGTCCAACGTCAGAAAGCAATCAAACTGAAGGAAATCCCAATACATGCACAAACACTATTTGAGAATCATATCGTACTTTGAACACTACATTGTTAATCTTTCATGGTTCCCACAACCCTAGTTGTGGTGTTTAGCTACTCATAATTGCAAGCACACAATAATAATTTTGAGAAGAAATCATAATTATAAACTTACGAATAAGAAGATGAAAACCACAAATCTCACTTTGAATAAAAAATCCTAAAACTCAAAGTTAATACATCAAAAAACAATAATATGCCTCAAAAGTAATAATAGAATGTAAACTAATACAAAAAACCTAATAGGAGTCTATAGACGAACATCAGATGAAGAAATGTTTGGTCACGGATAGATACCACGATCGTTCTTAGTACTCCTATGTTGGTGGATAACATTTTCCATCTTGTAGATACTTGCTAGAACGATGCTCAGTATGATCTCATACTTTCCTCCTACGATCGTGGCATCTTCTCATGGGTTATACCTATGATTTTCACTTTGCCGAATATCCTCCCACGATCTTCAGTATGAGCTCGTGGTATCATGGTACGTTCGTGGGAACTCTCGTCTGTTAGCCTTTAAATTTCACCTTCTCAGATTCTTCCCATGATGGCAATGTACGACCGTTGTCAGATCCAATGGTCATGGTTAAGGTCTTCTGATGCCTTTAAGTTCAAACTCGTGCACTTTACTTCTCCAAAAGTGTTTGACCTACAATTACCATAAACACACATTATACCCACAAAAAATGCCTTTAAATTATTAATTTCCTTTGTTTTAAGCATCAAAATATCATATGTACATGACACATCAACACCCTCAACTTATAATGTTTGCATGTCCTCAAGAAAACAAAACAAATCTAAACGAAACACAATCTAAACGATTCTTAACCAAGAGAAATCTAAGAGTCCTACTACAGTCATATTATCAAAATCCAAATTTAGCACGCATGAATCAAAACATAATTTTAACCCCCTCCAACATCATCAAAACCAAAATCCACTGGGTGTACACAAACCACTTACCATGACAGAATAGTCTCAAGCGATGGTATTACATTAGCATCAAATAACCTAGCACGCAAACCAATGACAATACCCAAACAAGCAGCAACTATGATGCATCCCCTATACCCGCAAATCAAGGGAGTCCCTAACACTAAAAATACGCCATGAATATTAGGACATGGACTGAATCTAAACACTCACTTTCACAAAAAAGTTTAGACAGTGTGCATGCATTACCATAGGCTTGCCCTTATTTTTTATGATTTAGTTTTTCGGACAATCGGATTAGGATCACTATAGGAATTTTATTGGCTTGTAATATAGGCTTGTGGATGGGTATGGTACATATAGATAAAGTGACTAAGTCCTCCTTGGCACTACACTACTTTTGGCTCCACTTTCCTCCTTTCATTATTTTTCCTTTTTTTTTTTTTTTTTTACTTTTTGGACCTCGGATGCAGTTTCTTTTCCTTTTCTTATTTTCTTTTAAAACTTTTCTTCAATATTTTTTTCTCTTGTTTTTCTTTTTTTTTTTTTAACATCAAACTACACTGAATCCCTTTTTCATTTACTAACTCCTTTTACATACCCAATTTCTTTTATGCACCCTTACGATAGCCACCCTGAACTTAGGCGATTTGCCTGATTTGAGGTGCACAGTGTCCAAGGAGGGACCAGGGCCAAAGTAGGTTCATTGTAGACAAATTGGGAAGGTGAATGGTCTAGTTCAAGGAAAAGGTCTATTTAGGCACAAATTTCAGGATCAAGGGATATGATTTTCATTTGGTAGACTTTTTGGCTTATAGTGGACTAATCAAGAAAGGCCTATGATCTTTTCTTAATTGACTATCCTATAACTCTGGCAAAACTAACTGAGCAAGGTTTAGATCATACATACATGCCAATGAGGTAAGTACCTCACACATTCATGGCTTAGGGCTACACGCATAGTTACTACCTATCTGGTTCATGCATAGTTAAGCTACGGTTATCACGCTCATAATCCTAATGCCATAATGAGATCCACATTGGTCATAGTTCACTATAATAACACAATACAACAAACATATCAAATATTTTGTAGGGGTATCATTTTAAACACAAAAAATAAGATTCCACACTCTTATTTATTAAGTTTGTGCCAAGTTATCCTTTTTCACTATTGGATACACAAATGACACAAAAATAACACAAAATATAAATTAAACTCCTAAACATGCCTATTCTAACTAGATAGCACATCTGAGGGAAAAGAATCACATCAAAAAAAAACATTGGATGTGGTATACCCGGACCCCCAACTTTGAAAGAGTGCAATGTCCCCAATGCACAAAAACAATAAGAACTAGGGTAGAGACATACGTGTGGTAAACTAGACTTCTATCGTAGACTGATCAATAAGGGTCATAAATGCAACTCCTCCATGATCTTCTCCTGTAGTGGCCTCGGCAGTGGTCATGGTACTCTCACTCAAGTTGGCATCGATGGTGACCGGTGTAATCAAAGATGGTCTAATAGGGGCAGTCTCTGTACCCCCTCCACTCTCAATAATATCATCATCATCATCAGTCATTACATTAGGTGAGATCGTACTTCTTTCAAAAATAGGCACTTTGGAGGTCAGCTTACTCTCTTTATCTCTTGTCTTTCTTCTTTACTTATCATTCCTTTTTCTCTTCTTATGGGGTTGCATATCATACTCTATCTTATCTACCTTCTTACCTTTGACCCAATCTACTGAAACCTGGGTATAGAAGTCTAGTACCTGTATATCCATATCAAAATCCTCAAACATTGAGAGCGGTAGAGGCTACACAACTGGAAGTTTCCGTTCTAAAAGTTCCTTCACCACATTCTTTAATTTAGCTAACTTAGTGGTGACTATGCTAAAATCAGGATCCTAGAAATTTCAACTTCACCGTCGTACGACCCTTAAATCTATCAAAGATAGGTCTCCATAACCCGTATCACTACTTTAATATCATCCTCCACATAGGGATTCACCCCTACCTCTAATTTCTTTACCCCCATATCAAGAATAACCTGATGTTTTATCATCTTTTCTAGAAAGGCTGTCGGCACCAATGTGTAGACTATTGGCACAGACTAAAGTGCACCCAAAGGTGCTATAGGTTGTTGTGTAGATAAGGTAGCACAAGCTTCAGATGCCAGAATCTCTGAAGCAGAGGCATCCCCCTCTATTGCTTGTGAAGACAAATCTGGCAAAGCCCCTGGGCTCGAGTCGTCGGGTCCATGTAATCCTTGATAAATACAATGCATGTGGTCTTGGTAGACTAGAGAAACCAATCCATAGCCAAAATAGAAGGCATAAATAACTTCCAACATATCAGAGTGATCAGGCTGGGGAATGGAAAGGTAGTATGAAATTGCAGTGCTTGCTCCCTAATCTCCTCTGTAATGATCCATGGAATTTTTAGCTCTAATTGTTTTTGAAAGTTACTACCATCTCTACTTTGTCAGCACAAAGAGTGTTGTCATTACTAGTAGGTGTTATTTGATGCCTGACAATAGACCACCAAGCTTTGGCCGTGAAGCTCAATGTGTGTTTGTAAATAGCTGCACCATTTACCCATTTCGCATCTTTCTTAGCTTCACCAATATGACCCGCCAGCCACTTGTAGTGCATTAGCTTATCATTAGTACTGAAATTTTTCACCTTCTTAAATCAGGCATTTGGTAATTATATTTTGGTGTTTCAACAGTCGGTTCAAAATCATCACAATAAGGATTTAGAAATAGCCTTCTCTGAGATCTCAATGTATTTACCTCACACTATCATAATATCTAATCTAGGTTGCTCCCTCAAACCCTTTTCTTTCTCAGAAGGAGTCATGCTCGCAAGAGTTACTGTATAATTGGCATAGAATTCATGCACCAACTCAGCCCCAAAGTTACCCACCTGTTTAGTCATATACCCTGCTTATACTTCTAGAATACCTGGTTTAGTTTAGGGACTTTCTGTAGTGCCCCAAGTAGCATGCAGGATTCTTCTATGATACTTCTCTTTTAGTTCTTCTTGGGATACCCTATCACCTCGGGTCTGCCCTCTTTGGAGGCATAGTATTAACAACAGCTCTGTCAGGAGATTTTGGAATAGTACTACCAAAACCACCCACAAACTCTTCTTCCTCATAGGAACTCATCTCATCATCACCTTTTTCAATTTCTTATTCACTCCCATTTAGGTTTTTTGCTAGTTCTTTTTCTTCAGACTAAAAAGGATTGATGTAGGTGGTCGTGGGCATCAATGTTGTGGATGTCGGGGACTTGTCCTTAGACGATTTTGATCTAGTGGTCCAAATCTCTTGTTTTTCATCACCACTAATTTTGGAGTAGTCAACATTCAAACCACTAGATTCTTTAGATTTGGTCTCCGAGGCTGAAGACATGTATTTTGGTGCCCTTTTCTTAGACTGTCCTTCCTTCCTCCAACTTCTTGTTAAATTTTCGTGCCATAGTACCTGTAAGAAAGATCGTTAGTCTAAGAATAAAATAGAACCAAGTACTCAGCATTTTGTTTAGACAACACATTATACGATTGAGGAAGGAAGGGACGATCGTACTTTCGATCGTAGGAAGCCCCTTCTAAAGTTTCCTGGGGGTTTGTCACATCAGACGACTACTACCTATGATCGTATCATAATACAACGATCGTAGGAATCTATCATCTAATAAGCTTCTGCAACCTTAAAACTTGGCACCCACAACGATCCAATCTACGATCGTACTAAGATACAACAATCTTTGGTTGTTTCATGGAGTTTCCATTGACACTAAACAATTTAAATTCTCAAGAATTTGAACCAAATTAAAAATTTAAGGGGTACTCAAACTTCCCCCTCCTGCACCCATTCAATACAACCTCACAATGCACAAGTATTTGATCAATTTTGACTACTCTACTACCTTTGAACTCAAATTAGCAACTACTTGGCACTTTTTAGGGTATGTATGACTTCATCATCTCATAAAATTTAAGCATGAAAGCATTTTTAAAGCATGAGAATTTAACTTACTTTTCAGAGAGTGAAGTTACTTTATCTTCGAAGGAGTTTGGGAACTTTAAGAAGTAGATTCTTAGTAGCAGCAGAAATTTATGCAAGAATTTAAGATTGAACCTTATTTTTGTTCTTTGATCGTACTTTGTTGATGTGATTTTTGTGTTTGAATGGGGAAGGGTTTGTATTGGGTCAAGGGTATAAGGAATGGGGATTAAAAATTAAGTCGGGTCAGGTCGGATTGGGTAGTTTTAGAAATTTTAGGACCTAACAATGACTCACACCTATGATCATATGACCATACAATGATTGTTGTATTTTATCATACCAAGAGAATTTAGAAAGCTTACCTGGAAACCAATAAAGCTTAAAATCATAGGTTCCATCACTTGGGAGTTGATTCACAGGAGTTCAGTCAGACGATGGATTCCACGATAGTGCTATCTTGGTACGATCGTGGATGCTCAATCGTAGGACCAACTCCTAGAAATAAATTCTATGGACTTCAAGTAGACGAAAAAACCCATGATCATTTAAGCTTCCAACAATTGTCCGATTCTTTTGTGGGTTCTATTATTGTTCTAGTTCCTTAATTTCTTTTCTACATTGTCCCTACACACGTAGCACACGTTAACCTATAAATAAAATAAATTCAAAGTCCTTGGGTTATGTCCCAAGCAATGCTTGATTTAACGTTGAGGCATAACGTGGTTAGTTTGGCTACTCAGACTTCACAAAACTAACCCATGGTTGCCTTCCATGAAGCACCTGATTTAACATAATGACATAAATCAGGTGTGCCTGATAACTCAAGCACAAAAATATCCATATAACATAAAACCTTGACCTCTTCAACATCACTGAGATAGTATTTCACCTTTTGTCCATTCACTTTAAACTTCTGACCTTCACTATTTTCAAGCTCAATTTCACCATAGGGAAACACTATCACCATTTGATAAGCCCCCCTCCATTTTGACTTCAACTTGCTAGGAAACAAGCGTGCTTCGATTCAAACAATAGATCCCTATCACCAGCGGTGAACTCTCTTCTTTCTATCTTACGAACATGGTATAACTTCATTTTTTCCTTATACAAGGCTGAACTTTTATATGCTCTAAGATGGAATTCATCCATCTAATTCAATTGTTCAAGTTTCAGCTTTGCCTTATCACTCTACTCCAGATTCAACTTCTTTAGTACCTATAATGCCTTATGCTCAAGTTCGATAGGCAAGTGGCAGGCTTTGACATCTACAAGATGATATGGGGAAGCACCAATAGGGGTCTTGAATATTGTCCGATAAGCCCATAATGCATTATTTAACTCTCTAGCCCAGTCCATTCTATTGGCATTCACAATCTTTGCCAAAATGGACTTGATCTCATGATTAGAGACCTTAACTTGCTCTCTTGTGTGAGGATGATAGAGTGTTTCCACCATATGTTTAACACCATATTTCTCAAGAAGGGATCCAAATAGACGATTGTAAAAGTGTGAGCATCCATCACTAATGATTTTCCTTGGTGTCCTAAATTTGGAAAATATATTCTTTTAAAAAAATGTGGTCACACTCTGCCTTCATTATTTGGAAACACAACTTCTTCCACCCACTTTGAAATGTAGTCAACCACAACCAGAATGTAATTCATACCATATGAGCCCACAAAGGGGCCCATAAAATCAATCCCCCAAATATGAAATAGCTCAAGCTGTAGTATTATGGTCATTGGAAGTTTTTGCCTTTGCGAGATGCTTTCTTGTCTTTGGCATTGGTCACAGGACCTTGCATAGTCATGTACATTTTTATGAATGGTGGGCCAGTAGTACCCACATTGTAAGATCTTATGTGCAGTCCGTGCACCACTAAGATGACCCCCAACTGATAAAGTGTTACATGCCTCTTGAGTGCTGATCCTCTCTACCTTAAGAACACATCTCCAAATTAGTCCGTCTGCACAAATTCGAAACAAGTATGGCTCATCCCAGAAGAACTTCCTTACTTCATGCATAAACTTATTTTGTTTCTAAAATGATAGATCCTCAGGTACCACACCACTTACCAAATAATTTGCATAGTCCACAAACCATGGAATCAAGTCTTGCGATGCGGCCAATACCTGCTCATCTAGAAAAGTATCATCAATCGCAAGCTTATCCTTCAGTTTCATCATTGCCTCTTATTCAAGGAATTCTAAATATCCCTCCACTTGATATTTAGTCCATTTCATTACTTGACCTCAAAGTGAAATTCTTGCAACAGAAGTACCCAATGAATCAACCTTGGCTTCGCCTCCTTTTTTGCCATATGGTACCTAAGAGCTGTGTGGTCAGTATGCACAATCATTTTTGTGATAAGCAAATAAGATTGAAATTTCTCAAATGCAAAAACCACAACAAGAAACACTTTTTCAGTCACAATATCTTTTTTTTGAGCAGGATTAACTTCTTTGCTAGCATAATAGATCGGATGTAAAATCTCCTCTCGCCTTTGACATAGAACTACTCCTAGTGTTACACCACTAGCATCACATATAACCTCAAATGGCATGAATCAATTAGGTGGCACAATGATAGGGGATGAAATCAACTTCTCTTTCAGATACTCAAACACCTTCAGACATGTATCATCGAACACAAACTTTGCCTCCTTCTCCAATAACTTGCACAAGGGGTATGCAATTTTAGAGAAATCCTTGATAAATCTATGATAAAATACTGCATGCCCTAAAAATATTTGAATACCTTTCATAGATATTAGTGGAGGAAATTTTTCAATCACCTCAATCTTTGCCTTATCAACCTCAATCCCCTTCTTCAAAATCTTGTGACCAAGAACTATTCCTTCTTTAACCATGAAGTGGCACTTCTCCAAATTTAGCACCAAGTTATAATCTTCATATCTCCCCAATACACTATCAAAATGAGCTAAACAATCTTCGAATGAGTCACCAACAATAGCGAAGTCATCCATAAATACCTCAATAGTATCCTCCACCATGTTTGAAAAGAAGGACATCATGCAATGCTGAAAGGTTGTTGGTGCACTACACAGACCAAAAGGCATTCTCTTGAATGCAAAAGTACCATATGGAAAAGTGAAAGTGGTCTTCTCTTGGTCCTTGGGAGCAATTGAAATCTGATTGTAACCCGAGTATCCATCAAGAAAATAATACCATCCTCTACCAGCAAGTCGGTTTAACAACTGATCCATAAATGGCATTAGAAAGTGATCCTTCTTAGTCCACGCATTCAGCTTCCTATAGTACATGCTTACTCTCCAACTGTAATTGGACTTATAGGAATAAACTCATTCTTCTCATTTGAAACCACAGTTATTCCATCCTTTTCAAGCACATATTGGACCAGGATCACTCATTTGCTATCGGCAATAGGGTAAACCACACATGCATCCAACCACTTGATAATTTCCTTCTTAACTACCTCTTGCATAGGTAGATTAAGTCTTCATTGATGCTCAATATTAGGAACACAATCTGTCTCAAGTTGGATTTTGTGTATGTAAATTCAAGGCAAGATCCCAATAATATCAGCAATAGACCATCCAATAGCCCTTTTGAACTTCTGCAATATAGACACTAGAGCCTCAATTTTCCAATCTTCCAAATTAGCTGCAATAATAACCGACAAAGTATTGTTGGATCCCAAAAATGTGTAACGTATATGTAATGGAAGAGCCTTGAGTTCTAAGAATGGAGGCTCCTCGATAGAAGGCTTAGCTGGCGGGGTCACTCTATTCTTCAAATCAAGATCTAGCTTTTTTGGTGCAAAATTGTATGAACCCCTACCAGCAAGTTCGCGCACCATCTTATCATAGCCATCGATGTCATCACCCTTGAAATTCATAATAATTGCGACAAGTGCTTCAATTCCAAGCCTCTCCTCAATAAGAGATACCAATGCATCCTCAACAACTATATCAATCATAGAAATCACTACATATCCTTTGGATGCTTCATGGATTGGCATACATTAAAATTCACATGTTCGTCATTCAATCGAAACTCCATATACCCCATCTCCATATCATCCAACGCTCTGCTAGTCATAAAGAATAGTCTCCCCAAAATAATAGGAACCTCAAAGTCAACCTTATAGTCGAGGATGACAAAATCTGCTAGAAAGATAAAGGATGAAACCCTTACCAAAATATCATATAAGATTCCTATGGGCTTCTTTATGGTGCGGTCTACAATAAGGAGTCTCATTTAAGTCGGCTTGGGCAACCCCAAACCTAACTGTCAACTAGAGACCGGGAAGGAATTGCACTATAATGGTGCACATTATCAACTATCTCAAAACTCACAGTCCTTTTCTAGGTCACTAAATCCCTCATAAACTTTTTGTAACTCGACATTTATTCTAGATCCTCAACTTGAGATATGTTCACTGCTAACTCTTTTAATATAGAGATGAACTTGTGATACTTTTCCTTTTCGGTCTTTTTCTTTATTATTTGTGGAAAAGGAGGAGAAGATCATGGAATTGGAGTCAATACTTGTGGGACATCTTTTTCCTTCCCCTTTTTTTCCTTAGACTCTTTTTCAGCAACTAGAGGCTTTTCAAATGCATTTTCATCAATAACTAGATTTTCAAATTTGGCCACTTTCTCATTATTGAGAATCACCAGCTCGACGTCATTCACAATAACCGCGGGTATAGGTGGATTAGTATTCATCTTACCACTTCTAGTAGTAATCTCCAAACAATAACTATCATTTTTAGGCTTTGAATGGTGTTGCTTGGAAGTGTGCCTAATTGAAGTTGATTCGTTGTGGATGAAATCTGACCAAATTACTGCTCAAGTTTCTCAATAGCGGTAGCATATGATTTGGCTTTTTGACTCATCCCTGAAATATCTTCTCTAAGCTCCTTGAGTCGGTCTTTAATCTACTCTACCCCTTTCAGTAATTTTACAAGTATGTCTTCCTTCCTCGAATTACTAGAATCAACATCATGGTTCCCTGGGGGAACATAGAAACCACTTATATCTTTGTAATTATCCTTTATCTTCCCATTAATTTCTCTCCCTCTACTCCTATCTCTATACCTAGACCTATTGTAATTATTGTCTATATAGTAGTTTTGACCTTGGTTCCCTTGACTAGAGTGCCAATTGTCTTGGTTAGACCCTTGTCCTTTGGCTCATAAACCCGTCACCTGATCATTTAGATATTTATCCTCCTCCTCAAAATCAAAGTCATCATGCCTTGGTGATTTACCTTGTGAACCAACCGCATTCACCTTTTCTTCTCCCGCTGCTACAAACTGCTTAGTAAATAAGCTAAGCTCGATACTTTGATACTCAATTAAGCTACCTATTGAGAGACTGAGTCATCTAGTGATCTCTTATTTGTGGATGCCCCAATCATATAAGTGCCTACGGGCACGTCTGTATCACAAGCATGCCAACCCTTGTTGGTTTTAGTGATCCAATCTTGAATCTCAAAAGCATGCTCCCAAGTTAAACTCATAATTGCTCCACTGGTCACAATGTCTGCTATAGCTTATCGTTTGCATTTAAACCTCTATATAAGATCTCACGCAAAGTATGGCCATATTCTATGATTTGGGAAATTCTGCAGCTTCTTCTTAAACCTCAACCAAGTTTCATACAATGCTTCTAAATGTAATTACCTGAAGTTATAGATATTATCTTTCAACTGAAACATTCTGTAATATGGTAAAAACCGCTCCAAAAACTATGTCTTTAGCTCTTGCCAATTAGTGATCGACCCATGTGGATGCTCGGTCAACCAAAGAGTTGCTTCTCCAGTAAGAGAGAAGGGAAATAACTGCAGTCTAATAACATCCTGACTCATACTTGGTAGGTTGTAGGAAGTGCAAATCCCTACAAAATTCATAAGATAAAGATTTTCATCAGCAGCAGGAACACCCATGAACACATCCTTCAACTTCAATAACTGTATCATAGCACTGGTCATGTCAAACTTAGTTCCTGGTGGCAATGCTGGTTGAATAATAGAACCGTTTCTTGTGCCTCAATCAATAAAATCTTCTTCATCCTCTGCATCATTAAATTGAGGAACATAACATTGAGGAGGATATTGCCCCCTATTTCTCGTTAGCCTATTCTACTCCTCAAGTGCGGCCAGACGACCCACTTCTGCTTGTCTAGCCCTTCATTACTATGCTACCTGCCTGGCAGCTTCATGCCTTATGTTCTCTTCCGCAACCAATCATGTAGTATTCTGCTTTGCAGTTTCCTGAAGACTATGAAGATGCCTGGCTAATTCAGGACTCCCTCATCTTTAACTCCTTCGTTATGATCTTCGCTGAATCAAAGGATTGCTTTGACTTCAAGTTATAGGCATGCATCGGTGTTTTCCCTAGAAACAAATAAAAAAGTAAAATCAGTAAATAGAAACCAACAAACAGACAAACATAATCAATCAATTCTGTAACCGTAATCCCCAAAAATGATGCCAAAATTTGATGTCGCCCAAATATTCCTCTGATAAAAGTATAAAGTGGTTGTTGATGTAATATAGAACTTAACTAGGTTGGGATCGATCCCACGAGCAATAATTCAAAATATCTATCAAGTGCTTATCTAAGCAATTCGTAAATAAATTCTAGTAAAAGGGTTTTCTCGAGAACTTCAAATAGTAACAAGTTGTTGATTTAACTAGGACTGTGTTCCCCATAACTTCATAAATCCATAGGTTTGTCGTACTAGTGATCTCTCGTGGTGCTCTTCATGTGGAATTTGACCTGTTATGTTCATCTAAATGGCTTTATACCCCTATTACACGCCAATAATTAACGTCTTATGAGTTTTACGTTACTAACCCCTATCATTGATCCCATATTAACTATCACATTTACCGGCTCAAGTTAGATAGCTCTAAGTCTTATTTTTAATTCCTTTTTTCCATCTGTTGCACCTTTTTTCATTTGAGTAAGGATAAGGTGAGTCTAAACGTTGGTCACCATCAGAAATCAATCAAACTGAAGGAAATGACAATACATGCACAAACACCCTTTGAGAATCGCGTCATACTTTGAACACTACAATGTTAATCCCTCATGGTTCCCACAATCCTAGTTGTGGTGTTTAGCTACTTATAATTGCAGTGACATAATAATAATTTTAAGAAGAAATCATAATTATAAACTTATGAAGAATAATATGAAAACTACAAATCTCACTTTGAATAAAAAAAACCTAAAACTCAATATTAATGCTTTAAAGAACAATAATATGCCTCAAAAGTAATAATAGAATGTAAAAAAACACAAAAAACCTAATAGGAGTATTTATAGACAAACATAAAACCTATCCTAAATACAATTGGATTTGCTGAGTCGGCACATCGGTCGAAGAAAGGTAAGATCGTGGCTAGATATCACGATCGTACTTAGTGCTCGTAGATTAGTGGATGAATTTTTCCATCTTGCAGATCCTTGCTGGAACGATGCTCAGTATGATCTCGTACTTTCCACCTATGATAATGGCATCATCTCGTGGATTATACCTTTTATTTTCAATTTGCAAAATTGTCACGACCCAAAATCAAATTAGAGCCGGACTGGCACCCGAAGTCGATATGGCCCGAGAGAACCAATCTTTGCTCATGAACCTTCGTATACGTATCCTCGTATGAATATTTTTAAACTTCATGCAACTATGCGGAAGACATGAATCATGGAAACATATGCTATACATATATATTTAAGAAACTTGGCCGTTGGGGCCATCAAGTCAAAACGGACATTCATCTTTTACATATTAGTCTCTTGCATCCATATACCCACATATGTCTATAAAAGCCTCTAACAGATGCATCAACAAGACCAACTTAAAGTCGGGACAAGTCCCTCCTTTATACTACATTTACAACATCAAAACGAATATACAACTATGACCCAGAAAGCTCCGAACCAAGTGGAGCTCTCCAAAACTCTGCAAATGATCCACAGTATAGTGAGGAGGTCCACTAATACCTATACCTGCAACATGTAAGGTAAGTCCCCCGAGGGGGTCAGTACAAAGAATGTACTGAGTATGTAAGGCTCATAAGAAATAGCATCATACATGAGAATGTCAATAGAATAAAATATGAGAGAATAGTCAATGTGGATAAACCATCATTTTATAATTACTCTCCTTCAAGGGAAATTACCTTCACTCAAGAGACTTGCCTCCAATAGATTCTTCTATAAGCAAGAGATTCTTTCTTGCTTCTATGTTCATTACCACTATTGTTCATCTGCTTGGTTAGTGGGTTGTAAAAGACTAACCTTCATCCACATGCATCCACTCTAGGGATGGGTAACAATAAAACATACATCTACTCTATTGGCGGGTTAACATGCATCCACTCTATTGGTGGGTTAACATACATCCACCTTCATGGTGGGGCAACATACATCCACTCTCATGGTGGGGTAATATACATCCAATCTCATGGTGGGTTAACATACATCCACTCTCGTGGTGGTGTAACATACATCCACTTTCATGGTGGGTTAACATACATCCATTCTCGTGGTGGGGTAACATACATCTACTCTCATGGTGGGTTAACATACATCCACTCTCATGGTGGGTTAACATACATCCACTCTCATGGTGGGTTAACATACATCCACTCTCGTGGTAGGGTAACATACATCCACTCTCATGGTGGGTTAACATACATGGGAGAGATTGATTTATCAACTTATGAGAGATTAATACAGTAAGGATCATGATAGTATATAATACTGGGCCTCCACCTTTGGTGGGTTATATTAAATGACATAATATAATATTGGGATTATTCCATATTGAACTTATACCCTTTACTTGGTTATTAGAATGACACGTTAAAAATTATGACATTAAAGCACACACTTATATACACATCTCACTTCACTCCTTTACTTCATGAGATTGACATCTTCACTTATGAGGAATAATTATACTAACTTGCACATAACCTCTCTTCTTACTCTTATGAGATTGGTACTTTTATTTATGAAAGATTGGTACAAGGATAATCATCATACTATAGGACTTTGGAACATGACATGATTGGAAAATGCTTTTCAAGAATAAATAGATTCTCTTACATCTTACTCTCTTTGAGATAGTTCTTTTAGAACTTACAATGTTATGACATCTTTGGAACTTCAATAAATGAACAAGAGATAAATGAACCACAAGTCATCTAAGCATAGGAAACATATGAATAACAATATACGTCACCCTAAATTGATATACTTCAAGCCTCTCGAAATTGAAACAAGTCCAATGTCAATGTGAACAACATGTTGCAGAAGGATATGGAAAAAGGAACCTTACATACCTTGTATTCTCAATACGATTCTACAATCTTAAGTGTGCATACAATATTCCCGCTCCGTCATTATGTTTCACTCTACAACACAAGTACATAACAGAACCAACATTAACCACCAATTACCTTACAATGACATACAATAACAATAAGTTACATGTTTGTCTTTAACATATCATTTCCCCCTTGACAATACCATTTATGAAATTATTATACCAAAAATACCACAACATTCCCAACATTGACCAAAATATCATACAACATTATCATGTCACACCAAGTTCATACTTTCCACACATCACCACAACATCACAATTATTCCATCAAATTACTTCAATACACCTCACAACAACAAATCGGCAAAAATCCCATAATTTACACATATATGAAAATAACAATTTTAATAACATAATCACACCATACATGTTCGTATTTCATCCATACCATGCCCTTTCATCAAGACAACAAGTCATCTTTCAAGTTTAAATTCCATAGATGACACATCTTTTACAAAAACACAAAGTGCCATATTCAACACTTCCAAGCATAACCAACATGATTTACATACTATCCCATGCATATAATATATTAATCCATAAGAATAATCACTTACCCAAGCTTGAAAAATGATGATCTTGCTCCAAAAGTTGGCCTTGAACTCTTACGGTTTGAGAGAAAATAAGTTGAGAAATATCTAGAAAGCATGAGAGTTTCCAAGTGAATAAAAATAAGATTTTTGCCCCTTTTTATCAGAATTTAATTCCATACTTAGCCACTCTTGTGGCATTTAATGTTGTGTCTAGAAGGTCAAGGTAAGAATGGGTCATTTGACCCATTTTTGGCCCATGTCTTTTTCTCATTTTGGGCCCTTTTTGAGCCCAATTCGCTTAACCCAATCAAATCAATAATTTCTTATATTTAAATAATTTCATATGAGTTACGATTATATTCCCAATAACGGGATTTATATTCGTGGCCTCAGTCCCAAAAACAAGCAATTCTAGCCACGTGTGGCCTATTTTGACCAAAAGGGTAAAATCGTCATTTTGATGTCAAATTCGTTGATGAGTAATTTTATCATTCCAATATAATACTTCACTCATTTCATGTATATTCTCGTGGTTGTATAATAAACGTGGAAAAAATCGGCTCGATACGTCCCCGGGCACCCTTGGGACTTAGACAATTTCCAACTTTTAAAAAAATGGCCAAAACCAGCCTGGCACGCCCTTGGGCACGCCAGCTTGCTGACTCTGGGCTAAAACTTTATCCCAGAGCATCCTGGTATGCCCTCTGGCGTGCCCCACTCCAATTTTTTCAAATTTTTCGTTTCTTCGACTTTTCTTCGCGGATTTGGTTAGATACTTCAAGTCCTATTCTTTACCTTACTTCTTAACTTTAATATAACTTGTTTGGAAGTCCTCCTAGCCTCATTTTGAATCCCACAAATGCTCCACAAAAATCACAAAACACCTCCTACGAAGGGCTAATCACATATACGAGGCCAAATTTCAATTTTTCTCATCACTAGCATTACCAAATACATACTTATGGCATCTTGACACCTAAGTAACCATTATTCAACGTCATCACATAGGGTTGGAAGTATACGGGGTGTTACATTCTCCCCCCCCTTAGAAATATTCGTCCTCGAATGTAACAATATTGCTTCAATTATAACAAATGCAGCTCTATATTACCCTATACATATATAGACACTCAAATCTCATAGATACTTACTTAGTATTGGTCCACTTCCACATTTTGAACCTTTTCTTCCATTTGAAAAAAATATGGGTACGTCGATTTCATCATTTTTGTTTTCTCAACTTCTTATGCGATCTCTTCGACTTGTTGATTTCTCCATAGAACTTTTACAGAATTTACGTCTTTATTTATTAACCTTCACACTTGTCGGTTTAGACAGATATCTTTTCCTAATGGATCTTTCGAACTCTGTATATTTCCACTGGGAACAATATTGGAGGAAACTCTTAAACACTTCCAACACTTTCACATGGCACATTGTATAGGACAAAACTCTTTCTTCCAGATCCCCTTACTTCTTTCATTGGTGACACTTTTAAGAGTACGTACTCATCTATCCTTACAAACATCTACTATACCATGTCGATATGTGTCTTTAACCCTAATAAATTTACCAACAGGTGGAGATAGTTCAATCGACTTAACTAATGACCCCTGTGTCTCATTAGCTTTTATAGTAATCAATGAAGTGATATACGATAGGGTGTATGTATCATTTGTAAATAGGGATAATATACCTGTATCTCCATCAGGAGATACCTCTGCATCCGGATGGTCCACTAAAGCATAGGTGCGATTCTGAGTTCCACTGGAACTGGCTGCTCCTCTGGCACCTCTACTTCAACCAGCAGACTGTACACCATCTGTCGATGCCACATCGGCTGATCCGGTAGGCCGTGTCATACTAACCATAGGCCTATGTGGGCATTCTCTCATCATGTGTCCTGGCCTACTACATACAAAGCAAACATTCAAATAAAACCGACATTCTTCTGCATGAAATATCCCACAGTGCGGGCACAACTGACGAGAAAATCTTATTGCCTGTGATCCATGAATCCCACTACTCTGTTCAGATCGACCACCTCTAGATCCTTGGAATTGAGAGTGAGCACCTGCTGTGGAGTAAGAGAATGAGGGCCTAGGCGGTAATATTCGAGATCGAGATTCTTCTGGGGACACCATAGACTGCTCCATAGGTCTCGCTTTTTTTGATGGCCCTTCCTCAGCTTTCTGTGTCCTCTTTCTTTGCCTTTGATCCTCCATTTTCTGTGCAAAGTCCTGTATTCTAGCTATGTCCATATCTTGATTTAAGGCAGCAATAGTGCAGTCTTGTACGAAATAAGGCTCCAATCTGTCCACATATCGATGGACTCTATCTTCCATGGTGGCTACTACATTTGGAGCATATCTAGCCAAGGAATTAAACTGTATTCTCTGACACTCATATTTCCCTGACGCAAATTCAGAAATTGGTCTGCACGTGCCTCCCGAATCTCATATGGGAGGTAATGATCAAGAACTGCCATTCTAAATTCTTCCCAACTAGCTGGGAGTGCATCAATACCTCTTGATCTTTTCTAGTCCTCATAACACAAAATAGCCTCGCCCTTCAGTCTATAAGCTTCTATCTCAACCATTTCTACACCTGTTACATGCATCACCTCTAGTGCTTTTTGAACTTGGTCCACGAAATACTGTGGATCTACTTTCGGATTGGACCCTGTGAATATGGGAGGGTCTAATTTTAGAAAGTCCTGTGTACGCCGACTAGCTGCTCTAGCCATTTCATCTTCATTTACCATTGGACCAGTTCATCCCTGGGTTTGTGCAGCCACTAACTGTGTCAACATATGTACTGCATTTCTTAAATCTTGATCTGTGGCATTCATTGGTGGTTCTGCGGGTACTTGTCTACCTCTTGGCGCTTCTGGAGCTGGAAAGGTAGAAGAAGACCGCGATGCAATTTCAGCGTCAGCTCCACCTTGACTAACTTGGTTAGGTGGTAATCTACTCATTCCTTCTTCAGCAGGCACATACACCTGCTTTCCTTTACCTCTACCTCTTCTCGTGATTGGTATTTTAACTATACCAAAGAAAAACAACCACCATGATCAGATACAATTTTACATGGAATTCCGATCTCCAATATATCAGACAGAGGAGCACAATTTACCGCATATTTTTGGAGATCTTTTCATAAGAGCTTGGGTACACAAGTGAATTTGAGTACGGCCTTCCATCCTCAGACAGATGGACAAGCAGAACATACGATCCAAACACTTAAAGATATGCTACGAGCGTGCACGTTAGATTTTCAAGGTAGTTGGGATGACCATTTGCCTCTTATTGAATTTGCTTACAACAATAGCTATCATTCAAGCATTAAAATGGCACCTTATGAAGCTTTATATGGAAGGAAGTGTAGATCACCAATCGGATGGTTTGAAGCAGGAGAAACTGCTTTACTTGGGCCAGATCTTGTTCATCAAGCTATGGAGAAAGTTAAAGTGATCCAACAACGGCTACAAATGGCCCAAAGTCGACACAAGTCCTGTGCTGATGTTAGAAGAAGAGGGCTCGAATTCGCCATAGGTGATTAAGTATTCTTGTAGGTGTCACCGATGAAAAGGGTAATGCGATTTGGGAAGAAAGGGAATTTGAGTCCCCAATATATAGGGCCATATGAAATTGTCGGAAGATTTGGGCAAGCTGCGTATGAGTGGGCACTACCCCAAGAACTCTCCACAGTACATCCGGTGTTTCATGTTTTGATGCTTCGAAAGTGCATAGGATATCCATATCGTATTGTTCCCATTGAGGATGTCAAAGTTACGGAGGATCTTACTTATGAAGAGATACCCATTGCTATTCTAAATCGACAAGTAAAGAGGTTGAGGAATAAAGACATAGCTTCCGTAAAGGTACTTTGGAGAAATCAACAAGTAGAGGAGATCACATGGGAAGCCGAGGAAATGATGAAGTCCAAGTACCCTCATCTGTTTCAAATGGAAGAGAAAGTTCAAGATGCGGGATTGGAGCAATAACAAGTAAGTATCTATGAGCATTATGTGTATATGTATATATGTGTTAATATAGAGATGCATTTGGTGTACATGAGACGATGTTATTAACATTCGAGGATGAATGTTTCTAAGGGGGGAAGAATGTAACACCTCGTACCTTCCCGACCCTACTTTACAACCTTGAACCATGTTTACCCTAGGTTCGATAGCAATAAGTATGTATTTTGCATTGTTATTGATGGAACATTTGATATTGTGCTAGTAAATGTGCTTAGACCTTTGTAGTAGGTGGTGTTTGTGACTTTGTGGAGCATTTGTGGGGTGAAAAATGAGGTTTAAAGGACATCCAACCAAAGGATCTTAAAGATAAGAGGCAAGCAAAATGTTGGGACTTGAAAAATCCAACCAAATCCGCAAAGAAAAGTCGAAATCAAAAATTAAGTGTGGCGCGCTGCAGGTGGCTTGGCAGGCCGCTTTTGGCCAAAATTTTTGTGGCATAGGCAGAAAGGGGGTGCACCCAAGGGTGTGCCAGGTCGCCCCTGCACACCTTTCAAATACTGGAATTTCAGCTAAGTCTTTGGGGCGCCCGGGAGCGTGCCGGGGTGCTTTTTACCCGATTTCTTCTACGATTATTAGTCTATAAAGAGGACTCTTGGGTTATGGTATCATTATTTCATCGTAGTAGGACTAATGTTTAGCGGGTTTGACATCCGAGTTGGGGTTAATTCTTCATCAAAAGTATTTTATCAAATTATGTTCACTTAAGCCATGAGTGGCTAGAATGTATTAATTTTTTTAGATTGAGGCTACGAACATGAATTTCGTGAGTGAATATTGTCGTGACATTTATGAAATTATTTAAAAATGAGATAATTGGAGTATTACACATTGAAATTGGTGGGCTAAGTTAATATGTGTAAATGGGCTCAATTTAAGGCCCAAAATGAATTAAAAGACATGGCCCAAAAGGGCAAATGACCCATTCTTCCACATTTACCAAGGGAACATGGCATTTTATGCCAAGAAGTGGCTAAGTATGACTTGAGGGGATATATAAGGTGAAAAAAATCAGATTTTATTTCCACAAAGCACACATGCCATTCTAGACAATTCCACAACATTTCCACAAGATATTTCTTCAAGCTCTCAAACCCTTAGCCATCTTTTTGGACAAGATCACTCATTTGGAAGTTTGGGTAAGTGATTATTCTTATGGATTAATATATTATATGCATGGGAGAGTATGTAGATCATGATGGTTATGTCTAAAAGTGTAAATAATGCATTTTTTCTTTTTGCTAAAAGATGTGTCATCTATGGGATTTAAACTTGAAAGGGGACTTGAAGTTTTGATGAAAGTGAATGGTGTGAATGAAATATCGACATGTATGGTGTGGTTATGTTCCTTGAATTGTTATTTTTCTATGTGTGTAAATTGTGGGATTGTTGTCGATATGTTGTTATGGAGTGTATTGAGCGGACTTGATGGAGTAATTGTGATGTTGTGTTGATGGAGAAGTGTAAAGTATGAACTTGGTGTGACATGCTATTGGTTTATGATGTATTGTTCAATGTATGTAACGTTGTGGTATTGATGGTATGATAATTTCATAAATGGTATTGTCAAGGGGGAAACGACATTTTAAGGCAATCATGTAACTCATTGTCGTCGTATGCACTTGTAAGGTAGTGGGTTGTTAACGTGAGCTTCGTTATGTACTTGTGTTGTAGAGTAAAATGTATGGAAGGAGATAAATTATTGTATTCACATTTAGGATTGTATATTCTTATTGGGAAGATAAGGTATGTAAGGTTACTCTTTCCGTATCTTTCTGCAGCACATATTGTTCATATTGACATTGTACTTGTTCTATTCCGAAATGTTCTAAGGTATCCCATATCCGGTTATCAATTATTGTTAATCACATGTTCCCTATTCATTGATCAATTGTGATTCACATGTCTCATGTTCATTGACTAATATTTCCAAGTATCAAATAATGTTGTGTTCCAAGATTCCAATAATGTACAATCACCAATGTATCAAAAGTAAAGAAATGAAGTAATGTTTAATTGTTTGAGTGTTCTTGGGTGGTATCCCAGGGGTTAAATACCTAGCATGGGTCGATCCCAATATCTCGGGTGGTATCCCAGGGGTGAAAAGAACGACTAGCATGGGTTGATCCCGCCACTACGGGTGGTATCCTAGGGGCAAAAGACAAGCCTAGAATGGATCTATCCCGATTAACTGTTGATTATTACCCACTGATCAGCTTGGGGACCGGGCATTATATGAATGAAGGAATGAGTGATGGACGAATGAATGAGTGTAAAAGAAAAGAAAGTAATCAATGTAATGTACACGGTTCCATACATACAGAATGGTAACTTATCCATATTGATTATTCACTTATATTTTATTCCATTGAAGTATTTATGTATCATACTGTTTCTTATGGCCTTATATACTCAGTACATTCTTTGTACTGACGTCCCTTGTGGGACATACCTAACTTACTGCAGGCACAGGTACTAGTAAACCTCCACAGTAAGCTGCGGGTCATCTACTGATCTTTTGTGAGCTCCAGTTAGTTCGGGGCTTTCCGAGTAACAGTTGTACATTAGTTTTGGTATTGTAAATGTTGTATAAAGCGGGGACTTGTCCCAACTTTAGGATGGTTATGTATGTGCATCTGTTAGAGGATTTTGTAGAAATATGTGGGTATATGAATGTAAGAGATGTATGTCCATTTTGACTTGATGGCCCTGACGTCCAAGTTTCACGTATGTATGTATCACATGTTCCATGATTTCTGCTATTAGCATTTTATGTACTTACTTGATGGTGATGTTTCTTGTGGCATGCATATGAATGGACATGAGTAAAGATTGGTTCTCTCGGGCCTTATCGGCTTCCGGTGCCAGTTTGACCCGTTGGAATTCGGGTCGTGACAAAAAGTTGTAATCAAACCCTAAAGTTTGGGATTAGCTTTCATATGGATTTTCTACATTGAAATTGAAGGATTGCTTGTAGATAATTCTATCAAATGGAGGATTTGAATGAGCAGAGGGTACACTTTCTTTATCATCTATTATGGTTGAATAAATTCTCCAACTTAGGGGTGTGTGATAATTATGTATTGATAAATGCATGGGTAGTAATTATTTTCCTTCCTAATTAATTATTTTTTATAAGTTTAATTATTTTTCCATGTTTTAAATCAAAATTGGAGGTTGCAAACTCTAGTTGAGATTAGATCCTTTATCTTTGTTGAGAAAGGTGATAAGGGTGAGAGATAATTCCTAACATTGTCATGATTGATATGATTTAATGGTAGATCTTAGAAATAATGCTACCAAATAGAGGTTTTAGGTTGGTCATGATGGTACACACATGGGTTTTTGAGAAAACCCATTTTTGATATGTAGTGCTTAATTAAGAAATTAGCATCAATACCTAAAATCTAGCCTACCTGTAGCTCTAATTAAATTAAGAAAAATTGCTATTTACCCATGTATGATCCACACTCACGATAGAAAACCCATACATTACTTTTATCATTGATTACAACTTCCAGGTTAACTTTCTTGGTATCTACAATCAAATGTGTTAAAAAGTTTTTACAAACCCCCTCCCCTCATTTAATTTTGTTGTTTTAAATTAACATATGCAAACATTGAGTTAGCTACTTACACTCTAAAGTGAACTTTGAAAATTAATTCCCTAAGGATCGAACCCAACCACAAAATTGGGTTAAAAATACTGACAATGACCACGTGCACTTTTTAAGGGTGTGAATGGGCGTTATCACTTCACTAGATCAAGTTGTTTTAGAAAATGGATCTTTTTCTTTCACAAAGAATCTAAGTTCTACAGTAGTACCAGTTCCTTGAAAATGAGAGATGAATGAGTATGCTTGATCATAAAAAAATTAGTAATGCACAATAATTAGCTCAACAATGGTTTAAAATGAACCCAAATCTCCCAAATCTCAGTAAATCATGGTACAAGCCCCCACAAGGGCAATACCAAGATAAAATTTGCTCAAATGCTCCACCAAAGAAAATATAAGCTCCCACATAGTCATCATAATAGTAAAAGAGTCAATTAAAAAATTGATAAGATCAACACAAGCACCTACACGGGCATCACAATAATAATAAGCTCTCTAATTAATAAAAAAGTGCACACAAGCCCCCACATGGTCATCACAATAATAAGAATCAACCCAAATGATGTAAACCACAAGATGTCACCCAACCCATAACATGTTTTACATGATAAGTTTTCTACCCAGCTAAGTTTGAAGAAAGTTAAGCGATAACCTATCTCGAGGCATCATCAAAAGCCTAAAAACACTCAACTCAAATCCTTCCCCTTGTGAGCAGCCTCAGAATGCTCCCAATCTATCGAAAAGAGCTTCTACACATGAATACACATCTAATGATACATATATTGATATATTTTTGTTTCGGATCCAAAATAACTTTGGAAATCAACCCTAAAAATAAAAGTGAGAATCTGGAATTTTTGTATAAAATCACTTTACCCATAGTTTAAGCTCCAATCTAGAATCTCATCAAAAAAAATTGAATTTGAGTTAGAAGTCATCGAAATATCACTTTTTTACTTTACCAGAAAAACCACAAAATCTCAAGTTTAAAAAACATGATTTCAAGATGATTCTACAATATAATCAATGAGTAATGATCAAATAAATGTTTAGAAGGTTACCCAATTGAAAGATGATGAAATTATCCCTTAAATTCCCTTAAAAGTGTGCTCCCAACCTTGAAAATGTAGTTTAAGGCTGAAAATGAGGCTTTAATATTGTTCCAGTGAATAGCACCTCACGATCGCGACACTGTTCTCTCAATTGTGAAGGCTACAGGTTGACTCATCGTAATTGGTATAGTCAGGTCACGAACATGACTCATTAACCCTGACCCAAAATAGAATCAAATCTTCGCAATCGTGGTGCAAACTATATTATTGCAATGAACAATCTCTGCCTCTTTATAAACGCAACCCCAACCACGTGAATACAACTAAAAAATATCTGGTGCACCAGCAATAGTCAAAGGCTAAAATCTCTTTAAACGGACCCTCAGAATTTGATCGAGACCATATAAAACAAACAAAAAATACTACTAGTTTAATTTTGATGTTCAAACCAATAGAACCATCTTAATCACCAACGGAGCTTGTTATCAACAAGAGTCACCCAAAAACCACTTTAGGCTAATAAAACTAGTTTCTCACCCAAACACTCAAAAATCATAATAGGACCTCGAAACCCAAACCAACGATGCTACTAACCCAAAATTGACATTTCAAAATTAATGGAACTGATAGAATTTTCATGCAATGATTGGATCTCAAAATGTTGACCTAAGTCAACTATATCAACTTAAGATCTTCTCAAACCCAAAAACTTGCATAAAATACTCCCAAATGCTTGGGGTACTATGCCACCAATTTCCGCAACTTACAAACGACATAAGACAACAACGGGAATGGGCAAAATGGTCAAAACATAGAAAATTTTGAAAATCATTACGAGGATTGTTACAATTATAGAATTACCATAGGAGCAGCTTGGAATACTACCTTTATTCTTGAATTCCCTTGTCTAGTCCACCATTTCTTCACAGATTGCTTCAATTGAATTAAAAAAACCATTAATACATGCTGCTCTAATAAAATAGTTCCTTACCGTAGTAGCAACTTCACCTTTTAGGAATAAATGCTCTATGGTTTCTATCTCAGGGTTAGAACGACATCTTCAAAAATATGAAATGTTAGGATTCCATGAATGCATAATTGCAGCTACAAGCACCTTACTTTTCCAATTTCTCCAAGTAAGAAAGAAAATTTGAAAGGTAATCCCTACATCTATATAATCTTCAGATCCTCATTGATAACTTCTTTCTGCCTCACCAATTCCCAATAACTTTTAACACTAAACTTCCTAGTGCAAGTTTTAGTTCACCAAGGTTTGTCTACTTGACTACTCTACTAAATACTACCCAAATTCATCTTTACATGATCTACCATATAATATGGAACATAATCCTGAATCCATTGAAAGTTCCAGCCGTCTATTAACAAAAATTCTTTGATATCTCTCATTGGATGACATGTTTGTACCTTTGACTTTTACAAATGAAGAGGCCCTAGATTTTACTAATTATCATAACATATACCATAGGTACCACCCTTTGATTCACACCACAAGTTTTGTTCTATGATCTCCCTATTTTCTAACATATGTTTCCAAATCTGAGAAACCTCTTTACATACAACAAGAGAAGGTATATGCTTCTTCTAGTATTTATTTGATAGGAAATTTGACCATAATTTTTTTTTTCTGATCCTCTACCACAACTTAGCATACATGGTCTATGAGACTTGAACATAGATCTAAAATCAAGTCCACCTTCATGCTTTTGTAAACCAACTTTATTCCATGTTGACCATTGTTTAATCCTACCTATTTTTTTGTTACTCCAGAAAAACTAAGCAAAAATCCTATGAAGCTCCTTAATCACACAAATAGGAGAAGTTATAGCTGATAAGACATAAATAGGAATACTTTGAAGCATACTAGAAAGAAAAAACTCTCTACCACCGTATGAAAGAAACTTTTCTTTCCAAGCCTGAATCTTTCCTTTTACTCTATCCAATAATTCTTCCTAATGTTCTTTCCTTTTGCTACCATGAAATATAGGAAAGCCTAAATACTTATGGGGATTACTCCACTTCTCATCCTTGTACTCTGCTCCTCTTATTATGAAATCCCTGTAGCCAAATTTTGATGAAGATAGAAGAAACTTTTCTCGTTGTTCACCTTCTGCCCTGATTGCCTTTCATATTCTAGAAAGATAACCATAATTTTATCAAGAAAGTATGCATGAGTAGAATCAAAGATAATAGTATCAAAAACCTAAGAAATATGACTAGGATTAGCACTCCACTTTGGCATCCCATACCAAATATATTGAGGGTCATCAAATAGTAATTTAAGAGACTTAGTGAGCACCTCTGCTGACATAATAAAAAGAGCAGGAGATAGGGGATCCCCCTAGTTCACTCCCCTGGTAGAATTAATTAAACCATATTATTTTTCATTGAGCAACACTAAATAGTGGTCTTTAGAAATAAGCCTCCATATTAGATAGACCAAAGTATTAGAGAAACCAATCTTTCTTAGCACCTTCATTAAGAAAAATCATGACACTCTATCATAAGTTTTAGCCATATGCTTCTTGATGAACACAATTATAGGTATTCCTTTCTAAGTAATGTCTGTAATCACCTCATATGTGAGAAGAACATTCTCACTAATGCTCATTCCTCTAACAAAACCTTATTGATTAGAAGATATAAACTTTGGAAAAATGTCTTCCAATCTACCAGTCACAATTCTGGATAAGATATTGTTTAAGAAGTTACTCAGGCTAATAGGTCTGATATTTGAGAAGGTTTGAATGTTATCCATCTTAGGCATAAGCACCTGGTTAGTATGAGTAATAGACTTAGGGAGAGTGTTACCTTTAAAAAATTCTTTCAATATTCTTACGACATCTAGCTCAACAGTATCCCAACATATCTAGAAGAATCTTCCAGTAATAAAAAACCTTCCAGTAAGGCAATCAGGGACACTATAGCTATCTCCATTCAACTTGAAAATAACATATTTAACCTTTTCTCTGTTTGGACTACCAACTAGGATAAGATTTTCCTCTTCAGTGATCACCTGAGGGATGTGAGCTAGTAAAGAACAACTAATTGTATACCTTTTCATTTTGAATTGTTTCACAAAATGTCCAACAACTTCTGATGCAATTTCTCCTTCTTTCTTTGTCACACCCCGAGTCTACCCCCTGGATGCGAAAAGGAACTTGAATCCAATAATAGACTCAAATATTCCCTTTGACATGGCATATCTAGGTACAATAATGACATATAGTGGAAGAAATAATAGAAAATATGATTTGTAAGTTCTAAAACATAACTATGGTCTGGTAGAAACAAAATACCAAGCTCAAAGGCTAACATAAACCATCTTTTATGACTTTCAAGACTCTAAGTCTGGGTAAAATATTATGTCGGGATAAGGACCCCATCTGCCCATAATACAATGTATAAAATGAAAGAAATAAATAACTAAACTGGGTCCCTGGATGACGATGACTCACCAATGCTGAAATTTGGACTGCTAACATCTAGCCACGAACCTAAGGACGATTGCCCGTATCTACATCTATGAAAATATAGGTAGGAAAGGTATGCAATCAGTATAGGGAAGGTACTGAGTATGCATGAATAAAACTACATAACTGAAAGCATAATTTAAAAAAAGACCCAAAAGGTGAATTGCATGAATGTAAGTACCTGCTAAGATAAAAGCAATTTAAAATCATAAATAAAGATTTCTAATCTCATATCTAAAATCATGCTATCTAAAAACATATCGTATTCATATCAAATCAAGTATCAAAGTAAAGAAAAATTTGTTAGGTGAGAGTTTCTTATAATCCACATAAATCATTTGAGCTAATAATGTTCAATGTCTAACCTAGTTGGAAGGGCTACCCGATACCTTGCTAGAGAATAGGATCTATCTATCTATGTTTGGATCTACTAAGTGAGCTTATTAGGCTAAAGATTACCTGATATTGTGTTGAAACATAATCCTATGGTATGTCATTAGATTTGGATTTTCTAAACCCGTAATAACTGGATGCTAAATGATCCTCCCAAAACAATTTATATTATCATATGCTTAATAAAAGATTTAAATCACTATCTATCTATTTATAAAGATTGAATATTTACCAAATTAATATTTTGAAACTATCATAACTTCTCCCTTCTATGGGTTACTCCTACCTTTTTTAGCATTCATACTATAATAATGTTCAAGATTTTAGACTTTAAAAAATAAATTTCATAAACAATGAGTAGTAATTATGTAAGAATAAAAAATCTAACAAGGAGGCACCTTGCTAATCGTATAAGGAAAATACAATATTCATAAAACCATAATCTGTCACAACCCGAGTTTACACCTTGGACGTAACACGGTGCCTAGAGTCATAAGTGATTCCAAGCTAACCCATGGCCTGGCATAGCACTAAGCATTCTATGAATGTAAACTAAGTGAAATCTAAACTGACATAACAAGTGTGAATGTCACACCCCGAGTCCCCACGAGGCGTGATTGGCACCCGAAGCCGAGGAGGATCGAGAGAACCAATCTTTGCTCAAGTACTCTTATATGTACGATTGCGTATGTATCTCATTTTATATCATGTAATTAAGTATCAAAGGCGAAACTCGTGATAACATATGCAATATATAAAACTTTGGCCGTTAGGGCCATTGCGTCAAAATGAACATACATCCTTTACTTTCATCTCCCCACATATGTCTACAAAGCCTCTACAGATACATGACCATGTCTATACAATAATAAAAAATGCCAACATTTAATGAACACATATGACTTGGGAAGCCCCGAAGCAATTGGAGCTCACCAATACTCTGCAAATGGTCCGCAACCTACTGACGAGGTCTACTAATTCCTGCACCTGCAACATGTAAGGTAAGTCCCCAAGAGGGGTCAGTACAAAAAATGTACTGAGTATGTAAGGCCTTAGGAAAACGACATCAATGCATCAATACATAAGAATTTCAATGGAAATAATTATAAGAAAAACTCTATGTGCGGACTTATGTACCTTTCTTTCTTTATGACTATCTCCAAGGATCCGTGCATAATAACAACCATGAAACCAATATAAGAGAAATAGCAATGTGAATAAACTCTTTTTCTGTATGTGGGAAACCATGTACATTACGTTTATTATTTTCCTTACTTACCTTCGTCATCTTTATTAGTCGTTCACCTTATTGGTGGGTTATTATGATCATCCACCTTTTGGTGGGCATCCACTTTATTGTGGGTAGTCATCCACCCTTGGGTGGGCATCCACTTCATTGTGGGTGGTCATCCACTCTTTGGTGGGCATCCACTTTGTTGTGGGTAGTCATCCACACTTGGTGGGCATCCACTTTGTTGTGGGTAGTCATCCACTCTTTGGTGGGCATCCACTTTGTTGTGGGTAGTCATCCACTCTTTGGTGGGCATCCACTTTGTTGTGGGTAGTCATCCACACTTGGTGGGCATCCACTTTGTTGTGGGTAGTCATCCACTCTTGGTGGGCATCCACTTTATTGTGGGTAAACATTACATACATTGGTTCCTTTACTTCATTACTTTGAGATTAGTACATTTGCTTGTTGGGAGATTGATTCATTCATTTATGAGAGGTTGATAAATTCACTTGCCATAACATTATTTGAACACAACATCTTGGAACCATTGGAACAATAGTCAATGCATAAGAGACATATGTATAACTCCTATTGGAACTTTGGATCATGACACTAATTGAAACACACCAATATGATTTACCTTACTCTTATACTTCATGAGATTAACACCTTAACTAAGCACGCACTTACATGCACATCTCACTTCACTCCTTAACCTAATGAGATTGACAATTTCACTTATGAGGAATAATTATACTAACTTGCACGTCACCTCTCTTATTACTCTTACGAGATTGGTACTATTACTTATAAACAATAGGCACCAGGATAATCATCATACTATAGGACTTTGGAACAAGACATGATTGGAATCATGCTATTCAAACTAAACAAGCTCTTTTTACCTCGTTACTCTCGTTGAGATAGTTCTCTTAGAATCTACCACGTTATGACATCTTTGGAACTTAGTCAATGAATAAAAGATAAGGGAATCATCATTCGTCTAAGAATAAGGCACATATGAATAACAATATACGTCACCCTGAATTGAGATACTTCAAACCTCCCAGAATTGGAAACAAGCCCAATGTCAATAGAAGCAATATGTTGTAGAAGAATACGGAAAGAGCAACCTTACATACCTTGGATTCGCAATACGAATAGATAATCCTAGGGGTGCATACAATAGTCCCGCTCCTTCTTTATGTGTCACTCTACAACACAAATGCATAACGAAGTTCACATTAACCACCAATTACTTTACAAATGCATAAAATAACCATAAGTCACATGTTTAGCTTTAACATGCCATTTCCCCCTTGACAAAACCATTGATAAAATCATTATTCCAAAAATCCTCCAATATTCCCAACATTGACCAATACATGATAATCAATACATTCCACCACAACAATTCCCCTTTACACTTTCTTATCCACACCACATCACAAACAATCCATCAATTCACTTTAATACACTTCATAGCACAAATCGGCCAAAATCCCACAATTTGCACTTATAGAAAAATAATGAATGTAATAACAAAATAACACCATAGATGTTCTTATTTTGTCCATACCATGATCTTTCATCAAAGGCACAAGTCATAATTCAAGCTATAATCCCATGGATAACACATCTCTTTCACAAAACCAAAAGTGCCATGTCCAACCTTTCCAACCATAACCAACATGATATAAATATTTTCTCATGCTTCTAATATGTTAAAGTACAATAATAATCACTTACCCAAGCTTGGAAGGTGGTGATCTTGCTCCAAAAGTTGGCTTTGAGCTCTAGGGTTTGAAGTTGAGAGAAAAGGCTTTTGGGGAATTTTCTAGAAAATACAAGAAAAGCATGTGTGTAGTTGTGGATTAAAATTCTGATTTTTCCATGCTTATATAGGACCTCAAGTCTAATTATCCCCACTTGGTCAATAATTGAGTGCCTTCTTTGGGTCAAACAAGAATGGATCATTTCCTTCTTGTTGGGCCATGTATCCATGCTAATATTTGGGCCTCATTTGAGCCCAATGGAACAAAATTAATTTAGCCCAACTAATTACATGTATAATACCCCCACAATCTCATGTTTAAATAATTCCATAATGTCACGACATTATGCTCTTGCGAGATGCTCACTCGTCGCCTCGATCGCAAACATAGGAATTCTAGTCGCCTTTGGCTTCCTTGGACATTTTGGATCACTATTCACATTTCATGATTTGGTCATGTAGAAGTATGTAGGAGTATATTGAAGTGTTTGAATCTTTAACAATGCTCAAATAACTCCAAAGAACCAAAAGAAACCATCCAAGAAGTGTTGTAGAATTGCATTACGAAACGATCTCGGGGAGGCAAAATGTTTGTGCCTTGCGCCACTGCTGCAAAACAAGGCAGTGGCACAAGTTTGGAGACCCCTCTGAATCAGGTGGCTTGCGCCACACCCCCTGAAACAGGGCAGTGGCGCAAGTTTTGAAGCTTTGCTGAATTTTTCGGCCATTTTTCCAACACTTGCGTATCGTCCAATCCCTTATCCAAACACTACAAAATACTTACTTAGTGATCTTAATCATCAAGTAAACATGACTCTAAGTCACCAAATGAGGTTATAATGTGTACGAGGTACTACACAAATGCTCCACGAAACCACCAAACACTTCCTATGAAAAGGCTAGTCACATGTACAAGGCCAAATTTCAATTTTTCTCATCTTTACATTACCAAATACATACTGATAACTCTCGACACCTAAGTAAACATTATTCAATGTCATCAAGTAGGGTTGGGAAGGTACGGGGTGTTACATTCTTCCCTCCTTAGGAACATTCGTCCTCGAATGTTAGTAACATTGTCTCATTGTAACAACTTAAGTCGAGGTGAATCCTTCACATTATCGTATACACATATAACACTTGTAAAGACTTACTTATTATGACTCCCATTCTGTATCTTGAACTTTTCCTTCATGTGCAACAATTACCAGTACTTTGGTTCCATTATTTCTTTGGATTCCCTCGTAATTTCTTCTACGTGCTAATTTCTCCCATATTGGCCATTTCAATAAGCAATAGATGTTCATCCCAACTACCTTTGTAATGCAACGTATTTAGGGGTGGAAAAATGTACCCAACTTCACTTGTATACCCAAACGTGCTATATTTCTAACTGCTACCTCATAATCAATACGCATTCACAGTGTGCCCCCTTTTTTTTTTTTCTTTCTTTTGTGTGCCTCGACACTGGTGCATCTTACAAGGACATACTAGGTCGTATCACTCATATGTATATACCTTTGGCATAACTTTTCTCACGTCAGGATAAGAACACAGTTACCTTTCTGCTCAAGACGATCATTTATGGAAGAAAAATGGAAATGTACTTTCTTAACTCAGCATTTGTCGTGTCATACAAGAAGCCAACCACTTCATACCCATTGCAACATTAAAAATCCCTCATTTCCATCTTAACTATAATAACTAATAATCCCGGTGTCTCGTTATTTCACGGTAATAGATGGAGTAGCAGATAATCAAGAAGAGCTCGGATGTAAAAATATAGTAATGTACCTGTACCTTCATCAGGGGGTGCCTCTTCGTTCTGCCGGTTTAAGAGAACGTAGGTGTGGTTCTGAGTTCCCCTGGAATGAGCTACTCCTCCAGCACCTCTACTTTGACCAGCAGGTCGTACACCAGACGACGATGCCCCGAAGATTAACCCCGTAGGTCGCGCCATACTACCCGTGTCCTCTTGTCGACACTCTGTCGTCAGATGTCCCGATATACCACATCGCAAACAAACATTCGATCCATACCAGCATTCTCCTGAATGAAACTTCCCGCAGTGCTGGCACAGTTGCCGAGAAAATCTTTCTGTCCGTGAACCTCGACCCATACTGCTTTGCCCTATATGACTGCCCCTAGCTTCTCGAAAGTGTAATGGAATATCTACTGTAGGGGAAGAATATGATGACCTAGGTGGTCGACGAGAACTCCGAGGCCTAGGTCTTCCTTGGGAACCCTTAGACTGTCCCATAGGTCTAGCCCTCTTTGAAGGCCCCCCTTCAGATCCATGTAACCTCTTTCGGTGCTTTTGATCTTCCATCTTTTGTGCAAAGGCCTGAATTCTGGCTATATCCATGTCTTTATTTAATGCAGCAATAGTACAGTCTCTTACCAAGTAGGGTTCCAATCGGTCTACATACCGATGAACTCTATCGGCCATAGTTGCTACCATATGAGGAGCGTATTTAGCCAATGAATTAAACCGAAGACTGTACTCCTTGACGCTCATATTTCCTTGACGAAGATTTAAAAACTGATCCGCACGAGCCTCGCGGACCTCATATGGAAGATAATGATCAAGGAATGCCACCCTGAATTCCTCCCAACTAGCTGAATTTGTACCGATACCCCTGGATCGTTTCCAGTCTTCATACCATAATATAGCTTCGCCTTTCAATCTATAGGCTGCAAGTTCAACTGTTTCTGCACCGGTAACATGCATAACATCTAAAGCTCTTTGAATCTGATCTATAAAGTCTTGCGGATCTTCATTAAGATCGGACCCTGTAAATGTGGGAGGATCTAATTTCAGAAAATCCTGTGTCCTCCGACTAGCTGCCCTATTTGCATCATCATTTCTTACCGTTGGACCAAATTGTCCTTGACTCTGTGCAACAACTATCTGAGTCAACATTTGTACTGCATTTCTCAAATCCCGTAACTCTTGTTTTGTAACATTACCAGGTGATTCTGGGGACTCAGTTTCACCCCCGCATTGACTAACTGGGTCGGGTGGTGATTTACTTGTTCTTTCCCCGGTAGGCATGTCTACCTCTTTTCCTTTATCCATACCTCTTGTAACCGGCATTTTTCTATATCAAAGAAAACCAATTACACTGGTCAGATATAATCCCACCTATGACAATGGCTCTATTGCACGATCTGGAATGAAGAAATGAAACAACTCCTAAATGTCCCGTAGCCTCCTACTTATAAATGTGGCGCGCTACACATCCATAAGTAAGACTCTACTCAGACACGGCTTTGTAGACACCCTAAGAACGAACTGCTCTGATACCACTTTGTCACACCCCGAGTCCCCACGAGGCGTGATTGGCACCCGAAGCCGAGGAGGCTTGAGAGAACCAATCTTTGCTCAAGTACTCTTATATGTACGATTGCGTATGTATCTCATTTTATATCATGTAATTAAGTATCAAAGGCGAAACTCGTGATAACATATGCAATATATAAAACTTTGGCCGTTAGGGCCATTGCGTCAAAATGAACATACATCCTTTACTTTCATCTCCCCACATATGTCTACAAAGCCTCTACAGATACATGACCATGTCTATACAATAATAAAAAATGCCAACATTTAATGAACACATATGACTTGGGAAGCCCCGAAGCAATTGGAGCTCACCAATACTCTGCAAATGGTCCGCAACCTACTGACGAGGTCTACTAATTCCTGCACCTGCAACATGTAAGGTAAGTCCCCAAGAGGGGTCAGTACGAAAAATGTACTGAGTATGTAAGGCCTTAGGAAAACGACATCAATGCATCAATACATAAGAATTTCAATGGAAATAATTATAAGAAAAACTCTATGTGCGGACTTATGTACCTTTCTTTCTTTATGACTATCTCCAAGGATCCGTGCATAATAACAACCATGAAACCAATATAAGAGAAATAGCAATGTGAATAAACTCTTTTTCTGTATGTGGGAAACCATGTACATTACGTTTATTATTTTCCTTACTTACCTTCGTCATCTTTATTAGTCGTTCACCTTATTGGTGGGTTATTATGATCATCCACCTTTTGGTGGGCATCCACTTTATTGTGGGTAGTCATCCACCCTTGGGTGGGCATCCACTTCATTGTGGGTGGTCATCCACTCTTTGGTGGGCATCCACTTTGTTGTGGGTAGTCATCCACACTTGGTGGGCATCCACTTTGTTGTGGGTAGTCATCCACTCTTTGGTGGGCATCCACTTTGTTGTGGGTAGTCATCCACTCTTTGGTGGGCATCCACTTTGTTGTGGGTAGTCATCCACACTTGGTGGGCATCCACTTTGTTGTGGGTAGTCATCCACTCTTGGTGGGCATCCACTTTATTGTGGGTAAACATTACATACATTGGTTCCTTTACTTCATTACTTTGAGATTAGTACATTTGCTTGTTGGGAGATTGATTCATTCATTTATGAGAGGTTGATAAATTCACTTGCCATAACATTATTTGAACACAACATCTTGGAACCATTGGAACAATAGTCAATGCATAAGAGACATATGTATAACTCCTATTGGAACTTTGGATCATGACACTAATTGAAACACACCAATATGATTTACCTTACTCTTATACTTCATGAGATTAACACCTTAACTAAGCACGCACTTACATGCACATCTCACTTCACTCCTTAACCTAATGAGATTGACAATTTCACTTATGAGGAATAATTATACTAACTTGCACGTCACCTCTCTTATTACTCTTACGAGATTGGTACTATTACTTATAAACAATAGGCACCAGGATAATCATCATACTATAGGACTTTGGAACAAGACATGATTGGAATCATGCTATTCAAACTAAACAAGCTCTTTTTACCTCGTTACTCTCGTTGAGATAGTTCTCTTAGAATCTACCACGTTATGACATCTTTGGAACTTAGTCAATGAATAAAAGATAAGGGAATCATCATTCGTCTAAGAATAAGGCACATATGAATAACAATATACGTCACCCTGAATTGAGATACTTCAAACCTCCCAGAATTGGAAACAAGCCCAATGTCAATAGAAGCAATATGTTGTAGAAGAATACGGAAAGAGCAACCTTACATACCTTGGATTCGCAATACGAATAGATAATCCTAGGGGTGCATACAATAGTCCTGCTCCTTCTTTATGTGTAACTCTACCACACAAATGCATAACGAAGTTCACATTAATCACCAATTACTTTACAAATGCATAAAATAACCATAAGTCACATGTTTAGCTTTAACATGCCATTTCCCCCTTGACAAAACCATTGATAAAATCATTATTCCAAAAATCCTCCAATATTCCCAACATTGACCAATACATGATAATCAATACATTCCACCACAACAATTCCCCTTTACACTTTCTTATCCACACCACATCACAAACAATCCATCAATTCACTTTAATACACTTCATAGCACAAATCGGCCAAAATCCCACAATTTGCACTTATAGAAAAATAACGAATTTAATAACAAAATAACACCATAGATGTTCTTATTTTGTCCATACCATGATCTTTCATCAAAGGCACAAGTCATAATTCAAGCTATAATCCCATGGATAACACATCTCTTTCACAAAACCAAAAGTGCCATGTCCAACCTTTCCAACCATAACCAACATGATATAAATATTTTATCATGCTTCTAATATGTTAAAGTACAATAATAATCACTTACCCAAGCTTGGAAGGTGGTGATCTTGCTCCAAAAGTTGGCTTTGAGCTCTAGGGTTTGAAGTTGAGAGAAAAGGCTTTTGGGGAATTTTCTAGAAAATACAAGAAAAGCATGTGTGTAGTTGTGGATTAAAATTCTGATTTTTCCATGCTTATATAGGACCTCAAGTCTTATAATTATCCCCACTTGGTCAATAATTGAGTGCCTTCTTTGGGTCAAACAAGAATGGATCATTTCCTTCTTGTTGGGCCATGTATCCATGCTAATATTTGGGCCTCATTTGAGCCCAATGGAACAAAATTAATTTAGCCCAACTAATTACATGTATAATACCCCCACAATCTCATGTTTAAATAATTCCATAATGTCACGACATTATGCTCTTGCGAGATGCTCACTCGTCGCCTCGATCGCAAACATAGGAATTCTAGTCGCCTTTGGCTTCCTTGGACATTTTGGATCACTATTCACATTTCATGATTTGGTCATGTAGAAGTATGTAGGAGTATATTGAAGTGTTTGAAGCTTTAACAATGCTCAAATAACTCCAAAGAACCAAAAGAAACCATCCAAGAAGTGTCGTAGAATTGCGTTACGAAATGAGCTCGGGGAGGCAAAATGTTTGTGCCTTGCGCCACTGCTGCAAAACAAGGCAGTGGCGCAAGTTTGGAGACCCCTCTGAATCAGGTGGATTGCGCCACACCCCCTGAAACAGGGCAGTGGCGCAAGTTTTGAAGCTTTGCTGAATTTTTCGGCCATTTTTCCAACACTTGCGTATCGTCCAATCCCTTATCCAAACACTACAAAATACTTACTTAGTGATCTTAATCATCAAGTAAACATGACTCTAAGTCACCAAATGAGGTTAGAATGTGTACGAGGTACTACACAAATGCTCCACGAAACCACCAAACACTTCCTATGAAAAGGCTAGTCACATGTACAAGGCCAAATTTCAATTTTTCTCATCTTTACATTACCAAATACATACTGATAACTCTCGACACCTAAGTAAACATTATTCAATGTCATCAAGTAGGGTTGGGAAGGTACGGGGTGTTACAGTGAATCTAAAATATGATAATCAAATACTGCTAATAATAATAATCCCAGTCAATAAGGAAATACGAAAGCTGAATGAATTAAACATCTGACTCTATGACTCAGAGCCTCTAATAACTAATGAGTTGTCGGGATATGTCTATAACTTACTCTAAATATATGAAAACTAAAATACTAAAAATATAGAAATAAGGTCTTAAGGTCTTTATCCTCGGATGATGAGGACTCACCACTGATAGCAGCTGAGATAACGCTGAAGCATACTAACTATGAGGCTTATGCTAAGCATTTGTACCTATATCATTAGATGATATATCACAAAGAGAAGGTATGCAATTAGTACTTTTAACGTACTAAGCATGTGAGATATGCGACGGTAAAAATAAACTAAACATGCTGGGAATAACTGATATCCCGAACTTAATATAATTGTGAATGCATAAACTTAACCGAATTATAATGACCCACCCTTTTATAGATACATATAAATTTATATGAAAGGTAAACCGGAATATCATAGTTTAAAAGTAAATAAAATTAAACTGAAGGTCATGTATAAATTATAAGTTTGAATCTGTAACTGTGGGAGAGTATGTTAACCAAAATAAACCATGCGAGTCTGATGTATACACCCTATTGAAAGGGCCCAATATACCTTGCAAGGGTCTAAAGGCATGGATGATTTGATCACTAAGTTGATGCCTAACTGGGATGGCTAAATAACCTGCAATGGCACATAGTTTTGGGAATTAGGTGCACTAAACTCTAGTCCAAGTTGGTGTTGGTTTAATATAATAGCTCATAAACTGATTTACTAGAAACTGAATATAAATATGCTTTGTCTAAAAGTATCATGAAGGTCTCAATAACTGAGCACGTACTGTAAGACTACAAACTTAGACTAATTATGTTATTCATGATAAAATCAACAACTATGGGAATCGTTTGTTGATAACACGCTAGGCTTTTCTTAAAATAATAATAAATCATGCAAACTAATGAAATACCAAACTTAGTATAATCATGAATGATTAAGTCTAGAAAGTTATTAAATCGTAGAAGATATATGTATGTAATTGCTATATAGGAATCAAGAGTAAACTGAAGTTATAAGGAAATCATGAACTGAATGAAAACCCTTACATGATTTATAAAAGGATTGAGAAATTCTGAGTTTATTCGGGACTCAATAGGTGAAAGGATACCCATTAAGTAAATCCCACATTCCTGGAATGTGAGTCCTTGTTAAGAGCTTGATAGAACCTGAACTTGAGAAGGAACCCTAGTTTGGTTCTTGGAACTATGAATTACCCCTTTGATTTTTGTTTAACAGGTTTAGGAGAAGTGAATGTGGGATTTTATTCTAAGACCCCTTTAATTATCCCATATAAAAACATTAAATGACGCAGTTTAGGTAGTCAAAAAGGCAGAAAGAAAGAAAACACCCTCATTAAAATGTAATTGTCCTACCATACCCAATAATTGCGGGTCAATAAGACTAGTCATCGTGTCTCACCATGACTCGTCATTGGACTCTTTATGATTGCATATAATTTCTGGGCCTCAGTATAACTGGGACACAATAATTTGTTGTCACTGATGACTATTCATTGCATGGAGTCATCCTTTCTATCCCCAATTCCAATTCTTAGGTCCTCAACCATCTAGATATTTGGGTCTACACTTAGGACGGGTGAGTCTGATGACTCATCAAACTTGATCATGACTCTTGGTCAAGGTAGTCCTATGGATATTTTTGCTTATTTCTTTGTGATTTTTGTGCTATGTATGAAATGGAACCATAGGAACTTTTGGGGTGTTACAATATCTCCCCCTTAGGAATATTCATCCTCAAATGAAAACTAACTAGGTTGAAAAGATAGGGAAAGAGCCATAATCCCAAATCTGAATTCTTAAAGCTTATTACAAGCCTGATAATTAAATATTTGATTGAAGTATAAGATACACTAAATTTATGAAACATGCATGTATACTAAGACATGAAAACAATTGAGGGCCATGAAACTGAGTGGAATACTAAGGATGAAACAGTTACCTCAAGCTGGAACTAGATTAGAAGGGAAAAGGTGAGGGTACTTAGTCATCATATCTGCTTCTTCTTCCTAAGTAGCTCCCTCGACTTGCTTATTCCTTCAAATAACATTCACTAAAGTAAATTTCTTATTCCTCATCTTACAAATCTAGCCGTCAAGAATCTCAACTGGGACGTCTTGTAACACCCCGTACATTTCTGACCCTACTTGATTGTATTAACATTTATGGAGTCATTTAGCATGAGATAGTTGGTGGATCATGCATTAAATTTGTTGGGCTAAATGGGTCTTGTGCTATTGGGCTCAATTGAGGCCCAAAATGATGCAAAAAACATGGCCTAAAGATGGCAAATGACCCATTCTTGTGTTGACCAAGTAAACATTGCAATTAATGACCAAGAATTGGCTAAGGATGACTTGAGGGACTATATAAGCAAGGAAAATCAGTTTTTTATTCATATCAATACACATGCCATTTCTAGACATTTCCAAGATATTTCTTTTATCTTTTAAACCCTAAGTCATCACTCCTTTGGACAAGATCACTCTCTTGAAAGCTTTGGTAAGTGTTTACACTCATGATTTAGTATATGATATGCTTAATATGGTGTATAAATCATGTTGGTTATGTTGGCACAATTTTGGACAGCTCACTATGTGTAAAACAGTGTACTTTTGCTTAATCGGTGAAGGGTTTTGCCTTCTAAACTTGAAAGTGGACTTATGGTCTTGAAGGAAGTGAGTTTCATGGATTAAATATCAACATTTAAGATGTGGTTATGTTCTTAACTTGCTTTTTCTATGTTTATAACACTTGGAATTGTTGTTGTGAAATTGTGCATAAAATTAGTGGTGTATTGAAAGGAAAATGTGGTTTTGGTGATGTTCATGTGTGTTGTGAGAACATGGTTGTTTTTTGGTATCCAAGGTGACCTAAAGTATGTAAATACAAGTTTAATTATGGCCATGGATCATTTATTACAAAAAAGGGACCCTAAAATGACCCTTTTTGGCCGAAACGGGCACCCGCCCTAGCAGACAGGGCACCTGCGGGCGCAGATGCCAACGCAGGTGGCCCTGGACAGGTCCAAGGGTCACCTGTGGGCACAGGTGGCTTCATAGTTCAGCCCAAAATTTTGTTTTGTATGTTTTTGTCTCTCTTTGATCCCCGGAGGCCCCTATACCCTTTTTGGATGTAATTATCAACTTATGATACCTATTGAATTACTTTAAAGGGTCGTTTGGAGGCATGTTGGATTATATCAATTATGTATTTTTGTTAATATGTTGGTATGAAAGGTATTGAGGTGACTTGATGGAACAATTGTGACGTAGTGTTAATGAGGAAGCGTAAAGGGTAAACTTGGTGTGAAATGCTACTGGTTTATGATGTCTTGATCAACGTGTGGAATGTTATGGTATTGTTGGTATGGTAATACAGTGTCTTGTATTGTAAAGGGTTAAATGACATCATAGGGTAGTCATGTAACTCATTGATGTCTTATGCACTTGTAAAGTAGTTAGTTGTTAACGTGAACTCCGTCATGAACTTGTGTTATAGAGTAACACATAAGGAAGGAGATGGATTATTGTATTCACATATAGGACTGTGTTTTCATATTGGGAAGATAAGGTATGTAAGGTTACTCTTTTCAGTATCCTTTGGCAGCATCTATTGTCCTCGTTGTTATCAAGCTTGTTTCTCATTATAAAATGTCTCAAAGTATCTCATGTCAAGTTATCACATGTTGTTGTTCATATGTCTCTTAATCATGGACTGATGTTCCAAAGCTCCAATAATGCTATGACTATCAACGTATCAATCTCTCAAAAGTAAAGAAATGAAGTAATGCATAGTTTTTGGTCGTAAGAGTACGGGAGGAAGCTCTAGAGGTATAAGCCTAGCTCGAGCCGAACCCGATATTATTGGATCAGGGGGCAGCTCTAGAGGGATAAGCCTAGATCGGGCCAAACCTGAAAGGGGGCAGCTCTAGAAGTAAGAACCTAGCTCGAGCCGAACATGATATATTGGTTTATAGGTGGCAGCTCTAGAGGTAAGAACCTAGCTCGAGCCAAACCTGATATATTGATTTATGGGCGGCAGCTCTAGAGGCATAAGCCTAGCCCGAGCCGATCCCAACATAACGTTATGTTATTTTAAGACCAACTGATCAGTTGGGGCCAGGGTACGATATGTATCATGCCTCAACTTCCAACGGGAAGGACTGGCACCAGAAGCCTTTAATGCCCGAGAGAACCAATCTTCATTCTTAGACGCTCATACGCTTGTCACTCGATAAGATCACCATCACATAGAGATATAAGATGCCAATGGCGGAAGTCATGGAAAATATATGATATATATATGAAACTTGGCCGTTAGGGCCATTAAGTCAAAAGCATACATTCCTTACATTTCCTTCATTTGTCCCACAACATCTACAAAGCCTCTACAGATACATGGACATAACCAACCTAAAGTCGGGATAAGTCCCACTTTATGCAACATTTACAATACCAAAACAAATGTACACATGTAACTCGAAAAGCCCCGAACCAACTGGAGCTCACCGATGATCGACAAACGATCCTCAACCTACTCTGGAGGTCAACTAGCACCTATGCCTGCAGCAAGAAAGGTAAGTCCCCCAAGATACGTCAGTACAAAGAATGTACTGAGTATGTAAGGCTATAAGAAACTGCATCATAAACAGGAACATCAATGGAATCAAATATAAGAGAATAGTCAATATGGATAAACCATCATTCTGTATGTGAGGAATCATTACGTTATATTCATTACTCTCTTTGCCTATACGTTCATTCATCATTCTATGACCGACTGATCAGTAGTAAAAGAGGATAACCCATGCTAGGTATTTTAACCCCTACGATATAATTAACCCACGCTAGGCTTTTCTGTCACCCCTGGGATGTTACTGTGATATTGGGATTGACCCATGCTAGGTATTTGAACCCCTGGGATACCATCCATGATATTAGGATTTACCCAAGCTAGGTGTTTATTCCGACCCTGGATGCCACTCAAGAATATACAAACATTTATACCTTACTTCATTTGTTCATTAGAAGAGTGATACATTGGTGATTATACATTATTGGAACTTTGAAACATTAGTCAATGAACATGAGACAGGTGAATCACAATTGGTTCTGTGAGTAATACTATATGACAATACCTTTGGACATTTCGGAATGGAACAAGTACAATGTCAATGTAACCAATATGTGTTGCAGAAGGATAAGGAAAGATTAACCTTACATACCTTATCTTCCAATATGAATACATAGTCCTATATGTGAATACAATAATCCATCTCTTTCCTTACGTTTTACTCTACAACACAAGTACATAACGGAGCTCACGTTAACAACTAACTACCTTACAAGTGCATAAGACGATAATGAGTTACATGATTTCCCTATAACGTCATTTCACCCTTTCCAATACAATTCACGGCATTTTCATACCAACAATACCACAACATTCCATACATTGACCAAGAAATCATAAACCAATAGCACTTTACATCAACTTGGCAATGAGTTACATGATTTCCCTATAACGTCATTTCACCCTTTCCAATACAATTCACGGCATTTTCATACCAAAAATACCACACCATTCCATACATTTACCAAGAAATCATAAACCAATAGCACTTTACATCAAGTTTATCCTTTACGCTTTCTCATTAACGCTACGTCACAATTACTCCATAAAGTCACCTCAATACGTTTCATAACAACAATCCCACAAGTTATAGACATAGAAAAAAAATAAAGTTAAGGACATAAACACACCATACATGTTGATATTTCATCCACACCATTCACTTTCGTCAAAACCTCAAGTCTCCTTTCAAGTTCAAGTCACATAGATGACACATCTTTTAGCAAAATGCAAAAGTGCACTACTCAACACTTTTAGACTTAACCATGATGTTCTACACCATCGCTCATGCATATAATATATTAAATCACAAGAATAAACACTTACCCAATCTTTCAAAGTGATGATATTGTCCAAAGGAAATGGTTGCCTTAGGGTTTGTGAGATGAGAAATGTCTTTAGAAATGTCTAGAAAGGCATGAGAGTTTAAATGAATAAAAATCTAAATTTGTGCCTTTATATAGACCCTCAAGTCGTCCTTACCCAATTCTTGGTCATTAACTGCCATGTGTACTTGGTCAACATGGAAGAATGGGTCATTTGCCATTTTGGGCCAGGTCTTTTACTCTATTTTGGGCCTCAATTGAGCCCAATGACTCAAGATTCATTTAGCCCAATAAAATTAATGCATGATCCACCAACCATCTCATGCTTAAAGAATTTCATAAATTTCAAGACAATATTCAACTCACGAGATTCATGTTCGTATCCTCAATCCCAAGAATAAGCTATGTTAGCCACTCATGACTTAATTTACAATAATTTGATAAAATATTATAAAAAGGAAATTAACCCTGCTTTGGATGCCAAAATCGCCCAAGAGTAGTCCTACCAAGAAGGAATAATGATACCATAACCCAAGAGCCCTATTAATAGACTGGTGGGCTGAGAAAAGTTTTGGCAAAAACTGGCCAGGCACGCTGCCTGACGCGCCCCACACTTAATCTCTGATTTTCTTCCTTTCTTCGACTTTTCTTTGTGGATACTAGCATAATATCAAATACTCCATCAAAACAATACAAAATACGTACTTATTGCTCTCAAAACTAAGGCAAACATGATTCAAAGTTGGCAATAAGGCATATAAATACGCCCTAGATCACCAATCAAGTAGGGTAAAAAATGCACGGGGTGGTACATCCTTCCCCCCTTAGAAACATTCATCCTCGAATGTTAATAACATCTTCCCATTTACAACAAATGCACCTTTATGCTAGCATATATATATATACACATAATACGTATAGATACTTACTTGTTATTGCTTCCCTTCCGCACTTTGAAATTTTTTCTTCCGTGTGAAACAAATATAGGTACTTTGACTTTATCATTTCTTCCGCTTCCCATGTGATCTCTTCTACTTGCTGATTTCTCCAAAGTACCTTTACGGAAGCTACATCTTTATTCCTTAACCTCTTCACTTGTCTATCCAGAATAGCAATAGGTATCTCTTCATAGGTGAGATCCTCCGCAAATTGTGCATCTTCAATGGAAGCAATATTAGATGGATCTACTATGCACTTTCAAAGCATCGAAACATGAAATACTGGATGAACTATGGAGAGTTCTTGGGGTAGTGCCAATTCATATGCAACTTTCCCAAACCTTCGGACAATTTCATATGGCCCTATATAACGGGGACTCAATTTCCCTTTCTTTCCAAATTGCATTACCCCTTTCATCGGTGACACCTTCAAGAATACCTAATCACCTATGGCAAATTCGATCCCTCTTCTTCTAACATCAGCATATGACTTGTGTCGACTTTAGGCCATTTACAGCCACTGTTGGATCACTTTAACTTTCTCCATAGCTTGATGAACAAGATCTGGCCCAAGTAAAGCAGTTTCACCGACTTCAAACCATCCAATCGGTGATCTACACTTTCTTCCGTATAAAGCTTCATAAGGTGCCATTTTGATACTTGAATGATAGCTATTGTTGTAGGAAAATTCAATAAGAGGTAAATGGTCATCCCAACTACCCTTAAAATCTAACGTGCAAGCTCGTAGCATATGTTCAAGTGTTTGGATAGCACGTTCTGCTTGTCCATCTATCTGAGGATGAAAAGTCATACTCAGATTCACTTGTGTACCCAAGGTCTTCTAAAAATATCTCCAAAAATGTACAGTAAATTGAGCTCCATTATCTGATATAATGGAGATCAGAATTCCATGTAATCGTACTATCTCTTTAACATAAAACATTGCAGAATCTTCAGCTGTATATGTGGTCTTGAATGGTAGGAAATGCGCTGACTTGGTAAGCCTGTCAACTATTACCCATATGGAATTAAATTTTTGCAGTGTGCGAGGTAAATCTATGATGAAGTCCATATTAATCATGTCCCATTCCCAGAGTGGAAGATTGATACATTGCATGTAACCTCTAGGTTTCTGATGTTCTACCTTTACTTGTTGACAATTTGGACATTGAGCTACGAATTCTGCAATGTTCTTCTTCATGTTTCCCCACGAATACATTTCTTTCAAGTCATGGTACACTTTGGTAGCTCCCGGATGAATAGAATATCGTGAATGATGCGCCTCTGTCATAATTCGTCTCCTCAGCTTATCTACATCTGGTACCCATAACCTACATTGGAATTGAAGTACTGCTTCTTGCGTAAGATCAAATGCCTTTGTCAAACCCTATTGTACATTCTCTTTCAGCTGCAATAACATAGGATACGATGCTGCTTGTCTTTACTTCAGCTATTAATAAAGATTCTGCCACATTTTGCACAATAACCCCTTTATCTGAAGATTCAAGAAGACGAACTCCCAAGCTGGCTAGTTGATGTAGATACTTGACTAGGTCTTGCTTTTCCATCAACTGGCCACTAGTGCCTCCTATTGCCTTGTGGGTTAATGCATCGGCTACCACATTTGCTTTTCCTGGATGATATAGGATATCAATATCATAGTCATTCAATAGTTCAAGCCACCTCTACTGCCTACGATTTAAATCCATCTGCTTAAAGAAATATTGCAAACTTTTGTGATCAGTGTAGATGTCAACATGAACTCCATACAAATAATGGCACCATATCTTTAAAGCAAATACCACAACTGCTAACTCAAGATCATGTATGGGATAGTTTCTCTCATGTGGCCGCAATTGTCGTGATGCATATGCTATTACATTACCGTACTGCATCAATACACATCCTAGGCCAACTTCATACACATCACAATATACTGCATACCCTTTTGTGCCTTCGGGAAGTACTAATACGGGTGTGAAAGTTAATTTATCTTCCATCTCTTGGAAACTTTTCTCATATGCATCATTCCACTGAAATTTGCTTGCCTTGTGTGTTAGCTTTGTTAAAGATGCAGCAATGGAAGAAAACCCTTCAACAAATCTTCTATAATAACCGTCCAATCCAAGAAAACTACGAATCTCTATAGGCGTTGTAGGTCTTGGCCAATTCTTCACGGCTTTGATCTTTTGTGTATCCACCCTTATTCCTTCATCTGACACAATGTGACCCAAGAATGCTATGAATTTTAACCAAAATTCACATTTAGAAAACTTTACATACAACTTACGCACACGAAGGATTTGTAACACCTACCGTAAGTGATTAGCGTGGTCCTCTTGTGATCTTGAATAAAACAGGATGTCATCTATAAACACCGTCACAAACACGTCTAGAAATGACTTAAACACCCTATTCATCAAATCCATGAAAACAGCTAGTGCATTTGTTAGTCCAAATGACATAACTAAAAATTCATAATGGCCATACCGTGTTCGGAAAGTTGTCTTGGGTATATCTTTTTCTCTAACTCTGACGTGATGGTAACCCGATCTCAATTCAATCTTTAAAAAACATTTGGCACCCTGTAACTAATCGAACAAATCTTCAATTCTGGGGAGGGGATATTTGTTTTTGATCATTACCTTATTCAATTACCAATAGTCAATGCACATTATCAATGTGCCATATTTCTTTCGTACAAATAATACAGGTGCACCCCACGGGGACATACTAGGCCTTATGAATCCCTTGTCCAGCAAGTCTTTTAATTGCTCTTTCAATTCTCGCAATTCTGCTGGAGCCATTCTGTATGGAGGAATATAGATAAGTTGAGTGTATGGCATCACATCAATGACAAACTTGACTTCCCATTCTGGAGGTAAACCTAAGATCCTCAAGAAATACATCAAGGAATTCGTTTACCACTGGAATTGATTGAGGAGTTGGTGGTTCCACGTCAGTATCTTTCACTGTCACCAAGTGACATATGTATCCCTTGACTATCATTTTCCATGCCTTAAGGTAGGAAATAAATTTACCTCTCGGTGCCCCCATATTACCCGTCCATTCCAGAACATTTGTTTGTGGAAAATGAAAATGTACTTTCTTAGCCCGGCAATCCATCGTGGCATAACAAGAAGCAATCAAATCCTTACCCATTATAACATCAAAATCCACCATTTCTAGTTCAATAAGATCATCCAGTGTATCGTGACCACACACAGTTACCACACAATTACGATATACTCTTTATGCAACAATAGATTCACCAACTAGTGTAGATACTTCAATTGATTTAATTAATAATTCAAGTGTTCTTTCAAATTTTGCAGCAATCAACAGAGTAACATATGATAACATAGAACCAGGATCAATCAATGCATATACATTATGTGAAAATATGGATAAAGTACCTGTGACTACATCAGGAGAAGCCTCCGAATTTTGTCGGTCCACTAGAGTATAGGTTCGATTCTGAGCTCCACTAGAACTGGCTGCTCCTCTGGCACCTCTACCATGACCAGCAGGCTTTACACCTCTTCCTAGGGAACTAAACGATGATGATGATGCAATACTTGATCCCGTAGGTCATGCTATACCACCCGTTCCCCTTTGTGGGCATTCTCTCATCATGTGCCCCGACATACCGCACCAAAAACAAACATTTGACCCCGATCGACATTTACCTAAATGATACCTTTCGCAGTACTGACACGATTGATGAGAAAATCCTATTTTTTGTGAACCTTGAAGCCCACTACTCTGCCCAAAATGGCTGCCTCTAAATCCCCAGAATTGGGATGAAGTACCTGCTGTAAGGGAAGAAAATGATAGTCTAGGCGGTCTAGGAAATATCTGAGGCCTAGATTCTCCTTGGGACACCATAGACTGTCCCATAGGTCTAGCCCTCTTTGACGGCCCTCGTTCAAATTTGTGTACCCTTCTTCTTTGTCTCTGATCCTCCATCTTCTGTGCAAAAGCATGTATTCTGGCTATATCCATATCTCTGTTCAAAGGAGCAATAGTGCAGTCCCTTACCAAATATGGATTTAATCTGTTCACATATCGATGGACTCTTCCTGTCATTGTGGCTACCACATTCGGAGCATATCTGGCCAAAGAGTTAAACTGCAAACTGTACTCTCGGACGCTCATATTCTCTTGACGAAGATTTAGAAACTGATCTGCACGTGTCTCCCGAATCTTATATGGAAGATAATGATCAAGGAATGCCGCTTTATATTCCTCCCTACAAGCTGGAATTGCACCAATACCCTTATATCATTTCCAATCTTCATACCACAATATAGCTTCTCCTTTCAATCTATAGGCTGGAAGCTCAACTATTTCTAACACCAGACACGTGCATAACATCTAGAGCCCTTTGAATTTGGTCCATGAAGTCCTGTGGATCTGCTTTCAGATCTGACCCAGTGAATATGGGAGGGTCTAATTTCAGAAAATCCTGTCTCATCCGACTAGCTACTCTAGCTACGTCATCCTCACCTGTCGTTGGACTAGATCGTCCCTGAGTTTGTTCAGCAACTATCTGAGTCAACATATGCACTACATTTCTTAAATCCTATTCTGTGGCATTCATAGGCGATTCTGCAGGGACTTCTCTACCTCTTAGCTCTTCCAAAAATAGGAGAGTAGAAGGAGCCCGCGATGCAAACTCCTGTTTAGTGCCACCTTGATTAGCTTGGTCAGGTGGTGATTTACTCGTTCCTTCTCGGGCAAGCATATCTACCTGCTTACCTTTTCCCCTACCTCATCTTGTAATTGACATTATACTATAACAAAGAAAACCAATTCCAATGATTATATACGATTCCACTTACAACATTGGCTCTATTGCACGATCTAGAAATGAAGAAAAGAAACAACTCTTGAATGTCCCATAGCCTCCTACTTATAAATTTGGTGCACAACACATCCATAAGCAAGACTCTACTCAGACACGGCTTTGTAGACACCCTTAGGACGACCTGCTCTGATACAACTTTTGTCACGCCTCGACTTCCAACGAGGCGGACTGGCACCCGAAGTCGTTATTTCCCGAGAGAACCAATCTTCATTCATATACACTCATACGCATGTCCCTCAATAAGCATCACCATCACATAGAGATATCAGATGCCAATGGCGGAAGTCATGGAAAATATATGATATATATACGAAACTTGGCCGTTAGGGCCATCAAGTCAAAAGCATATGCTCCTTACATTTCCTTCATTTGTCCCACAACATCTACAAAACCCCACCAGATACATGGACATAACAAATATAAAGTAGGGACAAGTCCCCGCTTTTTACAATATTTACGATGCCAAAACAAATGTACACATGTAACTCGGAAAGCCCCAAACCAACTGGAGCTCACCAATGATCGGCAAACGATCCGCAACCTACTGTGGAGGTCTACTAGCACCTGTGCCTGCAGCAATTAAGGTAAGTCCCCCAAGGGATGTCAGTACGAACAATGTACTGTTTATGTAAGGCTATAAGAAACTTTATCATAAACAAGAACATCAATGGAATCAAATATAAGAGAATAGTCAATATGGATAAACCATCGTTCTGTATGTGATGAATCATGTACGTTATATTCATTACTTTCTTTGCCTTTACGTTCATTCATCATTCTATGACCAACTGATCAGTGGTAAAAAGGGATAACCCATGCTAGGTATTTTAACCCATGGGATGCAATTAACTCTTGCTAGGCTTTTCTGTCGCCCCTGGGATGTTATTGTGATAACCCATGCTAGGATTTTCGGTCGCCCCTGGAATGTTAATGTGATAGTGGGATTGACCCATTCTAGGTATTTGAACCCCTGGGATACCATCCATGATATTAGGATTGACCCAAGCTAGGTGTTTATTCCACCCCTGGGATGCCGCTCAAGAATATAAAAACAATTATACATTACTTCATTCGTTCATTAGAAGAGTGATACATTGGTGAATATACATTATTGGAACTTTGAAAAATTAGTCAATGAACATGAGACATGTGAATCACAATTGGTTCTTTGAGTAATTCTATATGACAATACCTTTGGACATTTCGGAATGGAACAATTACAATGTCAATGTGACCAATATGTGTTGCATAAGGATATGGAAAGAGTAACCTTACATACCTTATATTCCCAATATGAATACACAGTCCTATATGTGAACACAATAATTTATCTCCTTCCATACATTTTACTCTACAACACAAGTACATAACGAAGCTCACGTTAACAACTAACTACCTTACAAGTGAATAAGACGACAATGAGTTACATGATTTCCCTATAACGTCATTTCACCCTTTCCAATACAATTCACGAAATTGTCATACCTACAATACCACAACATTCCATACATTGACCAAGACATCATAAACCAATAGCACTTTACATCAAGTTTATCCTTTAAGCTGCCTCATTAACGCAATGTCACAATTACTCCATCAAGTAACCTCAATACATTTCATAACAACAATCCCACAAGTTATACACATAGAAAAAAAAACAAGTGAAGGACATAAATTCACCATACATGTTGATATTTCATCCACACCATTCATTTCCATCAAAACCTCAAGTCTCTTTTCAAGTTCAAGTCACATAGATGACGCATCTTTTAGCAAAAAGCAAAAGTGCACTATTCAACACTTTTAGACTTAACCATCATGATCTAAACCATATATAATGCATATAATATATTAAATAACAATAATAAACACTTACCCAAGCTTGCAAAGTGATGATCTTGTCTAAAGGAAATGGTTGCCTTAGGGTTTGTGAGATGAGAAATGTCTTTAGAAATGTCTAGAAAGGAATGAGAGTTAAAATGAATAAAAATATGATTTTGTGCCTTTGTATAGCCCCTCAAGTCATCCTTAGCCAATTCTTGGTCATTAAATACCATGTGTACTTAGTCAACATGGAAGAATGGGTCATTTGCCATTTTGGGCCATGTCTTTTACTCAATTTTTGGGCCTCAATTGAGCCCAATGACTCAAGATTCATTTAGCCAAATAAAATTAATGCATGATCCACCAACCATATCATGCTTAAGAATTCCATAAATTTTAAGACAATATTCAACTCACGAGATTCATGTTCGTAGCCTCAATCCCAAGAATAATCTATTTTAGCCACTCAAGGCTTAATTTATTATAATTTGATAAAATATTATAAAAAGGAAATTAACCTTCATTGGATGCCAAAATCGCCCAAGAGTAGTCCTACCAAGATGGAATAATGATACCATAACCCAAGAGCCCTATTTATAGACTGGTGGTCAGAGAAAACTTTTGACAAAAAGCTACCTGGCACGCTGCCTGGCGCGCCCCTCTGCTGCCCATGCCAGAAAATTTTTGGCCAAAAGTATCCTGGCACGGTGCCTGGCGTGCCCCACACTTAATCTCTGATTTTCTTCCTTTCTTTGACTTTTCTTTGCGGATACTAGGACAACATCAAATACTCCATCAAAAAAATACAAAATATATACTTATTGCTCTCAAAACTAAGGTAAACAGATTCAAAGTTGGCAATAAGGCATATAAATACGCCTTAGATCACCAATCAAGTAGGGTAAAAAATGCACCGGGTGTTACAATATGATTCAGGTAATGATGAATAAACATAGAAGCAAAGAAGCAAAGAAAGTAATGAAAGCAATATACATGGTTCCAAACATACAGAACGATGGGTTATCCATATTGACTATTCTCTTATATTTGATTCCATTGAAGTTCTTATGTATGATGCAGTTTCTTATAGCCTTACATACTCAGTACATTCTTCGTACTGACGTCCTTTAGGGGACTTACCTTACTTGCTGCAGGTACAGGTGCTAGTAGACCTCCACAGTAGGTTGCGGGTCATTTGCAGATCATTGGTGAGCTCCAGTTTGTTCAAGGTTTTCCGAGTCACATGTGTATACTTGTTTTGATATTATGTAAATGTTGTATAAAGCGGGGACTTATCCCGACTTTAGGTTGGTTACGTCTATGTATCTGTAGAGGCTTTGTAGATGTTGTGGGACAGATGAAGGGATTTAAGAAATGTATGCCCATTTTGACTTGATGGCCCTAATGGCCAAGTTTCATATAGAGCATATGTTTGCCATGACTTCTGTAACACCCCGTACATTTTCGACCCAACTTGATTGGTGATCTAGGGCGTATCTATATGCCTTATTGCCAATTTTGAACCATTTTTACCTTAGTTTTTAAAGCAATAAGTATGTATTTTGTATTGTTCTTGAGGGACTATTGATAGTATGCTAATGTTCGCAAAGAAAAGTCAAAGAAAGGAAGAAAATCAGAGTTTAAGTGCCAGGCGTGCCAAACAGCATGCCAGTCCACTTTTTGCCAAAATTGTTTTGGCATGGGCAGAGTAGGGGCGCGCCAGGCAGCGTGCCAGGCCGCTTTTTACCAAATTTCCTGTCCGACCACTAGTCTCTAAATAGGGCTCTTGGGTTATTGTACCATTATTCCATCGTGGTGGGACTACTCTTGGACGATTTTGGCATCCAAATAAGGGTTAATTCTTCTTACTTTTTATTTTTATTTCTTTTTTTATAATTTTTATCAATTTATGATAAATTAAGCAATGAGTGGCTAAAATCGCTTATTCTTGGGATTGAGGCTACGAACATGAATCTCGTGAGTTGAATATTGTCTTAACATTTATGGAATTCTTTAAACATGAGATATTTGGTGGATCATGCATCGAATTTGGTGGGCAAAGTTAACATGTGTTAATGGGCTCAATTTAAGGCCCAAAATGATGCAAAATGCATGGCCCAAATGGGGAAAATGAACCATTCTTCCATGTTGACCAAGTAAACATGGAATTTAATGACCAAGAAGTGGCTAAGGATGACTTGAGGGGCTATATAAAGGCACAAAATCATATTTTTATTCATTTTAACTCTCATGCCATTTCTAGATTTTTCTACACTTTTCCCTGTACTCTCAAACCCCAAGGAAACCATCTTTTGGGACAAGATCATCACTTTGCAAGCTTGGGTAAGTGTTTATTCTTGTGATTTAATATATTATATACATGAGAAATGGTGTATTTCATGCTGGTTAAGCATAAGGTGTTGAATACTGCACTTTTGCTTTTTTGCTAAAAGATGTGTCATCTATGTGACTTGAACTTGAAAGGAGACTTGAGGTTTTGATGGAAGTGAATGGTGTGCATGAAATATTAACATGTATGGTGTGTTTATGTTCTTAACTTGCTTTTTCTATGTGTATAACTTGTGGGATTGTTGTTAGGAAACGTATTGGGGTGACTTGATGGAGTAGTTGTGATGTAGCGTTAATGAGGAAGCGTAAAGGATAAATTTGGTGTGAAGTGCTATTGGTTTATGATGTCTTTGTAAATGTGTGGAATTTTGTGGTATTGTTGGTATGAAAATGCCGTGAATTGTATTGTAATGGGTGAAATGACGTTATAGGGAAATCATGTAACTCATTGACATTTTATGCACTTGTAAGGTAGTTAGTTGTTAACGTGAGCTCCGTTATGTACTTGTTTTGTAGAGTAAATGTAAGGAAGGAGCTAGATTATTGTATCACATATAGGACTGTGTATTCATATTGGGAAGATAAGGTATGTAATGTTACTCTTTCCGTATCCATCTGCAGCACATATTGTTCACATTGCAAATGTACTTGTTCCCTTCCGAAATGTCCAAAGGTATCTCATTCTCGGTTGTCATATAGCATTACTCACAGGACCAATTATGATTCACATGTCTCATGTTCATTGACTAATTTTTCAAAGTTCCAATAATGTATAATCACCAATGTATCACTCTTCTAATAAACTAATGAAGTAATGTATAATTGCTTGTATATTCTTGAGTGGCATCCCAGGGGTTCAAATACCTAGCATGAGTCGATCCCAATATCAGAGTAACATCCCAGGGGCGAAAGAAAAGCCTAGCATGGGTTATCACAGTAACATCCCAGGGGCGACCCAAAAAGCCTAGCATGGATTATCACAATAACATCTTAGGGGCGACAGAAAAACCTAGCATGGGTTAATTACATCCCAGGGGTTAAAATACCTTGCATGGGTAATCCTCTCTTACCACTGATCAGTCGGTCATAGAATGATGAATTAACGTAAAGGCAAAGAAAGTAATGAATATAACGTACATGATTCCTCACATACAGAACGATGGTTTATCCACATTGACTATTCTCTCATATTTGATTCCATTGATGTTCCTATGTATGATGTATTTTCTTATAGCCTTACATACTCAGTACATTCTTCATACTAACGTCCCTTGGGGGACTTGCGTTACTTGCTGCAAGCGTAGGTGCTAGTAGACCTCCATAGTAGGTTGCAGATCATTTGCCGATCATTGGTCAGCTCTAGTTGGTTTGGAGCTTTCCGAGTTACATGTGTACATTTGTTTTGGTATTGTATAAAGTAGGGACTTTTCCCGACATTAGGTTGGTTATGTCCATGTATCTATAGAGGCTTTATAGATGTTGTGGGACAAATGAAGGAAATGTAAGGAACGTATGCTTTTGACTTGATGGCCCTAACGACCAAGTTTTCTATTTATCATATATTGGCCATGACTTCCACCATTGGCATTTTATATCACTATGTGATGGTGATACTTATTAAGTAACATGCGTATAAGAGTATATGAATGAAGATTGGTTCTCTTGGGCCTTAACGGCTTCGGGTGCAAGTTCGCCCCATTGGAATTCGAGGAGTGACAAATGTGGTATTAGAGCAGGTTGTCCTAAGGGTATCTACAAAGCCGTGTCTGAGTAGAGTCCCTCTTATGGATGTGTTGTACACCACATTTATAAGTAGGAGGCTACGGGACATTTAGGAGTTGTTTCTTTTCTTCATTTCTAGATCGTGCAATAGAGCCAATGTTGTATGTGTAATCGTATCTAACCATTGGAATTGTTTTTTTTTTTGTTATAGTACAATACCAATTACAAGATGAGGTAGGGGCAAAGGTAAGCAAGTAGATATGCTTGTCGGAGAAGGAACGAGCAAATCACTACCTGACCAAGCTAGTCAAGGTGGCGCTGAATAGGAGTTTGCATCGCGGGCTCCTTCTACTCTTCCATTTCTGGAAGAGCCAAGAGGTCGAGAAGTACCTGCAGAACAGCCTATGAATGCCACCGAATAGGCTTTAAGAAATGCAGTGCATATATTGACTCAGATAGTTGCTGCACAAACTCAGGGATGAGCTGGTCCAACGACAAGTAAGGATGACGCGGCTAGAGTAGCTAGTCGGCAGACACAAGATTTTCTAAAATTAGACCCTCTTGTATTCACTAGGTCAGATCCGAAAGCCGATCCACATGATTTCGTGGACCAAATTCAAAGGGATCTAGATGTTATGCACGTGACTGGTGTAGAAACAGTTGAACTTATGGCCTATAAATTTAAAGGTGAAGCTATATTATGGTATGAAGACTGGCAAAGATCGAGGGGTATTGATGCAATTCTAGTTTGTTGGGAGGAATTCAAAGTGACATTCCTTGATCATTATCTTCTATATGAAATCCGGGAGGCACATGTAGACCAGTTTCTAAATCTTCGTCAAGGGAATATGAGTGTCAGAGAATACAGTCTGCAGTTTAATTCTTTGGCTCGATATGCTCCGAATGTAGTAGCCACAATGACAGACAGAGTCCATCGATATGTGGACAGATTGGATCCATATTTGGTAAGGGACTGCACTATTTCTGCATTGAACAAAGATATGGATATAACCAGAATACAAGCTTTTGCACAGAAGATGGAGGACCAGAGGCAAAGGAGAAGGGTACACGAATTTGAAAGAGGGCCGTCAAAGAGGGCTAGACCAATGGGATAGTCTTGGTGTCCCAAGGAAAATATAGGCCTCAAATTTTTCCTAGACTGCCTAGACCATCATTTTCTTCCCCTACAACAGGTACTTTATCCCAATTTTGGGGATTTCGAGGCAGCCATTTTGGGCAGAGTAGTGGGCTTCAAGGTTCATAGACAACAGGATTTTCTTGCCAGCTGTGTCAGCGCTGCGGCAGGTATCGTTTAGGTGAATGCCAATTGGGGACAAATGTTTGTTTTTGGTGTGGTATGATGGGGCACATAATGCGAGAATATCCATAAAGGGGCACGAGTGGTGTAGCACGACCTACGGGATCATTCGTTGCATCATTATCATCGGTTTATTTCCTAGGCAGAGATGTACAACCTGCTGGTCGTGGTAGAGGTGCTAGAGGAGCAGCTAGTTCTAGTGGAGCCCAGAATCTCACCTATGCTCTAGTGGACCGGCAGAATTCGAAGGCTTCTCCCGATGTAATCACAGGTACATTATCCATATTTTTGCATAATGTATATACATTGATTAATTCGGGTTCTACATTGTTATATGTTACTCCATTGATTGATGCAAAATTTAAGAGAACGCCAAAATTATTAATTAAGTCAATTGAAGTATCCTTACCGGTTGGTGAATCTATTGTTGCAAAAAGAGTATATCATAATTGTGTAGTAACTGTGTGTGATCATGATACGTTGAATGATCTTATTGAACTGGAAATGGTTGATTTTGATGTCATAATGGGTATGTATTTGTTGGCTTCTTGTTATGCCACGATGGATTGCCGGGCGAAGAAAGTACATTTTCATTTTCCACAAACGAATGTTCTTTAATGGAAGGGTAATATATGGGCACCGAGAGGAATTTTTTTTCCTATCTTAAAGCAAGGAAAATGATAGCCAAGGGGTACCTATGTCACTTAGTCTGAGTGAAAGATACTGATGTGGAACCACTAACTCCTCAGTCGGTTCCAGTAGTAAATGAATTCCTTGATGTATTTCCTGAAGATCTTCCAGGTTTGCCTCCAGAACGGGAAGAAGAGTTTGGTATTGATGTGTTTCCAAGCACTCAGCCTATCTATATTCCTCTGTATAAAATGGATCCAGCAGAATTGCGAGAATTGAAGGAGCAATTAAAAGACTTGCTGGACAAGGGATTCATAAGGCCTAGAATGTCCTCGTGGGGTGCACCAGTATTATTTGTAAGGAAGAAAAATGGCACATTAAGAATTTACATTGACTATCGACAATTGAATAAAGTAACGATCAAGAACAAATATCACCTCCCCAGAATTGATGATTTGTTTGATCAGTTACAGGGTGCCAAATGTTTTTCAAAGATTGAATTGAGATCGGGTTACCATCAAGTCAGAGTTAGAGAAAAAGATATACCCAAGACAGTTTTCCGAACATGGTATGGCCATTATCAATTTTTGGTTATGTTTGGACTAACAAATGCACCAGCTATTTTCATGGATTTGATGAATAGGGTGTTTAAACCATTTTTAGACGTGTTTGTGACGGTGTTTATAGATGACATCCTTGTTTATTCAAGATCAGAGGAGGACCATGCTAATCACTTATGGTAGGTGTTATAAATTCTTCATGAGCGTAAGTTGTATGCAGATTTCTCTAAATGTGAATTTTGGTTAAAATCTGTAGTATTCTTGGGTCACATTGTGTCAGATGAAGGAATTTGGGTTGATACACAAAAGATTAAAGCGGTGAAAAATTGGCCAAGGCCTACGATGCCTACATAAATTGGTAGCTTTCTTAGGTTGGCAGGTTATTATCGAAGGTTTGTTGAAGGGTTTTCTTCCATTGTTGCACTTTTAATGAAGCTTACACACGAGGCAGTCAAGTTTCAGTGGAATGATGCATGTGAGAAAAGTTTCCAAGAGATGAAAGACAAATTGACTTCTACACCAGTGTTGGTACTTCCGGAAGGTACAAAAGGATATGCAGTCTATTGTGATGCATCTGGATTTGGCCTAGGATATGTATTGATGCAGCGCGGTAATGTAATAGCATATGTCTTACGACAGTTGTGGACACATGAGAGAAACTATCCCACCCATGATCTTGAGTTAGCAGCCATGGTATTTGCTTTAAAGAAATGGCACCATTATTTGTATAGAGTTCATGTTGACATCTAAACTGATCACAAAAGTTTGCAATATATCTTTAAGTAGAAGGATTTAAATCTGAGGCAGCGGAGGTGGCTTGAACTATTGAAAGACTATGATATTAATATACTATATCATCCAGGAAAAGCAAATGTGGTAGCTGATGTATTAAGCCGCAAGGCAATAGGAGGCACTAGTGGCCAGTTGACGGAAAAGCAAGACTTAGTCAACGATCTACATCAACTAGCCAGCTTGGGGGTCTGTCTTCTTGAATCTTCAGATAAAGGGGTTATTGTGCAAAATGTGGCAGAATCTTTATTAATAGCTGAAGTAAAAGAGAAGCAGCATCGTATCCTATGTTATTGCAGCTGAAAGAGAATGTACAATAGGGTTTGACAAAGGCATTTGATCTTACGCAAGGAGTACTTTAATGCCAATGTAGGTTATGGGTACCAGATGTAGATAAGCTGAGGAGACGAATTATGACAGAGGCGCATCATTCACGATATTCTATTCATCCGGGAGCTACCAAAGTGTACCATGACTTGAAAGAAATGTATTCGTGGGGAAACATGAAGAAGAACATTGCAGAATTCGTAGCTCAATGTCCAAATTGTCAACAAGTAAAGGTAGAACATCAGAAACCTAGAGGTTACCTGCAATGTATCAATCTTCTAGTCTGGGAATGGGACATGATTAATATGGACTTCATCATAGGTTTGCCTCGCACACTGCAAAAACTTGATTCCATATGGGTAATAGTTGACAGGCTTACCAAATCAGCGCATTTCCTACCAGTCAAGACCACATATACAGCTGAAGAGTATGCAAGGTTGTATGTTAAAGAGGTAGTGTGATTACATGGGATTCTGATCTCCGTTCTACTAGACAGGGGAGCTCAATTTACTGCACATTTTTAGAGATCTTTTCAGAAGAGCTTGGGTACACAAGTGAATCTGAGCATGGCTTTTCATCCTCAGATAGATGGACAAGCAGAACGTGCTATCCAAACACTTGAAGATATGCTACGAGCTTGCACGTTAGATTTTAAGGGCAGTTGGGATGACCATTTACCTCTTATTGAATTTTCCTACAACAATAGCTATCATTCAAGTATCAAAATGGCACCTTATGAAGCTTTATAGGGAATAAAGTGTAGATCACCGATTGAATGGTTTGAAGCCGGTGAAATTGCTTTACTTGGGCCAGATCTTGTTCACCAAGCTATGGAGAAAGTTAGGGTGATCCAACAGCGGCTACAAATGTCCCAAATTCTACACAAGTCATATGTTGATTTTAGAAGAAGAGGGCTCGAATTCGCCATAGGTGATTGGGTATTCTTTAAGGTGTCACCGATGAAAGGGGTAATGCGATTTGGAAAGAAAGGGAAGTTGAGTCCCCGTTATATAGGGCCATATGAAATTGTCTGAATATTTGGGCAAGTTGCGTATGAATTGGCACTACCCCAAGAACTCTCCAGAGTTTATCCAGTATTTCATATTTCGATGCTTCGAATGTGCATAGGAGATCCATCTCGTATCGCTCCCATTGAAGATGTACAAGTTACGGAGGATCTCACCTATGACGAGATACCTATTGCTATTCTGGATAGACAAGTGAAGAGGTTAAGGAATAAAGATGTAGTTTCTATAAAGGTACTTTGGAGAAATCAGCAAGTAGAAGAGATCATATGGGAAGCTGAAGAAATGATGAAGTTAAAGTACCCATATTTGTTTCACACGGAAGAAAAAGTTCAAAGTGCGGAAGGGGAGCAATAACAAGTAAGTATCTATAAGCATGATGTGTATATGTATCTATACTAACATAAAGGTGCATTTGTTGTATATGGGAAAATGTTATTAACATTCGAGGACGAATGTTTCTAAGGGGGGAAGGATGTAACACCCCGTAAATTTCTGAACCTACTTTATTGGTGATCTAGGGCTTATCTATATGCCTTATTGCCAATTTTGAACCATGTTTACCTTAGTTTTGAGAGCAATAAGTACGTATTTTGTATTGTTCTTGAGGGACTATTTATAGGATGCTAATGTTAGTACAGAAAAGTCGAAGAAAGGAAGAAAATCAGAGTTTAAGTTCCAGGAGCGCCAAGCAGCGTGCCAGGCCGCTTTTTGCAAAAATGTTTTTGGCATAGGCAGCATAGGGGAACGCCAGGCAGCGTGCCAGGCCGCTTTTTACCAAATTTCCTGTCCGACCACTAGTCTCTAAATAGGGCTCTTGGGTTATTGTACCATTATTCCATCGTGGTGGGACTACTCTTGGACGATTTTGGCATCCAAATAAGGGTTAATTCTTCTTACTTTTTATTTTTATTTCTTTTTTTATAATTTTTATCAATTTATGATAAATTAAGCAATGAGTGGCTAAAATCGCTTATTCTTGGGATTGAGGCTACGAACATGAATCTCGTGAGTTGAATATTGTCTTAACATTTATGGAATTCTTTAAACATGAGATATTTGGTAGATCATGCATCGAATTTGGTGGGCAAAGTTAACATGTGTTAATGGGCTCAATTTAAGGCCCAAAATGATGCAAAATGCATGGCCCAAATGGGGCAAATGACCCATTCTTCCATGTTGACCAAGTAAACATGGCATTTAATGACCAAGAAGTCGATAAGGATGACTTCAGGTCTATATAAGGGTACAAAATCTGATTTTTATTCATTTTAACTCTAATGCCATTTCTAGATTTTTCTACACTTTTCTCTGTACTCTCAAGCCCTAAGGCAACCATCTCTTGGGAAAAGGTCATCACTTTGCAAGCTTGGGTAAGTGTTTATTCTTGTGATTTAATATATTATGTACATGAGATATAGTGTATATCATGATGGTTAAGTCTAAAGGTGTTGAGTAGTGCACTTTTGCTTTTTGCTAAAAGATGTGTCATCTATGTGACTTGAACTTTAAAGGAGACTTGAGGTTTTGATGGAAGTGAATGGTGTGGATGAAATATCAACATGTATGGTGTGTTTATGTTCTTAACTTGCTTTTTCTATGTGTATAACTTGTGGGATTGTTGTTAGGAAACGTATTGGGGTGACTTGATGGAGTAGTTGTGATGTAGCATTAATGAGGAAGCGTAAAGGGTAAATTTGGTGTGAAGTGCTATTGGTTTATGATGTATTGGATAATTTGTGGAATGTTGTGTTATTTTTGGTATAACAATGTCGTGAACCGTATTATAAAGGGTGAAATGACGTTACAGGGAAATCATATAACTCATTGACGTTTTATGCACTTGTAAGGTAGTTAGTTGTTAACGTGAGCTCCGCTATGTACTTGTGGTGTAGAGTAAAATGTAAAGAAGAAGTTGGATTATTGTATTCACATATAGGACTGTGTATTCATATTGGGAAGATAAGGTATGTAAGGTTACTCTTTTCGTATCCTTCTGCGGCACATATTGTTCACATTGCAAATGTACTTGTTCCCTTCCGAAATGTCCAAAGGCGTATCATTTCTGGTTGTCATATAGAATTACTCACAGGAACAATTGTGATTCACATGTCTCATGTTGATTGACTAATGTTTCAAAGTTCCAATAATGTATAATCACCAATGTATCACTCTTCTAATGAACGAATGAAATAATGTATAATTGCTAGTATATTCTTGAGTGGCATCCCAGGGGTGGAATAAACACCTAGCTTGGGTCAATGTTAATACCATGGGTGGTGTCCCAGGGGTTCAAATACCTAGCATGGGTTGATCCCAATATCACAGTAACATCCCAGGGGCGACAAAAAAGCCTAGCATTGGTTATCACAGTAACATCCCAGGGGTGACAGAAAAGCCTAGCATGGATTAGCACAGTAAAATCTCAAGGGCGACAAAAAAGCCTAGCATAGGTTAATTACATCCCAGGGGTTAAAATACCTTGCATGGGTTATCCTCTCTTACCACCCATCAGTCGTTCATAGAATGATGAATGAACGTAAAGGCAAAGAAAGTAATGAATATAACGTACATGATTCCTCACATACAGAATGATGGTTTATCCACATTGACTATTCTCCCATATTTGATTCCATTGATGTTCTTATGTATGATGCAGATTCTTATAGCCTTACATACTCAGTACATTCTTCGTACCGACGTCCCTTGGGGGACTTGCGTTACTTGCTGCAAGCACAGGTGCTAGTAGACCTCCACAGTAGATTGCGGATCATTTACCGATCATTGGTGAGCTCCAGTTGGTTCTGGGCTTTTTGAGTTACATGTGTACATTTGTTTTGGTATGTAAAAGTTGTATAAAGTAGGGACTTGTCCCGACTTTAGGTTGGTTATGTCCATGTATCTGTAGAGGATTTATAGATGTTGTGGGACAAATGAAGGAAATGTAAGGAACTTATGCTTTTGACTTGATGGCCCTAACGGCCAAGTTTCCTATTTATCATATATTGTCCATGACTTCCTCCATTGGCATCTTATATATCTATGTGAGGGTGATACTTATTATGTGACATGCGTATGAGTGTATATGAATGAAGATTGGTTCTCTTGGCCTTAACTGCTTCGGGTGCCAGTCTGCCCCGCTAGAATTCGAGGCTTGACAGCTTCCGCCATTGGTATCTTATAGTTACATTAGACCGAATGATATTCATACAGAGACATGCATATGAATGTATATTAATGAAGATTGGTTCTCTTGGGCCATAACAGCTTTGGGTTCCAGTCCGCCCCGTCGGCATTCGAGGTGTGACAAAAGTCGTATCAGAGCAGGTCGTCCTAAGGGTGTCTACAAACCCATGTCTGAGTAGAGTCTTGCTTATGGATGTGTTGTGCACCACATGTATAATCAGGAGGCTATGGAGCATTTAGAAGTTGTTTCTTTTCATCATTTCTAGATCGTGCAATAGAGCCAAAATTGTAAGTGGAATTATATCTGGCCATTAGAAGTGGTTTTCTTTGTTGTAGTAAAATGTCGATGACAAGACGAGGTAGGGGCAAAGGTAAGCAGGTAGATATGATTGTCAGAGAAAGCATGAGTAAATCACAACCTGACCAAGCTAGTCAAGGTGGAGCTGACACTGAAATTACATCGCGGTCTTCTTCTACTTTTCCAGCTCTAGAAGAGCCGAGGAGGAGAGAAGAAGAACCCGCTGAACCGCCTATGAATGCCACTGAACAGGATTTAAGAAATGCAGTATATATGTTTACTTAGATCGTTGCTGCACAAACTCAGGGATGAGCTGGTCCAACGATAAGCGAGGATGACGAGGCTAGAGTAGCTAGTCGAAGAACACAGGATTTTCTCAAATTAGACCCTCCTATATTCACTGGGTCAGATCCAAAGGCAGACCCACAAGACTTCGTGGACCAATCTAAAGGGCTCTAGATGTTATGCACATGACTGGTGTAGAAAAAGTTGAGCTTGCAGCCTATAGATTGAAAGGAGAAGTTATATTGTGGTATGAAGATTGGAAGAGGTCTTATGGTATCGGAGAAAATCCACCTAATTGGGAAGAATTTAAAGTGACATTCCCTGATCACTATCTTCCATATAAGATCCGAGAAGTTCGTGCGGATCAATTTCTAAATCTTCGTCAAGGAAATATGAGTGTCAGAGAATACAGTCTTCAGTTTAATTCTTTGGCTCGATATGCTCTGAATGTAGTGGCCATAATGGAAGATAGAGTCCATCGATATGTGGACAGATTGGAGCCATATTTTGTAAGGGACTGCACCATTGCTGCTTTGAACAGAGATATTGGCATACCCAGAATACAGGCTTTTGCACAGAAGATGGAGGATCAGAGGCAAAGAAGAAGGGCACACGAATTTGAAAGTGGACAGTCAAAGAGGGCTAGACCTATGGGACAGTCTATGGTGTCCCAAGGAGAATCTAGGCCTCGGATGTTACCTAGACCGCCTAGACCATCATTCTCTTATTCCACATTAGGCACTCACTCTCAATTCCGAGGGTTTAGAGGCAGTCAAGCTGGGTAGAGTAGTGGAATTCAGGGTTCACAGGCAGTAGAATTTTCTTGTCAGTAGTGTTAGCACTGTGGATGGACTCATTCAGGTACATGCTGATTAGGGATGAATGCTTGCTTTTGGTGAGGTATGTCGGGCACATGATGAGAGAGTGTCCACAGAGGAGCATGGGTGGTATAGCACGACCTACGAGATCAGCTGTTGCATCATCATCATCGGTTCCTTCCTTAGGCCGAGGTGTGTAGACTGCTGGTCATGGTAGAGGTGCCAGAGGAGAAGCCAGTTCTAGTGAAGCCTATAATCGCACCTATGCTCTAGTGGACCGATAGAATTTGGAGGCTTCTCCTGATGTAGTCACAGGTACATTATCCATATTTTCGGATAATGTATATGCATTGATTGATCCGGGTTCTACATTGTCATATGTTACTCTATTGATTGCTGCGAAATTTGAGAGAATGTCGGAATTATTAATTAAGTCAATTGAAGTATCTACACCAGTTGGTGAATATATTGTTCCAAAACGAGTATATCGAAATTGTGTAGTAACTGTGTGTGATCATGATACGTTGGCTGATCTTATTGAACTGGAAATGGTGTATTTTGATGTCATAATGGGTATGGATTGGTTGGCTTCTTGTTATGCCATGATAGATTGCCGAGCTCAGAAGATACATTTTCATTTTCCACAAACGAATGTTTTTGAATAGAAGGGTAATGTAGGGGCACCGAGAGGAAAATTTATTTCCTATCTTAAAGCAAGGAAAATGATACCCAAGGGGTACATATGTCACTTAGTAAGAGTGAAATATACTTATGTGGAACCACTAACTCCTCAGTTGGTTCCAGTAGTCAATAAATTCCTTGATGTATTTCCTGAGGATCTTCCAGGTTTACCTCCAGAATGGGAAGTGGAGTTTGGTATTGATGTGATGCCAGGTACTCAACCTATCTCTATTCCTCCATATAGAATGGCTCCATCAAAATTGCTAGAATTGAAGAAGCAATTAAAAGACTTGTTGGATAAGGGATTCATAAGGCTTAGCATGTCCCCGTGAGGTGCACCAGTATTATTTGTACGGAAGAAAGATGGCACATTGAGAATGTGTATTTACTATCAGCAATTGAATAAGGTAACGATCAATAACAAATATCCCCTCCCCAAAATTGATGATTCGTTTGATCAGTTACAGGGTGCCAAATGTTTTACAAAGATTGACTTGAGATCGGGTTACCATCATGTTAGGGTAAGAGAAAAAGATTTACCCAACATAGCTTTCCGAACACGGTATGGCCATTATGATTTTTTGGTTATGTCATTTGGACTAACAAATGCACCGGCTGTTTTCATGGATTTGGTGAATAGGGTGTTTAAGCCATTTCTAGACTTGTTCGTGATGGTGTTTATAGATGATATCCTGTTTTATTCAAGGTCACAAGAGGACCATGCTAATCACTTACGGCAGGTGTTACAAATTCTTCGTGAGTGTAAGTTGTATGCAAAGTTCTCTAAATGTGAATTTTGGTTAAAATCCGTAGCATTCTTGGTTCACATTATGTCAAATGAAGGAATTCAGGTTTATAGGCAAAAGATTAAAGCGGTGAAAAATTGGCCAAGGCCTACGATGCCTACGGAAATTCATAGTTTTCTTGGGTTGGCAAGTTATTATAGATGAATTGTTGAAGGGTTTTCTTCCATTGGTTCACCTTTAACAAAGCTTACACACAAGGCAATCAAGTTTCAATGGAATGATGCATGTGAGAAAAGTTTCCAAGATCTGAAAGATAAATTAACTTCTACGCATGTGTTAGTACTTCTAGAAGCACAGAAGGGTATGCAGTATATTGTGATGCTTTTGGAGTTGGCCTAGGGTGTTTATTGATGTAGCACGGTAATGTAATAGTGTTTTCCTCAAGACAGTTGTGGCCACATGAGAGAAATTATCCCGCACATGACCTTGAGCTAGCAACTCCGATATTTGCCTTAAAGATATGGCGCCATTACTTGTATGGGGTTCATGTTGATATATACACTTATCACAAAAGTTTGCAATATATATTTAAGTAGAAGGATTTAAATTTGAGGCAGCAGAGGTGGCTATGATACTGATATCCTATATCATTCAGGAAAAGCAAATGTGGTAGCCGATGCATTAACCCGTAAGGAAATAGGAGGCACTAATGGTCAATTGACGGAAAAGTAATGTATAGTCAAAGATCTACATCAACTAGCCAGCTTGGGAGTTCGTCTTCTTGAATCTCCAGATTAAGGGGTTATTGTGCAAAATACGGCAGAATCTTTATTAGTAGTGGAAGTGAAAGAGAAGCAGCATGCGGATCCTATGTTATGCAAATAAAAGAGAATGTACAACAAGGTCTGACAAAGGCATTTGATCTTAATCAAGGGGGAGCACTTCAATGCCAAGGTAGATTGTGTGTACCGGATGTAGATGAGCTAAGTAAGAGGATTATGACAGAGGCACATCATTCACGGTATTATATTCATCCGGGATCCACCAAAATGTATCATGATTTAAATGAAATGTATTGGTGGGGTAACATAAAAAAGAAAATTGCAGAATTTGTAGCTCAATGTCCAAATTGTCAACAAGTAAAAGTAGAGCATCAGAAACCTGGAGGTTACGTGGAATGTATCAATCTTCCAGTCTGGAAATGGGAAATGATTAATATGGATTTTATCACAGGTTTTCCTCGTACTCTGTGTAAATTTGATTCCATATGGATAATAGTTGACAGGCATACCAAGTCAGCGCATTTCCTACCAGTCAAGACCACCTATACAGCTGAAGAGTATGCAAGGTTGTATGTTAAAGAGGTAGTGTGATTACATGGGATTCTGATCTCCGTTCTACTAGACAGGGGAGCTCAATTTACTGCACATTTTTGGAGATCTTTTCAGAAGAGCTTGGATACACAAGTGAATCTGAGCATGGCTTTTCATCCTCAGACAGATGGACAAGCAGAACATACTATCCAAACACTTGATGATATGCTACGAGCTTGCACGTTAGATTTTAAAGGTAGTTGGGATAATCATTTGCCTCTTATTCAATTTTCATACAACAATAGCTATCATTCAAGTATCAAAATGGCACCTTATGAAGCTTTATACGGAAGAAAGTGTAGATCACCAATTGGATGGTTTAAAGCGGGTGAAACTGCTTTACTTGGGCCGAATCTTGTTCACCAAGCTATGGAGAAATTTAAAGTGATCCAACAGCAACTCCAAACGGCCCAAAGTCGACACAAGTCATATGCTGATGTTAGAAGAAGAGGGCTTGAATTTTCCATAGGTGATTGGTTATTCTTAAAGTTTTCACCAATTAAAGGGGTAATGAGATTTGAAAAGAAAGAAAATTTAAGTCCACGATACATAGGGCCATATGAAGTTGTCATAAGATTTTTTCAAGTTGCATATGAATTGAAATTACCTCATGAACTCTACATAGTGCATCGAGTGTTTCATGTTTCAATGCTTCGCAAGTGCATAGGAGATCCATCTCGTTTTTCTCCCATTGAAGATGTACAAGTTATGGAGGATCTAACCTATGAGGATATGCCTATTTCTTTTCTAGATAGACAAGTGAAGAGGTTAAGTAATAAAGAAGTAGCTTCTATAAAGGTACTTTGGATGAATAAACAAGTAGAAGAGATCACATGGGAAGCTGAAGAAATAATGAAATCAAAGTACCCGTATTTGTTTTACACGAAAGAAAAAGTTCATGGTTCGGAAGTGGAGCAATGACAAGTAAGAATCTATAAGCATTATGTGTATATGTGTATATGCTAACATAAAGGTGCATTTTTTGTAAATTGGATGATGTCACTAACATTCGAGGACGAATGTTTCTAAAGGGGGAAGGATGTAACACCCCATACATTTAAGACCCTCCCTACTTGATTGTCTTAAAATTTATCGAATTATTTAAACATGAGTTAGTTGGTGGATCATGCATTCAATTTGTTGGGCTAAATGAGTCTTGTGCTATTGGGCTCAATTGAGGCCCAAAATGATGCATAAAACATGGCCCAAAGATGGCAAATGACCCATTCTTGTGGTTACCAAGTAAACATTGCAATTAATGACCAAGAATTGGCTAAGTATGACTTGAGGGACTATATAAGCAAGGAAAATCAGATTTTTATAAATATCAATACACATTCCATTTCTAGACATTTCCAAGATATTTCTTTAATCTTTCAAACCCTAAGTCATCACTCCTTTGGACAATATCACTCTCTTGGAAGCTTTGGTAAGTGTTTACACTCATGATTTAGTATATGATATTCTTAATATGGTGTATAAATCATGTTGGTTATGTTGGCACAGTGTTGGACAGTTCACTATGTGTAAAACAATGTACTTTTGCTTAATTGGTGAAGGGTTTTGCCTTCTAAACTTGAAAGTGGACTTATGGTATTGAAGGAAGTGAGTTTGATGGATTAAATATGAACATTTAAGATATGGTTATGTTCTTAACTTACTTTTTCTATGTCTATAACACTTGGAATTGTTGTTGTGAAATTGTGTTCCATTTCTAGACATTTCCAAGATATTTCTTTAATCTTTCAAACCCTAAGTCATCACTCCTTTGGACAATATCACTCTCTTGGAAGCTTTGGTAAGTGTTTACACTCATGATTTAGTATATGATATTCTTAATATGGTGTATAAATCATGTTGGTTATGTTGGCACAGTGTTGGACAGTTCACTATGTGTAAAACAATGTACTTTTGCTTAATTGGTGAAGGGTTTTGCCTTCTAAACTTGAAAGTGGACTTATGGTATTGAAGGAAGTGAGTTTGATGGATTAAATATGAACATTTAAGATATGGTTATGTTCTTAACTTACTTTTTCTATGTCTATAACACTTGGAATTGTTGTTGTGAAATTGTGCATGGAATTAGTGGTGTATTAAAAGGAAAATGTTGTTTTAGTGATGTTCATGTGTGTTGTGAGACCATGGTTGTTTGTTGGTATCCAAGGTGACATCAATTATGAAAACAGAAGTTTAATTATGACCATGGACCATTTATTACAAAAAAAGGACCCTAAAATGACCCTTTTTGGTCGAAACGAGTACCCGCCCTCGTAGACAGTGCACTTGCGGGCGCAGATGCCAACGCAGGTGGCCCTGGACAGGGACAAGGGTCACCTTCGGCCGCACCTAAACCACCTACAGGTGCAGGTGGCTTCGCAGGTCAGCCTAGAACTTTGTTTTATATGTTTTGGTCTCTATTTGATCCCTGAAGGCCCCTATACCCTTTTTGGATGTAATTATCAACTTATGATGCCTATTGAATGACTTTAAAGGGTTGTTTGGATGCATGTTGGATTATATCAATTTTGGATTGTTGTTAATATGTTGTTATGAAAGGTATTTAGGTGACTTGATGGAATAATTGTGATGTAGTGTTAATAAGGAAGCGTAAAGGGTAAACTTGGTGTGAAATGCTATTGGTTTATGATGTATTGATCAATGTGTGGAATGTTATGGTATTGTTGGTATGGTAATACAGTGAATTATATTGTAAAGTGTGAAATTATGTTATACGGCAGCCATGTAACTTATTGTCGTCTTATGCACTTGTAAAGTAGTTAGTTATTAACGTGAACTCCATTATGAACTTGTGTTGTAGAGTAACACGTAAGGAAGGAGATGGATTATTGTATTCACATATAGGACTGTGTATTCATATTGGGAAGATAAGGTATGTAAGGTTACTCTTTTCAGTATCCTTTGGCAGCATCTATTGTCCTCGTTGTTACCGAGCTTGTTTCTCATTTCAAAATGTCTCAAAGTATCTCATGTCAAGTTATAACATATTGTCGTTCATATGTCTCTTAATCATTGACTGATGTTCCAAACCTCCAATAATGCTATGACTATCAACATATCAATCTTTCAAAAGTAAAGAAATAAAGTAATGCATAGTTGTTGGTTGTAAGAGTACGGGTGGCAGCTCTAGAGGCATAAGCCTAGCTCAAGCCGGACCCGAGATTATTGGATCAGGGGGCAGCTCTAGAGGCATAAGCCTAGCTCAGGCCGAACATGACAGGGGGAAGCTCTAGAGGTAAGAACCTAGCTCGAGCCGAACATGATATATTGGTTTATAGGTGGCAGCTCTAGAGGTAAGAACCTAGCTTGAGTCTAACCTGATATATTAATTTATGGGTGGTAGCTCTAGAAGCATAAGCCTAGTTCGGGCCAATACCAACATAACGTTATGTTATGTTAAGACCCACTGATCAATTGGGGCCCGGGTACAATATGATTCAGGTAATGATGAATAAACATAGAAGCAAAGAAGAAAAGAAAGTAATGAAAGCAATATACATGGTTCCAAACATACAGAACGATGGGTTATCCATATTGACTATTCTCTTATATTTGATTCCATTGAAGTTCTTATGTATGATGCAGTTTCTTATAGCCTTACATACTCAGTACATTCTCCGTTCTGACGTCCCTTGGGGGACTTACCTTACTTTTTGTAGGTATAGGTGCTAGTAGACCTCTACAATAGGTTGCGGGTCATTTGCAGATCATTGGTCAGCTCTAGTTGGTTCGAGGCTTTCTGAGTCACATGTGTATACTTGTTTTGATATTATGTAAATGTTGTATAAAGTGGGGACTTGTCCTGACTTTAGGTTGGTTATGTCCATGTATCTGTAGAGGGTTTGTAGATGTTGTGGGACAAATTAAGGAAATGTAAGGAACGTATGCTTTTGACTTGATGGCCCTAATGGCCAAGTTTCGTATATAGCATATGTTTTCCATGACTTTCGCCATTGGTATCTTATAGTTACATGAGATAGAATGATATTCATACAGAGACATACATATGAATGTACAGGAATGAAAATTGGTTCTCTCGGGCCATAACGGCTTCGGGTGTCAGTCCGCCTCGAGGGAATTCGAGGCGTGACATGTCTTTATAAGAGAGACTATCATTTTTGTCCACAATCTATAATGTCACAACTAAAGCTGGATCACCAATGCCTTTCTTCAATAGATACACGTGGAAGACTAGATGTACCGATGCTAAATCTTAAAACAAATCTAAATCATAGGCCACATTGCTAATGGCGCCTCAAAATCCTATAAGGACCAATGTATCAGGGACTGAGTTTTCCTTACTTTCCTAAAAGCATCACCCCTTTCATAGGTGAAAGCTTCAAGTAAACTCAATCATTTATTACAAACTCAAGCTCTCTCTCACACACATCTGCATAAGATTTCTGACAACTCAGAGCTATTTTCAGCCTCTCTCTAATCATTTGAACTTTCTCCATTGCCTCATGAACTTAATCAAGCCCTATTAAAGTAGCTCCACCAACCTCAAACCAACCATTAAGAGATTTACACCTCTTACTATAAAGTGCCTCAAATAGATCCATATGAATACTAGAGTTCTAACTATTATTATAAGAAAACTCGATGAGAGGAAAATGATCATCCCAACTACCCTTAAATTTTATCACGCAAGCTCTCAATATATTCTCTAAGGTCTACATAGTCTATTCTGCCTGACCATCTATCTATAGGTGAAAAGTTATGCTAAGATAAACCTGGGTACCTAGAAAATTTAGAAAAGACTTCCAGAACTGAGTATCCTCATCTGAAAATGATAGTTATTGGGACTTCATGAAACTTTACAGAATCTCCAATATAAAGTCTAGCATAATCTTTTGCAAAATTTATAGTGTTAACTGGTAGGAAATGTTTTGACTCACTCATCTGGTCCATAATAACCCATATCGAATAATGTTATCGATGAGTATGAGCTAACTCTATAATGAAGTCCATATTCACATCTTACTACTTTCTATTAGGAATGTTGATATTATGAGTCATACCACCTGGTCTGTGGTCCTCAAATTTAACCTATTGGTAATTTGGACACTTTGCCATGAATTCTATGATTTCCTTCTTCATGTCATTTCACTAATAGACTTCCCATAGATCGTGGTATATCTTGGTGGCACTTGTATGAATGGAGTACTGAGAACTATGTGTTTCTATCAATATCTATTGTCTCAGATCATTAATATCTTGAACACATAATCAGCCCTGACAATAAAGAACACCATCTCCCCTTTAGGAGAAAACCTCCACCTTCTGACTTTGGACTACTTCTTTCAACTTAAGCAAAATAAGATCATTATCCTGCTTCACCTTTACCTCTGCTACTAAGGATGATCCTTAACCATGACACTACCTTTGGATGAATTAACCAACAAAACTCCTAATCTAGCATGTTTGTAGACATCACAAACTAATTCTTTCTTTTCATACTCTACATGAGCAACAATACCTATATAATGTTTGCTAAGAGTAGCATCCACTACATTGGCTTTACCCAAATGGTACAAAATGCTCATATCATAATCTTTCAACAACTCTATCTATCTCCCCTGACGAAGATTTAAATCTTTCTGACTAAACACATATTGGAGGATCTTGTGATTAGTGAATACATCTATATGAACTCTATAAAAATAATTCCCCCAACTCTTTATGGAAAAAACTACAATTGTTGTCACGCCTCAAATTCCAACGGGGTAGACTGACACCCAAAGCCGTTAAGGCTCAAGAGAACCAATCTTCTTTCATGTACATTCGTATGCATGTCTCTGAGTGAAAAACATTCTATCTCATGTAATTACAAGATGCCAATGGCGGAAGTCATGGAGAACATATGATATATATGAAACTTTGCCGTTAGGGCCATCAAGTCAAAATGGACATACATGTCTTCAATATCTAACAATGTCTACAAAGCCTCTAACATATACATTTACAAAACCATCCTAAAGTCGGTACAAGTCCCCGCTTTATACAACATTTATATAGTACCAAAACCAACATGTACACATGTGACTCAGAAAGCCTCGAACCAAACTGGAGCTCACCAATAATCAGTAGATGACCCACAACCTATTGTAGAGGTCAACTAGTACCTGTGCCTGCAACAAGTAAGGTAAGTCCCCCAAGGGACGTCGGTACGAAGAATGAACTGAGTATGTAAGGCTGTAAAAAACTTCATGATACATAAGTACTTCACTGATATGACATACAAGTGAGTATTCACTATGGATAAACCTCCGTTCTGTAGATGTGGATCCATGTACATTTCTTTCATTATTTTCATTTTAGATCATTCATTCATATTATTATGATTCATATAATATCATTCATATATACTTTCATTCAAGTGATATACTTTTTTTGCTTTTACGTTCATCATTATCACCATTCATCCAGCTGATCAGTGGGCCATATACCATTCATCCAGCTGATCTGTGGGCCATAGTATAATTATCCACCTTATCGGTGGGCCATAGTATAATTATCCACCTTATCGGTGGGCCATAACATAATAGAATGTATTATATCAAAAATCATCCACCTTATCGGTGGGCCATAATATAATATAATGTATTATATCAACAATCATCCACCTTATCAGTGGGCCATAATATATATATACACACATTACTTCATTCCTTTACTTGTGTGAGATTGATACCTTGGTGGTCATAACATCATTATTGGAGATTCATACATTAGTGGTTATAACATCATTATCGGAACTTGAGTTAATATTATTGGAACTTTGGAAAAATGTCCCCAATTATGTGACACATGAATAGCAAATGGTCAATGAATAAGAAAATATGAATAACAATATATGACAACCTGAAATGAGATACCTTCGAATATTTCGGAATGGAACAATTACAATGACAATGTGAACACTATGTGCTACAGAGGGATATGAAAAGAGTAACCTTAGATACCTTATCTTATCAATATGAATATACAGTCCTGTATGTGATTACAATAATCCAGCTCCTTCCTTACATTTTACTCTACAACACAAGTACATAATGGAACTCACGTTAACCACTAACTACATCACAAGTGCATAAGACGATAATGAGTTATATGACTGCCATATAACGTCATTTCACCCTTTACAATACCATTTACTGTATTACCATACCAACAACACCATAACATGCCACACATCAACCATGATATTATAAACCAATAGCATTTCACACCAAATTGATACTTTACACTTTCTCATTAACACCACGTCGTATTTACTCCATCAACTCATCTCCATAGCTTTCACAATAACACAGTAAAGACAATACATAGTTTATACCATTCAAAATACCTCCGGTCCACTCCTTTAAAGTCATTTAAAAGGTACCACAAGTTGATAATTGCATCCAAGAAGGGTATAGGGGTCTTGGGGGGTCAAAGAGAAGAAAAAACAATCAAAACAGAGTTCTGGGCTGACCTGCGATCCACCTGTGCTCTAAGGTGGGTGAGGTTCATCCACAGTTGACCATTGGCCAGGTCCAGGGCCACCTGCATTGGTATCTGCGCCCGCAGCGTTTCAGCCTCCAGGGGTCATTTTCGGGTCCTTTTTCGTAATGAATGGTCCATGGTAATAATTAAGCTTCTCTTTTAATGTTTTAAGTTATATTGGATGCCAACTAACAGCCATGGTTTCACAACGCACATAAACATCACCAAACTGCATCCTTCTTTCAATACATCACCAATTCCATGTTTCACAACAACAATTCCAAATAATATACACAAAGATAAAGCAATTTAAGGACATAACCACATCATATATGTTGATATTTAATCCATCAATTTTACTTCTTTCAATATCACAAGTCCACTTTCAAGTTTATAAGGCAAAACCCTTTATTGATTAAGCAAACATAGACTGTTTCACACATAGTGGACTGTCCAACACTTTTCCAACATGATTTATTCACCTTCTTAAGAATATAATATATGAAACCATAAGATTAAACACTTACCAAAGCTTCCAAATAGGTGATCTTGTCCAAAGGGAATAGTTGCTTAGGGTTTAGATGAAGAGAGATATCTTTGGAAATGTCTAGAAATGGCATGTGTGTTTTGTGGATTAAAAATCTGTTTTTTGTGCCTTTATATAGGACCTTGAAGTCATCCTTATCCAACTTCTGGTCAATAATTGAGGGTTTACTTTGGTCAAAAGAAAGAATGGATCATTTACCCATTTTAGGCCATGTCTTTTGCTCAATTTTGGGCCTTTATTGAGCCCATTAACACATGATTAGTTTAGCCCAATAACTTCCATGAATAATACACCATCTATCATAACTTAATTAATTCCATGAATATTAGGGTAGTCGCGTGAGTTCAGAAATGTATGGGGTGTTACATCCTTCCCCCTTTCGGAACATTTGTCCTCGAATGTTAGTAACATTATCCCATTTACACAAATTTAGGTCTCAGTTTATCCTTCATGTTACTATATACACATATTTCATGTAAATACTTACTTGTTATTGCTCCAATTCCGCACCTTGAACTTTTTCTTCCTTTTGAAACAAATACGGGTATCTCAACTTCATCATTTCTTTGGCTTCCCATATGATTTCTTCTACTTGCTGATTCCTCCAAAGTACTTTCACAGAAGCTATTTCTTCACTCCTTATCCTCTTCACTTGTCAATCCAGAATGGCAATAGTTGTCTCTTTCACAGGTGAGATCCTCCGTAACTTGTACCTCTTCCATGGGAGCCATACGAGATGCATCTCTTATGTACTTTCGAAGAATCGAAATATGAAACACTGGATAAACTGTGGAGAGTTCTTGGGGTATTTCAAATTCATACACGACTTGACCAAATAGTCGATTAATCTTATGTGGTACGCTATATAAGGCCGACTTTCCTTTCTTTCCCAAATCTCATTACCCCTTCATTGGTTACACTTCCACAAATACCCAGTCACTTGTATAAGCTTGTTGCATATCTTCAAGTGTTTGAATAGTACATTCTGCTTGCCCATCTATCTGAGGATGAAAATCCATACTTAAATTCACTTGGGTTCCCAAATTCTTCTGAAAAGTTTTCCAAAAGTGTTAAATTGAGCTCCTCTGTCTGATATAATAGAAATTGGAATCCCATGTAATCGTACTATCTCTTTAACATACAACCTTGCATAATTTCCAGCTGTACAAGTGGTCTTGACAGGTATAAAGTGTGTTGCTTGGTAAGCCTATCAACTATCACCCACATGGAATCAAATTTCCAAAATATACGAGACAAACTTGTAATAATGAAACCCATGTTAATCATATCCCTCTTCCAAACTGGAAGATTCCTACATTACATATAACCTCCAGTTTTCTGATGCTCTACTTTTACCTGTTTGCAATTCGGACAATTAGCTACAAATTCTGCAATGTTCTTCTTCTTTATATTGCGTTACCAATACATCTCTTCCAAACCATGGTACATTTTGGTTGCTCCCGAATGAATAGAATACCGTGAATGCTGTGCTTCTTTCATAATTCATTTCCTTAGCTCAACTATATTCAGTACACAAAATCTACCTTGGCATTGAAGTACTCCCCCTTGCGTAAGCTCAAATACCTTTGTCGAATTTTGTTGTAAATTCTTTTTTCAACTAAAATAAAATAGGATTTGCATATTTCTTTTCCTTCTCTCAGCTACAAGTGAAGACTCTGCCGCATTTTACACTATAATTCTTTCATCTGGAGTTTCAAGAAGACGAACCCCCAAGGTGTCTAATTGGCTTAACGCATCGACTACCACGTTTGCTTTTCCTGGATGGTATAAGATATCACTATCATCTTATTTTAGTAATTCCAACTACCTTGGTTGTCTTCAGTGTGGGTCCTTTTGCTTAAAAATATACTACAAACTTTCACGATCAGTATACATATCAACGTGAACCCCATACAAATAGTGGCACCATATTTTAAAGCAAATATCACGACTGCTAACTCAAGATCATGTGTTGGATAATTTCTCCCATGTGGACGCAATTGTCTTGAGTCATAGGCTATTACATGACCGTGTTTCATCAATACACATCCTAAGCCGAATCCTGAAGCATCACAATATACTGCATACCCTTTTGTGCCTTCGAAAAGTACAAATACAGGTGTAGAAGTCAAGTTATATTTCAGCTCTTGGAAACTCTTCTCACATGCATCATTCCACTGAAACTTGGTTTCTTTGTGTGTTAGATTGTTAAGGGTGTTGAAATGGAAGAAAAACTCTTCAACAAACCTTCTGTAATAGCCTGCCAACCCAAGAAAACTACGAATCTCTGTAGGCGTAGTAGGTTTGGCCAATTCTTCACGGCTTCTATTTTTTTTGTATCAACCCTTATTCCTTCATCTGATACCATGTGAACCAAGAATGCTATAGATTTTAACCAAACTTCACACTTAGGGAGCGCTGCATATAACTTACGATCACGAAGAATCTGTAACACCTGCCGCAAGTGATTAGCATGGTCCTCTTGTAATCTTTAATAACCCGGAATGTCATTTATAAACACGGTCACAAATACATCAAAAAATGGCGTGAACACCCTATTCATCAAATCCCTAACAACTTCTGGTGCATTGGTTAGCCCAAATGGCATAACTAGAAATTCATAGTGACCATACCGTGTTCGGAAAGCTGTCTCGGGTATATCTTTTTTTTCCTAACCCTTACATGGTGATATCCCCGTCTCAAATCAAGCTTTGAAAAATATTTGGCACTCTGTAATTGGTAAATCAAATCATCAATTCTAGGGAGGGGATATTTATTCTTAATTGTCACCTTATTCAATTGTCGATAGTCAATACACATTCTCAACGTGCAATCTTTCATTAGTACAAATAATACTGGTGCACCCCAAGGGGACGTACTAGGTCTTATGCATCCCTTTTTCCAGCAAGACTTTTTAAGTGCTCCTTTAATTCTCATAACTCTCCTGGGACATTCTATACGGAGGAATAGAGATAGTCTGAGTGCCTGGAATCACATCAATACCAAACTCTACTTCTTGTTCTGGAGGCAAACCCTAATGATCTTCAGGAAATACCTCAAGAATTTCATTTACTACTAGAACCGATTGAAGAGTTAGTGGCTTCACATCAGTATCTTTCACTCTTACTAAGTGACATATGTACTCCTTTGGGTATCATTTCCCTTGCCTTGAGATAGGAAATAAAGTTACCTTTCGGTGCTCCCACATTACCCTTCCATTCAAGAACATTCTTTGTGGAAAATGAAAATGTAACTTCTTAGCTCGACAACCTACTGAGGTCTAACAAGAAATTGACCAGTGTATCATAACCACAAACAGTTACTATACAATTGTGATATACTCTTTTAACTACAATAGATTCACCAATTGGTGTATAGACATCAAATGGCGTAACTAGTAATTCTGGTGTTCTTTCAAACTTTTTTTTTTCCGCAATCAATGGAGTAACATATGATAATGTAGAATACGGGTCAATCAATGCATATACCTTATGTAAAAATATGAATACTGTACCTGTGTCTACATCAGGAGAAGCCTCAAAATTCTGTCGATCCGCTAAGGCATAGGTATGGTTCTGAATTCCACTAGAACTAACTGCTCCACTAGCACCTCTGCCACGGCCAGCGGGTTGTACACCTGACAATGATAATGCAATGGCTGATCTCGTAGGTCGTGTCATACTACCCGTGGCCCTCTATGGGAACTCTCTCATTATGTACCCTGACTTACTACACCAACAATAAAAATTCGTTCCAAACTGGCATTAACCTGAATGAAACTTCCTGCAGCGCTGGTACAGCTAATGAAAAGACCTCGATTGGCTAATACTTCCTTGTTCTCGATACCCCACTGTCTATAAACCCCGAGTCCCACTATTATGCTCAGCTTGACCGCCTCTAAACCCTCGAAATTAAGATGGAGTACCTGTTGTAGGGTATGAAAATGATGGTCTTGGTGGTCTAGGAAAAACCTGAGGCTTAAATTCTCCTTGGGATGCCATAACCGGTCCCGTAGATCTAGCCCTTTTAGACAGCCCTCCTTCAACTTCTTGTGTCCTTCTTATTTGCCTCTGATCCTCCATTTTCTGTGCAAAAACTTGTATACTAGCTATATCTATATCTCTGTTCAAAGAAGCAATGGTGCAGTCACTCACCAAATATGTCTCCAATCTGTCCACGTACTGACGAAATCTGTCGGCTATAGTACCTACCACATTCGAAGCATACCTAGCCAAAGAGTTAAACCGAAGGTTGTACTCTCTAACACTCATATTCCCTTAGCGAAGATTTAAAAATTGGTACACACGAGCCTCTCGGACCTCATATGGAAGATAATGATCAAGGAATGTCATTTTAAATTCTTCCTAATTAGCTGGATTTACGCCAAAACCCCTCAATCGTTTCCAATCATCATACCATAATATATCTTCCCATTTCAATCCATATGCCGCAAGTTCCACTTTTTCTATACCAGTCACATGCATAACCTCTAGAGCCTTTTGAATTTGGTCCACGAAATCCTATGGGTCTGCATTCGGATCTGACCTAGTGAATGTGGGAGGATCTAATTTCAAAAAATCTTATGTCCGCCGACTAGCTACTCTAGCCGTGCTATCTTTACTTGTCATTGGAACAACTTGTCCTTGAGTTTGTGCAGTAACTATACGGGTCAACATGTGCACCGCATTTCTTAGATCCTGCTCAGTAGCATTCACAGGTGGTTCGGAAGGTTCTTCTCTCCTCCTCGGCTCTTCTGGAGCTGGAAAAGTAGAAGAAGCCCGCGATGAAAACTTAGTGTCAGCCCCACCTTGACTAGCTTGGTCAGGTGGTGATTTACTTGTTTCTTCTCCGGCAAAGAAATCTACCTGCTTACCTTTGCCCCTACCTCGTCTTGTAATCGGCAGTTTACTATAACAAAGAAAGCCAATTACAATGGTCAGATATGATTCTACCTACAACATTGGCTCTACTGCACGATCTAGAAATGAAGAAAAGAAACAACTCCTAAATGTCCCGTAGCCTCTTGCTTATAAATGTGGTGCACAACACATCCATAAGCAAGCCTCTACTCAGACACGGCTTTGTAGACATCCATAGGACGACCTGCTCTGATACTACTTTTGTCACGCCTCGAATTCCAACGGGGCGGACTGGCACCCGAAGCCGTTAAGGCCCGAGAAAACCAATCTTCTTTCATGTACATTCGTATGCATGTCTTTGAGTGAACAACATTCTATCTCATGTAATTACAAGATGCCAATGGCGGAAGTCATGGAGAACATATGATATATATGAAACTTGCCCGTTAGGGCCATCAAGTAAAAATGGACATACATGCCTTCAATGTCTAACAACGTCTACAAAGCCTCTAACGGATACATTTACATAACCATCCTAAAGTCGGGACAAGTCCCCGCCTTATACAACATTTATACAGTACCAAAACCAATATCTACACATGTTACTCGAAAAGCCCCGAACCAAACAGGAGTTCACCAATAATCAGTAGATGACCCGCAACCTATTTTCGAGGTCTACTAGTACCTGTGCCTGCAACAAGTAAGGTAAGTCCCCCAAGGGACGTCAGTACGAATAATGTACTGAGAATGTAAGGCTGTATGAAACTGCATGATACATAAGTACTTCACTGATAGCATGTACAAGTGAGTATTCGATATAGATAAACCTCCATTCTGTATATGTGGAACCATGTACATTGCTTTCGTTATTTTCATTTTAGATCATTCATTCATATCATTATCATTCATGTAATATCATTCACATATACTTTCATTCAAGTGATATACTTTCTTTTTTTTGACGTTCATCATTATCACCATTCATCCAGCTGATTAGTGGGCCATATACCATTCATCCAGCTGATCAGTGGGCCATAGTACAATTATCCACCTTATCAGTGGGCCATAACATAATATAATGTATTATATCAATAATCATCCACCTTATCGGTGGGCCATAATATAATATAATGTATTATATCAACAATCATCCACCTTATCGGTGGGCCATAATATATAAATATATATATATATATATATATTTATATATATATATATATACATTACTTCTCATTCCTTCACTTGTGTGATATTGATACCTTGGTGGTCATAACATCATTATTGGAGCTTCATACATTAGTGGTTATAACATCATTATTGGAACTTGAGTTAATATTGTTGGAACTTTGGAATAATGTCCCCAATTATTTGACACATGAATAGCAAATGGTCAATGAATAAGAAACGTATGAATAACAATATATTACAACTTGAAATGAGATACCTTCGAATATTTCGGTATGGAACAATTACAATGACAATGTGAACACTATGTGCTGCAGAGGGATACGAAAAGAGTAACCTTACATACCGTTTCTTCTCAATATGAATATACAGTCCTGTATGTGATTACAATAATCCAGCTTCTTCCTTACGTTTTACTCTACAACACAAGTACATAACGAAACTCGCGTTACCCACTAACTACATTACAAGTGCATAAGACAACAATGAGTTACATGACTTCCATATAACATCATTTCACCCTTTACAATACCATTTACTGCATTACCATACCAACGACCCCACAACATGCCACACATCAACTAAGAAATCATAAACTAATAACATTTCACACCAAATTGATACTTTACACTTTTTCATTAACACCACATCGCATTTACTCCATCAAGTCATCTCCATAGTTTTCACAATAACACGTTAAAGACAATCCATAATTGATACCATTCAAAATACCTCCAGCCCACTCCCTTAAAATCATTTAAAAGGTACCACAAGTTGATAATTGCATCCAAGAAGGGTATAGGAGCCTTGGGGGATCAAAGAGAAGCAAAAACAATCAAAACGGAGTTCTGGGCTGACCTGCGAAGCCACCTACACCCGTAGGTGGGTGAGGTGCATCCTCAGGTGACCATTAGACTTGTCCAGGTCCACCTGCATTGGCATTTGCGCCCGTAGGTGCCCTGCCCGCAAGTGCGGGTGCCCGTTTCAGCCTCCAGGGGTCATTTTTGGGTCCTTTTTCGCAATGAATGGTCCATGGTCATAATTAATCTTCTCTTTTCATATTTTAAGTTATCTTGGATGCCAACGAACAGCCATGGTTTCATAACGCACATAAACATCACCAAACTTCTATGAATAATACACCATCTATCACAACTTAATTAATTTCATGAATATTAGGGTAGTCGCGTGAGTTTAGAAATGTACAGGGTGTTACAACTGTCAAGTCTGAATCATGAGTAGGGTATTTCTTCTTATGAGGTTTGAGTTATTTAGGGGTATAAGCTATAACCTTACCATGTTGCATCAAATGACATCTGAGGCAAATTCTAGAGGTATCATAGTAAACCACAAACCTATTTGAACCCTCTAGTAAAGTCAACACTGGAGCAGAAGTGGATCAGGTCTTCAACTCTTGAAAACTCTTCTCCCATGCATCAAACCACTAAAATTTGACTTTCTTATGAGTCAATCTAGACATAGGAGAAGTAATCTATGAAAATTCTTCAACAAGCCAATGATAGTATTCAGCTAAACCCAAGAAACTCCTAATGTCTGATGGAGGGATAGGTCTAGGCTAAACCATAACTATTTTGGTATTTTGAGGATAAACCTAAATGCCCTTACAGGAGATGATGTGACCAAGGAATGCTATTGATTTCAACCAAAAGTCAAACTTTCTTAACTTAGTGAATAACGAGTCTGTAGGATAATCCTCAAATAGTCTGTATTTCCATCCTCACTCCGAGAATAAATAAGGATTTCATTCATGAAGGCAATAATGAACTTGTCCAAGTAGTGCTTGAGCACTCTATTTATCATGTCCATAAAAGATGTAGGATCATTCATTAGTCCAAAAGACATAACAAAAAATTCATAGTGATCTTACTGAGTTCTAATAGTTGTCTTTAGAATGTCACGTTCTCTGACTTTGAGCTGATGATAACCGGATCTAAGGTCTATATTTGAAAAGCAATTGTCATCCTGAAGATACTCAAATAAGTCATCAATACTTGAAATAGGATACTTATTCTTGATTACGACTTTGTTCAACTGATGATAGTCGATCCATATTCTAAAGGAACTATCTTACTTATGCACGAAGAGAATTGGATCACCCTATGGAGAGATGTTGGGTTTGATGAAACCTTTGTCTAAGAGGTCTTTTAAATGTTCCTTCAATTCCATAAGCTTAGGTAGATCCATTCTATAAATAGGAATTGAGATAGGCTGGGTATCTGGAAGAAGGTCTATTCTAAAGTTTATCCCCCACTCGGGAGGGACTCCGGGTAGATTTTGAGGGAGTACTTCTTGAAATTCACTCGCAATTGGAACTGACAGAAGAGTTGGGTCTTGGATTTGGAATTCACTCACTCAGTCACAGTTTGAACCATGGAATTTTGAAGGATTCATCTAAGTAAAGTCTCAGACTCTTATAGAAGTTCCATTCCCATTAGGATTAGCAGGTGTACCAACTTGCTAATTGACCTGGTTGGTCATGGCCTGAGAGAGCACCTGGAAAATAGCCCAAAACTCGATATGAGTAACTTGCTTATTCAGAGGATCTGCTGGAGCTCTTGGGGCTTACTAGTTACCATTACCATTGCTTTTTTCATTGGCTCTTCTAGGAAGAATTTTCCATAAACATGTAGAGAGTAAGTTAGAAGGAAATATCGCACGAGATGAGTCATTGAAGAAGTGAAACTTTTCTAAGACTTTTTGTAGCCTTTCCCTCATAAGTATGGCCTGCTTCACACCCATGAAAAAGACTCTACTTAATGCGCCTTTCAGACATCACATGACACTTCAAACCTGATGCTCTAATACATAATCTGCCACAACTTGAGTCTACACCCTAGACGTAACACAATGTCTAAATTCACAAGTGACTCTAATCTAACCTATGGCCTAGCATATCACTAAAAATTCTATGAATGTAAACTGAGAAAAAGATAAAATCACATAACAAGCATGAATCTGAAATATGATAATGAAATACTGGTAGTAATAATAATCCCAATCAACAAGAAACTACTAAAGATGAATAAAACAAATATCTGACTCTATGTCTTAAATCTTCTAATGACTGATGAGTTACAGGGAAATACCCCCAACTAAATCTAAATTTCTAAAAACTAAATAACTAAAAATATAGAATGAAGGTCTTCATTAGAGGATGATGAGGACTCACCACTGACAGTAGTGGAGGAGGCACTAGAGCGTACTAATAAAAGGACTTATACTGTGTGTCAAAACCTATATTCTAAGATGATTCAGTTCAAAGAGAAGGTATGCGATAAGTACTTTGAATGTACTAAGTATGTGATATATGCAATTGTAAAAATAAACTAAATATGCTGAGAAATACTGATATGCTGAACTAAAATGCAATACTGAGTACATAAGTTGAACTGAAGTACAATGACCATTTTGTAGATACATATATACTAATATGAATGGTAAGCCTAAATAATCATAGTTTTAAAGTCAATAAAACTAAATTTAGGGTCATGTATAAATTATAAGTGTGAATTTGTAACTGTGGGAGAGCACCATGTTAGCTTAATATGGAGTCCAATCTATACACCCCATTAAAAGGGCCCAGTATACCTTGCCAGGGTATAAAGGCATAAATGGTGTGATTACTAAATTGATACCCAACTGGGAGAGCTAAATAACCTATGATGGCATGTATTTCTAGGACTTGAGTGTGCTGAACCATAGTCCAACTTGGTGCTAACTACTCCCATATTGGTTTATACTGATAGCTCATAAACTAATCTACTAAAATAGAATATTCTTTTTTTGAAAGTATCCTAAAGGTATAAATAAATAAGTACATACAATAAAACTGTAAACTGACAGTAATTATGTTGTTCATTCTAAACTAAATAATTATGGGTACTGTGTGTTCATAACACACCAAGCTTTTCTGAATATAAGACTAAATCATGCAAACTAATGAAATACACAACTGAGTATTAAATCATGAATGACTAAGTCTAGCAAGTTATCAAATCATAGAAGAGATATATATAATTGCAATGAAGGAATCATGTGTAAATTGAAGTAATAGGAAAATCATGAACTGAATGAAAACCCTAACTTAATTTATACAAGAACTGAGTAATTCTAAGTTTATTCGGGACTCAATGGGATAAAGAATACACATTGATGAAATTCCACATACCTAGAAGGTGAATTCTTATTAAGAGCTTCAGAGAGTTTCTGAACTTGAGATGGAACCCTAGTTTAGTTCTTGGAACTCTCAATCACCCTTTTAATTTCTATCTATAAGGTTTAAGAGAAGTGAATAAGGGATTGGATGTTAAGGTCCCTTTAATCTTCCCCTAAAAGAGCCTTACATGATGTAGTTTATGAAGTTAGGAAAATTGAAATAATGAAAACACCATCATTAAAATGTAATTGTTCAGCTGTACCCAACCAATATGGGTCAACAGGATGAGTCATCGTGTCTCACTATGACTCATTATTAGATTCGTTGTGCCTGGGCAGAATTTCTAGGCTTGGGAATGATTGGGACTTAACAACCTATTGTCACTGATGACGAGTCATTATGTGGACTCATCCATTTTAGACCTCAATGTCAACTCTCATGTCCTCGTCAGAAAGAGTGACCTGACTAGTCATTTGAAGTGATAAGGACTCATCCCATCCAGTTGTTGTAAGTTGGAAGAAAAATCAAGTTTCAAGGCTTGTTTTAGGGCTACTTAGTGATAGAATAACACGTCCCATCTCACAATCGATCATTGTGATTGGTCATTGCCTCTGGGTAAAATTTTAAGCTTCTGGACTTTTGGGACTACACTCAAGATGAGTGAGTCAGAGGACTCCTTAGACTTGACCGCGACTCATGTTTAGGGTCATACTGCGGTTTTTTCTGCTAGTTTCTTTCATATTTCTGTGCTAAGTATGAAATGAAACCTTAGAAACTTTTGGGTTGTTACATAATCATAAAATGGAATTCAAGATAGTCATGAAATTTATAAAATAAAAGGAAAAATTTAAAGTGGTTGTATAAACCCTAACCATTGTCTTGAATTCATGAAGTTTCTTGGGTTTTTGACATAGGAATGAAAGAAAAACCCCTATTGACATCCTACATTCCTGAAATTTGATGAATCCTAGAGGAAAACTTTGAACTTGGGAGCATGAGAGCTTTGTATTGAGAAAACCCCTTTCTTACATTCTTGAGTTTTGGGAGAAGATGAATAAGGGATTCAGGAATGATTTAATTTATTAGTGACATTTTTGGGAGGAATAGATGGGTTTGGGGAAGTTAAAGTTGAATGAAAGGCTGAAGAGAAAGGTGGAAATTTTATGCGTAGGAGTAGGGGGCACGCTGCACTCCCTAATGATTAGGAGTGGGTTCTGAGATACACACCTTAGTGCATAGGCCTTCTTGAGTGTAGTCCCAAAAACTGAACTTATTCATACTAAGATGGGGCTATAGTGAAACCTACATGGCACAAACATGAGCATATAAGTGCAAGGCAAGAACCTTAGTTATTAAAGTTACTATGAATTCCTATAGGAAAAAAGTCATTACCAAAAATATTATCATCGGGAGGAGCGAATAAATGCGGATACTTAGACAACTTCTTCTGCCTCCCCTGTAGCTTCCTCAACATCTTGGTTTCTTCATAATACAATAACTAATGCTACCTCTTTCATCCTTAATTTGCAAATTTTGATGTTCTAGAATTTCAATTGGGATCTGTTTGTACGAGGCTATATTTAATCCCAACATTTTCAAAAGGAAAAATAAGCGATAGATCTCCCCATACACTTCTTAAGCATGGACATGTGAAACACCAGATGTACTGCTGTCAATTCTATAGCCAACTCCAATTTATACGCCACCTTCTCAAACCCTTTGAAAATATGGTAGGGACCTATATAACGAGGACTAAATTTCCCTTTGTTACTGAAAATCATCACCCCATTCATAGATGAAACCTTTAGGAAAACCCAATGATCAACTTGGAATTCAAAGTCCCTATGCCTCACATCAAAATACGACTTCTTCCTCCTTTGAGCAATCTTCAACCACTCTCTAATCAACATCACTTTCTCAGTGTCCTGATGGACTAAAGTTGGCCCTATAAAAGTATCCTCACCAACCTCGAACCAACTAATATGAGACCTATATCTCTTCCCATAAAGTACCTCAAACAGAGCCATGTAAATGCTAGAATGATAACTATTTTATGTGAGCAAATTCAATGAGAGGCAAATGATCATTCTAATTACTTTAGAAATCAATAGTGCATGCCCTCATCATATCCTTAAGATTCTGAATGGTGCGCTCTGCCTACCCATTTTCCTGCGGATGGAAAACTATGTTGAGGTCTACTCGGGTGCTAAGACCCTTCTAGAATGACTTCCAAAACTGAGACGTAAACTATGTACCCCTATTTGAGATGATAGACAAGGGGACCCCATCAAGCTGAAATAACTCACAAATATACAACTTAGAATACTCATCTGCTGAATCTATTATTTTGATAGGCAAGATGTCAGTGGATTTAGTCATCCTATCTACTATCACCCAAATTTAATCATGATGACGACACGTATGGGATAAGATTGTAATAAAATCCATATTTTTCATGTCCTATTTCCATGTCGGAATTCTTAAATCTTGAGCCTTACCACCGGGCCTTTAATGTTTAAATTTTACCTGTTGACAATTAGGACACTTTGCTACAATGTCTATAATGTCATTTTTCATAACACTCCACCTAAATATTTCCCTCAAGTCAAGATATATTTTGGAGGAACCTAGATAAATCATATATCTAGAACTATGAGCCTCAAACAAAATCCCTGCTCTCAACCCATCTACATGGGGCACACACAACCTACCCTAGTATAAAAAATATCGCATTCCTATCAACAAAAAATCTCAACCTTATGCTTATGGACTACCTCTTTCAACTGAAGTAATATGGGTTATTTTGCTTCACTTTCACCTTGATCACCAATGAGGACTCAGAACCATTTTTTACTATCACAGCATCATCATTAAATTATATGAGATAGACTCCCAAACATTCCATTCTATGCATATCTTTCATAAGATTTTTCTTTTTCTCTACTGCATAGGAAACACTCCCCATAGACAACCTACTAAGAGCATCTACAACCATATTAGTCGCACCTAAATTTTGTACAACATTCTCATATCATAATCCTTGAGAAGCTCAAGCCATCTCCTTTGTCGAAGATTTAACTCCTTCTGAGTAAGGATATATTGCAGGCTCTTATGATTTGTAAACACATCAATATGTACACCATAGAGATAATGATGCCAAATAGTTAAAGTAAATACTACAGCCACTAACTCAAGATCATGAATGGGTAGTTTTTCTCATGAAATTTGAGTTGTCTTGAAGAATAGGAAATCATCTTATTATTCTTTATCAAAAAACAACCAAGGTCATCTTCAGACACATCACAGTATACCACAAAACCATCTGTACCCTCTAGCAGGGTCAAAACTAGTACAGAAGTAAGTCGAGCCTTCAACTCCCAAAAGCTCTTCTCCAAAGCCTCACACCACTGAAACTTTACCTTCTTCTGAGTTAGCCGAGTCAATGGGCCTGAAATGGATGAAAACCCGTCTATGAACCTCGTATAGTAACAAACTAAACTTAAGACACTCTTGATATCTGACTTAGTTATATATCTTGGCCATCTTTTGGCTGCATCAACCTTATGAGAGTCAACCTATATCTCCTCAAGAACAACTATCTATCTATGAGGGTCTTAAGAATAATTTTAAGATGGTCAACATGCTCATCCTTATTACGGGAGTAAATCAGGATGTCATCTATGAACAAAATAATGAACATGTTGAGGTACTACTTGAACATCCTATTCATGAGATCTATAAAAGCTATAGGAGCATTGGTTTGTCCAAATGACATAAAAAGGTAGTCATAGTGACCATATGGAGGTTGTAAAGTTTCCTTCAGAATGTCACATTCTCTAACTTTTGCTGATAGTAACCTGACTTGATATCAATCTAGAGAAACAAGTGGTACTATTTTTGGTCAAACAAGTCATAGATCCTAGGAATGGGATACTTATTTTTGATTGTGACCTTGTAAAATTGACGGTAATCAATGCATATTCTAAGGGTACTAGCCTTTTTATGCACAAAGAAGACTGGATCACTACACGAGAAAATACTAGGTTGGATAAACCCTTTATCTAAAATGTCTTTGAACTTCTCTTGTATTATTTTTATTTTAGTTGCGGCCATTATACATGATGTAATGGAGATAGGCTGCATATAAGGAAGAATTTCTAACCCAAAGTCTTTTTTCCTATTAGGAGAAACTCCGAGAAAGACTTCTAGATATTCATTGACTACAGGAACTAACTAAAGAGTTGGGGTCTCGAAAGTAGATTACATAAACCTTATTAAATAATAGATATATCCCTTAGATATACATTTTCTAGCTTTGAGATATGAGATGAAGTGACCCTTAGGTACTACATAACAACTGATCCATTTAAACACTAGTTCATTAGGAAATTGGAATTTAACAGCAGTGGTTCTAAAATAAACTGAGGCATAACATTAATACAATAAGTCCATACCAAGAATAATATCAAAGTCTATCATATCCAATTGAACTAAATCAGCCATGTTGTCCTTATGATGAACGAAAATATGACAACTTTCATAAATTCTTCTTGTTACAACAGATTCTCCGATTAAGGTAGATCCAGGATCTAACATGTCATAAACATTAAGAGAGAAATTTTTTAACATACCTATAATGAAATCGGGGGAAGTATCCTAATCTTGATGAGATAAAAAGGCATAGAAGCAGTTCTGACTACCGATTGTACCTAAAGTTGTGCCTTTCTAAAAATTTCAGCCAACTGGAGCTGATGATAAAGTGGACTGGTTTTTATTACCCCCATTTCCCTACCTAGCATAGGGACAATCCTTAAGCCTATGACATATCTGACCACATATGTAGCAACCATCCCTGCCACATAAGCACTCATCAGGATGATTCTTCCTACACTTGTTGCAAGTAGGGTAAGTTATGAACCCTTATGCAACACTATCTTGAGAACAGGAACCTGGCCCTCTAACATGTTGAGAAAACTTGTCTTTGGGTGTAGGAGAACAGGTCAACGGCAGAGGTGGCCCACATGGCCTCGTCTGAAAAGATGACTAAGTCCAATTATCGGTCCTGGACTGACTAAACTCTTGACTGGATGTTCTATAACCTCTTATTATGAAACTCTTCTATCTCTTTCAACTTGTCTCCCTTATCCTACTGAAAATGGACCATAAGTCTAGATATATCTGTGTCCCAATCAACATCACTGCTCTATCCTCCTTCATAGTATGGCGGGAAAGTCTTGAAAAAAACAAACTTATAGGAAAGCTTTAAACTTGGGAGCTTGAGAGCTTTGAAGTGAGAAAACCCATTTCTTACATTCTTGAGTGTTGGGAGAAGATGAATAAGGGATTTTGGAATGATTTAATGAATTAGGGACATTTTAGGACTAAAAGATGGGTTTGGGGAAGGTCATGTTGGGTGTAAGGATGGAATTGCTCTCAACTTAAAAGTGAAAAGCAAAAATTTTATGCCTGGGATTGGTAGGCTCGCTACACTCCCCAATACAAAGAAGTGGGATTTGCACCACACACCTCAGTATGCAATCTATAGAGTGTCCAATTTCTATTTGTTCTACAATGTGGGGCCTAAAGTTGTTGCTCCCGTGTGCAGTGCATGACTTTTTTATCAGTACAAGGTGTACTTTTATGACCCAATACTAAACCCAAAAATAATCAATCCTTTCTAAATTTCAAATGACCTTATTTTCTGACCCTAAATGCATAAGAAAGATACTACATACATGTAAAAACTTTGGGGACTCTACATTCTCTAGCAAACTACCTTGTGAATTATGAATTCTACTTAATTTTAGCTTCTGCCTTCTGCCTCTGACCAAACTATGAAAAAATCTTGTATTTCTATAACCATTAACAAACCTCTCATACCCAAATTTTTGTTGCTAGCATACTTTTTAAAAATGTAAAAATTTGTTGTATTCAACTTTTGCCCTTTGTATGACAGATATATGCTAACTTGTTGGACTTTCTTCAACAGGCTTTTCTTTCATCCTAGCTATTTCTTCTCTAATTATTAGTTTCTAAAATATTTCTCCAAATGTCTCCCTGCTCTATGAAGTTAGAGCAGTTTTCTCCTTCTTAATCTTCTTTTTAAAATCCAAGAATAGTTTAGTATCCCAATATTGTCAAACCATATCCTTGAAAGTATAATGCTCTGTTTAGAATTTCATAAACCTAAAAGGTTTCTTGAAGTTGATTCTTCTATCTTAACTAGCGAGTAACATGGGGGCGTGATCTGACCTTGTTCTAGGTAAATAATCAACCTCTGATTGAGGGAAAATACTCTGCAAATTAGTGTTCAACAGGACCCTATAAAGTCTTTCAAAAATATTAACACTTCCTATTCTCCCATTCAAAAATGTAAAAGGGCTTCCTTTAAAATGTAATTATGCAAGGTCACATGATTCAATAAAAGTTTTGAAGTCTTCATAATCAGCACCAGTTACATGAAGACCTCCTACCTTCTCATCTCTACTATGGACTATATTAAAATCACCACCAATTATCCATGGTCTAGTCATCCCAGTGGATAATGAATATAATTTATCCAACTACTCTAATCTCTGAGAAGCATCACACTTAGCATACATAATAGTTACACAGATACTGTATGCCAGATCTTGGTTTTTAAGCAATATGGCTATGTTGTTCAATGTTACTATCCACTTTCATATAAAACCCATGATAGGTAAAAATCCATATATTCCTATTGTAGTTATGAGTAGTCGTTGGCATTTTTAACCTCCTTCTATATCTATTGATGAACCTAACATGCTGATAAGGTTCTAATAAAGTCACAATAGCAAATATATGATAATTATACAACATTTGAACTCTTTGGAATGCTTTATGTGTCTTTAGTCACCTAATATTTCATATAAAAGCTTTAATCATCATTTATATTATTGTGAATTCACCTTCCTTTTTTGTTGCAATTTTATTTGCTAGGTTGATTCTCCACTACTCATTTTTTACCCTTACAAGCTGATTTCACTACTTTAATCACCTATGTGATACATCATCATCCATATCTATTTGTTCCTCTTGATCTTCCAAGTCAATTGCAATATCAATAAAATTAGCATCTGCATCTATTTTTGGGATTTTCTCTTCAACATTGTGTGTAAGAATATTATGAAGGGCAGAGTGAAACATAAGGACAGAGCGAGACTATTGTATGCACACTTAAGATTGTAGAATTGTATTGAGAATACAAGGTATGTAAGGTTCCTTTTTTCGTATTCTTCTGCAACATATTGTTCACATTAACATTGGGCTTGCTTAAATTTCGAGAGGCTTGAAGTATATCAATTCAGGTTGACGTATGTTGTCATTCATATGTATCCTACTCTTAGATGAATGATGATTCACTTATCTCTTATTTATCGATCGAAGTTCCAAAGATGTCATAACATGGTAATTCCTAAAACAACTATCTCAAGAGAGTAATAACATAAGAGAATCTATTAATCCTTGAAAAGCATTTTCAAATCATGTCATGTTCCCGATCTTTCACAAATAAAAGTACCAATCTCATAAGATTAATAATAGAAGTGATGTGCAAGTTAGTATAATTATTCCTCATAAGTGAAGATGTCAATCTCTTGAAGTGAAGGAGTGAAGTGAGATGTGTATATAAGTGTGTGCTTTAAGGTCATGGTCTTTAACGTGTCTCTCTCATAACTATGTAAAGGGTATAAGTTCGATATGGAATAATCCCAATATTATGCTATGTCATTTCTAACCCACCAAAGGTGGTGACCCGGTATTATATACTATCATGATCCTCAATATATCAATATCTCATAAGTAAATGAATCAATCTTCCCCAAGTAAGAAAAGAAGAAAAGTGTAAAAAATAAATATATTCACCCACCAAAGAGTGGATGTAGTAATTCACCCACCAAAGAGTGGATGTAGTTAACCAAGAAGATGAATAATAATGATGATGAGTGTAAAAGCAAGAAGAAATCTATTGCATATAAAGAATCTCTTGAAGGCAAGTCTCTTGAGTAAAAGTAACTCTTTCTTGAATAAGGGGGTATATAGAGGATGGTAAATTACAATAACAGTAGAAATATTCATGATTTCCTCACATACATAAAGAGAGTTTATTCACACTTACCATTTCTCTTATATTGACTCCATTGTTGTTGTTAGCATGTATGATGAATTATTATGAGCCTTACATACTCAGTACATTCTTCGTACTGACCCCCTTGGGGGACTTACCTTACATGTTGCAGGTGCAGGCATTAGTAGACCTCCTCTGTAGACTGGGGATCATTTGCAGCGTTTTGGTGAGCTCCACTTGGTTCGGAGCTTTCTGGGTCATAGTTGTGTATTTGTTTTGATATTGTAAATATTGTATAAAGCGGGGACTTGTCCCGACAATAAGTTGGTCTTATTGATGCATCTTTTAGAGGCTTTTGTAGAAATATGTGGGTATATGGATGTAAGCGACGAATATGTAAAAGACAAATGTCCGTTTTGACTTGATAGCCCCAACGGCCAACTTTCCTAAATATATATATATATAGATAGCATATGTTTACATGATTCATGTCTTCTGCATAGTTGCATGAGGTATAATAAGATTCATACGAGGATACGTATACGAAGGTTCATGAGCAAAGATTGGTTCTCTCGAGCCATATCGGCTTTGGGTGCCAGTCCGGCCCGAATAGGATTTTGGGTCGTGACAAAAGTGGTATCAGAGCAGTTCATTCTAACGGTGTCTGCAAAGTCGTGTCTAAGTAGAGTCTTGCTTATGGATGTGTTACACGCCACATTTATAAGTAGGAGGCTACGGGACATTAGGAGTTATTTCTTTTCTTCATTCTAGATCGTGCACTAGAGCCAGTGTTGTAAGTTGACTTGTATCTGACCATGGTGATTGTTTTTCTTTGGTATAGTAAGACGCCAATCACAAGAAGAGGTAGAGGTAAAGGGAAGCAGGTGGATGTGCCTGCTGGAGAAGGAATGAGTAGATCACCACCTGACCAAGCTAGTAAAGGTGGAGCTGACGCTGGAATTGCATCACAGTCTTCCTCTACTTTTCTAGCTCCGGAAGGGACAAAGGGTAGAGAAGTACCCGCAGCACCGCCAATGAATGCCACAGATCAGGACCTAAGAAATGCAGTACATATGTTGACTCAGTTAGTGGCTGCACAAACACAAAGACGAACTGGTCCAATGGTAAATGAGGATGACGCGGCTAGAGCAGCTAGTCGGCGTACACAGGACTTTATAAAATTAGACCCTCCCATATTCACAGGGTCCGATCCGAAAGCAGATCCACAGGATTTTGTGGACCAAGTTCAAAGAGCACTAGAGGTGATGCACGTAACAGGTGTAGAAACGGTTGAGCTAGCAGCTTATAGACTGAAGTGCGAGGCTATCTTGTGGTATGATGACTGGAAAAGATCAAGGGGTATTGATGCACTCCCAGCTGGTTGGGAAGAATTTACAATGGCATTTCTTGATCATTACCTCCCGTATGAGATTCGGGAGGCACGTGCAGACCAATTTTTGAATTTACGTCAGGGAAATATGAGTGTCAGAGAATACAGTTTACAATTTAATTCCTTGGCTAGATATGCTCTGAATGTAGTATCCACCATGGAAGCTAGAGTCCATCGATATGTGGACAGATTGGAGCCTTATTTGGTACGAGACTGCACTATCGCTGCCTTAAATCGAGATATGGATATAGCTAGAATACAGGCCTTTGCACAGAAAATGGAGGACCAAAGGCAAAGAAGAAGGACGCAGAAATCTGAGGAAGGGCCATCAAAAAGGGCTAGACCTATGGGGCAGTCTATGGTGTCCCCAGGAGAATTTGGATCTCGAATGTTACCGCCTAGACCCTCATCCTCTTATTCCACAGCAGGTGCTCATTCTCAATTTCGAGGGTCTAGAGGTGGTCGATCTGAACAGAGTAGTGGAATTCATGGATCACAGGCAACCAGATTTTCTCGTTAGTTGTGCCCGTGCTGTGGGAGATTTCATACAGGTGAATGTCGGTTTGATACAAATTTTTGCTTTGTATGTAGTGGGCCAGGACACATGATGAGAGAATGCCCACAGAGGCCTACGGGTAGTATGACACGACCTACAGGATCAGCCGATGTGGCATCGGTAGCTGGTGTACAGTCTGCTGGTCGTGGTAGAGGTGACAGAGGAGCAGCCAGTTCCAGTGGAACTCAAAATCGCACCTATGCTTTAGTGGACCGGCCGAATGTGGAGGCATCTCCTGATGAAGGTACAGGTATTTAGGTATATTACCATATTTTTACATGATGTATATGTATGGACTGATCCGAGCTTTACTCTATCGTATGTTACTCCATCAGCTACGACGAATCTAATGGGATACTAGGGTTATTAGTTAAGTCAATGGATATATCTATCTATAGTTAAAGGAACATATTGTAATGGTATAAGTAGATGTTTGTGATCATAAATGATTAAGTACTCTTAAAAGCGTTACTCATGAAAGGTATAATGGAATTCAGAAAGAAGGGAAAATTGACCCTATACAACATGCCATGTGATATTGTTGAAGGTGTATAAGAGTTTCCTTTCATATTGTTCCCATTGGAAATATACAAAGTTCGAGGGATCTCACTAGGAAAAAATATCTATGGCCATTCTAAAGTGTCAAGCGTGAAGGTTAACAAATAAAGACATACTTTCTGAAAAAACTCTTTGGGGGAAATAAACAAGTCAAGGAGATCGCATGGGAAGTTGGAAAAACATGATGAAATCGACGTACCCATATTTGTTTCAAATGGAAGAAAAGGATCAAAATGTGGAAGTGGACTGATACTAAGTAAGTATCTATGACTATTAAGTGTCTATGTCTACGTATGCTATTATCGAGATGCAATTGTTGTAATTGAAGCGACATCGTTAACATTCGAGGACGAATGTTCCTAAGGGGGGGAGAATGTAACACCCCATACCTTCCCAACCCTATGTGACGACGTTGAATAATGTCCGTTTTGACTTGATGGCCCCAACGGCCAACTTTCCTCTATATATATATATAGATAGCATATGTTTCCATGATTCATGTCTTCCGCATAGTTGCATGAGGTATAATAAGATTCATACGAGGATACGTATACGAAGGTTCATGAGCAAAGATTGGTTCTCTCGAGCCATATCGGCTTCGGGTGCCAGTCCGACCCGAATGGGATTTTGGGTCATGACAATTTAAAGACCTAATTTCTAAGAATTTACAATGAAATGGAACGGAATTCAATGGGTAAAATGATGAATAAGGACCAAGAAGTGTATAGGTAACTTACCTAAGCTTCAATGGAAGATTTTCCCCACTATCCCATGACCTATGCTCTCAAGAATGGAGGAAAAAGGTTAAGAAATGGGGAGAAAATCAGGTGAAGAGGGGATTTAACAGCCCCCAGGTGACACTAAAACCGACACCTAGCCGCTTAAGTGGCTAAAGAAGACACTGACCTCTTAAGCGATCACCGAGGGAAAGGGTTGAGGCCGCTAAAGTGGCACCCCGTCGCTTAAGCGACATCCGCTTTAGCGGACAAGGGACTGCTTAAGCAGTCCTCACCAAAATGGCCATGGCCACTAAAATGGCCTGACGTCGCTAAAGCAGCTCTTTGACAGCTTTAGTAGTCACACCAGATACTAGGCACCAGATTTTAGCTAAGTCCAAAATGGAATCCGACCGGGTGTTGGGGATTTATTTGAAACCTCGTACGCTCAAATGAGCTATGATACCATACCAAATTTGACAATTCTTACTCAATGGAACCATTGATACTTTCATCCGAGATGTTTCGATTAAATGTGGGCCAACACCTATAGTTCCATTTTTTATCAAATCTACCCAATAGCCCAAAATGAGTCTGAAAGCTTCTAGACCTTAACCAAGTTCCGGTAATAGGGAAATAATCCTAAAATTCAAATGAACTATCCGATGACCAAACGGACAGTTCCGGCAAGTCATAAATGACACGTAGCCACTGTGGGAAGGCTCGAAACATCAAAATGCATGGAAATCGAGTAAATGACATAGAGGGTCATTACAATATCCACTATTAAAAGGACTTTTGTTCGTGAAAATCAATAGATAGAAAAAGCCTGAAATCTCTAAAGGACGAGGTACTAGTCCCGTATTCCCTGGGCATAACTCCCCAGACAACCTTAAAAAAAAAAAGACAATGCTTCCAAGGGATTTTCCAAAGGTATCCCTTTTTCAGCCAACTTTCTTACTTAACTTTCCAAACAAACAAAATTTAACTTCAACAACCAACTGGCCTGAACCAAGAATAACTGATGCACGTAAATCCAGACCACAATATGTTGACAACACACCAATACAAGCCAAACTAGGAAGTAACTCAACCAATCCAAAGGAATCCAAGGCATGAATCATGCAACCAACTCCAATTTCAAATCTAACCTTCTCGTGCCTTTCCAAACCTTCTACCTACTCCGAACAATACAAAATATCATCGGAGACCTATCCGCATATTAACCTCACACTGGCCTCGAAATACTGAAGTTGGTATACTGAAAATCCATAATGCCAAGCATAATAATAAGCCTATAAGGTGCTACCTGGGCACACAAATGGAGATGATCAAAGCCTGTGATCTTTAGCCACAGCTACAACTTGATCGAATGACCCTCAAAATAGATAGTCAGGAGTCCAAAGCACCAACTCATAAAACTGAATGATCTGCTCTAAGACACCCCACCAACTATGGGTGAAACCTTGCTAGATCAAAGTCGAGTACACTTCTTTTGCTGAGTAGGCTTTTAAAATTCCCGATGAAAATTTGGAATCAAGGTCAACTGCGGTAGCAACTAATACCATGTGTCAATGAATCAATCTTTGAATATCTATCAACCATAGTCCATCCAAATTGAAAATAACCGAACCGGTAGGCAAAGAGTAGTCTTAGTCAGCCAATAGATAAATACTCAACTGAAGAGAATAGGGAAACAAGGATGCAACTATGTTATGCAATCCAAAGCTAAAATCTCAGCACCAAAGCAGAACTACTCAAACTCAACCATCCAAACTTATCCTATTGATGAGTAAGTATCCACATGACAACATCTATCATAACTCCCAAGCCTTCATCTAAAGGCATCAAACTCCAAAATTAGAGTCAACGTGCCTTCACTAGGGTCAAATATCTAAATCAATCTCACTATCAGAAATAGAGCATATAATCAATGGTCCTTGCAAGAGCTGAAACTGTAATGTCACCGAGGACATAGTCATAACGGAGGAAGGAAACAATCTAAAGATACAGGGAGCCAACTCCACATCTCAAGCACTCACCAAGGTTGTAAAAAGAACTAAAGGTACCCAAATCTCAAGCAAGCCCAAAAACATGAACTTAGCCTAAATCTGGTCAAACCAGTACCCAAAACATGGCAACGAATATGTGTTCTCAATAGACATCTGCTTTAATTACCAATAACTGATGCCTAAGCACATATAACCAAGTAGAAGCATCTCATGAAGTCATATAAGGCCGAACAAGTACCGATATGAGAAATTTTTTGAAATCTCCCAATTTATACAAACTTTAACTCGGATGAGTCATGAACCATATCACAGAAAGAATGGAGTATCTAATTCCACATCTATACCCAGATCAAAAAGATCGTCAAGAGACAAACCCAACAAATCAGAAAGTAAGCCTTAGACTTTCCAATATCCGAAATGGGCAATAGGACCAAATTTCCAATTCTAACTTAATGCCGACTTCAAGGTCAAAACCACTATTAGGGGATGAACTATCCAAATCCGAAGAACAAATCTCAAATGCATCATCCAAAAAAAAAAAGCTATGGAAGACCCTAATGCAAAAATCATAACATAGCCATGAAAGGCAAAAATTACCTTCACTTTATCTCCACAACTGATCTAACCTCGCTGACAAAAGGGAAAAGCAACTAAACGAGGTTCTAAGCCCAACTGGCAAGAATGGCAAGAAGAGAAAAATGTTAACTAGATAACACTAGTCTAGCCATCTATCAAATAAGAGTCAATCAATGTATAAACAATGACAATACTAATAATAGCATAGGATACAGGTGGAACAAAAAAGAAAATCCACAAGTACCACTCTAAGGCCATAACAAGACAAATATGCCAAAGAAAATAGGACTTTAACCCAAATGCTGCACACCTAAGGAAAATACCATACCAATCCACTCAATCCACTACTAAAAGAAATCATCAACGGGGGTAGTCAAATAATCGTAAATCTACACCAAGGCATACATAACCCAATACAGAAATACCATGGTATATAATCATCGATGGGTATGAAAACCCTAATAAAATTCAAAATAGGAACTAAAAGAAAAAAATTAAAGGTGCACCTATCACGGTTGAAATCAAAAATCATAAATTGGATGTGCCCGAATGAGTACAAATCCAAGTTTGTCAAAACTAGAACTGAGAGTCTGAATGACCAACGGAGGCACTAAGTGCACTATCTCTACCCAAAGGTTCCACAACTCAACGTGAATGACCTATATAAACTGAATGACTGATAATCTCAATCTGGGGACACTCTCTAGACCAGTGATCGATCTCTTTGTAGTCGTAACAAAAATTTTAAGCTCTAACCTAACGAGCTCTAACATTTTGAAAAAAGAAAAAAAAATTGCCCCTGTTTTGATATTCGAAAACTTTGATTTTTATTTTATTTTATTTTTTAAAAATAAAATGTCCTAGACTCTTTTTTTTGTGACATGGTTTTTATTTGATGAGACCGAACCCCATTATAGGACTGCCTACGTATATTGCCATAGCAAGAATCAGGTCAAAACTAGTTTACAATAAAAAAAATGTCTTTTTGGCCCCTCTTTTATGGATTTTTTTTTTGTAAGGAGCACCAGAGAATGAAGAGAAACAAATTCCTCTGTTGGTCAAACATGTCTTGATTTCAGTTGGTACCAATAATTAGTATTGTACATAGTAATCATTATCAATTACTTTCGGCTGAATTCAGGGTTACCTTAGAAGTAACTCCTATAGTTTCAAATGATACCTCAAACATACTTAAGTATTGACAAGAGATGTTCATCTTACCCTAATCAAGGGTTTAAAATTATTTCTATTATCATGTTTAAAGTGCCCTTACCAAAAATAAAGTCCTAATTTACTCACAAAAGAATTGTTTAAAATCTTAGGACATGGTGAAGCCACTCACACTAAGAAAGATATTCAATGCATGCAACATAGATACCATATGCTTGACCGTCATGTAAGTATCCACTAATATGATAACACTAAAAATGAGATCAAGTAACGCTTGTCATTGGCTTGTAACTTAGGCTTAGGGCTGGGTAGGATATTCATTTGGGATAGAGTGGCTATTCCCTCCTTAAACATTGCACTATGCACTATGTGCTCAATATTTTGCATTGTCACGCTTGTTCTTCATTTGCTTTGATGATTCTTCTCATTTTATTTGACTTATCACCTCACTTTTTATTGAGTATTTTTTTTTGGAGTTTCTTTCTTGCTTTTTTTTTTTTCTGGTCTTGCATTTTTCTTGAACCTTCACATTTCTATCTTTTTGTTTTTTCATCCAACTTAGATCTTTGTTAGTGTGCTCAAGAAGACAGTGTTAAAAGGGGGGTAGTGTATTTATGCACTGAAAAAGATATAGGCTAAAATTTAGTTGTCCAATAAAAAAGCTTTAGGCTCAAAAGAGGGATTCTATGGATTAAATTTCATTTGGTAGGCTTCAAAGGTACAATCGGAGCAAAGAAAGCCTACAATCCTTTCTCAAGTCAAGTGTTCCTCAAAATTTTGCCTCAACAAACATTCGGGCCAAGTTCTAGATCAACGTAGCTATGTCATTGAATTTTTTATCTAAAGCTTACCACACAATACACATGAAATAATGAGTTTAGATTTATTCTAACCCTGATTTTGAGCGAGAATTTCTCAAGTGTCACTTTAGCATAATAAAGAGGTACCAAAAGAAATTATGGTTCACAGTAAAGTTGGCCCATCCATTATGCCGAATAATTTAACACTTATTCTTTTCTCATGCACATTTCTAAGTATGTTGGTACCAACAAAATCAATAGATTATTATTTTACATATAAATTTTTTTTAAGTGGGACCGAACTCAAAAGAAGAGTTCCCTACGTATCTTGTTGAAACAAGAATCAGGTCAGACGTAGTTCAGAAAATTTCAGATAAAAGGTAACAAACTTTGTTGTTGTTGTTTTTTTTTTTGAATAAGAATTTTTTTTTGAATTTTTAAATAAAGATAAAAACTTTTTGTTTGATTTTTTTTTTTAGGATCACCGAACCCGAAAAGGTTGCCTACGTATCTCATTAGGGTGAGAATCAGGTGTGCGTAGTTCGTAAAGACCATACAAATTAAATTATGATTATTATTTAAAAAAACATATATACATCCCAAAAAAAAATCTTTTTCTTTTTTCATTAAGGAAACTGTTATAAAAGTTGGAGGAAAAGTTACTCTCTTCTTTTTTTATAAGCTGCCTAAAGCCAGTTTACAATTAAACAGGCCTTCTAAATAAATGTCAAAGAGCATATAGGATGCACATGTTGGTCATATAAAGAGGGATACCTGTCCTAGACGGACCCGACCCCTGTGCCGAGTCCCGCTAAGTCAAATGCTCATGATGAAGATAAAGTGGAGCCTAATAGGGATGGCCACATCTGAGTTTCAGTTCTACTAGGTTTAACTTGAGGGAGATAGGTGTCTAAACTGGCTTATCCAAGTGGACAACTGGGATCAGGGATGGCCAGTTTACCGGTAGCAGAGCTATTCCGGTTCTACTGGTGATCCAACCCCGCCTAACATGTGTGACTAATATTCCTTAAACCCGGAGCTTAATCAAACACTGGTTCATCTCAGATAGAAGGTTTTGTGGAGCTTAGCCGTACACACAGTAAATAGTGATAGGTATATTCAGAGACTCAGAGGGGAGCGCGAGAGAAGACATTTTACATTGCAATTCAAATAATATTCTAGCGATAAACAAGTAAGCAAATAGCACATTAGGCCAACAAACACAATATATCCAAGAATTAAAGAAATTCAAAAATAAGTTAATATACAAAGCTCGAATTCTAGTTAATGTTCCCCAGCAGAGTCGCCAGAGATGTCACACCCGTTTTTCGCTCTGAGTTGAAGTCGAAGGGTTTTTCCAATTAAAGTGACGATTTTGAATAGGGATTATTTTATTTATAGAGTCGCCACTTGGAATTGAGTTATGGTGTTCCAAGTCACCTTATTGACCCCCATTCAAAAGGAAATTACCCTTCTTATTATCGGTCTGCGAAATAGAAATCCGGATAAGAAATTTTGTTGACCGAGGGGAAGGTGTTAGGCATTCCTCGAGTCCCGTGGTTCTAGCACGGTCGCTTTTATCAACTTATACATGACTTAAATTAATCTTGGATAAATGAATTTATTAATTATGCCTATGTATGCTTTGATAGTTTGGGACTTTTATGGGTCTTGGCTAAGATGCAAGGTTGCGACCTTAGCTTTGACATACGTCGGTTAAGATGCATAAACATGACTTCAACTTGCGTATTGCATTTGAAGATTGAATCTACACGCTTTAGTTGAATCTAAGATTTATATTTTTAAGGGAATTTGCATCAAGGCGCGTAAACAAGACCTTACCTTTTATTTACATGTCTTGTTTGAGACGCAAAGTTGTGACCTCAGCCAAGACGGTGTATTATTCAAGATTGTACTGTCTAGAATTAACGGAGCCCTAATATTTGTCTACTTTTTTTCACAATTTTATCAATTTTCCAAATAATCTATATGAATTATAAAACACAAGATATGTTCATCGGCCAATTGCTTTTTAATCGACGACAATCTTAACACGTCTTTCTAAAGAGTCTATCTAAGTTCTAGGTCTCCATTCTTCATATACTAATTCAAGATAATGTAACTTAATCTAAGCTTCCCATAAGCATTAAATCACAGAATCAAATTCAATTAAAAAAAATCAATGTATCCATCAACCCATATATTAATTAAAATAAGGTAAAGGTAAGAAATTTAAACATGTTACCCTATGTTATATTCTGATTTTAACATAAATTTAACAATACCAAACATCTCCACATACTCTAGATTATAACATCAAAAATATTAATAGATCAAATATGTTTGAATTCGAGCAACTTCATAATATTATGTTGAATTCAAGTTTCATTTAATTGTTAAACTAGATTACAAAGAAAGATTGAGGGTTACCTCTTACAAAAATTATTTTTCACTAGCTAGCATTCAAAAGCCACGAACTTATAACCGCGAACGAAACCTCTAGATATATAATTTTCAGTGCTCTCTCTCTCTCTTTTTGCCTTTCATTTTCTGGGAAAGTGAGGGAGTATTTTTTAGGTTGCTAGGCTAAGTTTTTTTTTTTTTTTTTTTTTTTGTAGTAGTATTGGTGTATGTTTTTGGTTGTGAGGGAGTGATTATCTAGGTAGTAGTATTCACGTGAGGGTGTAATTGGTTGTTGGATATTGTAGGCTAGGTTGTAATTGTTTGTTTTGCTGGAAAGGTTAGGATGGTAGAGGATTTTTTTTTATTTATTTATTTTTTTTTTTTTGCATGTAGTTGTTGTATATGTATTGTTGCTTCTCCCCCTTTAGTGTGTGCAGGTGTACGTTTGTGTGTAGTGCATGTGTGTGAGTGTAGTGGTGAGTGTGTGTTGTGACGTGAGGGAATGGGGAGAGTAAGGTAAGGTTAGTGGGTAATGGGAGGAATGGGTAGTTCATAGGTAATTAGGTTAGAAAAAAAAAAAAATTCTTTTTCCTTTTGGTTACTATATATATATAATATGTAATAATTAAAATATTAGCTAACTACTTTAAGCTAACATAAATATAAGAAAAGTTAAATAGCTAGACTAAAAAATATAATTGAGAAATATTAAAATCACTAGCTTATTTATTAAAATCTAAACTAAGAGAAAACATATTTTAAAAGAATTCTTTTTTTTTTAAAAAAAAAAAAAGTAAAAACAAGGCTTATCCTAAAATGTGACTCTATTTTTTGAAATCTTTTTCTTAATTTTCTTTCAAAGAAAACCTACTAAACGTGATATAAAAGCTAAAAATAAAGATTAGATAAAACTAACTATTTAATACCAAAAATAGGTTAAAGTTCGCGGAGGGTCAAAAATCACATGTCTACAGTCCTTTTTTGACCTAAGATATCTAACTATTGTGTGGTCTATGTGCACAATCACCATTGTGCCAATCAAGTAAGATCAAAATTTCTCGAAATCAAAGGCCACCACTAATAGCTCTTGTTCGATCATAGAATAATTCTTCTGGGCAGGGTTAAGTGCTTTTCTAGCGTAGTAAATCAGATGTAGAATCTTTTCATGCCATTGGCTAAGGACTGCACCCAAGGAGACTGTGCTAGCATCACACATAACTTTAAATGGCATTGATGACCATTCTAGCGAGACAATGATAGGGGCTGAAATCAACTTCTCTTTCAGACACTCGAACACTTTTAGGCATGCCTGTTCGAACACAAACTTCACCTCTTTCTCTAAAAGTTTGCATAATGGATGTGCAATCTTATAGAAATTCTTGATGAATCTTTTATAGAAACCTGCATGACCTAAGAAACTTTGAATCCCTTTCACAGAAATATGTGGAGGTAACTTTTCAGTCACCTCAATCATTCCTTTTTCGGCTCCAATGCCCTTCTTTGAGATTCGATGCCCCAATACGATGCCCTCTATCACCATAAAGTGACACTTTTCCTAATTCAGGACTAAGTTGCACTCTTTACATCTTTGCAACACATTAGCGTGGTGGGCCAAGCAATCATCAAAAGAGTCTCCCACTACAGAAAAATCATCCATAAAAAACCCAAAAATCATCCATAAAAAACCCAATAGTGTCCTCCACTATGTCAGAGAGAATGGATATCATTCAATGCTCAATGGTGGCCGGTGCATTACATAAACCGAAGGGCATCCTTTTGAATGTGAATGTCCTATATGGAAAAGTGAAAGTGGTCTTCTCTTGGTACTCGAGGGCAATGAAAATCTTATTATACCACGAATAACCATCAAGAACACAATACCATCCTCTGCTATCAAGACGGTCTAACATCTAGACCATGAAGGGAATAGAAAAGTGGTCCTTTTCATTCCAAGAATTTAGCTTTCGATATTACATGCAAACTCTCCATCCTATCACCGGCCTCATTGGGATCAGGTCATTCTTCTCATTTGGAACCACCGTGATTCCACCCTTTTTTAGAACACACTGAACCGGGCTCACCCACGTACTGTCAGCAATGGCGTAAACCACACCCGCATCTAACTACTTGATAATTTCTTTCTTCACAACTTCTTGCATTGGAAGGTTTGAACGATGTTGATGCTCAATACTTGGTATTAATTCAGGATCAAGCTGAATATTTTGAGTTCAAATGCCGGGTGAAATCCCGATAATGTCAGCAATGGACCAACTAATTGCCCTTTTAAACCTTTTCAACACTGAAACAAGAGCCTCTACTTGCCTTTCCACCAACTTAGCAGAAATAATAACGGGCAAGGTGTTGTTGGCTCCCAAGAATCCATAGCAAAGGTGAGACAGGAGAGCCTTAAGCTCCAAAACTAGAGGCTCCTCAATAAAAGGACTAGCTGGTGGGGTCACCCTATTCTTTAAATCAAGATCAAGTTTCTTCGGAGCATAAATGTATGATCCCCTACCAGAAAGTGCACCAACCATCACATCATACTCATTAATAACATCACTATCAAAGTTCCTAATCACAGCAGCAAGAGTTTTAACCACAACCTTTCTTCGATAGGATACAACCAAATCTATTCCTTCGGCAGTGTCATTCACCAAAATTCCATGTATGTTTTTTGGTTGCTTCATGGAATGGCAAACATTGAAGGTAACCTGCTCATTATTCAACTTGAACTTCATCTTCCCTATTTAATTGTTAACTAATGCACAATCGGTGGCAAGGAATGGTCTTTTCAAGATGATGGGAACCTCAAAATCAACCTCACAGTCTAGAATCACACAGTCAGCCAAAAATATGAAAGACACCACCTTTACCAAAACATCATACAAAATGCCCACCAGCCTTTTCATAGTTCTATCCATTATAAGAAGTCTCGTCGATGTTAGTTTTGATGCTCCCAATCCTAACTGTTTAAACACAGCTAGCGGCATCAAGTTAATGCTAGCACCTAAATCACATAGTGCCTTTGTAAAGTTGTAAGACCCGATAGTACAAGGAATTGTGAAGGCTCCCAGATCCTCCTGCTTTGTAACAAGGAAACGCAAAGCAACTGCAGTACAATGGTGCAAATTATCTGCCTGCTCAAAACTGACAGTTCTCTTCTACGTTACAAATTATTTAAAGAACTTTGCATAACCTGGCACTTGCACCAAAGCCTCGACAAGAGGAATATATTATCGATAAATCCTTCAAAATTGAAATAAATTTTTGGTATTTACCCTCTTCAGCTTTCTTTTTCAACCTTTGAGGAAAGGGAGGAGGTGGTCGTGGAATGTGTTTCACAACTTCAGTAACCTCTTTCTGCTTCCTGTTTTCAAACTTAGCTTCATTATCAACATTTTGGGCTTGTGAGCTGCATCGCCATTAGCTTCAAAATTCTTTGGCTCTATCTCAGCCTCTTTATCAACAACCACTGGCTCATCATTATTACCACTATCCATAGGCAGAGATGGATCAGTCTTTCTCTTCCCGCTTTTAGTAGTAATGGCTAAGCAATGACCATCATTCTTCGAATTCTTAATAGTGTTGCTTGGAAGAGTTCTTGGTTGACACTGGTTCACTACAACCGATATCTGCGCGAACTATTGCTCCAACTGTTTTATGGCAATTGAGTAAGATGCTACCTTTTGATTTATTCCTGAAATGTCAACTTTATTCTCCTTCAAGAAACTCTCCTGGCTCTCTGACCCCTTAACCAGTTTATTAAGAAAGGCTTCCATTCGTGAATTTTTGGAATCAGCATCACGGTTCCTCGGTGGAACATATGCAACACTCTTCTCTTTGTAATCATCCTTTCACTTCCAATCACCATCACGATCTCAGTCTCTGTCTTTATTCCTGACTTATTGTAATTGTCTCTATAGTAGTTTTGACCTTGATTCCCTTGCCTCTAATTCCAAGTGTCTTGATTGGACCCTTAGATCTTGGTTTGAAAACCCGCTACATCTCTATCCAAATATTTAGCTTCTTCCTCAGAATATGAATCCTTATGCCTAGGTGTTTTTCCCTGTGCACCTACGGCATGCAACTTCTCAGCACCCTCAGCCAAAATTTGTTTGGTTAGCAAGCTAATGTCTGTCTTCAGTTGCGCGACCTCTTGAGCTACAAATTCATCCAAAGTCCGTTATGTTGTCGAGGCTCCAATAGCATATGTCCCAGCTGGTGTGTCTACCTCCGGAGTATGCCATCCTCGGTTGATCTTGGTGATACGATCTAAATTCCTTGAAGCTTGTTCCCATCTCAAGCTTGTATCCATCTCAGACTTATAAATGCTCCGCCAGTGATAGTATCTGCTACAACCCTTTTATTAGCGTTTAATGCTCTATAGAAGATCTCAAGTAAATTTCGACCATTTATCCTATGATTTGGAACATTTTACAACGTCTTCTTAAACCACAACCAAGTCTCATGAGCTTCAGAATGTAGCTGTCTGAAAGTATAAATTTCATGATTCAGTAGCAAAATTCGGGAAAGGGGAAAAAATTTCCAGAAACTGGTTCCTCAACTCTTGCAAAGTAGTGATAGAACCTTATGGTAACAAAGCCAACCACAAAGTCTCCTCCCCCATAAGCGAGAATGGAAATGGCCTTAATCGAATTGCTTCTTGACTCACTCTTGGTAGACTGTACAAGGTGCATATCCCAACAAAATTCAACACATGCATGTTTGCCTCATCAGTCGAAAGACCAACAAATACACCTTTTAAGTTTAATAGGTAGATCATAGAACTTTTAATGTCAAATTTTGTTCCTTCAAGTAGTGCTGGTGGAACAATAGCGCCAGTTTCAACCAGCTCCAAATAATTGATCTCTTCTTCTTCCTGTTCAGCAAAATCTGGCACATATAGTATTTTTGGGGGTTGTTACACCATTGGTCTTCTTTGTCTCTCTTCAAGTGCAGCATGATTTAGTGTTAACTCTTGCATTGCTCGATAATCTCTGTCTGCTTGTCTAAGAGTTGTTTGTCTCGCATTCTCTTCAGCCATTAATCGATAAGTGATTTCCTCAGTAGTTTCATGACCAGCCAAATGAATTGGTGGTTGGTTATGAATATCTGCACTTGATGCGGGGTCCTAAACTCCATCGGTATTCACCATTCTTGGATTGTTCCTTAAGGTTCTTCCTATTTCCATATCAAGTGTAATCAAGCGATTGCCTTGACTCCTAGATTTGGGCATACACCAGCGTACACCCTATGAATAGTAGGAAAATAATAATTTCTATGAAACAAACACTTGAATAAACACGATCAAGCAACTCCTTAACCGTATTCCCCTGCAACAATGCCAAAATTTGATGTCGCCCAAACTAGACCTCTAGGAAAATATAATGCGGTGATTGTATCAAATATAAAGCCCAATTAGGTTGGGGTCGATCCCACAGGGAATAGGACAGAGTTTTATCAAATTCTAGTCTGAGAGATTGGCAAGTTAGTAAAAAAAAGGTTTTTCTTAAACAAATAGTAACAGTAACAATTTTTGATTATCGGATTTGTGATCAATACGAGAAAGGCACTAGGACTGTGATCCCCAAGATTCCTTAAATCCATTGGGTACTTGTGCTACCAAACTGTCATGACAAGTTGCATGCAAAATCTAACAAGATAGGTTCATCTAAACGTCTCTCAACCTTTGTTAGATTAATTTCACTCTTCTCCTCTCAGTCTCCGAGTGTTGCACTACTAATCCTAGTTCTTGATCCCAGATAACTATCTCTGTTATGGCTCAAGTTATTAGATGAAGGTTGATAGCTTTAAATCTCTATTGTTATTCCCTTTTCCCAATCTCTACTTCTCTCTCGATCAAGTTGAAAATACAGGCGAGTTTCCAACATTTGCAATCGATTAAAGGTCAATTTTAACGAAGGAAATACCAATAAATGCAGTTAAATCGGTTTGGAATCGCATTGCACTTAACCCGTTTCGTTAATTCCTTATGAGTAACACAACCCTAGTTGAGAGATTTAGCTACTAATGATTGCAAGATCATAAGAAGAATTCAATGATGAAAAAATAATTATGAACTAACAAGAAGAATAAAACTCTTAAACCTTAATATAAATCAAAACCCTATAATCGATGATTAGGATTGCAAGATCAATGTGTTTATGAACCCCAAAATATTGTAATACATAACTCAAATAATGTAATAATAGCCTCCCTAACAGAGGACAACATAGGTGTATTTATAAATACAAAACAAATCCTATCCTAAAACATGTAGGAAAAAAAAGTCGGCAACTTTCCACAGATCGTGACTTGAGGTCGTGGACTCAACCCACAGACCGTTGATCCAGGTCATAGGAATCAGGACTCCATGCAAAACTGCAGATGTTGACTTACGAACTTGACCTACGGTCCGTGAGTCATGACCATGGGTCACATGGTTAAATTCAACTCTGCACTTTTGTCTTTAAAAACTTCATTCCAGAGCATGCTACTTCCTGTCTTCTCCATTTTGCCTCCAAAACCTATTTTCCTGCAAGATAGAACAGAAAATACATCATTCCTACAAAAAATACCCAAGTTATTACATATTTTCCTTGTTTTAGAAATCCAAAGTGTCATGAAACCATGTCACATCAGATAAAACATAGAGAACAGTCTAACAATAAGAGGGAGAGCAGGGATTCTCCAAAATGCCCGGAGCTCACCCCGAATCTTTGATCCATAGCTGCTCTGCATGATACACATATCAAAGGCGATAACCCATACTATAACCTGCAGGCTGCAGAAGTGTAGTCTGAGTACCAAACATGTGGTACTCAGTAGGCATCATCCAACTAAGCTCCTTAAATAATGTAAGCATAAATAACATGTAAGGAATGAATATAACTACTGGAAACTATCCAAGGAACTCAGCATAATAAGGTTAATGTAGGAATAAGGGTAAATTACGCTATTCAAACAGTGCTCAGGAAAAAAAGTACAATACCGTATATCCCTAGCCAATAAACCAATGAAGAGTGAAAGAAGGATAGGTAATAGTATACTAGGACAAAAAATGCATATACAATATGAATAGACAAGGAAAGAGAGGTATATACGGTAATACCATATATATATATATATATATATACAAATAAACCTATGGTGCTAACTCATAGGTAATAACCTGAGGGAATCAACCTAACCTCTCGAGGGACTTAGCCAAGTAAGGGAGCTAATACTAGCATGATCAGGCCTCTAACCAAAATGGTGAATAAACATGAGACAACCTACCAATGACATATTCTATCATGACAAAGAAAGGGAACACGAAATGTACTAACAACCTCGAGTACCAGTCCAATACGATCCTGCCATGAACTAACCATAATAATCAATAAAGAAGTAACTAGCTCGTCCAGGCAAACAAATACCTAACGAGACCACCATAAGCATAGAAGGTTCATGAAATCACTTAGCAAACAACAACCATAACCTGTACCTATAAAAAAAACATAACACTGATAGATACAGGCGCCAAACAATCATACTAGTGACAGGTGATGCATATAAATGAATGAATGCAACACAACCATAAATACCATATCTAATCCAAGTTCTATAAATTACCAAGTGTATACACCTCCTCTATCTTTGGAGCTTTCAAAGGCAGGACCTACAGCGACCATTATTCTCCGGTATGATGGATCTCGGATGAAGGGGCCTATAAGGATTCGAGATATCCATATACACTACCTAGTCCCAAATCAGGACTTCCAATAACCATTATAATCCATCTACACCATCCAGTACTGGAGAGAGATATAGGTATAATAAATACACGGACTCAAACTGTGACTAAAAGAGTGTATATAGTGTAATAAGTGCACGGACTCAAACTGCGACTAAAGGAATATGCATAATATAATAAGTGCACGAGCTCGAATAGTGACTAAAGTAGTGTAAGTCTGTAAATCCATAGCCTGAGTTCATGTTCGAGACTAAATCATCAAAATAATGTAGAAATGGTCGGAATCTCCGTCAACCAAAGTAAATAGTAGTGGTAAAAGAGTGGGTAAACCATGGACCAAAATCAATCTCGATCTAATTTCCAAAACATCACTTTTAGTTCAACAAGCTCATAATCCATTAAATAAGGTGGTACAATTCTCACTGTAAAAGAATCTTTTTTAAAAGTAAAAAGTGGGAATAATTCCCTTTTAGAAAGCAGTAGTAAAATCAAGGTTTTGGTTGGAATCTTACCACTAAGTGAGCATGAATGCACCTAAAAGTATGCATGCCATCACCAATATCTAAACAATACAAACATAAGTGCTGAAGCATCTGTAATATAAAGTCATGTCCCTTTTAGTGATATACTCACTTGGAGTCCAACTGGCATCATAACCATGACCTCGGGCCCAACAACATATAACCAACAATAGTAATGCCTGATAACTCAGGAAACTATGGTAAATAAGGGCGTAAGATCTCTAAAGGATCATATTGGGAGAAATACCATCCCATTCACTAAGTAAAATGATAAATCCAATACTAAAGGATCCTTAATAATAATCTATGATTAGCATGCTTATAATCGAGGGCAATAGGATTTTTTACCCATGACAAGTGTAAGGTTCAGGTCACATTTCTACCCCAAATTCCCTAAATGACCTAAGCCATGCTATACTAGTCATAAAGATATCCTACCATCATTACCTAGCATGCAAACTATATTATACACAATCTCATAAAGAAAAGTAGGCTGAAGCCTTCATCAATGTCAAACTACAAATCTTGAATCGTCCATAATTTGCTTGACTTTTCTCTACAACCCCGAAATGGCACCACATTATCAAAACAATCATCTACATGTCAACACGAGTAAAATGAGGCCCATATTGCTATATAACGCTCGGGTCAAAATTTGGATCAAGAACGGGCTTTGGGGCCTGCAAACAAAATTAAAAATTGAATCAATCATGAGGTCCCTCAAAGGGTGAGGAATGTGTGCTCAAAAGTTGAGCACAAATGGGACACAAATCGGGGCCCAAATCAGTCCCCAAAGTTAAGGATTTAAAGACCTAATTTCTAAGAATTTTCAATGAAATTAAATAGAATTCAATGGGTAAAATTTTTAATAAAGACAAAGGAGTGTTGAGTTAACTTACCTTAGCTTCAATGGAAGATTTTCCCCACTTTCCCATGACCTATGCTCTCAAGAATGGAGGAAACATGTTAAGAAATAGGGGAGAAAATTGGGTGAAGAGGGGATTTAACAACTCCCAGGTGTCGCTAAAGTGGACACCTAGCCGGTTAAGCGGTTGCCACTAAAGTACACACTAACCGCTTAAACGGTCACCAAAGGAAAGGGATGAGGCTACTAAAGCGGTACCCCATCACTTAAGCGAATAATTGAGCGCTTAATCGGTCCTCACTGAAATTACCAAGGCCACTAAAGCGCCCTGATGACGCTAAAGAGGCTCTTTGACCGCTTTAGCGGTCACACCAGATATCAGGCACCAAATTTTTGCTAAGTCCAAAATAGACTCTGACCTGGTATTCGGTATTCGTTCGAAACCGCATGCGCGTAAACAAACTATGATACCATACCAAATTTGATATTTTAGACTCAATGGAACCATCAAAACTTTCATCCAAAAGCATTTCTATTAAATGTGAGGCCCACACCTATAGTTTCATTTTTCATAAAATCTGTTCAATCACCCAAAATGAGTCTGGAAGCCTTGGGATCTGAACCAAGGGTACCCCTTTCCTAAAACAATGTTTTGGAGCTGATAGCGTTGTCAAAATTTCCATCTGAGATTGTTTACCAACAGTTTTGGTCCATGACCAATTCCTTAATAGCGAAAGCTCTAAAATAGAGAAATGAGCCTAAAATTCAAACGAACTGTTTGATGACCGAACCAACAGATCCAAAAATTCATAAATGACATGTAGTCACTATGGGAAGACTCGAAACATCAGAATACCAAAAAATCAAGAAAATGGCCTGGAGGGTCATTACATTATGATTGTGATGCACATTTATAATAGTCAATGGGTCAGTCCAGTCACAATCGTGATGTACACTTCCTGCCGTGAAAAATAAATTCTACATTAACCCTTATTGAGAACCCAAAACCCCAAAACACCATTTTTATGGTTGAGACAGTTTTAAGATATTTCAAAGGGGATTTCACGATTTAACCATTGGTATGTTTTCAAAATCAAAAATTTATCATTACATACTAATTATTTCATGATTTTACCTTTAAATTTAGGTTTGTCAACTTAAAAATTTATGGTTTTCCCGATAAAGTTAAAGTTTGATAAATTTGTGATTTTAAGGTTGATTTAAACCCTATTTTCAATGAAATTTAAGATTTAAACTCTTTAAATTATGGGTAATAATATATTTTCTAATAATTCCCAATTCGCCCTTGTGGGCTTGAGATTGACTTTTGGACCTAAATTTAAAGAATACCCATATGGGTGTCCTTTGTTTCATATTCTTACATAGTATTTGTATTTGAATAGATTAGGAATTTTAGAGGCTCCTCAGAAGGGCAAGGCTTTGGTTTGACTTTAGGGGTATTCTCTTAAGGAAAGTTAAGACTTTGTTTGACTTTTTTCCAAAGTGTTTATATGTTAGTTGCATGTATTGAGAGTAATAGGGTATTGGGGTCCTATATAGATAAAATGATGAGCCTCTATAAAGGTACCAGTGTTATGAGAATGGTTAAAATAAATTAATGGCTTGTATGGACTATTTTTCTGTAACGGCCCAAATTATTGTTATGTTAAAAATCGTACCGAAAAAATATTTTGACCAAGACATCTTCATTCAGACCTTGTAGGAATTATTTGGTGAGAAAAAGTCGTGTCTTAAATTTGAATTTGGGTCGTAATGTCAAATTAGGCCAGACCTACTGACGTGTCGCTGCAGCGACGAATATACCACTGCAACAACATTTTTATCATTGTAGTGGCAATCCGACAGTAAGCTGCACGAGGGTTATTTTAAACCCTCACTCAGCTGTGGCTTCTTACGTCACCTTTCTCCTCCAAAAACACCCCAAGTGTATCATATACTTATAATGATGAGGATTTAGAGGCCAAGCTCCTAAAGGGTGATTTCTGAAGCATTTTTTACGAAATTTCTACCATTGATCAAGGGCAAGGCACAAAAAATACAAATTTTCGCTCTTTATATCAGATGAACTCATCTACTAGGTAGGTTATGGTTAATTGAAGTAGAATCGGGTTAGATACATATAACAACAATAGTTATGTCGGGAGATTTCATGTTTTAGGCCTACAGACACAGAGTTTGGATAGATTGAATAATAATTGAAACTAAAATAATGAGTTGATGTGGTTTCCTAATGAGTTATTGAAATGTATTGGTCCTTTAATTGTCAAAAGATATACGACTTACATAAAATAGAGGTACGCTGACAAATGAGAGTGTTTTACGGGTTAGAGAAAGGGTTAGGTCAACTCTGACTATAATGAATTTAAAGTTAGGGCCTAAAGTATAAATTCTGATAGTTTTATACGTAACTGGTAGTGTTTAGGTTGAGAGTGGAAGGAGTAGGTAGTAGGTATCTAGATATTCATGATGAGTTGAGAGGAGTCGAAAGAGGTTATGGGCATGTGAATTGTGTTGAGGGTATTTACTCGTAGTAGAATAGGAATAGATATAGTAGAGAAAGGGAAGGGAAAGATGAAGTATAGTATTCCTTGATTACAATTGTTAGTCAGTATAAGTATAGGTGGTGAACGGTATGTATGGCCGTTATATTGAGTAAGTATAAGTCGTCCGAGTGTGATGTTGAATTGATTTGATTCCGTGCTTATATATATAAATTGAATATTGTGACTAGCCTTTGGGCTCTACTAAGATTATTGAACTATTACCACACATTGAGCATATGATTGAGATTATGTACATTGAGGTAAGGTTGTATGGATTGGGTGTCACGTTGACACTGTTATATGGATCGGGTGTCATGTCAACACTATTATATAAATCGAGTACCACGCTGGTTCTGGTACATGGACTGAGGTCATCCCTTGTAGTTCATAGTTGAGAGTCCCTACTAACTCTAGTACATGTTTACACCTTGCATGCATGAATTCATATGATTACATTATTTTATTTATGTGTTTATCAAAATGGTTGTTGTGAATTAACTAGTTTAGTATGAGTAGCAGACCGGAGCACAAGGGTGTAAGGTACGCCTTGGTTGGAGTATATACCATAACTTTAGTATGTAAAATTTATACACACACATACACACACACACACATATATATATATACATACATATATGTGGGGTACTGGGTGATCTGGTCTAGTTCATGTTGTATTAAAGAGCGCAAGACTAGTGGCCTTGTTGGTAGGTTTTAGATGTGGAACAGTGGCTCTTAATTGTGATAGGGCATAGGTGCATAGGTTCTGTTAGAGAAGGAGTAAGTCAAGAGTAAGAGGATTTTATAAAAAGACACTTAGGAAGTTCTTGTTGTTTGGAAATATTATTTGCTCTCATGATTTCCTCCCTATTTTCTATTATTTTTATTTTTTTCTAACCCTGATCGGCCGATGATACCTACCAGTACGTGTGGTTGTACTAATACTACACTTACTAAATCTTTATTTAGGGATACACCCATGTTGAGATTCTATAGGTACAACAATGATCATTTCTCTGCAGCTCCTATCATATCACTCTTACATAGATGTTGTGTCTCGGGTTATCTTTTCCACTGCTTAGTATTCTTGTACAAGCTTAGATTAGGTTCTGGGAAAGTGATAGTATATTTCTACAATGTAATTAGGTAATAAATGGATTTTGAATAAGCGAGTTTTCTTTCATTTAAAGGCTTATTTATTTTCAAAATTGTTTAATATATCTTCTGCACTTAATTGAACGGTTGGTTGGTAAGGTTCTCCTATCTAAGATAGAATTGAGTAGGTGCCCACAAGATCCGTTAATTGAATCGAGACATTTTCCCTATTTTCTAGCATGATTGATGTGAATTGAGGGTAAAAATGACTTGATGAATATGATAGTTGATGATTGTACCCCTATTTAATAGGTTGAACCAGTTTTGAGTTGATATCTTATTTGAATTGTGATATGAAATGCCTCGTCTAAATTGTATTATTGATATGGGATTAGATAGCACACCTGCACATCATACATTGAATTTCATATGGGACTAGAGTGCATGCCTTCACATTATATATATATATATATATACATATATAGTATGAATGGGGGTGAGTGTCTACATAATATTATATAGAACAAAGTGCATGCCTGTATATTATATATAATTGGTATCGGAGTAGCATGCCTACCCAGTACATGTACCTTGCTAGTCCCCTATGGTCTTGTTGTACAAAGTGAATTGATTGTTATTTGCTTATTTTTTGAGAAACAGTACGGGTGGTTATGTTACTCTAATTTTTAGTGAATCACCTCGACTTGATTTGTGATACATATATGACTATGGTAATAATTTTATTCTGCTGGACTAGGGTGGATTTCATGAGTGCAGGTTTCTTTTGTTCTATTTGGATGGCTTATCTGGTGGTACTCGCCATCATTTTTAATTAGGGTCGGTCGATGGATGTTGCTATATACAAGTGGTTATTTACTCACGTTTTTTATTTTCTACCTTACATGCAGGTACTGAGTAGGTGGTTGTTGCATGTTGATCTTGGATTACAACTAGTAATATTTCTATGAGAATCTCGAGGTTTAACTGTTGATCCCAGTCATTCTGGATTCTCCTCTATCCATATCTCATGCTTTATTTTTGCATTTTTTAAACTATTAGACTATTTGTTATGTTTACTCACATAGAGTCTTGGAATTATGAATACCAGAACTATTGTGGTATATTAGCATATACCATATATTAGCAGCCTATTCTGGTATTTAATTATCTAGTAGTTTAACCACCACCGATATATGATGGTATGCCTTTGCAAGGTATGGGGTTACTTGAGTCCCATGGGATTAACTTTATAGAATTGCTTATATATGGCCTCACAAAGTAGTGGTGGCACTCATATATTAACTCTAGGCCAGTATGTTCTCATTTAATGACTTGGGGTATATTTGTACAATCTTTTCTTGACATATAAGTGCATTATAGCTTGAGGGAGTAGCATAGACATCAGTTTGAACACTTCACACTGGATGGTATCTTCATGACTGAGTGTAAAACTTAGTTTTATGCATATACTGTCATGCCATGGTGATTCTACCTGATGAGACTGAGAGGATTAGAGATTTGTGACAGGTTTTACCTCAAGATAAAAGAGGTAGTGTTTTTTGTAACCCAATCTGGGGCTACTTTTTAGAGGGGCTGAGGAAGCTAAGGAGTTTAAGCTCATATATCACAAGGAGTATGGATATCTAAGGGATAAGAGGTCTCACACTACTGGCTAGTTTAATGGTACCTATCATCTAGGCATAGTGGTTCTTTCATGTGAGATTTTTAACCTCAGTACGATAGGCTAGTTCATACAACTATGTAGGCCTTGAGGGTGGACATATTGGATGAGGTGGTTATGGTACAGGGTAAACTTCTTAATGTTCCATTCAAGGTTTTTAGGCCATGATAGCCATTTTGAGTATTCATGGCATTCTTAGTAGTTGATGGTTCCCAGGTCCTGTTATCAGTATAATAGTACAGATCATCTTTGGAGAGTTGCCTACAATTCAGATAAAAGGGTCAACAATAGAATTATTAGGCTTTAGTTAGATTAGCAGCACCCTCAGCTAAAAGACAGGTTGGATCTCTGGGAGATAGAGGTGCACCAGTCGTCGATCGAGGGGTGGTAGAGAAGTGGTTTAGGCCAAAGGAGAGATGGCTCATTGTTATAGTTTTTCAGGTAGGCCAGAGGTAGAGCCTTTAACTGTAGTTAACATAAATATCATATAGAGTTTATGGACGTGTTTTCCTATGAAATTCTAGGTGTTCCTCCGGATAGAGATATCAACTTTGGCATTGATTTTGTGTCGATCATTAAGCCCATCTCTATTCCTTCTTATAGGATGAGTCTAGTGGAGTTGAAGAAGTTGAAGGTCAATTTGCAATATATATTGTGCAAGGTATTTATTAGACTGAGTGTTTGGCCTTAGGATGCTATTGTGATGTTTGTGAAGCAAAAGGATGGGTTTATGTGGATGTGTGTCAATTGTCGATAGTTAACAAAGTGACATTTAACAATAAGTATCCTCTTTCAGGTAGTAATGACTTATTTGATCTGCTTCAAGGTGCTTTGGTATTTTTGAAGATTGACTTGAGGTCAGGGTACTATCATTTAAACATTAAAGCTTTGGATATCTCAAATATGGCTTTCAATACTCGTTATGGTTATTATGAATTTTTGGTTATGTGCTTTAGGTTAACTAACACCCCGATGGCATTTATGGAGTTGATGAATAAGGTATTTAGGCCTTCTCTTGATTATTTTGTCATTCTATTTATAAATCATATCTAGGTGAATTCCAAGAGTAAGGTGGATCAATTAAAGCATTTGTGTATTGTGCTTTAGAGGTTAAGGGATGAGAATTTGTATGATAAGTTCTCAAAATGTCAATTTTGGCTTTGTTCCATGGCATTTTTCATGCATATGTTGTTTAATAATGGTGTTATGGTCGATCCAGCCAAGGTTAAGGCAACTTGGAATCAGTCTAGGCCCACTTCACCTACCGCAATTCATAGCTTTATTGGTTTGGCTAGGGATTATAGGTGGTTCATGCAAGGTTTTTCTTCTATTGCATATACTTTTACTATATTAACTTAGAAGAATGTTTCCTTTCATTGGTCTGACAAGGGTTAGGAGAGCTTATAAAAGCTCAAGACTTTATTGACTTACAGTGCTTATTTTGACCTTACCGTTGAAGGGTGAGGGCTTTACATTATATTGTGATTCTTTGGTAGTTGTCCTTGATGTTGTGTTGACGTAGAATAGGATGATGATAGCTTATGCTTTGAGGTATTTGAAGAACCATGAGAGTAACTACCCTAATCATAACTTGGAGTTAGCGGTGGTATTATTTGTATTGAAGTTATGGTGGCATTACTTGTATGGTGTTCATTGTGAGGTGTTCACCAATCATCATAGCCTTTAGTACATCTTTATGTAGAAGGATCTAAATTTGAGGCATAATAGGTGGTTAAAGTTGAAGGATTATGACATGATGATTCTCTATCATTCAGGCATGGCCAATATAGTGGTCAATGCCTTGAGAAGAAAGACGGTGAGCATGGTTAGTTCTTGCTATATTTGTGGCTGAGGAGAGAACTTTGCCCATGTATGTTCAATGGTTGGCCAATAACTTTATACGACTTGATTTTTTTGAGTCAGGTACAACTCTTGCTAGTGTAGAGGCATAGTTCTTGTTAGTGGAGAAGAATTGAGGTAGGTAGTTAGAGAATAAGAAGTTATGTATCATTTAGGATAAAGTGTTGAAGGGAAAAGCCAAGGAAGCGAGTCTTGACTCGGAGGGTGTTTTGAGGATCAAGGGTCAAATCTATTTTCCTAGGGTTGCTGATTTAACAAGGTTCATCATGGACAAAACTCATAGATTGAGGTATTCAATTCATTTGGGTGACAAAGATGTATCATAATTTGAAGCGGCATTACAGGAGGTGTATAATGAAGAGGGATATCATAGAGTTTGTGGCTAAGTATTTGAATCATCAACAAGTGAAGTATGCACACCGTAGATCAGGGGGGTTGACTCAGAGGATGCCTATACCTGAGTGGAAGTAGGAGCATATCGCTAGAGACTTCATGGTTGGTTTTCCTCAAATGTTGGAGATATTTGACTCCATTTGGGTTATTATGGATTGATTGACCGAATCAGCTCATGTCATTCCAGTGAAGTTGAACTACAATATAGAGAAGATAGCAATAAAGATCTATTTTTGGGAGATAGTGTAGTTACATAGTGTGCCTATTACTATAATTTCAAGCAGAGGTAATAAGTTTACATTGCTATTTTGGAGTTCCATGCAGTGAGAGATGGGCACTCAGTTAGATAGAAGTAAAGCATTTCACTCTTTGACTGATGGCTAGTCGGAGAGAACTATTCATGTATTATAAGATATGTTTTGGACTTGTGTGATGGACTTTGGTGGTTATTGGGAGAAATTCTTGCCTTTAGCAAAGTTTGCCTACAACAGTAATTACCATTCCATCATTCAAATGATACCATTCATGACTTTGTATGGGAGGAAGTGTAGATCTTCTATTAGTTGGTTTGATTCCTTTGAGATTAGGACATGTGGTATGGAATTGTTGAGGGACTCTATGGAGAAGGTGAGATTTATTTAGGATCTACTCTTAGTAGCCTAGAGTAGACAAAAGTGTTTTGCTAAAAGGAGAGTTAGTAACTTGGAGTTTATAGAGGGTAAACAGGTTTTGCTAAAGGTGTCACCCATGAAGGGTATCATGACCTTTTGTAAAATGGGAAAGCTCAGCATGTGGTTTATTTGCCCTTTTGAGATTCTTCAGATGGTTGAAAGGTAGTCTATAATCAGTAGGCATTACCTCCTAGTCTTTTAGCTGGGCATTCCCTTTTTAAGTTTTTATGTTAAAGAAATATCATTCTAATAGTTCTTATATGATTTAGTGGAATCAGTGGATTTGGATTAGAAACTGATTTTTGAGGAGGAGACTATAGCTAATTTGGATAGTCAATCTAGGAAGTTAAGGTCTATGATTATTGATTTAGTAAAGGTTTAGTGGAGGCATAATCTTGTTGAGGAGCCTACATGGGATATAGAGTCTGACATGCGGAGTAGATATCCCTTGCTTTTTGACACTTCAGGTAAATTTTTTATCTGTATGTTCAAGGACGAACGCGTGTTCTAGTGGTGGATAATATAACAACCCTAGTTGTGATTTTAGTGTTTAGCATATTTCGATCATTTTACCCCTCCCATAGTTGAACTCTGGTGTTTCTATTGCATGTGAGTAGGTGGAATGGTTCCTAAGGTATTTGGTCATCTTATAAGGGAGTTTTTTTATTTTTAAATGCTTTAAAGTTGGAATAGTTGACTTTGGTCAAGATTCAAAGATCAGTGCATCGAATGGGAATTCAATATGTTCAATCAGCTTTGGAACATCAATTTTGGATTAGTAGCATTATTGGTTTGGATCCTAGGATGATCGGATGTGCTTTGGGTAGTTGGATAGGAAGTTGGAGTTTTAATGTATATGGTTTACTTTGGTCAACTTTTGATGATAAAGACATGTCTTGGAAATTGTAACTTTTTCATTGAATCCGGAATATTGAATTTGGTTCAATAGTACAGTTAGATTGTGTTCACAGGATTTTTAATGCATTCCAAGGGCTGGTTAAGGGATTTTTGGAAAGATGGTTTCAGCTGTTGCAGTTGTTGTTGGTGCAACTAGTGCACCTTCTTCGCGTTTGTAAAGCCACCATTGTTATCGTGGAGAACGATTTTTGTGACCTTCATGGTTGCGATGGGAGGTCTACATTTGTAAAATGAAGGGTGGTCCAGGTCTGGGTTGGGGGAAATTCCATCATCGCATCTGCGATGGTCTTCTCGCATTTGAGATAGCCATCGAGTCTGGCCAGCTGCGATCTCCATGGACTCTTTGTATTAGCAAAGAAGAAACTCCACCTGGTAGTATTAAATCTCTATTTCTAACCCAAAATCCCATAACTCAATTTTTGAAGCCTGCAAGTTCGATTTTGAAAGACTTCAAAGGGGATATTAAAGATTTAACAATTGGGTAAGTTTCTACAAAAGATTTTTATCATTCCCCACTAATTATTTCATGATTTTCCCTTTAAATTTTAGTTTCTCAACTTGAAAATTTGAGGTTTTCACGTTAAATTTTAATAAATTGGTGATTTTCAAGGTCAATTTTAACTCTGTTTTCAATGAAATTTCATAATTGAACCCCTTGAATAATGGGTAACATGGTTTTTCAATAATTCTAATTTTTCCCTTTTGGGCCATAGGTTGACTTTTGGGTTGACTTTTGGAACCCAATTTAGAAGTATAACAATATGGGTGTCCTGGGTTTCGTATTCCTATGTAGTATCTATATTTGAATAGATTAGGCTTGCTTTGATTCTCTTCAGAAGAGAAATGATTTGGTTTGACTTTACTGGCCTTTTCTTCAGGCAAGTTGAGACTTTTTCTTTTACTCTTTCAAAGTTTTTATGCATTAGTTTCCTGTATTGGGACTCATGGGGAGAGTGGATCCCATATATATGAGATAACAAGCACCTATATAGGTACAAGAGTTGTGTGAAGGGTTAAATTCAATTAGTTGGCTTGTTTGAAATGTTTGTCCCTATTAGATAGCATGGTTTATGTAAATTGAGGTTAAAAATGACTTGATGAACATGCTTGTTGATGATGGTAGCCCCATTTGATAGGTTGAGCTAGTTTTGAGATAATATTTGATTTGAATTGTGATATAAAATGCCTTGTCTAAATTGAATTGCTGATATGGAATCGTAGTGGTAAGCATGTACATCATACATTGCATTTCATATGGGATTGGAGTGTATTCTTACAAATTATATATATATTATATGGATCAGAGTACATGCCTGCAAAATATAATATGGATCAGAGTGCATGCCTGCACATTATAAATTATTGGGAATGGAGTGGCACACCTTTTTTTAAAAAAAAAATAGAGTGGTACGCCTGTCCAGCCTGCCGAGTCCCTCATGGGTCCCAGCTAGCTTTACATTACAGTGGGTGTGTACATTCATTCATTCATGCCCCTTACTCTAGTTGTACTAAGTCTATTATTGATTATATGCTTATTTTTGAGAATCTCTAACTGACTCTATCTGACTATATGCTATCTGACTCTAACTGTAGGAAAATCTCATTGACTTTTGTTATGCTACATATTTGACTTTGGTTGTCGTTTTATTCTGCTAGACTAGTGTGTCTTTCCTAAGTGCAGGTTTCTTTGGATGTATTTGGATGGTTGGTCTGGTGGTACACGCCATCACTTTGAATTAGGGTCAGTCGACAATACTTGTGAGTACAAGTCGTTTTGTACTCACGCTTGTTTTTTTTTTGCACCTTATGTGCAGGTACTGAGCCGGTGGTCCTCGGACATTCATCATCCACTATAATTGGTGATATTTCTTTGAGATTCCCAAGGTAGTAGTTGTTTATACCATTTATTTTGAATTCTCCTCTATCAATGTTTCATGCTTTGTTTTTACATTTTTGACATATGACATTGTTGGACTATTCGTTGGATTTACTCACTTAGAGGCTTGGACTTATGACTTCTAGACTCGGGATATTGATGTTGTTGTCTTTTGTATCTCTCTTGTTGTCCTATTCAAAGTTATTATTGGATTTTGATATTATATATACTTCTTTTTTTTAAAGTTGTTATTGTAAGTGTTGGTTTAGGTGTAGGCTTACCTATCTCAGTGGGTGTGATAGGTGCCACTCCAATCATCATAATACTGGGTAGGTGTGCCACTCCGATCCATATAAAATTAGGCATACATACCACTATCCCAATAAAATGCAATACAGAATGTGTGGGCATGTCACATCTATCCCAAATATCAAATACAATATCGAGCAAAACATTTCATCCCACAAATCAATTCATTTTCCAGTTTATGTTTACCTTTATCAGCTTTCACAATCGATATAAACTCCATTTTTGCATATTAATTAACCAAAATCTATTTTTTTTAATCAATTCACTACAATATTTTAGGATTTTAAACACACTTGTAAAGTGTGGCCTAATCTAGCCAAAATAATTGTCTTTGATCAAAGGACACACTTTTTGACTTTAGAGAATGCTTTTACAGGGGTGACCTAAAGAGGCGTAACCTTTGACTTTAGGCCACGCTTTTTAAGCGTTTCCATAGAAGCTACACTTTAAAAGAGTTGCCCATGAAATACAAAGGCCTAGCTCTGCAGTACCTCATTAGCAACATTTTCGTTAAAGCTACACTTTCAAAGTGTGGCCTTTGCTTACTTATTTGCCATGGTTTTAAAGCATTGCCTTTTCTACCACTTCTAGGACAACATTCGTGAAGTGTAACCTTTGTTAATGCATATACCAAAATTTATAATTAATAAGCCACTCATTTGACATCCGTATAGCCATACTTATGAAGTGTAGCAATATTGTCTAGGCTATGAAAATATTTATACTCCACGATTTTCGATTTAAAAATTACAATTTCGTTTTGCATATATTCACTAATCACATTATACATTATTATCATATTATATATATATATATATGATCTCAAACACTAAATTAACTGATAAATAACTCAAATGAATAAATTTGAAATAAACAACTAAAAACATGTCTTATACTACACATAGTTGTAACACCATATTTTTAAAAATGTGTACTCACAATAACTTACACAAAACTAAATGTATTCCACCAATACAATAGTTCAAAAACTCTCATTCCATCATAGATCGAATTGACTTGTGGCACCATTCAAATTCGATCTCCCGCATTTTTCTACATATTCAAAATGAAATTAATATTAGAAAGAAAAATCATGCTCAATAAATCAAAAGCACATTTCACATTAAAGCAAATTTATTAAGCTTTTCAAAAAATAAGATCTAGTGTACCAAGGAATGATTAAAAAATCCTTGTAAATTATTAGTATGACATAAAGCATGAGTAGAAGATGGGTGAAGGGCCAGTTTCTTATTCAAGTTGTATTTGAATAGCTACTATACCCGGGAAACATAAACTTTTTGAAAAATACTATACATTGTTTCTTCTATGGATCTTCACTCAAGCAACCAAACTACACCTTCGACCACAAAAAAAGATAAAAAAGGTATCGATGCCAGAGCTTTTCCACTTAATACATGGTGTGGGACAAAGTAACACTGTAAGCAATTTAACAATCCATAGATTCTACTGCTTCAACTCAACACATGGACAAGGGATAAACAAAAAATGTAAACAAGTTAGCAATTCCTAGTTATCCAAATAAGAATGCAGGACTAATCTATCCGTGTTGTTATGATAGGTCAAGGATATATTGTCAGGACTCTAAAGAAATGCCTCCAAGTTCTTGTTGTTGTTATGATATGTTAAGTATATATTGTACGGACTCTTAAAAAATGCCTCCAGGTGCTTGTTGGATCCTCCAAGGCTGGAGTATTTTTTGAGGATCCTACACAGGTGTTGCCGCACGACAATAGTTTTAGATTTTCCGAGCAACCTATGGTCTAGGGAGGTTACGCTGTCACTTCTTTGAAATGAATCAAATTATTTTAAACCAGAGCTGGTTGAAGAAACACGAACTACATATACTCAAGGACAACAACCCATGTACACACGCTAGTTCATGTTTCTTGGTCAAAAGACTTGAAGGAGTGTTTTTTCAGGACATTGAAAATATAATTATTATAATGGATACAAATGAACATGTCATAAAATTAAACATTTCAATCATTGAGTAGAAAAGTTTATAAAAGCATGGTTCCTCATTTAGACTTATTATTCTATGACTGTTATAGCTAATGGAATCTGTTAGGATGTATGGTACTAGAGTATGGGATAATGACATTCTTCCATTGAGGTTCCAAGTTCAGAAAGACAACATTTTAAAGTTCTGATACATTCAGAAAAACTACATTTTCACAACTAATTAACAACTCTTCCTGAATTATTTTGTATTTACCTAATTTGAAAAGATCAATCACTTGTCTTAGTTGAATTTCTTTTCAAGCACTATAACTACACTTTTATTTCAATATATTTGGTAGCAATGATGATTATGATTAGAGTTTCATTGAAAAGAAGAGAAAAACATGCACTGTTGCAGTTAATGTGAAGAGGAGGGATAATTATATTTCTGTAGAATCATATATATGGAAATCACTTTTAAAAATTCATTAACTTTATCATTTCAGAAAAAAACAAGCTGAACGTAAAAGTAAACCTTTTTCAAAGTATCATCAGCATCCATTAGCATCAAAACAGAAACTACAATGACCAAATTCAAGCAAGAGGCAATATCAAACCCATAAGAAGAGCAATCATGTGTGCAAACTCACTGAGGGCTCATTTAGTAGTGTATAAATATAGTACTGAATATAGAGTATTAGTATTGTTGAGATTAGTAGTGCTAGTATTAGTAGTGTCGAGCTTATTTTTTATACAGCGTTAGGTTTGATGTATTAAAAATAACATAAATTTATATATTCTTAAAAAGGTATTGTTTGTTTGCAAAAGTACCCTCCACATTCTAAAACTTCATGTATATCCTTGGTAACAATTTATTAATCATTCTTAAAAATGAAAAACAAAAAAAGTTTGATATTCTTACTTAATTGTAATTCCAATTCACCCATCCAATATCTGTTTTTTATTCATATCACACAATATTTTAAGCCATTTTAATGTTTATGATTAAAACAATTTTAACAAAAAATATATCACTAGAACTAAGTTTTGTAAAAACAAAAAATCAAGCAATGAATTATTTGGGTTAAAATTGTTAAATAAATACTTCTGAAGCAATTAAACTTCGGACCAAAGGTTACTTCGAAAGTCATACTTTTCGAAATTAGTCAACATGTTGTAGAAAACAAACTTTCTACTTTTCTCAGGTAAGTGAAACAACTCTACCAGAAGCTTAGTATCCTGTTTATGCATTATCTCATAGAAATAATCAGCTCTACCACTGTTGAATTCGTGGCCAGCCTTCTAAACTCTAAAGTCTCCTTGCTTCCAATAAAACTAGTAAGAACTATGGAGTGTATCTTAGTAGTAACTCGACGCTGATTGAGAACTTATCTAATTCATGAAACCTACAATGAGCTCATGGTTTTGTCACATGCAAAATCACCAGAATATGTTCCAGGAATCATCAAATGGACTAGGATAAGATAAAATGAGAAGATATCAAAATACTAGAAACCAGGTAAGTAAATGCATACTTAGTCAAAGACTCTCGCCATTATATGTATAACCTAGAGCATGTAACAAGAATTACTTTATACGTCCTAAATGGCACTTAGACAGTCCTATTTTTAAACTATCAAACATTAGTCTTGTGTTGAAACTGAAATAGATAACAAGAAGCAAACTTTTAAAAGTTGGGGAGATACGACATAAGATTACATATCCTGCATAACCTAAACCTAGCACTTGTAAAGTATCACAATAGACCAAAATATATTTCATCAATTTCATACATTTTCAACATGATTAACCTAAATAATTTTACTCTTTATCTTTGGTTCACCTTAATCTTAAAATTCTTAATATTGACATTTATCCAAAGCATTTTCTAAAGTGATGGAAAATAAAACTATTTTCTTTTCCTAAAGAGTGGGAAACTAGAATATTTAGTGTCTTCAGGTGTCGAGATAAGGAGGTTTTATCTCCCTTTTTACTGCCATGTAGAAGTGTGAATGCAAGGCTCTTTTTAAGTCATCTATCTGAGGCTAAATATTGACGGTTCTTCTGAAAGTAAACATTTTGGGTAATAGCTTGACTGATTTCCCACTTTTTGTGGCAATCCCTTTTGAAGCACTAAGTAGTTTCTTTGGCTACTTAGATGGGTTTATTTTTGGTATTTTCTATTAGTGTGCATCATAGGTTAAGTTGTAACGTTATTGTGCTTTGAGTTCTAGATTGAAGACACTCAAGACTTTTGTAATTATCTAAATAATAAACTCTATCTAAAAAACATACTAAACAAGAAAAAACCATTCGAGATTAATCAAAATCTCAAAACCCCATGACCTAATTAAACCAAAAAACAATGAAAAACCAAACCTTGGGTTTGAGATCTGGATGAGGTTTGAATTTGTAGTCTTTGTAGAAAGGAAGTGATGACGTATTGATGTGGGTGAGAAGAGAGCCATGTCGGGAGAATTGTGAAACACTTCAAAGCCATTAAGAGATTGGATCATTAACTCTGCCACTGTTTCATTGAAGAACCAAAAGCAAAGAGAGCTAAGGATTGGAAGCAGGAGAAGATACAAGTGTGATTTTATCGGAGGTTCAGCTAGAAAATTCCAGGGTGGATAGTCTTGCTTTTCAGAAATTTTTGAAACTAGAGGTAAAATAAATATCGGGAGGGAACATTATTATTTAATCCAAATTTTCAAAGAACTAATAGGGCACACTTGGGAAGTGTTTCTTTTAGAATTACAAATGTAGCACACTAAAAAAATTTGTAATATGTATAAATAAGTGCTACAATTATTTTATGATTTGGCAATAGTTAAAATGTGTAGCCTACAATGCCAAATAGCACATTTTATATGCGTTGACCAAATTACTGTGGCCAAAAGCCTTGTACAAAGGCCACACCTTGAAAGTGTTCCCTTAGATATCTTTGGCAACACTTTACAAGCTTTGTCCAAATTTAATGTTGTCGTTGACCTAAAATGTTGTAGTGAATATCACCATAACTGACTCAGTTACAAATAATTAGCAACATGCTAAAAAAGCACTTTCAAATACAATTCACAACTACTATGCTAGCAAATAGGTTGAAACAACCAAAACAAATCAATTAATTTGTTTAACCCATTACATAACACGGATACCTGCACTGATGCTCGTCAAGTCATCTATATGGGACTTCCATCTCCCCATTAATCCCCATACAAAAAATAAGCAGATAAACACTTTGAAAATAGAGTCAAAGAAACCTAAACTTGCCTTAAGAGAAGTCCAATAGATTCACACTGAAGCTTTATCCTTTTAAAGAGTCTCCAAAATGTTTCTAATATGATCAAATACATATTCTACATATGAAAACAAAACTATAGATACCATATTGTTATACTTAAATTTTTGGTCAATAAAGTCAAGACAAAAGTCAACCCTGAGCCTAAAATGAAAAAAATAGAATTTTATTTGGGAATCACGTTACCCATAATATAAGGAATTCAAATATGAAAATTCATAAGAAATTGAGTCAAAATCAACCTCCAAATAATCAGAATACCATTTCTTAAGTTTACCCCAAATATCTTAATTGAATAACTAAGATTTTAAGATGAAATTATAAATAAATCATTGAAGAATGTCTACAAGTAGCACAAGAATCATACCAAAAGAAGAATCCTAGAAAGTCACATTTAGAATAACACGAAATTGTGTTCTCAAATTTCAAAAATTGAGTTATGGGGTCTATATTTGAAAATAGAATTTAATTTGTCAAAGTCAAAATCATTCTTCATGAGCTAGATGGGCCCATTAGGAACTAGATTAACCTGGCCTAAGAACCATTGCAAATGCAAGTCTTCCATCACAAATGTGATTAGCAACTTCCTAAATTGGACTCAATTCATTCTTTCTTAACATGTTGCCCCTAGGACAATGCGAAGGCCAACATAACTCAATCTTCATGAATGTGACACCTCCTTAGTAAATATGAAGAAGTGATGGTTTGTAAGAGTCCACCACCGTAACTAAGACCTGATTCGGTACCAAGTCCTCATATGAGGAAATTGATGAACAGTCAAGAACACAATGAAAGCAATAGGAAAGTAAATGACAAGAGATGTTTACGTGGAAACCTCCTTGCTCAATGGAGAAAAACCATGACCTACCTTAGTAGGATTTCACCAACAACCTTCACTAAAACACCGAGCAACCTTTGAGGACAACCTATGAATTAGCCTCCTAATTCCTACAACCTAGAAATAACTCTATTGAAAACACACCTCACAATAACTCAATAGTGAGACTCCATAGCTATATTTAACAACTTAAATATGATCAAAACTCTTAATAGAAATACTCATTGGAATCTCTAGAATGAGATGTATGTTTATAATTGTAAGCCCAAAATAAAACATCAAACAACCTACGAACAAGAAAACATAGATCACTGTGATAAAAAGTGTTTCTGAATTGTTGAGTCTTGCAATATCGGGTGAGGCCTTTGCTTGAGAAAATTTCTTTTAGATTTTTGCAAAAGCGTAAGCTTCTCTCTTGGTGGATGATGTATATATATGATGAGCTTTGGGAGAGAATCTTCCTTATTGATGGATTCATGGAAAGGACCACTAAAAATTTATCCCACTAACATGCTGACGTTGTCCAGAAAAGTACTAGATTACTGGCACTTAAGACAAATACGTACAACTGCAAAAATTCACACTAGGACACTAGTTCACGTAAATGGTCCTTTAACTAGGTTAGATAAAAAGCTGAACCATGAGTAATAATCATACATGCATGGACCAGGTTCCAGTGATTAAGTTTGTCAATCATCAAAACCTAAACATAATAGACATAATAATAACAAGGCTGGAATCCAGCATTTTCCCCTTTTTAGATGATGATAAATCAAGGCTCTTATAGCAACATTGCATAATTGATTCATTACACATCAGTTCCCCTTGTCACCATGTAAGCCACAACACCCTGCACTCAAATTCCCCCTTTCACCTGTTCCCCCCTTCACTAATCCTTTTCCCCCTTTTTGGCATCATTAAAAAGGGATCATAAGAAATCGCAATAAGGATAAGGATAGGAATGCATTCATAAGCAAGCATTTATAATTATTAGACAAGTTAGTGTTCAAGTTCTACAAAAAGACATTAATCATGCACTAGTGTCAAAACAAAAGGAAGGTAATATTATGTATTGAAAGGATAGACATAGGGAATCAACTAGGATAGGATGTAGAGAGACAACTAAAGAGGAAGTGATCAAAGTGTTTCATAGAAGCACAATTATAATCAATAAATGCCTAATTATTTATTTTCAACTAAGTATTCTCATCCTTGAGCTGTGCATTCTCTTTTTTTTAGCTGGGTGATCTCAATCTTAGTTTAATTTGAGACACCTGGCGTAAGACCAGTTCCTTTTGTGAATTCAGTTAGTTGAGCTTTCAGAGATTCAATTTCATATTCCTTTTCTACAACCATGGCTGATAACTCCTTTATTTTTAGATTACTCGTCTCCTAAGTAGCAATGAGATTTGACATAGCTGACTTGGGACCAAATTCTCTTTTTTTGTAGCTTACTTACACTCTGCAAGAGTAGTAGGTGTAAATTCTTTCCTTTTTCCTCCACAACACGAGAACCAGATAGTGTTTTAATCCCAATGTGATCAAAAAATTTTGTGAGGAGAAATCCATAGCCCAAATCATGATTGACTTCCTTCAGCTTACAGATCTTAATAATATGCTCAATCATGATTTTAGATCGAATGATTGGAGGGCTTGATTTAAGAGAATCCATCAGATAGAGCGGTATATACCCACATGATGGACCTTCAACTCTTGGAAGTAGAACCTTGCTAACCAGTTTAAAAAGCAGTTAAAATTCGAGCTTTATTTCATTTTTGAGTAATCTAAAGCTCCCCAATAGTCGCCTTGATTTGGAAATATTATTAAGGAAAGTCTCTGAACCATACTTGTCCTTCATAAAATTGAACCCAAAAGTAGGTACACTAAGAATTTCTCCAAGCAGTGAAGTTGTCAGGGTGAACTTGATTCCATTCATAGTGGCATCAAGTACAACTCCTTTTTTGTGAACATCAAATCTTTATAGAAGTCTCTAACCTCACTGATATATGCAATTCCTATGGAGTCAACCAAGTGCATCCATGCTTGAGAATCAACAAGAGCAAAGAGGGAACTCATCCTAAAACTGGTTACAATAGTAGGATAAAATACTTTTCTAAAGAGCACTATCTATTTATGAATATCCTAATCTCTTTTCTCAATCTCAGACTCAAACTCAGTAATAACAACACATTTATTTTTACTTTCTTTTGACACAACCTCTCATTCATTAATCTTAGAAGACTAGATAACTTACATTTTAGGGGAATGATCTTCTCTTTCATTAAAACCTGCTCCAATTCTCCACTGCTGACTTGAAGTTCCTTATTTATCTTTCCTACACATCTTATGGGTACTAGCGTAGAGTGAACTGGTAGCACAGAAGGTCCATTAGTTCTTTTTCCATAAACAGCCTCAAAGAATTTTGTTAGTAGTAATGCATCACTAGCTGGTAGCGTAGTACTAATGAACTCATGTATGGACCTTCCATTTTCTTTCTTGGAAAAAAGTTGTCCCCTTTTGGACAACAGAGACACCTGGTCACTTGACGAGTTTCCTGGAATCACTTTCTTTAGAGAAGGTAATGTTACCTTTATCAGATTTTGTAGAGATTTCAGAGATGTCCCTGATGAATTGACTTTTAACAGAACTATCCTCTTTTATTTTACGATGATAAGATATTTCAGAGTCATTTTCAACCTTTACCACTTTGATGCCTCCACACAATAAATTTCATTTCAGACATTGGACCAAGGTTAAAGTTATGAATACACACTGATGTAGAGGAGGATGTTTTAGATCTTGCATAGCATTTGAATGAGTGAGACAATATGAAAAGGGTTTTAACAAGAGAAGCATTATGAAAGAAATCTATAGCTGACTTTGGTAGGACTATAGGGGTGAAATTTCCTTCCATAAAGTGAAAAAGAAGATAGGATCTTTTTGAGATGACTCAAGATAAGGGTTTTAGGAGAGGGTTTAAGTCATTAGGTCCATTTTAAAAGGAGGGGTAAAAAAAAGGATTGAGGAGAGAGTATATGTATAGGAATGAACAAAAAGGTGGATGGATGGTGAGGATTTGTCTATTAGAAAAAGGTTTACCACGTGTCCTCTACTGTTGAAGCAAAACTAAGGATGAACCTGGAGAGGACTATAAATGATAGGGTGATTTTTTAAGGAGTTTTCTGACACAAGTGCATAGTTAATAATTAACATGTAGAAGCATGAACACTAACCTGAGCAGAAGATTAGGTCTCTGCATTTGAATGATCCAAGTAATTTGTGTTCCATATTTAATCAAGTGTGACTCCAATATGAATGTATACCTGTAAGAATATAAAATTAATTAAAACTCCCTTCATCCCTCTTATTTTTTTAAGAAAACTTGTCACCTTATTTCAGCTAAAACATCTTGAGAGGAGTTAGAGGCTCGAAGATCCTTCTATTTGACAAGGATTTATACACACCCTTCATATCGAATTTTACTAACTCCACTAAGCTATCTTTGAAGGATATCAACCTTACACTCAACCTCAGCTATTGATTTCTTCTCATATCCAAAACAAGAGCTATTAGGGACCTTGAGTAGTCTTCAAAAGTAAAAAGCATGTGCCTCTTTCCTTTATGAGATTTTCTATTTAATAATTGATAAACACACCAAGTCTTTTATACAAGCCTATTTTGTCAAATAGAATCCAATAATGCTCGATCTCCTATTCCACATTTCTTATTTAATGATATATCACCCCCATTTTATTTTTAAAGACATATAGTCTTCATGATTATCGTGAGTTACAGAAGATCTATAAAATAGCTAATCTAATGTTGATAGAAACCGCTAACCAAGAACTTTCTTTGTCCCATTTGGCTGCTTTCACTTACCCCAACCTCCCAATCAAATCACTTCTTAATTTTGGGAACCCAAATGAGCTTGGGTCCCTTGTTATTTAAAAGAGATGAATGAGAGTTCTTCTAGTCCAGGCTGGTAATGTGAGCTTCTCCTTTGAGGAACTTGGTCACTTTGAGTTTCTCGTAGATTCTACATACTTTTGATTTCTTTTTCTATCATTGAAAAGGGACTTACACAGAGGCTTGAAATGGCCATTTAGACCACAATAAGTGCATAGCCAATTATCAGGAACAAATACATACTTCCAATGACAATTGTAAGGATTCTTGTTCCTGTTAGAACCAAGACCATCACTAGAGTTTGACTTTAAATTATTCATCTAAGTAAGAATTTCTTACAAAGTAGTCCACTAAAGGGATATTGTAATCGCCTCCTTTGCCCCATTCAGCTACTTTTCAAGGAGATTGTTATGATCTAGTGAGGCTTCAAAATCAAGATTGACTTTACTAAGCTTAGTCTCAAGAGCAGCTGAACCTTGCTAGTTCCCTCCTTTACTTGAACACAATCATTTGAATGGATTCGTATCATAGCTTTCAGTTTCTTATTTTCATACTTGGCTTCTATTAAGTCTTCTTCTAGATCATATATACTTGAAAAAAAGGAGTTTTCTACAATCTCATAATCAGTTAGAGTATCAAGCAGGGATTCATTTTCTTTTACCACATCATAGTATTTAATTTTTAACATTTTGGTCAAGGATCTCAATTCTCTATGAGATAAGTCTTCAAATTTTGCTGAACATCAAGAAAACTTACTTTATCTTCTTATTCCTTGTCGAAATTGGTCAAAAGAGTAAACAAGAAATCCAAACTTTTAGGTTTATCTTCAATATCAACCATGGAATCTTCCTTCTCTTCATTCTCAGGTTTAGATCCTCTTGAAGTATCTTCCCACGCAGCCAAGGCTTGTTTGACCATTTTATCTATAGATTCTCTTCTTCTGAACTCGTCAGGAACTTGGTCCCTTCTTTGAGTTCTCTATGGATTTGTTTGGACATATTCTTTGTAATACTCCTTTAGAAAAGGACAATCCTTGATGAAGTGACCTGGTTTGCCACAATTAAAACAACCATCATTTCGTCTATTTGGAAAACCTCCGCTTCTCACCATTTTCTGAATTCTTCAAGAGAGATAAGCCATGTTTGGTTCTTTTTCACTTGAATAATCATTTCTAATCTTCAGATCCCTAATACTTTCCTTCTTTGAATCATTTCTCTTAGAATCTTGTTTCCTTTTAAGCTCATAAGTTTTTAGATTCCTAATAAGTTCATCCATGTTTTTTTTTTACAAATCTTTAGCCTCTAAAATAGCCTTTACCTTACTTTCCCATGAAGAGGGTAAGATACTCAAGATTTTCCTGACAAACTTATAAATTAGAAAATTTTATCCTAAACATATGAGTTCATTCACTATGGATGTGAATCGAGTGTGCATGTACTGAATGGATTCACCTTCAATCATCTTGAATAGATCGTACTGAGTAGTAGGCATATCAATCTTTGATTGCTTTACTTGAATATATATGTATTGCTAGAACCCTGTGTTATTGTAGTAGGTGATGTGTAGTAGGTGATGACTGAATTGTAGTTTAAAACGTAATTTAGTTTATGTGTGCATGTTAATTGCCAATTTGTGTACTTTTTACAATGCATGTTGTAATTATTGACTTGTTGGATGATATTACAAGTGTTTAATCATATATAATGAGTTTGTTTAAAAGACTTATTGGTATACAAGTGTGGTTGTGTTATTTCACATTGTGATTATACTTGATGTGGCATGAGTTGTTATTGTGAGATGATTCAGTAAAGTTCATCATCACGGGATTGGTGAAACTCATGGAGTGTAAGGGTGAAGACATTGGAATAAAGGTGGTACAACATTGGGTTGGGATAAGAGTGACAGACACTAGATTTCTGGGTTATTTTGTACATGAACTGAGTTTATCCACTACAGTTCATGGCATTGGGCAACCATAAGACCCATAGCATGTGTGTACACGATATTGGTGAGTTTAATGGTTCCTTAAGTGGGTTGGTTATGTTGTTGTTGATGCATTGGGTTCTTTGAGTGAACTAGTTGATATTATTGTTGTTATTTGGATCCATGAATGATCTAGGTTGTTGGCATATGGAATTGTGTAGATAACGGTTGAAGTCTTTTGAAGAGAATGACTATGGTAAGATAGAGTTCATTGTAGTTAGTCGTGGTATTGACTTGGTAAATTATTCTTGTTGTCTTATACTTATCTGAAGTGTTTGGTATGGTTGAGAAATACAAAGAAAACTATAAATGTTAAAGCGTTACGTGGTTATACTTGTATAAAATTCGTGGTTATATGTTCATACTATACATGTGTTTTCCTAAATTTAGGCTAATTCCCAAAGCATAATTCTTACTGAGGTTGAATTTAATAGTTACTAGGGGATTGGAATTCATTGTGGGCATATGATGTTGCATCCATATTTAAGTGAGTATAAAACGCATAAGCTAGAGGTGACGGAAGTGTTAAGAGATAAAGCATTAGAGTTGAAAGAAGTGTAGTTGTTGACTGTGGCTTAGTGTAAACTGATAAGAGATAATTGAGGGTTCAATGAAGAATTGAAGTATGAGAGTTAAATTGATTTTCTATAGTAATTGAGTACAATTTTTATTCCATATATTTATAGTGTTTAAGTGATTTAACTTGTCTCGGCCGATGCTGCTTAACAATACATGTGGTTTTACTGATACTGCTTTTTCTATACCCTTCTTTGGGTTATAGAGATATCCAGCATCTTTCTTCTTCTCATTCTTACGATGGAAGATGAGTCATATGTATTTTAGATTTTCCTGTTGTAGCTCTTGTTCCTTCCTAGACTAGATCTTTGGGGTAGAGTATTTCTTTTGCATTTGATGATTTGTAAGCAGTTTTTTAACAGTTGATAGATTTATTATTTTCTTTTATGACTTCTACACATTTTATAATTGAGTGTTATAGGTTCTCCAATCTAGGTAGATTTTAATAGGTGACTGCATGATTTAGTTAGTAGGGTCGTAGCAATGACATTCTAGACTCAATAGAATCGTGAGATTATCAAATAGCGGTTGTTATCAACAAATGTTAACCAAAGTTAACTTTATTCCTTAAACTTTCACTTTCCAACAAACAACTTAAAATTGATCTGAATGCCTGGGACCTGAAAAAAAGTTCCCACTAACCCAAAAATGATATTTCGAAGCTAATGGAACTGACAAAATTCCCAAACGACCTTGTTATCACCAAATATTGACCGAAGTTAATCATACCAACTTCTAAACCTACTAAAATGAAAAACTCACACAACACTCAATAAACCACCTCAAGAACTATGAAACCACACTCGCAGATTACAAATATCATAAAGCAACTACGGGGAGGGGTAAAATGGTGAAAATGCACCAAAATAAAAAATCACTATGCGAGTTCGTGCAATATCCACCACTAAAACATATGTTCATCCCTAAATATAAGGATAAGAAAGGTACCTGCAATGGTAAAAAGTTGGGGATATCTACTATGCATGGCTGACTCTATTTCTAAACTAACCTACTCAACTGGTCGATGCTTCAATTGAACCTACACTGAAGCAATTTCCTTAGATCTCAACATCTGATCCTGCCTATCCAAAATGGTCATGGGTTTCTCCTCAAATGCTAGAATCTTGTCAAAATCCACTAAATCCTATCGAATCATATAAGAACCATCGAAATGATACTTCTTCAACATCAAAACATATCAAACAAAATGCACAGCTGAAAGACTTGGAGGTAGAGCTATCTCATAGTGTATCTCCCTAATACACTCTAGAATCTCACAAAGATTAATAATCCTTTGACTAAGCTTGCCTTTCTTTCTAAATTTGATATCACCCTTCATGGATGATACCTTCAACGAAATCCACTCACTAACCATGAACTCCAATCAAGAACCATTCATTCTTTATAACTCTTCAATATACTCTTTGTTGTCAAAAATCAATCTTGAATCAACTTCACTCTATCCATAAACTCTCTCAACAAATTTGTACCCCTGTCATAGCCCGACTCTACAATATAGACTTAACCGACACTTGAATCAGAAAGTTGCCCTTGCCCAAGCAAACCATTTGGCCTGATATGAAACATTAGATAGTTACTGAAAGATAATATGTAAGCTAAAAGATGGGATGAACTTTTATAATAAAATAGCAAAAGAATAAACTTTTATTTTACTGAGAGAAAAGTTATTTGAAAACTAAATATAACTATCTGACTGACTGTCTGTGAAGCCTCTAGTAGCATACTGAATATGGTTATACAAGATAAGACACCACGCTATCTTTATATAAACAAAACAATCTGCTAACATATCTATGAGACTCTGTTTTTTGGAAAGATGAAGGGCGACTCATCAGTAGCTGACCTATAGAGTTGAATAACGCACATAAATAACTTAATGTTTGGTGCTCTATCATAAAATGATGTAGCGCCAAAAAATGGAATTAGTACTTCGGATGTACAGGCTTGTAGGTAAGAAATGAAATAATTGCAACTTAACTAAAATTCTATAAGCTGAGTATGATCAAAGTATAGGTAATAACTCAAAGGAGATAAATCAAACCTGAAATAAAGTAACTGAGACTGAGAAGTATGTAAAATAAAATAAAAATCACCATAAGTCACTTTTTAAAAAATTGGTGATCTAAAGACATAAACAATTCTTTAAAACTGTTGGGTTCCAACCTTGTCCTTATTATGCTTATGTTTTGATGATTGAAAAAATTCATCACTGGAACCTAATACATGCCTGTCTTTCATTATTTATGTTTCAATGACTGCCAAACCTAGTTGAAGGACCAGTTAGGTGAACTGGTGTCTGTAACACCCCGTACATTTTTGACCCTACTTGATTGGTGATCTAGGGCATATTTATATGCCTTATTGCCAACATTGAATGATTTTTACCTTAGTTTTTAGAGCAATAAGTATGTATTTTGTATTGTGTTGATAGAGTATTTGACATTGTGCTAGTATCCGCAAAGAAAAGTCGAAGAAAGGCAGAAAATCAGAATTTTGGTGTCAGGCACACCAGGCGGCGTACCAGGCCGCTTTTGGCAGAAATTTTTAGGGCATGGACAACAAAGGGGCGTGCCAGGCAGTGTGACAAACCGCTCATGCACGCTCTTTCAGGGCAGCGTGCCGGGCTGCTTTTTGCCAAATTTCTTCTCCGACCACCTGTCTATAAATAGGGCTCTTGGATTATTGTATCATTATTCCATCTTGGTAGGACTACTCTTGGAAGATTTTGGCATCTAAATGAGGGTTAATTCTTCTTCCTTTTTATTTTTATTTCTTTTTATAATTTTTATCAATCTATGTTAAATTAAGCAATGAGTGGCTAAAATCGCTTATTCTTGGGATTGAGGCTACGAACATGAATCTCGTGAGTTGAATATTGTATAAACATTTATGAAATTCTTTAAGCATGAGATGGTTGGTGGATCATGCATTAATTTTATTGGGCTAAATGAATCTTAAGTCATTGGGCTCAATTGAGGCCCAAAAATGGAGTAAAAGACATGGCCCAAAATGGCAAATGACTCATTCTTCCATGTTGACCAAGTAAACATGGCATTTAATGACCAAAAATTGGCTAATGATGACTTGAGGGGCTATATAAAGGCACAAAATCAGATTTTTATTCATTTTAATTCTCATGCCTTTCTAGACATTCCTAAAGACATTTCTCATCTCACAAACCCTAAAGCAACCATTTCGTTTGGACAAGATCATCACTTTGCAAGCTTGGCTAAGTGTTTATTCTTGTGATTTAATATATTATATGCATGAGATATGGTGTAGATCATGATGGTTAAGTCTAAAAATTTTGAGTAGTGCACTTTTGCTTTTTTACTAAAAGATCTGTCATCTTTGTGATTTGAACTTTAAAGGAGACTTGAGGTTTTGATGAAACTTAATGGTATGGATGAGATACCAACACTTAAGATGTAGTTATGTCCTTAGCTTGCTTTTTCTATGTGTATAACTTGTGGTATTGTTGTTATGAAATGTATTGGGGTGACTTGATGGAGTAATTATGACGTAGCGTTAATGAGGAAGCGTAAAGGATAAACTTGATGTAAAGTGCTATTGGTTTATGATGTCTTGGTCAATGTGTGGAATGTTGTGGTATTGTTGGTATGACCATGCCGTGAATTGTATTAGAAAGGGTGAAATGACGTTATAGGGAAATCATGTAACTCATTGTCGTCTTATGCACTTGTAAGGTAGTTAGTTCTAAACGTGAGCTACGTTATGTACTTGTGTTGTAGAGTAAAACGTAAGGAAGGAGATGGATTATTGTATTCACATATAGGACTGTGTATTCATATTGGTAAGATAAGGTATGTAAGGTTACTCTTTTCGTATCCTTTTACAACATATATTGTTCACATTGACATTGTACTTGTTCCATTCTGAAATGTCCAAAGGTATTGTCGTATAGTATTACTCACAGAACCAATTGTGATTCACATGGCTCATGGTTCATTGACAAATGTTTCAAAGTTCAAATAATGTACAATCACCAAGGTATCGCTCTTCTAATGAACGAAGGAAGTAATGTATCACTGTTTATATATTCTTGAGTGGCATCCCAGGGGTGGAATAAACACCTAGCTTGGGTCAATACTAATATCATGGGTGGTATCACAGGGGCTCAAATACCTAGCATGGGTCGATTCCAATATCACAGTAACATCCCAGGGCGACAGAAAAACCTAGCATGGGTTATCACAGTAACATCCCAGGTGCGACAGAAATGCCTAGCATGGGTTAATCTTATCTCAGGGGTTCAAATACCTAGCATGGGTAATCCTCTTTTACAACTGATCAGTTGGTCATAGAATGATGAATGAACGTAAAGGCAAAGAAAGTAATGAATATAACATACATGATTCCTCACATACAGAACGATGGTTTATCCACATTGACTATTCTCTTATATTTGATTCCATTGATGTTCTTGTTTCTGATGCAGTTTCTTATAGCCTTACATACTCAGTATATTCTTCGTATTGACGTCCCTTGGGGGAATTACCTTACTTGTTGCAGGCACAGGTGCTAGTAGACCTCCACAATAGGTTGCGGATCATTTGCCGATCATTGGTGAACTCCAGTTGGTTCGGGGCTTTTCTAGTACAAGTATTTGTTTTGGTATTGTGAATGTTGTATAAAGCGGGGACTTGTCCCAACTTTAGGTTGGTTATGTACATGTATCTATAGAGGCTTTGTAGATGTTGTGGGACAAATAAAGGAAATGTAAGGAATGTATGTTTTTGACTTGATGGCCCTAACAACCAAGTTTCGTATATATATCATATATTTTCCATGACTTCCGCCATTGACATCTTATATCTCTATGTGATGGCGATGCTTATTGAGTGACATGTGTATGAGTGTATATGAATGAATATTGGTTCTCTCGGGACTTAACGGCTTTGGGTGCCAGTCCGCCCCGTTGGAAGTCGACGCGTGACATAAGTGGTATCAGAGCAGGTCGTCCTAAGGATGTCTACAAAGTCGTGTCTGAGTACAGTGTTGCTTATGGATGTGTGCACCACATTTATAAGTAGGAGGCTATGGGACATTTAGGAGTTGTTTGTTTTCTTCATTTCTAGATCGTGCAATAGAGCCAATGTTGTAAGTAGAATCGTATCTAACCATGGGAATTGGTTTTCTTGTTATAGTACAATGCTAATTACAAGATGAGGTAGAGGCAAAGGTAAGCAGGTAGATATGCTTTCCGGTGAAGAAATGAGTAAATCACCACCTGACCAAGCTAGTCAAGGTGGGGCTGGCGCTGAGGTTCAATCACGGGCTCCTTCTACTCTCCCATTTCCGAAAGAGGCAAGAGGTAGAGAAGTACCTGCAGAACTACCTATGAATGCCACTGAACAGGATTTAAGAAATGCAGTGCATATGTTGACTTAGATAGTTGATGCACAAACTCAGGGGCGAGCTGGTCCAACGACAAGTGAGGATGACGCGGCTATAGTAGCTAGTCGGCGGACACAGGATTTTCTGAAATTACACCCTCCCATATTCACTGGGTCAGATTCGAAAGCAGATCCACAGGACTTCGTGGACCAAATTCAAAGGGCTCTAGATTTTATGCACGCGACTGGTGTAGAAACAGTTGAGCTTGCAGCCTATAGATTGAAAGAAGAAGCTATATTGTGGTATGAAGATTGGAAACGATCTAGGGGTATTGGTATAATTCTAGCTAGTTGGGAGGAATTCAAAGTGACATTCCTTGATCATTATCTTCCATATGAGATTCGGGAGGCACGTGCAGATCAGTTTCTAAATCTTCGTCTAGGGAATATGAGCATCCGAGAGTATAGTCTACAGTTTAACTCTTTGGCCAGATATGCTCCAAATGTGGTAGCCACAATGACAGACAGAGTCCATCGATATGTGGACATATTGGAGCCACATTTGGAAAGGGACTGCACTATTGCTACTTTGAACAGAGATATGGACATAGCCAGAATTTAGACTTTCGTACAGAAGATGGAGGATCAAAGGAAATTAAGAAGGGTACATGAATTTGAAAGAGGGCCGTCAAAGAGGGCTAGACCTATGGGACAGTCTATGGTTTCCCAAGGAGAATCTAGGCCTCAAATTTTTCCTAGACCGCCTAGACTATAATTTTCTTCCCTTACAACAGGCACTCAACCTCAATTTCGAGGGTTTAGGGGCAGAGTAGTGGGATGCAAGGTTCATAGACAGTAGTATTTTCTCGTCCTCCGTGTCTGCGCTGTGAAATGTATCATTTAGGTGAATGTCGATCGGGGACAAATGTTTGTTTTTGGTGTTGTATGTCGGGGTACATGATGAGAGAATACCCACAAAGGGGCGCAAGTGGTATAACACGACCTACGGGGTCAACCGTTGCATCATCATCATCGGTTCCTTACCTAGGTAGAGGTGTATAGCCTACTGGTCGTGGTAGAGGTACCATAGGAGCAGCCAGTTCCAGTAGAGCCCTGAATCGCACCTATGCTCTGGTGGACCGGCAGAATTCGGAGGCTTCTCCTGACGTAGTCACAGGTACATTATCTATATTTTCGCATAATGTATATGCATTGATTGACTTGGGTTCTACATTTTCATATGTTAGTCCATTGATTGCTGTGAAATTTGAAAGAACGCCGGAATTATTAATTAAGTTAATTGAAGTATCTACACCAGTTGGTGAATCTATTATTGCAAAAAGAGTATATTGTAATTGTGTAGTAACTGTGTGTGATCATGATACGTTGGCTGATCTTATTGAACTGGAAATGGTGGATTTTGATGTCATAATGGGTATGGATTGGTTAGCTTCTTGTTATGCCACGATGGATTGCCGCGCTAAGAAAGTACATTTTTATTTTCCACAAATGAATGTTCTTGAATGGAAGGGTAACGTAGGGGCTCCGAGAGGAAAATTTATTTCCTATCTTAAGGCTAGGAAAATGATAGCCAAGGGGTACATATGCCATTTAGTAAGAGTGAAAGATACTGATGTGGAACCACTAACTCCTCAGTCGGTTCTAGTGGTCAATGAATTCCTCGATGTATTTCCTGAGGATCTTCCAAGTTTACCTCCGAAACGGGAAGTAGGGTTTGGTATTGATGTGATGCCAGGTACTCAGCCTATCTCTATTCCTCCGTATAGAATGGCTCTAGCAGAATTGCGTGAATTGAAGGAGCAATTAAAAGAATTGTTGGAAAAGGGATTCATCAGGCCTAGTATGTCCCCGTGGGGTGCACCAATATTATTTGTGCGGAAGAAAGATGGCACATTGAGAATGTGTATTGGCTATCGGCAATTGAATAAGGTAACGATCAAAAACAAATATCCCCTCCCCATAATTGACCATTTGTTTGATCAGTTACAGGGTGCCAAATGTTTTTCAATGATTTACTTGAAATCGGGTTACCATCAAGTCAAAGTTAGAGAAAAAGATATACCCAAGACAGCTTTCCGAACACGGTATGGCCATTATGAATTTTTGGTTATGTCATTTGGACTAACAAATGCACCAGCTATTTTCATGGATTTGATGAATAGGGTGTTTAAGCCATTTTTAGACGTGTTTGTGATGGTGTTTATAGATGACATCCTGGTTTATTCAAGATCACTAGACGACCATGCTAATCACTTACGACAGGTATTACAAATTCTTCGGGAGCGTAAGTTGTATGGAAAGTTCTCTAAATGTGAATTTTGGTTAAAATCTATAGCATTCGTGGGTCATATTGTGTCAGATGAAGGAATTGGGGTTGATACACAAAAGATTGAAGTGGTGAAAAATTGGCCAAGGCCTACGACGCCTATGGAAATTCGTAGCTTCCTTGGGTTGGCAGGTTATTATCGAAGGTTTATTGAAAGATTTTCTTCCATTGCTGCACCTTTAACGAAGCTAACACACAAGGTAAACAAGTTCCAGTGGAATGATGCATATGAGAAAAGTTTCCAAGAGTTGAAAGATAAATTAACTTCCACACCTGTATTAGTACATTAGAAAGGCACAGAAGGGTATACAGTATATTGTGATATGTCCAGAGTTGGACTAGGATGTGTATTGATGTAGCACGGTAATGTAATAGCATATGCCTCATGACAGTTGCGGCCACATGAGAGAAACTATCCCACACATGATCTTGAGTTAGCAGCCGTGGTTTTTGCTTTAAAGATATGGCGCCATTAATTTTATGGAGTTCATGTGGACATCTACACCGATCATAAGAGTTTGCAATATATCTTTAAGAAGAAGGATTTAAATCTAAGGCAGCGGAGGTGGGTTGAACTATTGAAAGACTATGATATTGATATCCTATATCATCCAGGAAAAGCAAATGTGGTAGCCGATGCAATAAGCCGCAAGGCAATAGGAGGCACTAGTGGCCAGTTGACGGTAAAGCAAGACCTAGTCAAAGATCTACATCAACTAGCCAGCTTGGGAGTTCGCCTTCTTGAATCTCCAGATGAAGGGGTTATTGTGCAAAATGCAGCAGAATCTTCATTAGTAGCTGTGGTGAAAGAGAAGCAGTATGTGGATTCTATTTTATTGCAGCTGAAGGAGAATGTACAACATGGTCTGACTAAGGCATTTGATCTAATGCAAGAAGTAGTACTTCAATACCAGGGTAGATTATGTGTACCAGATGTAGATAAGCTAAGGATACGAATTATGACAGAGGCGCATCATTCACAGTATTCTATTCATCTGGGAGCTACCAAAATGTATCATGAGTTCAAAGAAATGTATTGGTGGGGAAACATGAAGAAGAACATTGTAGAATTTGTAGCTCAATGCCCAAATTGTCAACAAGTAAAAGTGGAGCATCAGAAACCAAGAGGCTACATGCAATTTATCAATCTTCCAGTCTAGAAATGGGACATAATTAACATGGATTTCATCACAGGTTTGCCTCGTACACTGCAAAAATTTGATTCCATATGGGTAATAGTTGACAGGCTTACCAAGTCAGCGCATTTCCTACCAGTCAAGACTACCTATACAGCTGAAGATTATGCAAAGTTGTATGTTAAAGAGATAGTACGATTACATGGGATTCCAATCTCTATTATATCAGACAGGGGAGCACAATTTACTGCAAATTTTTGGAGATCTTTTCAGAAGAGCTTGGGTACACAAGTGAATTTGAGTACAGATTTTGATCCTCAGACAGATGGACAAGCAGAACATACTATCCAAACACTTGAAGATATGCTACGAGCTTGCACGTTAGATTTTAAGGGCAGTTGGGATGATCATTTACCTCTTATTGAATTTTCCTACAACTATAGCTATCATTTAAGCATCAAAATGGCACCTTATGAAGCTCTATATGGAAGAAAGTGTAGATCACCGATTGGATGGTTTGAAGCGGGTGAAACCGCTTTACTTGGGACAGATCTTGTTCATCAAGCTATGGAGAAAGTTAAAGTGATCTAACAGAGCCTGTAAATGGCCCAACATCGACACAAGTCATATGCTGATGTTAGAAGAAGAGGGATCGAATTTTCCATAGGTGATTGGGTATTCTTGAAGGTGTCACCGATGAAAGGGGTAATGCGATTTGGAAATAAAGGGAAATTGAGTCCCCGTTATATAGGGACAGTATTTCACATTTCGATGCTTTGAAAGTGCATAGGAGATCCATATCGTATTGCTCCCATTGAAGATGCACAATTTACGGAGGATCTCACATATGAAGAGATACCTATTGCTATTCTGGATAGACAAGTGAAGAGGTTAAGGAATAAAAACGTAGCTTCCGTAAAGGTACTTTGGAGAAATCAGCAACTAGAAGAGATCACATGGGAAGCTGAAGAAATGATGAAGTCAGAGTACCTATATTTGTTTCACACGGAAGAAAAAGTTCAAAGTGCGGAAGGGAAGCAATAACAAGTAAGTATCTATAAGCATTATGTGTATATGTATATATGCTAAGATAAAGGTACATTTGTTGTAAATGATAAGATGTTATTAACATTCGAGGATGAATGTTTCTAAGGGGGGAAGGATGTAACACCTCGTACATTATCGACCCTACTTGATTGGTGATCTAGGGCGTATTTATATGCCTTATTACCAACATTGAATCATGTTTACCTTATTTTTAAGAGCAATAAGTACGTATTATGTATTGTTTAGATGGAGTATTTGACATTGTGCTAGTATCCGCAAAGAAAAGTCGAAGAAAGGAAGAAAATCAGTAATGCCTCCTTAAAAAGACCAATGGAACTCCTTCTTCATGAACGTGATGCCTCCTTAGCAAACACAAAATAGAATTTTTGCTACACCATAAGACAATAGACCAACAACTGAGATAAAATAAAATCCATGAACGGGCCCTCAGAACTAACCCAAAACCCCATGAACAAAATCAAACTATGCTACTAGACTAAAAATGAAATTCTAGACTCAATGGAATCTCAAGATAATCAAACTGAGGTTGTTATCAATAAATGTTAACAAGAGTTAACTATGTTTATTAAACATCCAACTTTCAAAACGACTACTTAAAATTGATCTGAATGCCTTGGGACATGAACTAAACGTCCTACTAACCCAAAACTGACATTTCAAAGAAAAAATTGATAGAATTCCCATACGACTTTTTTGTCACCAAATGTTGACCGAAGTCAACCATACCAACTTCCAAACACTCAAAAATGAAAAACTCACATAATACTTTATCAACCACCTCGGGAACTATGACTCCTAAACTCACAGACCATAAATACCATGAAGCAACTACAGAGATAGTAAAATAGTAAAAATGCACCTATATCAAAAAATGGTTATGTGGGTTGTTAATTACCCATCAGTAAAACACATGTTCTTCCTGGAACGTAAGGCTAAGAAAGGTACTTGAAATATCAAAAAGTTTTGAATATCCACTCCTCATGTTCAACTTTGTCTTCCAATTGGCCTCCTCAACTAGTCGAAAAGCTAGGGATATCTACTCCACATGTTCAAATTTGTTCTCTAGTATCCTCCTTAATTGGTTGATGCTTTCACTAAACCTTTACTGAAGCTATTTCCTTAGATCTTAACTTCCAACTCAGCTTATCCAAAATGGTCACGGATTCCTCCTCAAATGTATGAATCTATTCCAAATCCATTAAATCCAACCAATCACATGAGGACCATTGAAATGATACTTCTTCAACATTGAAACATACAAAATGGGATGCACAACTCAAAAGGTAGAGCCAACTCATAGGCTACCTTTCCAATACGCTATAAAATCTCAAAAAGACCAATAAATGTCAAAGTAAGCTTGCGTTTCTTTCCAAATATCATATCAACTTTCATGGGTGATTCCTTCAATAGAAAACGTTCACCTAATATGAACTCTACGTCACAACCACTTAGATCTATATAAATCTTTAATCTATTATGCATTGTCAAAATCTGATCTTTAATCAACTTCACCATATCTAAAAAATTTCTCAACAAGTATATACCCCATGGTTTAACTTTAAAATAATAAAACTAAACAACACGAGATCTATACTTTCTGCAAGACAAAGCCTCAAATTGTGCAATCTGGATGCTGGAATGGTAAGTGTTATTAGATAAAAACTATGCCAATGGAAATGATTGGTCCCACTAAATAATAAAATCAATCATACAAGATCGAATCATGTCCTCAAATACCTGTATAGTCCTCTCTGATAGACTATCTATCTGTGGAAGAAAAGTCGTTCCTATCTCCAACAGTATGGCCATGTCTTGATGAATAGAACTCAAGAAATATGATGTGAACCTATCTGAAATGATGCAATTGTTTAATAGATTCCAAATCTAGTGTGCTACCAAATAATTCCCCGTAAAGCTTCCAGGTTATATTGTTTTGACCTATTTAAAATAAGTTATCCCTTTTTGAGAACTCATACTTTGTTATCATTGATATCGTGCCTAATCAGATAGTAAGGTAATAGTCAACTCCTATATCGATCTACGCGTCTTCCCTCAAAAAGGAAGTAGTAATAGGGGGTCACCCTTTTTTTGGTTGAAGTAGCCACGACTTTGGTCGTCGAACTAAAGATTTTGATTCCAGTGGGGACACCTATGATCATGGTAGCTGCGGTGAAGTAGGCACGAGTATCAACATCTAAGCCCGATCTGCGCATACATCACTAAAGAAGATAAGAATCCACATATATGGGGGAACATAAGCTCTAGTCATGTGGATAGTTCATATGCAATCAAAGGCTATAATTGAGGGAGTAAGGGTGTTTACATATAAGGTAAGGTCTATCTAAATAACTTAAATGCATTTTAAAATTATATAGGGTTTAGTAAACATAGCATATCTTGTTGTGTAGAGCTCAGTTTTAAGAACAAAATATGTTTTGAAAAGATAGCACATAGATTTACAAGTTTTATTTTATTCCAAAAACTTGTTTTGCTTTTATGGACTCGAAATAATGGATGCAATAGAGGACAAATTCTATCCAGTTTTCTGATTCAGAACCCCCCTCCTCCTCTTTGTGCTAACGTTAGTATTTTGATGATATCTTTTTGTACAAAGTGAATGTTTCAATGATTCTACGATATTTGAAACCCCAAGATATATACCTACAACTTTCATGAAGCCTTCAAATCATGGTTTTTCCATTTACCTATTCAAAACTATGTTATAACACTAAACAATGGAGCTATCCAGGTTTACTATTTTGAGGATATAGTATAATTTGCACAAACTAGGCTTACTTTTGATATTATTCTTGATTCGTATCAACATTCTGGAGTTATTGTAAATTCAAAAGTGTTTTTAATTTTGTGTTTAAGGTTGTATATACTCATGTAAAAGCTGAGTATCTTGAAATAATTGTTTGAATTACGATTTGAACTCTTTAACCTATGGTTGGACTATTCATTTGTTAAAAGATTAAGATTTGTATATAATATTTAATTTCTACTCTTGATAACAACTGAAGCATTTGAAATATTATATCAGTACCTTGGTTACCTTCTTTTCACCTTATATTATCGTGTTGGTATCCTTGAAGTCTTACAAGACACTTGTTTAACTCGCGCACTTGTACAAATTGCTTGATCACTTGGCATTCTTGTTAGGTCATTGCATTTCTTGTGGATGTGACATTGTCACTATTGGTATGCCTCTTGATTCGGATTTCATATCATCTTGACTTTGGATTTGTGGTTCGTCTAACTAATTGAAGTTATCCATTTTAAATATGAACTAGAAAGCCATTTTTAATATGGTTCGTGATTCTCTTGATTATTGGATTTTGACCATTCTTGATACATGGCTTTGACCATTTTTGATATAGGGCTTTGACCCTTCTTGATACAGGACATTGATCGTTCTTGATTTTTGATTATGCTTGGTGTGACGGCATGATGTACATATTGGGCAATACTTTTTAATTGACCTATTTTGAATAGTTCTTGGAGCTTTGTCTACACTTGAGTCTTTAAATATAAATTTCATACTTTTACGAACCAAGAAGCCATTTTTAATATGATTCTTGATTCTATTGATTATTGGGTTTCATCCCTACTTGATATAAGGTTTCATCCATTCTTGATAAAGGGCTTCTGTCCTTCTCAATATTTGATTATGTTTGGTGTAACAACATGATGTAGATATTTGGTGAAACTTGTTATTTGACCTCTTGTAAAATGGTCCTATGAACCTTCTTGAAATTTGAGTCATTAAATATTGAATTTTATACTTTTGATATATTCATTTACTTGATTTATGTCTAGTTTATGGGGGCATGACTAGGATTTTGTTTGATTATTATTGTAGAATTTGCGTTATGGGCCATCACATTGTATTGTGACCATTCCTGAATCTCTTTCGCGAGTGTGTTTGGATCTTAATAATACCTATCATCTCACTTATTTAAGTTAACTATTAATTAGTTATGGTTTAAGGTTTTTATGATATCTTATAAGTTATTCATAAATTCATGAGCTGGTAAGCATACTCATATTATCTTTGATCCTTATTTGTATGATCATTCATTACTTTATGATACCTTCTCAGTTACTGTTAGCCATACATACTCATTACATCATATTATATTAATATCTCCATGTCCTAGGGGACACTGCATTCATGCCTGCAGGCTATCTGGTTCATAGTGATCCTTATTATGTGTGGTCGAGCACAACTGATGATAGGTATGGTCCATTCTTTTGGGAGTTGCCTAGTTTTGAGTCCTCTTCTATTTTTCAGAGTTGATGGGTATGTTGTGGCTTTGTACCAACTTTTTGTTAGTTGTTATTCATCTTAGAGGCTTGTAAATGATTTTTGTGTGTATGTGAGTCAGTTCTGGCCTTCTTGTAAGTTATAATCTTGGTTTTGGGCCTTGTCGGTCTCGTGTATATATTTGTTGGATGGGCTGACTTTTGTATAGTTTGTGGTTTAAAGCCACCTTTTCGGTCAGTTGAATTATTCTCTTGCTTATATAATATGAATGATTAGTGTCGTTTGGGCCTTGCCGTCAGCGACTTATCGCAAGTTAGGTTATTTAGCTGGGTGGTTTTTTATTTGCTCAGTCATGTAAGGTATCGGGTGCCAGTTGCATCCCTTTAGGTTTTGGGCTTAACACATGACCAAGCTAACTGTACTCAGTATTAAGATCCTCTTCATAGATGGTTAGTCAGAGATGTATTTAGTTAGGTTTTTAAAGTTTCTTCATGATGCAATTGATGTATTAAGCTTATTAACGGTTAATCAAATTTTAGTTCTGCCCAGTTATAATGCTTAAGCTTCTGTGTAGTGTTTTCAGTGTTTAGTTTCCAGTTTACTTGTTTCTATTTAGCTGCTTATTGCTTATACAAGTATCAAGGGTTAGCTTTGGGCCACTAGAGGTTTTAAGCTCCATTTATGTCCAGGGTATAGATTTGGGTTGTGACATTATTATTGGGTTCTGATATTATTTATACTTCTTCCTCTTTTAAATTTTTTCATTGTAAGTGTTGGGTTTGTTGTAGGCTTACCTATTGCATTACTTCATTTTTGTGTTGGGTTTAGTATGGGCTTCCTATCACGGTGGGTGTGATAGGTGCCATAATGACCAAGTTTTGGGTCGTTACACCTCTGTTCCCAAAATATCAATAGTAAAATTGTACAGGCACGCCCCCCACTCTACATAATACTGGGCAGGCGTGCCACTCCGATCCATACAAAACTAGACATCCATGCAACTTCATTCCTAATATAATGCAATACAGAATGTGCCGGCGTGTCACACCGATCCCAAATATTAAATAACATATCAAGCAAAGCATTTCATACCACGAATCAATTCAATTTTCACTTTAAGTTCACTTTTATTAGCTTTCACAATCTATATAAACTCACTTTTTATATGTTAATTAACCAAAATCTAAGTTTTTCATCAAATATCACCATAAACTAACTCAAGTCCTCAAAATGGAGTATAATCCTCAACTAGCATGTTCAACATGGCACATTAAATTACAATTCACGACAGATGCTAGCAATTAGTAGGAAATAACCAAACAAATCAATTTATAGCTTTTAACCCTTTACAAAACACTGGTACTCACATAGATGCTCGGCATCTCATCTCTAAGGGACCCCCATCTCCCAATTATTCCCCATACAAGCAATTAGTACATAAACAATACAAAAAAGACTTAAAAAAACCTAAACTTGTCTTAAAAGAAGTCCTATATAGTCATACCAAAGCTTTATCCTTTCGAAGAGTCTTTGAATGCCCCTAATATGGTCAAATGCATATTCTACATAAGAAAACAAAACCATAGACAACATATTGTAATGTTTAAACTTTTGGTCCAACAAGTCAAACCAAAAGTCAACCCCGAGCCCATAATAGAAAAATTGAAATTTTATTTGAAAATCACGTTATCCATTACTTAAGGAGTTCAAATATGAAATTTTATAAAATAATGGAGTTAAAATCGACTTCCAAATTACCAAAATACAATGTTATAACTCTACCCCAAATTTATCAATTGAAAAAATAATATTTGAAGATGAAATCACAAAAAAATCATTGAGGAATTTGTAAAATCGTATAAGAATCATAACCATAGAATATAAGTCAAGTTATAGGGCCTATATTTGAAAAATAGAATTTAATATTTTCACATAAAAATCTTTCTTCGCAAGCATGATGGGTCCGTCACCAATGAGACTAACCCGACCTAAGACCCATCACAAATATGAGTCATCCATCTCGAACACGATAAACCACTGCCCTGACCAAGGCTCAATTCGTTCTTCACAAATGTGGTGCCCTCTGTGCAAATGCATAGACCAATGGAACTCCTTCTTCTTGAACGTGATGCCTCCTTAGCCAACGCGAAAAAGGATTTTGGCTACACCAGAAGACAACAAAATAGGAAATAAGATAAAACAAATCCTTAAACGGACCATCAAAACTAACCCAAAACCCCGTCAATAAAAAAAACTATGCTACTAGACTAAAATGACATTCCATACTCAATAGAATCTCCAGATCATCAAACTGAGGTTGTTATCAATGAATGTTGACAATAGTTAACTTTATTCCTTAAACATTCAACTTTCAAACCGACTACTTAAAATTGATCTAAATTTCTTGGGACATGAAATAAAGGTCCCACTAACCCAAAACTGACATTTTGGAGCAAAAGAAATTGACAGAATTCCCATACGACCTCGCTGTCACCAATTGTTGACCGAAGTCAACCATACCAACTTCCAAACACTCCAAAATGAAAAACTCACGTAATGCTTAATCAACAACCTAGGGAACTATGACACCTAAACCCAACAACCATAAATACTATAAAGCAACTACAGGAATGGTAAAATGGTAAAAATGCACCTATCTCAAAAAATTGCTATGCAGGTTGTTAATTATCCACTAGTAAAACACATATTCATCCTCGAATGTAAGGTTAAGAAAGGTACCTGAACTATCAAAAAGTTAGGGATATCTACTCCTCATGTTCAAAATATATACTATAGCTGCCAACTCCAAATCATGACTGCGGTAGTTTTTCTCATGGGTTTTCAGCTACCTCGAAGAATATGCTATAACCTTCCCTTTCTATATCAAAAATCCACCAAGGCCAACTCTTAATGTATCACAATACACAACTAAACCTTAACTTTTCATATGTGAGGTCAATATAGGTGTTGAAGTCAATAAAGCCTTGAACGTTTTAAAACATTCCTCCCACTCATCAAACTACTAGAAAGAAATATTCTTCTTAGTCATTTTGGTAAAATGAGCGGTAATAGTAGAGAAACACTCTACAAACCATCTGTAGTAGCTCCCAAACTAAGAAAACTACAAATTTTAATAGGTGAAGTAGGCGTAGACCAATCCCGAGCCACCTCAAGCTTGGCAAAATCGACCATAATACCCTTCTTGGACATTACATGACCTAAAAATGGCACAAAACTAAGCCAAAACTCCAAATTTGTAAACTTAGCTTATGACTGCTTATCCTTTGATCTCTAAAGCACAATTCTTAAATGCTTCTTATACTCCTCTTCACTCTTGGCATACACCAAGTTATCATCACTAAATACAATAATGAATGAATCAAGATAAGGCCGAAACACTATATTTATCAACTCTATAAAGGTCGTCGTGGCATTAGTCAACCCAAATGACACAACAAGAAACTAATAGTGACCATAATTCATCCTGAAAGCTATCTTAAGGATATCCAAAACCATAATCTTAACTGATCGTACCCTAATCTCGAGTTAATCTTTAAAAACATTGAATCTCAGTGATGTTGATCAAATAAATCGTCAATAAGTGGTAGAGCGTACTTGTTATTGATGGTCACCTTTCTAAATTATCGATAAATCAAAATACACTAACATAGACCAATCCTTCTTTTTTACAAACAACACAGGAGTGCCCCAAGGTAAAATATTGGGTCTAATGAATCCTTTACTCAACAACTCCTAAAGCTGATTGTCTTGGCATGACAATCCAAGACATCATGAAACAGAAAAAGCCAATTTATGCCAAAATAACATCAAAATGAACCATATCCAAAATAATAAAAAACTACCCATGTATCATAGCCCAAAAGAGTTCCAAAACAAGATTGGTACACTTGATCTACCACTAAAGAATCACCTACAAGGGAAGTAACATCAAATAGATACAGAAAAAGACACACACATGATATCAAAACTCGATGCAAAATATAGAGAAACATAGGAGAAGTAGAATTAAGATCAAATAATACTGAAGTAAGTCGATGTCATACTCAGATGATACCTATAATTACCGTATAAGAGGCTTCTACCTTAGGTTATCTTGTAAAGTATCCCTTCTACCACCTTCTCATCCAGTCGGTGGTATACCTCTTATCACGCCTCAAACCCCGTTGAGGCAGACTGGCACCCGAAGCCGATAAGGCATGAGAGAACCAATCTTTACTCGTGAACATTCATGTGCGTGTCATCGTATGAATCTTATTATACCTCATGAAACTATGCGAAAGTCATGGAAACATATGTCATATATATATCTTGGCCGTTGGGGCCATCAAGTCAAAATGGACAATCATCTCTTACATTCATATACCCACATATGTCTAAAAATCCTTTAACAGGTGCATCTACAAGACCAACATAAAGTCGGGACAAGTCCCCGCTTTATACAACATTTACAACATCAAAACAAATGTACAACTGTGACTCAAAAAGCCCCGAACTAACTGGAGCTCACCAAAAATCTGCAAATGATCCACAACCTACAGAGGAGGTCTACTAGCACCTGCGCCTGCACCAATTAAAGTAAGTCCCCTAAGAGGGGTTAGTATAAAGAATGTACTGAGTATGTAAGGCTCAAGGGAAACCACATCATACATAATAATAACAATGGAGTCAATATAGGAGAAATAGGCAATGTGAATAAACTCTCCTTTTGTATGTGAGGAACCATGTACATTACGTGCTTTACTTCTTTCGTCTTCACATATGTTCATCTTTATTGTTCTACCCATTCTAGGATGTTCTGTCACCCCTGGGATGAGATTAACCCATGCTAGGTACTTTGACCCCTGGGATGTTATATTAACCCATGCTAGGCTTTCGTGTTGCTCCTGGGATGTTATTAACCCATGCTAGGTACTTTGACCCTGGGATGTTATAGTAACCCATGATAGGCTTTCGTGTCTCCCCTGGGATGTTATTAACCCATCCTAGGTACTTTGACCCCTGGGATGTTATAGTAACCCATGCTAAGCTTTTGTGTCGCCCCTGGGATATACTGTGATAACCCATGCTAGGCTTTTATATCGCCCCTGGGATGTATCGGGATCGACCCATGCTAGGCTTTTCTGTCACCCCTGGGATACCACCCATGTTATTGGGATCGACCCATGCTAGGTATTTTTAACCCTGGGATACCAACCATGAATATTCATTAATTATACATTACTTCAAATCTTTACTCTTGTGAGATTGAAACATATATATTTTACTTCACTTCATAAGATTGATACCTTTACTTGTGATGGATAGATATATTAGCTTGCACATTACTTCCTTCATTACTCTTATGAGATTGGTACTTTTACTTGTGAGAGATTGGTACAAAGATGATCATAATATTATTGGACTTTGGACCATGACATGATTGGAAATGCTATTCAAGAATAAATTGATTCTCTTTACATCTTACTCTCTTTGAGATAGTTCTTTTTAGTAGTTACAACATTATGAGAGCATTTAGAACTTGAGTCAATGAATAAGAGATAAGTGAATCATAATTCGTCTAAGAATAGGACTGTCACGCCCCGAAATCCCATTCGGGCCGGACTAGCACCCGAGGCCGATATGGCCCGAGGGAACCAATCTTTGCTCATGTACATTCGTATGCATAGCCTCATATGAACATCATACTATCTCATGTAATTGATAATATATAAAATGCTTATGACGGAAGTCATGGAAAACATGTACAATATGTGAAACTTGGCCGTTAGGGCCATTAAGTTGAGTGAACAAACATCTCTTGCATCCATATACCCACATACAAAAGCCTCTAACAGATGCTTATACAAGACCAACTTAAATTCGGGACACGTCCCCGCTTTATACAACATTTACAACATCAAAACAAATGTACAACTGTGACTTGGGAAGTCCCGAACCAACTAGGGCTCACCAAAGATCTGTAATTACTGTCAACCTATTGCGGAGGTCTACTAGTGCCTGCACCTGTAGCATTTAAAGTAAGTTCCCCAAGAGGGGTCAGTACGAAGAATGTACTGAGTATGTAAGGCTCAAATGAAACTGTATAATACATAAATATTTCAATGAACTCAAATGCAAATGAATAATCAAGATGAATAAGTCAACATTCTGCACTTTGGGAACCATGTACATTACGTTCTTTCATTCTCTTGCCTTTACTTTACTTTACTTTTACATCACGCATATACTGTCTGGAACCTCATCATGCAGGTGTTCTTTTAACCCTATGGATAAAATATCATCATCATACAGGTATTCTTTTCACCTCATGGATAAGATCATATCATCATGCGGGTGTTTTTGCACCCCATGGATAAATGAACATCATCATGTGGGTGTTTGAACCCCATGGATAAACTAACATCATCATGCGGGTATTTGTACCCCATGGATAACACCCATGAACACAATCAATATGCATTACTTTATTCTTACTTCATTTCTTTACTTTTGAGATTGATACAATGATAGTTATAACTTTAATTGAAGCTTTGGATCATTAACCACTGAGTGAAAGACATATGAATAAACATTGTGGGAAACATAGACTTATTGGAAACATAACACCATTGGAACCATTAGACAATAAACAATGAACAATACATATGAATAATAATCTCTATTGGCACTTTGGAACACAACCTTGTTGGGATTTTGGAACATTATTCATGAATATGAGACATGAGATTCACAAATGATCAATGAGTAGGAAACATATGATAGTGACCATTGATAACCGAATATGGGATACCTTAGCACATTTCGGGATAGGACTAGTGAAATGTCAATGTGAATACTATTTGCCGCAGAAAGATACGGACAAAGTAACCTTACATACCTTGTACTCTCAATTCGGATATACAATCTTAGATGTGCATACAATAGTCCCGCTCCTTCTTTATGTGTCACTCTACAACACAAATATATAACGGGATTCACATTAACCATCAACTACTTTACAAATGCATATAACATCAACGAGTTACATGTTTGCCTTTAAACATGCCATTTCCCCTTGACAAAACCATTGATGAAATTATTATTCCAAAAATCCCCCAATATTCCATACATTTACCAATACATAAGAATCAATACATTTCATCACAACACTTCTCATTTACACTTTCTTATCCATATCACATCACAAATAATCCATCAAATTACCTTAATACACCTCATAGCACATATCGGCCAAAATCCCACAATTTACACTTTTAGAAAAATAACAAGTTTAATAACAAAATCACACCATACATGTTTATATTTTATCCATACCATGCTCTTTCATTAAGACATCAAGTCTCTTTTCAAGTTCAAATCACAAAGATGGCACATCTTTCACCAAAAGCACAAATATACTATTCACCACCTTGCCAACATAACTATCATGATATACATAATCTCCCATGCATATAATATGTTAATCCATGAGAATAAATACTTACCAAGGCTTGGAATAGGATGATCTTGTCCAAAGACTCCCAAGGAAATATTTGCTTTAGGGTTTGGAACTAGAGAAATGTTTGAGAAATATCTTAAAAGGCATGAGAGTTTTATGTGAATGAAAATCTGATTTCTCCTTGTATTATATAGACCTCAAGTCATACTTAGCCATTACTTGGCATTAAATGTGGTCAAAGTGGAAGAATGGGTCAATTGCCCCTTTGGGCCATGTATTTTATCCCTTTTGGGGCCTAAATTTGGGCCCAATTGCATATGTTAGCGTAACCCACCAAATTGAATATGTAATTCACCATATATCTCATGTTTAATTAATTCCATAATGTCACGACAATATTCTCTTATGATATTCTCATTCGTCGTCTCAATCGCAAAAATAGAAATTTTAGTTGTCCATGGCTTCCTTGAACATTTTTGATACCTACTTGTTTTTCATGATTTGATCATGTAGGGGTATGTAGAAGTGTATTGAAGTATTTGAAGCTTTAAAAATACTCAAACAACTCTAAAGAACCAAAATAAACCATCTAAGAATCGTCGTAGAATTGCGTTGCGAAACGAGCCCGGGAAGGCAAAATCTTTGTGCCTTGCGCCACTGCTGTAAAGAAAGGCAGTGGCGCAAGAAATGCACCCCCTATGAATCAGGTGGCTTGCGCCACACCCCCTGAAACAGGGAGTGGCGCAAGCTTCAGCACCTTGCTGAATTTTTCGGCCACTTCTCCAATACTTGCATAGCATCCAATACCTTATCAAAATACTACAAAATACTTACTTAGTGATCTTAATCATTAAGTAAAAATGACTCCAAGTCACCAAATGAGGTTAGAATGTGTACGGGGTATTACACAATTACTCCACGAAATCACAAAACACCTCCTACGAAGGTCTAATCGCACACATTAGGCCCGATATCAAATGTTTCACCAATGACACTATAAAACACATACCCATGGAATCTCAACACCTAGGTAGATATGACCCCAAGGTATCAAATGAGGTTAGAAAAAGTACGGGGTGTTACATTCTCCCCCCCTTGGAAACATTCGTCCTTAAATGTTAACGATGTCGTGTAAATTACAACACATGCATCTCTATATTCGCCTATACCCATATAGACACGTGAAGCTCATAGCTACTTACTTGTTATTGGCACACTTCCACATTTTGAACCTTTTCTTTCATTTTAAACAAATATGGGTACGTTGATTTCATCATCTTTTTTTTTTTTTTTCTAGCTTACCATTTTACACTTTCAACAATTTCACATGGCATGTTGTACAGGGTCACTTTTCCATTCTTTCTGAATTCCATTATACCTTTCATGAGTGACGCTTTTAAGAGTACTTAATCATCTAAGATCACAACATATACTATATCACTATATTCACCGACAGGTGGAGACATTTCCTTTGATTTAACTAATAACTCCAGTGCCCATTATATTCGGATTATAGTAGCCGATGGAATAACATACGATAGAGTAGAGCTCAGATCAGTCAATACATATACATCATGTAAAAATATGGTAATATACCTAAATACCTATATCGTCATCAGTATATGTTCCCTCATTCTGTCGGTCCACGAAAGCATAAGTGCAATTCTAGACCCCACTAGTACTGGCTACTCCTCCGGCACCTCTGCCACGACCAACAGACTGCACACCTCGGTCTAAAGAAGGAACCGATGCTGATGATGCCACAATGGACCCCACAGGTCGTACCATACTACCCAAGCCTTGTCGTGGACAGTCTCTCATTATGTGACCCGACATACCAATTCAATAACAAGCATTCATCCCCCTCCGACATTCACCTACATGAAATCGCCTGCAAAACTGGCACAGTTGGCGAGAAGACCCTGCTGTCTGTGAATCTGGCATCCTACCACTCTGCCCAATATGACTGCCCTTGAATCCTCGGGAGTGAGATGGAGCGCCTGCTGTGGAATAAGAGAATGAGGGTCTAGGCGGTAACATTCAAGATCAAGATCCTCCTGGGGACACTATAGACTGCCCCATAGATCTTTCCCTTTTTGATGGCCCTTCCTCAGATTCCTGTGTCCTTCTTCTCTGTCTTTGATCTTCCATTTTCTCGGCGAAGGCCTGAATTCTCGCTATATCCATATCTTCATTTAAAGCAGCAATGGTGCAGTCTCTTACCAAATATGGTTCTAATCTATCCACGTATCGATGGACCCTATTCGTTATCGTAGCCACCACATTCGGGGCATATCAAGCCAAGGAATTAAATTGCAAACTGTATTCTCCAACACTCATGTTCCCTTGGCGTAAATTCAAAAATTGATCTGCACGTGCCTCCCGAATTTCATAGGGGAGGTAACAATCAAGGAATATTGTTTTAAATTCTTCCCAACCAGCTAGGAGTGCATCAATACCCCTTGATATTCTCCAGTCCTTATACCACAATATTGCTTCACCTTTCAGTCTATAGGCCGCAAGTTCCACCATTTCAACCCCAGTCACGTGCATAACTTCTAGAGCCCTATGGATTTGATGCATGAAGTCCTGTGGATCTGCTTCCAAGTCTGATCCAGTGAATATAGGAGGGTCCAATTTTAGAAAGTCTTGTGTTCTGCGACTCGCCACTCCTCATTTGTCGTCGGACCAACTCGTCCTTGACTTTGTGCTGCCACTAACTGTGTCAACATATGTACTGCATTCCTAATATCTTGATCTGTGGCATTCATTGGTGGTTCTGCGGGTACTTCTCTACCGATTGGATCTTTCAGAGCTGGGAAGGTAGACGAAGACCGCAATGAAATTTCAGCATTTGCTCAACCTTGACTAGCTTGGTCAGGTGGTAATCTGCTCATTCCTTCTCTAGCAGGCATATCAACCTGCTTACCTTTACCTCTTCCTCTTCTAGTGTTTGGCATTGTTACTATATCAAAGAGAAACATTTACCATGGTCAGACACAATTCAACTTATAACACTGGCTCTATTGCACGATCTGGAAGTGAAGAAAAGAAACAACATCCAAAATGTCCAGTAGCCTCCTACTTATAAATGTGGTGCACAACACATTGATAAATAAAACTCTACTCAGACACGGCTTTGTAGACACCCTTAGAACGACCTGCTCTGATAACACTTTTGTCACGCCCTGAAATCCCATTCGGGCCGGACTGGCAACCGAAGTCGATATGGCCCGAGGGAACTAATCTTTGCTCATGTACATTCGTATGCATAGCCTCATATGAACATCATACTATCTCATGTAATTGATAATATATAAAATGCTTATGACGGAAGTCATGAAAAACATGTACAATATATGAAACTTGGCCGTTAGGGCCATTAAGTTGAGTGAACATACATCTCTTGGATCCATATACCCACATACGTCTACAAAAGCCTCTAACAGATGCTTATACAAGACCAACTTAAATTTGGGACAAGTCCCCGCTTTATACAACATTTTCAACATCAAAACAAATGTACAACTGTGACTTGGGAAGTCCCGAACCAACTGGGCTAACCAAAGATCTGCAATTACTGTCAACCTATTGCGGAGGTCTACTAGTGCCTGCACCTGCAGCATTTAAAGTAAGTTCCCCAAGAGGGGTCAGTATGAAGAATGTACTGAGTATGTAAGGCTCAAATGAAACTGTATAATACATAAATATTTCAATGAACTCAAATGCAAATGAATAATCAAGATGAATAAGTCAACGTTCTGCACTTTGGGAACCATGTACATTACGTTCTTTTTTTCTCTTGCCTTTACTTTACTTTACTTTTACATCACTCATATACTGTCTGGGCCCTCATCATGCAGGTGTTCTTTTCACCCCATGGATAAAATATCATCATCATGCAGGTATTCTTTTCACCTCATGGATAAGATCATATCATCATGCGGGTGTTCTTGCACACCATGGATAAATGAACATCATCATGCGGGTGTTTTCACCCCATAGATAAACTAACATCATCATGCGGGTATTTGTACCCCATGGATAACACCCATGAACACAATTAATATGCATTACTTTATTCTTACTTCATTTCTTTACTTTTGAGATTGATACAATGATAGTTATAACTTTAATTGAAGCTTTGGATTATTAACCACTGAGTGAAAGACATATGAATAAACATTGTGGGAAACATAGACTTATTGGAAACATAACACCATTGGAACCATTAGACAATAAACAATGAACAAGACACATGAATAATAATCTCTATTGGCACTTTGGAACACAACCTTGTTGGGATTTTGGAACATTATTCATGAATATGAGACATGAGATTCACAAATGATCAATGAGTAGGAAACATATGATAGTGACCATTGATAACCGAATATGGGATACCTTAGCACATTTCGGGATAGGACTAGTGAAATGTCAATGTGAATACTATTTTCCGCAGAAAGATATAGACAAAGTAACCTTACATACCTTGTACTCTCTATACGGATTTACAATCTTAGATGTGCATACAATAGTCCCGCTCCTTCTTTATGTATCACTCTATAACACAAATATATAACGGGATTCACATTAACCTTCAACTTCTTTACAAATGCATATAACATCAATGAGTTACATGTTTGCCTTTAAACATGCCATTTCCCCTTGACAAAACCATTGATGAAATTATTATTCCAAAAATCCCCCAATATTCCATACATTTACCAATACATGAAAATCAATACATTTCACCACAACACTTTTCCTTTACACTTTCTTATCCATATCACATCACAAATAATCCATCAAATTACCTTAATACACCTCATAGCACATATCGGCCAAAATCCCACAATTTACAATTTTAAAAAAATAACAAGTTTAATAACAAAATCACACCATACATGTTCATATTTTATCCATACCATGCTCTTTCATTAAGACATCAAGTCTCTTTTCAAGTTCAAATCACAAAGATGGCACATCTTTCACCAAAAGCACAAATACACTATTCACCACTTTGCCAACATAACTATCATGATATACATAATCTCCCATGAATATAATATGTTAATCCATGAGAATAAATACTTACCAAGGCTTGGAATAGGATGATCTTGTCCAAAGAGTCCCAAGGAAATATTTGCTTTAGGGTTTGGAACTAGAGAAATGTTTGAGAAATATCTTAAAAGGCATGAGAGTTTTATGTGAATGAAAATCTGATTTCTCCTTGTATTATATAGACCTCAAGTCATACTTAGCCATTACTTGGCATTAAATGTGGTCAAAGTGGAAGAATGGGTCAATTGCCCCTTTGGACCATGTATTTTATCCCTTTTGGGGCCTAAATTTGGGCCCAATTGCATATGTTAGCGTAACCCACCAAATTGAATATGTAATTCACCATATATCTCATGTTTAATTAATTCCATAATGTCACGACAATATTCTCTTACGATATTCTCATTCGTCGTCTTAATCGCAAAAATAGAAATTCTAGTCGTCCATGGCTTCCTTGAACATTGCTGATACCTACTTGTGTTTCATGATTTTATCATGTAGGGGTATGTAGAAGTGTATTGATTTATTTGAAGCTTTAAAAATACTCAAACAACTCTAAAGAACCAAAAGAAACCATCTAAGAATCGTCGTAGAATTGCGTTGTGAAACGAGCCCGAGAAGGCAAAATCTTTGTGACTTGCGCCACTGCTGTAAAGCAAGGCAGTGGAGCAAGAAATGCACACCCTCTGAATCAGGTGGCTTGCACCACACCCCCTGAAACAGGGAGTGGCACAAGTTTCAGCACCTTGCTGAATTTTTTGGTCACTACTCCAATACTTGCATATCATCCAATACCTTATCAAAACACTACAAAATACTTACTTAGTGATCTTAATCATCAAGTAAACATGACTCCAAGTCACCAAATGAGGTTAGAATGTGTACGGGGTATTACACAAATGCTCCACGAAATCACAAAACACCTCCTACGAAGGTCTAATTGCACACGTTAGGCCCGATATCAAATGTTTCACCAATGACACTCTAAAACGCATACTCATGGAATCTCAACACCTAGGTAGATATGACCCCAAGGTATCAAATGCGGTTAGAAAAAGTATGGGGTGTTACAAGGACAGATGTGAATAAAAATATATCTCAACCTGAACTGGGATACTTTAGAACACTTCGGACATGAGTAAGTACCATAACAAGGTGGATACTATATGCTGTAGAAGGGTACAAAAAGAGTAAACTTACATACCTTATCTTCCAAATATGAATATACAATTCTATACGTGAATACAATAGTCCATCTCCTTCCTTACGATTCACTCTACAACACAAGTACATAACGGAATCAACATTAACCACAAACTACTTTCCAACTGCATAAGACGACAATGAGTTACATGAATATCACTTTACCCTTTACAATACCATTCATGGTATTATCATACCAACAATACCATAACATTCCATACATTTACCAATACATCATAAACCAATAGCATGTCACACAAAATTCATACTTTCCACTTCTCCATCAACACAACATCACAATCACTCCATCAAATCACCTCAATACACCTCATAACAGCATATCGGCCAAAATCCCATAATTTACACTTATAGAAAAATAACAAGTTTAGAAACATAATCACACCATACATGTTGATATTTCATCCATACCATGCACTTTCATCAAAACCACAAGTCTCTTTTCAAGTTTAATTCACAAAGATGGCACATCTCTTACAAAAGGCAAGAATGCATTATTTACACTTTTAGACATAACCATCATGATCTACATACTCTCCCATGCATATAATATATTAATCCATAAGAATAATCACTTACCAAAGCTTGATAAATGATGATCTTGCCCAAGAGATGACTTAGGGTTTAAAGAGCCAAAAGGAATTCTCCTAAAAATTCTAGAAATGTGATGTGTGTTTATAGGAATAAAAATCTGATTTTTTGGGGTCTTTATATAGACCTCAAGTCATCCTTGGCCATTTCCTTGCATTAAATTCAATGTTTTCTTGGTGAAAGTGGAAGAATGGGTCATTTGCCCCATTGGGCCTTGCATTTTGGTCTCTCTTTGGGCTTTAAATTGATCCCAATAACCCATGCCATCTTAACCCACAAAATGTAATGTATAATCCACCATATATCTCATGTTCAAATAATTTTATAAATGTCTCGATAATATTCACTTACGAGATTCTCGTTCGTAGCCTCAATCGCAAAAATAGAAATTCTAGTCGCTCATGGCTTATTTGAACATAATTTGATAAAATACTTGTGACGAAGAATTAACCCCATCTCGGATGCTAAACGTGTTTAAGAATAGTCTTACTATTATGGATTAATGATACCATGACTCAAAGGTCTTATATACATCATAATAGTCGAAGAAAATTTTTTGCGAAAACCACCCCGGCACGCCGCTTGGCGCGCCCCAATGCTACCTGGGCCAGAAAAATTCTGGCCAAAAGCGGCCTGGCACGCCCCTGGCCCAAAATTTTCAAAAAAATTTTGTTCTTCAACTTTTCTTTGCGGATTTGGTTAGATACTTCAAGTTCTAATCTTTAGCTTGCTTCTTGTCTTTAAGAACCTTTATTTAGGAGTCATTCAAGCTTCGTTTTTTCCCACTCCAAAGGTCATAAACTTTTCCCACAAGGGTTTCATCACACTTACTAGCACAATATCAAATGTTCCATCAATAACACTACAAAATACATACTTATGGCTCTCGACACCTAAGTAAACATTGTTCAACGTTGTCGAGTAGGGTCAGAAATGTATGGGGTGTTACATTCTCCCCCCCTTAGGAACATTCGTCCTCGAATGTTAACAACATCATTTTATGTACAACACATGCATCTTTATTTTAGCATCTCTATGCATAGACACTCATAGATACTTGTTTATTCTTTCCCCACTTCCACACTGTGAACTTTTTCTTTCTTTTGAAACAAATATGGGTACTTTGATTTCATCAATTCTTCAGCTTCCCAGGTGACCTCTTCGACTTTCAAATTTCTCCAAAGAACTTTTACGGAAGTTACGTCCTTATTTCTTAACCTCTTCACTTGTCGATCTAGAATAGCAATAGGGAGCTCTTCCGAGTGAGATCCTCCGTAATTTATACATTTACAATGGGAGCAATACGAAATGGAACTCTTATGCACTTTAGGCAATTTCACATGGCATGTTGTATAGGGCCAATTTTCCTTTCTTTCCAAATCCCATTACCCCTTTCATTAGTAACGCTTTTAAGAGTACTTAATCATCTATGATCACAAACATCTACTATACCATTACTATATGTGTCTTAAACTCTAATAAATTCACCAACAGGTGGAGATATGTCAATTGACTCAACTAATGGCCCCGGTGTCCCATTAGATTTCATAGTAATCAATGGAGTGACATACGATAGGGTATATGTATCATTCGAAAATATGGATAATATACCTGTATCTTCATCAGGAGATGCCTCCATATTCTGCCAGTCCACTAGCATATAGGTACGATTTTAGGCCCCACTGGAACTAGCTGCTCCTCTAACATCTCTATCACGACCAATAGGCTAAACACCTCTGCCTAGGGAAGGGACCGATGATGATGATGATGCAACGATTGATCCCGTAGGTCGTGTTATACCACTTGTGCCCCTTTGTGGGCATTCTCTCATTATATGCCCCGTTGTACCACACTAAAAACAAGCATTTTTCCCCAACCGGCATTCACCTAAATGATACCTTCCGCAACGCTGACACGGAGGATGAGAAAATTCTACTGTCTGTGAACCTTGCACTCTACTACTCTGTCCAGATTGACTACCCCTAAACCCTCAAAATTGGGGTTGAGTGCCTGCTGTGGAATAAGAGAATTAGGGTCTTGGCAGTAATATTCGAGGTCTAGATTCTCCTGGGGACACCATATACTGCCCCATAGGTCTAGCCCTTTTTGATGGCCCTTCCTCAGATTCTGTGTCCTTCTTCTTTACCTTTGGTCCTCCATTTTTTGTGCGAAAGCCTGAATTCTGGCGATGTCCATATCTCTATTCAATGCTGCAATAGTACAGTCCCTCACCAAGTATGGCTCTAATCTGTCCATATATCGATGAACTCTATCTGTCATTATGGCCACTACATTTGGATCATATCGAGCCAAAGAGTTAAACTGTAAACTGTATTCTTTAACACTCATATTTCCTTGACGCAAATTTAGAAATTGGTCTGCACGTGCCTCCCGGATCTCGTATGGGAGGTAATGATCAAGGAATGCCATTTTAAATTCTTCCCAACCAGCTGGGAGTGCATCAATACCCCTTGATCTTTTCCAATCCTCATACCATAATATGGCCTCACCCTTTAATCTATAAGCTGCTAGCTCAACTGTTTCTACACCTGTTGCGTGCATAACATCTAAGGCCCTTTGAATTTTGTCCATAAAGTCTTGTGGATCTATTTTTGGATCTGACCCTGTGAATATGGGAGGGTCTAATTTTAGAAAGTCCTGTGTCCGCCGACTAGCTACTCTAGCCACGTCGTCTTCATTTACCATTGGACCAGTTCATCCCTGTGTTTGTGCAGCCACTAACTAAGTCAAGATATGTACTGCATTTCTTAGATCCTGGTCAGTGGCATTCATAGGCGGTTCTGCAGGTACTTCTCTACCGCTTGGCTCTTCTGGAGCTGGAAAAGTAGAGGAAGACCGCGATCCAATTTCAAAGTCAGCTCCACCTTGACTAGCTTGGTCAGGTGGTGATTTACTTGTGCCTTCACCGGAAAGCCTATCCACTTGCTTACCTTTGCCTCTACCTCTTCTTGTCATTGGCATTTTTACTATAAACAGGAAAACAAATTTCAATGATCAGATACGATTCCACTTACAACATTGGCTCTATTGCACGATCTAGAATGAAGAAAAGAAACAACTCCTAAATGTCCCGTAGCCTCCTACTTACAAATGTGGTGCACAACACATCTATAAGTAAGACTCTACTTAGACACGGCTTTGTAGACACCCTTAGGACGACCCGCTCTGATACCACTTTTTTCACACCTCAAACCCCGTTGAGGCGGACTGGCACTCGAAGCCGATAAGGCCCGAGAGAACCAATCTTTGCTCGTGAACATTCATGTGCATGTCTTCATATGAATCTTATTATACCTCATGAAACTATGCGGAAGTCATGGAAATATATGCCATATATATATCTTGGTCGTTGGGTCCATCAAGTCAAAATGGACAATCATCTCTTACATTCATATACCTACATATGTCTACAAAAGCCTTTAACAAATGCATCTATAAGACCAACATAAAGTCGGGACAAGTCCCCGCTTTATACAACATTTACAACATTAAAACAAATGTACAATTGTGACTCGGAAAGCCCCGAACCAACTGGAGCTCACCGAAAATCTACAAATGATCCACAGCCTACAGAGGAGGTCTACTAGCACCTGCGCCTGCACCAATTAAAGTAAGTCCCCCAAGAGGGGTCAGTACAAAGAATGTACTGAGTATGTAAGGCTCAAGGGAAACCACATCATACATAATAACAACAATGGAGTCAATATAGGAGAAATAGGCAATGTGAATAAACTCTCCTTATGTATGTGAGGAACCATGTACATTACGTGCTTTACTTCTTTCATCTTCACATATGTTCATCTTTATTGTTCTACCCATGCTAGGTTGTTCTATCGCCCTAGGATGAGATTAACCCATGCTAGGTACTTTGACCCTTGGGATGTTATATTAACCCATGCTAGGCTTTTGTGTCACCCCTGGGATATTATTAACCCATGCTAGGTACTTTGACCCCTGGGATGTTATAGTAACCCATGCTAGGATTTCTTGTCGCCCCTGGGATGTTATTAACCCATGCTAGGTACTTTGACCCCTGGGATGTTATAGTAACCCATGCTAGGCTTTTGTGTTGCCCCAGGGATGTACTGTGATAACCCATGCTAGGCTTTTATATCTCCCCTGGGATGTATCGGGATCGACCCATGCTAGGCTTTTCTGTCACCCCTGGGATACCACCCATGTTATTGGGATCGACCCATGCTAGGTATTTTAACCCCTAGTATACCACCCATGAATATTCATTAATTATACATTACTTCAAGTCTTTACTCTTGTGAGATTTACACGTATATATTTTACTTCACTCCTTCACTTCATGAGATTGATACCTTTAATTGTGAGGGATAGATATATTAGCTTGCACATTACTTCCTTCATTACTCTTATGAGATTGGTACTTTTACTTGTGAGAGATTGGTACAAAGATAATCATAATATTATTGGACTTTGGACTATGACATGATTGGAAATGCTATTCAAGAATAAATAGATTCTCTTTACATATTACTCTCTTTGAGATAGTTCTTTTTAGTAGTTACAACATTATGAGAGCATTTGGAACATCAGTCAATGAATAAGATATAAGTGAATCATAATTCGTCTAAGAATAGGACACATGTGAATAACAATATATCTCAACCTGAACTGGGATACTTTAGAACACTTCGGATATGAGTAAGTACCATAACGAGGTGGATACTATATGCTACAGAAGGGTACAGAAAGAGTAACCTTACATACCTTATCTTCCCAATATGAATATACAATTCTATACATGAATACAATAGTCCAGCTCCTTCCTTACGATTCACTCTACAACACAAGTACATAACGGAATCAACATTAACCACAAACTACTTTCCAAGTGCATAAGACGACCATGAGTTACACGAACATCACTTTACCCTTTACAATGCCATTCATGGCATTATCATGCCAACAATATCATAACATTCCATGCATTTACCAATACATCATAAACCAATAGCATGTCACACCAAGTTCATACTTTCCACTTCTCCATCAACACAACATCACAATCACTCCATCAAATCACCTCAATACACCTCATAACAACATATCAGCCAAAATCCCATAATTTACACTTATAGAAAAATAACAAGTTTAGAAACATAATCACACCATACATGTTGATATTTCATCCATACCATGCACTTTCATCAAAACCACAAGTCTCTTTTCAAGTTTAATTCACAAAGATGGCACATCTCTTACAAAAGGCAAGAATGCATTATTTACACTTTTAGACATAACCATCATGATCTACATACTCTCCCATGCATATAATATATTAATCCATAAGAATAATCACTTACCAAAGCTTGATAAATGATGATCTTGCCCAAGAGATGACTTAGGGTTTAAAGAGCCAAAAGGAATTCTCCTGAAAATTCTAGAAATGTGATGTGTGTTTATAGGAATAAAAATCTGATTTTTTGGGTCTTGATATAGACCTCAAGTCATCCTTGGCCATTTCCTTGCATTAAATTCAATGTTTTCTTGGTGAAAGTGGAAGAATGGGTCATTTGCCCCATTGGGCCTTGCATTTTGGTCTCTCTTTGGGCTTTAAATTGATCCCAATAACCCATGCCATCTTAACCCACAAAATGTAATGTATAATCCACCATATATCTCATGTTCAAATAATTTTATAAATGTCTCGATAATATTCACTTACGAGATTCCCGTTCGTAGCCTCAATCGCAAAAATAGAAATTCTAGTCGCTCATGGCTTATTTGAACATAATTTGATAAAATACTTGTGACGAAGAATTAACCCCATCTCGGATGCTAAACGTGTTTAAGAATAGTCTTACTATTATGGATTAATGATACCATGACTCAAAGGTCTTATATACATCATAATAGTCGAAGAAAAGTTTTTGCGAAAACCACCCCGGCACGCCGCTTGGCGCGCCCCAATGCTACCTAGGCCAGAAAAATTCTGGCCAAAAGCGGCCTGGCACGCCCCTGGCCCAAAATTTTCAAAAAAATTTTGTTCTTCAACTTTTCTTTGCGGATTTGGTTAGATACTTCAAGTTCTAATCTTTAGCTTGCTTCTTGTCTTTAAGAACCTATATTTAGGGGTCATTCAAGCTTCGTTTTTTCCCACTCCAAAGGTCATAAACTTTTCCCACAAGGGTTTCATCACATTTACTAGCACAATATCAAATGTTCCATCAATAACACTACAAAATACATACTTATGGCTCTCAACACCTAAGTAAACATTGTTCAACGTTGTCCAGTAGGGTCAGAAATGTACGGGGTGTTACACCTCTACCTTCGTGAGACTTACTACGACCCTTAGCTAGGTTATTGTAATACTTACTGGAGCCTGGGAACCTTATTATTGAACCCAACCCTTGAGTCTAGGATAATCCTTCATGAGATGCTTCAAGCAACCAATATTAGGAATAATCAACTACTGAGAAAATCCCAAATAAACATAATGGCCACTTCAACCTGGGAACCTGTGAGAAGTACCGTGATAACTATGTCTTGGACTAAAGGTGTCTTATTCGGAATACTCATCCTCGAACCCCCAAATTTGAACATGAACCGGTACCTCCAGATGATATACCACTGAACTGAGTAGAAGAGTGGTACCTCTTATCTCTAAAGTCCCCAAACTCCTCACAATATATGGTCATGAACTCTTTGTTTGTCTTGATCACCCACTGAAAAAAAAAATCTACTATAGAAAAGATCTGCATCTTTAATCCAAAGTTTCAAACCCCTCATAAGTTTTGGAATCCTCTTTGTCTCATAGATCAAAATCACTAAGGCGTGGAGAGATAATGCATAAAACCATGACTACCTAGTCACTGAAATGTGCTCTAGAGTCAGATGCTCAAAATGATGCATATGCTCCTCTCTCAAACTATGAAAATTAAATAGATAGACAAAGGCCTGAATGAATAACTCCTAAGTCATAGCCAGAGATCCTGCCGGCCTAGAGTCAACTTAAGAATGCCATCACAGTTTGGCGAGGACTTACATTAAAATAGTGATATAATCAACCATATGGGAATAACCCCACACTCTGGAGCCTTTTATGGCAATATACTAAGAATTCATAAGTTTCCCCACTCTATCAACCATGAAACTGAGGTGGATCCATCTTTCTAAGCCTTTAGAAACTCCGTTACTCCTCATCAGAAATCATAAGTCTATCCACGTCTGTGGCTCCTATACCAAGAAAAGGCAAACCATAATATCTACCTGTTGTAATCGCTACCCGGCTTAATAGGCCATGGAAGACTAAGATAGGTTGTTGATCTAGGGTTTGAGCCTTGACAGTACTTTGTGAACCCTATAGAGTACCACTTAAACCACTGCTTCAAGTTATAACCTCCAGTAAACCCAACATATACACCAAGCTATCCTGAAGAACTAGAGTAACTATAAACCCAGGTTGAGCCTTAAGTGGGCCCACCTCATCTACTAGAATTTGATCAAATCTCAGAATCACCCTTAAAAGACTCTACTTTAGTTAGGAACTCAACAAATCTAGAGCTTTACCCCTAGCATGACCTCAATAATTGCCCTTACCACATCCACAACTATATCTACAAGTCCCGATATAAGTGCTGGAATGGGCTTCTAATCTCGCTCCACAATAGCCTGAGTCTTCTCCATCTGTTAAAGAATAAAACAAGAATCACAAAAAGTGATTAAATCAATTCTACATGATTAGAAAGAATAAAGTGATTATTACAATGTCCTATAGCATATCAAAGATAGAGAACAATCGTCTCTATACCGGTCTACAAGGCTCTACTAGACTTAGCTTGTACTTGTGACACTAATGAACCTAGCATTCTGATACCAACTTGTCACGACCCTAAAAATAAGGGTAGTTATGGAACCTATTTAAACACCTACAGGTAAGCCAACCCATGAATCATATATCAAAATAAATGTGACAAGAAGAAGAAAATAAAAGGAATGATATAAAAAATTGTTAAAAACTATAATGACCCTCCCAGTCATTTCCCTAGTTTGCGCATGTTTGCAGCTCTTAGAGCTTTCCTATAGCTGCCCCAAGTCATTTGTGACTTCCTGGTATAGACGGTTTAGTCTTCAGGCAGATCTTTTAGGTTTTAGAGTTGTTTCCTTATTTAGAGGTTTCAGGTAGTCGGATATGGGTCTCGGGTCTAAACTCCAGTAATAAGCCTCGGATGCAATTTCTAACTATATTAGTGGATCTATGACATTCATTTTAGGATATATGGACCCTTGGTTTGGGTCTGGAGGTTCCTAGACTTGTTTTGGGCTAAAGGTCGATCATTGGTTTTGCTATGTTAGCCCTTCGGGTGTGGGCCCCATTTCTTATCAGAACGACCTTTGATGGAAATTTTGACATAGCTATTGATTTTTTAGCATCGAAATTAGTTAGATATCATAGTTTATTTGGGTTCATGGGGTCCCGAATAAATCCCGGGCACATAGTCGGAAAGGCCCAGGACATAGTCATCCTTGCCATTAACCATGCACTTAAGCGGCCACGGGTAGGCTTTAGCGCTTAAGCGTCCATTGGTGCACTAAAGTAGCCATGGTATGGAATAGGTAGACACTTAAGCGTCCAAGGGTTTGATTTAGCGCATGGGCGCATAAGCCACCCAAGGCATGCTAAAGCAGCCACTCGATGGGCCATTGGGCAGCGCTTAAGCGTACACTTATGGCGCTTTAGTACTGAGTGCTTAAGCGGCCATAAGGGCACTTTAGCGCCACCTGTAGGATATATATGTATGTGCTTCACTCTTAAATCATTTCCAAGCGGTGCCTCTTGCCATTTTCTTCATTGTTAAGCACACCAAACTCATATTTGAGATCTTGGAGTGGGAGTTGAGCTTGGGTCTTTTTGGATTTGAGTCTGTGACTAGTTCTTGTCATTTCTACGATATGTTTTCTTGGTTTTATTGTTGTTTTCATTTACGTTGGTGGTGTTGCTACTATTATTGGTGTTTGAGCTATTATTTGGGCTCGGATTTGGTTATGGTAATTGTGACTAATGGTCACGAGGTAGTTTGGGATGTTGTAATGGTTTTGGTTTTGTGATTTTGCAAGTGGCCCCCACATTGATTATTTGGTCATTTTCTTACCTAATGCAATATAGGTATTGATAGTCATGTTTTGACTTGTAGTTTACTATTATGATAGCGTTGTAGCAATTGGAGGCCTTTCAGAAAGAGAAGGCTCTTATGTAGCTGATTCGTCGATGTGCTTTCGACGGTGTCTAGGTAGGCTTCAACCTGCTGTATTATATAGACATTGTTTTATATTGATTATGTGCTAGGCGGGGGTGTGAACTAGGCTGCTTGACTTATCTTTTGGCCTATAATTATGGCCTTTAATGCAGCATGATTATTATACGAAGCTTAGCCTAGACTACTCACCTTAGCTTCGGTATATTAGTAGACCTGATTGGTTGTGTATTATATGTGACCTTAGATTGGTCTTGGAGATCCCTATTATGGGAGTTAGGGCAGTATCTGCCCGTTCCATTAGTATTTACCTGATTATGCTCCCCTAGTAGTATGATACGCATCCTTTAGCCATATCCTGATAGAGTTTACCTAGTTGTATGATATGTATATGATTGGTCTAATGTCTGGGTTCTTGCTTATGGATATGCCCTGTGATCATGTCATATATTTTTTAATTGGGCCGGAGGCCTTGGTTACGAGACCATGGATACTAGGTTAGTTACCTTACACCTTGTTGCGGAGTTGTGATTCGGTATATGGATATGTGGGTGCTTACCTTGACTTGTGTAGATACTGGTCATGGCATGCATTGGTTATGTGTAGTTTACGCATGTAGTAGCCGATTAGTGACCCTACCATCGGAGGCTAGGTTTGAATTCCTATTTATTGATAGATAGCCACCTTAGGGCTAGACTTGATCCCTTATTAGCACTTTGGGTCAGAAGTGAGGTACCTTAGCCTCAGTTTAGGAAGGCTTTATCACTAGAATGAGTTTTATGGCATGGTAGGAGTCCCCGCTGTCCTTTATCTAGGTATATAGCCTTACAGGGTCGTCTCTCAGATCTAGATGACGCATGTATATCGGTAGGTGTTACCCAAGACCTGAGTATGCCTAGGTTTGTTGGAATGCCTAGATAGCTTCATTACCTTCAGAGAGAGAGTTATAACTCTACTTAATAGCTTGAGACTTTAGTCTTACGTATAGGGGTATATATTAAAGGGTAGTTATGGGTTTAGGACCACCCCTAGTTTATCACTAATTATGTTACACCTTGGAGCTCCGAAGGGATCTCACATTGATTTATACTGAGATTAACCTCCGATAGGAGCACTAGTTTTGGTTACATTGACTATGAGTTTCAGTTCGAGTCCGACAGTGGTTCACAATTATGATTTATCAGGCCTTCAATTATTACCCTTCGGATTCGGTTCGAATCCGATGGTAGTTGTTACATGATTATGGAGTATTTGGTCTCTGTGTTACTAATGTGACATATGGCTCTAGACTATGATTATAGAAGTCCTAGTTCTTGACCAGGCAGTGTATACGAATTTCTTGAGTCTCCTACGGGCCCTTCTATTCGATAGCAATAGTACAAAAAGAGGTTGGTCGTCATGGATCCCGCCTTTGTGAGGTAGGTAAGTTGGAGGGGGGGTGTACACTTGGTTTGCTTGGACTTGGTATTGGTTTGACTCTGCATTAGCACTCAGTTCTAGTTACGATTCTATTCCTTGCATGCATCGCCTATCACCAGTATGGTTCTCACTTGTGCATCCCATCATGGTTTATGGGTACCCAATTGGGTGGTTCCGTGTGCTTCAGTATCCCTCCATATTATGGAGTCCAGGTCGGGTTTTGTTTGCAGTGTGTGCCATTCTGGCTTGTCGGAGGAGGGATGATAGCCAGTTAGGTGATGAGGTGTCCAGACTAGCCAGTTAGATTTTGACTACTTGACTATGGTTTTTTCGGTGATTACAACTCCAATGGGACCAACACTTGTCAGTTATAGTTGGACACCTGGGGAATCGAGTATCCCCGATTCTGTACTTACGTTTAGGTGATCTTTAGGTATACTGAGCCTTATAAGCAGACATACATACCCTATTTAGGGACCCTTCTTATGTTAGGATTTGCTCCCCTAGTTGGTCGTGATTCTCGATATGCTGGGCCTGCTTCCTTTAGTTAGCCTAGCCCAACATAGTTATATTTACACTACATGACCAGCTATCCCTGTGGTGGTGTGCATATACATATATATCCATATTTATATACTTATTCCTTCCTACTACTACTATATATCATTTGTAAACCCTTTTTTCATACATACGTTGTTTATCCCATGTGTCCTTCTTCATTACACCTTGATACGGGGATTAGCCTTTTGTTGGTATAGCCTGGTCTCAAGATGTGATAGATTATATTAACTACCCTTAGCTCGACTTACAGTCGTAGCATTGTGATATCTACTGTTATAGATAGTTACCTGCACTGCTTACACCTGTTCTACATGTGATTCATATTTGCATCGTCTTTGGAACTCAGTCGGCCGATGCCTATAGAGTACCTCGTGTTTGTACTCATACTACACTTCTGCACCTTGAAGTTCTTAGTACGAGTGTTTGCCGCTGATTTGTGCATCTTGCGGATCAATCATGGACCGGAGACCTGAGGTGAGCCTCAGACGTTCGGAGTTGTACCTACTCTTCCTCTTTTTCTTGACTGATCTTTACATTGTATCTCATAGACGGTTCTACATATACTTACATTGTGTTTATCTTGTACTCTTGATTATTAGTGGCTCTTGTACTAGCATCACCAGTCTTGGGGTATTCTGTTGTATTTCTTTGGACTTTCTTCTTCTTGCACTTGATCTTATCTTCGGTTCTTCATATTAGTCCGCTACTAGCCGTTCCGGACTATGGTTGGCTTGTCTACTAGTGGGTTAAAGTAGGCACGATCATGACCTGAGAAAATGGGTCGTGGCAGTTCAATCCTAAATAAACATCTCTAAAACCAAAATAAAAGAACAATAACATCTCTACCAAAACCCAGAAGTCACTAGTACAAGCATCTAAAACAAAATCAAATACAAGTCCAAAAACTCCAAAATCAGCAAAATGGATAGAATGGATAATCATAGAAGAGATAAAAAAACTGTTGTAGATCAGTCAAGCAGCTACCTCAAATCTTGATGACTCAGCTCCAAACAAAAGCAAATCAATGACTAAGAGCTCCGGACTTAGAACATGTACATAAAAGTATGGAAGAAAACAAGTGTGAGTACTAAACTACATGTACTAAGTAGCAACATCCACCGACCCTATTTAAAAGTTACCAAATTAATCACCTAAACTTTAAACTACTCAATACACCTTTTACAAAATCGCAAACTAGAAGGCCACACCTAGGCCAACAGTTAAATAATAATTATAAGGGTTTAAGGAAATCCAATAGTACTCATACACCTTAATTCGTTATAATGGTCGCAACCCAGTCAATAATTCTTCGCATCAAATATGAGTCCAAGTACAATAAATGTAATTAAATAAACAAAATATACACATGCTACTTTGTATGGCTAGCTAGGACCAATGGGGGACTCATGAGGTCCATGTACTAGATAGGTGTATCCTCCATTCCTAAATTATCAATAATTATATGAGCCAGATATGCCCCTTCCCCCAATTCATATGATACTGGATAGGCTTGCCACTCCGATCCATAAATACATAGGGAGGTGTTCCACTCTAATCCCAAAAAAATGAAATACAAAATTTGCAGGCTTGTTACACCAACCCTAAATATCAAATACAATATCAAGCAAAGCATTACATACCACAAGTCAATTTAATTTCAAGGTTAATTCACCATTATCAACTCTCATAATTGACATAAATTCCCTTTTTGTACTTTAAATAACAAAAACCTTAATTGTTTTTGTCAAATATCAACATAAACTTTCTCAAATCTTCAAGAGGGAGTACAATCCTCAACTAGCATGCTCAGCAAGCCACTTTAAATTACAATTCATAACTAACATCCTAATAAATAAGGGAAAACAATAAAAACAAAACAAATAATTACTTTTAAGCATTTACATAAAAATGGTACCTACATAGATACTCTTTATCCAATCTATATGGGACCGGCATCTTCCTATTACTTTACATGCAAGCAATTAACACATAAAGACTTCAAAAAAGAGTCAAAGAAGACTCAACTTGCCATAAAAAAGTCTAATAAATTCACATTGAAGATCTACCCTTCTGAATAGTCTCTTAATTCATCCAACTATATTGAATATGTATTCTAAATGAGAAAACAAAACCATACACACACATTGCTATACTTAAATTTTAGGTCAAAAAAGTCAACCCCTAGCCTATAAGGAAAAAAATGAAATTTTATTTGAAAATCACGTTACCCATAACTTAGGGAGTTCAAATATAAAATTTCATCAATAATTTTAAATCAACTTAAAAATTATCAAAATACCATTTCTTAACATTACCCCAAAATCTCCAAATTTCTCAATTGAAAAACCACGATTTGAAGATGAAATCATAAATAAATCATTGGGGAATGTTTGAAAATAGTATAAGAATCATTCCAAAAGAAGAATACTTGAAAACAACCTTTTGAATCCACCAAAATTGAGCTTTCCTGTTTCACAAATTTAGTTATGGGTCTATGGTCAGAAAATAGAATTTAATCTATCTAGGTAAAAATCCTTCTTTGAAAATATGATGGGTCCGTCACAAGGTGATTAACCCGGCCCAAGATTCATTACAAACATGAAGATTCCATCACGAGCGCAATTAAAAACTCCCCCAACCTTGGCCCAATTCATTCTTCGCTAATATGATGCCCCGACATTAACGTGAACACCAATGGAACTCCTTTTTTGCAAATGCGATGAAATACTTTGGATGCAATAGAAGAAAAAAAACCATCATCTAAGATCATACCCAAAAATCGTTTAAAGGATCCTCAAGACTCACCCAGAACCCCTTGAATACAAATTAACTATACTATTAGTCTAAAAATGATATTTCAAACTTAGTGGATTCATCAGATCAACGAATAAAAGTGTTATCAATCAAAATTGATCGAAGTAAACTCTATGTCTTAAAGTTCTAACTTTCTAACCAACTACTCAAAATCATTCTCAATGTCTCAGGATCCAAACCAAAGGTCCTAATTATCAAAGATGAGATTTTTGGATTAATGAAACTAACAGAATTTTCATATGACATTGTTATCGCTAAATGTTGACCAAAGTTAATAATATCAACTTATAAACCTTTCAAAATTAAAAAATCATGTACTACTAAATCAACCACCTCAAAACTATGACACTCACACCGATAGACAACAAATATCATAAAGCAACTATGGATAGGGTAAAATAATCAAAATGCATCAAAATCAAAATATCACTATGAGGGTTGTTACATATTAATGACTCAAGATCCTAAATTCTTTTGAAATCAAAAATAGGGTACTATTCTTCATTAATATAACATCAATTTTTTTTAACTATAAAATTCCTTGTGCATTCTTCATAATAATATTGCTAACAATTGCTTCCATATATCAGCGTGTTTGGTAGTTTTGCATCATTACGAATTTCACAATAAGTGCATGAAGATTTCCCCTAAGCAATAATGTTACTCACCATTCTAATTGAACTATAAATAACATAATATTATGTTTCTAGAACTTTCTTACCCGTAGAGTTAATAGAGAGTGACTCTGATGTGCCGTGAACTTATGACACTTTCAATGCATAAAATTATGGATTGCTGCAAGTATGAAGGTATGTTTATATGGATATGAGATTTTTTAATGGTATTTGTAGGTTAAAAAGGCCCAAAGAAGGAAAGTGCAGATTTTAGGACTTAAAAGCAATAGACGGATTAATTCCATGATCATGAGATCTGACCACGGTCGTACCATAAAGATCATAGGATGAATCAGAGGAATAACTGTCAGGTGTCATGCAGACGAAAGCTTCACATGATCATACATTGATGATATGATTGTGCAACTTGATCATGGGAAGAAGGTCTTAAAATAGTGATGTAGAAGCTAAGTATAAAAGAGATAAGCTGCACACTTCCCGTGACCATACCTGAATGTCATGATTGTACCAAGGCTTTATGGAATGGAAGTACAGACTTGAGGGTTGCAGTTGTTAAGTGCTAAGAGGATCAAAAGAGTACTTCACACAATTGTGGGATGATGCCACGAGCTTGTACTGAAGAACGTGGGAGATGTATTTTGCAAAAGTGGTCATCAGAGGTAGATATGACTAAAGGTATATACGATCGTACCAAGAAGCCTCGAGCTCGTACTAAGCATCATGCCAACTAAGAACTGAACGATGCAGATGTCAAGAGGCAACCTACGAGCACCAAGGATGATCGTGAGATGTAACCATGATCGTACATTCCTTTGTTCGATGTGTTAATTCAGCAAATCTAATTTTATTTAGGATAAATTTTATGTTTGTCTATTTATCCTAGGGTTACAAAGAACCAAATGAATTTTATATCCAAATAAATCATCTGACAAACAAAGAACACCATTGCATAAACCTATGATCCTACAATAATAATGAAATCACACTCTACCAGCAAAAGGGTATCATAATGTTATTATAGTATCAATATCTACTGATGCATCATGGAGTAGAATTGATTCCTTCTTGTGGGTTATGTTAAAATACCTCATGATTGTACATGTATAAGGTTTAAGGAGAATCAACAAGTGTGTATGCAACCACATCAATTTATGCTTGAAATTAACAAGTTTTAAGATTTACTAAAGTGCCTAAAGTTTAGGAAAATGTGGATGGGAGCCTTAAGAAGATTTTGATATCAATTCTTTAAGGGTCTGACATTTTGCTTTGGGTATGAAATTAATGATTTTTCTACTTTACTTTCAGTTTCTATTATTTAAGATGTTTGAACAAAGGAATAGCACGGGGGATAGAAGTGTGAGAATTCTCTTTTCTTCCCTTCTTAGATTTAATTATTTTATTGGGGGTTTTCAGATTTAATAAATGGTGTTATTTTCTTATCACGCGTGCATTCTATGATTCCTCATTTTTACACGTAAATAACATTTATACTTCATGTGTGAGGTTTATAAATTTTAGAGGTTCAAGGAAAGTTTTCTTCCACAAAGAGGTTTGTCTTTGGGAACTAGCATAGTTAAAAAGTATATCTTCCAGTAGGTACAAACTTTAAGTTTCTATATATGTAACAATCCTCATGGTTGTTTTTTATTTTTATATACTTTTACTATATTACCCTTACTCATAGTTGTTTTATAGTATTTGTGGTATGCAAAAGTGGGTGGTATGGTTCTTGAGGTGGTTAGTTGATAAACATACAAGTTTTTATTTTAGAAGGTTTGAAAGTTACAAAAGATGACTTTAGTATACATCCATAAAGGTTGAGCTTGTATCAAAAGAGCTTTGGAAGGTGATTTTTGAGTGAGTTAGACTGTTAGTTTGGGTCCCGAGGAATTAAGATGAGATTTGGAAGAGTTTTTTTTGTGTTTTGAAGGTTGAAACTTAACATAGTTGACCAAAGTAAATACTTGAGGTTATAAAGGTCATTTTGTGTTTTAATAATTACACTAGGTCTAAAGGGTAATTTTTGGCCTTGTTGAACGTTTTATTTTAGTTCCCGATGCTTTTGGGGGATATTCTTGTCCTTCTGTTGAGTTTTTAGAGTTTTCTTAAGTTTGGGTTAACTTTGTCAACATATGACTAAAACAATTCTTAATGGATGTTTTGTTGATTCCATCAGGACTGAAATGTGTTTACAACTGGTATACAGAGAGGTCTCCGATGAGTTTGGATACTTGAGTTAGGAGTTTTACATCATTGAGAGGTAATAGTACCACACGAATAAAATTATCTTTATTTTTTGTTTGAATGGAACCATTAGATCCATATTGTAATTTTGGAACTAACACAAAAAGAATTAACTCATTTTGAGTCTATAGGAGGGAGATATGGCCATTTTAGTACAAAAATAGTTGCTGGTTTTTTTGTGCAAAGTTTGCTCTTCGTCAATGCGATGGGTGTACCACAAACTCGAAGAAGGAAATTTTCTTTGACCGATCAGTGCCAACAGTTATTCTTCGCAAACGTAAAAAAGGAATTACACCTAGAAGTGATTTAATCGGATAGAATGCAACTTTTTGGTGTTTTCAATATTTTGGCATCTAGGAAGCTCTGATTGAGGTAATTCTCAATTTGTTCTTCTCGTATAAACATTATGTATTGACCTTCATATTGCTTATTTTTCAAAGATATCTATTTCAGTTTCATGATTTTGATTCACAAAGTTGAGATTTGAAGCTCCATAGTTAAGAAATCTAAACTTATTGGTTTGAGGGTCAATTTGTGATGGGATTTTGTTGATTTTTTGTACTTAATGTCCTTGTGGTTTGGAAAACTAATTTTGGCATAAATTTAATGAACTATCGATTATTTTCTCATTTTAAACTGCATAAGAATATGGAAATCTAGGATTTTTAGCGTACAGTTAAGAAATAATATTTTGATAGTTTAAAGGTCAATTTTAACTCCATTTTTGATGAAATTTCATAATTGAGTTCTTCAAGTTATGGATAACGTGATTTTCCAAATAAATTTCCAGTTTTATCTTATTGGGCTTGGGGTTGACTTTTGGATTAACGTTTTGGATCCAAAATTTAAGTATAATAATATGAGTGTCTATGATTTTATTTTCTTATATAGAATACATATTTGATTAGATTGGGCTCGTTTGGAGGCTCTTGGAAGGATAAAGTATTTGTTTGACTTTTGGATATCCTTTAATCTATGTATAGACTTTCTTTGACTCTCTTTCAAATCGTTTATGTGTTAGTTGCTTGTAACGGGAGCAATGGAGATATGGATTCTTGTAGAGATGAGTTGAAGAACATGTGCAAGTACCTGTATATTTTGAAAGGGGTTAAAAGCAACAAGTTGACTGTTAGACTCTAATTCAATGATTTTGGATTATGTGCTATGTTTTGATTTATAATTAAGTTCCTTGTGCCTTTATTTCAATTATTAGCATGTTTGAAGCATGGAAAAGTTATCATATATTGTTGTGGAAGAGTTATGAAGTGAAAAAGGCCTAGTTTCTTATTTTTAGTGGTGTTGGCTTGTTATTGATATATTCTACTATGTTTCATAACCCTTTCCCACATGCATATTATCATGGTATTATTGGTATTCTCCATAGCTTTCTAGGTAGATTTTGAGATTGTGATTTATTTGAAGCACCAAGAATGTTGGAATTCTCTTAATGGCCTTATAGGCAAATCCAAATTCAGCTGATATAAAATTATTTACTCCATGGCATTAGAATGGATCTGAAGGGTGTGTATGGAACTCACGAGTCCACTATGGATCCCAAATATCTATTCAGAGCAGTGATTGTCTATAGGTAGGATAGACATGTATCATGTACTATCATAACCTGAAATCGGGCCATGATGGCACCTACTATCAATCCTTTGAAAGGTAAGCCAAAACCTAAGCCATATATTGAAAGTAACAGTTAACACAGGTAATAAAGAAGCTAAAATGAGATAAATAAACCACCATGAATAGATACATACATATCAGGTACATAATATACATATATTAGCCCTACAAGAAACAAGAAAAGACAAAATATATTAAATTTTGATACCAGAAGATGGTGTCACTAGAACAAGAACCACTAAGTATAGAAATAGAACTATAATGATACAAGCTGTCCAAGATGTACAAAATATAGACAGTGATACAACATGGAAATGATAATCCTCTGAACGCCTAGAGCTTATCCAAAATTTGGTCAACAGTGCCTTGGAACAAACTGGATCAACGGGAATAACTTGAGTTAGGATATGTATAAAAAAATGCAAAAGTGTTGCATAAGTATCAAAACATGGGGTAATCAGTACACATCATTGGATGACTGAGCTCAGAAGATAATATATGATAATAATAACATGTAAAGGCAATGAAGCTAATCTACAAGTCTACCACATAATAGGGATAATATGAATATATTAATAATAATACACACAACATTAGTATAAATAAGAAATGTTGTGCAATAAGTGATGATTCAATGTAATGAAACCATGAATCTTACCTCGAGCCACCCATAATCTAACAGTAGAAGTGAAAATAAAATAATGTGTAACTAGACTAGAATATTACCTCGGACTGAATAGTAAAATTTGACCAAAATCTTACCTCGGACCGAGTTTAAAGGAGGTACAATCCTTTAAGAAACCAAAAATCAGTAATAAAAGTGGTAGGATCCTTTTGGAGCTCAAATAATGATATAAGTGTCACGACCCAAACCCATCGTCAGTGCCACCCACACTACTCACCTGATGGGAGAACCATCTAACCCCAAACACCAACTCATAATCAACACTAGAAGGAGTCAAAACTAATCCATAAATAAATAAATGTCAGATCTAAACCAAAACAAGTACAACTGAAAGCGAAAATATTGTACTTAACATAAACCATCCCTAAGAACCAAAAGTCATCTGTACCAAAACATCTGTGAATTTAAAGAAGAGGATGAAACCCTACACTAAGATAAACATAAGTCCGAAAATAGAGAACTATGCCAAGAGAGATATTCCATGGTAGCCAGATAAGTTGCTCTCCCTTAAATCTGAAATCACAAGTGAGGTCTTGTAGGAGCCGCTGGAAAATGCACTGCACTCACAAAAGTAAATGCAAGTATAGTATCATCACACAAGATATCAATAATGTACTGGTAGGGTCATATGGCCAACCCAAGATGAAAATATGAACACTGAACCAAATGATAGTGTAACAAGCTAATCCATGCTAAAAACATCATACACTTAGCACGTAAACACCAAAAGATAGTTCAGGATTAAAACCAACAAGTCAACAAATATCACCAAGTCAAGTCAAGATAGTTATACCATTATCAAACATAGATAAATACATATTTCCACAGTTCACCCATGGAACCGTCAAACTTACATGAACCTCTTACATGTACACTATGGGTTATACATCCACGCTTCAGCCATGAACCGTATGGAACAAATACCATCCATGTACTAAAACCCCAGACATAGGTGTCTGCCAATCTTATTTCCCCAATAATCCATAAGAACGTCCCAAATACCAAAACATTTAATATTTTAGAGATAAGGCAGATCAAATTAATAAGCAAGAAAAATCATGGCATTGACCACACCAAATAACATGTATTAACTAGCCACACTATAAATTAGTTAACACGCACATATAATACAAGTTGGATTAAACTAAAATACAATCACCTACTTCGAATCAAGCTTGCACAACCCTTTAAGCTGGAGTTTTTCCTTTCATTGCAATTTCTGCATGCTCATAGTCTAGAACATGCATATAAATACACAATTAAAGAAATGACCTTAACATGTCGGCATTTACAACTTAGACCCAAAGGTTAAGTTCATGATCATTCCCTTCCCGTTCTAAGGCTTTTCAATCGTAATTCACCTAAAACTACCAATTCAATAGATAAATTAGTGAATTAATGAAATGCAAGGGTAAATTAATCGTTAATAAACAAAACCCATTAACTTATTCCTTATTTTTTTCCCTTTGCAACAATAATTAACCAACATCCACCCTAAATGCCTCCCCGAACTCCGTGAATTAACAATTCTATGGCTTAATAATTAAAAACTATTTAACGAGGATGAATTCCTTTCCTTAATAAAACTAAACGACGAATTTCTGGTGTATTTCACGCTAAATCGCCCTTTCCTCACCCCAAAATGAGTTTTAGAAAAATAAATTGTTTTGGGAAAATAATTTAATAAATTTATCGTTTTCACCGCTATAACAGTACCTGACCGCTATAGCGGTACCAACTGCTATAGCTATCATTGACTGCCTTTGACCGCCACTATATCGAGAATTTCTCCATTATAGCACTTACCACTATAGCGGTGTGTCAACCGCTATAGCAACGTCGATGGGATAGAATGTCTGTCTTCGCCTTAAAATTACACTTTTTGCAACACACCTTGAACCTGGGATATTCCAAGTAATGCCCTCTATGCTAAGATCAATTTCGTGAGTTCTACTTACCCAAGTGATTCCATAAATTTCTACGGGTCCCTTATCGTCTTAGCTAACTAAAATTCAATACTATTTCCACCAACTCGGTCAAAATCATTCCCAAATTTCCCTAGACCACATCTCACTCTGAATTTTATCTAAACTAGCCTAGCCTAAATTTTTTAACTTCCAAACCGTAAAGAATTTGGATACGTGATTTAAACATAGGACTCATGCGTAACGATGAAGAGGGTATTTACAACAGATACCAACTTACCCATCATTCATCCCTAAATGATCATACTAGAAAAATAGGCTAAATAGAGAGAAAGAAAGAGAGTACTTGTATCCTCAAACAATTATGGGTACTTGTCTTGCATGTCCCTCTTGGTTTCCTAAGTGGCTTCATCAACTGGACGATGCTCCATTGAACCTTTACCGAACAAATTTCCTTCCTCTTCAATTTCCAAACATCTCGATCTAGAATCATTACTGGTTCCTCCTCGTATGCCAAATCCTTATCCAGAAGCACTAAATCCTATTTAATGATGTAGTCTCCATCCCTATGATACTATTTCAGCATAGAAACATGAAATATCGGATAGAATCCTGACAAACCTGGCGGTTGGGCTAACCTATGTGCTATCGGACCTATATCCTCAAGAATCTTGAAGGGACTAATATATAGAGGGATGAGCTTGCCCCTCTTACCAGAATTTTATAACCCTCTTTATGGGAGGGACTTTAACCAACGCCTGCTCCCTAAACTTAAAGTCCATGTCTCTTACTTTGCAGTTCGCATACTCCTTCTATCTACATTGAGCAGTCAACAACTTGGTTTGGATGAACCTTACCTTTTATTGAGCCTCTTTTAATAAGTCTTTGCCCAAAGTATTGACATCTCCTGCCTCAAACCACCGAATAGGTGACCTACACTTTCTTTCATAATGTGCCTCAAATAGTGCCATATCAATCCTGGAGTGATAACTATTGTTGTATAAAAACTCATACTACGAAAGGAACTAGTCCCATTGACCACCAAAATCAATCACACAGGCCCTCAACATGTCCTGTAGCACCTGAATCGTCCTCTCCTATTGCCCATCAGTTTGAGGATGAAACATTGTGCTAAAAGTGAGTCTGGTGCCCAAATCCTTATGCAATCTATCCTAAAACTTCAAAGTGTACTTTGAATCTCTATCTAAAATGATAGTAAGTGGCATACCATGAAGTCTAACAATCTCTTTGACGTAGATTTTAGCTAATTGTTGAGAGCTGTAGTCTATCCAAACCGTCAAGAAGTGAGTTGATTTTGTTAGCCGATCCACTATCACCCAAATGGAATCATACTTTCCCAATGTCTTAGGAAAACTCACCATAAAGTCCATGGCAATATGCTCCAATTTCTACTCAGGAATTGGCATCTTCTGAAGTAAACCCACAGGACTTTGGTGTTCATACTTTACTTGCTAACAATTATGACACTTGGACACATAGCCCACTATATCCGTCTTCACCTCGGGCCTTCAATAAAGCTGTCTCAAGTTACGATAAATTTTAGTTGTACCCAGAAGAATAGAATAATGCAAACCATGGGCCTATAAAAGTACATCACAAATAAAATCACCAACTCAAGAAACACATAATCTTCCCTTAAACCATAACACTCCACCTGCTTCAAGAGTGGCATCCGCCACCTCTCTATGCACCACCTTGTTCTGGAGTGCATTCAACTTCTTGTCCTTTAATTGTTTGGCCTTGATCTATTCCATAAATGTCAACTTTACCTCAACACTAGACAATATACCACCCCTGTCTGAGAGCTTAAATTGCATGCTCAAAGCTGTTAGAGTTTAAAACTCTCTAGCTAACGGTAGCCTGGACACTCTCAAGAATAACAAACTACCCTTACTTACAGCATTTCGGCTCAATGCATATGCCACCATATAGGCCTTATCCAGATGATACTGAATGGGCACATCATAGTTCTTCAAAAATTCCATCCACCTTCTCTACCTTAGATTCAAATCCCTTTGGGTAAACATGTGTTGCAGGCTACGGTAGTCTGTGAAGACCTTACATTTGACACTATAAAAGTAGTATCTCCAAATCTTTAATGCAAATACTTCTGCTACCAACTCTAAGTTATGGGTAGGGTAATTCTTCTCATGAAGTTTCAATTGCCTAGAAGCATAAGCAATGACACTCCTATCCTGTATCGACACACTACCCAAGCCCAAAAGTGAAGCATCACAAAACACAATGAAATCGTCATGTTCAATCACCAACAAAAGAACGGGCTCTGTAGTCAAGAGTGTGTTGAGCTTTTGGAATCTCTCCTCACATTGGTCTGACCAAACAAATGACACTTCCTTCTGAATCAACCTTGTCAAGTGTGTTGCAATAGTTGTAAAGTTTTTGACAAACCTGTGGTAATGACTGGCAACACCCACAAAACTCCTTACCTTGGTCACTGAACTAGGCCGAGCCTAATTCTTTACTGCCTCAATCTTCTGGGGATTCACCATCACCCCTTTTTCAGAAACCATATTCCCCAAGAAGGTGACTGAAGACAACAAGAATTCACACTTTGAGAACTTTGTAAATAACTACTTCTCCCTTAGAATTCCCAAACCTATGCAAAGATGGCCTACATGTTCTTCCTTACTCTTGGAGTAAACAAGAATATCATCAATAAATACAATAACAAAAGAGTTATAAAAAATGACTTAAAAATGCCATTCATAAAACTCATGAAGGCCGCAGGTGTATTGGTCAACCCAAAAGACATCACTAGAAACTCATAATGGCCATACAGAGTTCTTAAAGTTGTCTTTGGTATATCCTCTGGTCTTATTTTTAGCTGATGATAACCCGATCGCAAATAAATCTTTGAAAATATTGACGCAACCTATTACTGATCGAACAAGTCATCTATGCGAGGGAAAGGATATTTATTTCTGAGAGTGACCTTGTTCAGCTGCCTATATCAATGCACATCTTAATGTTACCATCCTTCTGCTTAACAAAAAGGAAGCACGCCAAGGTGAAGCATTTGGATGAATAAAACCCTTGTCAAGTAATTCCTACAATTGAGTTTTGAGTTCCTTCAACTCTACTGGAGCCATTCAATAAGGTTGAATGGATATAGGGTCAGTGCCCGACTCTAAGTCAATGCATAAGTCAATATCCCTATCTAGAGGCATACACGACAAATTTAAAGAAAACACTTCCTAAAACTCAGAAACTACTGGAACTGACTCGATAGAATGGGACCTTGCATCTATATCCTAAAGATGGGCTAGAAATGTTAAACATCCCTTCCCTGTTAACCTTCTGGCCCAGTCAAATGATATAACTTTCACAGGCTTGGCCTTATATCCCACTCTAGTTTATCCAATCTCGACATCGCTAGAGTCAATGTCTTAGCAATATAGTTTAAAACAGCATGATATGAAGAGAACCAGGTCATACCCACAATTACATCAAATGCAACATATCCAGAATAATCAAGTCTACCCAAGTCTAAAAACCCAAAAAAAAAACTAAACACAAGCATAAAAAACATGGGTTACTACCACAGACTCACCAATCGGAGTAGACACATAAACAAGGTGATCAAGTATGTCACAAACTAGAGTCAAACCCATCCCAAACTTAACAGATACGTAAGAATAAGTAGACCCCATATCAAATAAGACAGAAGTCGTCCAATCACAAATAGAAATAGTACATGTGATTACCGCATTAGAAGCCTCGATATTAGTTTTTCACAAAAATGCATAACAGTGAGCCCAGTCATCAATCAGAGCTAACTTCTTTCCTGGCTGCGCTACTCCCCCAGCACCGTTGTTTCCTCAACCACCCCGACCACCAACCAAATTTCCCCACCCATCCTGTGGACAACCCCTGCCATTACCTCCTTCACCTCTACCTGCTGGAACTATAACATGAGTTTACTGTTGTGCCTGGCGATTTTCCTACCTTAAGGGACGCTCTCTCTTAAAATGACAAAAACTACAATTGTAACATCCACGCTCAAGAGAAGGATTACTGTCAGAAGAGTAAGAAGACCCTTAGCCATTAGCCACTTGTTTCAAAGAAGAAAACCTTAGCTAGAACCACCGTAGAAGCTGGCAAGGATGACTGAATATGATAGGCTGAATAGGCCGGCTGTCCTTGGCCCTTAGAATAAGATCCACTGAAATTCCCAACATTGCTAGACTTTTTGGCTAACATCTTAACTTGACCTTCTTGCGTAACCCCCTCCAACTTCTTCAAGGAATCTGTAACTTCATTGAACCCTTTCCCTGTAGAAGTCATATTAACAGTCAAAATGTGAATATCATAGTTCAATCCCTTGACATACAATCAACTCCTCTCCTTCTCAGAAGTCAACAACTGAGTAGCATAGCGACACAATGCATGGAACTTGGCCTCATAGGCCGTAACTGAGGGCCCGTGGCACATATTTCTCAAAGAACAAGGCATGAAACTGCTCCTAAGTCAATGGATGTAAAATTGGTGACAGATATTCAACATACACCTATTCCAAAATAAAAGTCACAAACTCAATCTCATGCTGCTTAAAAATGCCCATTTTATGCAACCTCTCATAGCAATCAATGATAAACTCAAAAGTATCCTCAGACTCAGTACCCTGGAAGATAGGTGGTTTCATTTTCAGAAACTTAGTCAGCAAATCATGCCCTATAACTATCATCACAGAACCCAACATCGTATAAGGATAAACATCCATCCTTAAAGCCTCAACCATCCTTGGAGCCATATCAATTATAGGGTGAACAATTGGGGCCTGGAAAGCTTGTACAGTAGGAGTGGCTTCTGCCCTGCCAACCCACTCAAAAATTCTAAAAACTGTTGAACAACCTTAGCAGACATATGAGGTAAGGATGCAAACCCAGTTGGTGCCGCCACCTCGGTCTCCACTTCCTGCTTCTCTACTGCTTCCATCTCCTCACAATGATCCTGAGGTGGGGAAGGGGATAGTGACCTACCATGAACATGGCTAGCAGCTTCTTGAGCTCCACCCTAGAGGGTGTGGCTCCTTCTCTTTCTCTCATTCCTCTCCCCTTCTATGGTCCTCTTCCCCTTATGGTTGGATCCTCAGCTAGAGCGGCCAGTGCAGCGTCTACTGCTCGGGTTCTGTTACATCAAGTATTCACCATCTGCAAACAAAAGAGTGAAAGATCAGATACCAATTTGGATCGCCAGATACCAATTTGGATCGCCATATACCAAGTGGGATCAAGTTATAGCACGGAAGTATCAAGAAAGACAGATTTCTTAAAGTCCTATAGCCTCTCAAAGAAAATTACAAACATTTCTATACCGTTTTGCGAGACTTTACTAGACCCATTTTTGTACAAAAAGCTCAATGAAACTAAGCTCTAATACCAACTTTGTCACGTCTAAAATCCATCGTGAGTGGTACCCACACTACTCACCCGATGGGAGAACTATCTAACCCCAAACGCCAACTCATTATCAACACTTAAAGGAGTCAAAACTAATCCATCAATAAATAAATGTCAAATCTAAACCAAAACAACTACAAGTTAAAGCTGAAATATTATACTTAACATAAACCATCCCTAGGAACAAAAAGACATCTATACCAAAATATCTATGAATGTCAAGAAGGGGATGCGACCCCAAAACTAAGATAAACATAAGTCCAGAAATAGAGAACAATGTCAAGAGAGAGACTCCATGGTAGCAGGATAAGCTGCTCACCCTGAAATCTGGAATCAACGACTGGAATCATAAATGAGGTCTCATAGGAGCCGCTAGAATATGCACTGCAGTCACAAAAGTAAATGCAAGTGTAGTATCAACACACAAGAAATTAACAATGTACTGGTAGAGTTATATGGAAAACCTAAGATGAAAATATGAACACTAAACTAAATGATAGTGTAACAAGCTAATCCATGCTAAAACCTTCATACACTTAGCACATAAACCCCCAAACGATAGTTCAGGATTAAAACCAATAAGTCAACAAATATCACTAAGTCAAGTATAGTCAAGTCAAGCGATGTATACCATTATCAAACATAGATAAATACATATTTCCCCTGTTCATTCATGGAACCGTCAAACTCACCCGAACCTCGTACATACACGCGGTGGGTTATACATCTACCCTTTAGCCATGACCTGCAGTGGACAAATATCGTCCATGTACTATAACCCCAGACATAAGTGTCTGCCAACCTTATTTCACCAATAACCTGTGAGAACGTCTCAACTACCAAAACATTCCATATTTTAGAGATAAGGTAGGTCAAATCAATAAGCAAAAAAAATCATGGTTGAACAAACCAAAAAACATGCATTAACCAGCCATACTATAAATTAGTTAACATGCACATATAATACAAGTTGAATTAAACTACAATACCATTACCTACCTCGAATCAAACTTGCACAACCCTTTAAGCTGGAGCTTTTCCTTTCTATGGAATTCTCGCTTGCTCGTAGTCTAGAACATGCATATAAATACATAATTAAAGAAATGACCTTAACATGAAGGGATGTACAACTCACACCTAGCCCTAAGGTCAAGTTCATGATCATTCCCTTCCCATTCTAGGGCTTTTGTACTGTAACTCAGTTAAAACTACCAATTCGATGGATAAATTTTTGAATTAATGAAATACAAGGGAAACTTAACCGTTAATAAAAAAACCCATTAACTTATTCATTAATTTTCCCCCTTGCCCACAATTAACAAAAAGCCACCCTAAAACCCTCCTCAAACTCCGTGAATTAATAATTCTAAGGATTAATAATTAAAAATGAGTTAACAGGGAAGAATTCCTTACCTTAATGAACCCAAACGATGAATTTCTAGTGTATTTTACACTAAATCGCCCTTCCCTTAACCCAAAATGAGTTTCAGAAAAATAAACTTTTTTGGGGAAATATTTTAATAAATCTATAGTTTTTGCTATTGTAGTGGTACCTGCCGCTATAGTGGTGCTGCTATAGCGGTATCGACCTCTATAGCGGTCGTTAGCCGCCTTTGACTGCCGCTATAGAAGGAATTTCTCCGCTATAGTTCTTACCACTGTAGCGGTGTGCCGACCGCTATATAAGTGTCGATGGGATAGAATGTCCATCTTCACCCAAAAATTACTTTTTTTGCATTACACCTTGAACCTGGGACATTTCAAACAATGTCCTTTACGCTAAGATCATTTTCGGGAGTTTTACATACCTAAATTTGATTTCGTAAATTCATACTGGTCCCTTAGTGTATTAGCTAACTAAAAATCAATACCATTACCACCAACCCAATCTAAGTCAATCCCATATTTTCCCAGAGTACACCTCACTCCAATTCGATCGGAACTAGCCTAGCCTCAATTTTATAAACCATAAAGAATATGAACGCGATTTTTTAAATGTAGGACCCATGCATAATGATAAATAGGGTCATTACAATAAGTGGGATTGTTTAATGAAAAAGAAAAAAAACTAATATATCCCATAAGGATCACACCTTAATTGGTGTATACGAGTGAATGGATGACTGTGTGCCAAGACAAGTTTATATATATATACATACATACATATATCCTCATTTCCTTCCATCCTATAAACAAATAAATCAACTTGTTCAGACGAGAAAAATGATATACATATCAAACTTATGAAATTTGGGTCGAAAATCGGGTAAAAAACTGACCCTTGGGACCTATCGACAAAAATAACAAATTATCAAAGAAATTATCCTCTCTCAAGGGTAAAAAATTCATTCCTAAAAGTTAGGAAAATAAGGAGTTGAATTTAGAACTCAATTGGTCCAAACAGCGCACGTTAATAGTTAAATTTCCAACAATTAAAGACGAAAAAGTGTGAGATGAAGTAAAGAAATGTAAGGATGATGAAATTGAGCTGATGAGTTGGTGAATTGTCCAAAACAAGCTGAAATCCTCCATCGTTTTAGTGGAGATTTGGTTGCTAAATTGAAGGTGTTTTAGCGATCAAACTTCCACTAAAGTGGATGTTACTTAAAACCTAGGCCTCTGCTAAAGTGGAGAAAATTTCCCTTATGCGGCTCTACTAAAGTGGAGAAAGGACCGCGAAAGCGACGGCCAGCTATAAATAGTCAATAACATGCGTAAAGTGCCATATTTCTTCTTCCCAAATAAAATAGGAGCACCCCATAGATATACACCAGGCCTGATGAACCCCTTATTTAGAAGATTCTACAGCTGCTCATTTAACTCTCTCAATTCAGCCGGTACCATCCGATATGGTAGAAATAAAATAGGCTGAGTATCTGGCTCAACATTAATGCTGAATTCAATATCACGATTGGGCAGAAGACCAGGTTGATTAGTACAAAATAAATCAGTAAACTCACTAACCACTAGAATAGTCTCAAGTGAAGGGGTGTCTACACTAGTATCATGAATGTAAGCAAGATAAGACAAACACCCCTTCAACACTAATCACCTCTCCTAAATGAACTATATGATCTATCTCAGCATGTGACTATTAGAAACCTTATAAACAAGTAGCGGATGTAATGCATAGTCAACATAACACTCTTGGCAAAGTAAACCAAGACTGTGTTATAGGGAGACAACCAATCCATGCCAAGAATCATATCAAAATCAAACATATCTAGGATAACCAAATCTACCTAAGTGTCATATCCCAAGATAGTCACCTAACAAGACCAATACACTCCTAAGGAAAATGTAATGACTGACATAAAAAACCTAGACGAGCAACAAAATAGGCAAAAGCATAAGAGTATGTAGACCTTGAATAAAATAACACAGAAGTTGGTTGATGACAGATGAAGACTATACATGTG